>OX411820.1:16460217-17710217 GCA_948253155.1 Leucoma salicis | reverse complement strand
ACGAGGGTGGTACTACACTTTTTTTGGTTAAGGCGGGAAAAAATTTACCTAACCGCACACCCCGTCGTTCGGGGCAACGAACAAGGTAGTGTGGGGCCCTTAACCACTAAATAAACGCTTTACCGCGAAACACTTTTGTTGTATGGTTAGGTACATTTATTTCCGCCTTCATGAAAAATAGTTCAGCCATGCTAGATCTTTTATTTGGTAAGGCGAGAAAAAGTATACTCACCACACACTCCGTCGTTCGGGGCAACTTACAGGGTAATAGAGGGCTCTGTATTGGTGGATCACTGAAACTGTGTGATATTACTGCAGTGGTAGTATGGAGGGCCTTCACTGCACCAAAATCTAGCATTAGGCAATTAGATACGTGCATCTGCATATTTTTATTTCACATCAAATTAATTCCGATCTTGGCCGTAGGGGAACCTAACAAGAAGCAGCCTGAGGTGCAGAAAACTGCAATGACTGACTATGACAAACTAGTAGAGTTGTTTTACACAAGACTTGCTGAACAGAGGCAGTACAACCAGGTAAGGAAATAACTAGTGTACTAGAATAGAGGCACTACATACCTTGTAGGCCTGCCTATTCAACATTAAGTAGATATATATGCGTTTAGGTATGCATTTCTGATTATACGTACTAATCTTTGTGTACGCATATATAAGATACGATTTAAAAAAAATTTAGGTATGCTAGGCGGGCTACTTACAAAAGGTTGGCAAGCCGTAGGTTGAATATGACAATACAGGCGTTACGAGATATGTGGTTAGATTATATTTTGCCCGCCACAATGAAAAAAAATATACTAAGAAAAGTTGCCTAAATTGGCAAGGGCGGATCTACCTAAGGGCTTTTTGGTCTGCAGCCCAGGGCCCCGTGGATACAAAGGGCCTCCACCACTCATTAAAAACAATAGATGATACCTACCTGTTTTGAGGTAAGAAAAATATGCAAAATTTAAAAATAACCAATAATAGAATGGCAACCTTCAGATCAATTAACGCATATGCGCGTCTATCGAACAAAACAGGGAATTCCCCAGTACTGATGCTCGGGCTACACTAAAGGGCGCATCATTGCGATAGATAATTATTGCGTTAACGCGGGTGGCCACACTTGAATGTTCAATCTGTTTGGTGTACCGCCACTGGAGTTATTGCCTAACGTCAAACGGCAATATGAATGCCGTTGTCAAATTCTCGTGATAAGTCGTGGGTGGCTACACCACCCAAAAGACGTTCATCATCGCGATAATTAACAACATTTCCCGTTAGTGTGACCTGATCATATTAAATAAATAAAATGTTTAAAAGTCCTATTTTTTCCTATACCGCATACCTATATCACTATAGAAAACCCTTTCTTGACAAAATGACAATTAGTTGAATAATTAGTAGGCCCCTGAGTAGTATTAGCCCAGGGCCCCTCAAAATTCACGATACGGCCCTGTATATTGGTCATGTGCTTAGGCGCTCCAGATACGAAATACTACAACTATTAAATGGTGGGCAAAGTGGCTGACAAAAGAGCTATTGGCTAGAAAGCAGTCGTGGCTACTTAACATCCGAGAATGGACCGGAAATATGCGGAGCTGACTGCCAATCTTCACTAGTTAGCGAGAACAAAAAATAGGTGTAAAAAAACTTTCAGACAATCAGAGCGAACAGTCCTCTTGTTAGTAATTACGTCCACCGATGTATTGCAATCTTCCTCACTTTTTTTACGTGCCACCATTGGTTACGGGTCTCCCCTCAGAGTTAGAGAGGGATAGGTATAGGCTGTAGTCCACTTCCTCACTTAAAATTACACATTATTTAGGAAATGAAGGAGAAAGATCGCAGATGGAGCATGCAGAAAATGGTGAAGAGGTTCCCTGGTTGGAACGAAGTGGCCATCGCCAACTTGCACAGCTTGTTCTTGTTGTTTGACAACCAGTCTAACGGCATGCTCGGCTTTGACGATTTGTTAGTTATATTAATACTTCACTAGTTGACACGTGCGGAATTCCGCATCCATTAAAGGACCTTTTCTTAGATGATTTTAAGTCTCAAATTTAAGAGAAGCGGTTAATTTTTAGACCGTGGGTCTATTTGCGTCATTAACCGGCATGATAAGCTTTCATTAACCGACATGATAAGCTTAAGGGGGAATTAAGCATAGAATTTAATAAAGGAATAAAAAAGATCTTGCGATCCCTCAGAAAGACGGACTAGAGAAATAATATATAAGATCATACATTTCACACGAAATATAAAATGGTAAGCGTAGTATGTACTAGTGGGAACAAAAGACTGCTTCGCAACAGTAACAGGTTCCATTCAAGAGGGCACAACTTGGCTTTTCGAACTTTGACAAGTCATTACAGACACATTATAATTATTTAGGTATCCAGGATGGCCTCGAAGAAATCTCTCAGATAAGCAGGTTTCCTCACTATGAATGTTTTCGTAGTGTTTTATCTCAGAGGCGGCTCGCCCTAAAGAGCGCTGGTGCAGTGCACACCCACAATAATTATAGGTATAATAAAAAAAATATGTTTTTTGATCTGTATGTACATCATATTATCACATACATGATTACCCTTCACTCTATTTTTAACATAACAGTTCACTAGAAATATATTATTTTGTACTTGATATCAGTAAATTTAAACCGTGGAGCGCTAGCGATTGCGCTCCAATGGGATATAGTTCAGTACAAATACCAGTACTGAATTCAATGAGTGCGAAAGAGAGAACCTGCTACTCGGCTCTCTCGCTCTGTTGTCCGGCGCGTGAAACAAAAGATTTTGTATGAGAAATTAAGCAATTCTGGAGCACCCATAAAAAAAAAGTCACGAGCCGCCTCTGTTTTATCCCCATGCTTCGGAAAGTAGGTATGTAAAGAAGGACCAACGTCCTGCGCATCTCGTATGGGAATGCTATATCTGGAACATAAAGTAGTAAACTGCCTCTGTGCGGCGATAGTGTTAGCGACTGCTGTTCATGAGGTCCCGGGTTCGATCCCCGGGTCGGGCGAGTGTTATTGAGCTTTTTCGTAAAAAAAAAAGAAAAATTCTCAGTAGCAGCCCCGCGCATCGCTTAGAAATGTGCCCGGTAGACGGCAATAGGTTTGCCCCCTATTACGTGGGACTTAAACATAGCTGGCGAATCGTGGATGTGTAATACACCTCTGCCTAGTCCTTCACATTGGCCGCCGTGACCAAAATCGGTAGATATAATAATAATAATTATGGTTTGTTTAACTGATATATAATCCTATATAAGTAAATTTTCAACTTCGAGAACAAAATCAACCGCAGGATCTAATTGGGTTGGGCAGCATTTGGCAAACTATGCCACGGGCAAGGCGAAGAGAAGACCTCTTCGCCTTTACCGCAATGTGTCTATAACCAATGCGTCCTACCTGTCAAGACTTACGGGGCCGAGACGTGGACACTCACAGTGGGACTAGTCCACAAATTGAAAGTCGCGCAGCGGGCTATGGAGCGGGCTATGCTCGGCGTCTCTTTGAAAGATAAAATTCGTAACGGGGTAATCCGACTAAGAACCAAAGTTATTGACATAGCTCACAGACTCAGTACGCTAAAGTGGCAATGGGCTGGTCACATCTGCAGAAGGACCGACGGCCGATGGAGCAAACGTGTCCTAGAGTGGAGACCGCGACTTGGTAAGCGTAAGGTAGGGCGGCCCCCAGCTAGGTGGACCGACGACCTCAAAATGGTCGCTGCTACAGACTGGATGCGGAAGGCGGAGGACCGTGTGCAATGGCGCGTGTTAGGAGAGGCCTATGGCCAACAGTGGATTGCAATAGGCTGATTGATTGATTGAAGTAAATTTAAAAAATATGTCTCTAGTTGTGCAGTATTAGAGAGTCTTGGCGATGAGAGCGCTATGGACGTTCGCAAAGAGAAGTTTAACGCCGCGGACACGGATAACGATGGTTGGATCACCTACGACGAGTTCTTATCTGTAAGTCTGTGTAAAAAATATCAGATTGCCTGTATTTTTTATTGCTGTTTTTTGGATTAAAATCTCCATTTTATCTCCACATGCAGAACCTAGCTAATTCTAAGTGGTAACAGTTGCGTATAGACATTGTTATGCTAGTAGAAAACTCAGTCAAGAAACGTAGCCCCATGGCATCCACAACTACGCGCATTTAATAAAAAAAAACTGTTATTAAGAATACATTACAAACAGACACTTCAATTTTATTTATTTGTAATGTTTTTCCATTTGTTTGTTCGGACAACACGCAAAAACAACTGAATGGATTTATATGTTTTTTTTGTGAGCTATTAAAGCTCTTGATTACACTTAAAACTAGGTTATGTCTGTGGCAGAGCCACGGGCAAGGCCCAGTTTAAAATGTTATGAGTTGAATAAATAAACTTCACAAAATATATGAGTGATGAGGTTTGGTGTAAAGCGCACCCTAGTTGTACGAAAGGCGGAATCGATAAAATAATGCGAACTGCCTTGTTGGCTAAACGAAAAAAAAATATAATCTATATTTTGCAACAATATACATAGTTATATCTAGTTGAATGTATAGGTATTTAGCTATAGAAAAGAGATTGGAGCATAATTTTTTTTTCTCCAGTCATAATTTTTTTAACGTCAGCCTTTTCATTAACAGGGGCTAATTAAAACTGCATTACTTAGCAAACTCCTCTTTATTGTCCTATATATATTATATGTACATATTATATTTTTCATCCCATCTATTCGAAAAGGACGACTTGGTTCGCCTTTAAGTGCACCCAAAGGTGGTGTTTTCTATAAGAAACTTTTAGCGGGCAGTAATGAGTTTTTAATCCTCTATAAGTGCGCCGCAATTATCTTTGCCACTTTTTGAATTTGGAACATCTGAGTGTTCAGCGCCAAAGAAATCGAACGCAAATATTGTTTGAATAAAGACTGGCTGGTACGACGGCCTTATTTAAATAACTAGCTTTTGGCTGCGGTGGAGCCGCGGGCAAAGGCTAGTACTATTATAAAGCTGTAACAGAGCGGTGTCTGTACATTTAAGATATTGAGAAAAAAATGTCTGAAATCGGCTATATAGGCGTGTCTAAAGACAAAACGGTTTTTTATAGATTTTTTGTGTTTGTCTGTTTGTTTGTTCGCGCATCACGCAGAAACTACTGAACGGATTTTGATGCAACTTTTTTTGTTTGATAGCTCTTGATTAGACTTAACAACTGGTATACATTTTATCCCGCTATTATATCGGGAACCTGAGATAGCACCAAGAAACCAGATTTTGGCTGCGGCAGAGCCGCGGGCAAAGGCTAGTCATGAATATTTGCATACATATACTATGAAGCCCAGAAAAGGACATTGGCTAATAATAATGAATGAATCACTACACTTTGATTGTTTTGTGATTATTTTACAATTATATTTTACTAGATACTCTCAAATAAATTACTCTGTGGCACAATAATGATCTCTTTGCAAAAATTGCTATTCCACAATGTTTTTTTAGCCTATGTTTTTTTTCTAGGTTCCAGAAAATATGTACCTATGCAAAATTTCTTGCTGGCCGACCGATGACTATAGTTATGACGTGAAAGCCTAACAAACAAACAAACGCACTTTCACGTTTATTATGTTTGTATATAATACTAGCTCTCTCTGCCAGCGGCTCCGCCGCAGCCAAAAGCTAGTTTTTAGGTAATATCTAAGGTTCACGTTATAGTAGCGTGATAAAATGTGTACCAGTTGTTAATAGTCTAATCCACCAGTTGTTAATAAGAGCTGTCAAACAAAAAAAGTTGCATCAAAATCGTTTCAGTAGTTTTTGCGTGATGCGCGAACAAACAAACAGACAAAAATCTAAAAAAATATCGTTTTGTGTTATGAGTCTTAACACAAAACGATATTTTTTTAGATTTTTTGTAGCAGCATACGGCCCACCTGATGGTAAGCGGTTACCGTAGCCTATAGACGCTAGCAACACCAGAGGTATCACTTGTGCATCACCATCCCCAAAGAATAGGAGATGGATAGGAAGGATATTAAGGAAAGGATTGGAAAGATAAAAAGACGAAAATAGGGAGGGGGTTTGGGCTTAGCTCTCACTCACCATACGAAACAACGGTAGGCATAACTACCGTACCACCGAAGGAATGTAATATAGTTCCGGTGGCCCGCCAATAAAGGCGGAGAGATGGCACACGCCGGGTTTCTTAAGTGGGTGAGGGCCCCACACTACCCTGTTCATTGCCCCGAACGACGGGGTGTGCGGTTAGGAATATTTTTCCCGCCGTGTTGGCCCGGCTTTAGAATTGTCCCACCCCTATCTACCCACGGGAGTCGTAGGCGCCGACTGAGGGAATACCGGGGGAGTGGGCAGCAGCACTCCCTCGTGTATTAACAACATCCACTGCGATCGCCAACCCGCCTGCCAAGCGTGGCGATTACGGCATTATCCCCCATGACGGGACCGCTCGTTGTGGCGTTCTCTTGGGGAGGCCTATGTCCAGCAGTGGACCTTGAAAGGCTGATAGATAGATAGAAACAAAAAAAAGGCGAACTTCCTACGCTGATCTTTTGCGAGAGGCCCATTCGTGCTACGATAAGCAAGGCTGACGGAGAAACTTTTAGTAACTGTTGGTAAACTCATGACGTAAACGGAGAGGTGTTCTAAATTTGACGTGAGTATCTGTTTGCTATTTGTGCATCTGTCTGTAGCATCATAGCTTCCAAACGGCGAACGGATTTTGATTTAGACTTTTTTGTTTGAAATTATTGTGAATTTTCTGCTGTTTCAAGACTATCGGCTATTTTTCATCAACTAACAATAGTAGGTAATATCTTGATCACTGGATTATATTGACGAGGGTCTGATGATGGATTAAAATGATAAATAAAGGGTTTTTGATTTTTTTAAATTTGATCTTGTGTGTTTTTAGTTGGTGTACAACTTCCATCCCCAAGAAACCCGCGATGGTACCTGCACAGTCACGGGTCTAGCCGCTTTAGTGAATGACGTCGCCGAAAATATACAATTTGTTAGCAATCTCACTGTTGGGGAGCAACTAGAATATGGATTGTTTTAATAGATATAAAATTATGAATTCTATATGTATCATCATATACTATTATAAAGTTGTAATAGAGCTGTGTCTGTACATTTAAGATATTTGGGGAAAAATGACTGTAATAGGCTATATAGGCGTGTCTAAACACAAAACATTTTTTTTAGAAATCGGCTGTTAGCGTGGCGACGCTTTTATTTTAGGTAATTGTCCCATTCGAATCTTGCAAGTTAAATTTGACACACTTCCCGGTTTCCGATTGAGCTGAAATTTTGCACGCATATGTATATCGCGTAACAATGCAATATTATGATGATATGGAACTGATGTGATGATGGAGCTGGAAGGTGGACATAGGAACTCTATAATGAAACGGCGCAACCCTATCGAATTTGGACTCATTTGATTCGTCTTGACGTGTACTTTGTCTTCAGATGCTATCCAGGGTCTGACGATGTAGCTAGAAGGTGGCCAAAGTAATTCTGTAATGAAACGACGAAACCCCGTCGAGTTTATACTCGTTTGATTCGTCTTGACGAGTACTTCGGTCCTAGATGATATCCAGGGCCTGACGATGATGACTATGTGTACGATGTTTTCACATCTGGTAGACGTCCCGCGACGTCAAATTTTTTTGTCTGTTTACCTGTTTGTTTGTTCGCGCATCACGCAAAAACTACTGAACGGATTTTGATGCACCTTTTCTTTATTAGAGCTCTCGATTAGACTTAAAAACTGGTATACCTACATTTTATCCCGCTACTATATCGGGAATGGCCGTTTGGGGCCGGCTTTAGAATTGTCCCACCCCTCTACCCAAGGGGGTCGTAAGAGCCGACTTAGGGAATACCGGGGGAGTGGGCAGCAGCACTCCCTCGAGTATTAACAACATCCACTGCGATCGCCAACCCGCCTGCTAAGCGTGGCGATTACGGCATTATCCCCCATGACTTGACCACTCGTTGTGTCGTTTTCATGGGGAGGCTGAACATAGTCAGCAGTGGACGTTGAAAGGCTGATGGATGGACGACTATATCGGGAACATGAGAAGCTAAAAATTAGCTTTTGGCTGCGGCGAAGCCGCGGGCAAAGGCTAGTTCTATAATATAAATAGTATTAATAGTTTAGTGGTAACATCAAGGACTAGAAAGACGTATGGAGTTCGATTATATAGTCGTAAAATCTTGCTTATCCCAGCATGAATAGGCCGGCTCGGTCGGGAAAGAACCACCCTCTCACTGAAGATAGCGTAAAACAACGGTGGGTACTTACTCCTAACGTTGTGTTTTGTATGGTGAGTGAGAGCACCGGAGGTCCAAGCCCCCTCCCTATCGTTACCTTATCCTTTATTATCCTTGCTGTCTCTCCTTATTATATGTTTTATATCTCCTATCCCTTTCCTTGGAGATGGCGATACGCGAGTGATACCTCTGGTGTTGCTAGCGTCTATAGGCTACGGTGACCATTGACTATCAGGTGGCCGTATGTTTGCCACCCAAGTAGTATATTTTTTTTTTAATTATTTATATTTAACGAATGATCACTGTTCGGTGAAGGAAAACATTGTAAGGAAACCTGCAACCCGCACTGAGACAACGTGGTAGAAGATATAGATGGTCACCTTAGTTATGGGTCTCATATGTAGTGATGTACCTAGATCTCTCTTACTTTGAAAAGAGACCCGTTCCAATATTGAAACACAATTAAGTTGCTAAAAAAATAATACGCTAAGGATTTTGACGTGATAACGTCTTATAAATCGATGAACGCTGGCTGCACGCACGAAAAAGTGTCACGTTCCGAAAAATGTATGGCGCCCGATGCAACTCTCAGAAAACATATATGACGTTATCACATTTTTGTTTTGGTAGTTACTAAGTCTGTTCTGGTGGTTGGGTGGTCTTTATTTATTATATTTTTTTAGCTAATATTATATAGGATGTTCATCTTCGCTGAGTGAGTCTATGTCGCTGAGCTCGGCCAGGCTGGGGTCGCAAGCGAGGCATCGTGCGCCTGCCTCGCGCCAACATTCGCCGCAGTATAGGAACGGACACTTCGCCACTTTGCAGGGATACCAGCGCTGCATCCCGGGATTATCTGAAATCCATCCATCCATCCATCAGTCCTACGCTATTTATCTGAAATGTTATGTTATAATATAGGTAGGCTTAGGTTCTTGCTTGTGCCTAAGACGTATCTCGTTATTAACTATCCATTTTTGAAAGCGTCATTAAATACGTTTGGCATAAATTATAATTAAATACGTTTATATTCTAAGTGTGTGTGGGCGGGGTGGTCGCACGGCAAACCTCATCACGTGCATCAACTGCATGAGACTGCCACGATCACGCGGTGCGGCACATCAACTTGCGACAACGCACCGCGTCTCGGTAAACGAGACCTTAACGCTACGAAGAAACCTTAATTTTCTTTCTATTATGCATAAAACATGACTTGCGCTAATTGAAGTGCTTCGTATAATTTCCAATGCATTCAATGACCAAAGATTGTAAAAAGTACTTTGATCTATATTATATAATGAGGAAAAAGAGAACTTTTTGTCGTTATGACAAATGTGATGAGGAAATTGGGTATGACCGCAAGGTAGTACGATAGCTCAGTGGATTAGAGCACTTCGCCGGATAGGAAGGGACGCAGTTTCGTTTCCCGCTCGTTCTCTTTTTCCTCATTCAACAAATAATAATTTGTAGAGTACAAAATTGTAAAAAGTATCCTAGGTCCGATTCGACTATTTTAGTTACCTACCTAACACACAAAATTAAAAATTTTAAAGATTCGCAAATTGGACACATATTGAAAGTAACATGAAAGGGTATTTTTTCGCGTATACAATAGGTAAATTTTAACTACCGCCGATGTTTCAACTGCGTTGCAGCAGCCGTGGTCACGGGACGACTGACGTCTTCATTACCTATTGTATACGCGAAAAAAGACCCGTTTATGTTACTTTAAATACGTATAAAATTGTATAGCGTACACGTGTATGATCTGGTCCATAAACTGTTGTATCGTATTAGAAGATTTCTAAAAATGGGAAATACCGGAATATAAATTTATAGATTTTAATATAAAACTTTCTATCTCTTACTAGTCCTTGGCTCAGTCTCGCTACAAATAAGGCAGGTCATTCTGGCGGCTGGCAGGAAGCGAAGCCAGCCTAACACGTGTGGAAATTTCATCCTTAAGCTGAGCAGGTTTTCGCCAGACAGATAATGCGCTCGAACGGCTTGAACAGCTTTCCTATATGTTTACAATATTATTAGATCATCCAATCAATCAACTTACTGAAATCTACTGGTGGACCTTTCCTAATTTGTACCAGAATTACTTTCCGTAATTTGCTCTTGCAGGAAAAAGTCCGCTGTCCTCCAGCAGTTTTTTTTTTGTAGTATGGGGTCTTCATCGATAGGGTTAATGACCATCTCAACACATATTTAGTGGGTGAGTGCCGCACACTATCATGTTTATTGCCCCGAATGACAGTGTGCGATTAGGCACATATTACCTACCTTTATCTATGGCGGACGGTAACACTATAAGGTATGCCAATAATTTAAGAAACTAAAATCATATAGTAATCGTTTTATATCCCTTCGCTGACCGAACAACGACTGGGGCGGCAAAGGCGCAAATACCTGCACCTGACGCCGCCCTTGCTGAGGTCGACATTGGACGGACCGGGGAACTTCCGCCACCCGCAATGCCTTCCGCGAAGGTGGAAAGGTCGTTACTCAAAGAGGGCACCCGAAAGGGTAAGCCACTGGTGGACCACTGGTGTAATGTTTACCAGTACCAGTGGTCCGCCAGTACAGCTGGAGAGACGGCTCACGGTCGGTTTTAAGTGGCTGAAGGCCCCACACTACCATGTTCGTTGCCCCGAACGGCGGGGTGTGCCGTTAGGTAAATTTTTTTCCGCCTTAACAAAAAGAAAGTGTTTTATGTAAATATCAAAACCAAAGAAATACATTTAGTTTTCTCTTCTTACCTACGTAAGGTCTTCTGCATTTTCATTCTCTTTTTCAAAATATCATTGTAAAGATGGAGTATACGTTGCTTCTCACGGCACGGATAGAAGTAACTGCAGATTAATCTGTATAAATAAATAACAACAATCTCTAAAGTAATGGCAAGCATTGGTTAAAAATACAAATATATTATGCTATAAAAAATTAAGATAAAAACCACCAACAACACAGGTGCTGTGTTGTCATAAATATCGAATTCGTAAATACTGACGATTAGGTACTTTCTGTTTCGTGTATTTTTTTTAAACTATGTGGGTGGCAAACAAGCATACGGCCAACCTGATGGTATGTGGTTACCTTAGCTATATCGACGCTAGCAAGACCAGATACATCACGCGCGTCGCCATATCCAAGGAAAGGGATAGGAGGTGGATAGGAAGGATAATAAAAGAGGATAGGGAGGGGGTTTGGGCTTCCAGCGCTCTCACTCACCATACGAAACAACGGTAGGAGTATCTACCGTTGTTTCACTTGATGATATCGAAGGTATTCGAAATAAAAGTATAAACCTCTTTCCATTTATAAAATATCCATCCATCAGCCTTTCACCGTCCACTGCTGGACATAGGCCTCCCCAAGAGATTCTCCTATGCCGCCTGCATCCAACGATTGCCTGCAACTTTGACTAAGTCATCGGTCCACCTAGTGGGAGACCGTGCTACACTGCGCTCCGATACGCGGTTGCCACTCGAGAACCATTCTTCCCTAACGGTTGTCGGTTCGTCGGGCGATGTGGCCTGCCCATTGCCACTTCAGCATGCTGACCCGGCGGGCTATGTCCGTCACTCCCGTTCTCCTACGGATTTCCGTATTACGGATACTTATCCCGTAGAGATCCCAAGCATAGCCCGCTCCATGTAACAATGTGTGATATAAGGCTGACATTCTAGACCACGCCTCTGTTCCGTAAGTCCTCATCATCAAAATATATTAATTAATTATTATTGCAGTCCCACTATTAGGCACGGGTGTCCTCTCAAAGTCCGAGGGATCCGTATTCCACCACGCCAGACCAGTTAGCACTCTTCACAAACCATCGAAAAAAATCTCAACTCTTTTAGGCATGCAGATTTTCTCACGATGTTTTATAAAAAAATAAACAAATATTCTCGAAAAATCACGAATATTCAGAGGTGTATTAATAGAACATTATACCGTTGTCTTTGAAGTCCTTAGTTTATCTATCACTGCTAGGGCTTGTGCTATAGTTATTGAAATGCCTGCACTTACATATTATGTTAAGTAAACATGATTTTACCTTCCTAATCTCAAAGTATACGGGTCGATGTACAACAATATCAATATCCACAGATATCCACCATAGATCTTGAAATAATAGTATGTCGGCATTGCGCGGGGATGCGGCAGACACTCCTGGTTGTTGACGGTGGGATGGACATCACCCTTCGTAGAGAAACCAGAAAGTAATTTGCGAAATAACTTTGCCAAAATTCCTGTGCCTTCCACCTGGGTTGATTAGAAAAACTATTTATTTAAAGCGTTTCTGATATTTTTTTGCAAAAAATCTCAGTTACTACATGGTCAACAGTCTGCGCGTCCCAGGATTTGAAGTTACGCCCCGTTTAAGACAGTTTTTAAAACGTTTAAGAGTTTATTTCGCCAACCTTTTTACCGCTATAGATTAAATCTGTTTATGCAACAATAATAACAATATACACATAAGTATCAATAGAAAAAGCTTTATGGTGACTGTATCCTATAATTATCTCTTATGTAATTTGATTCAGGTTTCCCACAATATTTATTCAGATCCATTTATTATTAAGGATAATGTCGTGTTTATATTCAGGTATCAGGTTACTAAAACTCATTAATATTCACAATAAAACACAATCATTCGAGTGGCAAGGTCAAATACAAAATTTCTTTTGATTACAAAACTTAAAAAAAAATGTTTTTTTTTTAATGTAAGCTACATTTTCATCAAAAAAAGAACTAAGAATTTAAAAATAGAGCTTTGTGTTGCTTGAACTTGTGCATAGTCTTAAGTTTTCAATATAAAAAAAACGTGTTACATTTAGCAAGGCAACTTCTGCATTTACATGAGTTTAAAGATCCTTATGATTAAATAGAAGAATATTTATTTATCAATTTCCGAACTTTAGCTGTTGTGTCCTGCCACATCACATTCATATTGATCCCTCAGACGTCATCAAGAGTACGTAGTTCACGAACTGCACATTCGTCACTGTAGCCTGGCGCAACGAAAATTATTGTAGGTGCTACCATTTATAGATATAATTATGTTTATTTTATACTATTTATTTATTTGAAATGCCTATATAAAACATTTTTATGCTCCTCCAGGGAAGTATTCTAACCGCTAAGAAGCCTGCTGCTTAATGATTAGAGTTCCCCGGATTGGAAGGGACGCAGGTTCGATTCCCGCTTGAAACACCCCCCCGCACTAAAGTTCTCTTTTTTCCCAGATTTCACAAATAATTTGTTCTTTAATGTAGGTACGTCACATGTCTTTTTTAATCTTGATACAGTAGATGTTAATGGAGGTTTTGTTTCAGTCACAAAAAAAGCATTTTTGAGAAATTATGTTACCTCTTTTAATAAAGTTCTTCTAGTGGTAGAGTCCAGCACCCTCTCACAACTAAATTAAACAACTTTAATTACCCTTAGCCTCAGAGGACCCCCTCCCTATCCTCTCCTATCCCTTTCCGTGGAGATGGCAACGCGCGAGTGATGTCTCTGGTGTTGCTAGCGTCTATAGGCTACGGTAACCGCTTACCATCAGGTGGGCCCTATGCTTGTTTGCTACCCTTGTAGTATAAAAAAATACGTGAATATGAATAAAGTAGGTATTATACTCTTTACGAAGTAGGTATTTCTAAGAATAATCCTCCTCTTGTTATGATGTCTGCTGGACCTATTTAAAAACGGTAACATAACCGTTTCTTATTTATAAACAACACAACTAAGTATGTGATCGGACTTTTGGCCAATTATTCTTCTAATGCGATATATTTTCTTTTGTTTGTTTATTTTTACCGTTTAGCTGATCATAACAATTTTATTAAGTACCTACTTAGCTCATTGTAGGTAATTATGTTAAATGTACTATAACACTACTTGTTCTTAAATTTCATAAGACGTTATTATTTAGTATAGCTTTGGTAAATAATTCAAAGTATTACGTATTTTAAGTGTATGATTATATGGTTTAAAATATTATTATTATTATGTCTTGGAAAATACCGTTCTATTCCGTTGCATACGTACACTTGCACTACAGTACAGCATACATGTTGTCCATTTGCTTTATGAAACGCGAGTTTGAGAAAATGGGTACCTACAGACAAAAATTTTGATATTCGAAACTTGAGTTTTTTTTTTCTGGCTAAGAACGCTGTATTTTGTAATAAATAGCAATAAACACAATTCTCATTCAAAAGCTCTTGCATCACTTGAAAACAGGTAGTAGGTAGGTAGGTACCAGTTATCCACAAATGTATTTTTAGATTTTATAATATATATTTTTTAAACATTTTTGATCTGTATTTTAGCACTTAACATGACATGAGAGATAGTACCAGCTTTTGCGCGCGGGCTGAGAACTGAACGCGTAGTTCCCGTTGGATAGATATTTTTGATAGGTACCTATTTCTAAAGATATAGAAATAAAAATGAATCGGTGAAATGTATGTACGCTCATAGCTTCCGAACGACTGCACCGAATTGGATAATTCTTCTTTTTTGTGTTCCTGATTGTCAGGACAGGTTTTGTGTAAAAGAAAATTAGAAAAAAATGAACGGAAAATTAAAAAAAAACTCATAATATATTGACGTTCAGTTGTTCAGCCACCCAAAGCCATAACACGTGTTTCAGGATTTTCGAAGATAAGTAGGTACCTACCTATTCATGAAATAAAATATGGCGGTACGAAGTTCGCCAGGTCAGCTAGTTTTGAATATCTTTATCCTTATAAGGAGTTCTTGTAGGACAACCATAAACGACTCGTTGGATTTGATTAAGTTCACACTGATCAAGTTTTCTTTTTTTTCTTATTGCTAATGGTAGCAGACGAGCTACGGCCCAACTGATCTTAAGAGGTAGGTAACTGTCGCTCATGGACTCAATTATACCGAGAGTATTACAATTAATACAATTAGTATTTACAATTATAGTCAAGCCGCTGCGCATCACAGCTATCTACTGCTACAGCCAAAACACACTGACGTGCTTTATGACCGGTCACACAGGCGGCCCGTTTGGGTCCGATATCAAGTGAGTACCCTCACTTAGTGCCCAGCCCTACCACCAGTAATGCAATAGGTGATAATTGCTTACTTCCCTTAGTCGCTTTGTACGACACCCGCGGGAAAGGATGGGGTGGTGACACTTGTATTCTTAGTCCGGCTATTCAGCGTTGGAAATCTTTACCTCAATTTTCAAATCATCCGCACCATGTTGCACGATGTCGGTCTGCGCATGTTGCCTGACCACGTCCAATGCCTCGTAAAACAGCCTGTCAAGCATCACGAATGTTGTAGCTGTCACCACTTCCAGCATCACCTTCAAAATCTGAGTCAATAGCCTGCTGTGTTCAACTGCTTTTTGGGCAATTGAGTCAACATCTATATATTTACTTCTTTCCATCTAAAATCACCAGATACCTCGGTGAAACGTTCTATAAATACTTAAGTTCTGCTAAACCCTTATCGTTACTAATATTATAAACGTTAAAGTGAGTTTATTTGTGTGTTTGTTACGCTTTCACGCTGAAATTACTGAATCATGAACTGAATCATTCCAAAATGTTGTATACATATACCTACTTAGTCTAGATCCCGGTACATAGGCGACTTTTTACCCTGGAAAAATGAATAGTTGCTATTTTTGCATAGATATAATTAGTGTGCCGTACATACAGCCTACATACAGCTTAAATGGCGCTAGACGGGGCATATGTTAAGAGAAATAGACTAAGTTAGTAACAGAATGGTATCCAAGATTTAGTAAAAGAAATAGAGGCAGACAAACCAAAAGATGGGAAGTAGATTCAAGAAAATAGCTGGTCCAGTATGGACCCGTTTAGCAAGAGACAGGAATACGTGGAAATCTATACAGGAGGCCTTTGTCATAGACAAGCTGTTCCGCACAAACATCCAGTTGCCGATCATTCAAATGCAAGTTAGAATAGATTAAATCAATTTAGTTTTAGGAAGTAGGCATGTATTAATTGTAAGGAAAGAAATAGCAATAAAGGCTATTTTATTTATTTATTCATAATTAGTGTGCCGTATAGTGACGCATTAATATTCTGAAGTCCATACGAACAAGTCGCAGGTAGTATCTAGTATATTATAAAAACAATAACCTCCATTAGAGAAATAGTCTATGGATCACCACAGATTACACAAACATAATGGACCAATAATAGGATTAGCT
Organism: Leucoma salicis; assembly: GCA_948253155.1. Taxonomy (NCBI): domain Eukaryota; kingdom Metazoa; phylum Arthropoda; class Insecta; order Lepidoptera; family Erebidae; genus Leucoma; species Leucoma salicis. The sequence continues at coordinate 17,693,692 of OX411820.1, read as the reverse complement.
ATCCTTCCGTACAACTAAAACATGCTGGAATGTTTTACGACTGTACAAAACGGAGTAGACTACAACAGGTACAGGATCCAACAAAAGGTGAGAATTTTGAATTGGTACCAAAAAGATCAGTTGTTTCTGGTTTTCCTTCTGAAATAACATCTCTGCGTCCGTCTCGGGAAATTAATTCAAATTCATATTCAAAAATATCTTTGTTATATAGCACTTAAAATCGTCAAGAATACACAAATAATTGGCACCCATAACACAAGTTAAATCTTAATTTGGGTGCCAGAGATTTAAGTGCATAATAGGTTTTACATTATTATAATTTTAAATATGTACAAATTATTGTGAAATAAATTATTATTATTAATTAACACGAGCGCCTGAGGCGAGTGCATCCACAATAACAAAGTGGCGATTGCAATCGCCACAAGTGGCCGGATTCCGTAGTAAAGCATTTCATGAGAAGAACCCGGCAAACACCTCATGGGCCACCTTTTTAAATTGCCAATTTATTGAATTTTAATATAATTCTTATAACTAAAATGACACTATATTACATAAAACAATTTTGAAAATTAATTAATGAATAAAAAATTAATGAAAGTTAATGAATGAATATCCTTAAGATAATCCGAAACAGTGCAATAACCTAAACCTAAGTCAAATTTTTATGGTTTATTAATGGGATATATTCTTAGTTCAACATCACCCACTCGATCACACAAATATTTCGTCACGTACGGGTATCGAACTGACAATGTTTGCCATGCAAACATTAAGCCGCCAATTCATCACACTTAAATAGTGAATTAAAGTTTTTTGATACTCGTTATACTTTACGTATTGAGGTAAAACTCGGCGAGGGAACATGCCATGTAATATTTTTGTAGGAAATATTAAGTACTTTATTATGATCTGTATATTAGCACTTGACCTGCAAAGCTACTTTAAAGAACAAATTATTTGTGAAAGTGGAAAGAGAGCTTTACTGCGAGCAGGATTTGAACCTGCATCCAATCCAATCCGATTTGTTCTTTAAAATTTCAATCCCCGTTAATTAACGCACACTGTTCAGATAAATCTTAGAGTAGTTAATATTACGTTCTCACCTTTTTTAATGGTAACAAAGTCATTTGATCCCTCTCCTTTCGTCTCTGGTCAAGTAATTTAAAATATCTCGTTACGTAAATGTTGTCGTATTCATTACTCATGAGATACATGTCGTGGTAGTATACAGCCGCTGCTTGGATGCGAAGGATGAGGATGGCAATATATAAGTTAAGTACAACGGCCACAATACTCATTAGAGTAGTTTTCTCGTCAAATGCGTGCATCACGCGTTCACCTGTTTCTTTTGCGTCCTAAAATCGATGAGACAACGATAATAAACATTATATATAGATATCTAGTAGGTATAACACCGTTTTGGACAGTTATAGCTAACGTAATTAATTTTTTTAGCGCACAATTTGCTGTATAAATAGATAAAACTGTTCATGTACTTGGCAACACCGCGTAAACCACTGTAGGTTATGTGAATGTAGCTTTATAGTAATTTGTGGATTATTATCCTGTGTGGAAATTTAGAATGAATATGTATTAAACCTGTATTTCATACAAATCTCGCTCGTATGTCAATTTGTACTGAAGTTTTACGTCCTCCATATTTTTAGTTAACTCATGCTTAGCTTCTTTTAATGCAAGGTAGCCTTCTCCAAATCCGGGATCAATCTAAATACCAAAAGAAAAATAATATGAATCTTTAAAATTTTGGAATAGAAAAAGATCTTTACATTTCAGGCTTTGTTAGAGACTTTTTAGTACGTAAATTTGCACGTTTTTAAATGATTACTACTTTTTACAAAGATATATATCTACAATCCGATCTGATCGAATTATAATGATCAGTTCATTAGTTATGGCGAGTAAGCGTACAAAAAAACTAGACGTAGCGGGACGTCTACCAGATGTGAAAACATCGAAATCATTTTGTGGAAATAAAATGATCATAACTTGACAAATTAATCCTCAAGATGAATCAAACGAGTATAAACTCAATAGAGTTGCGTCGTTTTATTACAGAGTTACTGTGACCACGTTCCAGCTCCATCGTCAGACCCTGGATACCATCTAGAGACAAAGTACTCGTCAAGACAAATCATACGAGCCCAAACTCGATGGAGTTATGTCGTTTTATAACGGAGTTCCTATGGCCACCTTCTAGCTCCATCATCAGACCCTGGATACCATCTAAAGACAAACTATTCGTCAAGACGAATCAAACGATTCCAAACTCGATGGGGTTGCGTATTTTCATTACAGAGTTACTGTGGCCACCTTCCAGCTCCATTATCAGACCCTGGATATCATCTAGGAGTGAAGTACTAGTCAAGACATTTCAAGCGTGCCCTAACTCAATGGAGTTGCGTCGTTTCATTATAGAGTTACTGTGGCCACCTTCCAGCTTCATCATCAGTCCATGGATACCATCTAGAGGCAAAGTACTCGTCAAGACGAATCGTACGAGCGCAAACTCGATGGGGTTCCAACGTTTAATTATAGAGTTCCCATGTCCACCTTCCAGCTCCATCATCAAATCAGCTCCATGTTACCATAATATTGCATTGTCACGCGATATACACCATGCGTGTAAAATTTCAGCTCAATTGGAAACTGGGAAGTGTGTCAAATCTAACTTACAAGATATGAACGGGACAAGTAAAATAAAAGCGTCGCCACGCTAACAGCTGATTTTAACCTCCCTCCGCATTGGATGTTTCACATCAAAAACAAACTAATACCCAAACTAACGTACTTTCATATTTATAATATTAATAACGATGGCAACACTTATTCGATTTTGTTGTTTGACTTGTTCGATCATTGTACCTATTGTTGATCGAAGTTTGACTTGTATGATCAACTCGGTGTTTGACTATAGGGGAAGGCAGGTGATGCTATCCTCATTTCTCGAGTAAGCTTTAGGGTGACGACTTCAGTACAGCTAAATCCAAGAATAAGTAGTACTTGCATTTATCAGATAAGACACTGAATTTCTTGATCTATTTACATAATATATCTAACCTGGATGCCATTTTTACACGTCAGATTACTTCGAAGAAGATGCAAGATGTTGCATGCATGTTCCAGTTTGAGGGGCCAGCACAACATCCAAGCGTCGAACTTAGGTATTACGTGCAGACAGTGATCGTAAGTTGTCTCAAACGCTTCTGTGCAGATCTCTTTCGTTCGTGTCAACTGGTGCTCACATCGGCATTCTAGTTTCTTTTGATAAATATTTTGGTAGAATTTACTTTTAGCTTGTAGTGCTTTGAGTGATATTGTACACGGTGACTCGGATCTATTTAACATTAGGGAAAGTGTTAGTATTTAACTCCAACACGCGAACGAATATTTCAGTCTATAAGTATTCTGTAAAAGACAAGTTTTAGGTAGTTATTAGGCTAAGCGTATGCTGATAGCATAGCAGCATAAGGAGTTAAGAATGTTCAAAGCATTACAAAATCTGCCCTTTCCTGCGCTGCGTGGATCTGCGTCGCCTGCGACTCAGTATACGCTTAGCCTTAGTGTCGACAGCTTTAGACCACGTTCCCACTAATTGTAGGCTCTAGCCGTTCCTATAGGTACCTACTATAACGACTATTGTATTTTTTTATCGTTGAACAACTGTCGTATTCGTTCCCATTGGATAGAGACGATAATCTATCATGGCTACTATAGATAGCCGCAACAACTACATACAATCGTCAGGATTTGTCGTGGCGTTTTTTATCGTTTTACCTTTGTCGTGATAGCCGTTCCAATGGTCTCGATAATCTGTCGCCACAGCAAAAACAAGTCGTGGACGACAGTTAATCGTGCCGTCCTGGGCCTCCTGTATGTGAAAGCCTCCATTTAAATATACACACTTTAACCTGCACGACTATCTGTTGTCACGATATAGTGGGAACCATGATCCAAACATAGAATGAACACTTTATTGTAGGTACTTGTCGCCTCAATGTCGTTATACATATAATGTATGTAGTCAATAGACAAGTCAAAATCATTACATATTATATATGTAGTACCAATTGAAAGGTCTACAGTACCGGGTAGGACTTATCGTTTTCTTCTTAGTCACGAAGAATTTCTGTGTTTTGGTTGTAGATGAAGTTAGCTGTCTTCATTCTCACTCTCGAAAGTAACCTTCACAATGAGCAATATAACAGTCATCATGTGCTCGTGGTATCCCTAGACTATGAACGGCGGTTACCACTTAGGTACTACGGTAGACCGAACCTTGGCTGTCACCTTAAATAATAAAAAAAATACTACTTGTAATTGGAACTAACTGTGGGTTCTCCGATGAGGTCCCATCGGAGAACTTTTTGTTCACGGAGGCCGTATGCAATATATCCTCTGAATGTTCCACTTCATGCTGTATAGGCACCACAATTTCGTTGATAGCTCTAAGATTTAAATCAACATCATTATCTTTCTACCCTTAATTAGTTATCACCAGAGTTCTCTAAATATTCAGAATTTGGGGGTTAACAATTGATGCTGAATCTACACTAATAAATAAGCTGATGGGGTTTTTTCTCGTTAATATTTGTAACTATCAGTCGGCTTAATAAACTTTTTACATTTTAATATTCTAGTTCTTTAGAGAAACTAGTAGTTAGTGGACCCGATTGATGAGAATCGAGCGTTATCGAGAACATTTCTGTTTTTAAATCACTGTTGGGATAGTGAACTAAATGCTACTACCTCATTCCGTTCAACCGGTGTGGTTATAAGAAGATTATAAAAAAAAGTACGCAGCATGACCACACGCGAGAAGGAAAACTGAAACCAAAGCTATGGTTTTGCCAGATAAGGATCTGGCCATCGAGACATAAAATAATAATTTCAACCCATTGCGGGGAGGTGCCCAAGAAGAACACCAATTAAATATTTTTTTTCAACATAGTTGACTGCACAAATGGTGGAGTAGAGGTACAAACCCCCATGGCCTGTGTTGTGGTTTCGATTCCCGCGCATGACAATTCTTTGTGTGCTACAAATCGTTGTTCTGAATCTGGAAAGTTGTACGTAAAATGTCTGTGAAACTATATTTTTGTAAAGTCTCCCGCAATACAGAGATAATTCACTAGTGCTGGGTGTAATTAAAAATAAAACTATGTTTTACATTAAAGAAAAAATTAAGAACCTCTGTTGAGATTACTGTACTAAATCAGGTGGTATTATCGCGACTGTAAGTTAGATCCTTAATGCAGCAGTCGCAGTATTATATACATTCATTGTTTGAATAACTTCCTACAAATTGTTTGCCAGTTCATTAAATGGGTTTTGTTTTAATACATGCAAAGAACTTAGGCGCTTAATGAACGATATACCGTACCTATTTCGTTTCTACACAGGGAACCAAAGGGCTTACTAAATATTACCGGTACCTGTGCATCTATAGTAAATATATTCACCGAAATGTCTCCTTCATCTCCTCTAACTCATCGCGTAAGCTCAACGCGGTCGTCCTGAAGGGCTCTGATAATAAGCTGTGCTCCTCCTTGGAGATGTTGTACGATAATTGAGTGCAGCATGAAAAGACACGAACAACCTCTCGCGCGTTCTTACCCATGTTTGTGATAGGACCTAAATTAGAGAGTAACGATATTTTAATATTTTTATATATTTTTTAAGCGTTTGACATGCGTAGCCATATATAGTGCGAAAATATGAAATCAAAAATAACAGTCACGAGTAGGATTTAAACATGCATCTCCTGGAATACCGTCCCAGATACTTTGCTAATTCAGCCATCGTGACAATTGCTCGGGGCTGCTAATTTATTTAACACATTCCTTCTTAAATGTCTTGGGTGACGCCTGCGCCATCTGTCAGATCAATTTGCATACATTATTCGGACCAGGTAAGCGTAATTGTTAAAATTAACATTCATACCAAATAATGGCCCAATCCTATAAATATTTTGATATTTATAGTTCACTTTAAAAATACTTTTAAGTATTCTTTTAGGTTATAGTAGGTACAGTACTCCCAAGGAAACGGTTTTGGAACGAAGAAGAAGAAGAAGGGGTAGTGTGATTTAGTAGAAATCGTCATGTAACGAAATGCCGTATGCTGTGTGTGTCTGCGTGTGTGTATCGAGCCTACTACAAGCAAATGAGTACACGAGCAAGTGAGTCCCCCAACCGCACAATTTTTTTTTCTGTAAGACGATTATATACCTACCTACTACTAAATGAAAGAGTGATGTGGCGCTAGGGTAAACCTCAAGGTTATAAAGGTCTAGCGATAGTATACCTACACGCGACTGGTGATCATGAAGTTTTGGGTTCAAATCCAGGGTTGGATCCGCATAAATTTGAGATTTTCCTTCAAGATGAGAACAAGATAACGCATACACAATTGTGCATTACTGCTATCCCATACGTAGTCGGCTAATTTCCATTTACACTAACCGCCGTAGTAGAAATCTGTGTGAAGATCATCATCATGGGGTAGGAGGTACGTACCAGCTACTACGTAAGTCAGTACTACGACTTTCAGTACTCCTCGGCCGACCTTACCGCAGTACATCGGGAATAGAAGCAAGGAAATACATCTTATTTGGACCGATATTGCGGTGCATATACCTATAATAAGAGAATTATATAGATATATAATAAAAGACCTCCATCCACCCATCAGCCTTTCATCGTCCACTGCTGGACATAGGCCTCCCCAAAATGGGGGTTTTACCATAATCTACACGCTTGGCAGGCGGGTTGGCGATCGCAGTGGATGTTTTTTAGTACACAGGAGAACGCTGCTGCCCGGTCCCCCGGTAATCCCTTAGTCGGCTTTTACGACTCCCATAGGAAGAGACGGGGTGGAGCTATTCTTGGTGCCGGCCCCACACGGCTAATAATAAAAGACGAGAGTTAATAAAATACCTATTAGCTGCATTATTTCCAAAATGAAAAGCAGTCGAGGAAACTTCAAGCTTCGACTTATTATAAGAGTTATATAGTATGACTGTACTATGTAGTAGGTACATGTACTTACATTAGTTTACTATTATACTTTCATTCATCAGCCGTTTGACGTCTACTGCTGGACATAGGCGTCCACAAGCGAGCGCTACAACGAGCGGTCCTGTGGTGACTGTAACCAACGACTTGCGGCATTAATCAGATCGTTGGCCCATCTGATAGGGAGGCCGTCTTATACTGCGATGTCTTATACCTAGTCACTACTTAATAACCTTTTTTTCCTCTCAGTTGCCCGGTCGTCGAGCGATGTGCCCTGCTCATTATCCACTTCAGCGTGCTAACCCGGTGGGCTACTTATGCCAGTCACTCCCGTTCTCCTACAGATCTCTGTATTACGAATTCGATGACGTTGTGAAATACCAAGCATAGCCCGCTCCACGGTGCATTGAATGGATTCGATTCCCACTCAGGACTGCTGTCTGCGTCTGGGTGTTTTCTATCTATTATATGTATGTTTTAACTTACAAAAAAGTATATGAATTATATCCGTAATCTGGTACCCATAGCACAAGCGTTAAGCTTAGTTTGGGACCAGAGGATGTTGTATATATTATTATATACCTATGTATTTACAAAAAAAAAGTAGAACATGTACTTATGTATAATGATTACGAGCTAAATTATGAGGCCAATATTAAAGACCACGCGACTGTTTTGTATGTCATCATTGATAACGTATACTGGTCATAAACCTTCGTTTTCAGACACTGCTGAACTTTAAGATTTTCGCTCGCTTCCCAAAGGCTGCCCAGCCAAACTAGATTCATCGATTGACCCCTTTCTCGAAGTTAATACCTACTAACTGGGCAGTTTCTCTCAGGAAGACATAGTGGGCGACAACTGCGAGAAGCGCATTCCCGACTAGGACCGGTGAAATGACAAGGCACGACTATTATCTTGTCCATGTTAAGTTTTGAACCCACTTATAGAGAAACCCTGCTGAGGTCGTTGAGCATGGTACCAAGGTCCTCCAGCGATTCCGCTGTGATTAATCGGATGAAGATTGAACTGTCATTTCTTTCCTCTTCTCTATGAGAGTATGGTCAGTTTTTTTAGTTTTTATGTAGATCTACCCGATCGCATGGGTAGTTTCTATGCACCTGTTTCATATAGTTGATGATGATGTTGGCCACGGAATAGCGAAGCTGCCGTGACTGGAGGCAGTTTTTGTAGTGCACTCATTTTTGAGGGTTAGCGCCTTAAGCTGCTTGGGTTGGCGATCGCAGTGGATATATATAGTTACTCAAGGGAACGCTGCTACCGCTCTGCAATATTTTGGACTGGTACCTACCTTAGTTGGCTCGTACGGCACCCACCCACGGGTAGATATGAGGTGGAACAATTCTAATGCTGGCTCAACGCGGCTAACTAATATTAGATATCAATTCTATTAATAGGGATTGAGATAACTTTTTAAGCATGCAGCTCAAACGCTACAAAAGTGCAACTATGCGCCTGAATACGGGTCATCAACCGATAAAGGAGAGAAGAAATGGTGTCTTACACTAGCGTAGAATGATTAGGTATGTGGTCTGTACACTGTGACAGCGCTTACGTAACTTACCCAATATTACACGTAGTATTACAGCCAGTATACCTTCTATATTATAAGGCATAGGGATCCTCTTAAGCAAATAATAATCATAAGCCTGCCCCAAAGCGTAACCACAGAAGAAATGAGCGCACTTTATATGTCGTCTTGAGAAAAATCTGTACAATGGTAGGCAGAATATGCAGAGACATTTTTGAACCAATATACGTAAACATTTAAACATACACATTGTAATTCTATTCAATTATTATGCAATAAACAAGTAAGTCCTACCTCTTTAGTATATACTCTTTGGTCCTACCTTCTTATGTCATAATCAAAGAGTATATACTAAAGAGTCATAATAGAGTGGTACGTTTGTGGTACCTACATAGTCTGAGCTACATAAGTACATAATACAGTATATACTATATCTATGGTACCATACATGTACCTATATAGCGTAGACAGAGGATATAATAGACTCGCTACTATTTTAATACTAACTAGCCTTTGCGGCTCAGCCGCAGCCAAAAGCTAGTTTTTATAGGTTATATCTCAGGTTCCTGGTATAGTACCACCGAAGGAATGTAGCATAGTTCCAGTGGTCCGCCAATAAAGGCGGAGAGACGGCACACAGCGGGTTTCTTTAGTGGATGAAGGCCCCACCCTACCCTGTTCGTGGCCCCGAACGACGGGGTGTGCGGTTAGGAACAGTTTTTCCCGCCTAAACAAAAAATAAAAGGTTCCTGGTATAGTAGCGGGATAACATGTAGGTACCTACCTACACCAGTTTTTAACTCTAATCAAGAGCTATCAAATAAAAAAGTTGCATCAAAATCCGTTCAGTAGTTTTTGCGTGATTCGCGAACGAACAAACTCATCGAGATAATATACTATAACATCATTGCAACAAACAGATACTTAAACAGACAAAAAATCTAAAAACAATAGATTTGTGTTCAGACACGCCATAGCCTAATTCAGTATTTTTTTCTCTATCTTGAATGTATAGGACACAGCTCTGATATAGCTTTATAATAGTATATAGAGGATGAAGGAAAGGATGTACATATTAGGACATAGCGAGAGAGAGCGAGACATGTAGGGTAAACTATAGTGGCTGCGGCGAGGACACGGCGCAGCACACGCTCGAGTCGTGCCCGGCTTGGGCCGAGCAGCGCCGTGATCTCGTCGCGGCAATAGGGGGGGACCTCTCGCTGCCGAGCGTCATTAGAGCGATGCTTGGCAGCGACAGGAATTGGGCCGCGGTCGCTGCCTTCTGCGACGAGGTCATCTCGCGGAAGGAAGCGGCGGAGAGGGCCAGGGAGGCTGATCCTTCCGCAGACCCGAACCGCCGCCAGCGACTGGGGCGGCGCAGGCGTGAGTATTTGCGCCTAATGCCGCCCTAGCTGAGGCTGCGGGTGGTTGGACCGGGGAACGTCCGCCACCCGCAAGGCCTCCCGCGAAGGTGCGATGCATGTAACATAGTTCCAGTGGCCCGCCAATAAAGGCGGCGAGACGGCACACGGCGGGTTTCTTTAGTGGGTGAGGGCCCCACACTACCCTGTTCGTTGCCCCGAACGACGGGGAGTGCGGTTAGGTACATTTTTTCCCGCCTAAACAAAAAAAAAAAAAACTATAATATTGCTGGCACGCCCTTATTCACTTTAGATTTTAAATACAAATATTAATATATATAGCAAAAACATCTGTTCTACTTTTTTCATAATCTGCAATAGTAACATTGCTTGCAGAAAAAAAGTAGATTTTATAATATTTTAGCTGGCAATACTAAAGAAAATATATATATGCTGGCGCCATACAGAACTTACTTACTTTCTTTTTAATAGGAGTCATCAATGTTATGGCGTTCTCTTGAGGAGGCCTATGTCCAGCAGTGGACATTGCAAGGCTGATGGATGGAGATAACTTAGATTATTCCGGTTATCATATATTATGTCAAACTATCGCTATCTCAACACAGCATATGTACTCTTAATACGTGTCTATTACATCCTTTGTATACGGTATATAGGTGGGTATAAGATCACCCACCAAGAAGCTTATATGATAATAATATAAGCTTCTTGTTATATACTATACCTATGGTAGGTAGGTACTAATGTGATCTTAGATAAATAATACTTCCTGATATTTACGCGAATGTTATAAAATAGTACGTCCATAGCTAAGGACATCTAATGGCGATTGGCGCGAACAGCTTGCTACTCTCCGAAACTGTCCATTAATCATAATCTGGCAGATTAAGATTGAGACTGGATAAAGGCCAGTTTTCAGCTCCGATGAAGTCGGAAACGTTCAATTACCAACCACACGTGTTGATCGCTTTATGACCCGGTGCTGTCTTGCTGAAACTACCATTACTGGTTTTGGAACATGGTGTTCCGAGACTTAAGAATCGTATCTTGATTCACCTGTGCCGGTGTATTGATGCCTTTTTCATAAATACCTGTCATGTCAATCCTTGAAGCGAACACTTCGCCAAACCATCACTGAAGTCGTATGATGCCTACGTTGTACCTACTCTATTTTTTTTAAAAACAACACTGCTCTAAGGGATACCTAATCCTTGTATCGCGGGGCACTTTACAAACGGACACAAGAGTAGTGGATCACACACGAGTTGTCCTGTGGGAATTAAAGTCACAACACTCGGGCGGGAGGCCTGTGTTCTATACAGCTTTGAGCATAAACTCAGTCATTATGCTTGATTGTTGCTCGATAATAAACAGAATCACGTTAGTACCTATACTTACAATCTTACTAAATTGTTGTGACCTCTCTTTGCTGCTTTGTCCTGCTTAAGAAGTGGATTTGATTTTGCTACCCATTTATTTTTAATTTACAGTTAAAGAATGACCAGTGCATAATAACCAGTCAATGATGACAAGCCTCTTGTATTCTAAAAGTAGTAAGTCATCTTTTAAAATGCACGACATGGTTCTATGTGCTATCTTCATTTCCCGAGATAAAATCTTTTGCTTTCGGACAGGATTTCTTCGAAATATTTTCTTAACTGCTTGTATCGCCTTTTTAGTACGAATACTACGTGGACGGCCCGATTTTTTTCTATCAGAGATTGAGGAGGTTTCATAGTAAGTACCAATCAATAACCCAGTACACAAAAGTTCGACTAATACCAAGCAGATACAGTTTAAATTCATTGCATTCTGTTCCTTACCTACTTTGTGTATAACAGCAATTCGGCTATCTTTATCACGCCCTTCCGTTTTAATATCACAAGAATATTTAACACGGATTGCCGCGGAAATGAGAAAATGAATATTCATAATCGAATGTTCCAAATTAAAATACTTATTGTTTTTTTTAATTGTTGTTGTAATTGTAGACTATGTATATATTTAGATTAAACTTATTGCGAGATTAAGTCCCTTGAAATTAAACAGAAAAATTGTATAATCAAAATTTATTATCGATCATCGTTTAGTATAATTAGTCTTAAAAAATTTAATACACTGTATAGGCAACTTAGAGCATCTATGAGAAGTCTTATACAAAATTGCCATAAGCAGTTCATAGCAGCATTCAAAATGCCAATTTATAATTAACAGAATAATCAGATAACCTTCCCGTAGAAATCTTTCAGCTGTTAAGAAATTTCCAACATAAATAAATGCAAATTTTTGTGAGGGTTCACTGAAGTGATCTATGCCATAACTACAGGGCTCTTATCGCCTTTTTAACAGTAAATCTGAGCGTCCACTGCACCGCGCCGGCCTTGACGTACGCACGACACGCAACGATTTGAACAGCGGAAAGGAATTGCGGACGTTACGGATAGTGGACGCAGTGCTATACAAATTCATACAAAGCAAACAAAAATCCGTTGCGTGTCATGCGGCCAGTGCGGGCCAGTGGAAGCTCAGCTTAAATGGTTCAGCAATCCACCAATGAACCAAGCTGTCGCCTCAGTCTGAACGATACTGCATCTGCAGCTGAATGGCTATTCTGCAGCTATAATTAATTTTGACAGGACTAACCCTAGGACAGTGAAACTCGGTAGAATTTTGTAAAACTTTGGAAAAGTACAGTGTACAGACAATTTTCAAATGCCTTCAAATATGTAGTAAGCTCTATATGTCAGGATATTCTTAGTGTGTGTACAACCCATCACAGAACCTCAGGAAGATGTCAGATGGTCCAAGATATGTGATGCATGAGAATTTTTTCACTCTTAAATTTATAACAGTTTGCAGCCTGTTCTTAATTCTTATAATTGGAATATGTTATACCTTAATGTACCACAAGAACAAGGAAAAAGAATTTTACTGCGAGTGGGATTCTTTTTTTCCACATTTTCACAAATAATCCACAAATTGTTCAAACATAAGTAACCAAATTGATCAGGATGTGGTAAATTACCAATTAGAAAAAAAAAAAACAGACTAAGATCTATAATTTACATTTGACAAAAAACTTAGATTTTAAGCGTCATTTCCTTGAAATTAATTTTATGCAGTTGGTACATTTTGACAAAACTATGATCAAAAATTTTAGGCCTTAGTACATTGGAGTGAACCCTTTAATAGTCCATGCGGATTTATAATATAAAATTGTACAATTTAGCCAAATCAAGCGGAAGGAAGTTGTCGCAGTTACGCTAGTGCGGTGGGAGGGTTACCAGCTGTGTCCTCCGTCATATCCGTGACCATTGGTTCCTCTTCCTCTTCAGGAATTTCTAGAATCTTGGGCCCATATAGCAGTAAGTATGCGCAGTGCCAGTCACCTGATAAATTTGATATGTTTAGATATAGCTTAGGGTTGTCACGATACAATTGATCCATATTTTATATTATTACTTGCAGATCCGCGTTTCTGCGGCATACTATTAATTCGTTGAATTATTATTATATAAAAAACTTAATATTGATAGGTAACTATTTCTTTACCACTGAAGGAATGCAACATAGTTCCAGTGGCCCGCCAATAAAGGCGGAGAGATGGTACACGGCGGGTTTATTTAGTAGGTGAGGGCCCCATACTACCCTGTTCGTTGCCCCGAACAACGGGGTGTGCGGTTAGGTACATTTTTTCCCGCCTTAACAAAAAAAAAGGATTGCGTAAGTTGGAATATGAAGTTGCCTCACATCAAAAAAAAATCTTGTTTTATAATAGATTAAACACATGGTCAACCAAAAGATTACTTGTACATTCCTCAAATGGTTGGACTGGGTTTATTAATTAAGATTTGCAGTCTCTCTGAGACAGAATATTTAACCTAGTTTTTGATGTCTATATAATCATTATCTCCAGGGTTTAATTTCAGTCACGGCGAGAGCCAACCAACACTAACCATGTAAGCAAGAGATATTATGGTATAGAGCGCAAACACAAGTGTACTCTCTGTTCACTCACTCTGGTCCGACAACATTTTTCTAACTTTGAGCTGCTATTGAGAATTTCTTGACGGCATAACCTAATAACTATTTCGTTCACCCGACCCAGAAAGCAAAATACCGCTGGACCATCGAATCAGTTTATAAAATAAATAAATTAATATGTGTAACGTTATACTGACCTCCGCCACTTAACTTGAGCACCTCCTCCTCAGTGACAGGTGTGACGGTGTCGTCGTCACAGCGCAGCCACGACTCGCCCTTGGCCACCCACGCCACGTAGTGACCCGACGAGGAGGAACGGCCGCGGTGAGTCAACACTGCCTGTAGGCGGTAATACCCGCTGTTGTTGCTGCCTATGTCTGTGTATACATCAGATACAATTAATGCATTTTAGTATATAAAAATGCCCTTCTTAACGTATTGTTACATTAAAACTTCTTGGAAGCCCAGACTATTTTTACCATTAAAAAAACTGAGACTGTCAGTCACATAAGTCAGTTGACATACTTTTATTTTTACATAACTATATTGATATTGAATTTTAAAAGGATGTACTTGATAACGCTGTGCTGAAGTGTCCTGAGTATGTCTCAACAAATAGGTAGTAAAGATACGACTAAAAGACCAAACAAGACCTTATACTAATGATATATCATGCAGTTATAAAACAATATTACGGTGACTAACAAATTTTTATGCTACAAAAAACTAATACAAGCCCATCCATCCGTCAGCCTATCAACGTCCCAAGAGAACGCCACAACGAGCGGTCCTGTGCCGACCGCATCCAACGGCTCCCCGCGGCTTTGACCAGATCGTCGTTTCATCTAACGGGGGGCCGTCCTACGCTGCGCCGTCCGATACGTGGTCGCCACTCGAGAACCTTTCTTCCCCAACGGTTGTCGGTAAGTCAAGCGATGTGGCCTGCTCATTGCCACTTCAGCATGGCAACCCGGCGGGCTATATCGGTCACTCCCGTTCTCCTACGGATCTCCGTGTTACGGATTCGATCACGTAGGGAAATACCAAGCATAGCCCGCTCCATGGCCCGCTGAGCGACTTTGAGCCTTGATACGAGGCCAACATTCAGAGACCACGTCTCTGTTCCGTATGTCATCACTGGTAACAGAAACTGGTCGTAGACCGTCGTTTTCAGACACTGCGGAATATTGGACGAGAAGATCTTCCTTAGCTTCCCGAACACTGCCCAGCCGAGTTGGATTCGTCGATTGACCTCTTTCTCGAAGTTATGCCTACCTAACTGGACTGTTTGGCCCAGGTAGACATAGTGGTCGACAACTTCGAGAAGCGCACTCCCGACTAGGACCGGTGCTGAAATGACATGGACATTAGACATGACTTTCGTCTTGTCCATGTTCATTTGGAGACCCACTAGTCGGGAAACCCTGCTGAGATCATTGAGCATGGTGCCAAGGTCCTCCAGCGATTCTGCCATGACTACGATGTCGTCGGCATATCGAAGGTGATTTATGTATTCGCCATTGATGTTGATGCCAAATCCGGTCCAGTCCAAGAGCTTGAAGACATTGTCATGTTTCGGGGACATAACGTCTCCCTGTCTAACACCTCTCTGCAGTTGGATCGGTTTCGTACTCCTGTCCTGAACACGGACTGACATGGTGGCGTTTCTATACAAGCACTTCAGCACTTCGATATACCGATAGTCCATTTGGCACCGCTGAAGGGAGTCCAGCACCGCCCAAGTTTCGATCGAATCGAAGGCTTTCTCATAGTCCACAAACGCCAGACACAGAGGCCGATTATATTCCTCGGTTTTCTGTATAATATGGCGTAGCAATACAAGCCCACCCAATGGTAATCGGTTAGAGAAGTTTATAGTGTTAGATACTAGCAGCATTATTATTAGCTGACTCAAGTGATGCTAGGGGCATCAGTCAGGAGGGCTTTTGAGCATCAAGCTCAGGTGGGTACTGCCACAAAAAAGGATTGGAAAAGACGCGGGTTCGATTCCCGCTCGTACTAAAAATCTCTTTTTCCTTATTCACAAATAATTTGTATTTAAAAAGTACGGAGCATGTCAAATGCTAAAAAAATATAGATCAAAAATGTTTAAAAAATCGCGCCATCAAATAGTATGAACTTTAATTGAAAAATTAAACTTACTATATTGGATTAATGCATGTAAATGCATTCCGATAGATGGCGTTGGCGGGATATCGGTACAATAGATCAGTGGCTTAGAGCACTTCCCCGGATTGGAAAAGACGCGGGTTCGATTCCCACTCGTACTAAAAATATCTTTTTCCTTATTCACAAATAATTTGTACAAAAAAGCTTTTTATGCATGCACCCCAGAAGTTGCTGGCCCGATAAAAAAGGTCTGTGTTTATCAGTAAGCTGTTCACAGGCTTTCATAAGAGTGAAGGTGACATCTGCTTACCATTTTCAAACCAATAAGGCATCACCGTCTTGCTCTTTACTTCTCTCCTGCTGTCACCGTGACTTTTGTTTTTAGAAGTGAGAGAAGTTTCTAATTTAGCATCTTCTAATTCCTGTAAAAAGAATACTTTGTTTATATGGATGATTTTCTGGGTCAGACAATATAATTTCAAATGCAATATCTTATTTTTGGACCATTTGGCATGAGTAGAACCTTATTTGTTCCAGCATGAATGGACTGGCTCGATCATGAAAATACCACCGTCTCACAGAAGAGTAGGGTACGGTGTTTCATATAGTGAGTGAGAAAGAAGCAAAAAGAAAAGCGCCTTTTTTATACTACGCGAGTGACAAACAAGCATACGGCACACCCGATGATAAACTGTTACAGTGACTTATAGACGCCAGCAACAACAGACATGATTCGGACGTCGCCAACTCTAAGAAAAGATATAGGAACTTGAGAGAAAGTACAATAAAAAGAGAATAAGGAGGGGGTTTTTTACTCCGACGCTCTTACTCACCATACGAAATACAACAGTAGTAGGTACTACCTGCCGTTACTTCACGCTGATCTTTTGCGAGAGGTTGGTACTTCCCCGATAGAGCCGGTTCATTCGTGTTGGGAGAAGTAAGGTTCAGCCACCAGCTAAATTGATTAAAAGTATCACTACAACACAACCCCCAAACACTTTTAACTACTACCCTGAAATACACCTATGAAACTACTTTACCGTTAAATTTTGTTAGCTGCCCCAATTACCCATCGTCCTTATACGATCTTCTTCCTCTTTCATATTCCCCGCCCTTCAGACTTAAAATCACTTCTATCCTGTCCCTTTTATTTTTATACTTTGTAATTTTATTGTAAATTACAATATAAAACTGTGAAATCTAACCAACATAATATGTAAAATAACTTTTGTTTTTTTTTAATTTTGTTTTTGGTAACTCATCAGATTCCAGATTTATTTCTACATTTATTATTGTTACTTCTGTTCACAAAGCTTTCCAGTTGATTTAATAGAAAATGCCTACGGAGTTTTAACCACCACATTACTTTAGGCAAAATAATCAAGAAAATATTGTCATTGGCGAAATTATCAGGACCGCCACAAGGAGCAAACTTCATTCATTCAATATGGAGATAATCACGCTGTAATTACTGAACTAATTATCATGATATTTTGCATTTTTTTTTATAGAAGAAAAGGACATAGGTTATGTTTTATCATAGAATAATAAATGATTCCTGCGCTATAGCTGATTCTACAAAAATATTTAACGTGTCTTATGTATTTATGAAGTCCATGAAAACGAAGTCACACACACAGAGTCTGGTATTATAATAATCCATTTACCTTAAACTTAGTCCTCATAGGTGCAAGTCTTTCCTGTAGCTCAGGCGAGCACAGTTCGTATACATCCAGTTCGAGGGGGAACTTCACATCCTTGAGGATCTTCGCGTTGATGGATTCTTTCTCTTTAAAATAGAACCGGACAAACTGTACTGTCAGGTACGCAGGTAAACGACTTATTTTACTCTGAGAAAAAAAATGTTTTTTTAATCATAACAGGAGATGAGAGGATCCTCTCTAAAGACTGAATGTAATTATGGTCAAGTTTTAGGTGAGCAGTAATGAGTTAACGCATTGGGCGACGCACTAGCATGGTCTCCCACCTTATAAACCTGGCCTGGTCAAAACTGCTAGAAACAGTGCACAGGACTGCATTTTGTGAGGCTTTCTTGGAGAGATCTACAAGTATTTCTAGCAGTGGACGCTAATAGGCTGATGTTTGAGGACGATGATGATAAGAATAATGATTAAAATCAAGTTTCAGTTTTTGATCTGATGCACTTGACATGCTCAGCTACTTTAAAGAACAAATTATTTGTGACGTTGGTCAATGCGATGGCTTAGCGGTTAAAGCACATCCCTGGTTTGGAAGGGACGCAGTTTCGATTTTCGCTCGCCCTAAAGTTCTCTTTTTCCACATTTCATAAATAATTTGTTTTTCATCAAGTTTCAGATTAAATGTAATGAATTGTTAATAATGATAATTAGATTTCATGTTAGGGCTAAAACTATTTCAAAGTAACTTTCTACTACAATATTAAATTAAACTTACAGTTTTCGTATAAACAGCATCCCTTCCTAAAGTTTGTGACAACTTTGTGATCTGCTCTGACATTTTCTGGAAATTAAATAATATGAAATTAAATACTGAGTACTTAATAAAATGATTTACATGTACTGTCTTAAAAACTCACAGATCTAAGTCCCGATTGCAAATACTTGACGTCCTGAGAGATAAAGCACGACAGCTGTAGGAACGACTCAGTGGTGCGAGAAGGAGGTTCGTCTGCCTCTGAGCATACCAATTCTACGTCTAAGGTACCTCCAAAGTATTGCTCGATGACTGTAGCTCTGCAGAAGAGAATATTTCACATAGAACATTTTTTCTTTTTTTAATAGCTGATGACCTTCAAACATTACATAAGCAGATTTTGGCAGTAGAAATCAATGTATGCGTCTATTTGTTGCTTAACAAGCAAATGGAATATTCATTTAGATAATTTTCCAATGAAAGTTATATGTATTTTTTACGGGCCGAGGTACGACGTAGCTCGTAGTTCTTTTGGTTGATAAAAATGATATGATGCACTCTAATTATAGTTTATTGATATATAGTAATATTAAGTATATGACGCTTATGATATTAATGATAGGTATTATATTCGTGATAGAAGTGAGTACGCGTGTTAGCGATCGCTCGAAGTACTTAAAAGCACTGACTTGATTGAAGCGAAGCGATCATACATATACGCGATGGCCCGTACATATAATATATCCTCATTACTTTTTTAAATAGAGAAATTAAATATTTTTGGTTGAGATAATTTGCGACATACGCTGGCTACACTTTGAAATACTGTAATAGAGTTGTAGTTCTCCAGGAATCCTAAAGATTCAAAGACAACTGCATCCATACAAAACGAGGGTGTGTCATTAGTCAATAATATGCACAAAAGGAGAATTTTTTTAGAGTATTTTTCCAGTAAATTATATAATTCAGATTTTTGGTACAACACGTAAATATTTACAGTCCGGTTACGATCTTCAAATGTTTTCAAATAATCAAAAATTTAATATTTTATCGTCACCTATATCGAATCAATATCTTCTGCAATTAACATATATGTTTAATAAGGTACAGAATAAGAATTTTTTTGCGGCATTAAGGCAAAATTAATGGTATTTCGATCTATAGCAAAACTTTCTAAAACAAATTAAATAGTGACACCTACCTCGCATTATCATCGTTGGCATCATTAGGTGGAATGCTTGTGAAAAATAATAAATAATGTAAAGATTTGTAATTTAAAATATAGGTATTCGTTTTCTGGGTTATTTCTTGTTATATATAATTTAGCCGAAAACAGGTAGGTTGTGGTAGCTTAGTGCCAAGAATAAGGTATTCAATCTTTTTCGAGCTTTCAAGAACAAGCTAGAATATAAAAATTATAAAAAAGTCTGTAATTCATTCTTTTTTCTCAAATGTGTTACTTATTTATAACCCATGACATGGCTATAACATAATCACAATTATTTAAGACCCTTCCAACACTTGGAGGCGTCCGCCGGCTCCATCTCGCTCCAGCACTCGGAGGCGTCCTGCTGCGGTCACACTACAGCTCGCACTGACCTGGCGGCGCTGGCGGCGGGCGCGGCGGGCAGGCGCGCCTGCAGCGCTCGCACGATCTCGCTCCAGCACTCGGAGGCGTCCTGCTGCGGTCACACTACAGCTCGCACTGACCTGGCGGCGCTGGCGGCGGGCGCGGCGGGCAGGCGCGCCTGCAGCGCTCGCACGATCTCGCTCCAGCACTCGGAGGCGTCCTGCTGCGGTCACACTACAGCTCGCACTGACCTGGCGGCGCTGGCGGCGGGCGCGGCGGGCAGGCGCGCCTGCAGCGCTCGCACGATCTCGCTCCAGCACTCGGAGGCGTCCTGCTGCGGTCACACTACAGCTCGCACTGACCTGGCGGCGCTGGCGGCGGGCGCGGCGGGCAGGCGCGCCTGCAGCGCTCGCACGATCTCGCTCCAGCACTCGGAGGCGTCCTGCTGCGGTCACACTACAGCTCGCACTGACCTGGCGGCGCTGGCGGCGGGCGCGGCGGGCAGGCGCGCCTGCAGCGCTCGCACGATCTCGCTCCAGCACTCGGAGGCGTCCTGCTGCGGTCACACTACAGCTCGCACTGACCTGGCGGCGCTGGCGGCGGGCGCGGCGGGCAGGCGCGCCTGCAGCGCTCGCACGATCTCGCTCCAGCACTCGGAGGCGTCCTGCTGCGGTCACACTACAGCTCGCACTGACCTGGCGGCGCTGGCGGCGGGCGCGGCGGGCAGGCGCGCCTGCAGCGCTCGCACGATCTCGCTCCAGCACTCGGAGGCGTCCTGCTGCGGTCACACTACAGCTCGCACTGACCTGGCGGCGCTGGCGGCGGGCGCGGCGGGCAGGCGCGCCTGCAGCGCTCGCACGATCTCGCTCCAGCACTCGGAGGCGTCCTGCTGCGGTCACACTACAGCTCGCACTGACCTGGCGGCGCTGGCGGCGGGCGCGGCGGGCAGGCGCGCCTGCAGCGCTCGCACGATCTCGCTCCAGCACTCGGAGGCGTCCTGCTGCGGTCACACTACAGCTCGCACTGACCTGGCGGCGCTGGCGGCGGGCGCGGCGGGCAGGCGCGCCTGCAGCGCTCGCAGGATCTCGCTCCAGCACTCGGAGGCGTCCTGCTGCGGTCACACTACAGCTCGCACTGACCTGGCGGCGCTGGCGGCGGGCGCGGCGGGCAGGCGCGCCTGCAGCGCTCGCACGATCTCGCTCCAGCACTCGGAGGCGTCCTGCTGCGGTCACACTACAGCTCGCACTGACCTGGCGGCGCTGGCGGCGGGCGCGGCGGGCAGGCGCGCCTGCAGCGCTCGCACGATCTCGCTCCAGCACTCGGAGGCGTCCTGCTGCGGTCACACTACAGCTCGCACTGACCTGGCGGCGCTGGCGGCGGGCGCGGCGGGCAGGCGCGCCTGCAGCGCTCGCACGATCTCGCTCCAGCACTCGGAGGCGTCCTGCTGCGGTCACACTACTGCTCGCACTGACCTGGCGGCGCTGGCGGCGGGCGCGGCGGGCAGGCGCGCCTGCAGCGCTCGCACGATCTCGCTCCAGCACTCGGAGGCGTCCTGCTGCGGTCACACTACAGCTCGCACTGACCTGGCGGCGCTGGCGGCGGGCGCGGCGGGCAGGCGCGCCTGCAGCGCTCGCACGATCTCGCTCCAGCACTCGGAGGCGTCCTGCTGCGGTCACACTACAGCTCGCAATGACCTGGCGGCGCTGGCGGCGGGCGCGGCGGGCAGGCGCGCCTGCAGCGCTCGCACGATCTCGCTCCAGCACTCGGAGGCGTCCTGCTGCGGTCACACTACAGCTCGCACTGACCTGGCGGCGCTGGCGGCGGGCGCGGCGGGCAGGCGCGCCTGCAGCGCTCGCACGATCTCGCTCCAGCACTCGGAGGCGTCCTGCTGCGGTCACACTACAGCTCGCACTGACCTGGCGGCGCTGGCGGCGGGCGCGGCGGGCAGGCGCGCCTGCAGCGCTCGCACGATCTCGCTCCAGCACTCGGAGGCGTCCTGCTGCGGTCACACTACAGCTCGCACTGACCTGGCGGCGCTGGCGGCGGGCGCGGCGGGCAGGCGCGCCTGCAGCGCTCGCACGATCTCGCTCCAGCACTCGGAGGCGTCCTGCTGCGGTCACACTACAGCTCGCACTGACCTGGCGGCGCAGGCGGCGGGCGCGGCGGGCAGGCGCGCCTGCAGCGCTCGCACGATCTCGCTCCAGCACTCGGAGGCGTCCTGCTGCGGTCACACTACAGCTCGCACTGACCTGGCGGCGCTGGCGGCGGGCGCGGCGGGCAGGCGCGCCTGCAGCGCTCGCACGATCTCGCTCCAGCACTCGGAGGCGTCCTGCTGCGGTCACACTACAGCTCGCACTGACCTGGCGGCGCTGGCGGCGGGCGCGGCGGGCAGGCGCGCCTGCAGCGCTTGCACGATCTCGCTCCAGCACTCGGAGGCGTCCTGCTGCGGTCACACTACAGCTCGCACTGACCTGGCGGCGCTGGCGGCGGGCGCGGCGGGCAGGCGCGCCTGCAGCGCTCGCACGATCTCGCTCCAGCACTCGGAGGCGTCCTGCTGCGGTCACACTACAGCTCGCACTGACCTGGCGGCGCTGGCGGCGGGCGCGGCGGGCAGGCGCGCCTGCAGCGCTCGCACGATCTCGCTCCAGCACTCGGAGGCGTCCTGCTGCGGTCACACTACAGCTCGCACTGACCTGGCGGCGCTGGCGGCGGGCGCGGCGGGCAGGCGCGCCTGCAGCGCTCGCACGATCTCGCTCCAGCACTCGGAGGCGTCCTGCTGCGGTCACACTACAGCTCGCACTGACCTGGCGGCGCTGGCGGCGGGCGCGGCGGGCAGGCGCGCCTGCAGCGCTCGCACGATCTCGCTCCAGCACTCGGAGGCGTCCTGCTGCGGTCACACTACAGCTCGCACTGACCTGGCGGCGCTGGCGGCGGGCGCGGCGGGCAGGCGCGCCTGCAGCGCTCGCACGATCTCGCTCCAGCACTCGGAGGCGTCCTGCTGCGGTCACACTACAGCTCGCACTGACCTGGCGGCGCTGGCGGCGGGCGCGGCGGGCAGGCGCGCCTGCAGCGCTCGCACGATCTCGCTCCAGCACTCGGAGGCGTCCTGCTGCGGTCACACTACAGCTCGCACTGACCTGGCGGCGCTGGCGGCGGGCGCGGCGGGCAGGCGCGCCTGCAGCGCTCGCACGATCTCGCTCCAGCACTCGGAGGCGTCCTGCTGCGGTCACACTACAGCTCGCACTGACCTGGCGGCGCTGGCGGCGGGCGCGGCGGGCAGGCGCGCCTGCAGCGCTCGCACGATCTCGCTCCAGCACTCGGAGGCGTCCTGCTGCGGTCACACTACAGCTCGCACTGACCTGGCGGCGCTGGCGGCGGGCGCGGCGGGCAGGCGCGCCTGCAGCGCTCGCACGATCTCGCTCCAGCACTCGGAGGCGTCCTGCTGCGGTCACACTACAGCTCGCACTGACCTGGCGGCGCTGGCGGCGGGCGCGGCGGGCAGGCGCGCCTGCAGCGCTCGCACGATCTCGCTCCAGCACTCGGAGGCGTCCTGCTGCGGTCACACTACAGCTCGCACTGACCTGGCGGCGCTGGCGGCGGGCGCGGCGGGCAGGCGCGCCTGCAGCGCTCGCACGATCTCGCTCCAGCACTCGGAGGCGTCCTGCTGCGGTCACACTACAGCTCGCACTGACCTGGCGGCGCTGGCGGCGGGCGCGGCGGGCAGGCGCGCCTGCAGCGCTCGCACGATCTCGCTCCAGCACTCGGAGGCGTCCTGCTGCGGTCACACTACAGCTCGCACTGACCTGGCGGCGCTGGCGGCGGGCGCGGCGGGCAGGCGCGCCTGCAGCGCTCGCACGATCTCGCTCCAGCACTCGGAGGCGTCCTGCTGCGGTCACACTACAGCTCGCACTGACCTGGCGGCGCTGGCGGCGGGCGCGGCGGGCAGGCGCGCCTGCAGCGCTCGCACGATCTCGCTCCAGCACTCGGAGGCGTCCTGCTGCGGTCACACTACAGCTCGCACTGACCTGGCGGCGCTGGCGGCGGGCGCGGCGGGCAGGCGCGCCTGCAGCGCTCGCACGATCTCGCTCCAGCACTCGGAGGCGTCCTGCTGCGGTCACACTACAGCTCGCACTGACCTGGCGGCGCTGGCGGCGGGCGCGGCGGGCAGGCGCGCCTGCAGCGCTCGCACGATCTCGCTCCAGCACTCGGAGGCGTCCTGCTGCGGTCACACTACAGCTCGCACTGACCTGGCGGCGCTGGCGGCGGGCGCGGCGGGCAGGCGCGCCTGCAGCGCTCGCACGATCTCGCTCCAGCACTCGGAGGCGTCCTGCTG
Organism: Leucoma salicis; assembly: GCA_948253155.1. Lineage (NCBI taxonomy): Eukaryota > Metazoa > Arthropoda > Insecta > Lepidoptera > Erebidae > Leucoma > Leucoma salicis. The sequence continues at coordinate 17,669,286 of OX411820.1, read as the reverse complement.
CGGTCACACTACAGCTCGCACTGACCTGGCGGCGCTGGCGGCGGGCGCGGCGGGCAGGCGCGCCTGCAGCGCTCGCACGATCTCGCTCCAGCACTCGGAGGCGTCCTGCTGCGGTCACACTACAGCTCGCACTGACCTGGCGGCGCTGGCGGCGGGCGCGGCGGGCAGGCGCGCCTGCAGCGCTCGCACGATCTCGCTCCAGCACTCGGAGGCGTCCTGCTGCGGTCACACTACAGCTCGCACTGACCTGGCGGCGCTGGCGGCGGGCGCGGCGGGCAGGCGCGCCTGCAGCGCTCGCACGATCTCGCTCCAGCACTCGGAGGCGTCCTGCTGCGGTCACACTACAGCTCGCACTGACCTGGCGGCGCTGGCGGCGGGCGCGGCGGGCAGGCGCGCCTGCAGCGCTCGCACGATCTCGCTCCAGCACTCGGAGGCGTCCTGCTGCGGTCACACTACAGCTCGCACTGACCTGGCGGCGCTGGCGGCGGGCGCGGCGGGCAGGCGCGCCTGCAGCGCTCGCACGATCTCGCTCCAGCACTCGGAGGCGTCCTGCTGCGGTCACACTACAGCTCGCACTGACCTGGCGGCGCTGGCGGCGGGCGCGGCGGGCAGGCGCGCCTGCAGCGCTCGCACGATCTCGCTCCAGCACTCGGAGGCGTCCTGCTGCGGTCACACTACAGCTCGCACTGACCTGGCGGCGCTGGCGGCGGGCGCGGCGGGCAGGCGCGCCTGCAGCGCTCGCACGATCTCGCTCCAGCACTCGGAGGCGTCCTGCTGCGGTCACACTACAGCTCGCACTGACCTGGCGGCGCTGGCGGCGGGCGCGGCGGGCAGGCGCGCCTGCAGCGCTCGCACGATCTCGCTCCAGCACTCGGAGGCGTCCTGCTGCGGTCACACTACAGCTCGCACTGACCTGGCGGCGCTGGCGGCGGGCGCGGCGGGCAGGCGCGCCTGCAGCGCTCGCACGATCTCGCTCCAGCACTCGGAGGCGTCCTGCTGCGGTCACACTACAGCTCGCACTGACCTGGCGGCGCTGGCGGCGGGCGCGGCGGGCAGGCGCGCCTGCAGCGCTCGCACGATCTCGCTCCAGCACTCGGAGGCGTCCTGCTGCGGTCACACTACAGCTCGCACTGACCTGGCGGCGCTGGCGGCGGGCGCGGCGGGCAGGCGCGCCTGCAGCGCTCGCACGATCTCGCTCCAGCACTCGGAGGCGTCCTGCTGCGGTCACACTACAGCTCGCACTGACCTGGCGGCGCTGGCGGCGGGCGCGGCGGGCAGGCGCGCCTGCAGCGCTCGCACGATCTCGCTCCAGCACTCGGAGGCGTCCTGCTGCGGTCACACTACAGCTCGCACTGACCTGGCGGCGCTGGCGGCGGGCGCGGCGGGCAGGCGCGCCTGCAGCGCTCGCACGATCTCGCTCCAGCACTCGGAGGCGTCCTGCTGCGGTCACACTACAGCTCGCACTGACCTGGCGGCGCTGGCGGCGGGCGCGGCGGGCAGGCGCGCCTGCAGCGCTCGCACGATCTCGCTCCAGCACTCGGAGGCGTCCTGCTGCGGTCACACTACAGCTCGCACTGACCTGGCGGCGCTGGCGGCGGGCGCGGCGGGCAGGCGCGCCTGCAGCGCTCGCACGATCTCGCTCCAGCACTCGGAGGCGTCCTGCTGCGGTCACACTACAGCTCGCACTGACCTGGCGGCGCTGGCGGCGGGCGCGGCGGGCAGGCGCGCCTGCAGCGCTCGCACGATCTCGCTCCAGCACTCGGAGGCGTCCTGCTGCGGTCACACTACAGCTCGCACTGACCTGGCGGCGCTGGCGGCGGGCGCGGCGGGCAGGCGCGCCTGCAGCGCTCGCACGATCTCGCTCCAGCACTCGGAGGCGTCCTGCTGCGCCAGCGCGCCGCCCGGCCCGCGCTCGGCGAAGCGCGGCGCAGTGGCGTGCAGCGCGCGCAGCAACTTGGCGGCCGCACCCGCGCACGCGCCGGCCCCGCCCGACTCGAGCGCCGACATCGTGTCGCTCAGTGCCGACGTCAGCTCGCCCGCCGAACCGCCGCCCGAACCTACAGCACGATGTATACACATTGTAGTATAACGCATCGCGATTACTCTTGACAAATTCTACATGCAAGCTTTAACTAACCAGTAACTTTAAGGGAAACATAGCATTGCTTTATTTTATATGTGCTTATACATATAATTTGGCAACCACAATCAAGTTCCATGGCAACTCCTATTTTCTTATTACGATTTGTATATTGTAAAGTGACATCATACTTACTCTTATTGTAATTAAGTAAGGCATTCTTAAGTTCAGGTACTGTCTTCAAGCACTGCACTGTGGCATTCATGTAGCATGTGTTACCCAAGTTGATCAGACCTTCTGGCAAGTCCAACTACAACAAAACAATATTTAATAATAAAAATTTATTAGGAAAACTTATTAAAACATGCCGCGAATTTACACTAGTGGCATCCAGTGCATAAAATTTCAAGGGCCTGTGAATCAGGGCACCATAAAAAAGTAATGGGGTGGCAGTTTTCAATAGCCTTAATAGTAAATCTAGCCTAGATGTGGTCAAATGACATGACAAAACTGAAGCAACATTGTAAATAGAAGAGTTCATGTTCATGGAAGGCTTTAGGAGTATAAAAAAATGAGCCGTCACGAGATGCCCCATCTCGCAGATGCGAAAACATTGATTTTCTTTCTTACTTCAAATATTGTTTGAGTCTTATATAATTCTTGTTAAGCGTCCTCTCGTTATCCTTAGACAATTCTTTATTGGTTTATTGATTGACATTATACTTCCTAGTAAGATGCTTTTGACAACAGATGGCTATAAAAACAATTAAAGAAATTAGTGTGGTGGCGTCGCTACGTCAAAAGCCAGCTTTACCTTCCCACCGCCTTAGATGTTTTCACATCTAAATTAAGAATGCATAAACAGCTCATATGCATATCATTATCATATGCATATGAAATACTATTCTTGTAATATATCTCTAGGAACACTGTTATCGAGTATACAATATAACAGTATGTCAGGCTTTGAGGACTGTAACATAGTTCCAGTGGCCCGCCAATAAAGGCGGAGAGACGGCACACGGCGGGTTTCTTTAGTGGGTGAAGGCCCCACACTACCCGGTTTGTTGCCCCGAACGAAGGGGTGTGCGGTTAGGAAAACTTTTCCCGCCTTAACCAAAAAAAAAAAAGCTTTGGAAATGTTCCTAAATATGCCACTATCTTGGCAGTAGAGGTGGAGTTGGGTCTCAATCCAACAACTTGCTGTGTACTACCAAAAAGTAGTAGTAAGAAGTACTTACAGCTGTTGCTAGCTCAGATTCATTCATGTCCTCAACAAAGCGGGTCTGTTCCACTGGAGCTGCAGGCACATCTTCTTCCTTACTACCCATAACCAATACTAAGGCATTCTGAAATTAAGTGAATATGTTTACACAATACTTGATGTATAGTTAAAAATCAATAGAGTCAGAACAGCAAAAACAATCAAAAGGATCACCAAAAATGATTTCATAAAAACAAAACTCACATTAGTCAATTTGAAGTTAGCCCATGAGTCATCTCTCAAAGTGACTCCTTTGCATACAACCTTTTGTCTCTCAGGTTGCACGCCAGTCAGCGCAAAGATCTGAGCTTTGAACACAACGGGGTCATCATCTGTATTCACCTCTACATCTGGGAACATCTCCTTACCCCACTTTACTTTTACTGGAAAAAGAATAAATAAAGATCAATTCTCAAAGTAGTTGTACCCTAGTTTCACTTAACATTTTCTGATATTGACATGAATACTAGATAAACATAGCATCACGCGTGTATTCCTTGAAGAGGTAGGCAGAGGTGTGTAACTACGGTTCACCAGCAATGTTTTAAGTCCCACATAATAGGGGCGCTCCGAGCTTTTCTTTTTACGAATAAGCTCACAACACTGCCCGAGACCTCATGATCAGCAGTTGCTTGCATTACCGCTGCTCCACAGAGGCAGTAATGAATACTAGATATCCTTGTTAACATTAAAAATGTTAAGGTGCGTTTGTTACACTTTCACTCCATAATTGGATATACATAATCCAACCCAGAAAAACGACATGGGCTACTTTCTATTGCAGAAAAATCGTTTATTCCTGTGCGATAGCTATTTTTGCATAAGATTATTATGGAGCCAGTCATGTATTTATATTTAATTGGTCCAACTATGAAGTACATATATAGACAAAACTTGTGGGCAGAATCAAATGCTAAAATGAAATTATCTTTTTCCTATGACCGCGAATTCTGTAAAGTATCAGAAATATTGATACAGTAGTTATGGAAAGCTGTTTTTATAATTCTCTGACAGACATTAATTTACACCATTTTATTGAAAGGCAAAGAAAGGTAACTAATTGTAAATATTTTGAAATAAAACTATGTTTACTTTTTTTTGTTTCACTGCGTTTCTAAACGAACATTAGGTGGGTTAAAATAAATAAACCAAAAATTTTGTAAAATCATATACTGTGGGTAGATGAAACCGTTGAAATAACATATCAGCCTTGGACGTCTATCATCTAAGTCCACCCGTGATCATGAATGCTGTAAAGTATTCGAAACATCAGGATAGTAGTAAAATCAAGTAAACGCGATAGATTCCGTAAACATAGTTTTATTTCAAAATGTGTAACATTCGCGTAAATATCAGAAAGTATTATAATTGTAAATAGTTTTAATACACTTATATAGTAACTACCCTCCTTTAATGTAATAGAGAAAATGTTATTATGTGAACCAAAGTAATTATTTGAGAAAATAAAGAACTGCCAAAGGCAGTTTTACATCTATAAAATATGTAAAGTTAAGTTATATAGAATTCAAAGTGTTGATTCTTCAAACTTTTTGGCATATTTATAAATAGAGAAGTAGGTATATAAAAATAAGTGGTTTATTTATCTATATTCAATAGTTAAACATGATATATACACGAGATGTGATATACACTAATGGCAAAAATTTATACTTATTTATTATACCTACTTAAAGTTAGTGACTCCTGTAATGTAAAATTTTGCGAGCTTTCATGGCCTTGGTTTTTTTAAACAGTAATTATATTACGTATTGCACAGTGTAAGTGCATCTTCAGAATATCTCCAGAGACTGAATCTAACATAAAACATAATATATATATACCTATATAGGTAAATTACTTTTTACTAGGTACACTTCAATATGCCGGTAGGTATACGAAGACAAAATGTACATGACGCGGCACTTTTGATGTGCATGTTGTCATTATGGTTCTCAGCCTTTTCAATAATTATTAAAGATATTACACAAATAACACACGATTTTGCCATGTTACACTAAAATATACATTAAAAATAAAATGACAGATGAAAATAAGATCATAACCTCAATGAATGTACGTAGCATTTTCATGATTTAAATAATATTAATTTTAAGAATTACCTGAAACTTTCGGCATTATTAGCAGCGTCTAATAAATAACACTAGCGTAAGTAAAAATATAGAAGTTTTGCTTAACTTGAGAAACTGAAAGTCACGATTCACTAATCGTATGATTCGTTTCGTTTCGTTTATGAGAATCTGACCAAAGATTACAATACCCAAATGAATCTGACATTCTGACCGGTTGACAGATGACAATTTATAATTGACTTATGTCAACGACTGAATGACTTGACATGTCATGTGCAACAGAGTGCTATACAATATAGGTCATTCACCGAACTTTGTTTGACGGTCTACCTTAAATTCAAATTAATACTCGATATTGGCGAAATTGTGCTTACACTGCCACAACAAGAGCCATTAAACAAGAAGATATCCTGGTTACGTCTTGTTTGTTTTGTGGCGAAGTGGCGATCCTGATAATTCTGCCAATGACAATGTTCTCTTGATTATGTTGCTTAAAGTTATGTGGAGGTCAGAACTCAGTAGCCATTTTCTAATAGGTTACGTCTTAGTACGTAATGATCGTATTGACAGAAGAGGGGGTGGAGTTGCCATTTACCTCCGTAGTGGGTTTCCCTATAAAATTATTGCCTCCTCTCTTGCTCACTATTCCACTTCCGCAGAGTTTCTTTTTCTTGAGGTTTGGGTCCAAGGCATGAAAGTCGTTATTGGTGTGGTTTATTGTCTTCCTTCTACCAGCTACTTCACTAACCTTGAAATAGTTTTAGAATACTTGGGATCTGAGTACGCAGAGCATGTATTAATGGGTGATTTCAATACTAACCTCCTTGCATCCTCTTCCCCACGTTCCATGAGATTCCTACACATTGTCCAATCTTGTAGTCTCCACGTGTTGCGTCTTCAAGCTACTCATCTCAACAATAAGGAAGAAGACACGTGGATTGACATTATGCCCACATCATCTCCTTCCCTTGTTACCTCCCATGGCCAGTGTCCAGGGGGGTTAGGCAGAATCTCATATCTCACAGTCCATCGTATCGTGAACACTGTGATTGGTTGAGAAACCGACGCGTGATGTCGCAATAATCCGTTGGCCAATCACGGTGATCTCTCAACCAATCACAGTGATCACGATACGTTCGACATGTGAGATATGAGATTCTGACTAACCCCCCAGCCCCGTGTTTCTCTCATCATGACTTCATTTACCTCTCCTACATCCTTAAGCCCCCTAAACCTAAACCCAAGGTCCTAAGTCTGCGGTGTTTCGCTTGTTTAAATGTAGACCAATTGCTTACTCAAGGTACAGCACTCAATTGGCAACCCCTGATGGAAGCGGTAACTATCGATGACAAAGTTAAAATCGTCAACAGATCTGTCATCTCTTTATATGATAGCTATGCCTCAGCAAGGAAAGTTAAGCTAAAGCATCCCCTTGCGCCATGGATGACAGATACCTACGATACGCAAGGCGATGCAATGTAGGGATGTAGCTTTCCGGAAGTACAGAGAAGAGCGTATTGAAATCAAGTGGGCCCTATATAAGTCTGCTAGAAATCGGTGTAGTCAAATGAGACGTAACAATATTTCTTCTTCTTCTCCCTCTAATGTCTGGAAATTCCTCAGTACAACTCATTCTACCTGACATCATCAATTTAGATGAATAAAATCCTTTTTTTAACACATGGTGTGTTAGAGACCACCATGTGTTAGAGAAAAGGAAAGAAGGTGTTTCCTTCCCTCTGGCGCAGGGCCTACGTCCGCCCCTTGCACAAACTCTCTAATCCTTGTCTTCTTAATCACTATCAACCTATTTATATTCTCCCTCAGGTTTCCAATATAGTAGCGGGATAAAATTTATATCAGTTGTTAAGTCTAATCAAGAGCTATCAAACAAAAAAAGTGGCATCAAAATCCGTTTAGTAGTTTTTGTGTGATGCGCGAACAAACAGACTAACAGATAAACAGAAAAAAAAATATAAAAAAATCGTTTTGTGCTTAGACACGTCTATATAGCCTATTACAGTATTTTTTTCTCAAATATCTTAAATGTACAGACATAGTTATGTTACAGCTTTATAATAGTATAGATAACAATCTGAGTGAATTTCAGTCTGGATTTAGGCCTGGACACAGCACAACTTCTACTCTTTTAAAGGTAACCGCTGAAATTAAGGGCAGGCATGGAGGGCACCTGCATCACAGTGCTGGTTCTGGTGGACTTCAAAAATGCCTTTAATGCCATCAGCCATGAAATCCTCCTATCTATCCTTTCCCATCTCATGATCTCATCTGAAACTCTGGAATGGTTCTCATCTTATCTTCAGGGACGCCAGCAATCGGTACGAGTGGACGACAAAACGTCTAGGTGGTGCCATTTGAGAGCTGGTGTCCCACAAGGCGGTATACTTTCTCCTCTTCTCTTTTCTCTTCTTATTAATCTCATTACTCATGGCTGTGAGGTTTGGCCTAAATGTAAATCCTGTGAAGTGTCAGTCCATTTTGGTTGGCAATCTTCGTTTACTCGGAGGTATTGACGTCTCTGATTTACCACCTATTGTGTACAATGGATTTGTCATACCTTACCGTAAAGACGTCAAGAACCTCGGGCTAATTGTGGACAGCAAGGTCGAGTGGAAAGCACAGGTTTCTAGTAAGTATCTGCCAGAAAGTCACGGGAACCACTCTGTATCGCTTGAAAAACTTTTTACCCAGCCCAGTTTTCATGCCCAGGCCATTCTTCTTTGGAACGCATTACCTTTTAGGATGGCTACAAATCGTGCAGCGTTTAGAGCTAGAGTGCGTGAACATTACTTAAGTCTGTTAGCAGTCTTCTCGTTAGCTGTTACTAACCTCTTTTGCAATTTTTATTATTATTTATATGTGTAATATAATTATTTTTATATATATTAATTATATATATTATTAGTAGTAGGTATATGTATTTAGATATTTTTGTATATATTTTTAGCATTTGACATGCTTAGCACTATACATTAAACACAAAGTGAAAAATGTGAAATCGAAAATAACAGTCACGAGCAGGATTTCTGGACGGTATCCAGGAGATGCAGGTTCAAATCCTGCTCGTGACTGTTATTTTCGATTTCACATTTTTCACTTTGTGTTTAAAGTAGTATATGTATTAAGGTATCGCTGTCTTTGTATATATATATGTATGTATGTCTTTCGCTACTATGCACCTACCACTATCTCTCTGCTCTGCCCCAGGTTGACTGGTAGAGAATGCCCATGGCATTAAGTCCGCCTTGTGCCACTTATTGTGCAAAAGTGATAAATAAAATAATAATAAATAAATAAGATAGGTAAACTCCGATGTACGCAGCGAGCACATTTCGTTTATTATAAATTATGAAACTTTCGGCTTACACAATGCTTTAAAATGAAGGGCGGCATATAATTTTTAGTTGTTTCTATCTCTGTATAATGTTCTTCATTATATCTTGTTTATAAAAAACGTAAAGTAGTGGGAGATTTAAACTAACAAGGCAATACATCATCCATCCATCCATCAGCCTTTCAACTTCCACTCCTGGACAACGAACGAGAAGAGAACGCCACAACGAGCGGTTCCGTCATGGGGGATAATGCCGTAATCGCCACGCTTGGCAGGCGGGTTGGCGATCGCAGTGGATGTTGTTAATACTCGAGGGAGTGCTGCTGCCCATTCCCCCGGTATTCCCTCAGTCGGCTCTTACGACTCCCAGAGAGAGACTCCGGTAGAGAGGGGTGGGACAATTCTAAAGCCGGCCCGACAGGGCCATTAACCATAGGTGCATATTATACTTATAACCAAATTTGGTCAAAAATCATCTAATTATTTACAATAACTGCAATAGTTTGTAGAGAAAAAAAATGCTTTTGTTTTTATAAGTAATATTTTCAATATTTCGTTTGATTTTTAACGTTGTAGGTACCTTTATTTACTTATACTTCATTCATAAATTCATAATGATATTACATATTATAAAAGGGCTTGTATCTAATAATGAGTTGAGAGCTATAATGGTTTACATTTTTATATATTATTTAAACGCTCTTAACTCAATACAGCGTTGATTTCTTGCTCTACAGAGATGATATATAGTACACACAAGCGGAAGAAATGTCCAAAAGTTCTCTATCAAATTCTCTATCACATGTGAAACCACATGGTCACACGTCTCACTTCACGCGGGAGTTACTCGTTCGATGAACTTTCCACAAGCGAAGGCTACGCAGACGCCTTCAGGCGCGACAAGCATACACCAAGCTGCCACTTGCCAGTAATGCCAGTCTCTACCAGTCTCTACATAATCTTAGCGCATGTTAGACGTTCTTTTGAGTAATACTATCGAAACTCCGCGATTTTCTTCCAAGTCAAAATATTAGTTATCGATCAGTGCAGTGAAGTGATCATAGTGGATTTAACTGGTGCTTTCAAAATTTTCCTAAAATATGTGTACAAGAAAGCAAGTAAACTTATAAAGGAATATCGACTGCCGGAATCTACTGTAAGTTTGCCAGTTGTTGTATCAACATTATAGTGTAATACGAAGACTACTTGCCTTTACATACCTACGAGACGAATATTGAATAGCAATAATTAATGGGAATTGCCCAGAAAAAAACAGAATATGTGTTAAAAAAATTGTACTCGCATAAAATAATTAAATTCTTAATCTTGGTACTAAATAGTATAGGTACTGCACTAATAGTAGGCTATTAAAAGTGCTATTGATTAGCTATAGTTAAGCCTCTATAATTAGATGCAATTACATAATTCTAGACTAGTAAACACCTATACATAATATACCTAACCTACTAATTTCTTACTATTAATTAACGAAGGTGAAGAAAATTAAATATTGTCACGAGGGTGAAGACAGTTGTGAAATCTGCCAACCCTCATTGTGGTAGAGAAGAGCGCTATGGTCATTCTGAGAGAGACTAATCCCCGACAGTGGGCAAATAAAAGGGTTTCCCAAAAAAAAGTAGAAATAATGAATAAAAAGTAAATATAATCTATACTTTACAGTCTTACACTAAAACAAGTATTTATCTTCAAAGTATTTGCTAATAATAACACAAAATTACTTATACAAAGTCAATTTGCAAATAAAACTGGTCCTTTTGTGTTTACCTTTAAATTAGCATGAGCTCCCACTTAGAATACAAAAAGGTTTGGGCATTAGCAGACGGTGGCTCCACAAGATGTTTTTGCTACGGGCCAGGAATGTTTAATATGGTGCGGCTAAAGGATTTTATATTTCATTTACCTGACGTTAATAGCCCAGGACTGAGTCGCTGCCGTCCGCGCAGATGCCATAATGATAATATTTATCTTTAGTACTGCTTGTTTTTGTCTCCGTATTTTTGTATTCTCGGCATTTTAAGTGATGACGAACGTCGTATGTTATTCACTGTAGCTTTCATTGCATATTCGATCTAATACACGACACATATTTTAGAGCTTACATAATATCTAGTTAAGTTAAAACATTGTTTTAGAAAATAAATACTAATTTATACTTTAAAACATTGTTTACGAGAGATGGTAAATATGAAAAGGACATTGAAAGGAGAGTGAATGCAGGTAATCAGGTCCTTTACAAGTAGTCGGAAAGTGTCTGAAAAGGCACGACTCGCCGTGCACAATGGAGTGTTAATACCAACTCTAATGTATGGAAGTGAAAGTTGTGTGTGGCAGAAGAAGAACGAGAGTAGAATAAATGCAGTGGTGGAGATGAGAGCTCTAAGAAGTATGTGTGGTATAACTTTGAAAGATAAAGTAAGAAACAGTGTAGTGAGAGAACGATGTGGTGTAAAAGAAGATATAGTGACAAAGATTGAGAAAGGAATGTTAAGATTGTTTGGACACGTAGAGAGAATGGATGAAAACAGGATAACAAAAAAGATCATAATGGCGAGTGTGAATGGTGCAGTTGGGAGGGGTAGACCTCGTCGAACGTTCTTTGATCAAATCAGAGAAGTTCTCGAGAAATGTCAGGTCAGAAGTAACCTTAACCGACGTGCATTTATGCCGAATATAATGAGAGTGAATGAGGCAAAAAAGGTGAGCAAGGATCGTGGCAAGTGGAAATCCGTTGTTTCTGCCTACCCCTCTGGGAAATAGGCGTGAGTCTATAAATAAATAAATAAACATAATATCTAGATTCACGCGCAGACGAACGGAAGCATATCATAAATATTCCCCTAAGAAGTCCTTGGTTTGAGATAAGAACGGCAATGCTGTTTGTACAAATATAAGTTAATCATTACGTCAAACACGTCTAAGTTAAAAATTTGAGGCATTCAAATGTTATATTTACATTGAAACGACTTAATTTCGTTATTCGTATTTATACTAATGCTTATTCATCGAAACGTGTCTTTTACATAACTAACAAAATGTACTAATGAGATGTGGGCGCCTATTATGTAAAATACATTAAAAAAAGATATTTTTTTCCATCAATAGGGAAGACGGACGCCTAGAAAGATTTTCTTTATGTTTTGAAGAAATACTTCAAAATTTCTATTGCCTATATGTTGTGTATTGCATTGTTACTATGAATAACTCATTCTTTATTTGAGTTACATTAATCTTGTGTGCATAAATAACGATTAAATGCAATAAATATACGTAATAGATGAAACTTTAAGGAAACTTAGAGGGACTGTTTTTTCATACTTAAAATTAAAGAAGACCTATTTCGAATGGACGTCCTAATTCTGGAAAATGATTATCTATGTCACGCTATGATGTGCTGTGCTTATTATAGGAGTGCAAATGTAATACTTACATAATTTATCAACTTCGACATTATTACTACCAAAATACGCTCTGTGAAAAGGTTGATAAATTATATAAATTTTTCCCCGCTATAAAATTAGTCAAATAATTTAATTACGCAACCTGTATTACGTAATCTATATTATAGAAATCGATGTAAATGATATAAAGATCTTGTATAATGTGACAACGTGATTAATTGTAAATGTAGTCGTTAGAATTTGTAAATTGGATGAAAATAGAGTTCAAGTAAGAAGACATCGTTCTACAAAATGGATGAAAAACTATAAAAAAAAAGAATGCAAAAGTGGCGCCGAAAATACTCATATTTTAAATACTCATTTAAACTAGTGTTGGTACTGTGATTGAAATTCGACCATTATCATTACGAAAAATGTAAAGAAAAAATAATTTTATAATATAATCTTATTATTTAAATCATATATATATATAATATTATTAGGTATGGATGTTCGAATATTACTTGCTGCATTTATATTACTGCCACATTATTAAAAAAGGCATAATATTGTGGACAAGCATCATGGACGTATAAAAGGAAGTCCATGGCAAGCATTAAACATTTTGTTAAGATTATTTTATCTGTTTGCCTTACATATACTGTATTTGTTGATGTTAACTCGATGATCAATGAATGTACCCAACATTTAAACATAACAGTGCATACAAAAATGTATATTATAACTATAACACAGTGCGATAATCATCACCTTGCCGTAACACAGTATTAACTAGCACGGAAGGTGAAGATTTTATTAAACTGTATACCTTCATTATATGTAGTTAGTACTTTTAATATCTACTCATGCATTTATAATGTATACAACTGTTTTTTTTTTAACTTAAGCTAAATAAACTTATTCTTATATAACAAAATACAATGTTGAATTTGACAGATTAATAACGCAACATTATTTTGGCTACAGCATTTCTTCTGGCGGAGAATCTAAAATTTAACTAAGCTACTTTCCATCTATCCATCCATCCATCAGCCTGTCCACTGCTGGACGTAGGTCTCCCCAAAATGGGGGTTTTACCATAATCGCCACGCTTGGCAGGCGGGTTGGCGATCGCAGTGGATGTTTTTAGTACACAGGGGAACGCTGCTGCCCGGTCCCCCGGTAATCCCTTAGTCGGCTTTTACGACTCCCATAGGAAGAGACGGGGGTGGAGCTATTCTTGGTGCCGGCCCCACACGGCAAAGCTACTTTAGCGGTACAAATTTTCTAGCAAATGTTTTACTAAAAAAATGGATTCGTAATGGTTTATCAATCCCCCGTGCCGACTACGACTACGACGGGTTCGATCCTCACAATAAATAATCTAAGTGAGATCCGTAAGTCGTTGCTATGAGTCTGGGCGTGTTTTGTGTCTGGAATCTAGATATTGTATGTTTGTAAAATTAGGAAACACAGGGATTATTCCTTATTACAGTAATACAGGGTATTGTCTTAAATAATAAGCTAATAAAAATACTTTTGTCAACCCTATTTTTAAGTTTGCGCTTATCCAAATATATTCGTGATAATTGCTTGCTTTGACTGTATAATAACCATTAATACAATGGATTCCTTCCTATCTATAGTATAGTCTTTTTTTTAAATAAAGCTAAAGCAATTTTTTTTAATATATTTGCATGTAACCCACATCTTTGTATTTTTAAGGTATAGCACATATCATAATTAAACTTTCATCGAGATGCTAAATTCAATGTTTTGTAATCAAGTCGCAAAAGATCGTTTTTCATAGCCTTTTTTTGTTAAGGCGGGAAAAATTGTTCCTAACCGCACACCCCGTCGTTCGGGGCAATGAAAAGGGTAGTGTGGGGCCCTCGCCCACTAAAGAAACCCGCCGTGTGCCGTCTCTCCGCCTTTATCGGCGGGCCACCAGAACCATATTACATTCCTTCAAATAACCATACTTTTACTAATCTCAACTAGAGAGTTGTATTTATTTAAAATCCTACTCAGATATTTTCTTCATTAGTAAACTACACCCATGCAAAGTCAGCCAAGAAGGTTAGTTATATTAATACTAAATCGTCTGATACAAAATCTTTATTTTGCTTACATAATCATTGATTAAAGTTACTCTACATGTTGCTCTCATTTTAATAATAAATTATATTGGAGAAATATTTGTAATTTCCGCTGTGACAGAACCAGTTCCAATCAGCAATGTTTATTTATTATTTATACTTAATATTCAATACATACAAACGACACACTTTTACTTCTGTTAATTGGATTACATCACAATTATTTTAATATATTCAATGCGACAACCATTTTTTATCAGTGAAGAGACTTAGAATAAGAACATCAATTAATTCCACCGTTTCATAAGTATTGATGGCTGATAAATAATTCCGTAGCATTTTTTTAGATATTACATGTTTTGGGTTCAATTCACAGGACAACCCTTTTTGTGATCCTCAAACGGTTGTTCTGACTCTGGGTGTACTTTGTCTCCGTGAAATTGTTTATATAGTCCCTCACAACACAAGGATTATTTCTTAGTGCGGGGTGTTATCTTGGATTTCACTCTTTCGTACCTTTTATTGGCAATAAAATACTTTGAGTCTTATTCCATTTCCTCTCTACACTCTATCAATGTACCTACTTACATCTTTTGGAGATATCCTTATACCGCTTTTTTATACCTTTTTGACCTAGATTTGCGGAAAAAACAGAATGGTTGCAATATGCATTATCGTTTTTTTTTGTTAACAAGGAGGGAAAAAATGTGCCTAACCGCACAACCCGTCGTTCGGGGCAACGAACACGGTAGTGAGGGGCCCTCATCCATTAAAGAAACCCGCCGTGTGCCGTCTCTCCACCTTTATTGGCGGGCCCCGGAACCATATTAAATTCCCTCAGTGGTGCATCATCGGTGCCCTACGGATAAAAAAGTCAATAATTTTGTAGTCAACTTTAACTCACTCACATATCATCACGCCTGTATTTCCCGAAGGGGTTGGCAGAGGTGTATTACACACCCACGACTCGCCAGCTATGTTTAAGTCCCACGTAATACGGGGCGAGCCTATTACCGTCTACTGGGTACATTTCCAAACTCCGGGCTACTACTGAGAATTTTTCTTTTAACGAAATAGCTCAATAACATTGCCCGACCCGGGGATCGAACCCAAGAC
The DNA here is from genome assembly GCA_948253155.1 of Leucoma salicis. Taxonomy (NCBI): domain Eukaryota; kingdom Metazoa; phylum Arthropoda; class Insecta; order Lepidoptera; family Erebidae; genus Leucoma; species Leucoma salicis. The sequence continues at coordinate 17,653,884 of OX411820.1, read as the reverse complement.
CTCATGATCAGCAGCCGCTCACACTACTGCTGCACCACCGAGGCAGTTAACTCACTCACCATTAACTTCAAAAAGGAATAATAATTTGCAAATCCTGATGCATTATCCCGTATATATTAGTTTTATGTGAAAAGATATGATTAAATCCAATACCACAGAATACATAACAAATACAAACATTTTTTTGCAATAAAGCTTAGCTCCATAGCAGCCTTACACCAGTTCGCACCTCATTCGCTTGGAGATGTAGAAGATATAATGTTGTTGATGCCAAGTTTACCTTTCTCTGACGAAGTTGTTTCGCCATTTAATTTAGCGAGCTACTACACTTGTACTAACCGGTATGGGCCGGTGAGCAGCCGGCATTAGTATATATACTCCTTTAGGTGTCTACTCCACATCGGAGTTTTTACTTTCATTTCGATAAATAATAGTATCGATATAAAGAAGGTCAATATGCAAGCTGTAAACTTTTTATAGCCTGTTGCTAATTTAATATCTCACGCCTCTGATTACATTTTAATAACCGCCGACTATAAATCATAATTAAAATTTATAAGTAACATGCTTACAAACGCGTGTTCTGCTTTTAATATAATTTCTACAGTTTTAATATAACCAAATTATTTCTACACAACGTGGCCTTTTTTTAAGATGGCATAATGTTAACACAAAGTGAGAAAATGTGAAATCGAAAATAACAGTCACGAGCTGGATTTTAACATGCATCTCTTGGAATACCGTCCCAGATACTTTCTCAATTCAGCCATCATGACAATTGCTCGGGACTGCCACCCAAGACATTAAGAATGAATGCGTTATCGAAATTCGCAACCCCGAGCAATTGTCATTGTGTTTGTGTTAATTTATATGGCTATTGGCTAAGCATGTCAAATGCTTAGATATTTTTAGCATTTGACATGCTTAGCACTATACATTAAACACAAAGTGAAAAATGTGAAATCGAAAATAACAGTGAATTGACAAAGCATCTGGACGGTATCCAGAAGATGCAGGTTCATATCCTGCTCGTGACTGTTATTTTCGATTTCACATTCTTCACTTTGTGTTTAATGTCAAATGCTCAAAAAATACATAAAAATATCAAAATAAGTTATATATGTATGTGTAATAATAATAATGTGTGTCGAAAAGTGGGCGATGAAAGACTGGTGAATCTACTACACATAGGTATCACTTATCGCTAGGGGGGCTTCTAATTCAATTGACGCCATTCTCAATAAAATACCACTTTTCTCTCAATATTCAAAAGCTACTAGAAAGTAGCAATAGGTATGTAATAATTTCCTTAAAGTATGCTGTTTTAATGATGTAGTCACTTTCTCAAATGATGCTCTGTTTTGATAATATCCGAGTTCCACACACGTTATAATGATGACTCTGCAAAACTACGCACCTCAATATAATAATCGTAAATGTGAGAATGTGAAGAAATGCTCATTAAATATGTTAGCAGGTAATTTAACAAGACAAAGACAAGAATTAGTGTCGAATGAATACGATGGACGAAACGCAATATCAGTCACCCAGAGGCGTCGAACAAGGTGACTAAGGAGATAGGTTTCTCATAAATAACCTGCAGCACATCCTTACATCTTTATTTACTAATACATATTATTTAATAATCCTACTAAAATAATATTATAAACGCAAGTGTGTTCGTTTATGTGTTTGTAATGTTTTACGCAATAACTATTCAACCGATCATTATGAGACATTCTCGTAAATATAGCCCAGAACCTAGAAAATGACACAGGCTTAGTCCGGTAGAAATATGGTATTTTTTCGGGCAATTTTGTTTCTTTTTATTATTCGGAGTAAAATTCCTATAGTAATAAATAAAAAAGTATTATTAATATAATAAATAATGCATTATTTTTTACAATGGAATCATCAATATAGGTCTAGACTTTTCCCACGGCTCCGACGCAGCAAAGCTAGTATTTAGATTATATCTCAGGTTCCTCAAGTACCAAGTAGTAGGACAAGATGTATACCAGTTTTTAAGTCTAATTAAGAGTTATCACAAAAAAGTTGCGTCAAAATCCGTTCAATAGTTTTTGCGTGATACCAGAACAAACACAGACAATAATTCTAAATAAAATTGTATGTGTATCGACCGAGACGTCTAAATAGCATACATTCATTTTTTTCTCAAACATCTTAAATGTACTATGTTTCCATCCATCCATCCATCCATCAGCCTTTCGAAGTCCATTGCTGGATATAAGCCTCCCCAAGAGAACGCCACAACATGTGTTTCGCTCATATGGGGGATAGTGCCGTAACAGACATTGCTCTGTTACATCTCTATAATAGTACAGATTAGAAACCACGTAGAGCCGCAGGCAGGATCATCCATCCATCCATCAGCCTTTCGAAGTCCACTGCTGGACATAGGCCTCCCCAAGAGAACGCCACAACATGTGTTTTGCTCATATGGGGGATAGTGCCATAATCGCCACGCTTGGCAGGCGGGTTGGCGATCGCAGTGGGTGTTGTTAATACTCGAGGGAGTGCTGCTGCCCACTCCCCCGGTATTCCCTCAGTCGGCTCCTACGACTCCCATGGGTGGAGAGGGGTGGGACAATTCTAAAGCCGGCAGCACACGGCAGGCAGGATGCCTATTGTATATCTTTGTTAATACTGCTTTTACGGTGGATGAGAGACTTTTATAGGCTAGAAAGAAGAGGTTTTAAAATACCAAAAGATGATAAAGTCATGTAGGTAGTTAGATTACAAGTCAAATTTGGCGTTCGGCGGTCGTTGTCCAGTCCGTCACGGTTCACGCTCCGTGGCGTCGGCTCCTTCACAAATTATTTAATATTCGATATCCATGCGCACGTTGTATTGTTATCATAGATTCAACGTAATATGAAACGGTATACATTAGTAAAGAACAAAAGACATCAACGCGCTTAGTGTTTTTTGTATAACATATCTTGTATAATTAATTTAAAAAAAGGCTCCATAATAGCTTTGTTTGGGAATAAAACTTCCATAACTGTATGTAAATTTAAAATTGAAGCTACTTACATATACCTGTCAACGTATATCTTTATACATTTGCATAAAAGCTTCCGCATTTATATTATTATGTAAAATATGTAAGATTAAATCCCATTATATCATTTTTATCATCGACGTAGTTCATGTAACTTGGGCTCGCAGTTAGTTATTTTGACACTATAGAATTCACTGGAATATTTACATATAATCTTAATCATATCTAGTAAATATAGCAATAGATAGTACTATCTTCAAAAGTTTTGGGTTCGGCTACTTATAAGATTCGGCTGAGTACAAGGGACATTCAGTATACTAATCAGGGATGATCTTGTCAGGGAAGGTCATATAGTCGAGTTCTAGTCAGAGAGTTCTAAATTCGATTACAACAATAAATTAAATTATAATAACAGCATTGAGTTATTTGGATTCTTAGTCACATCCTTCTTTTTATATCCTCGAAATGAAATGGTGAGCAGTAAGCTTGACAGTACTTTTAGTGCTGAGTCCGTGAGCAACGGCTACCACTAACCATCAGGTACCTGCCACCTAAAGCAATAAATAAATCGTATCGAATCCTGTTGACAGTAAATCCTTATTTTTCCATTTTCCTAAAATAATTGGTTCTAGTTAAGTAAAGCAGTTAAAATTCTAGCAGGTTTAAAACGGACAGCATTTGGCCACACCAACGCAAATGTGGTAGCGTAATAGATTTGAATAAGATAAATTTGTCGCTTCCACGTGTCGAATAAATCGTACCTCCCATTTTTTTCACGTCTCAGCCATTTAGTCCAGAACAGTGTTATCTCTCAAGTTACATAAACAACAAGTGTACATTTAAGTTACATCACGAACAAGTTACAATGGCGTATTCATTTAATTCGACTTAATAATTGAAAATGTGACATAAGTCTTTGTAAAAGCGGAAACGAGACCACGCCATTAACCGGAAGGCGTCAATTATGTTGTTTATGACACCTCTTCTCGTTGTTAAAGTAAAAGTAGGTTGTATCTGACTAAATGTTTAAATTAATTTAGTAAACCAAGGGTGAGAAATTGTTATAATGAGTGAAATTTCAATTTGTTTTCGATGAATAGTTTAATGATTAAAAATTTCGCCTACCTCTGGAAATTCAGAATAAAAACACGATACTCTAATATACATTAATTATCTCTATGTATAAATAACAATTCCTCAGGAACCATAATTTTTTCCGGGATAAAAAAACATATATGTATGTCCTTTTCTGAACTCCAGACTATATCTATGGAATTTTTGATGATGATTGGTTCAATAGTTACATTGTAGAAGCGTATCAAACATAAATTTACTTGCGCATTTATAATATCAGTAGGTAGCTCGTTGCCCCGAACAACGGGGCGTTCGGTTAGGTACATTTTTTCTCGCCTTAACAAAAAAACGGTAAGGATTACTAGAAAGATTCGCTAGTGAAGAGCTCGTATCGGATGGCGTAATGGAGGACGCCCTTACACAGCTTAAAAATTGAAGGTCACAAATAAGCACATGACCACTTCATGGTAAGCGGTAACCGTAGTCTCTAGTTTATACCAACCCTAAGGAAAGTTTGGTGGAGGAAGGATAATAGAGAATGAGGAGATTGATGAGGAAGGATGATACGTGGGGAAGATTTCTCAGAGGAGGCCTAAGCACCAATTACATGTTCAGCAGCGGATGATTAGTTATATACCTACATTAAACACAGAAAAAAAACTAAATATGTAGGTTTACCTACTTTCTTTACTGCGGAGATTTTTTGTGTGATCGACAAATAGTTGTTCTGAGTCTGGGTGTACCTACTTTGCGTCCGTTAAAATGCATGTTTACGAAGTCACCTTCATCTTATGTCGTCTTTTTTGTAAAAAGCCACGGTCGGCGTTCGTGGTGCATTTCGTGGCCACTTATATTAACGCCTTAGTTATGCACGGAGACATTATTTCTCACCAATTATAAATTTAAACGTGAAAAATAAACCGCGGCTGACACCCAAATTAGTTCTGCTTGGTGTCATAGCATGACACTAAACAGACCAATTGTATTCTGACCATATCGTAAAGATATTATAATAGTCACAACAAGAGTCACAACAAGAGTCGTGCCCATACTCTACTAGTAAATATAATCTTAGTGGGACACTGTAGAAGTCATTTTATCATGCATCTAGTAATTTGTACAGCTTTCATGAGTAAAAGTTTTCAACAGTTTTAAAGTTGCAATTTATTTATTTATTTATTTAAATTCATTTACAATATCTTACAGGCTAACCCAAAACGATATTATAAGCTAAAAAAAAAGGTAATAAAAATTAATATTTATAATAAATAATTAAATAAGTAATTGATATGAAAAATTCATAATATCATTTGGATATGATACAATGCACCTTTGTGCTACTTCCGTAAATTTGTGCAAGTTGCAGTTGTATATATCAACTTCTAATGCTATCAAATTTATAAGTATTATAGCGCGAGAGACGGGAGCAAACTTGTGTAAGTTGGTCCTCGCCACTGGTACACAGAGTGCAGGCGGCTGGCGGCGCGAGCCCACGTATCCGTTGGGGAAGCACAGTCGCAGCGCCGCCAGTACAACAGGGTTTGCTAGCTGGCCCCGCAGAACACGCCACACGTAGCGCACTAGTGACATGTCACGTCGTACGCTCAGCCGCTCGTACCAGACCATGCCAAGGACGAACAGGCTCGGGTACATCAAAGGGTACAACGGGTACACTCCGTATTGTTTTAAATACAAAAAACGTGTAAATTTATTTTGTAATTTTTCCACTATAAGGGTATATTTTGCTTCATGGGGATTCCAAATAATGGCTGTTGATTCCAAATTACTTCGAACGAGTGCATTATATAAAATTTTGATGACCGCTATATTATCAAAATCTTTACAGAAACTGTATATATATATATTATAATAAATCCTAAGTTTCTATTTACTACAAATCTTGATAATGTGCTTACGAAACGTCATCTCCGGTACCATTTCAACACCTAAGTCGCGAGTGGAATTTAAACGCGGTATTAACTCACCATCCATCTCATATCTGTAGTGCTGTGGAGTCCTGGCTCGACAATAGCTCATTACTCCACATTTGGTTACGTTGAAATGCAGCTTGTTTGTATTGCTCCACTGGACTACCCGGTCAATATCACTCTGCAATCGCTCAGCATCCGAAGCGTCTGCTATCGACAGATACACCTTAAGGTCGTCTGCAAAAAGCAGACACTCAGCATGCTGGATAACTGCTGGCAGGTCATTAATCAGCAGAATAAATTCCAAGGGTCCTAAATTAGAACCTTGACTCACACCAGAAAAAGTAAAATATGGACTGGATTTGTAACCCGCATACTCCACGTACTGCCGCCGTAAGCACAGGTAACTTGCGAACAATTTGAGTAAATGCGGGGTAAAACCCAGAGCCGCAAATTTCGATAGTAGTACGTCGTTATCCACTGTATCGAACGAACATACATAATTTTCAATTGGAAATTACATAATTAATTTTACACATATTTCAATAATTTGGACTACTCAAATAAAAATCACTTATTGTTCAATAATACAAAATAAAGTTTAATAAACAATAGACCCACACTAGGATTCCCTGTGTTGTGGGAACTACCTACTAAATTAAAAAAAAAATAAAGTCTACCATTTTAAGGACCGAAACCTATGCGCCTACAATATAAAAACCGGCGGCAAAATGTGCTGGGAGGCAGATGCTCTCGCGCACCTGTCGCGGCGACCATGCACTGCATGCGATTCAAGTTTAGAATCAAGTTCGGTATACAAAGGGGAGTGGCGTTAAACGCGTCATGCCTTTTTTAAATACGACATAGTTATTTATTTTGCACAGAACGCGAGTACTGAGAGGCAAAATACTTAGATACCTACTCAAGTTTTTTATAGATCCACATATGCAGATGTATAAAAATGATATCGGATAAATGAGTGAAATGAAATGAGAATGTGATTTGCCTAAAAAGAAGCACTTATTAATAGTAGGTATCTTTGCTTAATACTTTCTGATATTTACGCGAATGTGATTATGAATTAAACCAGCATTCATGGTGACGGGTGTATTCCACCCGCTATTTCGAAACGTATCGTCGGGATAAAAATCAAGTAAACGCGATAGATTCCGTAAACACTGCTTTATTTCATAATATTTACGGGTTTTAAAGCTTAGTTCTGCTTGAATACATATATAACAAAATCAAGCTAGCCTATTGTGTGGGTGGGGACATATTTATGTGGTGATCCTTCACACATTCTTAGCAATGTAATACATTTCTAATGATCTAATGCATACATTTTTATTTTATTCTCATTTATTCTCTAGGCTTTGGCTATCTGTCTGTAAATTATAATCTGATAAAGAAAGCTATTCCAACGATAGGTCGTCGATAGAATGTGCTTAAAATATTATACTGTTGTGGCTCATTACATATAACAATCTGAAAATCCCGCTATTTGCTATTGTGCTCATACGAGTTATGTACGAAGACAATACTATCAGATAATGACAATACTATAAATATGCCGAAAATAATGTTTACTAGAGTTCTCACCGATCCTCTTCTCGCTGTACACCAGCGACATGCCTCAGCATCGGGAAGTGCAGACAGCACTTTTTGCAGACGATACAGCTATTTATTATTCAGGGTTTAACCCTATCACAGTGCATAGGAAACTCCAATCCGCGGCCATTGCCCTCAGTACGTGGTTTAGCAAGTGGAGAATAAAGATCAACCCCGAGAAAAGCCAGGCGGTCATGTTTCATAGGGCTACCCCGACTGTATCCCCCGGAGAAGATCAAACAGATTAGCATCTTTGGTAAACCTATTCCTTGGAGTAGGCGAGCCAAGTACTTAGGTGTAATTCTAGATAACAGACTCACATTCGCCCGTCACATTCAGGTGGTACGCTCGCGCGCAGCCTTTGACATGGGACGTTTGCACTATCTGTTAAACTCTAGGTCAAAACTCTCGCTTAGGAATAAGGTCAAACTCTACACTGCCTGCATACGTCCTGTCATGACGTACGCCAGTGTAGTATTTTCACATGCCAAGGCACACAGGATCCATAGATTACAAACATTACAGAATAGATTCATGCGCAGAGCTACGGGTGCACCGTGGTTCATACGCAATGTCGACCTTCACATAGACTTGCAATTGCCTACCATCAAGCAATTTATGAAACGGTGTTCACGTAGTTTCTTTGACTGCGCCATTACTCACGCCAACCCTCTAGTGGTTGAGGCGGCTAGGTACAACCCCTCTAATATATCGTGCGTACGCAGACCGCGAAATAGCCTCGACGAAGTCGACGACGACATAACTCACGCTCAGATCAGAGCATACACAGCTCGCGCAGCTAATACAAGTAATTACATCATGATTTACAGTCGTATACAATACTGCTAGAATACCGAGTAAAAGATTTATATTTCACATTAAAATGAAGTAGCACAAATGCACATAACTATACTTAGTTACATTTGTGAAGCAAGGACAGTCACCTGTGGCGCTTGTGCTGTTGAGAGGACGCGCGCCGTTCATAAACGAGTTAGTTACGACACTTCGACACCTGACTATCTTGGAGCTGGGACAATCTTAGTCAATAGCTCTGTACAATATTAAAGTTGATAAATCCTGTTTTCTGATAGACATGGTCTAGAATCTATATCATCGTTTCTCGATATATCTCTCACCCAATTACTGTCCTTCTGTGGGGTAACGAGTCTTCTCGGGCAGTGATAGCTTGTAAACAAATAGGTACATGCATGATTTTAAATACCAGAGGTGTTCCCTCGGGCTATGGATCGAACTCGATATAGCAGTATGCAGTTTTTAATGTTACCACTAGGCTGGGGATAATTTTGTCTGTAATCTGTAAATCTATCTAAAATAGTGCGTCAAAATTTGTTGCTATTAAACATCGTTTTGTAAAACGTACATCATCGTGCGTCGCATCACGTGTGGCGCCACCATGTGAAGTCAAATTCTATGGCTAAGTGTGAAAACGTTGATGCAGAAGCGCAGCTCGTTAACGACGGTAATGCGATTTAAATAGTTACTTGAAAAACGGTTGTTTATTATAGTTTAACGACATTAGACATAAATATGTCTAAATAAAACTATTTTGTTTATTATATTCATATTTAAACTATATTTTAGTGGGTGAGGAAGAAAAAATCAGAATATAAAATTATTGTGTATACGATGCAAAACAGTTTAGCAAAGGATGTTTTCACGGCAGGTGAAGTTGCCACTGAAGTAATGTCACATAGTTCCAGTGGTCTGCCAATACAGGCGCAGAGACGGCACACGGCGGTTTACTTAGTGGGTGAAACCACACTACCCTGTTCGTTGCCCCAAACGTCGAGGTATGCGGTTAGATAATTTTTTTCCTCCTTAAAAAAGATTAATTAAAATTACAAATGCATTCCCAGGTTCTCTTGAGTATATAAAAATTCCATTTTAAATAATGACTATGTAATAAATTGGTTAAGTTATTACGCTGTGCTAATTTTACAACTCGACGCCCCAAGTTAGTCATAAAGTCGTCGCAGGTGTAAACTGTTATTGAAAGCAAACGTCTAGTTGCAATTTACGAAAGGTATGCGGCCATTTCTCTGCGATAGAAACTTATTACAAATCTGTGAAGAGTTACTACTAATGTTAGTTACTAGTAATGTAAAAAGGTTTATAAATTCAGTTACAACTGCCTGAGTCAGTGTACATCGTGGTATGTTTAAAATATAAAATTAAATAAGGGCAAATTAAAATAACACAAAGTGTTTAATGAGGTAGAATTAATTTAAATGGATATCTTAATGGATAGTTTTAATATTTTTTTTAAGAGAATTGGATATAAATAAAACGTATCTTTGTATTTTTAACAATTCTTACGTATATTTTTAACATAACTGTAATCGAAATTTCTGTTTACATTTTATATTGGTTTGTGCCACATTATCTAACATCAGCTTTAAGTATAACGTTTCAATATCTCGAATAACGTCGATACCTATTAGGCTGGAGCTGCAGTCAGCCATCCAGGTTGAGATAGACCCAGTACGACCGATATATTCAGCCGAGTCAACTTCCAACCGAGATTTGTGAAGGTCTCTAAACATTATTTTATAGTGACATCTACATACTCCTTAATCCGTCGCGTATCACCATACAAAATCGATCAGGTTTTGTAAAGCATTAGTCTACTCGTATATCGTCGCAACGCAATAACATTCTTACCTGGTGTAAAATGCTAATATTAATTCAACCATAACCCAAACTATACTGGGTTGAAACAAAAGAGGCATGCTATTTTGTTTTCTATAGCATTATAAAGCTGTAACAGAGCTGTATCTGTACATTTATGTTATTAGGGTAATAAATAATCCACCGAAGGAATGTAACACAGTTCCGGTGGCCCGCCAATAAAGGCGGAGAGACGGCACACGGCGGGTTTCTTTAGTGGGTGCAGGCCCCACACTACCCTGTTCGTTGCCCCGAACGACGGGGTGTGCGGTTAGGAACATTTTTTCCCGCCTTAACAAAAAAAAAAGGGTAATAAATAATGAATTAGGCTATTCAGTCGGCTGTGCCCCAAACAATTTGTTTGTTTGTTTGCGCATTAAGCAAGAACTAGTGAACGGAGGTTGATGAAACTTGTTTGTTTAATGGCTTAGCTTAGGCTTATGAATAGGTATACATTTTATCCCGCTACTATAACGGGAAGCCAACCTAACTTAAAACTAACTTTTGGCTGCTGCGGAGCTGCGAGTAAAGGCTAGTGATCTATATAGGAACCGATTTGAATTTTGGAAAGCCCAAGATTATTGTATGTGTTTTTTAAATCATCCATGATGTAGGTACTATTAATGATGTCAGATATATCAATAACAAGTACAGTTGCATATATTTATTATAGAAATACAATGCTTTATATTTTACTGCTATAGGGGTTCATTACCACGCATAAATGGTTAAAGAAATTCTTAAACGACTGCTGTCTATGTCAGTAAATTAACTGAATAAATCATCCTCAGACAAAAATAACAGCATCCGTGACTTCGTTCCGTTAGTGCTTTCAGCGCTACCTTCTGGAACATTCATCACTCTAGAGTTATAAACTGGTCTATATATATACTTTCTTTTTTATACTACTTAGGTGGCAAACCAGCATACGGCCCTCCGATGGTAAGCGGTTACCGTAGCCTATAGACGCTAGGGATAGGAGGTGGATAGGCAGAGGATAATAAATACATCACTCTACGGTGCATTAAGTATATTTATGCTTAAAACAGTTATCGCAGATTTTCTCAAATAAAATGTAGCCTTTAATTGTCCTTTTTAGAGCTCCAGGGTCAATTAGTTCAGTAGTTACAGCGCAAAAGTGTAACAAACAAACATGCTTCCGCATTTATACATTTTTTATAAGAATTTACCTACATATTTACGAGCATATCAATTTTTTTTTCATACCACTTGGGTGGCAAACAAGCATAAGGCCCACTTTATAGTAAGCGGTTACCGTAGCCTACAGACGCTAGCAACACCAGGAGGCATCATTCACGCGTTGCTATATCCAAGGAAAGGGATAGGAGGTGAATAGGAAGAATAATAAGGAGAGGATAGGTTTAAGATAATGAGAGGATATGACCTCCGGCGCTCTTACTTGCCATACGAAACACAACGGTAGGAGTATCTAACGTCCGCGAAGGTGCAGCGCTCCGTGTGCGGATGCGTCGCTCAGTTGAGGGTACCCGAAAGGGTAAGCCGCTGGCGGACCACTGAAGGAATGTAATATGGTTCCGGTGGCCCGCCAATAAAGCCGGAGAGACGGCACATGGCGGGTTTCTTTTGTGGGTGAGGGCCCCACACTACCCTGTTCGTTGCCCCGAACGACAGGGTGTGCGGTTACGAAAATTTTTTCCCGCCTTAACAAAAAAAAAGGAGTACCTAACGTTATTTCAGGCTGATCTTCTGTGAGAGGGTGGTACTACCCCAATCCACCCGGCCCATTCATGCTAGGATATGCAAGGCCATACCACTAAATATTTTTAATTAATCATCACATTTTTTATTTAATTAATTAAATTTCTCCTAAATATAACTAAACTAACTATAAATAATTAGATTCCACACTAAAATTATATATTACATTTTTAATTAACTTAGTAAATGCACAACACGCAATATTGTTATGGTATGGATACTGGAGTAGGCGGGACACATAAATATAAATTACCTAGTTTTCTCTATTATTTTACTTTCATTTGGCACTACATACAAGACAAAGTCAGCGATCTCCACGAGACTTGCACCTACCTTTTCGATGCTTCACTTTGCGTGTTTAAATACAATAACGGTTTATTATTGGTGGCGCATTTTCACCGGAGATGTGTGAATGTAATGTCAATGCGACAGGAATAACTGTGTACGCACTAGGTCAGAATTATAACAAACAAGTTTAATTAAACTCGCCTTAGGACTTGTTTTTATCTGGAGAATATTTTGTAAAATATTTGGTAATACTATCGAACTCATGAGTCTATAATTAGAATTCCTGTAGTCCTCTTTTTATCAAAACAGGACATACGAGTATATCTCAATGTTATGAAGTATTCCTGTCCCAAACTATAGTTAACTGTTTATGACATCGGAAGGCTTAAGGCGTAGTGGTACAAATGTTTAAAGAAAGTTTCATTAGACCTCTCAAAGTACAAACCCAAGAATTTTAAAACTTATTATCAAAATCTATTATTACTTTTGATTTCGCATGAAACTGTTTAAATGGAATGTTGACTGCACGGACCAATTAACCTATTTTTGGTAAGACGGGAGAAAGTGTACCCAGCCATACACCCCGTCATTTGAAGTAACGGACAGGGTAGTGTTGGACCTTCGCCCACTAGTGATCCTTCTAGAAGAAAATATTTAGAAAGAAGGAAATTAAATTAATTACAAATACTTATTATCCTAAGCCAATCATCACAATAAATGCCATGTTTCATCCTAACTATTATAAAGCTGTAACACAGCTGTGTCTGCACATTTAAGATATTCGAGAAAAAATACTGTATTAGGCTATATAGAAGTCTAAACACAAAACAATGTTTTTTTAGATTTTTTGTCTGTTTATCTATTTGTTCGTTCGCGCATCGCGCAAATACTACTAAACGGATTTTGATGCAACTTTTGTTATTTGATATCTTTTGATTAGACTTAAAAACTATAAAATAAATTCTATCCCGCTACTACATCGGGAACCTAAGATATAATCGATAAATTAGCTATTGGCTGCGGCGGAGCCGCGGGCAAAGGGTATAAAATTATAAATACTAACCTCTTAGACCGATTCCCCCACAGGTACTGTATATGCAATATATTTGGCTTACCAGCTAACAATTACTGAAGTATAATGTTAGTGCCTTATTAGAGCTCAATGTGCTAGTGACATTGCAACAATTAGCTATGCGTAATCTGTGATCAAATGTCTGTCGAACTGTAGACGTGTGGAGAACAATCATCTCGTTACGTTACAGGTTGAATGACCACTCATAAACTGACACCGTTGCCTCCGACATGTACTCACATCCTTACAATTTTACAAAGTTCTAAAATAATCGTTTATGTAACTGGTTTAAAAAGCTTACTTTCACAGATGTACTTTAGTAAGTAGTAATCTCATTTTACACAAAGCAAAATGATTGTCGCAATTTCTCTCAGTGGTCTGCTAAATAAGGGGAGCAAGGTGCAAGGCTAATTATTTGTGAGTACTGTTGATCAATAATCTCAAGAATGAAAAATTGAAAATAATTTTCAATCAAACATTTCATCAATTAGAGTTTTGCTTATAAATCTATAGCCATCATAAAAATCATCACCATAAAATCAATGACTCAATCAAAATCTAAACCAAATTGACTGGTTCACAGAAACACACGAAACAAATGCTATCGTGGATGTCAGTTTACGTGTCGAGGTCAGCCATTGTTCACCCTTTTTTTATTAAATTTAATGATCGTTACATCAGTTCTCGCTTTGTGTTAAGAAAACATCAACGGAATTTCAAATTATAATTCCATTGATGAGTTAGGACAAAGTTTTTGGAATCCGTGTCAAACGTGTATATGTAATTGTTTAAGACGTGTTCGAATTATCTGAAATTGTACATAAAATGTAGAATAGAAAAACAAACATAGCATCACGTCTGTATTCCCCGCAGAGGTAGGCAGAGGTGTATTACATACCCACGACTCGCCAGCTATGTTTGAGTCCCACGTAATAGGGGGCGAGCCTATTGACGTCTACCGGGCACATCTCCAAACTCCGGGCTGCTACTGAGACTTTTTCTTTTTAGGAAAAAGCTCAATATCATTGCCCGACAATGATAATAGAATTTGTAGAAAAGACAGTAGGCTCCTAGAGGAATTTTGGTGTGTATAATTGAGTTGCAGGTTGCAGCACAGAACAAATTAATAATAATACTTACTGTAGAATGTACACTTAGTGGAGGGGGTCCCACTAAGAGGGACTTCGTTCGGGGTAGCGAACAGAGTCAGAGTATGTGGGGCCCTCGCCCATTAAATAAACCCGCTGTGTGGCATCTCTCAGCCTGTATTGGCGGACCACTGGTACTGTGTGACATTACTTCTATAGTATAGATATAAAACCAATACTACGTAATTGTTATTCACTTAATTTATGTCTTACGTATGTGTACTTTTAATTTACGTAATAGTCGTATCTATGGATCCTTTATTCACATTGGCAGAAAATATTATACGGTCTATAGCAATTCATCAAAGCTTCGCTTTGGTATAGGTACTAAATTTGTTAAGAACTGTTAGGTACGCTTTATATACTAGTACTCCATAGCAATATCAAGACACTGGTGCCCCAACACTATTTTGTGTAGTGTCGCCATTTGGTGTCAAGTCATATATTTTTCTTATTCAAATCTCTACGTACCTATAGGTTACCAATGTTCGTCTGTTATACATCATAAATATACTGCATCGTCATCTAGTAGCTATTTACAACAAAGGAGACAGCATAAACAGGTTCTCTACAATAAAATATCAAGAGGTGCCCATTTTCAAGGTTATTGATCCATCCATCCATCAGCCTTTTAAAGTCCACTGCTGGACATAGGCCTCCCCAAGAATGGGGGATAGTGCCGTAATCGTCACGCTTGGCAGGCGGGTTGACGATCGCAGTGGATTTTGTTAATACTCGAAGGAGTGCTGCTGCCCACTCCCCTGGTATTTCCTCAGTCGGCTCTTACGAGTCCCATGGGTGGAGAGGGTTGGGAAAATTCTAAAGCCGGCCCCACACGGCAAAAGGTTATTGATGAAACATGCCTAATTGCGTTATAGTAAATATCATCATTTAGCATCGCTAGTGAAAATGATTAAATCTATAGTATTCTAAGGCTTTAAAGTTGCAAGAAGTATCAATTAAAAAACTTTGGTTACTATTTTATATTGGCGCTCAAACTGCCTGTATTCGATCGATACATATTAATCTCGTGTTATTTCCGCAGATCGTTTATCAAGGCGCTCGAGTGTATAACAAAGAATGCATTCGATGCTCCCATGCATACGGTTCTTGGTACAAGACAATAGCTACGACGCGGACGGTGATATCGTTATAATTGTCATGCATTCCAATGTTGATCCGTTACCATTCAAGTTTAAGAATTATAGTTTCGCACGACTCAGTATTTGCCAATTCGTCGTTTTTATTTTAATTCCATTGATTCGTCATTTGGAAAACCTACATTTCTACTATACGTAGGTAGGTCCCTAGTACCACTGAAGTAATGCAACATAGTTCCAGTGGCCTGCCAGCACAGGTGGAGAGACGGCACACAGCGGGTTTATTTAGTGGATGAAGGCCCCATACTACCCTGTTCGTTGCTTGGAACGATGGGGTGTGCGGTTAGGTAGATTTTAAGCCTTAACAAAAAAAAAAGGTAGGTCCCTAGTAGTTTTTTTACCTATTTTGGTGCAACAACCTGCACTAGAGAATTTTCTCTCATCAACATTATGTATATACATTGTAACGCGGGGACTAACAAACAATTAACAGACACAAAGTACTTACAGCTAAGAAAAATCATTTGTGGTCCTCACAAAGTATTGCCTGTGTGGGAATCGAAGCCACAACACTCGGCCTAGAAAGTCGGTATTATAATCACTATGCCATCTCTGCTATTTGTCCGTCATTTAGGCCTATATCTTACACGGTACCGATATCGCAATACTGTATCTTTGTTTTAAATTACCTGGTTTAAAGGTTGTACCTGGTCCATATTTTATAATATTTAATTGTGAAGCACTCTCACATCTCGAAGATAACCGATCCCATCCATCCTCTCTTGAATATTTTGGTAAATTTTTACAATACGCATCAACTTGGTTATGTCCCGGTGTTATAGATCCAGGAGCAAACACTTAGCATTAGGTGACTCGTGGCTCATCTGTCATAATCATCACTGTTATAAAAAAAAATCCTCTATAAAACTTTTTCTTTATGCTTTTAAGAAATCTGTTTTAGAAGTCGTGTAGCTCCATGAGCCCTGTCAACCAATTATCATACAAACAACCGTCGAATAACACCTGATATTTAAACATGGTGTAACGGCCACCAACCGGTACCTCATTTAATATGATTTATAACATCATTTCATGGTGTATTTGCGGCGTGCCGACAGATTCAGGAAGAGTTGCAATTACTGCGAACTGGTTTAGAAAGCCGCAGACTTCAACGGCATAAGCTACGTACCGGAAAATAATATTAATTCGATATTTCGTGCAGGGAAACCACAGTTAGATTATAAATTACGAGCTTAATAGTTAGTTGTAAGGTAAGATTTGCCACTAGTTAGGAGGTTTAGGAGATGCTGGCTGAGGATGTTTAAAAAGAGCTCGCTATTATATTCTATAGGTAGCCAGATAATTGCGGAGGATTAATATATTGAGTAGATCGTAGCCTAGTTGTGTACTTACAGTTCCCACGATCGGCAACGTTTTTTTTATTGCTTATGGTGGCAGACGAGCCACGGTCCACCTGATGGTAAATGGTAACCGTCGCTCATAAATTCAACTATACAGAGATTACTGTCAAGCCACTGCTCACCATTTCATTTCACACATATGAAATGAACAAATTAACGGCTATCTCCTGCTACAACCAAAACACACCAATGTGCTTCATGGCCGGTCTCACAGGAGATAGTGGTACCAACCCGCTCGGGCCAGATAGCAAGTGAATCAGCGCTACCACCAGTAATGCAATGGGTGATAAATGCTTACTTCCCTTTCTCTACTTTTAAATTTTTTTAGAAAAAAGTCGGACCCGTTTCGTGGTTCTGCCTCGCGTGGCCTTGGCACGCTATTGGCCGGCACGTGTAAGACTCCCGGGAGTCTAACGCTCGTTTAGAACTTATTGAAATAATAATATATAATAATGCTGAGTGTCAAGGGGTTAAGCTGTGGGTCCAGGCGTCAAATATGATCCTGGCAGTCGTTATAGCTTGTCAGTCCTGAGTAAAAAATCTGAACCTGAATGGGTTTAAGCCGTAGCGTAGGTGCGGGTTGGCATACTTCAGAGGCCGTCTTACAAAATTACTCTTTAAGTATTACTGTCTGTACGTACTCTCTTGTCTTTATAAACTTAGGTATGACTATTCCTTGGTACCTTTATCAAAGTTTTTATAAAGGTCGTTTTGATCTGTATTTAAGCACTTGACATGCTCAGCTACTTTAAAGAAAAAATAATTATTATTTGTGAATGTGGAAAAAGAATGCCGGACGAGCGACTGGTTAAGAAGATATACAATGCGAAAGTGACCAAATCGGTCATGTATTGAAGGAAGGTGGAGTCAGGAGTCTTCGAAACCAGCGAGCGTGTATGAAGAGAATTATTAATGTTGAGGAAACGAGAGATGTATGCAAGAATAGAGACTCTTGGCACGATGATGGCGTGATGTTTTTTTTTTTTTTGAAAAATTGAAGATTATTGCGAGCGGGGTTCGAACCTGCGTCCCTTCCAAGCCCTTCCCTGGATTGGAAGGAACGCAGGTTCAAATCCCACTCGTACTAATCTTCTCATTTTCTACATTCACAAATAATCTGTTCTTTATAAAGGTCGATTTAAAGTCACTATCATATGAACTGCTGTGTCGTCGGCCACTGCTTAATGTATGACATCGTTTTTTTTAATCCATATCGCAGGCCAGTGAATGAGTGTCCAAGCAAATTGCCAAAAATAATATAGAAGTCGAATTTTTACTTCTGGAGAAATATAAAACTTAAAAATCCGTGCCAGTATCGCAGACTGATTCCAAAAACTAAATTTAATGCACATTACCCTCAACTTCAGATTATTTTCGTTTCTATGTAATAATAAACCCAAAACAACCAGATTTTTTTTCCGACAGCATTCGCAGTAAACTGCCACCCATTGTACCTAATCTTTATGTAAAAGGAAAACGAGTTGAATATAATATTTTTTGCATTATAAACACATAACAAAAATGTCGCCAATGTAATGTGTGTTTTTTTAATAGTTTAAAGCGAATAAAACTGTTTTACGATTTACCTTTTGAAATTTATTTACGTCATCTTTTAAAATAGGGTAAGTAGTTAGGGTTAATCCAACTCGGCTGGGCAGCGTTCGGGAAGCTAAGGAAGATCTTCTCGTCCAATATTCCGCAGTGTCTGAAAACGAAGGTCTACGACCAGTGTGTGTTACCAGTGATGACATACGGAACAGAGACGTGGTCTCTGAATGTTGGCCTCATATCAAGGCTCAAAGTCGCTCAGCGGGCCATGGGAGCGGGCTATGCTTGGTGTTTCCCTACGTGATCGAATCCGTAATACGGAGATCCGTAGGAGAACGAGAGTGACCGACATAGCCCGCCGGGTTGCCATGCTGAAGTGGCAATGGGCAGGCCACATCGCTCTACGAACCGATAACCGTTGGGGACGAAAGGTTCTCGAGTGGCGACCACGTATCGGACGGCGCAGCGTAGGACGGCCCCCCACCAGATGGACCGATGATCTGGTCAAAGCTGCGGGGAGCCGTTGGATGCGGTCGGCACAGGACCGCTCTTTGTGGCGTTCTCTTGGGGAGGCCTATGTCCAGCAGTGGACGCTGAAAGGCTGATGGATGGAAGTAGTTAGGGGGGAAGGTAATTAGAAAATCTGTAACCATGAATGATGCGGCACGAAACGTCAGGGTAGTAGAAAATCAAGTAAACGCGATAGATACAGTTTTATTTCGTACTTAATTCATTTCCATATTTTTTAAATATACCGTTCTTTACAACCCTTTTTTAGTCCCACTATTGAGCACGGGTCTCCTCTCATGGGAGGGGTTAGGCCATAGTATAGTTCACCACGCGGGCCCAGCGCCGTCTGACAGACTTCACACGTTGTCGAGAAAATCTCTCAGGCATGCAAGTTTCCTCACGATGTTTTTCTTCACTGAGCAGTGAATAAATTATAAATAAATACACACATAATTTCGAAAAATCTCGAAATGATAGAGGTGTGTCATCCATCCACCAGCCTTTCAACGTCCACTACTGGACATAGGCCTCCCCAAGGGAAGCCACAACGAGCGGTTCCGTGCGCTCATATGGGGGGATAGTGCCGTAATCGCCACGCTTGGCAGGCGGGTTGGCAATTGCAGTGGATGTTGTTAATACTCGAGGGAGTGCTGCTGCCCACTCCGACGGTATTCCCTCAGTCAGCTCTTACGACTCCCATGGGTGGAGAGGGGTGCGACAATTCTAAAGCCGGCCCCATACAGCGGACAGAATGAACTGGGGATCGAACTCGATACCACTGTCTTTACAGTCCTTGGTTTTACCGCTAGCCTATCACTACATTACCACTGAAGGAATGTAATATAGTTCCGGTGGACCGCCAATAAAGGCGGAGAGACGGCACACGGCGGGTTTCTTTAGTGGGTGAGGGCCCTACACTACCCTGTTCGTTGCCCCGAACGACAGGGTGTGCGGTTAGGAATATTTTTCCCGCCTTAACAAAAAAGAAAAGCTATCACTACATTCATAGCTTAAACTTATACTACGTTAACGAGAAAGAGTAAATGTAAATCATCATTGCCATTACTTTATTGAAGTTGAATTCTACATAGGTAATCATGTCTGACTTTCACATTTTGACGTAATAAAACATGAAATATTCATCATTATGAAAGAGAAAACTACCAAGTAACAGAAACTGTAAATTAATATCCTATCAGCGTTCTTATAACACATAATCCATAGATAATTATATTCAGGGTTGATTGATATCTAAATAATGACACAAACTAGTCTATACGCACATCGTATTTATTAATAAAAGTAGGTGGTAGGTACCTAAATTTTGACTAAACGTTTCAGTTGAGTTTCCCCAGTTTTAGTCACGAGCTCACGAGTGACCTCGAAAGAAATATTCCTCGAAAGTTTAAAAACTATCTACCTAGGGTACTACCGGAACTGTAATATGGTTCCAGTGGCCCGCCAACAAAGGCGGAGAGACGGCACACGGCGGGATTATTTAGCGGGCCCCAGACTACCCTGTTTGTTGCCCCGAACGACGGGGTGTGCAGTTAGGATCATTTTTTCCCGCTTCAACAAAAAAAAAAGGGTACTACCGGAATTACGATTGATCAGGGGCGTTAGGCAGAATCTCATATCTCACATGACGATCGTATCGTGATCACTGTGATTGGTTGAGATATTGGCCAACGGATTATTGCGACATCACGTGTCGGTTTCTCAACCAATCACAGTGATCACGATACGATTGACATGTGAGATATGAGATTCTGCCTAACCCCCCAGACTAGAGAATATTTTTGCATTTTAGAGCATATTATTTTAGGTTATATGATACAGCTTATAATATTCGTCTTGGGTTAACCTGTAAAATATTGTAATAATACAAAAGTGAGTTTAATCGTTGGTATAGTGGCTGGTGTTGTGCATTACTACACGCAAGGTATTGCCACTTTTATTGAATAAATATATAGGTATTAATTAATGCTCCTAAACCTCCTTACAAAATCGTGAAGGATAGTAATATGATAGTAGTAGAACAACAATATATTCCAGCACAGAATGTAGAATTGTCATAATATATATTGTGGCATGGAAGTAACGAGCTTCGATGATGACTTGCACTTCGAGCGCAGTCAAAACAATATCTATACAAATAGTGAAAGATGTATGTTTTGAACAAAGTTTATTAAATGCATATCGACACACTTTCTATACCCAAGATAACGCCTATCCATTACTTTTAGCTACGGGCACTATTCTAAGATGGGTTAGTTTAATATAGATCTGTAATAAACCTCACTTAAAATGATTTTTGATTTAAATTTGGCGCTTGTCTAGAATGGATCAGGTGGAAAGATTAGGGAAATTGGCAGATAAATTATTGTAATTTAATGAATTACAAATGAATTTTTACTCGGATAATCAAATAATCGATACACATTAATAACAGACGAAGAGTAAGAGAGCGAGTAGGTATGAAAGAGAGTATTGGTGTAAAGATGCGAAAGGGAATGCTTCGATGGTTCGGACATGTGGAGTTGAAGGATGTAGGTACAGGGGGAGACCGAGACTTACCTACCTAGACCAAATTGGTCATGTATTGAAGGAAGGTGGAGTCAGGAGTCTCCGAAACCGGCGAGCGTGTATGAAGAGAGTTATGAATGTTGAGGAAGCGAGAGTTGTATGCAAGAATAGAGCCTCTTGGCACTCTGTTCTCTCTGCCTACCCCGCAAGAGAAATGGCGTGATGATAAGTTAGTTAGTCATTAATAACAGCTCATAAAATTTAAAAGCAAACGTTTATATAAACAAAGAACTCAAACCAATTACGATTCGATCCGTTCATAATCCGAAGTACCGCGCTAACACCTAAATGAGATAAATGTTCGGGAATCTGCCGATACATTTCTTGGAGTAGAAATGTACGGTACTTAAAGGCTGCATATTTTGTATAATTACAGAATAGGCTGTTTTCATAAATTTAAACTACACGAAAAGTAGATATAGGTAATTTTGACAACGCTATACCATTTTTTTTTTGTTCCGGGAAAAAAAATGTACCTAACCGCAATCCCCATCGTTCGGGGCAACGAACAAGGTAACGTGGGCCCCTCACCAACTAAATAAACCCACAGTGCTCTCCGCTTGTACTGGCGGGCCACTGGAACTGTGTAACATTACTTCAGTGGGCCACCGGCGTCTTACCCTTTCCGGAACCATTTACCGAGCGACGCTTCCGCACACGGGACGTTGCACCTAAGCGGGAGGCCTTGCGTGTGACGCAATGTTCCCTGGTCCATCCACCCGCTGCCTAGGACGGCATTAGACGCAGGCACTGGCGCCTGCGCCGCCCCAGTAGCTGACGGCGGTTCTGGACAGCCGCAGACAACTCAACTGAGCTGTCTGTGACTGACTTGCTTTCGCTTAAAGGTTGTAGCTGCAAGATGTTTAATATAGCCAATAATTTTGATCAGCATATACATAAATATGTACTTAGTAAAACGTAAAAGCTAGCCGGACAATTGACAACGTTAGCAGAGAAGAGAAATGTATATACTCGTAGAAGTACTTTAACCTTAATGTTCAAAGTATATTGTTGTGTCATTCATTACCGAACCTTTCAAACTAGTCTTGAAAGCGAAAGTTCAGTGTGTGCTACAAATGAAATATTAACTGCCATCGCGAGAATCACAAATATAAATATTTCAAAGAATGAGTACTTACGTTTATTTTCTAAGGCTTTTTCTCAATTACATGCGTAACGTAACAGTTGTAGTAAGTACGTAACAAAATTTTATGAAGCCCTTAAAAATGAGCCCATTTCATAAGCGAAAGTTTACTTTCCAACATACTAGGATGCATAAAATCTACCACTGAAGTAATGTAACATAGTTCTAGTGGCCCGCCAATAAAGGCAGAGAGACGGCACAAGGCGGGTTTCTTTAGTGGGTGAAGGCCCCACACTACCCTGTTCGTTGCCCCGAAGGACGGTGTGTGCGGTTATATATACAGTTATATATATACAGTACATCTTTTCCCTCCGTAACAAAAAAAAAGGATGCATAAAACTACTTTCAGACTGGGCACTTGCTGTCGGGGCACGACTGCTTCAGCGGATACCTCCACATAGTCGCCAGGAGGGTATTAACTCAGTGCTGTTACCACAGCGGCTTGTTACGATGTAACCGATCAAATTATTAAATAAATTGTAAAGTTGCATATTCAATTGATACCGGATACGATATCCGCAAACTTAAAATGCGCGGTTGCCTAGGCCCCCATACCCAGTTAAATTATCGCCAATGGGTCGCATGACTCCACTCTCACAAAGGCCAGAATCAAATTATATTACCATATATGGCCAGCATGCTATCCCGGATGCGAGCAGAGTACGCCAGGGTTCAAGAATGTTCTATGGCTACTCTAATCGCAAGCGTATAGGTAGGAAAAGTTCTAGAACTTAAAATAATCTACCAATGAGCAGGCCGGACGCAATAATAATCTTAGAAGGGGGTACTGTCAGAATTAAAATATAAGTGCAAATATACTAGATCTCGTTTTTTCTGAATTATCGTGTGTGATCAAGGCAGATAAAACTGCAATTAAATTTTGCTAAAAGTTATTAAAGAAAAGTAATTTTTGCATATATAGTGAGTGACTAGGAAACCCCAAAGAACTGCTGTAGCGAGCGTCGTGTCTTATATATACCGCGCCCCCATAAATAACTAAAACCTGAATAAAAGCTCCTGGGGTTCTGGGTTGGTTGGGTTGGTTGGTTGGTTGGTTCTTCTGGGTTCTCTGGGTTCCTGGTTACGACTGCTCCTGGTTACGACTGCTCCTGGTTACGACTGTTCCTGGTTACGACTGTTCCTGGTTATGACGGTTCCTGGTTACGACTGCTCCTGGTTACGACAGCTCCTGGTTACGACTGCTCCTGGTTACGACTGTTCCTGGTTATGACGGTTTCTGGTTACGACTGCTCCTGGTTACGACTGCTCCTGGTTACGACTGTTCCTGGTTATGACGGTTCCTGGTTACGACTGCTCCTGGTTACGACTGTTCCTGGTTACGTCTGTTCCTGGTTACGACTGCTCCTGGTTACGACTGTTCCTGGCTACGATCAAGTACTGGGTTTTTTTTTTTATATTACCGGTTTTATGTACCCGGTTTACATAGCAACCCCTGACTTTGTCAAGGTTCTTGTTTGCATTTAGTTATTTATGTTGTTTATTTTAAAAATTAAAGTAATGCTTAATTTACATTTGGTGTTTTGGCTGCTAATTGTAGATTTTAAATTTCACTATTTTCACATAATATGGTTTTCTTGATATAATAACATAGGTTCAATGATATAATTTTTCTTTAAGAATATAATTAATTTCATATACATACATAATTATTTTATATTTATCAATACATAAACTCAATTTTGGTACTATACTTTTTGTTACTACAAAATGTACGACCCTAGAGCTACAAATACGTCTGGCTCATTTTACGTTGTAAAATGAGTGACTCATTGTGATCGTATTGTTATAATTACAGGGAATATTATTATAGTTAGAAATTCGGAATAGAAAAATAGCTTATTCAAATTAGTTTGATATCTTAAATCCAATATTCATTTCTTATTTAGAATTAATACATAAAATCCAATATTCATTATAAAATATTATTATACTACATTCATAAACAACAATATATTAATAATTATTTAAATTTATTTATTTTAGTGAAATTTAAAATATACATTTTTGACGTTGATTATTGTTAATTATTTATTATTATGTGTACAAGGCTTTTAGCTATATTCATTATTCACCAGATGTATATGTCTGGTTCGTCCCATTACCTTGTGCTATTTCTGCTCGTAACAATTTTAATAACAGCTATACTATATTCCAAAAAATTAAGTCTTTGTCGTCCTCTTCCATTAAAATGTGAATGTTGTCCCTGCTAATTTCTGTATTGATCTTTCGCTCCAATTTTAATCGTTCATATGATGCATGCACAGGGCACTCAAATGGGACATGCAACACTGTTTCATTCTGTTCCTGGGAGCAGACACACGATGGGCTCCCCTTGCACTTGAACCTATTCAGGTACTCGGAGAACCCACCGTGCCCCGTCAGAATTTGTGTTATCCACTTATTCATGCCCATTTTACTAACTATTTTATAGGCTCTAACAGCGTCAGGAAAGAATGTTTTGGGTACTCCAGCAACCGGACCACTCCGGTACCTCCTGTTCCACTCGTCAAGAGACTTTGTTCGGATCGCCTTCTTGACGAATGAGATGGGGCATTTATCATATCTTGGCCTCACACGGCTTCTAAGGGCAGCCTTCTTAGCGAGATCATCAGCTCTCTCGTTTCCTTCTAACCCAATATGGGCTTTGACCCAATGCAGGGATATATGTGTCCCCTTCTCCCTTGCATCCCAGAAACGCTTCCTTGCTCCAAAGGCCAAAGGATGGAGTGACTCACAATTAATTACAGTATCTATCGCCGCTCTGGAATCACTTAGAATGGCATAGTGTGCTTCCTTTCCCCGAGCCGCAACACCTAGCGCTTCATACAATGCCAATAGCTCAGCCTGGTAGACGGCGCAGTACCACGATAGCTTGAATTTACGCGCTAATGTCTATCTGCGCACGCCCGAGGGACGAGGGCCTGCCCTTCGGCCCAATTAGAGCCGGTCCGCAGTTGAGTACCCGTAGGTGACGGTCTTGGGGAATACTCCTGAGTTGCGAACCTCCCCCTTGAGTTCTCATTTCTCTGTCTCTTTTTAATTGATTGATTAATTATTTTATTATTTTTGTTAAATATTTTTGTTTATCAAATTATATTGTAATTAAACACAAAGTGAAAAATGTGAAATCGAAAATAACAGTCACGAGCAGGATTTGAACCTGCATCTGCTGGATACCGTCCAGATGCTTTGCCAATTCAGCCATCGTGACAATCGCTCCTGAGTGCTAATTTCGATAACAGATTCATACTTATCGTCTTTGGGTGACGCCTGCACCATCTGTTGGCAGTATTTTCATACATTATACCGGCCAGGTAAACTTAATTTTACAATTAAGATTTTTACCTAATAATGGGAATAAATAGGTGCTACGAACGGTAGTGTGGGGCCGGTACTCTCTACTAAATAAATCCGCGGTGCCATCTCGCTGCGTGTATGTAGAAAGGTTCTCTTTTATTTTTGTTAAGGCAGAAAAAAATGTACCTAACTTCACACCCCGTCGTTCGGGGCAACGATCAGGGTAGTGTGGAGTACTCACCCACTGAGTAAGCCCACCGTTTGCCATCTCTCCGCCTGTACTAGCGGACCACTAGATCTGAGTGACTGTACTTTAGTGGTCCACCGGCAAGGTTATAGAGACCCTTATTCTTTTTTTTTATTAAGGCGGGAAAAAATGTTCCCAACCGCATACCCCGTCGTTCGGGGCAACGAACAGGATAGTGTGGGGCCCTCACCCACTAAAAAAACCCGCCGTATGGCGTCTCTTCGCATTTATTGGTGGACCACCGGAACTATATTACATTCCTTCAGTGGTCCGCCGGCGGATAACCCTTTCGGGTACCCTCAACTGAGCGACGCATCTGAACACGGAGCGTCACACCTTCGCGGGTGGCCTTGCGGGTGGCGGACGTTCCCCGGTCCATCCACCCGCAGCCTCAGCTAGGGCGGCATTAGGCGCAAATACTCGCGCCTGCGCCGCCTCAATCGCTGGCGGCGGTTCGGGTCTGCGGAAGGATCAGCCTCCTTGGCCCTCTCCGAAGGTTAGAGACCCTACGACTGAAGAAATGTCACACAGTTCGACTTGTCCACCCATACAGGCGGAGAGTCCCTACCGGCGGGATATTCTTTCCTGCTTTACCAAAATAATAAAGTAACAGACCCTATGATTATTTATTACTTACCGAGATAGGTAGACGATCTTTCTTATATTTATATCATAGATGTAGTATATGGATAGATCGGCTATAGAGTAATTATGACGAGACCAAAACTGACACGTACCAGTGTGCGTGTCATGTGCATGTGTGCACTTCAAATAGTGCTGGGACGTTCACTAAGCGCGACTAACGACACATTGTGTTGTTTTAGTGTCACGTGTTGCAAAGTGAATTCAAATAAATTTTATATTCGAGGGAATAGAAATAAAACTAAAATAAAACATGTTTTATTAATACGTGGAACATTCATAAAGCTTTGAGAAACTAAAAAAATAACTTCTATGGATAAAATATTTTAATTAATTTTTTTCAAAGACTTCCTTTATACAAAGTTACATGCGTCTGAACCAATTTTCGAAACATTTTTCCAGTCCACGGCAGACACATCTTCCACGGCTTTCTCAAGCACTGTGTATCTTCCGGCGATGAAAATTGTATCCCTTTCAGCTGATATTTTATTTTAGGGAATAAAAAGAACTCACACGGTGCCAGATCAGATAAGGAGGGTGACCCAAGACTGACCGGTGTGGTGTCCAGGAAGACGCTCGTTTTGAGAGCTGAGTATGCGGGTGCGTTGTCATGGTGAAGCAGTACACTGCGGAGCCCGGTGTTCGGTCGCTTGTTGCTCATTGCAGACAAAACTTCTGGCAGGCATTTTCTGGTGTACCATTCGGCGTTGATGCTGCTTTGGTATGGAATTGAAACCAGATATCCCGTCAAAGTGAAGAAACTAGTGATCAAAATTTTCCCTGCGCTTCTCGATCGCCTCACTTTCGTAGTCGTTTCGTAGCGTTGGTTCGTTTTGAAATAGCCAAACTGTCGACTGACGCTTTGTTTCAGGATCGTATTGATAAATCCAGGATACGTCACCTGTCACAATGTCCGGAAGGTACACAAGGTACGTTAGTGAAATACAATAAATTAACAGAAACATAAACAAACAGCAGTATTGGCCAAGTGTGGTACACAATTGATATTGAAATTCTAAAATGACGTACCGGCATGAATAACGTGGGTATATAACCGGAACGTAGCTTTACTCTCTATGTGCCTCTATGAGAAAAACATTTTTGTTCAAAGTGCTTGCTGCATAATTTCGAATAATTTTTGGGAATCCAGTATGAAAGAGAGTATTGGTGTAAAGACGCAAAAGGACATGCTCCGATGGTTCAGACATGTGGAAACAATGCCGGACGAGCGACTGTTTAAGAAGATACTTACAGAATTGGACTTAGGTAGACTATCTATTTACTGTGAACGTAATAACCTACAACTAAGTATACCCAAATTTAACAGCATTAGCTTTACAAAGAACAGAAACGTAATAAACTTCACATATAAGTTAAATAATACGCAACTCACAAAAGTGACATCTCTGCGAGATCTGGGCATTAATTTAGATTATAAGTTACATCTTAACACTCATATAGAAATTATCGTAAGCAAAGCGTTGCAAATACATGGATTCGTAAAGAGGGCAAGTAAAGACTTTAAAAAAAAAGCACATTTATAATCCTTTACAAGACAATTATTAGACCACAATTAGAATATGCCTGTAGTATTTGAAATCCCATATACAGCAAATATGTGAACCAGATCGAAAAAGTTCAACGTAAATTCCTCCGATCTCTATACTACCGCTTCCACCGCAGACGCCTTGAATATCAATAATTATTAAATTTATATAATATAATATCTTTAAAATCTAGACAGATTCAATTAGGAACATCGTTGCTCTATAAAATATGTAATAATTATATCGATAGCATAGAAATGGTAAGCAAATTATGCTACTTAGTTCCTAGAACTATATATCGTCGTGAAGTGAAGACCAAGACATTATTTGCACTTGGAACATGCAGAACTAATGCGGGATTACGCTCTCCCGTACGTAACTAGTAGAATAATATAATATTATACTTGTTGATGTTGATTTATTCGCACTGACTGTAAGTCAATTTAAAAATCAAGTTTTTAAAGTGCTTAGTGAATACTTGGATGATGATGCAACACATACACATTCAGTTCAACAGATGTTTTAATGTTTTTCTTTATTTTTATCTTTTTGTACTTTTTTAATCTATTAAATTTTCTCTTTAATTTATTATTAATAAGATAAACGTTATGTTAAATTTCAACATAGAATAGTTAATATTTTTTATTTTTTTATTTTCTCTTCTGTCTGCATTATCATAATTCATTTTCATCATTTTGTTTCTTTTAGGTATACCTTTTTTGTACCTAACCGCACAATATACCTAGTATCTAGTTAACATTATAATATTAATAAGGGGAAAACGGTGTAGATTGTACATTTTTTTAAGTTTGAATTGTTAATTTTGTTAAGTTTGTGTTTCCATTAGTAGCAATGTACAATTGTTAATTTTCCTGAATAAATAAATAAATAAAGATATACAATGCGAAAAGTCATTTTAAATAGAAAATAATATCTATACACCTATTATTTTCTATTTCACATTTTAACACTTTGTGTTATAGCACATGTTGAGCTTTTCTATATTCACAAATTATATTATAACACATTTAACGGGTCTAGACGCGCATTAAACGTCTCAAAATACTATTACTTATTTTGACTAATCTCGACGTTTCGGCTGAGTTACACCAGCCGTAGTCAAGTGTTCTACTAAGTAGCTGAGAATGTCAAGTGCTTTAAGCAACTAAAACCCACCAACGTGCTCCTTTGCCGGTCACACAGGAGACAGTGGTACCAACCCGCTCAGGCCCGATAGCAACTGAGTGCTCTCACTTGGTGCCCAGCCCTACCACTGCTACTGCTTATTCCCCTTAGTCAGGCCTACATCACTCGCTCAAGGCCCCGAGTTATATGCCTACCGCTTCGCGTACCGACCACGGTACAACCGACAGAAGACTGTCACACAGCACGCCTAAGCGCTCGCGCTTGTAGTATTGATTAAAATAAAATTTATTTACGCGATTTAGGGTATTTCGACAATAAAATTTAATAAACGAAAATTCAGAGCTAAAACTCTAAACGTATATGATCAACAAAAAAAACAATTAAGAAAAAAATAATCCGACTTGAAAATAACATTTAAAATGATATAAAAAGTAACCAAATAGAATCTACTAGAAAAATAAATTTTTAAGTTTTATAAACGACAGCTTTGTTGTTGTCGGTGGAGTCAGTAGTCTCCGAAACCGGCGAGCGGAAACCGAAGAGTGTACGAAGAGAATTATGAATGTTGAGGAAGCGAGAGATGTGTGCAAGAATAAAGTCTTTTGTCACTCTGTTCTCTCTGCCTACCCCCCAAGGGAGATAGCGTGATGATAAGTAAGTAAGTAAAATCATCATAGGTGTAACCCTAGCGCATTCGTTGAATGACGCGGTTGCCCGAGGATCATGCGGCGGGCAAAACAAACTGTATTTCTGTGTCATTTTCATAAGGTACATTTCTTCTCGCTACAAACAATTAGTATTATTATTAAGATTTTGTAGGCTATTATAGAGAGATTTTGGACAAGTTTTAATTCCATTAAAACTTTCAACTCACTTCCGTGAGGTTTCTGTCCGTAGGACTAGTATTTATTCTGTGCCTTAGTCGCCTCGTATGACCCGCGGTAAAGAATGGGGTGGTGACACTTGTATTTTATTCTTAGTTCATCACCACAGGGACTTAATCTGAAAATTATGGATTTAATTAGCGCACATTACCACTACGCATCGTGACTTAAACCAATTATTATCTTCTCCATCGGATAAAACTGAATGTAACAAGTCTGCGAAATAAGTTGAAGATCAAATTCAAAACAAGTTTGACAACTTTAATAAAAATTAAGAATGTTATTTTTATTATGTTATAAAACTGTGGTTATAATGGACGTGTATTACTGCTTAACGCTAACGTATACAGGCGCAACTAATATCTTTACATACCTATTGTATTTTAAGATAAAATCCTATGAAGGCAAAATGGTTATAACCTCCAAAACCTGCGAAATATTTAGTGACCAGAAATCATTTCTGTTATCCTTCCCATGAGGGAAGGATAAAAGAAATAATAGTCCAGTCCTCAGCCGATTGGTTCTACCTAAGGCAGTTAAACAGAAAGATCTCCAAGGCTGTGCGACACGATATTCGCCAATTGAATACTACCCATATTAAAGAGGCAATAGAGCAGAACCAAGGCTCGAAAGTGTTCGCAAGAGATCTGTCTGTCGGCCAAAACCAGTTGACTAAACTGAGGCCGTCGTTGGACGGCACTGTCATTTCGTCCCGAGATGAGATCTTGAGAGAGGTCCAGCAATTCTATGGACAGTTGTACAGATCCCAGAGTCCTGCTGTTGGCTTGGTCCAAGATCCCAGATCCAAGCTAACTCGGCACTTTACCGAAGATATCCCGGACGTCAGCCTGTACGAGATCAGAATGGCTCTCAAACAACTAAAGAACGGAAAGGCACCGGGAGACGACGGAACCACCACAGAGCTTCTGAGAGCAGGCGGAAAGCCGGTTCTAAAAGCTCTTCAGAGACTGTTCAATTCCGTCGTTCTCGGGGCCGACGTTCTAGAGTCATGGACCAGAAGCGTGGTGGTGCTGTTCTTCAAGAGAAGTAACAGAACCCTCTTGAAAAATTATAGACCCATCTCACTCTTGAGCCACGTCTATAAATTGTTTTCGAGGGTCATTACAAATCGACTCACATACAGGCCTGACGACTTACAGCCTCCCGAACAAGCCAGTTTCCGAAAAGGCTATAGTACCATAGACCACATCCATACGCTACGTCAGATTATACAGAAAACCGAGGAATATAATCGGCCTCTGTGTCTGGCGTTTGTGGATTATGAGAAAGCCTTCGATTCGATTAAAACTTGGGCGTTGCTGCAGTTCCTTCAGCGGTGCCAAATTGACTATCGGTACATCGAAGTGCTGAAGTGCTTGTATAGAAACTCTACCATGCCAGTCCGTATTCAGGACAGGAGTATGAAACCGATCCAACTGCAGAGAGGTGTTAGGCAGGTGTTGCCATGCTGAAGTGGCAATGGGCAGGCCACATCGCTCGACGAACCGACAACCGTTGGGGAAGAAAGGTTCTCGAGTGGCGACCACGTATCGGACGGCCCAGCGTAAGACGGCCCCCCACCAAATAGACCGATGATCTGGTCAGAACCGCGGGGAGCCGTTGGATGCGGTCGGCACAGGACCACTCGTCGTGGCGTTCTCTTGGGGGAGGCCTATGTCCAACAGTAGACGTCGAAACGCTGATGGATGGATGGAAAAATAATGTAGATGTTTAATTTCAAATATCAAGTCTATTAATTGGTTTTATGCTCTATTTCACTGAAATATTTCTTTACAAATTTTACTTTATCGGAAGTTTTATAACCTCTATTATTATATCATAAAGCTCGCCCTCGCCTCTAATATAAACTATAATAAATACGAAAGTCTTGAGCAGCAATTACCGTTGGGTGACACTGTTTTTGCAAAAACAATTGTTACATGTACAAGTTTATAGATGTCTGTTGCTCCAGGCATATTAGTAGTAAAATAGCCTGACTCGTCGCAAGATACGAGTATGCACGGAATGCGGAAACCATATTTTTCAATTGCTTATGAAATTGCCTATAGTACCTACGCCATGCAAATTTTCTAACAAGGCTTCATAATTATACGAGTATTACATCGAGGTAAATCCGTACAAGCCCTTATTAATAAATGCGAAATTGCGTTTGCTTGTTAAGCTTTCAAGCCGTACTCGATTAATCCTCATGAAATCAATTCTCATCCCATTATCAAATCGATTGTCTCCTAGTCCGTCTTACAATCGTCTGCAACATAGGTACCTATCGATACTAAGTTGATATCTATTTGTACTATTATAAAGCTGTAACAGAGTCTATAGGTACTTTTAAGACATTTTTAGAAAAAATGAATGTGGCTATTTAGGCGTCTCTGACCACAAAACATTTTTGAAATGAAAACTTTTTTTAGCGTGGTACGCATATTTTTAGATGAGATAAAATCTCCTAACTCTCGACACCGTTACGAGACGCAGTGTGCATTGGAAATTAAATTTGACACACTTCCCGGTTTCCGATTGAGCTGAAATTTTACACTCATATGTATATCGCGTGATAATGCAATATTATGATGACATGGAGCTGATCTGATGATGGAGCTGGAAGGTGGACCTAGGAACTCTATAATGAAATGGCGCAACTCCATCGAGTTTGGGCTTGTATGATTCGTCTTGACGAGTACTTTGTCTCTAGATGGTATCCAGGGTCTGATATGGAGCTTGAAGGAGGCCACAGTAACTATGTAATGAAACGACCCGAACCCATCAAGTTTATATTCGTTTAATTCGTCTTGTCAAGTTATGATCATTTTTTTTAATACCTGAATGAATAATTTTGATTTACAAGTTTTAATTTAAGATCGAACAATTAATTTGGATAGGTATCTAAAAATAACAACTGTTTGTTTATAGTTTTAAGTTTTCACTTCTGTCGGCAGTCCTTAGACTGCTTTTTTTATTAGCCTGGACTTAAAAACTGGTAGGTATATACATATTTTATCCCAGTTAGCGAAAAAAAAAAAATAAAATCAGTCCTTACCAACATGCGAAAGTGAGTTTGTTTGTTATGCCTTCAGACCAGAATTACTGAACCAATCACTTTGAAATTTTGTACACATATAGCCTGGAGAACCCCCTCTCCACCCATGGGACTCGTAAGAGCCGACTGAGGAAATATCAGGGAGAGTGGGCAGCAGCACTCCTTCGAGTATTAAAAACATCCACTGCGATCGCCAACCCGCCTGCCAAGCGTGGCGATTACGGCACTATACCCCCAATTTGGGGGGATCTATGTCCAGCAGTGGACGTCGAAAGGCTGATAGATGGATGGATGGATAGCCTGGAGTCCAGAATCGGATATAGGTTAATCTTCATCCCGGAACAAGGGATGATTCCCGGGGATATCTATTTTTACATAGAGATACATATTTATATTATAAAGCCACATGCACGGAGTCGCGGGTAGAATCTATTATAGAATATTTCTATAAATTCATCAATATATTGTGTTCCGTTACTTATGCGAACATAACATCTACAACCAAAACAAATATCTAGTGTGCGAATGTCATAAAAATCACATTAGCTCTACTACATAACCATATCGTTAAATTTAATTGAGACATAACAGTTACATACACCGTTTTTATATTTATGTAAATAAACGTTTAAGATAAAAAAAACATTTATCCAAGTTCACGGCAAGTAAAAGTTTCTTCCGCTCCCGGGTCATAACATGTGTCGTCGTCTTGTTTGGGCTGTGTCCCATCTGTGTCTCAGTGTACCTAAACTTAAGACTGAAGTAATTAACACAGTTCCAGTGGCCCGCCAATACAAGCGGAGAAGCGGCTCACGGTGGGTTTATTTAGTGGGTGAGAGCGCCCCACACTACCCTGTTCGTTGCCCCGAAGGACGGGGTGTGTGGTTAGGTACATTTTCCCCGCCTTTACAAAAAAAAAATGGGTACCTAAACTCAGCGGAAGGATTTATTGTCTGGTAATCGCTAAAGCGACTGCCGCTTACCATCCGATGTCCTGCAGGTTTTCAGTCGCTGTAAGCATTTAAAAAGATATTTTATTAATAACATATTTGCTACGTCACAATTAGAAACTTAAGAAAGTATATAGTGTTAGCTTTTCTAGCTGGCTGTGTAAGCCTGAACCAAGAGCGTCGGATTTCAGGGATTGCTTTGGCAATACACATTGATTTGTAATAACAAAATCGAATTAGCTCAGAAATATGCCTATAACTTAATTTCAATAAAAAATAAAGTTTAACAACTGACTACGGATAAAAAAACTATTGTTGAAGTCCATTAATAAGAGTATAATGTAGCCTATGTTACCCGGGCCATAATAACGAATTGAAGACCTTAATCGTATGAATAGTTTAGGCGCTATGGGGGAACATACATAGGTATGCAAATAAAAACATACATACCTACATAGACTGCTAAAATCATAACCCTTCCTTTTGGCTTCGCAGCCGCGTAGTCGGGTAAAAACAGCAACACCACTGGAAATTGTTGAGCTTCAATCATAGTATAATTCTATTTCGTTTTAGTTATTATCCTGAGACCGAATGAGAAACGAGCGTACTACAAACGTTGACATAATCTGAGTGTCTCATCACATTGCATGACGCTGCTAAATTCCCCTCGGAGAAACGCAGAATGTCGAAAGTAAAACTTCGACGATTTAACGATATGTGGATCGTTAGTCATGCTCGGCACTTCGGTCTATTGGTGCAAACATAAGCGTTTACTTTTTTAGATGCCATAGAAAATAAATTTTACGTGTTACTAGGATACTTTCCAATTCAGATATAGTATTGGAGATGATCTAGGTATTTTCGGCAATAACAGACAAAAAATAATAAACTAAAAATTTAAATAATTGAATTGGAAAAATTATATCAGCTGGTCTTCCGCCTGGCTCACGTGGAATACCCACGTTTTGTGATTACTTCCCAAAACAGCACGTGATGATTAACGGTATCTCGCTAATAGAAGTCAATGCATGCACAGTTCGCAAAACTCACTCCTAGAGTCATATCGTGATTCGTGATGATATAGTCAAGCTAAGCTAATAGGAATATAATGTATGCAAATACTCATAGTGACCCACCCTCGCGCCTCAGTGCAATTTAGTAAATCTCTACATTTTTGGAAGAACTAAAAACTTACACCCATGTGGAAGGATTGGGTTACGTTTTATGTACTAGAACGTAGAACGACGACGACGAAACCTAATCCTTTCCTAAGTTGTGATTGCTACGTTTTCTAAAGTGTCGGATCATGTAATCTTGTAATCTATCAAATTACAGTCTGATATGATTACTACATTTTTCCCAGTTCCCGAGACTTACCTTTTGAATAATACGCTGTTTATTTTTATTATAATTATAATATGTGTACTTATGTTTTAGCTTATAAAATCCACGGCAACGAAGTTGGCCCCAAACTTAAACATGACGATATTAATATTCAAAAAAACTAAATTAAAGAAACACTTTTATCAAATTAAAACTATTTGAAATAATTATTGGGTATCCCTGTGCTGCCCTGAGCTTCTTCTTGCTAATGTAGAAATAAATCTATGAAATTTGACCCGTGTGGTGACGAACTAAGAATACAAGTGTCACCACCCTATTCTTTCTTACAGGTGTTGTATGACGCGACTAATGCCCGGTTCCTATAATAATAAAACCGATCGTTTTACTTACAAACGGTAGAATATTCTACCAGGCGTAAGTTTAATCTGTTTGTTTAAAATACTAGTCATAAGTCAATTAATGCCCGGTTCCTATATTCAACGAATTGTCATTGCAACTAACGGATGGGTAGCCCATCCGTTAGTTGCAAAATGTCAGTCAATTCACTTACGACTCGTATTTTATAGGAACGGATTATACTTACGCCTGGTAGAATATTCTACCAATCGTAAGTAAAACGATCTGTTTTATTATTATAGGAACCGGGCATAACTGACCGTTTGCAACTAACGGATGGGAAGGATTTCAGTTACGATCTGTAACAGCTATCTATGGAAACGAAGATTTATGGTGTTTTTATAAAATAAAGCAACAGTTACGTTGTCAAATATACCAACTCTATGTAACATGTTTACCGGTCAATTTCGTTTTTTTTTGGTGGTTTTCATGGCGACTAGGGAAGTAAGCAAATATCACACATTGCATTACTGGTCGTAGGGCTAGGTACCAAGTGGAAGTACTCACTTGCTGTCGGGCCCGAGCGGGTTGGTACCATTATCTCCTGTGAGATCGGACATGAAGCACATCAGTGTGTTATAGTTGTAGCATCTAGCATGAGATAGCTGTTTATTCTTTCATTTCATATCTGTGAAGTGAAATGAGCAGCGACTTGGCAATACTCCCGGTATAGTTTAGTCTACGAGCGACGGTTACAATTTACGCCGTGGCTCGTCTGCCACCATATACGCAATAAAAAAAATAGTGTGAAACCCGTTTCGTGCGTGGTTTATAATAAAAACGCCAAGAAACAGACGGACTATTTACTTTATATTAAAATAAAATTCCAAGAATGATGTCTTATTTATATGTTTTTTCACTTATTGCTAGTATAGACGAGTTACAAGATTCAATTATTTTAATTAAAATTTTGTAGACCACTAGAAACATCATCCAATTAAATTTTACTTTTGGTTCAAATCTATGTAGGTAATTGTATAGGAGTTAAAAACGCCTACTGGGATTGTTATTGCAAACAGACTTCTCAAAGCATATTTTATTATTACTTGTACCTAACAAGTAAAAAAAAGACCTTCAGAACATTATTTTCTAAATGCACATACAAGTAGGAATTTCTAATTTTTAGACAACTTTATTATAACGCAATTATTTTTTGACTGCACAGGATGGCGGAATGGTTTAGATACCAGCATCCCGCCTGAGTGTTGTGGGTTCGATTCCCACACGGGACAACTCTTTGCGTGAACCACAAATGGTTATTTTGAGTCTGAGCGTACTTTGTGTCCGTGAAATAGTATGTATATAAAGCCCCCCTCGATTCAAGGATTATTCCTTAGTGCAGGGTGTTGTCTTTAAGGATGCCAGTATCTGTACCATTATACCATCTAGAGGAGTGTCTATTAAAAAGGTCTTTCTTTCATTTTCTTGAATTAAAACCAAGTAAATTCAAGTACATTCTCAATGATTTTCTATTATATTATGATGATTTAGACTGATTTGCTAGTAGCTAGATTTTGTTGATAGTCATTGTGTTGATATCCATTTCTTTACGAACCTGTAAATATTCGTGAAGAAGTATATCTACATATAGGTACTATTATAAAGCTGTAACAGAGCTCTATGTCTGTACATTTAAGATATTTGAGAAAAAATAACTGTATTAGGCTATAGAGGCGTGTCTAAACACAAAACGATTTTTTTTTAGACTTTTTGTCTGTTTGTTTGTTGCACATCACGCAAAAACTACTGAACGGATTTTGATGCAACTTTTTTGTATACATTTTATCCCGCTATTATATCGGGAACCTGAGATATAACCCAAAAACTAGCTTTTGGCAGCGGCGGAGCCGCGGGCAAAGGCTAGTATAGTATATAATTATAGAAGGTTGGCGTTTTAATTGATACTTATATAGCATCATGCCTGTATTCCCCGAAGGGGTAGGCAGAGGTATATTAACACCCACGATTCGCTAACTATGTTTAAGTCCCACGTAATAGGGGGCGAGCCGTCTACCGGGCATATTTCCAAACTCCGGACTACTACTGCGAATTTTTCTTTTTATGAAAAATCTCAATAAATTGCCCGCGGGAATCGAACCCGTGACCTCAGGATCAGCAGTCGTGCATATTACCGCTGCATCACCGAGGCAGTTATAATTATATCAAGGCTATATATCTTGTTATATAAAACAACGTTATTTCCAGCTTCAACACCGTGTCCACTAATGTATGGGGCGTGGGGGTCGCTATGCGGGAGGAGGAGCTGGAGGTGGCGCTCAAGGTGGTGATCGTCGGCGATGGCGGCGTGGGCAAATCCAGCATGATCCAGCGGTATTGCCGCGGAACCTTCACGCGTGACTACAAAAAGACTATTGGCGTAGACTTCTTGGAGAGACAAATTGAGTGAGTACTGAACCTTACATACCCGTTAAAATGAGTTAATATGGCATAGCGCTCATTTCTATAAATAAGTAATTGTCTTCGTAATAGTTCACCGTTGGATACCGGTCCGTGGTGACCCACTAAGAATACAAGTGTTACCACCCCATTCTTTTTCACGGGTGTAGTACGAGGCGACTAAGGGAAATAAGCAATTATCACCCATTGCATTACTGGTGGTAGGGCTGGGTACCAAGTGAGAGTACTCACTTGTTATCGGGCCCGAGCGGGTCGGTACCACCATCTCCCGTATGACTGGCCATGAAGCACATTGTTGCGTTTTGGCTGTACCAGGAGATAGCCGTTTATTCTTTCATTTCATATCTGTGAAATGAAATGGTGAGCAGCGGCTTGACCATACTCTTGGTCTATACCAAGAGTAGTAGTCTTAAGCTGGACACCGCCTTTAAATTAGATTAATGAAACAGTAGCACGAATGACTACAAGCTTAAACAGCTTTTTAGGTGGTCTCATTTGTTAGTGACAGAAGTCAATTTAAGAATGCGATTGGCACTATTTGTGTCCATGAGCCACGGTTACCATTTACCATCAGATGGGCCGTGGATCGTCTGCCACTATAAGCAATAACAAAAAAAAAACATCTCCCGTGTGACCGGCCATGAAACACATCGGTATGTTTTGGTTGTAGCAGGAGATATCTGTTAATTCTTTCATTTCATATCTGTGAAATAAATGGTGAGCAGCGGCTTGACCATAGGTGGCTCGTCTGCCATCATATGCAATAAAAATAAAAAAAAACTAGACGTCGCGGGACGTCTACCAGATGTGAAAACATCGAATTTTGTAGAAATAAAATGATCATAACTTGACAAAG
Source organism: Leucoma salicis (assembly GCA_948253155.1). Lineage (NCBI taxonomy): Eukaryota > Metazoa > Arthropoda > Insecta > Lepidoptera > Erebidae > Leucoma > Leucoma salicis. The sequence goes on along the minus strand of OX411820.1, from coordinate 17,614,198 downwards.
TACTCCTTAAGACGAATCAAACGAATATAAACTCGATGGGTTTGGGTCGTTTCATTACAGAGTTACTGTGGCCATCTTCCAGCTCCATCATCAGACCCTGGATACCATCTAGAGACAAAGTACTCGTCAAGACGAATCATAGGAGCCCAAACTCGGAGCTTTGTCGTTTTATAACGGAGTTCCTATGGCCACCTTCTAGTTCCATCATCAGACCTTGGATAAAACAAAGTACTCGTCAAGTCGAATTAAACGATTCCAAACTCGATGGGGTTGCGTCATTTCATTACAGAAGTACTGTGGCCACCTTCCAGCTCCAACATCAGGCCCTGGATATCATCTATGTCTGGAGTACTAGTCAAGACATTTCAAACGTGCCCTAACTCCATGGAGTTGCGCCATTTAATTACCGAGTTTCGCATGGCCACCTTCCAGCTCCATCATCAGATCAGCTCCATGTCATCATAATATTGCATTGGCACGTGATATACCTACATATGCGTGTAAAATTTCAGTTCAATCGGAAACCGGGAAGTGTGTCAAATTTAACTTTGACACAGTTCCCGATTTCCGATTTGAACGGGACAAGTAAAATAAAAGCGTCGCCACGCTAACAGCCGACCTTCCCTCCTACCTTCCCTCCGCACTAGATGTTTCACATCAAAAATAAAAATTAGGTGGCTCGTGGCTCATCCGTCAGCACTTAAAATAATATGACAAAAGTTAATATAGGTACTTCTAAAATAAAGAGCACTAATAAAATATATCGAAGTAGGTCGTCTTATATATCATAGTACATAATCTAACCTTGATTTATGTTCCTACCAAAATAAGTAGAACGTGGTCAGGAATTCAAATCAGACATAGGTACCTGTTTATCTTTTACAAACCACCCAGAGTCCCAGACATTGAGAATCAGACTCAATCGCCATATCTATATATAAATGATGTCTGTAGCAATAATTACATGTGTTTTTTTATTGAATTGCGAGATGCGATCCGATGAAGTAAGATGCATGTCTTAAGCTGGACACCGCCTTTAAATTAGATTAATGAAACAGTAGCACGAATGACTACAAGCTTAAACAGCTTTTTAGGTGGTCTCATTTGTTAGTGACAGAAGTCAATTTAAGAATGCGATTGGCAAGCTTATAAATAACACTATAAGCTTCTTGGCGATGAAAAATCGTACTACTTATAGTCTAATTTTGGAGTATTGTTTTACCATTGATTTCAGAATAGAATTATTTACACGAGGCTTTAAGTCTGAGATAAATACGATACACAAGGCTAAAACTACGTGGATTTAATAAAAACATAATGGGACTGAAAGACTGTCCGAACATTGGCGTTTGATTTGGATGAAATAATTTATTTCAGCTACTAAGGATAATATTTCATTAAAAAAATGGGGTTTGGTATGTGAAATTTTGTTGTTACTTTGTGTTTTTAAATTACAATAAACGAAAGAATACATACTGAAACCCATATAGCAGAGCCACCTAGCGGGTCCAATTGTAAATCTAAACCATCCTTGAATTTACTTGAACATACACAAAATTTTCATCAAAATCCAACCGTTTTGAAGGAGTTCAATTACGTAGAAATCCATCCATCCATCAGCCTTTTAACGTCCACTGCTGGACATAGGCCTCCCCAAGAGAACGCCACAACGAGCGGTCCTGTGCTGACCGCATCCAACGGCTCCCCGCAGCTTTGACCAGATCATCGGTCCATCTGGTGGGGGGCCGTCCTACGCTGCGCCGTCCGATACGTGGTCGCCACTCGAGAACCTTTCGTCCCCAACGGTTATCGGTTCGTCGAGCGATGTGGCCTGCCCATTGCCACTTCAGCATGGCAACCCGGCGGGCTATGTCGGTCACTCTCGTTCTCCTACGGATCTCCGTATTACGGATTCGATCACGTAGGGAAATACCAAGCATAGCCCGCTCCATGGCCCGCTGAGTGACTTTGAGCCTTGATATGAGGCCAACGTTCAGAGACCACGTCTCTGTTCCGTATGTCATCACTGGTAACACACACTGGTCGTAGACCTTCGTTTTCAGACACTGCGGAATATTGGACGAGAAGATCTTCCTTAGCTTCCCGAACGCTGCCCAGCCGAGTTGGATTCGTCGATTGACCTCTTTCTCGAAGTTGTGCCTACCTAACTGGACTGTTTGTCCCAGGTAGACATAATGGTCGACAACTTCGAGAAGCGCACTCCCGACTAGGACCGGTGCTGAAATGACATGGACATTAGACATGACTTTCGTCTTGTCCATGTTCATTTTGAGACCCACTAGTCGGGAAACCCTGCTGAGATCATTGAGCATGGTGCCAAGGTCCTCCAGAGATTCTGCCATGACTACGATGTCGTCGGCATATCGAAGGTGAGTGATGTATTCGCCATTGATGTTGATGCCGAATCCGGTCCAGTCCAAGAGCTTGAAGACATCTTCCAATGCAGCGGTGAAGAGTTTCGGGGACATAACGTCTCCCTGTCTAACACCTCTCTGCAGTTGGATCGGTCCCGTACTCTTGTCCTGAACACGGACTGACATGGTGGCGTTTCTATACAAGCACTTCAGCACTTCGATGTACCGATTGTCAATTTGGCACCGCTGAAGGGACTGCAGCACCGCCCAAGTTTCGATCGAATCGAAGGCTTTCTCATAGTCCACAAACGCCAGACACAGAGGCCGATTGTATTCTTCGGTTTTCTGTATAATCTGGCGTAGCGTGTGAATGTGGTCTATGGTACTATAGCCTTTTCGGAAACCGGCTTGTTCGGGAGGCTGGAAGTCGTCAAGCCTGCGCGTGAGTCGATTTGTAATGACCCTCGAAAACAACTTATAGACGTGGCTCAAGAGCGAGATGGGTCTATAGTTCTTCAAGAGGGTTCTGTCACCTTTCTTGAAGAACAGCACCACCACGCTTCTGGTCCACGACTCTGGAACGTCGCCCCCGAGAACGACGGAATTGAACAGCCTCTGAAGAGCTTTTAAGACCGGCTTTCCGCCTGCTCTCAGAAGCTCTGTGGTGATTCCGTCGTCTCCCGGTGCCTTTCCGTTCTTTAGTTGTTTGAGAGCCATTCTGATCTCGTACAGGCTGACGTCCGGGATATCTTCGGTAAAGTGCCGAGTTAGCTTGGATCTGGGGTCTTGGACCAAGCCAACAGCAGGGCTCTGGGATCTGTACAACTGCCCATAGAACTGCTGGACCTCTCCCAAGATCTCATCTCGAGAAGAAATGATAGTGCCGTTGTTGGTCCTCAGTTTAGTCAACTGACTTTGGCCAACAGATAGATCTCTTGCGAACACTTTCGAGCCTTGGTTCCGCTCTATCGCCTCTTTAATACGGGTAGTATTAAATTGGCGAATATCGTGCCGCACAGCCTTGGAGATCTGTCTGTTTAACCGCCTTAGGCAGGACCAATCGGCTGAGGACTGGACTATCATTTCTTTTCTCCTCTCCATGAGTTTGAGAGTATGGTCCGAGAGTTTACGGTTCCTACTGACGCGACGGGTCTTGAAGTAAGTCGACCCGACCGCGTGGACAGTTTGCACGAACCTGCTGTTCATATCGCTAGCTGATTCACACTCGTCTAGACATTGGAAGCGATTTTGTAGATCGAGCTGAAAGCTCTCGGGGTTCTGGTATTGGGCAGGTGTTGGTCGGAGCGTAGACTTCATCAAACGCGACCTCTCGACTTTTATTCTAATATTCAAGATGCCCCTGACTAGTCGGTGATCACTCCCAGTTTTAATCCTGCTGATCACTGAGACATCATTGAATATGTGTCGTTTGTCCGACAGGATGAAGTCAATCTCGTTTTTCACTGAACCATCAGGACTAATCCAGGTCCATTTTCGCTGGGGCTGCTTCCTAAAGAAGGAATTCATCATGAAGAGGCCTTCCTTCTCCAGAAAATCAGCCAGCATCTGGCCCCTGTGGTTCCTCTGCCCAAATCCATAGTGCCCCACCTTCAGCTCATTGTCTGTCCTTTTGCCTAGTTTCGCGTTAAAGTCTCCCATAACCACCGTGAAATAGGTTTTAGACAAGTGGATGGCCTTCGAGATGTCCTCATATAGGGCCTCCACCTCGTCATCGGAGTGTGTCGAGGTCGGTGCGTAAACCTGTATGACCTTCAACGAATACCGTTTGGTTATTCTGAGTATAAGGTACGCTACCCTACTCGACACACTTTCAATCCTCTCCACGTTGCCTACGAGAGACCTGCGAACGATAAACCCGACACCCCCTTGGGACTGGTGGTCGCCCTCCCGGTGGAAGAGCAAGTTCCCGGACTGGAGGATTGTCGTGCCCTCACCCTCTCTTCGGACTTCTGACAACCCTATAATGTCCCAGTGGATCTTGCTCAATTCCTCTTCCAGCTCGGTGATTCTCTCGTCGGTCCGAAGTGTCCGAACGTTGTGCGTTACCAGGGCCAGAGGTCGTTGTTTATGGTAGCCTATCCGCGACCGGAGATTCTTCGCACCCCCTGCTCCGCCGTTACCGGGCCCGCTACCGTTAGGCCACGGAATAGCGGAGCTGCCGTGACTGAGGGCCGTTTTTTGTTGGGTGCTCATTTTTTGGGGGATATTGCCGTAATCGCCACGCTTGGCAGGCGGGTTGGCGATCGCAGTGGATGTTATTAATACTCGAGGAAGTGCTGCTGCCCACTCCCCCGGTATTCCCTCAGTCGGCTCTTACGACTCCCATGGGTGGAGAGGGGGTGGGACAATTCTAAAGCCGGCCCCACACGGCAAATTACGTAGAAAAGGGCAGAAGATTTATATGTATAAAGATATGATTATAACACAACAGTCAACTCTTTTCAGGATCGATGGTGAGGAAGTCCGCCTGATGTTGTGGGATACAGCGGGGCAGGAAGAGTTTGACGCCATCACCAAGGCGTACTACCGCGGTGCGCATGCGTGCGTGCTCGCTTTCTCCACCACTGATAGAGATTCCTTCCTCTCATTACACTCTTGGAAACTTAAGGTTAGTTACAGTTAGAACATTGCTAATTCTGTGTATGAATCCATCCATTCTATGCAACAGATATTGGAATACTCCCTCGTCGGTATAAAATAGTAGTTGTCTTCCTCATATTAAGGAGAATGTACACATTCCGTATTTCCTCTCTATAGAGACCTACCTCAACGAGGGAAAGGTGAAGAAAAACATTGTGAGACAACCTGCAAGCCGGAGACATTTTCTCTAAAACTAGTTAGTCTGCCAACCCGCAGCGGATCAGCGTGGTGGAATATGCCTAAATTCCTTTCACTCTGAGGGGAAACCCGTCCCCAACATTGAAACAGTAATGAAAGAAAGAATGAAAAATTATAATTGGGTGTTGAAATTTCTAAATGATATTAATTGTGACTACTCGCTTTAAGAGTAACCCGCTCGTACAAACAAGCGTGAAACCAGGGGGGAGTTTGTGGGGGTCAAATTCTCTGCTCAATTTCGGCCATTGCGCGCCTACCTTTGCTCCAGTCTGTTCAGAATATCCAGGGTATCAAAAATATATATTTATGCCATAGATTCGTATACGAATGGATTGTAAACGTACTCGCTCTTTAAACACAAAGTGAAAAATGTAAAATCGAAAATAACAGTCACGAGCAAGACCCGAACCTGCATCTCCTGGATACCGCCCAGATTTACCAATTCAAATTGCGTCACCCAAAGACGTTAAAGTATGAATGTGTTATCGAAATTAGCAGTCAGGAGCAATTGTCACGATGGCTGAATTGGCAAAGCATCTGGACGGTATCCAGGAGATGCAGGTTCGGGTCCTGCTCGTGACTGTTACTTTCGATTACACATTTTTCACTTTGTGTTTAATGTATAGTGCTAAGCATGTCAAATGCTAAAAATATATATGTATAAATAAGTACTCGCTCTTCATTCGTTCAAATCACGAGTAGTTTACACCCCATATGCTTATATGTATTGTGTGTGTGTGTGTGTGTGTGTGTGTGTGTGATTAGGGTCTAGGGTCGAATATAAAACGTATTGATGTCAAAAGTATATTGATATAAATTAATTTAGGTGGACTGAGGCTTATCTGGAACCGCTACCAATAATAATAAATTTGGAAAATCCAAAAGGACACGCCTCATAATCTTCATTTTTCACAATAAAATTTATTATTTGATAAGTAACTATAATGTATTGGTCTTACTAAGTTGTTTTCAATAAATCACATAGATAGCGCTAATTTCAAAAAATACTTTCTCATGTCTTATTCGCCATCTAGCGCTAATTTTAAGAAGTATTACTATATTGGTTTATAGAAGTAGTTCTCACGAAATAAGGTATAGCGCTGGTTTTAGTGTCGCATCGAGCGTAAATATTCACTATTTTTTGTTTATTTAATAACACTTAAACCACATCAAATCAGACCGTGAAAAGTGATAGGGCTCTATTTGTAATTATACTGATTCGTAAAGAAAAAAAGACTCGATTAGGAAAGTATTTCGGTCGCTATCGTGTTAACTTACATTACCCGAACATACCTACATACAACATACGGATATCCAAGACAGAACTTTTTTAAACAGTTTTTTAACTAGTTTAAATAACAAAAATGGCATCAAAAATATCATGAGTGTTAAAAATAGTGTTTTCTTGATATGTGTGCGTATATATTATTTGGCCGTGTGGGGCCGGCTTTAGAATTGTCCCACCCCTCTCCACCCATGGGCGTCGTAAGAGCCGACTGAGGGAATACCGGGAAGAGTGGGCAGCAGCTCTCCCTCGAGTATTAACAACATCAACTGCGATCGCCAACCCGCCTGCCAAGCGTGGCGATTACGGCACTATCTCAAATATGAGCGAAACACATGTTGTGGGGTTCTCTTGGGGAGGCCTATGCCCAGCAGTGGAGTTCGAAAGGCTGATGGATGGATGGATGGATGGATATATTATTTTACAAGTGCAATATATGATAAATAGAGACATTTTAAGTTTGAAAAATTAGTTGTTCTTCGTGAAGCGAGAGTAGTACACACCTCAAACAGTTCGCTTATGAGGCGTGAAAAATCTTTATCCTACATTCATTTTTCAAATGGCGGGTCAACAACCTCTTGTCTATTCTATGATTTATTATGACTATGTCTAAATCTTCGATACTATATCTCTAAAGCTCTTAGCGGCCAGCGCAGCGTGAACAAAATCTATAAGGCGTTTCAAATTGATAATAAATGTTAAAATTTTACGCTGCAATAATATACAACGACTTCACGACAATGATCTAATGGTTATCAAATAATAATAGTTTATAGGTAAAAGCTAGCTGCTGCTCGCAACTTCGTCTGTATGAACCTCAGAATTGGGAGTTGTCTGCGAGATTTACTCGTCGACTTATAAAATGCCAACCCGCAATGGGCCAGCATGGTGGGCTATGACTTAATTCCTTTTACCATGAGAGGAGACCCTGGGCACGGTTCTTCTCTTATTAAGAGGAGACCCGTATAGGCAAAAAAAATGGTTGAAAATAAAAATTTCAAACACTTTCTTCACACACAGTGAAGATGTTTGTTAAATAACATGCTGTTGGGACAGCTGTTTGCTATATTGTAACCTCTCCGTCTCCACTTAGGTACGATATTTTATTATCGTTATATTAAAAAATGGCACAACAAAACATCCTCATAAGATAAACTCATTAAAAGATATTAAGTAAGTACATTTTGTGAGATTAATATATACATGACCGTTTATATTAATCTCAATATATAAATGCGTATGATATTGTTTACTACGTCACGCAAAAACGGTAAAACGGACTTGGAATTAAAAAAAAAAGTTTAATCTGTGTGTGTAGTCCTATCTCCATGTTTTATAAATGACTGAAATGTATAGACACACAGGGCTCTACTGTTTCTGATATATAGATATGTAAGATTTTATATCTATATACATATGGCATTAATTACACTTGGCCTTAATACTCAATCAACTATTAATATATACCTACATGCTTAAATGGCGAGAGTACGTAATATGACATATGACTCATTAATTCAGCCGTCCGGTCTAGTAATACTACTACTACTTATCATCACGCCATTTCCCTTGCAAGGTAGGCAGAGATAATAGTGCCATGAGGCTCTATTCTTGCATACATCTCTCGCTTCCTCAACATTCATAAATCTCTTCATACACGCTTGCTGATTTCGGAGACTCCTGACTCCATGACTGTTTTGGTCTAGGTAGGTACTCCCCTGTACCTACATCCATTCACTTCGCATTGTAAGTATATCTTCTTAACCAGTCACTCGTCCATTTACCTACTCTTCTCTCTATATTATTGGTATACCTTCCATTCCGACTGAATATATGGTCTGGTAATAGTGAAAATAAATATTTAAATTACTTGCCCGCGGCTCTACCGCATCCATAAGCTAGTTTAGTTATTAGGTCTTATCTCAGGTTCCCGATGTAGCGGGATAAAATATACACCAGTTTTTAAGTCTAATCAAGAGCTATCAAATAAAAAATTTGCATCAAAATCCGTTCAGTAGCTTATGCGCGATGCGCGAACGAACAAACAGACAAAAAATCTAAAAAAAAATGTTTTAAGTCACGCCCATAGATATAGTATAACGTAGTCACGTATATAGCCTAATACAGCTATTTTTCTCAAATATCTTAAATATACAGACACAGGTCTGTTACAGCTTTATAATAGTAGGTATAGTTCCTATGATATAGGTAAATAATGACATCATTACTATATTTTAAGATTTTAATTATCTTGACCAGTGTCCCTGAATATCTTCTATTCTACGTACTAACTCTATAAGGATAATGTTATTAGGTAAATAGGTACATAATTTGACTGCACATATATGGCGAAGTGGCTTAGATACCGACCTCCCGCCCGAGCGTTGAGGGTTCGAATCCGACACAGGAAAAATCTTTGTGTGATCCACAAATGGTTGTTCTGAGTTTGGGTGTATTGTGTGCTCGTGAAATTGTATGTTTGTAAAATCCCCGTGATACATCGATCATACCATAGTGCAGGGTGTCGTCTTTTAAAAAAAAATCACATGTAGGTAATTATGTACCCCCTGAAGGAAATCCCAGTGTACAACCCTACTTGCCGGAGGCATTTCCTCGACGCCTTGTGAATTCTGCTAAGCTCACAGACAGGACAACTAACTGTATTGGGCCACCGTGGTAGACTATGATTTGAATAGGCCTACCTACCACACATTCTAAGAAGATCCGTAGATATCAATGGCAAAGTAAAAGATAACGACATTCAAATGGACATAAAAAATTACATCAAATCAGGTTAGCATAAATTAAATTCAGCAAACAGATGTAATTCAACACTAATAATAAATATTTTTTTACTGACTGAGCAAAAACATGTTCAAAAATCCACCCAAATGAAACCACGACATAAGCATTCTTTTGAAGCCCAATTTATGCAATCATATATTTTAATACGCAGATTTCAAAATTTAATTAATCGTACGTTTCTAGATTACTTAGTTAATTGCAGCAGCACGTTAAGATAAGATCCATGAGGTCGTGACTTGTTCCACACAAGCGTACCGGGTACTGTGTACAAGCACGACTCTTTACTACATATAAACAAGTGGCTTGTATCGTTACATTTTGTTTACATTCCAGTAACTATAATTGGAGACGACACATCTTAATAAAGATCCCAGATCACTGAGATCAAAATTATTCACTAAGATGCACGCGAAAATGAACGCGCTTTTCGTATTAATTTTTTTATCAAGTGGAGTGATTTCCGCGTCATCTCGATGGGAGAAACAGTGTATTGAATACTTCGCTACTGGAACTAATTACGATTTGAACGAGCTTCCAGAAGAAATGTATGCAGTATATTACTGGCCGCCTAATCCAAGAGATCGGGATAGCTGTGAACACATCACCTTCAAGAAACTACCTCACGATGAAATTACGGACGCGCAGTTTGAGTGCAGCAAATTACATTTGCCATCAAACGATATCGTGGTGAAGGCATCTTATACCAACAGCACTAAGAAACACGTGGACTTGTTATTCTTTGGGCAGGATGAAGTGAAGGAAATGTACCGAGCTTGTGATAAAATAATATCTAAATATATATTCATAAAAGTTAATGATAATTACGTATTGGGTATCAACTGCTCGGCGGGTGGGAGAGGCAAGCTGTTGTCAAGATATTTGCCAAGGATGTCCGAAGTGCAAACTGTGGTTGATAGCATAGACATTATATCGGGACGCGAAGGAGCTCCAGATTGTCCGTTAAATATGTAAAAAAAAAAACAAATAATGTGACACATATTGTAATAATTAATGTATTCAGCAGTCTACATATTAAACTATATCTCATTTATAGTGCCTTATTATTTATTATTCCACAAAATAATTTAAAATATATATGTACCCATTAAAATTTGCATAATCAATGCATGGGCATAGGTAGCTAGACGCAATAAATCAATAATCTATACGAATCAATAATATCAATAAGCTACGAGATGTAGGTATCTTTAATACCTAATAAATGAAAGTAGTAATTAGAGTAAAAATGTTCTGTGGTAATGATACTTACATAGAATGATAGTTGCTCGAACATAGATTAGTTTATCATTCTGCATGCTTGACAAAGTAATTATAGGAATAGGTACCTACCTACTTACAGCGAGGCCCCAGTCGTGCATCACATAGGTAACCATATTTCGTGGACATTTTACATTTAGGTTACAATCTTATTGCGTTGATATTTTCTTTAGTCTAACTTTAAAGTAAACTTCATCTCCAATGTTGCCATAAGAAATTGTTATATATTCCTTCTCTAGTAGTAGTAAGTACCTATCTACTTACAATACTTTTGCCCCTTATTATACTAAGAATGAATGTATACCCAGGATGAATGGCATTCTGATCTAACCAAATTTTTTAGAAGTAGTTGTCATCTGATAGTGATCGTCGTAAGCTTCTGAGGTCAGACCTGATAACCGAATATTTAAGGATACTGACCCCGTACAACTGTAGCTGTTCATAAAAACCGGAACGAATGGCTTAACATCGAGACGCTAGAATATTGATAATTGCGCGATTACTGATTATAACGCTTACTATAATCTGTCCGCGACTTCGCCTGTGTGGACATTAGAATCTATACATAATCTATATATAGTCTTTCTTTATTCGTGTTGCAAAATAATAAATAATATGGTGGTCTTGCCGCATTATGATTTGTTTACATCTATAACGCAATACTTTAAAAATACCACGGCGAATACATGGTTTAAAGGTTCTCAAACTTATTGTTAGTTAGTTTTCTTTTTTTTTATTTGTATTGGCGTGATTTGCCCTAGTTTTTGTTCTTCGAACCTAAACAATAATATTAATTTAAGTTTGTCCTTTTCTAATTAGGTATTTTCTAACAAACTAGCTATTTTATAGAATCTTATATGTGAAAACGTATAATTGGTGTTTAGAGTTTAATTAGTTTCAATATCTGTAATAAATCACTGTTTGTTTTCCGAAAATAAAATAAATAAATAAATACCTACTATTATAAAGCTGTAACAGAGCTATGTCTGTACATTTAAGATATTTGAGAAAATATGACTGAATTAGGCTATATAGGCGTCTGGCGTGTCTAAACACAAAACGATTTATTTTAGATTTTTGTCTGTTTATGTTTGTTTGTTCGCGCATCACGCAAAAACTACAGAACGGATTTTGATGCAACTTTTTTTGTTTGATAGCTCTTGATTAGACTTAACAACTGGTATACATTTTATCCCGCTACTATATCGGGAACCTGAGATATAACTAAAAACCTAGCTTTTGGCTGCGACGGAGCCCCGAGCAAAGGCTAGTATATAATAAGAATAACTTCTAAAATCCATCGTCTTAAGACACTAAAATCGCCATTTTTTTTTTTGGTTTAATTATATACATATATATATGTTGTTTCCAGGTGGAGAATGAGTGTGGAGAAATTCCAACCGTTATAGTTCAAAATAAAATTGATTTGATGGACCAATGCGTCGTCGGGCCGTAAGTACTCCATTATTCTTTGATATTTTACAGACAAAAAAGAACATATTTTACAACAATTTCAGAGGCCTGGGAAAGTATTAAATACATGGGCATCATTTACCAAGAAATTAATACAAAACAAATTAATAATTTATTGATGGAAACGTTTCATATTTAAAACCCCACAATCCTCCAAGGACGGTGGCGCCGGATTAACTAAAAATACAAGTTCACCACCCCATTTTCTATTCCGCGGGTGTCATACGACGCGACTAAGGGCGGTAAGCAATTATCACCCATTGCATTACTGATGGTAGGGTTGGGTACCAAGTGAGAGTACTCACTTGCTATCGGTTGGTGCCACCGTCTCACATGTCTGGCCATGAAGCACATCGGTGTATTTCGATAGTAGCCGGAGGTAGCCGCTTATTTTTTGATTTATATCTGCGAGATTAAACGGCAAACAGCGGCTTGACAATATTCTTTCTCTATAATTGAGTCCAATAGCGACGGTTACCACTTAGGTACCATCAGATGGGCCGTGGTTAGTCTACCACCACATACCTGAATAATTAAACATAAAACTTCACTATATAATAATTTTATAGAGATGAAGCAGAACTGGTGGCTCGCGCACTAGGTTGTAGGCTGATGAGAGCATCAGTGAAGGAAGATGTGAATGTCGGCGCGGTGTTCCGAGCGCTCGCAGCGAGGTGCTTGTCCGACATGAGAAGGGACGACGCAGCGGCTGATAACTCATTACCGCCGTGTGTAGCACCCGTTATAGGTAAATACATTTATTTTTGGATGGTTGTAGGCTATTTAGGCGTATATGAACACACATTTTTTTTAATTTTTGTCTATTTGTTCGAGTTTCACGCAAAAACTACTGAACGGATTGTTATGAAACTTTTTTGTTTGATAACTATTGATATGTAGGTATGTAAAACATGATGATAGGATTTATTGTATCATGTAATCCGGTCACAGAAAAAGCCAATACAGGCTACTTGTTATACGGAAACAACGGTATGGTTCACATGGAATATCTACAATAACTGAGCCACAGCAACGCGTGGCCAGGTTTGTGATCCAGGCGTGATGCTACGTTATGTTTGTTACTAAACATAACGTAGCATCACGCCTGGATTCTCCGAAGGGGTAAGCATAGGTGTATTACACACCCACGATCCGCCAACTATGTTTAAGTTCCATTTAATACGGGGCGAGCCCATTGCCGTCTAGCGGGCACATTTTCAAATTCCAGGCTGCAACTGAGAATTTTTATCTTTACGAAAAAGCTCAATAATACTGCCCGACCCGGGGCTCGAATCCCAGACCTCATGATCAGCAGTCGCTCACACTACCACTGCACCACAGAGGCAGCTAGTTAATTATAAACTATTTGTATAGTTATGGATTACAAATATTTTCAGGTACCTTCACAAACCACAATAGCAACGGTACAATTTTATTACGACCGACGAAACACAGGCCCGGCGGCAAAAAGAAAAACGTGTTAAAAAACGCATGCAACTTACTGTGATGACGTGACACTCTAATAAGTTTGAATTAAACACACGCAAATTTAAGCGTTATTTATTTTTTAATAATGAATAATCCATTTAAGTCTTTGACTTCAGTATTTGGGCATGTTACGGCCTTATTCAAATAAAATTAAGTATAGTTTAAAAAACAAAAAAAAAACACACTTATACCTAAACTAAAAAATAGTACCTAAAGAATGTCATAATTAATAATAATGAATGTAAAAAAGCGTGGGGTGCTTTTTAAACCTTAATAATCAATTTAATGTTAAGCGTGTTTTTTTTTTGGTTTTTTAAACTATCTCTATTTAAAAGGCTCCATTTCTTTTTTATCGTAGATGTGACTATTGTAGTTACTGATTTGTAATAATAAAAAAAAAGCAATTGAATTAAGAAACTTCTCAAATTAATGTTTTGACATCGGTACTTGATATGTGTGCATGTGTACGTTTTCAATTTAATCCGACATTTTGAAGTGGGTCAAAATTACGTTTAAAGATTTCGTTACTTAAATACATAGATACAGGCGAAGCTATTAAAAGCGCGTAAAAGGCAGTTTTCGTTAAAAGTATTCGTTATTAAAAATAAGGCACGCTTAAAAAAATAAGTAGTTTCAGTATTCGGCAGTTAAAATGTTGCTACGAAATATTACAAAATTTGTTGTATGTGCCACCAAACTTTATATTTGTTTACCTGTGTTGTGAATTATTCAATGTATTTGGTCGAACATCATCTTTTAATTCTTTTAAGAGGACGTTGCAATATCTACTTTAATAATGTATTGTTTTAATTTACAAAAGACATCATAACCATGTCATACCTGAAGACACTACTAGTGAAAAACTTGTAATATTTTTTCCCTCATTCTGAATTTCGCCACCATGAAAATTTGTCGCTATGCCTGTCTATGTATGACAAAAGAGACTTTTTTTTAAAACCAAGGAACCAAAAATAAGTTTGTTACTTATTAGAAATACTGGAAGATCCTGTATCCAATACAAAATTTCATCATTTTTGTTTAAATACCAACTACAAATGTATTGAAATGTTAAAAATAATTGTGCCGCCAGGAGGATGCATGGTGGTATGCTTGCTGGGTGCCTATAGGGAATGAATATACAAAGTAAATTATAAAAATATACTATGTTCTGCGTTTGAATACAAACTTATAAGTCTAGGTAGGTTGTATATTCGAATGTTATTTCTTGTCAGTTAAAGCGTTCTTATGAATTACTTAAATTTAATTAGTTAATAGAAGGCGTAAATGCAGATATACCCCGTGGAAGTAATCCTGAAGGGTTAGGCAGAATCTCATATATCACATGTCGATCGTATCGAGATCACTGTGATTCCTCTTGTTACTGTACATATTATTTTCACACAATAACGTCTTCAACAAAAGTTAATACTTAAGGTGTGACATCCGTTTGGTACATAACAGTCTAATAGCTTTCTTAGCATCGAAACATTACGATGGCACTGTGTAATTTTATCTTATCTATGCTGGTGTAAACTAACAATAAGAATAATTGCCTTTAATTTTAGCAATTCAATTGTAGAAGAATTGCTTTTAAACCTTACTCAAACAAACACTGCGCAGTCTAATCTACAAACGTGCCACAATTTTTGAGTTAGGAGCGGTTTACAATATTATTAAGACCAAGCGTTTATTACAATATGAACTGTATCGGTAAATAACGAATTATCTACAAATTAGTTTAGAACTACTAAAATTTTAGTCGACTAAGAAACTGTTTATAGTCATATGGTAAAGTTTTAGAAGTTGATCTAAAAACGTTATGTAAATATTTTGTACTTAATTATTCATTTTACTAAAATAAATTATTTGAGGTTTTACTATTGAGTTTTATTTCCTGTTTGTAATTTGTGTTACAGAAATAGTTTTATACTACTTCATATTTTCACACTTGTGTTTATTTATATGGCTTAAGCATGTCAAATGCTAAAAAAAACTATATAAAAATATCTAAATATTTCTGGGGCTGCGTCATTATTTGGTAAACATTTAAATTGTAAAATTAAGTTTACATGGTCGGTATAATCCTTCCGACAGATGGCGCAAGCGTCACCCAAGACGTTAAGAATGAATGTGTTATCAAAATTAGCAGTCGGTAGCAATTGTCACGATGGCTGAATTGGCAAGGATCTGGACGGTATCCAGGAGATGCAGGTTCAAATCCTGCTCGTGACTGTTATTTTCATATTTTCACACTTTGTGTTCATTTATACATACTCTTTCAAATTAGCTTCCACAGAAAATATATCTCTATAGTAGAAGATATCTCGCTACAGCTTACCTGCGGTTGAGACACTTGTAAACTGACAGATTCTGATATGAATATTTAAAAAATGACGCTCTCTGGTCACAAAACTATCTAATATATCAAATTCTCGTGTCGCGGTGTTTGTTACCAAACTCCTCCGAAATTGCTGGGCCGATTTGTATGAAATTTTGTGTGCATATCGGGTAGGTCTGAGAATCGGCCAACGTCTATTTTTCATGCCTCTAAATAATAAGGGTGACCCACCCCTAAATATCTTATTTTTTTGACAAAAAATTACAAATAAAACAAAAAATACATTTTTAACCGACTTCAAAAAAGGAGGGTCTCAATTCAGATGTTTATATTTTTTTTATGTATGTTTGGGGCATAACTCCGTCACGGATTTGCAAAATTCTTTTTTTTGTTTTAAAGGGATTTGTTTCGAAATGGTCCCGTTAAAATTTTATCGAAATCGGTGCAGTGGTTTTTAAAAATTCTAAAAAAACTGTAGGTATACATCGATGATATTTTTTCGTTTAAGTCTGTTTTTTTTTCGTTTAGGGAGGCTTCCCCATCATGTACGATCAACCCTAACCTACGCATCTATTTTATAAAAATCATTAAAATGCAAAAAAATAATCATTTTTGTGCCAAGTCCAAAAGTAACAAAAAGATACAACATTAAAACATTTTTGGCACCGCCTTCAAACACATCAGTAGGTGTCTAGCACGGAAATCGTATCCAAATACCAATTATTTATTGCGTTTTAATTCCTAGGTGCATTTGAAGGCGTTCTTTTTTTTTTTAAATTGTTTATATGAAAAATTATGATATGTCGGAGTTGTGTACTGTGTACCTTGTACTGGGGATAGAACTCGATGCCATTGTCTTTGCAGTTTTTGGTTTTACCACAAGAATAACTGCTTTAGCTTATTTTATAATAGTATCGACTTATTGAAATTGAATAAATAAGTACTACAATACCATTTTAGGTTTACTCACAAAACTCAGAAATAAGTAATATTATTCCGAATTCTGCGGGTTTATTTATTTCGAATACATTTTACATCTTTTTATAGATACATATTTAATAAGTATGACATGTACCTACTTTATAATAGTTAAATATTTACATTAAAGGAAAAGAATTTACGGAAAAAGGAAGCATACCAATAGTTATTATAAAGGTGTAATTTACTGCTTTTGTGGTTATATAAATAAAACGATAATTTACATTTTAGTAAATACCTATTTTGGTTCGGGTGCATGGAGCTTAAATCGTTCAAGACGTAAAAATATATACATTATATCATCGTTTCAAGATCCTTAAACATCAATAACTTCCCTGTCTTTTAAATCAACGTGAGCTGTTTCAGAAACGATTGGTGCTTAGTTCCAAAATATCTTAAAATATACATATATTAATATTTTATATCACATATATGTATTTAGCCGTACGAGAATGTTCTATCAACTAACTACAAAGGAATAAGATCAACATTTAAAACTACCTAAGCTGGTGATGCAATATAAAAATAACAAAAAAATATTATGTAAGACACACTGGATATTATACTACCGCTTAAAGAGGTCATAACGGATTTTTGTGTGACTAAAGTTGGCTGCAAGACGCTGCGCAGTAGCTATTTTTGTGTCGCAAGGGATGTGCGTCTTCTACAGTTTACATTAATCGAGAAATGTTCGATATAATTGAACAATTCTTATCGATAATCATGTTATTTATCGATCGTATTAAAAGACGTGGACGCTCTTCTATATCTAGATTAAAGCTTATTCACTCAATACTCTCGTATACTTTTTATTGAATCTATAAATAATAAATAGAACCTTGACAGTTACATATGAAAACATAATGATACATACCATTCGATTGTTTCGTTAATCGAGTAATAACATGAATTAGTCAGCACTAATCGTATGATTCCGGCACAACCCCTTCTTGCTCTGTGTTTAGGCACAGTTAGTGCAGTGAAGTTAACTTCAGAGACACAAAGATCCGTTGTGACTACTATACATCGATACAAAGCTATAACTGATATCACGAATAGTAAGTGTTGCCTCACATAACTACTAAACTGGTACAAACTAAAACACATATAGGGATGTGCCAAATGAATGTATTTTTTTATTCAACAACATTAAACCTTCAAGGTATCGGCTCCCTGAGTTTTTCTATAACTAAACAAAATAAGATATTTGTATAAAATCTATAGCTAATGGTTCATCAGAGTGAACAAATGCGAAATAATCCCACAGTAAACACAATGGAATCGATAAAAAACGAAACTACTAAGTATACATATACATTATCACATTTGTCGAAGCTTATAGACCAAGGAATGAGTGGTCGCCACTGCTCTTGTATATAAGGGTGCGTTCACTAGAGATTACTACTTACTACGTGGCTAACTTGCCGTGTGGGGCGTTTCGGCGTTTACGGCACTATCCCCCATTTGGGGAGGCCTATGTCCAGCAGTGGACGTCGAAAGGCTGATGGATGGACGTGGCTAAGTTTCAGTCACCATTAGAATCACTAGACTTTTTCACAATCAATCTGATGGAAAAGTGTCAGGTAAGCCCGTATAGCATTGTAACACATTTCTGATGGAAGCATACTCTTGGATGTGGGTAACTTTGCACTTTGAACTATGGTAAACGTAAGGATAATAACCGTCAAAAATGTAGGTCTAACGAGATACAAAAGTACCAGAGTCGACCATATTTTTTTATTATCTTGTAATAATTTAATTGTACAAGTATATTATGTCATAATGCCTTTATATTTGAGGTGGCTACGGCAAAAAATGGTTTAATCCAAATATTTTCTTACTATAATTTGAAATAGGCTATAATCTATATAGATAAAAATCAATTACTGTTCGTTAGTGTCGTTAAAAATCCAAAAAGGCTTGATCGAATTGAATAATGTTTTTTTTTGTTTTTTTTTCGCTCTAATACAGGGGTGGTTTAAAAGATAAAAACATTGGGAAAATCTATAGAACTGATAAAAAATTTAAAAAAGTCTTAAGTAGGTAAATTTTTATTGGAATTTGAATTATATGACTGACAACAAACAACAAAATTACACCTACTGTCATTCTTTCTATTTCATTTGGTAAGAATCTAAAAAGGGTTAAGGAAAGTACAGAAATCTTAGGTATATTTTTATAATATTTAATTAGAATATAACCATGGAGTGATGCTGACTGACCGCATTCGTAACGATGACGTAAGAGAGCGAGTAGTTATGAAAGAGAGTGTTGGTGTAAAGATGCGAAAGGGAATGCTCCGATGGTTCGGCTATTTGGAAAGAATGCCGGACGAGCGACTGGCTAAGATGATATACAATGCGAAAGTGGAAGGATGTAGGTACAGGGGGAGACCGAGACTCGACCTACCTAGACCAAATCGGTCATAATTATATTGAAGGAAGGTGGAGTCAGGAGTCTCCGAAACCGGCGAGCGTGTACGAGGAGAGTTATGAATGTTGAGGAAGCGAGAGATGTATGCAAGAATAGAACCTTTTGGCACTCTGTTCTCTCTGCCTACCCCGCAAGGGAAATGGCGTGATGATAAGTAAGTAAGTAAGTATGACCTTGGAAATTGAGTCATTGGCCCTACCAACAAGATATAGGTATTTTTACCACCTTCAATAAAAATATGGACGTTGGTGAAATTGCGACCTCCTGTCAGCAGAAGCCACAAGAAAAGAATTGAATTGAAATTACACGTAAGTTTCCTTTAAATATATCTAAATTCAAGCTTTTAACGATGCAGATTGACTAAGATTGATATTGATAATCGATGATAAAATAAATTGTTGGTTATCCGAAGTTCACCGGATCATCTAGTTCTAAATAAAAATGTATTAACCTTGATTGTTATGTTGCCAAAAAATAACAACACTATTTAAAAGATAAGACAGTTATTTCCTCAAATGACGTAAATTTCGACACAAATTTTGATGATTATTTTACTGCATACGAGTTTCATATATATACTAGTACTATAGACTTTGTAATGGATCAAATATCTAGGTTAATAGCTTCATTATTACGTACTTTAATTCAATTAAATAATATTTTTAAGAATCGTGGTGATACAACATGTACTGCAAAATAGTTTGAATATACTTATGGGCGGAATGTTGCGTGTTGTTATATAAATAACATGCGAAACAATTTTAATAGCATTTTTAATGTAGCTTGACTATTTATTTAACACTATATCTCTTTAAGCTCTGTAGTACTTTGTGATTGGCCACTCGTGGCTAATGCATAAGCGATATTAGTTCGCGGAGTGACGCGTTAAAAGTGACTAACAACTGTTATCATCACCGGTTTTGCATAGTCATGATATTAATGCTGTATAATAAAGTTGATTTTTCTTAGATGGGTCACGACCCCGACCGCTTTGAGAGCCACTGGATTAATTTATATTATTTACCTATGTTTATATTCTACTATTTTAAAGATTTACAATACTAAAAAATGCAAAATAAATTTCTTTTGGAGTACCAATAAACATTAGAATAATTTGTGATTTTTGTAGTTGAATTACAATCCCTACATTAAAACACACTGACCTCAATATACACAAACGCATTGTTATAATCAATAGAACAGTCGCGTCCACACACTGGTCTATAGCTCCGTACTATACAAAAGAAACAAAAGCTGGCAGTGTACAACCCTCAGCGTAAGACAAGTATGTTCTCAAATCTAGTAGCGACTCACGAGCATGTAGTTACGTTTAACTTAGCAAAATAATCTAGTAAGCCTTGTAGGCGTTTCTTGACGCGTTTCTGGTCGTCTAGTGTGCAGCCTAGGATGGCTGATTCGAAGTTCTTGTCGGTGCCCGTGGAGGGGTCCGGCTGGGAGGTGCAGGCGTTCATGAAGGTCTGGCACCTCGTGTGAGCCGCCACAGCGTCGTCGTGAACTATCATTACCAGCTGATCTATATACATGTTCACCTGTAATTATAATAGTTTTGTGTAAATAAAAACTTAGTGCTTTATTTTCCGTTCATATGAAATTATTTTACAGTCGCTGAATGGCAGTAACTTGGTATACTTTATTTCATAATTTAAAAAAACTGGTAATATACTAGTACATAATTCATTATATATTAAGAAATCTTTCGTCCCAAAGAAATGTGTGGTGATTTATTAAAAACAGATATTTTTATCATGCTGTTATGCTCTATTGCATGGATGTCGAAGGAGAAATGCCTTAAGGAGTACTTAATATTAAGCAGCCAGTACTACTACTACGAGAGAAGGAAAACATTAACCAAAATCCAATACCAGTCATACTCAAAGTGTGCAGACACGTAGGTCTCTCCAGACTCTGTGAGGACCCAACAACTATACTAGCTATAATAAAAAAAAAGTTATACGAGTAAAATTAAATCTAATATATAAAATTCTCGTGTCGCGGTGTTTGTTACCAAACTCCTCCGAAACGGCTGGACCGATTTGTATGAAATTTTGTGTGCATATCGGGTAGGTCTAAGAATCGGCCAACATCTATTTTTCACTCCCCTAAATGATAAGGGTGACCTACCCCTAAATGTTTTTTTTTAATTTTATTATGATTCAGCATTAAAAATTACATACAACCCTAAATTTTCACCCTTCTACTGCCGATATAGAAATAATTTATATGGCAATGCAACGTTTGTTGGGTCAGCTAGTCTAAACATATAAATTTGATACCTTCATCAAGTGAAAATAATAATGTTTACTAATATCATAAATTAAACACAAAGTGAAAAGTTTGTGTTTAATGTATAGTGCTAAGCATGTCAAATGCTAAAAATATATATAAAAATATCTAAATAATATCATAAATGCAAAAATGAGTTTGTTTGTTTTGCTTTCACGGCGTAACTACTAAACTAATGAAATTTTGCATACATATACTCTGGAGCCCAGAAAAGCAAAAATGAATGGTCCCCGTGGCATAGCTATTTTTACATAGAGATAATTAATGTACTCGTATGTAATTAATCATAGTCTCACGCCTATATCTCCAAAGGGACAGGCAGAGATGTATTACATACACACCCACGGTTCGCCAACTATATTTAAGTCCCACGTAACAGGGGGCGAGCCTATTGCTGGGCACATTTCAAAACTCCAGACTATTGAGAATATTTATTTATACGAAAAAGCACAATAATACTGCCCGACCCGGAGATAAAACCCGAGACCTCATGATTAGCACTCGCTCAAAATACCGCTGTACCACTGAGGCAATTTAATGTAATCATGTTTATGTTTTGAAGTCCATAATAAAAGAATAGGCGTAAAACAACGGTACGTCAAATACCCCATTTTTAGAGTTACGTCGCCAAAACCTTTGACAGCCACTGCGCTATACCAACTTCTGGCCAGTGGGGCATGTTAGTCAAAGATGTATCACAAAACAAAACAATAATAGCGCACCTCTAACGGTGTATAATCTAAGTATTTTAAGATGTGACATTGACTGTTCATATCATCAAACGCCGAGTTATTCATTAACCTGCCTAAGCCGTGTTATCGTGATATGGCCAGCGGATATATTCTATTTCATGAAATAGAACCATTTCATGAAATAGTTGGCCTGTTGAAGCGACCAATTCTATCACATTATTTTTAATTCGTACCTACCAATCTCAGTCATAAACTTTTTGAACATAATATAATACACTGCTTGTAAACAATGCCAAGTCGCGAAGACAACGAACTCATTAAAATGTATTATGTCATTGTTAAAACTGTTTTTAATGCTGTTCATTATAATTTTGTTTTAGTTGAATTCTAAACGGGGATTTCAAATTATACGCTCGTGTAATGTTAGGTTATGTTAAAACTTGAGTTTAACTTAAAATTATGTCTAAAAACCTTAGAGTTACTTAAAGTTTATACAACACTTTGAGCTGTTTAAATACAAACTACTCCTCTTGTTTTTATTATTTTTTTAAGGCGGTAGAAAAGTACCTAGCCGCACACCCCGTCGTTCGGGGTAACGAACGGGGTGTGCTGTGGGGCCCTCACCCACTAAATAAACCACCGTGTACCGTCTCTCCGCCTGTGTTAGCGGACCACTGGAGCTGGCTTACATTGCTTCAGTGGTCCACCGGCGGCTTACCCTTTTGGCTACCCTCTCCTGAGCGACGCTTCCGCACGCAGAGCATCGCGCCTTGGCGGGAGGCCTTGCGGATTTTGGACGTTCCCCGGTCCATCTACCCGCAGGTACAGTCCAAAGACCGGACCGGCGCCTCCAGCCGCACCCTCCAACGGGCCATGGCAGCTCGATAGGCCTCGCCCTGCCACCTGGCCACCTCGCTGGGTAGGAGGCGACCGCCTCCTGCCCGCTCTTGCGACACCCGCCGGTACACTTCGGCGATCACTTCCACCTCCAAGTCCCATGGGGAGCTTCCAACGCACAGGCCGCCTCGTTTGACACCGTGCGGTACCCGCTTATGACCTTGGACAATTTAAACCACTCCCAGGCTTGGCTTAATGACTCTTTTGACTTTGCGGGATTTTACAGTTGGCAATATTAAATGTAGTTATCATATTAATTCACATCCTATCAATCTTTAATCTGCACTCTCTGCTCTTTATGATACTTCTAATAAGCAATCAAAAATATGCTGTGAACGGAGTTCATCCAGAATTGTCATAAAAATATTGCTTACGAGTATCAATGGCGTGCACAGAGATGTCCAATTGTCAATGTAACGCATTTATATATTTTATATTGGCATTGACTGATTTGTTTTGTACTCGATAGCAAGACAAAAACTAACCGATATGTTTGGTCGCGAAGCAAGTTAAGAAGCGAAGTTTAGAAGTAGATAGCCATTTCGGGTTAAACAAATTAAAGTTATGTATTCTGAAAATTTAATCAAGATAACTTAAGGCGCCAGCCAGTTGTGCAAATTAATAACTGCTTGTTTCTACAACTAGCACACTCACTTAATGCTGCACAATATGAAACTATTTTTCAGAATTTATCGCGTTTAGAGACTCACTCTCATATTCTCTCTCATATTTATTTGATATCTTTTTTGGAACGAAGTTCCTTAACGCGGCTTACTGGTAGTGCGATTTAGTAGAAATCGTCACGTAACGAAATGCCGTATGCTGTGTGTACATGGGTGTGTTTGACAGTCGTCGTGGCGTAGTCGGTACTCGGTAGTGTAACAGACTTCCATGCACGAGGTCGTGGGTTCGATCCCACTCAGGACAATACTACTAAGACGAAATTATACTAAGGACAATTATTGTGTGATGAGCACAGATATTTGTACTGCGTATGGGTGTTTTCTATCTATTACATTATGTATTTACAAAAAAAAGTAATATAATGTATTATATCCGTAATCTGGTATCCATAGCACAAGCGTTAAGCTTAGTTTGGGACCAGAGGATGTTGTGTGAAATGTCGTGAATATTTATTTATTGTAGACGTCAATAGGCTCGCCCCCTATTACGTGGGACTTAAACACAGCTGGCTAGCCGTGGGTGTGTAATACACCTCTGCCTACCCCTTCGGGGAATATAGGCGTGATGTATGTTTATTTATTATTATTATTATTTTTTGTGTATCGAGCCATGAGCAAGCAAATGAGCACACGAGCAAGTGAGTGCGCAGCCAGGTTCGCAACTCACTCTGTCTGTCCCTCTTTTTTTTATTTTTTTGATCATCATCTAATGCGGAGGGAGGGTAAAATCGGCTGTTAGCGTGGCGACGCTTTTATTTTACTTGTCCCGTTCAAATCTTGCAAGTTAAAGGAGAATGCCGATTTTTCTATGTGAGTTGGGCTATTGTTGCGTCTTAACCAAATTAACTGTAGAACATTGTAAATGTACTCAGGGTTTTTAAATAAAAATATCATTAAGATATCTAATGGGAGTTTAGAGAAATCTGACTTTCAATTTTTCAGTATGTTTTTAGTATATAGGTTTATATTATGCGTTGAAATCCATATATTTTATTCTATTATAATATAAAATAGGAGTAATAGTATCTATAATTTTAGAGTACCTATGTAAGAAATATAGATAGGATATAATGCTACGGCTAACTACTCTGGATCTAGATTACATTCTAAGTTTTCTTTTCACTTTGTGTTTAATACATTCTAAGAGTCCTGGTCTTAGTACCACTAAAAATCTATCTCACACGACGTCACGCTCTTTTTTTAAATTACTCAACGAAGAAATTGCTGTACTCAACGTTAAAGTAACCACTGAACAATAATAAAAAAACACTGCTTTTCCACAAATGAAGCAACACATAAACGTACATAACACGTTATCGGCAGTACAAATGTCAGATCATGTCAAATTGTCAATCAAATTCAAATCAATAAGGGTTGCTCAAAACTTCATAATTATGATTTCATAAAATAATCTTCGACTAATACTAAGTATTGTAATAGGAGCTCATGTGGGTTTTTGTTTTTATTTTGGTATTTCATATTAATATTCTTAGATACTATCTGGCTTTAAAAATGGGTATAGTAATAAACTGGCGACACTGACTATCCGAGCCTTCGAATAAATATGGCAGTTCCGCTTATTTCGAATTTAATAATATGTATATCTTTTTTTTTATAACTTTGAAACCCCAATTCACTTATGACTAAAATAAATACAAATAACATCATTATTCAAAAGACGATTTTTTATGTTTAGATAGTTAATACGCACGAAGGGCACAACATAGCCTGGTTTTCGGCATTGTCTTTTGACACACTTCCCGGTTTCCGATTGAGCTGAAATTTTACACGCATCTGTATATCGCGTGACAATGCAATATTATGATGACATGGAGCTGGTCTGATGATGGAGCTGGAAGGTGGACATAGAAACTCTATAATGAAGCGGCCCAACCCCATTGAACTTGGGCTCGTAAGATTCGTCTTGACGAGCACTTTGTCTCTAGATGGTATCCAGGGTCTGACGATGGAGCTGGAAGGTGGTCACAGTAGCTCTGTAATGAAACAACGCAACCCTATCGAGTTTATACTCGTTTAATTCGTCTTAGGGAGTACTTTGTCAAGTTATGATCATTTTATTTCTATAAAATAATTTTGATGTTTTCACATCTGGTAGACATCCCGCGACATCGTTTTTTTTTTATTATTTTTCTTTTATATATTGTTTTAATTTTATTTTAATATTTTTTTTCTTTCTTTTAACATTTTTTTATTCTTTCTTTTAGATTTAAATTTGTTTATTTTTTCTTTTTTATATATTTTTTTTTCATTTAGTAATTAATCTTCATATACCATATAATCTACTATCTTGTATAAATTACATTCGGAGTTGAAGATAAAACGTAAGGAACATCGTTCCTGACGGAGGTCCCCCAAACTAACATTTTTTTTTTTTTGTTTTCATGCGTGGTTAGTTGAATATTTTTATAATTAACAGAAATCCAATATAGTATTTATTTACACCATTTTAATATCATAATTTTCCTCATCAATCTACTTATCTACATAACAATGTTTGACGGTATCATTAGCTCTTAAGTCCAATGCATAATATCGTAATTGCAGACGGGTATCATTGCAATCGATTTGATTATCTATGATTATCGCTATACAAGAACCAATTATAGGGGTTAACATTTATAATAACTACAGAAACTAATCGATACGAGGAAATGTTATTGTTTATTTGCTTTTCCTCTACAATTTCTAATTGTCCTGCACTGTTAAAACAATATGTACATTAAAAGCTAATATTTCATAGGGAATCACACACCACCCATTATTACTGTAGATACTGTATTGATTGTCACTTAATTTAATTATCTGTACGAGGAGGGATCAAAAAGTAGTGAGAATGAGATAGAATATAATGACTATTGATAACTTAATAATTTATTTTTATACAAGGTCTCCGAGTCTCTCTACACACCGAGTCTAGCGCTTTTCCAAGGCTTCAATCCCTTTCAAAAAAAAAGTTTTGTCTTGGTCCTGCAAAAAGCTCTCCACGGCATCCATCACCTTGTTATCGTCTTCGTACCTGTTTCCCCTTAAGTATTCTTTCAATTTGGGGAACAGATAAAAATAGCTAGGCGCCAGATCTGGTGAATAAGGGGGGTGGTCAACCAATTCGAAGCCAGCTTGCTGAATGGCAGCAATCGCAACTGTCGACCTGTGCGCGGATGCGTTGTGATTAAACAACACGCCCCTTCGAAGTATCCCTCTCCTTTTTTCTTTGATGGCATTCCTCAACTTGGGAACTAAAGCGGCATAATATTGGCCTGGAATAGTGGTTCCACGCTCTAGGTAATCAATCAACAATCCCAAAATATTGAGGCCATAACCTTGCCAGCCGATGCCAAGGCATGAAACTTCTTTGGGATCGGTGATGATGGGCGTTTCCATTGCGAAGATTGCTGTTTTGTCTCGGGATCAAAGTGATTGTTACGAAACGAGACAAAATGTTTTCAGAATCTTCTTGAAACTTATCCAACAATATCTTCGAAATGTCAAGTCGATTTTATTTCTGACTGTCGGTTAACGTTCTCGGCACCCATCTTGCGGAGACTTTTCTCATATTCAAAGATTGCTTCAATATGGATTGAATACTTCCATATGAAATGCCCGTTTCTTGAATTAAGTATCGGATAGTAAATCTTCGATCGCTCAATACAATTTTCTCGACTTATGCAACATTTTCTTGGGTGACTGACGTCGATGGACGGCCGCAACGATGTTCGTCTTCCGTGCTCATTCTCCCTACTCGAAATTGAGAAGCCCACCTTGCAACAGTGGAATACGGCAGAGCAGACTCTCCTAATGTTGCCTCCAAATCGCAATGAATCTCTTGCGTCGTTAACTTTTTTAAACAGAGGTATTTAATAACGGCTCGAACTTCGTTTTTCTCCATTTTCGAGAACACGTTCCGACACGAAGCAAACAAATAGTTACATTCAGAAAACAACAAAAGAGAATCGAAGATTTTTTTCTTTATTAACATTACAAATATGTATCTGAGCTATGCATGCCAGTATTTATTTTTTTTCTTACCAAGGAGTATGTCGTTCTCACTACTTTTTGATCCCTCCTCGTACGAACTAGTTGTAAACCTACAATCTCATTCTGAATAAATTATTATTATAACTGCCTCAATGGTGCAGGTAATGTGTGCGACTGCTGATCGTGAGGTCTCGGGTTCGATCCCCGGTCGGGCAACGTTATTGAGCTTTTTCGTAAAAAGAAAATATCAGCAGCAGCCCGGAGTTTGGAAATGTGCCCGGTAAACGGCAAAAGACTCGCCCCCTACGTAACATAGCTGGCGAACCGTGGGTGTATAATACACCATAATCTTTTTTTTGTTTAGGAGGGAAAAAATGTACCTAACCACACACCCCGTTGTTCAGGGCAACGAACAGGGTAATAGTGTGGGGCCCTCACCCACTAAATAAACCCGCCGTGTGCCGTCTCTCCACCTGTGTTGACGGGCGGGTGTGTAATACACCTCTGCCTACCCCTTCGGGGAATAAAGGCGTGATGCTATGTTTTTTTTTATATGATTATTATTATACATTTTGGCATAATTGCAGCTATCTTTTTTATCGTAGGTACTTATTTAAGTTTGAAAATAGCACCTAGCAACACTGGCACAACAACGCCGACGCGATTTTATTCCTATTTATCACATAAAACCGTGCGTCATATTTTTATTAAATCCCACGATCAATTTATTTAACGTTTATCTATTATAGATATATCCTTACTAATCAGAATCAAAACTCGATTAAGGTTGATTAATCAGCAGTATCAAACTGTCTGTCTGTCCGTGTAGTGACGGACTAAGAATACAAGTGTCACCGCCCCATCCAATCCCGCGGGTGTATTATCACCCATTGCATTACTGGTGGTAGAGCTGGGTACCAAGTGAGAGTACTCACTTGCTATGGGGCCCGAACGGGTCGGTACCACCATCTTCTGTGTGACCGGTCATAAAGCACGTCCGTGTTTTGGCTGTAGCAGAAAATAGCCGTTTATTCTTTCATTTCATATATGAGAAATGAAATGGTGCGCAGCGGCTTGACAATACTCTCAGTATAGTTGAGACCATGGGCGACGGTTATCACTGTGGTGTGTGGAGGTGGGCCCTGGCCCGTTTCCATCATTAGCATTAAAAAAAAAGAAGCCATAGACACTGCACTTTATTAACCGCAGTGACCCATAAGAGTTGACGTCACAACATCAGTAATGAATTTAATTCAACGCCTCGCACATTTATTGATCGTTGTTGGTGAACGTCAAGCCTGGTGTTTTATGAGGTCTCCTCCTTCTCCTTTGTATGATGTGCAACTCAATAATGAATACTTCGGAATTTTCAATGCGTTTATTACGTTGTAACAAGGAAAATTACAGAGACAGTTAAATCTTCGCTTAAGTCATCGCCACAGTCGTTGACCGAATTTGAATTTTTATATAAAGAAAAAACGGTTGCCGATGGGAGGTAAAAGCTAAAGTGAGAACGAATAACTAGCACATAAGCTATTGTACTTATAGTAATGGATTCATAGTGCCGGCGACTAGGCTTTCAAAATATAAATTATTGTAAGACCCCGTAAATTTAACTTGATGCATCTTTTTAATCTGTAATTTAGCACTCGGCATGCTCAGCTACTTTTAAAGAACAAATGATTCTTGAATTTGGAAAAAGAGTACTTTAGTGCGAGCGAGATTCGAACCTACGTCCCTTCCAATCCGGGGAAATGCTCTAACCGCTAAGCCATCGCACTGACCGATGGCCATTCCCAATCTCCACATCACATTTGTCTGCTTGCCCTACTTTAGTGTCGCAAAAACGAATATAAAATAGACCGATTCTTATGAAATCATTTCGCGTATTTGAGTGGTTTCCTAGACAGTTTAAACCGTCACAACCGTTACAAATGTAAAAAAAAAAATTTGATTTTTTATGCTATGAGGGTGGCAAAGAAGCTTGCAGATAAGCGGGTACCGTAGCCTGTAGTGTTAGACGCTAGCAACACCAGAAGAATCACTCGCGCGCCGCTAACTCTTATAAAAGGGATAGGTTATTGGCTTAGGTATAAAAGTTCGAGAGGAAAGATTAATAAGGAGAGGATGAGTAGGAGTTTAAGGCTTATTAATATATCTATTTTCCCTCCAATTACACATTGTTATTAAAGTACCTATAGAGATACAACACAGATTTTGACGTTTAAAATAGTACTACTTTTAAGCGTAGATACAAGAAGGTTATTATGTAACAAAACAGGTGCCAGTTGTTTTTATTTTAGTACTTGCAGCATTGACATTTAAACTGGTCAGCAAATCAGGGTCAAAATTAAAGAATTATTTCATGCAACGTACCTGACAATAGGTTTGTTTAAGTACATAATGCTTTATTTAAATAAAATAATTTATATTTTATAAGCATTAGTGCCAGTATTCCAACTGATATGTTGTTTCCAGAATACAATTAACTATTATAAAGCTGTAACAGAGCTGCGTCTGTACATTTAAGATATTTGAGAAAAAATGACTGTATAGACTGTATAGGCGTTAATCTGAACACAAAACAGATTTGTTATTGATTTTTTGTCTATCTGTTTATTCGTTCGCACATCACGCAAAAACTACTGAACGGATTTTGATGCAACTTTTTTTATTTAATAACTCTTGATTAGACTTAAGTACTGGCCAGTACATTTTATCCCGCTACTATATCGGGTACCTGAGATTTAATCTAAAAACTAGCTTTTCGTTGTGGCGGAGCCGTGGGCAAGGGTAGCTATATACATATATTGTAATATCGTTGTAGCTGTAGTGATCCAGTGACACAACATCACATCTATGCTCAAAATTGTTTGTTACGAGAACATAGCCAAAACAGATGAATCATACAAAATTGTAGATAACTACCGATAACTGAAGTGTGATTAATTTACACTCGGTGCACTTGAAAAATATATCTTTTGTTTAGATTGTTTACGACCTTACTGCATATATTTATATTGGTATGGTGATACCATAGAGGTATAGAGCAAGGCGGACCCCCGGCGAACTCCAGCCCGCGTTGCTCGATGGGTGATACAATCCTTGAGGGTAAAACGCACGAGCTTAGTAAAACTGTACAAATGGAGGAGTGGTTTTTAGACCGACCACCCGTGCCAAATGTGTGGGTTCGATTCACAATAATTATGTGTGATCCTAATAATTTTTCAGTAAGAAGTCTTATTAGTGCATGACGGTATTATCTATAAAAAATAAATAGATTATTGTAGATTTTTTAAAAACCGCTGACCAATTTTGATAAAATTTAAATGAGACCACCTCTGAAGTAGAACCTACCAAACAAGAAAAGTAACAACATCACTGGTATTCTCAATTATTTCGCTTTATGTATTGGCACACACGCTTGATGACAAATGAAAGAATGGAAGACTATCTCCCGCTACAACCAAAACACAACGAGGAGTTCTTTTCTAACAGAGGTGCTCGGGCCACACTAATGGAAAACTCCGATGGACGTTTAACGTTGGTGTAGCCACGACTTATCAGAGAATTCGTCAACGGCATTTACATTGCCATTTGACGTTAGGTGGTAACTCCAGTGGCGGTACGTCAAAACAATTAAACGTTATAGTGTGGCCACCTAATTTATCGCGATGATGTTGGCATTGACGTTGCCCATCAGTGTGGCCCGAGCATCACTCGAAAGGCGACAGTAATGACCCGCTCGACAGGCACCTCCTTATTCGTTCCCGCGGGTGGGGTTAATATATTATATAATGTAACGTATAAGGAGGTGACACTCGTATTCTTAGTCCGTCACCACACGGATATATAAAACCCAATATTGTCCGAAAAGACAACAGTTGTCTTCCTTCGCCATTAATATAAACATAGCATCACGCCTTTATTCCCCGGAAGGGGTAGGCAGAGGTGTATTACACACCCACGATTCGCCAGCTGTTTTAGTGCCACGTAACAGGGGGCGAGCCTATTGCCGTCTACAGGGCACATTTCCAAACTCCAGGCTGCTACTGAGAATTTTCCTTTTTACGAAAAAGCTCAATAACACCGCCCGACCCGGGGATCAAACCCGAGACCTCATGATCAGCAGTCGCTTACACTACCACTGCACCACAGAGGCATTTAGTATAAAAATAATAAAATATAAAATACATTGGAAAATCCAAAAGTGCACGCCTCATAATCTTCATTTTTCACAATAAAATTGATATTTAGATATTTTTATATATATTTTTAGCATTTGACATGCTTAGCACTATACATTAAACACAAAGTGAAAAATGTGAAATCGAAAATAACAGTCAGGAGCAGGATTTGAACCTGCATCTTCTGGGTACCGTCCAGATGCTTTACCAATTCAGCAATCCTGACAATTGCTCCTGACTGCTAATTTCGATAACACATCATATTTAACGTCTTTGGGTGACTGAATTGGTAAAGCATCTGGACGGTATCCAGAAGATGCAGGTTCAAATCCTGCTCCTGACTGTTATTTTCGATTTCACATTTTTCACTTTGTGTTTAATAAAATTGATTATATGATAAGTAACTTACAATGTATTGGTATTATTAAATAGTTTTCAATAAATCACATAGATAGCGCTATTTTCAAAAAGTACCTTCTCATGTCTTATACGCCATCTAGCGCTAATTTTAACAAGTACTTCTACATTGGTCTATAGAAATAGTTCAAGTAATTCTCACGAAATAAGGTATAGCGTAGCGCTGGTTTTAGAGTCGATCGTAAAAATTCACTATTTTTTTGTTTATTTAATATCAATTAAACCACATCGAATCAGACCGTGAAAAGTAATAGGGCTCTATTCGTGATCATACTAATTAGTAAAAGATAAAAAAAAAGTCTCGATTAGTAAAGCATTTTGGTCGTTATCGTGTTAACATACATTACCTACAACAAACGGACGTCCAAGTCATAACTTTTTCAAACAGTTTTTTAACTAGTTTAAATAACAAAATGGCATCAGAAATATAATGAGTGTTAAAAATAGTGTTTTTTCTTGATACGTGTGTGTATATATTATTTCACAAGTGCAATATATGATAAATAGAGAAATTTTAAGTTAGAAAAATCAGTTTTTCTCCGTAAAACGAGAATAGTGCACTCCTCAACGCGTGCAATAATTTAGGCAGATATCGCGATAACCGCCCAACCCAAACATCACTCAAGCTGATAATCATTTTATACTAAGTACACAAATAATATAATATGGGGTTTTTCCTCAAATACAAATACAAGGAAGGAAAATAAACTTTTTACATTGTACGTAAGACTCAAAGAAACCCGGCCGTTTCACCAGGAGTCTACGGGTTTGAATGATACATGTGAGGGCTACGGGTTTACATCAATATCTCCGAGTGGTGATAAAAGCGAAGTACATAATTATGTTTTTTTACTATCGATTGTGGCAGACGCACAAACGGCCCATGGGTAACCACCGCCAGACTTTGGAAACACCTGCGGCACAGCCAACCCACCGGGAATAAAGTGCTCTTTCCAAACCTTTTTAAGGAAGGACTTGACGTAGCGCTGAGAAATCACCGTAACAGGAAGTTCATTCCAGCATTTTTTTTTGTTAAGGCGGGAAAATATGTTCTTAACCGCACACCCCGTCGTTTGGGGCAACGAACAGGGTAGTGTGGGGCCTTCACCCACTAAAGAAACCCACCGTGTGCCGTCTCTCCGCCTTTATTGGCGGGCCACTGGATCTCTGTTACA
Source organism: Leucoma salicis (assembly GCA_948253155.1). Lineage (NCBI taxonomy): Eukaryota > Metazoa > Arthropoda > Insecta > Lepidoptera > Erebidae > Leucoma > Leucoma salicis. The sequence continues at coordinate 17,580,535 of OX411820.1, read as the reverse complement.
TTCCTTCGGTGATCCGCCGGCGGCTTACCCTTTCGGGTACCCACCCTCTACTAAGCGACGCATCCGCAGAGGAGCGTCGCACCTTCGCGGGAGGCCTTGCGGGTGGCGGACGTTCCCCGGTCCATCCACCCGCAGCCTCAGCTAGGGCGGCATGAGGCGTACCACCTCCTAGTCCCACGGGGGGATTCCGGCCAACGCGCAGGCCGCCTCCGTCAACACCGTGCGGTATCCATGTATGACTCTGGACGCGACGACTCTCTGTGGCCTACACAGAAGAGCCCTGTTCAGTGTATCCAGGGACTCCGCGCACACGGGTGCGACATCGACCGGACCACCCCCGCGTAAGACGTCGGCACGCATTGTTCGGTCCGCCCATATTCGGCATGAGCCGTGCAAGGGCGGACGCCGCACCGACGAGCCTCGGTGACAGTTGACGGAAGCGCTCGCGAAAGCGCCACCGCCCGTCCAGCACCAGGCGCAGATACTTAATCTGGGCCTGCATCCCAATTAGGACCCCGTCCACAGTGATCGAGGCGCCAGCAGGTGGCCGACGTCGGGGCCCATGGAAAAGCAGGGCCTCCGACTTGTCCAGGGCCACCCTAAGCCCCAGCGCCCCGATCCTCCTTACCACCTCCGAGGTCCCTAAGGTGGCCAGGAACGCAGCTTCCTCTAAGTTTCTACCCCGGGCCACGACCAGCGTGTCATCCGCATAGCAGATGACCGCAAGCCCGGGGGGGAGCCGACAGCGTAGCACCCAGTCGTAACCGATGTCCCACAGAAGCGGCCCAAGAACCGAACCCTGTGGGACACCGCACGACATGGGTCTCCTCATAACGAATCCTATGCGGAAACGCTGCGGCCCACAAGATAGTCTGCCACTAGCTCAGGTATGCAGGCACCCCGTGATACCGGAGCGCCTCCCCGATGCAGCTGAATGGCAGACTGTTGAATGCGTTGGCGATGTGAAGCGACACTGCCAACAGCACTCCACCGCCGGCGACCACCGCCGCGGCCGCGGCCCTCAGGCGCATTATCGCGCCGACCGTCGAACGACCAGTTCGAAAACCGAACTGGGCGTCCGACAAGTCGGGTCCGACGTCACGCAGGTGCTAGACGATGCGGGCAGCAAGGATTCTCTCCAGCAGCTTACCCGCCTCGTCCAGCAGCACGATGGACCTGAAGGCCCCGACCGAATCCAGCGTTCGCCCCAGCTTCAGCAGGAGTACCAGCCTCCCCTTTAATAGCAGGTTTTTGCAGGGAGTCTAGTTGATTAAGCGAGTAAGTGAAGACAGCCTGTGCTTCATATACCTACTTAGCAGAAGTCGCTGCTTCGGCGTGAGGTACCACTCGTACGTTTAGGATTTTTTTACCTATTTGGCATTTTCCTGCAAATGATCCTCGATAGGCAGAAGTTGTATCCGTCTCTGTTATAGCATGTTCCAAGGAACTATCTGATGGCGGATATATCACGCATCACTTATAGATGCAGGATAAACAGTGTTGGAAAGAGCACCGAGGCTTGTGGTAAATCAGCATTAGCTATGGTATCGGGGCAGCAGCTATTTTACCTTTGATGCTCAGACGATGCAGGAACCTGGCAATCAATTTGCAGAGCCCCTCGAAGAATCCAGACGCGAAGATCACTAGCAAAGCGATCGAAATAGCTATTTTGGGGAGAAGATTGTCATAGCGATCAGCCTGTAATTTAACAGGTCCTACCTTTTTGAGAATGTGGTGTACATGGACCACTTCTAAGGAAGTCGATACCTATCTGGTGTTTTGTGATAGATAGATACGTGAGGACAAAAGTCACTTGAAAAACCACTGCTCGACTAATAGATGTCTAGCAGCTACAACTCCCACCTAACTACACGCTTGGTAATGAGTTTCGCTTAGCTTTCACACATGGTGATAGAAGATGGTATGGGAACATTGCTATTCCTTTAATGCTGTTTAATTAAAGGATTAGCTGTACCCCGCGGATTCATCTGCCTTATAATTTTTATATGATTATTTAGAATAATTTAGTGTCTAAAACACCAAGTGCCAAAATGTGTTATAGAAAAAAATCCTCGTTTGCACTTTATGTTCTGCTAAATCGCCTAGTATGTCAAGTGTTTAAAATCTATTTATACTAATAAATGGAGAGCCGGTTTTTTTGTTCGGTTATACTGCGAAAACTACTAAACCGGTCGGAATAATACTTATACCATAAGATGCAGCGTGTTTCGGATAAGGTTTATGATATGTTGGTGATTACTTATCCGGAACCTATATTTTTGATGTGAAAGATCTAATGCGGAGGGAGGGTAAAACCGGCTGTTAGCGGGGCGACGCTTATAACTCAACTAAATAAATCCCCGCGGACAAAGTTGCGGTTACATAACTAGTATTTTATATACGTGTAAAAAAACCAAAAACAGTACTTCAGCACTATTTTTAGTCATATTTTCGCGTCGTATATACCTAGCGGTCTTCACCGCAACCCTTGCAAAAAACTTATATTCAAATCCTCTTGGTAGCTTCAGACTAATGCGTTAAAACGAAGTAAATCTTCAATTTTATTACCTTATTGGTGTAGATTAATAACTAGAAAGTAGAGCGATATTGTCTTTCGCGCGCCCATATTGTATAGTTCAAAGCTTTCACGTTAATTTAATTTCAGTAAGTTTATTTACGGCATATTAATTCAGTTGTCACTAATTCAAAAGGAAGAAGGCTTTCCCAGAGCCAGAGAGATCATGGTAAACGGCTAACATACCCTATAGACGCTAGCAACACAATCATCACACTCGCGCGTCGCCAACCCCAAGGTAAGGCTTTAGAGGTGGAGAGAAAGTATAATAAAGAGGGGAGAATGAGTGGTGTTTAGGTCACTATTATGTCATCATTGCTGTCATATATATGAAGGTAACACGTTAAAAACATTCAGTAATCATAAGGCAGCGGTAGCCTAGAAGGGAAGCGGACATAGAAGTCTCTAGTTCAATCCTTAAGGCCACGCATTACCTTATTGTAAATTATCTCTTACCCCGTTTTTAAGAACACGCTAAGTGATTATTATCAGATATCATGAGCATCTATGATATCTGATTATTGCTACCTCTTTGGTTTATGCAAGTCGGATGATAATAGCTCGGCATTATGTTGGAATCGGAATTCGCATAAGTATTCACATACCTGATGTAACGCTTCCTCCTGCTGGGCGTCTCGGTCAGTACGTACGGTTACTTCGACGGTCATGGCACGCGCCAAGATTCGCTCCGCATACCTTGTTATGTCGTCTTTATCACCTATAGACATATAATTTATTTAGATACAAAGGCAAGGAATATTTTAATAGTACAGATAAAAAAAAATACCTCTAACATTATTACTACGCTTCAGTCTGCAGGACGTGGTAAGTGGCAATGCAGTTGGCATTGCCACTTTGATTTATTGATAAATATTTTAAAATGCCAAGAAGATGGAATAACAAGATGAAAATAGAGTGAGGGTTCGGTTCGAGGTCACGCGTTGCTGTGCCACAGAATACGTTTGTTAATTTTGCCAATAAAAAAAGGTATAAATCCTGTTTTTTAAGTTGGAACAAATCACACGTTTTGAAAAAACATCTTAAGATCGGATAAGTAGTTTCGGAGTTCATCGCAAAAGAAAGATAGAAGATAATTAATATAATCTGTTATTTTTGAGCATTTCACATTTGTGTTAAAAGAATTGAATCACTTAGATTAGATAATATAATCAATATGAAGTGATGATGCTATTCGTTAGATTGTGTGGTAACGGAGCTAAAGGTATTGTATGTACATCATCAGCTGGTACTCTGTATGTGAATAAATGAGCTCACATATTGCCATATCGGACGAGGCGAATAAGGAAAGTGAGCACATTATACCATTACATAAAACATAAAAACATAGCATCATGCCTGTATCCCCGAAGGGGTAGGCAGAGGTGTATTACACACCCACGATTCGCCAGCTATGTTTAAGTCCCACGTAATAGGGGGCGAGCCTATTGCCTTCTACCGGGCACATTTCCAAACTCCGGGCTGCTACTGAGAATATTCTTTTTACTAAACAGCTCAATACCATTGCCCGACCTGGGGATCGAACCCGAGACCTCATAATCAGCAGTCGCACACACTACCGCTGCACCACCAAGGCAGTTATACTGAGCATACCATTACAAGAGAAGGAAAGTTCGAAACAAAACCATACAGACTGTGAAACCTAGCGGGAGATATTACCTGTTGGAACTGAACAGGGAAATTTATACCACCCTCATCTTCTGCATAAACATTTTTGTAGTATCCATATTATGCTTGCCACTTGCGAGCAAAGGAAAAATCAAAATAAAACCTTATGCCAGCTCATGTAACCAGTATTATAATGAATTTCTAATATCATTGTGGTAGAGGTGGCCAACAGAAATATGTAAAGCCAGTAAAGAATAAAAACCAAACAAAAACTATCGACTCACATTCAGTAACATCACCAAGTAGTTCAGAATGCTTGATACTGTCTAATGTGGAGAGTAAGGAGTCGCGTTCCTCTTCGATGCGAACTGTATCCCGCCGCAGTCGCTCTACCCGCATTTCTACTTGATCTAATATTGCTATCAACCTGTTTAAACATCATCCACATGTATTATAACATAAAGTCCCCGTCCCTCGCACATATGTCTGAACATAATAAACTCAATAAATATTGAACGGATTTTCGTGGAGTTTTTACCAATACATGAAGTGATTAATGAGGTTTGGTCTAGATGTATAATTCGTTATGGTTTCAGCATTTCAGGACTATTTGAGTGATCGACAATCATTTGTGGATCACACAAATAGTTGTCCTATGTGAGAATTGATTCCTTTAAACTTCCTAAGGACCTATCATAGTGCCACTATATGTATTATAATGTATTTGCAAAGCCCTCCACTGTACAGACAGATTACAGGTTGTAATCTAATGCATTATGCACTATTTGAAATCAATTTTCAATAAATTCAAGAATTTAATCACAGAAAACAAAGTTAAACTGCCGTTTTATTTTCAGTTAATCAGTTAAATACTGATATAGCAAAAAGTAAACAGCCTAAAAGTCAAGGTTATAAGATTCTACCAAACAATTTGTTACCAAATTACCTATCTCAAGCAAAACAAAACTTAAATACCTACTTAGAAAAAAATGTTATTTAAACATTACAAGTACACAATTTTTGCCAGTAGCAACTATATAAAAACTAAATTAATTTTGGATTAGTATAATATAATTAAATGTTTCACAAACATACACACACACACACATATTTTAAAAGAGTGTATATTTTTAATATTGTCAGTAGTTTTAGCAGTTTTATAGAGGGCCTCTACTACAAATATCTACCATCTACAAATACTATAAAAGTACCTACGCTTTTAACTAAAGCTAAATTTTAACCACTTCATATTAAAATAGCATATTTTCTCTAATGTAGTGCTATTTTATTGTGATAAAGTAAATTTGACTTAAAAAGTAAAATTACAGCTTTTGCTCCAGAGTACACCATACTTTATTAAGACAGATTAGATTACTCATATATTCATAATAGATATATATACAGTAATACAAACAGCTTCATTGATGAGCAATTAACTGCCAGTAATAAAATGTTTTTATTAAAACCTTAACTGTAGTAGCACACATTTTTCATACATAGTGAAAGTACTGTACGGTCATTGTACTTTTTCTATAATGCTTCACACTGCAAAATATTCAAGGTAGTGTAAAAGAACTCGTTTATAATATATTCTCTGGCCAACATAGCACACCTTTCAATTTTATTTCATATTTGAATACAAATTTTGCTATCATAAAACCACATATCAACCATTAAAATGCGGACATCACCGACATACTTCTAACTACTGTGGTTTCGCATAGATAAGTTCTCATACCATTTAGGGAATCACATAGCGTTAAACAAGAGCTGAAGGCATGATAAAAACCCCATAATTTTGTAGAAAAAAATTCTGCGTGGGCGCAAATTTTTTGTAACGTAACGAGATCGTTTCGACGTTTACCATTTTAGGATTGCAGAGGAACACCATACCACCGAATAATATTAGAAGAAGTCTCACATTTTTCTAGTAAGGTTACCTGTCTTTCGGCGCCTGTGTACCAAAAGCCGCCGACTCGTCGATAAGAGGCAGCCGCGATCCTTCGCCGCCATACAGCTCTATCGCGAACTGGTCTACTTCCATTCTTTCTAAGCCTGCTTTCTTAGATTGAGCCAGTGTTAACTGTTTAACCGCAAAGATTTGCCAATGCTATAATATTTTGTGAAACAGTACAACACAATTTTCTCTGTACGTCAATATACGAAACTAACCAAATTACCAAAACAAATTGAATGACGTAAATGACGTTTCTCAAATTCTCTATGATTTCTTTTGTGATCGTTTTTTATAAATTTATAGCAGTGGATACAAACACACGCCACATTTTGTCAGTATCACTTTCAGTGCTAATCTAAAGCCGGGTCCACAGCGCCATATTATCGTGGTTTCCAAAAACTCGCTAACAAGTTTTCCGACTCAAATGGATAACTACCTCCACATTCACCTGCAGGGGGTCCGAGGAGGGTAATATTATTAATTTCGTGTTTGCGCTCGCCATAGACTCATCCCGTGATTTTTTTTTTAAATATTGTGTATGTAGGTACATGTTTATGTTGTCGATAATGGAGTGGAATAAAAAAAAATACCTAGTATTTAAACCAAATCTGTCTTCAATTTTTGATAGATGTTGAAAGAACGTTACTGTAGGTAGCTAATAAAAATATTCCATACTCAAACTCAAAAATCACAGCGGACGGCTTGTTTGCTATAGGTACATGTTTTACTAACATGTTAGTAAAACAATATTTTGTTCGTAGCATTACGCTGCGAACCCTTTTTTTTTTTTTTTTTTTTTTTAAGGTGGGCAAAAATGTACCTACCGCACACCCCGCTGCCCGGGGAGACAGCGGGATAGTGTGGGGCTCTCACCCACTAAAAACCCACCGTGCACCGTCACCCGCCCATACTTGGCGGACCACTGGTACCGCGTATATTCACTTCAGTGGTCCGCGCGGCGGCTAGCCCTGTTGGGCTTCCTCTCTGAGCGACGTCCCCACGCACCTGGGGTGTCGCACCTTCGCGGCAGGCTCTATGCGGGCGGAGGACAATCCCCGGTCCGACCGCCCGCAGCCTCGGCTAGGGCGGCATTAGGCGCAGATATTCGCGCCCACGCCGCCCCGCGCGCCGGCGGCGAGTCGGGCCAGAGGAGAGGTCAGCCTCCCTAGCCCTCTCCGCCACCTCCTTCCGCAAGATGACATTCTCGCAGAAGATGGCGACCGCGGTCCAGTACCTATCGCCGCCGACCATCGATCGAACGACAGCCGGCAGCGACAGGTCCTCTCCGATGACTGCAACGAGATCCCGGCGCTGCTCAGCCCAAGCCGGGCACGACTCAAGCGTATGCTGCGCCGAGTCCTCGCTGCAGTCGCAGTGGTGGCAGCAGGGAGTCTCCTCCCTCCTAGCGACCGTGTACAGGTACTTGCCGAAGCAACCATGCCCCGACAGCACCTGCACCAGCCGGAAGGTGAGGACCCCATGCCGCCGAGCCACCCATTCCTCTAAAATCGGCTGGAGCGCCCCTACGGTTCGAAGACCGGCCCGAGGCGTTTCCAGTCGAACCCTCCAACGGGCGATGATGGCGCAGCGAGCGTCACTCCGCCATGCGCTGATTTGACTAGGCGGGAGGCGAGCGCCTCCCGCACGCGCTGCTGACGCCCGCCGATAAACTTCAGCGAGCACCTCCGCCTCCAAGTCCCACGGGGGGGTTCCGGCCAATGCGCACGCGGCCTCGCACGACACCGTGCGGTAGCCGCGGATTGCTCTGACCGCCACGACTCTCTGTGGTCTCCACAGAAGAGCCCTATTGCGGGCGGTCAGAGACTCCGCCCACACGGGTGCGCCGTAAAGCGCCATCGACCGAACCACCCCCGCGTACAGCCGTCGGCACGCGATGCTGGGTCCGCCCAGGTTCGGTAACAGACGTCCAAGGGCGGACGCCGTGCCGACGAGTCTCGGAGCGAGCTGGCGGAAGTGCTCGTCGAAATGCCACCGCCCGTCGAGGACCAGGCCCAGATATTTTATATGGCCCTGTATACTGACCCCTACACCATTTATTGTTATCGAGGCGCCGGCGGGTGGTCTGCGCCGAGGCCCGTGAAATAGTAGGGCCTCTGACTTGTTGAGGGCCACCCTAAGCCCCAGCGCCTCGATACGTCTGACCACCTCCGCGGTACCCGAGGTGGCCAGCTGCACCGCCTCCTCGAAGTTCCCTCCCCGGGCCGTGACAAGGGTATCGTCGGCATAACAAATTACGCCCAGCCCGGGGGGAAGCCGGCCACGTAGGACCCAGTCGTACCCGATGTCCCACAGGAGCGGTCCCAAGACAGATCCCTGTGGGACACCGCACGACATGGCCCTCCTCACAGCGTCCCCTTCCCGGCTTACGAAGAGGACGCTGCGGCCTTCGAGGTAGTCTGCCACCAGCCGCCTCAGGTAGGCGGGCACCCCGTGGAATCGGAGTGCCTCCCTGATGCAGCCGAATGGCAGACTGTTAAATGCGTTGGCGATGTCCAACGACACCGCCAACAGCACCCCTCGCTGAGCGACGGCCTCCATGGCCACAGCCTTCAGCCGCAGAATGGCGTCGACCGTCGAACGCCCCGAACGAAAACCGAACTGAGCGTCCGACAGGTCGGGGCCCACCTCCACAACGTGCCGGACGATACGGGCAGCGATAATCCTCTCGAGTAGCTTACCCGCATCATCCAACAGCACGATGGGTCTAAAGGCCGCGACCGAATCCGGGGGCCTTCCCGGTTTTGGCAGGAGCACGAGCTTCCCCTCCTTCCAGCAGTCAGGAAACCGTCCGGACGCCAGGCTCGCGTCGAACAGTCTCCTGAGGCGGGGCTCCAGATGGTCGAGGACCAGGGCCAGAACTCGGGCGGGAACCCCATCCGGCCCGGGGGCGGTGTTCTTCCGCATGCGGGACACCGCCGCCCCCATTTCCATTTCGGAGACGGGCGGCACACTCTCCTCCTCGGCCTCCCGGTCGTCATCTGGTGGAGCCATGACCGGGGGCATGTGCGTCGTCCGCCGTGGGAAAAGACCCTCGACCACCTCGGTGAGGAAACTCGGCTGGAGCGTCTCCGTAAGGGGGGGACCCCTAGTGCGGAGCTTGTTTAGCGCCGCACGGTACGGGCGTCCCCAGGGGTCACGGTCGAGACCCTCCAACATCTCCTGCCGCTTCATCTCTTTGGCGCGACAGATGGCCAGCTTGAACTCTGCGCGCGCGTTGCGATACGCCTCGTATAGCCGGCCCTCCCGCTCTGGATCGTGGTTACGCCGCCGGCTGCGGGTGTAGGACCTCCAGGCACGAATGCAAGCCACACGAAGGTCCGCCAGCTCGCGGGACCACTAATAGACCCCCTTCCTTTGGGGCGGACGCCGCACGCGGGGCATGGCCGCGTCGCAGATTTGTGATACTGCCTCCTGCCAGTGGCCAGCCTCGGCGTCCACGTCCTCGGTCAGGGGGGGTGAAGACAGCCAGGAAGACACGATGGCCGCCTCCACCAGTAGTTCCCGGTTCAGCTTACCCACAGCCCACCGCGGGAAAACGGGAGCTCTGTCCGCCACGTGACCCCTACTGGGGCCCCGGAGGGACCGGGAGACCCCAATCCGTATATACCGGTGATCGGATAGGGTCTCAACCTCCTCCAGGACACACCAGTCCCTTACCCGTGCTGCGACAGTGGGGCTAGCGAACGAAAGGTCCACTATCGACCCGCCCCACTGCCGCACGCACGTATTGGTGGATCCCCTGTTAAGCAAACAGAGATCCGCCGCTGCCGCCCATTCCTCGACCGCCGTTCCGCGGGCGTCCGTCCTAGGGGACCCCCACGCCACAGATTTGGCGTTAAAGTCCCCCAGCACCAAGACGTGGCTAGGTGCTAGTCGCCGTATCGAGGTCTCCAGGTTGTAAAGGAAGACCTCGAAGGCAGCCAGACTCCGATTGGGGGAGAAGTAGACGCCGTAGAGCGTGACGCCCCCCCAATCGGCCGCGACATATCCCATGCCCTTGTCCCTGACCGACAAGGGCGGGGAATGAAGCGCCGTAGATCCGACTACCGCCACGGAGCCATCACGGCTGCCTGCCCAATTGGGACAACCCACCTCCTCCCATGCCCATACCAACCTTCCGGTCATACTGGGCGAAATGCGTTGGGAGGTGCGCGCGGTACTTGCTATGACGCTCTTTCCCACGCGCACTTCTTGACTCCCGACAAATTCCGTACTCTTTCTGAGATTCCTGTCCCTTTTGTTATTCTCCCCTCTTTTAGGGGCTAACATACACAGCATGTGTTGACTGTCCCGTCAGCTGTTATCTAATTCTTCAAGCTCTTTCCTCATATTGTGCCATCGGTGCGCGTATTTGGCCAGTCGCTGATAGTTTCCCGGTGAGGACACCAATTCCGGGTAGTAAACCGGTCCCGGCTCAGGTCTCACGATCCCATCCAACATTTCGCACCGGATCTCATCATATAGTGGGCAGCACCACAGAATGTGATGCAGATCTTCATCAGCCTCTCCACAGAAACATTCCTTAACTGTTCCAAGCTTCATCTCGTACAATCGCTTTCGGAAGCATCCATGCCCAAGGAGAATCTGCGAGGTTTTGTAGTCCGGTTCAACCCAAGTTGCCTCAAGTCGAGCCGCCACGTCCGGGAAATATCTGTACATCTCTCGTCCCGACGATTCAACATCCCACCTTTGCTGCCAAACAGCCAGGATCTCTTGCATAATGACCTTCCTACCAGCCCTCCGTTCCGACCTGGTCGCGGAGCTAACGTATTCTATTGCCACCCTCCCCGCAAGCGTCACCTCGAGGTCAGCCGGCAGCACCCCCGCGAGAACAGGCAAAGTGGCGGTACTGGACGATCTGTACGCCTTGGTGAGCAATATTAGGGCGGGCCGCTGAGTACGCAAGAGTGCGCTTCGAACAACATGAAGGGACGCACGCTGGTACCATACCGCTGCAGCATACGTAATCGTGGCCTGAAACGTGCCCCGATACAGCACCTTAAGGGCGCTATACCGTATACCCCAAGAACTGGCCGACACCCTTGACATCTTACCAAAACACTTCGCAGCACGCTCCCCTATCGACACCGCATGCCGCGCGAAGGACAAACAGTTGTCTATTACCACACCTAGTACCCTCGTTTCCGCAACACTCCGGATCGAGGAGCCCCCCAGCCTGATGATTGGTGGCCGCTGTAGGCGTCCTCGAAGAGTCATAGTGCATGACTTTGAGGGCGCAAATTGTAGCCTATTACGACATCCCCAGGCTTCGACCATCCGCAAGACCTTGTCGGCCTTCGCCTCAATATCTGCCCGGGACTGCGCCTCGACCAGGATGGTCACATCGTCCGCGTATGCCACCAAGTCGGCTCCCACTGGTAATGGTAATCTCAACAGGTCGTCCATGAGCACATTCCACAGCGCTGGTCCCAACACTGAGCCTTGAGGACATCCCATTGTGGCAGCCTTCCACACCACCTGGCTGCCGACGAAGAGGCCAACTTGGCGGTGAGTGAAGTAGTCCACCAGCATCCGATAGATGTTTGGCGGGCAACCCCCCCTCTTCGCCTTGACCAAAATCATCGGCCACCAGGCGTGGTCGAAGGCCCCCGAAATGTCTAGAAAGATGGCCTGTAAGTATTTCGCGCCCCCCCCTTTGGCCGAGTCCAAGATGGTCCGTAAAGCGGACACTGTCGACCTCCCCCGGGTGAACCCATGCTGACGAGCGGAGACGCCCATCTCGATCTGTGGAGCACTTCTTAACATTACCCGTTCTAGGACTTTCCCCAGGACCGGAAGCAGAGTAATCGGTCGATAGGCCCCTGGGTCGGAGAGCGGCCGGTCGTTGCCCTTAGGCAGGACAAGCAGCCTCCCCCCCTTCCATACCTCCGGAAATACACCCTCTTGCACACATTTAGCCATGACCTGGGTGAACTCTGAGCTGGCAGCAGACCAAACGTTCTTCAGGATCTTCGCATTCAACCCGTCCAGACCCGGAGCAGTGTTAGGCAGCGCCTTGACTATGTCCTTGAGATCCCCCTCTGACAGAGGAGCCGCATCGACACCCGAGGGCGTGAGCGAAGCCATCAAGCGCACCCGTCCATGATACTCCGTATCCCGCGACGCATCATCGTCCGGGCATAGGGCACCCATCAAGTTACGCATGGCCTCGCTAACGGACCCAGCAAAATGACCGGCGTAAGTCGTGCCGTTGATGACGTTAGCGGGCGGCCTAAACCTACCACTAACGCAGCTATACGCGGGACCCCAGGGGTCACTGTTGCCCGAATCGGCTATTCGACGAAAGAAATTTAGCTCAGCCTCCTCCATCGCCCTTCTGTATCTGACTCGAGCATCTTTCATGGCCTGCCTCGCTAATTCTTCACGTACCCCACCTCTTTTACGCATTCCTTGCCATACACGTCTCTTTCTTCCATATTCACGCCTGAACCCTTCCAAGTGAGGGGACCACCATTCATAGCCTTTGTCCTTCACCCGGGCCGTTTTCTCACCCAAACAGAGCCCCGCAGACTTCACGATCATATCTGTAAATTGCTTGCACACATCGGACGCAGGCTTGTCCCATCTCATACTACCCATGCGCGCATTAAGCGTGGCCTGAAACAAGTTCCAGTCCACCGCCCGGTCCCGATACCTCACCGGTCCACATTCGTCTAAATCGCCCAATTGGGACAGTCAGGAACGCGATAGGGCTCCGCGGCTACGGCTACACCGATCGACCGCTCCACCATGGACTGCAGGAAAAGATCCTGCGCTGCAGCGGAGCGGCCGAGATTCGCCTGGAGGAGGACGATGTCACGGTCCGTGACAAACCGTGACTATGTCCTCCCCCTCCCGCACTGGCGGTCGCGTCACGCTAGGTGGGGCAGCCTGGGCTGATTGGCTGCTCCCCCCTTTAGGGCCTCTGGCCGGAGGTCTGCACCCCTCCCGCCCCATGCTATGATTGGCGGGACGCTTTCCCGCCGCACACGCGGGGCAAAACGGGGCTGCGGTGCAGGTCGCCGCTTGGTGCCCTGCCTGACCGCAGCGGAAGCAGAGACCGCTGCAGTCAAAGCAGTTCGTGCATGTCGGCCGTGTATGTCCGACCGCCATGCACTTAAAACACCTCGCGGGCCTGGGCTCCAGCACGGTGACTCGTGCGGAGCTCCAGCCCACGAGAATTCTACCTGCGGCGGCCAACGTGGCAGCCGCCGCGACAGGGCATTGCACCCATACGGCACCTACACCTCCAGGCCCGGGGCGAATGGTGCCCACCCGGACGGTGTCCGCAGTAGATCCGGTTTTCAGCGTTACCGCCTCCCGGATATCGTCCACCGTCACTGAGTCGTCCAGTCCGGAAATGCGCAATTCTGCACACTTCACGGGCCTGGCGACCCGGACCCCACTCTCCCCGGCGAACAGACCACGCAGCTTTTCCGCTATGAGATCGGCCGTTCTCGAGCCCTCCGCCCCGGGGAACTCGAGTACTCGAGCGCCCGTCCGGGCTTGGCGGGTCCTTGCGGCGACGCCTCCGATTTCGGATACGTCAATTTCCCGCCGGGCTCGCTTGAGAACCGCCTCATAGCTGAGGCCCTTTTCTTTTGCCTCAGGCAGCAGGGTGACAACCACCGCTGCAGACTTTGGCGCCTTTAAATTGCGCTTGCGCGACCTCTTCTTTTTATTATTTCCACCGCCGGGCTCGCCCCTAGCTGCAGCAGGTGCCACTTCTCGAGCTGCGGCGCCTTGTCTCTTTTTGCCCCGGGACTTTCTTCCGCCACCAACAGTCTGCCAGCCCTCGTCAACAGGCGTGGCGTTGCGGGGTGCAGGGTCCCGAGGTGCAGCTGCTTGAGCCCGCGAGGGCCCGGCAGTGCCAGGTAGGGCCGGGAATTCCTCCCGACCATGAGGCCTCTGGGGCTGGGCCCTCGGTGGCTGGGCGTTGATGGGCTGCCCAGCCTTGGCACCCTTTTTCCTTTTAGGGGCGCGTTCCGGCGGCGGTGCCGCCGTTGCCGCAGAGTATGAGGCCACGCGGCCACCCTGACAAGGAAGCGGCGCTGGTGCCGAGGGTGCCATGGTGCTCCTCTTATCCGCAGCAAGCGGCGGACGTACGCGTGGCTCCGGTGGGAGCCGGGCATCGAGAGCGCTGATCCGCGGGCCGAAGACTGCCTCAACGCGGTCAATTAGGCAGCGGAGCAGCTCCTCTGACGCATCGATTGGTGGCGCAGAAGCGCCTGATACGGCGGCCGAGGATGGCCTCGGGACTGCCTCAGGGAGCCCTAGCTCTGCTCTCATATTGGCCATCCCGAGGCGCATTTCTTCTACATTGGCCTCGAGGCGCTGATTCCGCGCCCCGAGCTCAGCCACCTCCGCCTCCAGGCGCTCATTGCGCGCCACCAGCCGCTCCACCACGTTGGACAGCTCCGTGGCGGCATTCCTTAGGCACCTTACAAAGGTGCCCTTTAAATTTTTTGAGCCTGTGGCCACCGTTGTAATTATGGCCACGCTGTCCAAGGCTCTTTCCGCTATACGGGCCGCTGAGGGCGGCCCGTCTTGGTCAATTGGAAGGCGGAGCTTATCTGATAGGAGCGCTAGCCGCTCCTCCGCGGTTTGCTCCGCCTCCTTCCTCTTTAAACTTGCCTCGGCCTTGTTGCCCGAGACATTACGGGGGATTGGCGTCCCTGGCCGGCTGTTGCCTCTACCCCTAGACGCTGTGGCTATTTTTGGGGGAGGCATCTCCGCTGAACTCCCGTCGGACTCCGACGCAGCGCCACCCTGAGACAGGGTACGCTTGCGCCAGAACCGCGACGGGAGCGGCTCTGAAACCGCAGTGACCTCCGCTGGCCGCGGTGTTTGCACCATGGCACCTACACTTAAGCCATCCTCCTCGTTCGCAGACATCTCAGCGGCTGAAGTTACCGCCGAGCTGCCCGTCGCCGAGTCGTCCCTTGAAGATTGGGACCCTCCCATCTTGTTGCCCTTGCGGGACTTTCTGCCGCCACGCGTTTTGCGCGCGGCCGCACTAGTAGGGGCCGCATTTACAGCCGGACCCCTATCGGCTGAGGCATCGGGATTATCACCCGACTGCGTCATTTTTTTATTATTTGAACATAATTCCATACTGTTCCCACGAGTATGGGAGAAAGTAGGTCCACCCGGGCAGAGCTCCCTTTACCCGGGTAAGCGTACATTTATAACCCAGCACAGGGGGTCCGCAGGTACCCTGGCTGGGGCCGCGCTAGAGACTGAACTACCCATCAGCCATGCATCTCCTCGCCGCGCGCCAGAACTTGAGATTCGGGGTAATTTTTTATAGAGGTTGTCTTCCTCGCGGTCCGGGCGATTAAGCCAAGACCCTCGTTCCTGAATGCCCGCGAGACGTAACCACAGACACGCGCTCAGGTTTACGATTTGGGACGGGGGGGGCCGCTGTGGCCCCACTGTCCCCCTTCTCCAGAGCCCGGTGAGCCAGTCTGGCCCCACCGACTCCGACGCCTGGTCTATCCGCCGTACCCTCTGCTAAATCAGAGGGACACGCGGAGACCCGTCCTGTCCGGAATTTTAGCAGCCGGCGACTGCCGACGTTGCCCGGGGTGCACCACTAGGAGGTAAACCGGACAAATTAGCACCCCACGCTGCGAACCCAGTTTCAATCCTTTCTGTAGAGGTTGGGAAATTATACAAATATTTAGTAGATTACTATGTTTAATTAAAAATAGGTTAATAAAAAAATAGCAGGTAGTGGGTTCGACTACGCTCACAAGCCGACGGATGCTTGAGGTTCCTGAATAGAACACCACTGCCCTGCATTAACCTCCCGGTAGCTCGCGGAGAAGTAGTATCCAAGCAGCTGCGGCACAGAAGCAGGCAGTGATGTGGCTTGCGTCAGGCAGCGACAGGTAGTACAGACGTCCGTAGATGCTCCGGTGGCAGTTGCCGGGTAGGTGGACCCTGGAACGGTGCGCACCCTACTATTTTACAATTATCCCGATAAAATAGTTTGACTGCAACACCATGAACCATAACTACACAAGGATGTGCTAAGCAGAAGCAGGTGGCATGATATGATAGTGGCAAGAAATAATGCTCGATGATGAGGCAGTAAAAAAATAACGGTAGCTAACATTAATCATGATTTCACTTAAAACTAAATTATTGCTACAGTAGCACAGTAACAACACTGGTCGAACCGGTTTACAAGAGAAGGGAAGGAAAACACTACTAGAAGAGATAAAAGTAGGTACAAGATGGAAACTATATTCTATAACTGGGTATAATGACCGGTATGATCTCACAAGGACACGATGACATGATATGGCACAGCTAGTGAAATAACGAATATTATATCTACAGCGTTAATATGCTACAGTAATAAAGTATGTAATATTTGCAACACTCACCCAAGACGAGGTAACACAGTTTCACAGCTGTTTATGCGTACAGCATTTAAAATGTCGAAGTGAACTAGTTAGTAGATAGAAAGCATAAAAATCTATGATATATTATGTCCGCGTCTAGCAACGGCGGTGTCCGAGCTCGAGTGCCCCTCCCCGCGGCTCGCCGGCGGGTCGGCTGGCCGCTAAACCTGTAGCAGCTCACTCCACACGACAACAAGAATATTTTATAACTTAAGTACCTATACCTAACATTTACGCAATAATTACCTATCGCGATGATGCGCCCTTTAGTGTGGCCCAAGCATCAGCGTGGCCCGAGCATCAGTGTGGCCCGAGATGAAGAAAATCTGCCAGCTATAATATTATAAAACCTACTTTTTTCTGCAAGCAATGTTACTATTGCAGGTTATAACCAGCTGCACGGTAAACGTGCGGCAGCGGTCCGACGCGAAACTTCTAATTTGAAAGCGCCCTTAGGCAATAACTCCAGTGGTTTGATATACAAAGAGATTGAACGTTCAAGTGTGCACCCAATTTATCACATTTACGCAATAATTACCTATCGCGATGATGCGCCCTTTAGTGTGGCCCAAGCATCAGCGTGGCCCGAGCATCAGTGTGGCCCGAGATGAAGAAAATCTGCCAGCTATAATATTATAAAACCTACTTTTTTCTGCAAGCAATGTTACTATTGCAGATTATGAAAAAAGTAGAACAGATGTTTTTTGCTATACCAGTTCTTAATATTTGTATTTAAAATCCAAAGTGCCAATGACTAAGGGGGTGCCAGCAATACTATAGTTTACCCTACCGATCGGTCGAGCGACTGATTTGAGTGATCTGAGTTTGCATCGGATTTCGCGCCGCCACTGAGCAATAGTGTTGATACCACATTGTAAAAAGTTGTCGATAAAAATACAAGGGCAAAGGAGTCTATACAGTAATGTATCTCGTACATATAATCATTTTTGAAATATTTTCCGATTTATTTAGTATGAGTATTATATATTGTGAGCTTTATTACAATATAATATATATAATAATAAATTGCATCAACAATCAATTAAAATTACTTACAAAATGTGAACTTCAACCATATTGATTTTTTATTTTATTTATTTATTGCAGATATCCTAAAGATCTGAGTTAATGGAATGAATAGAAGAAATTTTGTAATAACAAAGTTACCTGGATTCCCACAAGGAACAGTGTCATATGGACGGGCCTCGTGGCGTGGTCGGTAGTGCAACCGACTTCCGTGCACGAGGTCGTGGGTTCGATTCCCACCCAGGACAATTATTTGTGTGATGAACACAGATAATTGTACTGCGTCTGGGTGTTTTCTGTCTATGATATGTATGTATTTACAAAATAAAAAGTAGTATATGTATTATATCCGTAATCTGGTACTCATAGCACAAGCGTTAATCTTAGTTTGGGACCAGAGAACGTTATGTGAAAATGTCCGTGAATATTTATTTATATGTTCAGACCATTTCAAGATAATATGATATTAACAAGTTTGTTTGCTAATTTGTAAATAAACTCCTATTTGTATTATAATGGATATATTATTACATTTGTATAACTTTCAAACCTTCATCCCGACCCTAACAGAGTTCTCGATTTTATCGATAATGCCTATCGACATTTGTTACAGCCATGGTTAAAGCAACTTGTCTATGTAGTTGTGTCCATTTGCGAATGTGGTCTGGCTCAAGGAAATATAAACCATATATTTTTTTGTTGCCCTAAATTAAACTGTTCTTTATATATAATATTTTACCAACTGAAATCTCTCGTCCTACATCTTTTAAACTTCTTTTGTCTCTTGTATTTACTCCATGTATTAAAACACTTTGTAAATTCATAAAAGTTAATAAGATTAAATTGTAAATGTATGTACATATTATAGAGGTATTTAGTTTAAAAAAAATAGTTTTGGTTTTGTATATATTGTATTCCTGCTGCGCTGCCGTGTCTTTTTGCGAAATGGAAGGGACATGGCAGAGTGCGAACAGGGGATGACTAACAATCTCTGCCTTGTAGAAATGAGTGCCAAAGGGCGACACGTCCCCCTATGCGCTGACTTACAATATTCCTAAGTGAATATTATATGATATTCACTTAAAGGAATATTGCGCGCAATATATAGATTACTAGCAGTGCCCGCGGACTCCGTTCCGCGTTAGAAATATTTTTGTCCCGGCCCGTTTGTCCCGCGTAATACTTTAGGTTAAAAGTTCGGGATAAATAAAAATTATAATGAATTTTTTTAGTTTTTTGTTTTTTTTAATTGTTTTTTGTATGTTTTGTTTTTTTATGTTACTGTTTTTTGTTGTTATTTTTATTACTTGATGTTAATATACACTATTTACATCATGTTTACTTATTTTAAAACTTCTCTATATACTATATTAGTTTAAATGTTATCATTTGGTACTAAAATATATTGTCTTTCAGGAGTTCCAACCCGAGATAAGCCAACATATAACTGACCATAGGAAAAACAGTGCTTTCTCAGGTCAATCCCACCAGAGAAAATGTTTGACCCTGGGACTTATTAATAGTGAGGGCAAAAGAGACCTTGACGGGATACTGTAACCTTTTAAACGATAGAGGTAAATCAGGTGGAATCATGGCTATCCGCGGAATATAAGCAAGTTGTCCCACTGCTGGCCCTGTGAGAATGGTCGCCACGATTATATTCTCCCGCAACTCTTTTATGAGCAGCCTTGTGCCATTACACGTGTTGGGGAGTCTCAAGTTCCTTAAAAGCATGATAGGAATGCCAACTTTTAGCATAAGGTCGTGGGGAGGTAAGCCAGAAGGACTCTCTTGAGGATAGTGCACTGTATCCTCAATATTACACACCGTGTCAATGGACTTATAGTGTTTGACTTGACCGGGAATTTTTCCTAAAATTATTTTATTTATCTCATTCACTGAATCATTTCTGGGTGAGACTTGCCCTAGAACAAAGCCAATGATAATCTCTTTCCATTAAACTTTCAAGACCGTGATATATTGGCGTCTATCAGATCTTCTAACCTGTGTAATATGTGACCTAACCGATTGTCAAGTTTAATGTCATCCCTACCGTTGGTGTTAGGACAGCAAATTTTTCCTTCTCCAAGATTCAGTAGTTGATGCGGAAAGTCGTTATAGTAGTTATCGCTCAAGTGGGCTCTCATGTTTGTTCGTAAATTGAGAGTTTCAACGGAACTCCATAAGCATGATAATTTTAAGCATGGCCTGATGACATCGGCGCGTGTTCCTTTTGTTATTACTGGCAGCGTTTGCCGAAAATCGCCCGCAAAAACAAAAGTAACACCACCCATATCAGCGTCTGAGTTTCTGATGTCTTTTAGCATACGGTTCACGGCTTCAATATGAGCTCTATGACTCATGGTACATTCGTCCCATATAATTAAAACATATTTATAAAGATATAAATTAATATCATATGGGCTAAGCTTCACAAAAATTATTTTTAATCCACAATTTTAACAGTAAAAGCAGTTATTGTGAGTTATCCGTAGGAGATAGGCATATGCTATCGCGGACTTTTTTACATTTTGATACGTTCTTTAATATTGTAGTACATTGTTTTGTTCTATTCTCAATAGTTTCCGCAGCGCACGCGATGAAAGCAATTTTTTTTACAACTTGGATTACATTATTCAAGTTTAAGTAAAGATGCGTAATTAATTTTGGAAATTATTATAGCCTATGACACTCCACATTAACGTAGCTTTTTATTGGGGAAATAATTTAGAAAATCGGTTCAGTAGATCCAGAGATTACCCCTTACAATGTCACAAACTCACAAACGTTACCTCTTTATAATATTAGTATAGACAAGATATTGTTTCTATTTATTGTTAATTTTTGTCATAACCCAAAAACTGCCGCCAAATGCGGGCTGGTTAATTTACCTACAGCATGTTTGTCACGGGTGGACTCGTTTACCAGTTACTTTAACACCTCTATCGTTCCCTATGATATATACCTATTATAAAATTCTGTAATTTATATAATAAATGTTAATCATTCAAACCGCCCAGTCCATCGCACGGCACCATATAAGTACTACTTATCTATCAAGTTTTTTTGAGGATTTTTATAATCATATCACCTAATTGGGCAAGCGTAGCGGTCCAGAGCACTTCCCCGGATTGGATGGGACGCAGGTTCGAATCCTGCTCGCAGTAAGGCTCTATCTTTCCACTTTCACAAATATGTTATTTAAAAGCTGAATAACTTTTTGTTGACCCACTCAGGATTCAATCACGAAACCTCGTGATCCTTAGTCACAAACGCTACCGCTAGACCACCGAAGCAGTGGTATTTGTCAATAAAAAATATATTACAATAAAATATCAGAGCAAAGATTATGACATACAAATGTCATACATATAGGTAATATGGTAATATGAACTATATTTAAAAATAATTAATAGATATCTAAATTGTTGGCCAGACAGTACAGGTTTGGCCATTATTGATCCCTTTATTAAATGAAAACAATTCTATAAACAAATATGTATTATATTTTGCTCATTTTGTAAAAAACATCGTGTTCTATTAATGTTAACAAAAAAAACCTGTTTAAAACTATTTAGGTTACAAGCGATTGATTTATTATAGTTATATATCTGGTGAGAATTCACATTTGTAAAATAAAACCCATTACAATAAATTAAAAATAAAATAATTTTTATCACGTTTAACATCATGGAATCATAGAATAAAACTGAATAGGTTTAATTTCAACCATTAAAATATAAAATATGTCACACATAAACTTTATAAGTAATAACAAATTGACTTGCAAGGTTACTGCACATGGACGTAATTATTTTATATACACTATCATAGTAAATATTTTTATCTAATACAAGAGCGGATCCAGGCGTTTCATAGGGTCACAAACTACCAGCGGGTTGGGTCTGATACTGATAAATTTTCTAATCTCATTGCTGGTCGAAAATTCATACTCATGACTAAATGTTATTATTAAGATTAATTTATGATTGTAATCTAATTTGGAATCTGTCTCACAAGAGCTTGGTCATATGACCTGATTGGTAAAATTATCCCCTCCCCCCTGACTAAAAGGCTGGATCCACCCTTGATCTAATACTAGGCAACTATATCAAGGTACATCATTATGTAAAAAAACTTGTGGGTTTAAAGAAGCAAGCTTCCAATTCGTTTGCAGCACATATCTACATAAAACATTAGTGTCTTTTCAAAGGAGCCTATTTCTCATTTAGGAAAAATCTTTTTGATGATGCGGCGTCGCCACGCCAATTTATTTAATTGTTTTTAATGTCATCTGTTGACAAAATCATTTAATTAGGAAGTATAATGTCAATCAATAAACCAATAACAGTTTTAATTCGTCTATGGATGGAAAAAGAGGGCGCTTACCAAGAAATATATAAGACTCGAACAATATTTGAAGAACGAAAGAGAGAGAGACGTCCCGTGACAGCTCATTTTTTTTTAGTGCGTTTCGGTCCCCATTCTATACCCTCAGTGATATTATGATGTTATAAAACAGCTTCCTCTAGAAATTTATCTACGAAAATAAGCGCCTTATTTTTTAATATTTTGTTCAATCCACTTGAATGAATAAATCCTTTTGAAAAGACACTCCACAGTTATATTATAATACAATATAAAATTTACACGAAAGAATATAGTCAGTTTGCAAATGAAAATATACTATAGGGAAAAAATAATAATAAATATATTAATAATATATTATTAATAAATATATTATTAGCAAGTAACTTTACCACAACTGTGATACTTGTGTGTTACAAAGGATCCGATGGCACTGATATTAGGTATGTTGTTGAACAACTTGTTTGGATGCCTCTGATTGTGAGTAGGGACGTGTACCACATAACAGAGGTGTATCCATATCGTGTGAACAAAGTTTGACGCTTCTTGGCATGAGCAAAGTTTCTTAATAAAATAATAATTGCTAATTAACTTAATGTTCAGGGCTCAGACTAACCAAACGGACGGAGCATTACGAACAATCCAGTGAAGCCATATAAAACCATTTCAATCTTGTAATTACTCGCACACACAAATACAAACAAAACCATGCCAAAACGAAGTGTCATAAAACACGAGTGTTACCAGAGTATGATTTAAAATTATCCCAAATGACTCGACGATTTCGTACGTACGTTACGTACATGAATACGTGTCGTAAGCGCCATAATATTCCCTATATGATTTGCTGTAAACTTACTTTATAATTTTACTTCCTTTATGTTATAAACATAAAACTTTTAAAAATTTACCTAGATTAAATAGAGATTATTTAACGCAGTGCTTGTCCCAGAATCTGTGGAGTGAGGCTGACTGACCGCATTCGTAACAATGACGTAAGAGAGCGAGTAGGTATGAAAGTGAGTATTGGTGTAGATGCGAAAGGGAATGCTCCGATGGTTCCGACATGTGGAAAGAATGCTGGACGAGCGACTGGTTAAGAAGATATACAATGCGAAAGTGGAAGGATGTAGGTACAGGGGGAGACCGAGACTCACCTACCGAGACCAAATCGGTCATGTATTGAAGGAAAGTGGAGACAGGAGTCTCCGAAACCGGCGAGCGTGTATGAAGAGAGTTATGAATTTTGAGGAAACGAGAGATGTATGCAAGAAGCCTCTTGGAACTCTGTTCTCTCTTCTTACCCCGCAAGGGAAATGGCCTGATGATAAGTTAGTTAGTTTTATTTCTTTCCGGTGACAATACTTTCACGCACACATCTTTAAAAAAGTGGCTTCACTTTTTAGTTGGCAATGCGGTGTCTTTATTTTTTAATTAATCTGAGGTTCAGGGATGCAGTGTACTGATGAGACACGTTATGTTTTATCAATATAAACGACAAGTGTTATGTTTTATCAATATTAAGGACATAATGAGAGAAATTTAGGAGGGAATCGCTAACTTCAGCTCCCTCCAAAAGTTACTTAAGAGCGAATTGTGAAACGTTTCATTTGCCCTTATAGACCACATCTAAATGAACATATTTACATGGGCGTATGTAGAATTCAGTTGAATGTTATGAATACATCCAAATATGTATATATTTTCAAGTGTTGATTTTTCTACTATAGGTATATTTGGCGGAGAGACAGCACGCGGCGGGATTATTTAGTGGGTGAGGGCCCCACACTACCCTGTTCGTTGCCCTGAACGACGGGGTGTGCGGTTAGGAACATTTTTTCCCCCCTTAACAAAAAAAAGGGTTGTGATTATTATTTTAAATGGCTTAGTAAGGTTTTTAAAATTAATTCAGTGTACCTTCTTATTTTTTTCTAAACGTGGCTAATCAGCATACGGCCCACCTGATAGTAAGCGGTTACCTAGCTACTAGCAGCACTAGGGGCATCACTCGCACGTCGCCAACTTCAAGGAATACGAGGTGGAGGGGAAGGATAATAAGGAAGGGGATAATGCCTCCAGCGCTTTCACTCACCACACGAAACACAACAGTGTACCTAACATTGTTTCACGCTGATCTTTTGTGAAAGCGTGGCACTTCCCCGATCGTGCCAGCCCATTTAAGCTAGGACAAGAAATGCTCTATCTAGTACTAAAAAATCTTGTTGTTTTCAAACAAGAACCAAAAAGAGTGATTCAACA
Organism: Leucoma salicis; assembly: GCA_948253155.1. Taxonomy (NCBI): domain Eukaryota; kingdom Metazoa; phylum Arthropoda; class Insecta; order Lepidoptera; family Erebidae; genus Leucoma; species Leucoma salicis. The sequence goes on along the minus strand of OX411820.1, from coordinate 17,556,291 downwards.
CAATAGTGTGAAAATGTGAAATCGAAACTAACAGTCACGAGCAGGATTTTCTATTTCACATTTTCACACTTTCTGTTGAATTATTGGCTAAGCATGTCAAATGCTAAAAATATATAAAGAGAGTGATTTTTAAAAATGCTTATAAATTTTGATTGTATTATAAGAGTTAAGTAATATTTTGTTTCTACCAAATTTTCAAAAAATATTGTGTAAGTGCCTAGCTTGTCCCAGCCTGAATGGGCAGACTCATTGGGGAAGTACCACCGTGTCATAAAATATGAGCGTGAAAAAACGGTAGGCTACTGTTGTAGCCGTGTGGAGCCGGCTTTAGAATTGTCCGCCCCCCAAACCATGGGAGTCGTAAGAGGCCGACTGAGGAAATACCAGGAGGAGTGGGCAGCAGCACTCCCTCGAGTATTAACAGCATGCACAAGCGTGGCGATTACGGCACTATACCCCCCAATTTGGGGAGGCCTATGTCCAGCAGTGGACGTCGAAAGGCTGATGGATGGATGATGGACTGTTGTTTCGCATGCTGAGTGAGAAATCCCCCACCTTTATCCTTTTTCCCCAGCTCCTATCCCTTTCCTTGGGGTTGGCGACGTGCAGTGATGCCTCTGTTGCTAGCGTCTGTAGGCTACGGTAACTGCTTACCATCAAATGAGCGTATGCTTGTTTGCCACCCGCATAAGATACAAAAAACAAAACTCTAATTTTAAAAAACTGATATAGATTTTGATGTCCCTCTCATCTCACACAACGATGATCCACCCCTAGTTACACTTTGTAAATGTAGTTCGGCATTAGTAAAATGGGTTCTTATTACTACAAATTACATTTTTATATCACATTACTTCTATTAATATGTTGACAGTGGACGCAAGAAATGGAACAAAAAGAAACCCGTAGAAAAATTGGTTATAGAAATATTTTTTATTTTATTTTTATTAATTACTAAAACTGTGGATTTGACAACATGGATTTTGGGTTTGTATATATACTGGTGCTATTATAGGTATGCTTCGGTAATGCTCGAGTCTAAGTTCGTCTCCCCCTAACCCTCGTGCAGAACATGCTTAACTGTATTTCGGAAATATTTCTTTTTGTTTGTCTCCTAATATTCGTAGCGTGATGTTTAATATCTTTCTCAAGAATTGGACTATCAAATATAAGTATAAGAAATTCATATCCAACTGGTAAATCATTTTAGATATTCAATTCAATTCTTCTTTATGGCGATCCTGATAAATTCTTCAATGATAGTATTCTTGATTATTATGCTCCAATTTGTTATGTGCTGGTTAGAGCTTAGTGTGTACTTGGTATGTACTATTTTTTAAGAGTGGAGAGTCTTGTAAAGATTAATAGCTACTATAGTAAATTAAGCTATTAAGCTCTTGTCCGTGTGGTGACGTACTAAGAATACAAGTGTCACCACCCCATTCTTTCCCACGGGTGTCGTATGAGGCGACTAAGGGAAGTAAGCAATTATCATCCATTGCGTGACTGGTGGTAGGGCTGGGTGGCAGTGGGAGTACTCACTTGGTATCGGGCCCGAGCGGGTTGGTACCACCACCTCCCGTGTGACCGGCCATGAAGCACATCGTTGCGTTTTGGCTGTAGCAGGAGATAGCCGTTTATTCTTTCTTTTCATATCTGTGAAATGAAATGGTGAGCAGTGGCTTGACAATACTCTCGGTATAGTTGAGTCCATGAGCGACGGTTACCATTTACCAACAGATGGCCGTGGCTCGTCTGCCACTACATGCAATAAAAAAAAAGTTAAAATAGAATTGAAATCTGTTTCAAATTACAGATATTTCTAAAATCTTACATTTATGGTAGTCTATCAGATTTAAATTGTAATATTTAAATAGAATACATATTTCTTTTAATATATTTTTAGGCGGAAACCTACTGGAAGCTTCATAAGATTTAAACGTCTACTGCCAACATAACAAAAACAAAATATCCTACAGACGGCTAGTAAAGCTCAAATCCGAAACATCAAATAGATAATTATCTCTATTGCTCAAGACGGAGATATGGCGCGTGTGAAAGCGACGGTCTCACTTCCCAGTCCACTCGGTAATCCTGCCATTTTCAAACGCCAGGTTCTTTCTAGGGAGAGGTACAAGTGCACCTCGCTTTACTATACCCATGTCTTCTCCAGGATAGTACTGTAAATAATAAAAGCTTAAATTACAACTTGGTATTAATCGTTCTTCATATTTCATCTGTTTGTAGTATCTTGTACATTTGTTTTTATAGCCTCACCTTTATTTCCGAAGGGGTAAGCAGAGAGTGACCCATATTTCGCCTATATATCATAATAGCAAATAATCTCTGTACAAAAGTAGCTCTTGCTACGGTTGGTTAATCGGTTTTGTACGGTCACTATAGTTTATTCAATAAAAAAAAGTCCATACTGCTCGAATTTATCCTTTTTTCCAATTTAAAAAAAAATGTTATACACATTGATAAAATTAATTTTATGATATTTAGTTACTTTTCTCCATTATTATTAGAGGGATCTTCAAAATATATCAAAGGTTAATTAAACGTACTAAAAGTGTCTTTGAGAAATTATATATAGAAATTTTGGAAATGATATTTGAGGTAGGTAATCATAGTTTGACCTTACCTGACATTGCGATACAAACTTCAATATATCTGAACATATGAACTCATTGTCTTCTTTTACTTGTTCTAATCTGTAACAAATGTCGCGTCAAATTAATTGTCGTAGTGTTGGTACCAACCGCCCGTAGCGGTGCAAAATTTTGCCGCCCAAAGCGCAAGGAAATTTTGCCTCCCTTTTATTTAGATATTGAAATAGAAAAAAACATTCTAATGATTACTAATTCTGAAAATGAAAGATAGATTATTTATTGTACACATTATGATTATGTATTCATGTGAGTAAATGTTTATTTCAGACTATATCTGCCCGCTACAATTGAAATTCTTTTTCTTGTTATTCTTTTTAAAGACATCACCCTGCACTAACGAATAATCCTTGTATCGCGAGTGACTTTACCAGACTCGGAACAACCATTTGTGGATCAAATAAAGAGTTGTCCTGTGTGGCAATCGAACCCACAACACTCGAGCGGTATCTAAATCACTCCGCCATCTGTGTAGTCGTCAGTCAGTGCATGATGATCGGTTTAGTTGTTACGGGATGAGAACGTAACTAACATGTGCACTTTCGCATTTATAATATTAGTAAGAGCTAGTCTTTGCCTGCGGCTCCAGACAAACGCAAATTTTTAGGTTATATCTCACGTTCCCGATATAGTAGCGGGAACTAACGTATGTATGTATGTGTATATATATGTACCCAACATATAAAATACTACATAGAAATGTGACACTAACGTATACTAGTTTTTAAATGCAACAAAAAGCTGTAATACCAAAATCGTTGCATCGAAATCCGTTAAGTAGGTAGTTGTTGAGTGCTGTGCGAATAAACAAACAGAGAAACAGACAAACAAACAGGAATTCTAACAGTATTTTTTTCTCAAATATCTTAAATGCATACAGCCACAGCTGTTACAGCTTTATAATACTATAGATGTGTACTCACAGTTCAGGTTTTGCTATCCTTTCCACTAGACACTTGCAAACTTTTTCACAGAGAGTCTCGTCAAACAATGGGATCCCAAACTGTAGGTCGAGTATCGTCCACCGCTGTAATCAAACATGTTCGTTAAAAAAACGGTTGTTGCCGCCATAGCTAAATTGTTAATTATATTTGAAATGACTACAAATTGTTAAATTTATGTGCCGCTTCTTTCTTCCAGGTTTAAAATCTAAAATTTTCACACAGTCCGTTACATCTTTAAAGTTGTGAATTGGTCTCTAGACAACGGTTGGATCAGAAGTAGGGAGTAGGCTTTTAAACTGACCCTTCTAAAAACTAAAGCGCCTATCTTAATTATAACTATTATATTAAACTATAGCTACCTACTTTGTAAGAGGCAATTAACTGATGTCAATTTAATGATTACATAAAGCCAGCTTTTCTTACATAGCATAGCATCACGCCTGTTTTCCCCGGAGATGTAGGCAGAGGTGTATTACACACCCACGACTCGCCAGCTATGTTTAAGTCCCACGTAATAGGCCAGCTTTTCTTAAATTACAATAAACTTGAATAACTTAAAGACAAAAAGAAGACGCTCTGTAATTGATTAAGTGATTTTCTCGATTATCTTCGTCGTCATAATCATTTCGTTCAGTACATTTAAGTGAACGAAATGATTGCGTAGTTATAGCTCATTAAATATGCTTAACCTACCAACATAACAGACCTCGCACACGCGCTCACAAGTGCCCGAACTAAAAGAGAAACAAAACGCCAAAAGAGAAACAACCGCGCCCCAGTCTCGTTTGGTCGACTAACTTGACTATACGTTCAATATGCCTACGTTTAATAAAAATAATATTTTCAGAAAAAGACTATTGTTTCATCATTTGCAAGTATTATTTTGCTTAAAAACAAAGAATTTGTTTTGAATTTATGTAAAAATAAATCATTAACACATAATATACACACATAGTAATATATGTATTATATCCGTAATCTGGTACCCATAGCACAAGCGTTAAGCTTATATTGGGACCAGAGGACGTTGTGTGAAATGTCCGTGAATATTTATTTATTTATATATACAATATAAACTACATAAGGTGATCATGGTGCGGCCTATTGGTAGAAGCTACATAAGTTAATAAATTATTGCAAAGAAAACTCATAGTGTTGAGTTTTATAATGGTACACGGTTTCAAATTAGAATGTTGAAGTTTGTATGTATTAATATAGACTGTCTATTGACTGTAGTGACTAGACACTTTTATTTATATATTTTTAGCATTTCACATGCCATACACACACATATGCATTAAACACAAAGTGTGAAAATGTGACATCGAAAATATCCTGCTCGTGACTGTTATTTTCGATATCACACTTTGTGTTTAATAAACAAAAATTTTGTATTAGACCTGACGTCCGTTTTTACTACGTCAATGTTATAGGTACTTGATACTTATGCAAAATTCTATATATTCCAGATTTATAGAAATAGTTAAAATCGGTAAATACCAATACATATATGCACTATTAAAAATAAGGTGTTTTAAAATAATGTTGTCAGATGGGTAATAAAATCATTATCGAATTATCGAGTCCATGAGTTGCGTCGAGTCACTCTTATCTGCCTGCTAGACAGAATTCAATTTGATTGACATCAAGAATTTGCCATATATATTTTCAATGTCAGACGCGCAAGATATTATTTTTTTTTTTTAACAAGAAAACAACAATTTTACTATAGGTAACTAAATATTTTATTCTAAAAATCTCACTCACCTCACGTTTACGAGTCTCATCATCGGAAATAATCTGTGCAGTTTCTTTACCGCTATCGCCTTCTGCTGCCGACATCTCAGTCAACTTGTCACTCAACTGCGTGAACATTGATATTGACTCCTCAGCCGGACTCAACAAATCGTTTATCTGATTCAGCGATTTATCAACTTTATTATTTAAGTTCTCATTACTAACCGAAGACGAGTGTAGTGGAACGAGATCTTCAATAGTTGATATAGAATCTTTACTAGTACATTTATCCAGATCTTTTTTGTCTGATTTCAAGTCTTCGATACTTGTAGAGGATGAATGTATGGGCACTAAATCATCACTACACGCTATAGATTCTTTGCTTTGCGCATGTTTACCATCTAAGTCCATATTATCTAGTTCATCACACAGTAGTTGTCCACATTCCACGCTTGTGAAACCATTGGCTGGGGAACTGTCCTTGCTTTCTGTGGTAGGTGTAACGGCAAAATGAGACTCGATGGGAGACCGTAACCTAGCGATAGATTTAGAATATTCTTCAATGTATTTTTCTGAAGATTCTGTTGATGATAGTGATATTTCGCTCACAGGCTTCTCTATTTCGCTTATATGCTTCTCTGATTCGTTTACATGCTTCTCTATTTCACTAACAGGCTTTTCTATTTCGCTGACAGGCTTCGCTATACCACATATATCTTTTCTTTTCTTTGTTTGAACTGAAAGAAATATATATATATATATATATATACATTTTTGGTCTGATGTGCCTCTGCCAGCATGAATTTACTTATAGTCTTATAAGTGGCCGGTGCAAAGTATTCCCCAGGTCATCTAGTTTCCGAATAACACAAAATGTACGAGTAAAATAATCGTTCAACAATATCTAACGTAGAAATGTAGATTTCTTGTAACAATCTTACGTATAGCGGCGTTCATCACCGCCACGTCTCATTTCCAGAGGGTTGAAAAGTGGGTAAGACAAGTGGTAATCCGTTGTCTCTGCCTACTCCTCTAGAAAACAGACGTAAATCTATGTAGGTAAGAATTTTTGATCTAGACTTGCAGGAATCCTACTATCCTCTTCACAATTAGACGAGAAGAGTTTCTATCCAAAACAACGAATGTTATGCACATTCATTAATACCTAAGTTGTGAACTACAAATTTAAAACTTTAAAGAACAAATTATTTGTGAATGTGGAAAAAGAGGTTTAGTTTATTTTTTATTGCATGTGTACACGAGCCACGGCCTATCTGATGGTAAATGGTAACCGTCGCTCATAGACTCAACTATACCGAGAGTATTATCAAGCCGCTGCTCACCATTTCATTTCACAGATATGAAATGAAAGAATAAATGGCTATCTCCTGCTACAGCCAAAACGCAACGATGTGCTTCATGGCCGGTCACACGGGAGATGGTGGTACCAACCCGCTCGGGCCCCATACCAAATGAGTAGTCCCACTTGTTACCCAGCCCTACCACCAGTCATGCAATGGATGATAATTGCTTACTTCCCTTAGTCGCCTCATACGACACCCGTGGGAAAGAATGAGGTGGTGACACTTGTATTCTTAAATACAATTATTAATTACTTAATTGCGATTGGGATTCGAACCTGCGTCCCTTCCAAACCGGGGAAGTGCTCTAGACCGCTAAGCTATCGCACTGACCGACGGCCATTCCCAATCTCCACATCACATTTGTTTTCACGACCCACGCCATCTATCGGATGCATTTACATGCATTAATCCAATATAGTAAGTTTAATTTTGCTATTAAAATTCATACTATATGATGGCGCATTCATTCACAAATAATTTAGTCTTTAAAGTAGCTGAGCATGTCAAGTGATAAAATACAGATCAAAAAAAATTAAAACCTTTAAATTTAAATTGATAACGTTCTTTATTAATCAACATATTTTCGGTATTGCCATCCAAGCTAATTACAATATGATGTCAAAACTAGGGTGAAGACGGTTTTTACTCAACTTCACGGTCCAAAATTGTATGGGTACTTACCATCGGTGCGATATTATCAAAATTCTATTTATAAATTACCTAACTGCACGTTTTCTGGCGGCTCCGCACATCCCAAGTCGGACACGCCGATATCCGCCAGTGTCACGTATCCCACAGATCGCATCAGTCGCAAACGTTTTAACAACCTCTGTAGACCAGCGTGGCGCGACCACAGCGCTTGAGAGTCTGATAAAAAAAAAAACTATATGCTCTAATGACTCGTGACATAGGATAGAATACACTATTTATAACAAAATGAATATTAAAGCTAAAGTTATCGATAAGTATGTACAATGGGCAGTCTTATTACTACAGCAATTTCTGCCAGACAACCTTTGGAAGGGGTTCAGACGTCGGCTCAAAAAACCTAAGATTTGTTAAAAGTATATAAAGTTTTAGATTGGCAGTCACGTTGATTCCCACATAGGGCAAATGTGGTGCGATCCATAACTGCCGTCGGGCGGAAACATGAGGTGCGGTGCCGCAGCGGCGCGAGGCGGCGCACGCCCACGGCACAGTCGAAGAACCATACAGTCGGCCAACGAAGACGTCTAGAGAGAGCAATCGTGAGGTGCGGGGTGAGACGCGGGCGGGGCGCACCCGAACGGCCGAACATTTACGCCCAGTCATTCGGGAGTGAGTGATGGAGTTTGGGCTCGTATGATTCGTCTTGACGAGTACTTGGTATCTAGATGGTATCCGGGGTCTGATGTTGGAGCTGGATCTTCCACACACCACAGTAACTCTAATGAAACGACACAACCCCATCGAGATGACCCCAACAATTTTTTGTGGCTTTTGGTTTTTAGGCAAACAATGTATGGCAGCTGAGCAATGCCATTAATTAACTTAATTTAATTTGTTTAAATGTGTAATAAAAAAAGAATATAATAATATAGATTTAGAAATTATTATTTTCTGCCAATGTGATAACCCTAGCACTTTTATTCGTAGTGACGAATGTCTAGACGGATTCCGCTTTTTCGACAACATCAAAGGCAAGGACTGACTGTATGGTTCTTAGACTGTGCCCACGGCCTGCAGCAGCACCGGCCCGCGCGCAGTGTACACGGTACCTGGACAAGTGTCGCCGTCGGGCGGGAACATGAGGTGCCGCAGCGGCGCGGGGCGGCGCACGCCCACGGCCTGCAGCAGCACCGGCCCGCGCGCAGTGTACACGGTACCTGGACAAGTGTCGCCGTCGGGCGGGAACATGAGGTGCCGCAGCGGCGCGGGGCGGCGCACGCCCACGGCCTGCAGCAGCACCGGCCCGCGCGCAGTGTACACGGTACCTGGACAAGTGTCGCCGTCGGGCGGGAACATGAGGTGCCGCAGCGGCGCGGGGCGGCGCACGCCCACGGCCTGCAGCAGCACCGGCCCGCGCGCAGTGTACACGGTACCTGGACAAGTGTCGCCGTCGGGCGGGAACATGAGGTGCCGCAGCGGCGCGGGGCGGCGCACGCCCACGGCCTGCAGCAGCACCGGCCCGCGCGCAGTGTACACGGTACCTGGACAAGTGTCGCCGTCGGGCGGGAACATGAGGTGCCGCAGCGGCGCGGGGCGGCGCACGCCCACGGCCTGCAGCAGCACCGGCCCGCGCGCAGTGTACACGGTACCTGGACAAGTGTCGCCGTCGGGCGGGAACATGAGGTGCCGCAGCGGCGCGGGGCGGCGCACGCCCACGGCCTGCAGCAGCACCGGCCCGCGCGCAGTGTACACGGTACCTGGACAAGTGTCGCCGTCGGGCGGGAACATGAGGTGCCGCAGCGGCGCGGGGCGGCGCACGCCCACGGCCTGCAGCAGCACCGGCCCGCGCCGCAGCGCCGAGTTGGCGGCGCACAGCGCGCTCGCTGCCGTCAGCGCCGCCGCCCCTCCCCCCGCCCCTTCCAGCGCCGCCTCCGCGCCCCACCACCACACCGACAGCCGCGAGTAGCCCAACAGTAGGCGAGGTATGCTGCGTAGTTGCGTGCCTGTGTAACACATACATAGCATCTTCAATTCTGCAGGACTACCGTCCGCGACGCTCTGTCAACTGAGCTATGGCATGCGAGCGGCACAGTTTCCAAACGAGTGCATAATGTGAGATTTTTAAGATAGTACTCCACGATAAGGAACGAACAATCCCCATATCGCCGGGGTTTCATAAACACAAACACTGCCGACAAAGCGGGTGATGCTGCTGACGAGTGTGAGACAGGGGCGCCGTGGCCAAGTACCTTTGGTGAGCAGCAGCGAGGGCGGCCCGTAGCCCGCCACGTGGTACAGGTACAGGCGCGCCCAGGGCGTGGCCGCCTCGGGCGCGGCGGGCCCCACGTGCGGCAGGCCGCCCGCCGCCGCGCCGGCCCGCGCCTCGCGGCACAGCGGCGCCGTGGACACCGCCAGCCTGTGACGTCACTCAAACTTTAAACTCACCATCATCCCTTTAACCTTATTCCGAGCTTTGTTGGGGTCGGTTTCCAGTATTTACATGGAGCGACTGTCTATCTGATCTCCACGACCCAAATAAGAGGACAATTGACAATTAAACACAAAGTGAAAAATGTGAAATCGAAAATAACAGTCAGGAGCAGGATTTGAACCTGCATCTTCTGGATTCCGTCCAGATGCTTTACCAATTCAGCCATCCTGACACTTGCTCCTGACTGCTAATTTCGATAACACATCATACTTAACGTCTTTGGGTGACGCCTGCGCCATCTGTCGGACGTATTTTCATACATTATACCGACCAGGTAAACTTAATTTTACAATTAAGATTTTACCTAATAATGACGCAAACCCTTTAAATATTTAGATATTTTTATATATATTTTTAGCATTTGACATGCTTAGCACTACAACCTTACAACAAGAACGCAGTCAGACTTTTGCCTCTAACAACCCATAATGACTACCAAGATGATGTTATTAGATCGCTGGGACTTACTGCTTAACGTGCGTTCCTAATCACAGAGGAGTTCAGATGTTGGTAAGCGTCCCGTTTCGGCCACCACGCGGCCGAGCGAAAATTGCTTAACTGTACCGATCTCTCGAACGCAAGTGCACGACTAGGATACGTAAAGGTACTTTAAAGTAATGACAAAGAAATTGTGAGAACTGCTAGATGTGAAACATTCAAATTGACTGATTCAATAAAATAAAATGCTAGGAAATTATGTATAAAAATTAATAACTACTCGTATATTATATGGTACATCTTTCACGTTAAAAAAAATTAACGGTCACAAATTACGCCCAGACTCACAACAACCATTCGATAATCACACAAATAGTTGTCCTGTGTGGAAATCGAACCCATAGCATTTAAAAAAAAATATAAAAAATTGGTATCTAAACCACTCTACCCTGTCGTCATTAGGGCTTTTTCTTTATTTAGTATATTAAGCAATTATACAGGGAGTAATTTAAATACTGTTGGATAATAATAGGGGTAGATACTTAATCATATAGGTGTTTCATATATGTAAATATAATTTAAATAAAACAAAATAGTGGCCCGTTACAGTTGGCAATCAAAGTATTTATAAAACCGACACAAGAAAAAAATTTTTTTAAGACCTTACATGTACAAGTACTTGTCGGTACAGCTGTCGTGGCAGCACGCTTTTAAACAAATATTGGGAAATTATCAAACAATGCCGCCGCCTGTCGCATGCGCGCATTTGTACCTATTCCTTTTATAAGCCGCCTCTTACCCCTTAGTCTCCCGCGCATATTGCTTCCGAACGGGCGTTCGTATTTCACGTAATTATTTGCCGTAAGTGACTTATGTTTCATGAGATGTTGTATTCCAACGAAAAGTATTAGTTGATGTGTCTCGGATAGTGTGACTGCATTTGGGCAGAGACGTGCAGAATTTATGATGAACTCTTTAATATTCCACGGAACATTGCATTACCATCAGCGATAGCATTTCAGCGTTTACACGTGTACAACACACTGGCAGGTTGTGAACAACATCGTGCTGACACGGGAGCCCAAGACTGCTTGACGAAAATATCGAAAAACAAATTTTGCCTATTTTAGGGAAGATCCCAAATAGATAAAAGTTCAACAAGATAAAGCCGCGTACTATTCACTGATCCGTGCTCCATAAAACATGAATGTTTAATGCACACAATGAACACGTATGGACTAACATTAACTCTTCATGTCATAAAACCCAGTCGCTTCTAACTTCGATGGAAGATAAATGTTTCGGCGGGAATTATTAGTGACAAGATTAGCGGCCCTTGTTTTCTAGAACAGACCATGAGTAGCAACTACCTTCATTTCTTGCGAGAAGAGCTGAGCGAGGAACTTGATGAGTTCATCTCGATCTTGAGCATCATCAACGTAACCCGCATGTAGATGTGATTATAAATTACCTAGTGTATCGTATGTAGTTTTATCGGACAAACTAAATTAAAAGTTAAGCAATCGATAAGGTGATAAAATTTTAAAAATCTAGTTACACGTGACAAGGTCGTGAGTTTTTTTTGACCTTTGGTGTAGGCACAGTTGATTTGCGGAAATACTAGCGGCGCCGACCCAAACACAAAGGGAGCCGTGCGTGTAGGTACATATCTACAATACTGCACGCAGAATGTCAGAGGTAATAAATCGCTTTCACTTTACAAATAATAATGAATTAATATATAATATGATTTTTTTTAATTGCATATTTTCCAAAATTACTTTTATTGTTACAATTGGATATCGATAGCCATAACGCAGAGGTACTTTCCAACAGGGTTTTTGTTATAGCCTGTATAGTTAACAAGTTTAGTAGTGGAGAAGAAATCAACGGGAAGACCGAGATCTTTTTGTAGTTTCTCACAGTCATGCACAGATTTTATATTGCGAGATACCAAGATATTTATGTCAAGCGGCCTTAGATAAATTGATTAGTATAGTTTAATAATTACTTACCTGTACTTAGTATTGAGTAATCTAGTTCTAGCAGCAACCCCCAACGCGTGCAGCGCTTCACAGCGCAGCAAATCCAGCGGCCGCAAGCGCGGCCTTAATGTTCTTAGCGCTATCCGCAAACACGCTGCAGCGGCTAAGTAACGCCGTGCTTCACCTTCTATCTCAGGATCTGCTACAACCTGGTAATTTGGACTTATCAAATGAATCAGACAAGAAGAGGAAAGTAAAATCTATTTGATCCAATAATACAGCACGTTGGTGTAATTATTTTTTATACTACGACGGTGGCAAACAAGGACACCTGATGGTTAACGGTTAGCGTCAGTCGCGGGTTGCCACTCCAAAGAAAGGGATAGGAAGTGGAGAGTAAGGATAATAAGGAGAGGATGGCGGATGAGGAGGGAGTTAACGAAACAACAGTAGGAGTAACCTACCTTTGTTTCGAGCAAATCATTTGTGAGAGGATGCCGCTTTCCCGATCGAGCACCGCTGCCAGCTCAATAGCTTGCTATTCATGTTGGTACAGGCAAGGGTCTACCACTACCAAATAAAAAATGCGTGTACTTATGTACGCGCGTGAGAAGTTATACCTTTTTGGCATCATTAATTAATAAAGTAATTATTAAATTCGTTATGTTTTTAAATACCTTGTTCGATAAAGTAATTATGTCTAATGTCACTAGATTGCGTTAGTAAAATTTTGAAATTCGATCGATGTTAAGAGTTTAGTACTTTCATACTCCCTCCATGGTAGCGTTAAACGTTTAACGTAACCTTTTGCAAGTTGCATTAGAAGTATAACTTCAAAAACACTCTGCAAATATCATCTTCCCTCCATCGTCATACGTGGGATGTATACTGCTTGGGTTAATACCTTAGGCTGGTCACGCTCACAACATATTTGTTTGAAACAATATACCAGCCTTGGACGTCAACCACAAAGAGCATGTAACACTACGTTTAGTCTACCATCTAAGTCCACCCGTGATCATGAATGCTGTAAAGTATTCGAAACGTTGGGATAGTAGTAAAATCAAGTAAACGCGATAGATTCCGTAAACGTAGATTTATTTCAAAAAGAAATATATTGTTAAGTATCGTATTTTGAATTTTTTAGTTCTAATTTAAAGTGACATGTTTTTCTGTAACCAATTATCATCTGTAAAGAATTGACATCAATATATCAATAGAATCCAATAAGGTATCGGTTGTGTGTAATCCAATAAATGCGTTTTCGTAATCGTTTTCCTTAAGATGTCGGAATGGATTTTACCTTATCTAACTCCATAAGTAGGCTGTCAAGACTTTCATCTGGTAACTTGCCTACTTCAAACAATGTAACTGCATGACTTTTGAGATCCTGTAATCAAAATCATTTATTTATATACTAGATGACCCGGTGAACTTCATGTCATACTAATACTACTTATTATCACGCCACTTCCCTTGCGGGGTAGGCATTGAGAACAAAGTGCCAAGAGGCTCTATTATTGCATATATCTCTCGCTTCCTCAACATTCATAAATCTCTTCATACATGCTCGCCGGTTTCGGAGACTCCTGACTCTATCTTTCTTCAATACATGACCGATTTGGTCTAGGTATACGAGTCTCGGTCTCGCCCTGTAGACATCCTTCCACTTTCGCATTGTATCTTCTTAACCAGTCGCTCGTCCAGCATTCTTTCCACATGTCCGAACCATTGGAGCATTCCCTTTCGCATCTTTACTCCAATACTCTCTTTTATACCTACTCGCTCTCTTACGTCGTCATTACGAATGCGGTCAGTCAGCCTTACTCCACAGATTCTTCACAGAGAACACATTTCGACCGTATCGATTTCGACTCTCATATTTCTATCTTCTACTCTTATACTCCTTTTTGCATACCCATTGGTTTCTACAATATATTTTATCAGTCTAATCAATCAGGGTTTAAATTTGGATGTTAGTTTAAAGTTACTAGCTTAGTTGCAGCGTAACAATTACTTATAGGTAAACTCCACATGTACAAAGTAAAAAGACATAAGTCGAAGGATAAATGATTATAATAACACACTTACATAGCATCACGTCTGTATTCCCCGAAGGGGTAGGCAGAGGTATATTACACACTCACGACTCGCCAGCTATGTTTAAGTCCCACGTAATAGGGGGTGAGCCTATTGACGTCTACCGGGCACATTTCCAAACTTCGGGCTGCTACTGAGAATTTTTCTTATTTTTTTTTTTACGAAAAATCTCAATATCACTGGCCGACCCGGGGATCGAACCCGAGACCTCATGATCAGCAGTCGCATACACTACCGCTGCACCACAGAGGCAGTTAAACACAGAGGCAGTCATACACACTTACTTTATTTACAAAAACGTATTTTTGATAATTTGTATAAACAAATACTATAACTAGCATTTAAGTATTGCGCTTCAGTTTTAATGTACTAAAACTTAAACATCTGTTTTCGAAATTCTTAAAAAATCCTAAACTCATTTTGATAGAACGATACATAATAAGTAATGAATTTAAGGGAAATACTGATATGTACTCTCAAATAATATGCGTAAAAATCACGTATTATGTAAGTATACATTTTGGACGTACCGGCGACAAGTTACCCATCATAAGATACGCTGCTAAAGTAGAATCAAACAGCACGGCCACCCTCCGACCACCGCCGTACTTTATATTATCTTCTTCTTCATTCTGTAAACAAAATTTTCTATCTATATTTACCCTGTAACTTGTCAAGAGCCTTAATGTATTCGCTTTTTTATTTAAGACTTTATGCACAATGTATAAAGACTGGCTATAAACATGAATCGCTAAATGTGTTGCTCAAAACTCGAGAACCGCTGGACAAATTCGGCTGGTTCTTTTTAAATATTCATAGAAGTCTCAGGGTGAAGAGAAAATTGGAGAAATTGCCTGGATAAACTTGAAAACCATATTTTGCTTTTCCCATTCAAACTTTTAGTCAATTCCAGCATTTCAATATTGACGTCAAATACATCAATCAAAATAGTGTGTTTGAGGAGGTCATCCGACAGATGGCGCATGCATTACCGACGACATTAACTAAAGGAATGCGTTGTCGAAATTAGTTGCCCCGAGCGAAAATCACGATGGATGAATTGACAAAGCAACAGGAACGGTTTTCCAGGAGGTGCAGGTTCAAATCCGGCTCGTGAATATTATTTTCGATTTAACATTTTTACAATTTATGTTCTGGTAAATGGCCGACCACGTCAAATGCTTAAAATATACATCAAAATACCTTTTCACTAGTTAAGTTTCAAAGTAACCTATTAATAACTTATATTTCAATCGTCAAGTTTACAGTCTCCATGACTATTATGTAACTTGTTAAACATCTATTAAACTGGTGGTGTAGTTTCGGATCGGATGTAAAAAAATTTTACTGGGTTGTCGACGAAATTCTCAACAACAGGGAGATACTGATAAAAAGCAAGTCACTCTCCATATTACGTTGTAACTAAGTTATATAGACTAAATTCTTTCTTTTCACTCTCATCTCTGAATGTAAATCGTATCCACATCACATCGTTTCATTGTGATTGGCTGAAAAATTATTGTGGCATCACACGTCTGTGTCTCTACCAATAATAATGACACGATACGATGTCGATACGATTTCGTGTTTCACATTCTAAAGATGTCTACATTTTAAGCAAAAAATCTTAAGACTATACAAAATATATAATGGTTACCTGTTTGGAGGTCGACGGTGTCTGTTTTATAATGATTGGTTCCATCTGTATCGTGTCCATATCCATGCGAGAGTCAAGTAACGGTGATATTTGGCTATAGCTGAAAATATCATTATGAAGGATATTTAATTTTATCCAGAAAACATGCATAGGTAAGTGGTTTGTACCGACCTCCCGAGCCATATGTTATCTTGAGCGGAACATATTGCTCCGTGCGTAAATGCCGGCTAGGTTTGAAATGTGAACGCTATCGTATTCTAAATATTCTACTATGTGATACAGCCTATACATAAACATAGGCTATAATAGAAAGACCGAAACCATTGATTATATTTAGGTACTAAGTGTCCAATATAATTGAGTGCAGGGCCCGTAGAATGTAACTCACTAAATCGTATCGACATCGCATCGTGACATTGTTATCGGCTGAGAGATTTTGAAAGATTATCGTGATTGGTTGAGCGATTATTGCGACATCGCGCGTCTATGCTGTGTCTCTACCAATCACAAATAAGACGATACGATTTTGTGAATCACATTCTTAGGGGGCTGATTACGCTTTCCTGCGCTCATTTCATTTATTGTTGTTTCGACACGCAACCAGTCGCAGCATATTAACATACTTAATAATACTAAAATCTCTTTTGAAAAACTCATTGACTTCTCTTATTCTCTCTATAAAATTAATGCAAAATGAATGCTATACGTTTAGGTAAGGTTATATATACCACAGAAGGAATATAACATAGTTCCAGTGGCCCGCCAATAAAGGCGGAGAGACGGCACACGGCGGGTTTTTTTAGTGGGTGCAGGTCCCACACTACCCTTTTCGTTGCCCCGAACGACAGGGTGTGCGGTTAGGAACATTTTTTCCCGCCTAAACAAAAAAAAAAGGCAAGGTTATATATAAAACTTTTTAAACACAATGGTACATCCTAATTTATAGATCAATTACCGAAACACAAGTAATCTGAAAAAATTGTACATACGGTTGGTGATTGTGAGTGGTGACAGCGTCCCTCCAAGACGAGTGCTGAGGTATTACAGGTGGGGGCTGTAGGTTCTTAGCGAAACCAAGCCGGCAGTACAGTGAAACTGCTTGTTTTACTAACTCACATTCTACCTGCAGAATATTTATATATACATAAATTATCTTTATTTTATATTATGAGTGGCAAACAAACCACTGAACTAATGTCACACAGTTCCAGTGGTGTGCCAATACAGGCGGAGTCAGCACACGGTGGGTTTATTTAGTCATTTAGTGGGTGAGGGCCCCACACTACCCTGTTCGTTGCCCCGAACGACAGGGTGTGCCGTAAGGCACATTTTTTCCCGCCTTAACAAAAAAATAAGGTGGAAAACGAGGATACGACCCGCCTGACGGTAAGCGGTTACCGATGCCTATAGACGCTATTATCACATTGAAAATCTGATACAAAAACTTTATGCAGAGAAAAGAACAATTGAGACCTAATATGACCCGTATCTTGTAACAGTTTCTATTCTATACGGCTCGTTCTGGACACATTGCATTAGTCGGTGGTAGATAGAAACCTAAATGCACCCAAGGGAACGTGTCCAGAACGAATCCATACAAAGGACCAGCTCTCTTCTATTCAACCTACATGTAGAAAACCACGGGACACGAGGCGGCTCCCTAACTATAGTTCATCCATCCATCGGCCTTTCAACGTCCACTGCTGGACATAGGCCTCCCCAAGAGAACGCCACAACGAGCGGTCCTGTGCCGACCGCATCCAACGGCTCCCCGCAGCTTTGATCAGATCGTCGGTCCGTCTGGTGGGGGGCCGTCCTACGCTGCGCCGTCCGATACGTTGTCGCCACTCGAGAACCTTTCGTCCCCAACGGTTATCATTTCGTCGAGCGATGTGGCCTGCCCATTGCCACTTCAGCATGCTGACCCGGCGGGCTATGTCGGTCACTCTCGTTCTCCTACGGATCTCCGTATTAAGGAATCGTAGTAGGGAAATACCAAGCATAGCCCGCTCCATGGCCCGCTGAGTGACTTTGAGCCTTGACATGAGGTCAACATTCCGAGACCAACTCTGCTCCGTATGTCATCACTGGTAACACACACTGGTCGTAGACCTTCGTTTTCAGACACTGCGGAATATTGGACGAGAAGATCTTCCTTAGCTTCCCGAACGCTGCCCAGCCGAGTTGCTCTTTCTCGAAGTTGTGCCTACCTAACTGGACTGTTTGTCCCAGGTAGACATAATGGTCGACAACTTCGAGAAGCGCACTCCCGACTAGGACCGGTGCTGAAATGACATGGATATTAGACATGACTTTCGTCTTGTCCATTTTCATTTTGAGACCCACTAGTCGGGAAACCCTGCTGAGATCATTGATCATGGTGCCAAGGTCCTCCAGCGATTCTGCCATGACTACGATGTCGTCGGCATATCGAAGGTGAGTGATGTATTCGCCATTGATGTTGATGCCGAATCCGGTCCAGTCCAAGAGCTTGAAGATATCTTCCAATGCAGCGGTTAAGAGTTTCGGGGACAAAATGTCTCCCTGTCTAACACCTCTCTGCAGTTGGATCGGTTTCGTACTCTTGTCCTGAACACGGACTGACATGGTGGCGTTTCTATACAAGCACTTCAGCACTTCGACGTACCGATTGTCAATTTGGTACCGCTAAAGGGACTGCAGCACCGCCCAAGTTTTGATCGAATCGAAGGCTTTCTCATAGTCCACAAACGCCAAACACAGAGGCCGATTGTATTCCTCGGTTTTCTGTATAATCTGGCGTAGCGTGTGGATGTGGTCTATGGTACTATAGCCTTTTCGGAAACCGGCTTGTTCGGGAGGCTGGAAGTCGTCAAGCCTGCGTAACTATAGTACCATACCAAATTCCCTTCTCTCTTGAGCTTTGACAAAACGCCGTTTTCCACAACTCATATATATACTTTCGCGAACCTGATAAGAATTATTATTATTATTAACTAAATGCTAGATTACAAATAATTGCTATACCTGTAATACAGCAGCTAGATCAGCGACACTTGTGTGTTCATCTATGGACACGAACACTTTGTACAACAGCGTCTCGAAGTAGTCGCCGGCAATGCGATTCATCACAAAACCCTTTAGTGGCGGCACAGATACTTTATCCGCGGCTGTTATGGGCACGTCCAAATAGATTAGACCACGCCTGTGTTGGATAAACAAGATTTTACAATTACATTTTTTATTGACAGTGACTAGTTCAATAGTGAATGGTAAACAATGGTGATGGGCATCAGAATTTGTGCTTCCAATATGACCAATATAAAAGAGATCTTATTATATTTCAACTTCTAATTTATTCTACTTCAGTAAACACATCATCTATTAAGGTCATAATATTTTTCTAGCTTATGGCGCACACGCCACAACCTACTTGATGGTAAGTGATAACCGTCGCTCATGGACTCAGCAATATTAACAATTAATATTGCGCCAAGCCACTGCACACCAAATGGTGTGTTGTATAAAAATGTAAAGTTTGCTTTTTGTTTGTTTTTTGTTTGTTTATTAATTAATTAGGATTTTATGAGAGTAAATTTTTACGATGCGCGCGCACACCGTCACGAAAAACCGACACCCTGAAGTTAACTATAGTCAACATTTTAGTTTTTTTTCTATTGTTAGTGTCGTTTTTTCTACAAACGTAGAATATTACAAAAGGCGAAAGATAAAATTTTTGAAAAAAAAATTTTATTGTTACGCCAAAGAAGTATAACTTCTAACGCGTGTACATAAGTACACACACATTTTTTTGACTATGACATCATCTAAGAGTGAGCCTTGTCGTTTTTGACAGTCTTGTAACAAAATGAGCATAACGAAATAAGTACAGACGTTATTAGAGTACACATGCAAATGTGTCGATGTTGCAGAGACTAAGACGAACGCGGTACCTGAAGCATTGTGCGGGCGGGGAAGCTGCATTCCACACGAGCGCCCAGTTGGCTTGGTGGACTACTATGTACGACTACCTCCCGCTACAACCAATAAATACAGTGTTCATTCACACAGTGGTACCGACCCACTCGGGCCTGATAACAAGCCAGTACTTTACCACCAGAAATGCAGTGATTGATAATTATTGCTCTCGGCTCGTACGACACACGCGCGGAAGAACGGGGTGGTGATAACGATAAGTTGCTAGTCCCAGAAAGCAAGATTGAGTCGAGATAGGTATTTTACTCATGCAGAGATTGCTATTATTTTATAAAATACAGTATTCATTTTGATACAGTATAACAATATAATAATTGATAACAATCACATGTACTTAAAAACAAGTGTACCTGTATAAAGTCTTGATGATGTTATAATCCAATGTCCCTGCAGTCTGTGAGCCACGGTCGATTAACAAATCTATTAGCGCTATCTCACTCTCGCTCAGAGGCTGAAGAGAGACAAGCAAACGCTGACATGCAATATTTTGTAAAATTGTTAATAAACTAGCGACAAGCCTATAATTAATATATAAACAAAAAAAAAACAATATTATCCATGTCCATTTGGTGTAATATACATTTTTATTGGTTTTTTTTTTTAATCAGTCGTGTTTACCCCACAAACAAAAAGGTTTACCTCTTTATTATGAGTACCATGTAACTGACCCAATTTATTAAATTAAAAAACCAAAAAGAAACTCAATGGTTAATATCAGAGTATATTCACGACAAAAAACTCACAAAATAAAATTCTAACGCAATTAACACAAAAGGCCTTTTACCTTGACATCATCTTCCAGTACATAACCAAGTTCAATCCTCCACCACGGCAGCATAGGTATGTTGATAGGCACACGGGGTAAAATGGAACGAATTGCTTTTGAACGTCCACGACGACCGAAAGATCGTGCTTTTGCTACAAGTTCTAGGTATTCATTGCGCCCAATTCCTAGCAGTCTAAGACCTGTAGATACAATATGAACGAAAAATAATAAAAAATTGAAATTTTCCAGGTTTTTGTAGTTCAACTGATATTATAACAGTGTTTTTTTAAATGCACATGTTTCATTTGAAACGTCTCTGTACCATTTACAAATATTTCGTGTCAAAAGCTAAAATCTTACAAAGAAAATCATTCTATGGTAGGGGCCTTTACAAACATACAATTTCACAGGCACAAATTACACCCAAAATTTGTGGATCACACAAATAGTTCTAGTGTGTGGGAATCGAACCCACAACACTTGGATTATTTTTTGGACACTTATACTTTATCAAAAGTAATCATTGAAGTATAATTTTTACAAGTTCAATATAATCAGAAATATATAGCAACTGATAGTATATAAATATGTTATATTTATTTTTAATCAAAGAATTAATTATTTCTGCAAGTGGAAAAAGAGAGGTTTACTGTGAGCAGGATTCGAACCTGTGTCCCATCCAATCCTGGGAAAAGCTCTGGACTGCTAAGCTATCGCAGTCACCAAATGGTGACGCAATGGTAACACAATCTCCACTTCACACTTATTTTATCTTTATAAGATACTCAGAAATCCCAATGTTGTATAGTAAGATTTGTCCCCATTATAGATGACTCTTATGTCTAACCAGGGATGTATACTATGAACTGTGAAAAAGATATACTCACAGTCAGCAGCAGTAAAATTAGGCATAGTATCATAGCTTTTCTCAAGTTCAATCAGTAGAGCTACCACCTCCACATAATAAATGAATGGAGTAATCCTCAAACCTAGAAAATCATAGAAATATTTGTAGAGATGTTTCTGAACAGAGTATCGGTTGGCTATAGTATGCTAGAACAAGTGGATAAATTTGTATATATTTGGATGTGGATTCAACCGGGATGGAAGATACACCACTGATATAGAGAGAAGAGTAAATGCGGGAAATAAGAGTGAACGGAGCATTGGGACAACTTCTCTGCAGCCACCACCTCAGCCAGAAGGCACGGATCGCAATAAACTATGCAGTGCTTGTCCCAATGTTACTACATGGAAGCGAGAGTTGGGTATGCAAAAAGGAGTATGAGAATAAAATCAATGCGGTCGAAATGCGATCTCTGCGAAGATTCTGCGGAGTGAGGCTGACTGACCGCATTCGTAACAACGACGTAAGAGAGCGAGTAGGTATGAAAGAGAGTATTGGTGTAAAGATGCGAAAGGGAATGCTCCGATGGTTCGGACATGTGGAAAGAATGCCGGACGAGCGACTGGTTAAGAAGATATACAATGCAAAAGTGGAAGGATGTAGGGGGAAGCGGAGACTCACCTAGACTAAATCGGTCATGTATTGAAGGAAGTTGGAGTCAGAGGTCTCCGAAACCGGTTCGATTCCCACCCAAGACAAGTATTTGTGTGATGAACACAGATATTTGTACTGCGTGTCTGGGTGTTTTCTATCTATTATAAGTGTGTATTTACAAAAAAAAAGAAATATATGTATTATATCCGTAATCAGGTACCCATAGCACAAGCGTTAAGCTTAGTTTGGGACCAGAGGGCGTTGTGTGAAATGTCCGGGAATATTTATTAAATTTATATTTATTAGTGTATATGAAGAGAATTATGAATGTTGAGTAAGCGAGAGATGTATGCAAGGATAGAGCCTCTTGGCACTCTGTTCTCTCTGCCTACCCCGCAAGGGAAATGGCGTAAAATTAAGTTAGTTAGTTAGACGTTTCTGTTAATGTATATAAGGTGAGCAACGGTAACGTAGCGACGCGACGTATAGTAATGACTTTAATCGCATTTCGTCGCATTTTTATTAAGCGACAACGTAGGCCCATAAGTACAATAACAACCTGCATTTGATATTTTCGTCTCGTGTCGTATTACCGCGTTTGTCTTTCACCAAGGACAACGGGTAAGAGTCTTGTGACAGACTCAAAAAATAATAGTGTTACCATGAGACTCGCCTGGTGTGGTGGGGAAGAATAAATATACAACACAGCCAGTTCATATAAGCATTGTATTTCATATAGGCTCTACAGTTTAGCAAGACAATTTCCCTTCCACTGAAGGTTCAAGGCTCAGGGAGATCAGTGGTGTTAATCTCCTTATTTTATTTTTTTTGTTTAGGTGGGAAAAAATGTACCTAACCGCACACCCTGTCGTTTGGGGCAACAAACAGGGTAGTGTGGCTTCACCCACTAAAAAAACCAGCCGTGTGCCGTCTCTCCACCTTTATTGGTGGTCCACCAGATCTTCTTAGCCCTCCCTTTGCCCACTTCATGTGATGTGGTCACACGTTTTCCTCTTCCTCTCTTACTTGTTATCCCAGCACAAACTCTTTTCTTTCTCATGTTCACACAATCCATACACTTTTTGCTTGACCTACCAACCACTCTCCTTCCACCTTCATGACTATTCTTGTTAGCTCTCCTAGTGAGGAGGAAGGGCATATAATGACATGCCCATACCACTCTCACCTATTGCTCAATTTCTCTGTCACTGGTGCTACAATATTTTTTAATATGTCACTTTCACTACTCAGCATTCTAATCTATACATACTTATACTTTTTGAGTATTAATATTAGCTGGAAATACATCTTTTTTGAGGATTGACATTAGCTGGAAATAAGAAGAAACAATACCTTTGACAATCATATCTGCTAGGTGATAGGGGTAGAGCATAAGCCTCTGTATGCTGTTGTGTACAAGAGTCTCATAGTACTTCTTTTCATCCTTTCGAACTGTTCTCACTGTGAATAGTGCAAGGCAAATATAAATAGGAGCATGTAGTTGTCCGTGAATTAATATACTATATTAAATATCTATAATAGTATAAAATAGTTTCTGTACATGTCTATTTATCTGCTTACAGCTTACTTTCCTTAAAACTGGCTAATCCAGAAGAGAATTTGTTCATCAGTAAATTTCACAATAATAAAAGGCTGGTTACTTGTCAAATGATATTAGTGTTATCTAATTTATGTCAACATCCACTAATATATGTATAATTCAACAAATTTTTCCCTATAATATCAATGCTGAGCTACTCCATATTTTATAAGACTTACCAAGACTGCCTCTATATCGTAACTGATTTTTAATACTGAATTCAAATATATATCTCTCATATTCTTTTGGAGAATCACCCAAAAGCTGGAACAATAAATACATATCATATATATCATATTAATAATATCGCAATTGCCACAGAATGTTTTATTTTTCATCAAGCAATTTATTATATAGAAACCTATGTAGATAAGACTGATAGGCGTAATGAATATAAATCGCATACAACATCATCGTGGAATTTACCTTTCTAACTGTTGCAGGTAGTTGCAACCACTGTATCTTTTTTCGAATACATTCCTCAATTTCGTCTTCCATGGTACTTGACCATTTGAAGAACACTTACTAATCACATCGATAGTTCTAAAACTCCGCGGCCTTGACAAAAAAATACACGGCTATGGCTATCTGCAAAATATTTTTAATATGTAGTGTACTTTATAAGCAAACATACTGTTGCGTTCAGAATACTTGTCGGCAGTAGCTAAGCAGTATTATATTTTAGAATAATGGTCGAATATCCATAATACAATTAATTCGTATCTTCGTTTATATATTAAAATTAATTTATTTTAATACACAAAATTTCATTCCAATTAAAAAAAAAAAACTATGGTAAAATTTAATAGCTCTCAAAACATTATTTATACAAAACTCTGGACGCACATAGAATTGTCAATGTGTCAAATCCATATGACAATGACCACTGTGAAAGTTGCCATTGTCTACACTAATATTATAAAGAGGAAATATTTGTATTTTTGTATGTTTATAAATTAAAAACTACTGGACCGATTTCAATTCTTTCACCATCAGAATGCCACATTATCTTTATGTAACATAGGCTTTATTTCTTACAAAAAATAATTAGGGATCTCTACCAAAACTACCACAATAATGTAACCCAAGATGTAAAAAAATTGCCATTAATTGCATGGATGCATTCATCGCATGCGCTGGGCAAACTATTAATGATAGAACAAAAGAATATTCTACAATATTTAAGAACATATCAATATCAACGAAAAACTTCGCGATACGATATATCCAGCAATTGTAGCTACCAAGTCACTTTAAATAGGTAGTTTTTTACATTTACAAAGTTGATTTATATGCTGACCAAAATCAGACCATGTTCTCCATACCTTTGTTTTAATTTATTATTATCTTATCCAAATAAATAATTTGATATTATAAACTGTTTTAATACCTGTAGATTACTTTTTGAACTATAAAATGATTTGGTTAAAATGCTTTTCATAGTTATTCAATGCGTTAGGTACGCCTTAATTAGAATATTTACTCACATATACTGTGAAAAGTGTTTTAACTGCATAAGATGCTAGATAAGTAGCTATATACAAGACTTGACATGTGTTAACAATGAAAACCTGCCTGTGATATGCGACAAGTATGCATTGAGCTTAAAATGTACTAAAATAACAAAATCTGCATTCAGGCCCAGGGCGGTAAAAAGTATCTCACTCAATCATATCGACATGACATCGTGTCATTGTGATTGGTAGAGATCACCGTGATTGGCAGAGGGCCATCTGGACTACCATAAAACCACCGTATTACTTACACCTCCTATATAATTCCTTACGTACTTGGTGTTACTAGTGTATCCAGCGATGAATGTCACCTAAAATGTGTGTCCAAAAAGTGATTTCTTGTAATCAGACCTCATTAGAAATGTAAAGGTGTAAAAAAAATACATTTGTATATTTTTATCCCATTTTAATTTTAATCTTCAGAGAACAGTATATCAAATGACGAGTGAATTACTTTTATCATATCTGTAACAGTCATACTTCGACCATATTCCATAAAAGCCTTATAGTTACATAATCTTATTAATTTTGCAGCAGCATAAGATGCTACACTTTGAGCTAATTGTGTATTATTTTCATTTTTGCACAGATCAGTTTTTAAAGCCCAGTTGTAAAAGGTTCCTAAAGAACCAGATAACATATCTCCTTGGCCAGCTGCGCGTCTCCCTGATCCGCCTCCTGTAGCTGCCCAAATGACACTAGGTGCGTTTGAAAAAAAGTCATCCTTTTCGCCTTTAACTAAAACAGATACACAATCGCCCCAATAGCCATACCAATTACTAGAATTACTTGAAACTGATTCCATTAATGTATTAGCTTCACGTTGGTTTGGTGTCATAATGACTCCAGGGCATGGGTAATTTTTTAATATAGACGCATTCTTTGAAATCACAAACAGACCATCTGCATCTATTATCAAAGGTTTGTTCAAGGTTTTGCAATCTTCTATAATATCATACACCAAACGCAATGTTTCATCTTCACGACCTAAGCCTGGTCCAATGACTATAATATCCATTTTTGTTAATAAAGATCTGATTTTAGAAGCATGTTTAGCATTCAAATATGGATAAACAATCAGATCAGGACTGTACGTCTTAATTACAGGTGAGGCACTTTCAGTCGTTATTACGTATACCAAATCTGCTCCTACCTAAAATAACAATAAATAAAACATATAATAGAATTTATATATAAACTAGAGCATTGCCCATGGCTTCGCTCGCGCTAAAGTGATTAATCCATTTTGGATAGGGTTTGCGTAAAATCTTTTGTTAGTGCTTACCTAACGTATAAAAAAAATGCAAATGTAAATTTTAACGAACCTAGCCCCAGGAGTGTCGGTTATGCGTTAATATGTTAGTCAGTCAGTCAGTCGGTCATTCATTTATCCCAATTATTGAAAAGCTGTAACAGAGCTGTGTCTCTACATTTAAGATATTTGAGAAAATAATACTGTATTGGGCCTGTTGCCACATTTTTTTTTAGATTTTTGTCAGTTGTTGGTTTGTTTGTTTGTTTCTTCGCGTATCACATAAACACTACTGAACGGATTTTCATTAAAAATAATTAAATTGATAGCTCTTGACTAGGCAAAAAAAACTGGCACACATTTTATCTTGCTACTAGGTATATCGGGAACCTGAGATGTAACCTGAAAGTCTATTTTTTTGTTTATCTAAGTTTGTTTAAGTGCCTAGGTATCTTACATACCTTTAAAGCTGTTATCGCCGCAAAATATGGTGCTCCTGTATATTCTATAGACCCACCGATAACTCCAATTTTCCCTGCATCACCTTTAGATGTTCCTTCCAATTTAGGAAGAATTTTTTTACTAAGAAGCCTAAAGGAATTTGGTTGAATCTTACTATCAATGTAATTACATTGATCTTCCATCGTTTTTTGTCCAAATTGTGAGTCTTTTATTTGCGCACTGCTGATTGTTATATATAAAATAATATTTACAATATAGCCCCAATAAATCATATTGGAACGATTTAATTTGTCTTTTTATAACTTTAACAAGATTTGTTAAACTTTAAAGTAAGTACACACGTTTCACAGTAATAGCAATGTAAAATGTTATGTATGATTATTCATTAAGTTGACTATGTAGTAATCTACATGAACAACAACAACGCAGTGAACTCAGTAAAGGTCAACCTTAATTTAACAAATCTGGATTCAACCTCTACCTATCTGCCATGCCTATCCAAAGAGTACATAATCACTATGTGCCTGCCTATCACTTATTACATATATTTATGTATCATACAATGAAAAATAAAAATATGGATCATAATACTTTCATAATAGAATAGGTATGTGTACAATGACATTTACATTTTAGTAATGCACAGATAATCAAGTAATGTTACACTATCAATCTAATTATAATGTCAAAAGAAACATTTAAAACAATTATTATTATTACAAATAACTTATTATTCTCACTAATTACATCTATTTGTGTTACCCCTCTATTTGATTTCACCCAATTAAGAAATAATGAAAATCAAATTAGCTATTTGAATGTATAAACAAGTAATTAAATATAAATTTACAATGGTAATTTGGTAGTAGGTAGTAGGATTAAGGAAGCTAAGACAGTGACAACATTGGACACAAATAGACTTGAGATGTAGACTGAGGATAATAATACTTAGACTTAGTCTATGACTAGAGAGTGCTAGAGAGCAGCAGATATTATTATGTATGACAACATTTGATTTAGCTGTCAAGTGTCAAATACTGAAATAATAACAATTTTATTTTGCGTTTATTTCGGTAATCAATTACGCCAAAATGGTTGATAAATATGAAACAGTGAAACTCTGTTATACAATACATAAATATTCGAGCTATTCAGCGAATTATATTCCAGAGTACGTGTAGTTCTCATGTGTTTAAGCGTATTCTTTCTTGTGTTTGTGAAAAATTTCCCGTGTTAGTTTTATTTCTGTAAGATCAACGCGGTATTCCGTTTCTTCGCATTGCCCTAACATTAGTGAGTCGAGTAAAGGTATGTACTTAGGTAAAACCAAATATAAGACTAAACTGATTATTTTCAGGAATATTATGGTGAATAATCCAACGGATCAGCTATCGAGGTGGTTTACTGATAGCACTACGCCCCCACAATATATTATGTTAAAATTAAAGTCGCCGTCAATTGTGGAAAGCATAAAATTTGGCAAATATATTAAGGCACATGTTAGTGACCTAAAGAAGTTTAAAATTATGGGTGGCACTGATGAAAATAATCTATCTTTGTTGTTATCTGCGTAAGTATAAAATATATTACATCTAATTTTATAAAATATTACATCTATATCATATTTAGTCTGTGTCCATCTGGAATAATGCATGAAGAATATATAGTTAGTTCAGTAGATCCATAAATTACTTCTACAAAAAAACAAAGTTACCTCTTTATTATATTAGTTTATAGATTTTCAAAATGTCAAGGAGTTTTTGTAATAGGGGCATAGTATATTAATTGCAAGTCCTGCTATACATGTAACTTTCACATAGTTAAAGAATTACTAAAATTGGTTCTGTAGTTTCAGAGTGTATCTATTTGATCTCAGGGAATTCAAAGCCTTATTTTAAATGTCTTTAGTGGTTGAATTTTCAAGTGTAAGTCTCTATGTTGATGTAAAAAGGAAAAGCTCTACTAAAATTAATTCATTTGGACCATTTTGTAATGAGTGTGTGAGTGGCATATCACTTATTATATTAGGATTTATTATGAGTTACTACTACCATTACTTATCATCACGCTATTTCCCTTACCTTATATATACATAACAGAGATAGGTATTACCTGTGCACTTAAGATATTTAAAAAAAAATGACTGCATATTTAGGTGTCTCTGAACACAAAACTGCCACCGTGGCTGTGTGGGGCCAGCTTTAAAATTGTTCCACCCCTCTCTACCCACGGGAGTCGTAAGAGTTGACTGAGGGAATACCTGGGGAGTGGGCAGCAGCACTCCCTAGAGTATTAACAACATCCACTGCAATCGCCAACCTGCCTGCCAAGCGTGGCGATTATGGCATTATCCCCCTTGATGGGACCGCTCGTTGTGGTGTTCTCATGGGGAGGCCTATGTCCAGCAGTGGACGTTGAAAGGCTGATGAATGGATGGATGGATGAACACAAAACAATATTTTGTTGTTTTGTTTCTCAAACCCACCACACTTTGCATTTGTATCTAAGCCATTATGTAACTGTTGCAGTCTGTATTAATTTCCTAGCGATGAGGGTGATAGGGTTCTGTAGGGTGCACCATATATCTCACTAAACAAATTGTAAATGTGGTTGTCTATTGTGTTCATTAGTCATAGATTTACATATATAATGAGCAAAAATATATAAATAACTTAATATTCTAATTACAAAATATTTAACTTCAATTACTTAATTTGACCTATTAGCTTAAATTAATAGTTGCATTGTGACTAGTAAGCCACAAGCTTGAGACCTTATTAGGCTGAGACTCCATTTAATAAACTAGTTTGGACTTATCTTAGCAATGCCTGTGTTCTAACATTTTAATATGGATCACACATTTACGACAAATAATTGCGAAATTATCGCTTGTTGTGATTTCAATTTTACAAGCAGTAGCAAGTACCTACTTTCTATAGGCACTGAATACAAATTATAGGAATTGGTACATATATGTACTTTCGACAAACAAAATCAATCTGATCTTAAAGACATTTACATGATCTTACTCAATTCATACATTTACGTATAAGTAACTGCAATTCTTATCCAGACAAGAAAGGCAGAGCATATGTTGACGAGTTGACGAACGACTAAGAAACTCCCGCGCTTTCTAGACCGTTCTGTCTGGACATCGCAAAGGCATTCTACAGGGTCTTCTTCTTAGAGTCATACTCTTCGAACTAATTTACCATGCTTTGGAATCCCTTAGGGGTTCTGCAAATGGATTGCCAGCTTTCTTCATGGTCGGAGCATAAAAGTCATAGGAGACGTTTCTGATACTCCGATAAAATAGCGGTTAATGCTGGCGAATCACAAACTCTGTGCTCTCCCCAACGCTTTCATCCTTGATAAATCCTTACTAATATTATAAATGTGAAAGTGAGTTACTTTCTCAGGGAATCATTTGGAAGACAAAGCGAAAATGACAAGCAAGAAACTGAGCGTCCTAAACAAGCGGTACTTCACATCTACGCAACAACTTCTGCTATAAAAAACATAGGTCTGTCCAGACCGCCACACACATCTCTGGGCGGGTGCGCTCTAATACTAGTTTGACCCTGTAAAGACTTGTTATTCGAATATTCGATGATACAATCTCACGGACAGTCTATGACTTGTTGCGACTAAGAGATTGCGTCTCTCGCGTGATTTATCGACTATTCAATGGGAAGTGCTGAGGTGGTACCAACATCGCCATTTTACCACCAAAGCACGATTTCGTAAGATTTATCCTTATCACCTGGAAACGATCTTGTCGATACGATTTAGTGAGTTACATTCTACGGGCCCAGATCCATTTACTATCGCGTACGCGTAAACTCTGGATTGAACTCCCCGCTGAGGCGTTTTTCTAGCGCTACGTCCGCGTCGTGTCCTTTTTAAGGGAGGTTAAGAAGAGCTTACTCATGGCAGGTGACGGTTAAATTGTGCCACTTGCATTGTGAAAGTGGTTACCACTAACCACCATATGGGCCGCCTGCGCTTTGCCACCGTTTGCAATAAAAAAAACAAATGTGCGACAAAATATTTCATTACACATTTCCTTAAAATATGAAACTAACAGGAAAATATAAATCGGCAATCTAGTGATAGCCTAATACTAATACCAAAGACTACCACGACAGAGGTATTCAGTTATATGATCACGTCACGTAGTAGCTTCTAGTAGAAGAACGTTGCTTGTCCTAGCATGAATGGGCTGGCTTGATTGGAGACGCAGAAAGAAAGAGAAGGATAGGGGTTCTGTGAAAGGGTTGTCCTCACAGAACTACCTCTTTCCTCGGAGTTGACGACGCGCGAGTGATGCCTCTGGTGTTGCTAACGTCTATAGTCTGCGGTAACCGCTTACCGTCAGGTTGGCCATATGCATGTTTCCACAACCGTAATGTAAAAAAACACCCACAGTCTACATTCACCATTGAATTTTGGATGTTTTGATTTTTATCGAGCCATGGCTGGCATATGATCACATGATGACCACCGCCCGTGTACATAGGTAGGTATATCTGAGCTGGGTCCCTGACAGCCCAGTGGCTATTATCGGTAGCCTATCACCACACTTACGAGATGTGTGGAGAATAGTTCGTGAAGTCTTTAAACCCATATTCTACGTGTACTGGATTATCGTTTAAATTTTTTCGGAATTAGGAACTATCGTCGTTTCTAAAAGCGAAAAGATTTATAAAGAAATTCAGGTTACTGTAATATAATCCTATTTTCAGTGGTCTCAAAAAGGATAGTGCCGCAGAAACATTTAGGCTTCGTCACAAAACAATAGAGGGTCTATATCTACCAGTTACCTTCATCAAGATAGTACCCTTACAGTCGTGGGGCCCCGCTTACAATTACACAATATGGTATGTGGAACTTCAGGGCAAGAACCATGAGGAACTCATCAGGCACGCTATGGAAACTATTAATTTAGTAAGTTATTTTTGTTTCTTATTAAAAAAAATTTAACTGATTGTTTAGGAGCGATTTCGATGGTAGCAAATCCATATTAGAATAAAAATATGGTTGTCTGTAAATTCGGTTTACGGACGATAATTTTACGTGATAACGTCATATATGTCGATAGATACGTCCCACAAGCCGAACGCTTAGGCCGATCGTGCGTCTCTATCGCTTGTTCCGCGCTCTCGCTTGCACGCTCGGCTCACGCGGAACTTGACAATGAGACATGCTTTTTCGTGCGTGCAGCCGGCGTTCATCGATTTATGAGACGTTATCACGTCAAAAACTCCTATTGTATTGATTTTAAAATATGATTTATATACATTGATTTTAATGTGAAAACGTATTAGACATGTCACAATACACGGTTCCATTAATGCAAAATTTATAGCTAGTTTTTTCCCGCATCAATAGTGGCAGCCGAGCCAGCAACTGATCCACATTGGTAAGTGCCGCTCGTAGGCATAACGCAATATAAAATCACAAACAAGTCTCTGTCTATTATAAACACCTTCCATTAATCTCAGGATATATTTGTGGTGATATTGGTTACCTCTCCCTGTTGTATCAAAACACAGGAACGTTCTTAATGCGTTACACTTTGTATATTCTCATCAGCCGAGCTCTCGATGACTTTCATAGTTCTGCGTATGCAAACGAAGATAGGGCTTATCCCTTAGGTTATCATCGTAGAACCGATATCGGACCTTACACTATGTATTTGCTCAATAATACATCATGTACCTATTTATATTATTTATCTTTGAATAAAGACCTCAGTTCATTGACCGAATAAACGATTTCGATAAAAAGTTCATACATGAATTCCTTTGTTTTAAATGTAATTTATTTGTTTCAATTGGCTATTGATGCAATATTTTTGTAACATGTATGCCACTTATTGTTCAATGATTAAAATGTTACACAGACATTTTCGTAATATCTATTTTTATATTACGTGTCATCGTGTTGTTGGCAAAGTCTGGGTTATGCCAGCAGAAGATATACCGGGTGCTTTTTATTTATGTTATTCATCAACGGCAATTTAGTTCAGAAAATATTATAAATGTGAAATCGAGAGTAAATTCACGCTGTAATTAAGTGCTATCACGAAATTGTGCGTAGGTTTGTACATGTAGCCCGGTATTACGTTATAATTTCACTAATCTTCTGCTCGTCTGATATGATAGCAATTAAATAGTGTTTTTATTTTCCTTCTAGTAGACTATAAGATTATTATACATTATTCTTCTTTCTCAGCGTAAAGAAGAGGAGGCAGTACGTTTACTTCTAAAACACTTACGAAGACGCCGCTACAAGGATGCATTCGAAGCGCTATCGCGGGAGAGTGGTGTGAGACTTGAGGGACCTTTGCAGGCAAGACTGTGGAACGCACTGGTTGAGAATGAAGACTATAAGCTGGCAGAAGAAATATTCGATGAGGCCGTAGCTGGTGAGTAGAATTTCCAAAATTTATTCTTTTTGTCGTTTATATATAGTGAGCATAGCTGACTGTAAATATGTCAGGTATCTAATAATATTATCTATCTGCGTATGTCAGTGGGGATGTTGACTGTCATCATTTCACAGCAGATGGCGTATTATGGCCATGTCGCCGTTGAAAACTCATTTCAATACAATTTATAACCTGTAACTTGGTAAATTTTAATTTTCTCGTAATATGCCTCTGTGTGCTGTTTCGAAATGTAATAACCCCGATGTACATTTATTTCCCAAAGATCCAACATTAAAAAAGTTGAAAAAGTAGCAAACATTTTGTGGCTACACAGCATAGCGTCTTTCAATTCTTTATTGCGTATACCCTTTGTTCATTATTTTATTCGCCACCTCATATTAAGATTTCTTCCAACATTTGTGTTTTCTATCTTGTCCGATCGATTGCAATATGGATGTCGTTGTGGGTAGTCCGATTTTGGACACTCCAGCGCATGAAGCTACGACTTCTCGGGTCTTTTTTCTTCAATTTAGAAATGTCATTTCAAAAAGGCTTTACTCATTTTGGACAAATGCTTTTTTAGTGCCATTCGGTCCCAACTCCACCTTTGCAATGATTATCAATGATATTATTATTATGTTGGCTTTTAACAGATAATTTTCTCTAGAAAATGATCTCCAAAATGGCATTCTGTTTCTGCCAAAGACTCACTTTTTATTGTTTCCGTCCCTTCGATCCACTTACACATTCTTGACAAAAAGCCCTTTCGAAAAGATCATCTGCAATAATTATACATTGTATACTGTTGAATATCATAGACACTTTAAAATATAGGTTGGTGACATGGCATCGCAAATTTACTCAGTTTCTTGTTTGGTTTGGTAAACATATACCCTCGCTAGCATATTGCTCAGAAATTTCCAAACATCGCTTTTTACTTTCGTTTTGAAATATTGTGTTAGTGACGAATCTTATATGTAATATCGAACTACCTCCAAAAATGTTATATTATTATAGATATGCACTTCTAAGAACTTTTTGATTCATCCTCGTATTATAAATACTTGTTTGTTATTTATAAGTATTTTACACGCTCGGCTGCTTGCTGGAACAAATTTTCTGAAAATCGATTTCCACGTTGATTATATTGTGTTTTGCCGTGTGGGGCCGGCTTTAGAATTGTCCCACTCCTCTCCACCCATGGGAGTCGTAAGAGCCGACTAAGGGAACACTAGGGGAGTGGGCAGCAGCACTCCTTCGAGTATTAACAACATCCACTGCGAGCGCCAACCCGCCTGCCAAGCGTGGCGATTACGGCACTATCCCCCATTCTTGGGGAGGCTTGTCCAGTAGTGGACGTTAAAAGGCTGATGGATGATGGATGGATATTGTGTTTGGTACCTACTTTTGTATTTTATTTCCTGTTCAATGCCTTTAAATGTTCATAAAAAAAAGTATTTCTGACTGTTACCTCAGAGGGCCAGCTAGAATGGTACATGTCGTGGCAACCGTATACGCCGACCTGGCGTGAAATGTCGGCGTGTTCGTCACAAGTGGAGGATCGGCTGTGGAGCGGCGATTCACCGCCACCGCCCCCGGCGAGGCAGCACGACCTACTCTGTGCTGACAGAGACCCGAGGCCTGATACTTCAGTGAGTGTATTCAATTACTCAATTTACTTGCCACATTCATTAAATGTGCCCGGTAGACGGCAATAGGCTCGCCCCCTATTACGTGGGACTTAAACATAGCTGGCGAATCGTGGGTGTGTAATACACCTCTGCCTACCCCTTCGGGGAATACAGGCGTGATGCTGTTTGTTTTTTTTTTCTTTTAGTGGTTGGTTAATCGATTGTTATAAAATAGATATGGCAGTTACCTGCAAAAGTAAGGGGGTGGTTGCAGCTGTTTTTAACTTTGTTTTTAGCTCTCCTGCTGCCACAACAATGTGGCCAGACAACTGGGGATGCCAAATGTCATACTAGTATTTCCATTCTGGGTCCAATGGAGGAGTGTGACAAGAGGCTGTCAAAAATTTTATCACATAACCCTATTATTAGGGTAAAGCATATTTACCTGTACTAGATACAATGATGTTACTTGCTTACTATTTTGATATTTTTATACATTTTTTAGCATTTGACATGCTTAGCCATATAAATTAACACAAAGTGTGCAAAAGTGAAATCGAAAATAAGTCACGAGCAGGATTGCACCCTGGAATACATGGAATACGGTCCCAGACACTTTGCCAATTCAACCATCGTGACAATCGCTGGGGACTATAATGTACGCAAATACTTCCGCCAGATGGCGCAGGCGTCACCCAAGACGTTACGAATGAATGTGTTATCAAAATTCGCAGTCCGTAGTAGCGTACAGAAGATATAACAAAAACGTTATGCTACAAGTGCTGTGAGCAACTCGGCACAAATCTTGCAACATATTTTTTAAACAAAATATTTACCTTTGCTTGATGAACCTATGTACTGGTGACCTATTTAGTGCACTAATGTATGCGGAAACAAGTACACTCTCTGTTCCCTCCCGCTCATAAGCCGATGGAACGGCATTCCGACACGACCGGTGAGAGATCAGCCTCAGGACGAAACGACTTTACGTGCTTTCATGGGGCATGGGGGGGAAACACTATGCCGACCCGGGAATCGAACCCGAAACCTCATGATGCACAGCATGCACTACCGCCCGAGGCAGTTATGATGTGTATGTAATAACATTGTGGGTATAGAGCTGTCGCGTTGCAGGAAGCACCGGCCAACGGCGCTGAAATTGATGACTCGGGTTGCGGCGTCAGCTGTAGCAAGCCTGGCCCTAGGGGCGGACACCAGCTCGTCGTTGACTCCACTACCGGTAATAATAATAAATAATATAGACTGAAGTTGCATTCCACCACACATGTGTAAGGAAGCTATGAAAGGATATGACTCAACATTCATAATTATCTTCATACACGCTATCCGGTTTGGGAGACTCCTGACTCCACCTTCCTTCAATACATGACCAATTTGGTCTAGGTAGGTAAGTCTCGGTCTCCCCCTGTACCTACGTCCTTCCACTTTCGCATTGTATATCTTCGTAACCAGTCGCACATCCGGCATTCTTTCCACATGTCCGAACCATCGGAGCATTCCCTTTCGCATCTTTACACCGATACTCTCTTTCATACCTACTCGTTTCTTAAGTCGTCGTTACGAATGCGGTCAGTCAGCCTCACTCCACAGATTCTCCGTAGAGATCGCATTTCGTCCGCATTGATTTTACTTTCATTGGGCCCTTGCATACCCAACTCTCGCTTCCATATAATAACGTTTATTCTAGCACACCATTGCATATTGATACTCTAACGTCAGTTCTGGCTTCTCTTTCGATAACCATTATTTTGGTTTTGCCCACATTCACCCGTAGGCCCCTTTTCTCACAATCTTTAGTCATTACGTCGACTAGGGCTTGCAGGTCAGTCGCGGACTGCTCTAATAAGACCGCATCGTCTGCATATAGCAGAGAGTTAACCACTAAGTCGCCCATCTGAACTCCCACATTAATTTCATTCAACCTTTGTAGACATTTATCCCGATATATGATAAACAGTCTGGTTGATAGAACGCAGCCCTGTTTAACGCCGAACTGACTTTCACATCCATAGATATAGGTAGCCGCTTTCTCAGACCGTTTCTGAGCGTAATGTTGAAGTGGTGGACAGTAGGTAGCTGCTGGCCCAAAAAATATCTGCATCTCATAAATTGTCGATTATTCTCAGGGACGTTATACCTGTTCGGTGGTTGGAACGGCACTGAAGACTTGGATGACCTCTGGTCTTTCTGCACTCGCAACGAACGGTGGACGATGCTGTGTAGGCACAGTGGTACGGTCGGCGGACCTTCACCTCGTTCCTGCCACAAGTGCGTCTTCGATCCCGTGCATCGTAGACTCTATACACTTGGCAGGTGATACACTTTCTCAATGTATTGCATATGCTTATGATTTGAGTCATGTAAAGTTGTATTCTCTTATATTTAAGTAATTGACGGATCTCCTACTCTACTTTTTTTTTTGCTAATGATGGCAGATGAGTCACGGCCAACCTGATGGTAAGTGATAACCGTCGCTCATGGACTCAACTATACCGGGAGTATAGTCAAGCCGCTGTCATTTCATTTCTCAGATATGAAATGAAAGAATAAACGGCTATCTTCTGCTACAGCCAAAACACACTGACGTGCTTCATGACCGGTCACACAGAAGACGATGGTACCGACCAGTTCAGGCTTGATAGCAAGTGAGTACTCTCGCTTGGTATCCCGCACTACCACCAGTAATGCAATGGGTGATAATTGCTTACTTCCCTTAGTCACCTTGTACGACACCCGCGTGAAGGGATGGGGTGGTGACACTTGTATTCTTAGTCCGTCACCAGGGATACTGTTTTCGAATCACGATGTCACTTCTAGGACTTTATACAGTATATACTGCATACAAGTTTAAGATGTTTCACTTCTATCGCGTGTAGGGTGCTGTTATTTCCTTCAGTCACAGTTGTATTTAAATAAACCTCTTAAGCCTCTTCCTAATTAACTCATAAATTTTGGTATTGTATTTGTTGCAGGTACCTCGATAACGCTCAACGGGTTGCCAGTAATATGAATGTAAGTCTTCGGCTGTGTTTCGATATACACTGCGAGCACTGTCCAGTGCTCGTACTGGAGAAAAATTGTTTCTTTATAGACTGACAGTATACTGCCGCAGTATCCTAGGGTAATATATGATGTTATAAATCATCGCTATTTTTGTACTGTGAGCACTGGCGTTTTCGAGGTAAGGTGCTCTTAGTGGTTTGATCACGTGATCAACAGCGTCCAGAAATAAAACAACTTGCACTATTGAAAATTATTATTATTATTGAATATTGTTATTCAAAGATACCGAAACATGGAAAATGTAAAGAAATTGTGTTTATTGCAGTGTGAAACCAATACTTTGTATGAAATTAAAGTGATGACAGATCAGTATACTGGACTGCATTCCTTTATAAACAGTAACCAGTATAGCTAACTATAAAGGAACGACTTCGCAGTATACTAAATTGACGTCACATCTTACAGTGCTCGCAGTGTATATATATCTGAACACACCCTTCATTTTTCTGATTATTGATACCTATATCTGTCGCCAGGGTAAAGATGATATTTTGGTTTCGTTTCTAAATACAGTAACAGATATATCAAAATTATAAAGTTTTATAGTAAACGAACTGAAACAATCAGTCTGATTTGAACACAGAGCGTATGGACCGCAATGCAAATTTGAATGTCAGCTGGTCCCTCAAAACTTATGATCATAATAGGATTGTTGTTGTCAGATCTCGCGCAATCATGCTTTATTTAATACTAGATGCAACCCGCGACTTCGCAGGTATAGATTTTTTTAGATATTTTTTTAATGTGCATCTAATTATTTAAAAAAAAAAATTTCTTAAGTTACTCCTTATAACATCAGCTATATGCCAGTGAAAGACCCTTCCAAAGTGGTCCAGTCGTTTCGGAGATTAGCAGGAACGAAACAGACAGACAAAAGCCTAAAAAACAGATTTTATAAAAAGTTCTTATTTAGACAGTACAAACAGACACTTCAATTTAATATAACTATCATAACAGATGCGTGATTTATAGTCAAATCCAAAAATATAGATACTTTTTTCCCGAAATATTGTCAGTTCTTGTGGTATATTTATTTTTAATAGGGATAATTAATCTACCCTAGATTGTATTTAAATAAGAATTAACCCAATATTGAAGTCAACGAAGATGACTTCGCAGGCTGGTAATATATATTGTCAGCTTAAGTTATTTGGCTTTAAAATATGAGTTTTGTATACAGAGTGATCTATACATGTACGACGTGGTGACGTCAGAATGGTCGAAGATCTGTGGCGACACGGCGGCGGCGGGCGGCCCCCGGCTGGTGTTCGACCACCAAATGTGCATAGACCCCGACACACAGACCATCTACGTGTTCGGTGGTAGGGTACTGCCCGCTAATACGTGAGTCAACTGCTATACTATAATCAATCATCTATAGAGTGTATGGATTTATGGTGACAAATTATTAATGCTACCACCCGCATTCCATCCCTAGAATGTCGTGATGGTGGTATAAACTTAACAATGTATAGTGATGTATTCTTAAAAAAAAAACATGTGTTTACAATAGGTCTAAATAGATTTCAAAAAGAGGGTGTTTTCGATGTGTAACATCTAATGCAAAAATGAATAATTTATTTAATTGTTTTTAACGTCATTTGTTGACAAAAGCATGTAACTAGAAAGCATAACGTCTATCAATATTTTTTAAAGTACAAATTATTTGTGAATAAGGAAAAAGAGATTTATTGTACAAGCGAGAATCGAACCCGTGTCTTTTCTAATCCGGGGAAGTGCTTCGGCTTCATTTGGTTGAATGCCTTGAATCAGGCGTCGAATTCTCGACTAATCAGGAATCGCGGAACTCGAACTGTTGATCAATCACAATGACTCGAAACGAAAGTTCGTCTAACGTTTCGTTTTTCATTCTAAGGGGGCTGTTCCTCTTTTATTGTGATGAACTATCTGCGAGTATATTCTATTTTCTTTAGTGATCAAAAAAATATTAATAATTTGTTCGCAGGGAGGAGGTGGTGAGTCCTCAATACTCGGGTCTGTACGCGTACTACATATCGACGAACACGTGGCAGCTACTCTTGGCAGATAGACATGAATTAAACGCGCCTCAGCCACGAGTCTCTCACTCAATGCTGTTTCACCCCGTATGTACGCTACTATCTCATATAGATCACATGTATTTTCAATTAAAAATGTATATAGTGTGATGCAGTAGTATTATGAATTGTAGATGGCAATAAAACTGTGCCGTAGTCAAGGTAGAACTGATTTATTTTGACTATGATGATATTAAAGTTTGTCAATTTAACGATTTATACCACCCACTTGTTTGTTTGGCGTCTTCGTTCCACACTAGTTGGCCGCACTCATTTTAAATGTACAGAAAGAATATATAATTCTAGCCTTTGCATTTAAAGTTAGTTTTTATGTTATACCATAGGTTCCCGATATAGTAGCAGGATAAAATACATACTAGTTTTTAATTCTAATCCATCCATCCATCCATCAGCCTTTCATCGTCCACTACTAGACATAGGCCTCCCCAAAATGGGGGTTTTACCATAATCGCCACGCTTGGCAGGCGGGTTGGCGGTCGCGTGGATGTTTTTAGTACACAGGGGAACGCTGCTGCCCGGTCCTCGGTAATCCCTTAGTCGGCTTTTACGACTCCCATAGGAAGAGACGGGGTGGAGCTATTCTTGGTGCCGGCCCCACACGGCAAAATATTCTAATCAGGAGCTATCAAACGAAAAAAATGAAACCAACTTTGTTCACTTTTAGCGTGAAGTCCGAACAAACAAACAAATTCTAAAAAATCTCTTATTTGTGTTCAGAGATGTCTCTAAGATAATACATTCACTGTTATTACGTCTAATACATTCATTTTTTCTCAAATATCTTAAATGTACAGACACAGCTCTGTTACAGCTTTATAACAGTATATAAGAGTACATATCAAAAAAAGTTTGAGATCACTAGCAAAAAATGCTGTATTTTTAAACTTCACCCTATAAAAGAAAAGTGCTTACGTAATATTTTTTTTTTTAAAAGAAAATAACTTTATTAAAACTAAAATATTAACTATTTTTAATTATTTTACAAATAAAAATTAGATTTTAATATTTTAATGCAGTTGTGTTAAGAAATAAATGAAAGAAACAACGAAATAAGAAACATTATTAATAATTTATTACGGAATTGTTTTTATTTAGTACGAGATAATTCCTCCCCTAGCTCGAACACAAGCAGCAATCCTCCTGGGCATGCTGAGAATCAAGTTATTCAGGATTTCTTGCGGTAACCTGACCCATTCTTCAATAGCAGCTTCCCTGATCTCTGGCACTGTCTGGGGATGTGGATGACGGTTCCAAACAACTCGCTTTAGAGCATCCCAAGCGTGCTCGATCGGGTTCAAGTCAGGCGAACCGGCAGGCTAGTCTAACCTGCCAATGTTGTGATCACGGAGGGCAGCATTGACTCATTGAGCTCGATGTGCGGGTGCACTATCATCAACAAATACGAATTGGTGGCCATGATTTATTTTAAATGGTCTGACGATTCTTTTGATAACAACATTTTGGCACAAAGCTGCAGTCATCGAGCCCCGATACGGGATTAACGGCGCTCTAGCTCCAATCATTATTCCGCTCCAAAAGGACACCGATTTCCCGCCTTGTTGAACAGTACCAGTGGCAGTTCTTTGTCTCTCTGTATCCCCACGTCTTCTCCAGACACGGACACGTTGGTTGTCTGGATGAGTGCTTATTCTTGTTTCGACAATGAAGAAGCAATTTTGCTAAATGTGTTCATCGTCATTATCTTCATTTTGGTGGAGCCTAGCCTAGCAATCTGCGTTGCTGTCGTTGCCATAAGTTCAGAGGTGCTCGCCAGGATTTCCTTGCTCGTAATCCAGCCTGGTGTAAGCAATTCCTGATGGTCTGAGTGCTTACTTCTAGTCCAGTGGCAGCCCGCAACTCAGCTCTTATTTTAGTGGCATTGATTGTTGGGTCGCGGGCAGTCAGCGGTCTGATGTAACGTTTCCGGGCAGCAGTAAGAACAGTTGGGCGACCACTGCGAGGTTGATCAGCAGTTATCCATGCCGCGATATCTGCGCAACGTGTTCATGACACAGGCGAGCTATTTCTCTCATAGAATATCCTTCTTCCCCCAAAGTAACAATTCTTGCTCGTAAAGTTTCGGAAATCCTTTCGGTATCTTGCCAAATCAACTGTTTACACGAAAAATTGAAAAAATATACTTGAATCTTTTCGGTCAGATTTCTGAATAAGCGTAATGGAAAGATTGGATTTCTTTTTATAGGGAAAAGCAATTGTTTTTGACATGTTTTTGATATTGTTTTTTGATCAAATATCACATTTTTAAATGAAGATTCATAGAAATTAAATTAATCAAGTTTCACCATACTGCCAACAAAAATATTTCGTATTTTCAAAGTGATCTCGAAGTTTTTTAATGTGTGTAGATTGAAAACTGCTTGAGGTAGATGTTAGAAGAATTTTATGTTCACCTTTTGACACGTAGCTATCGAGAGATGTTGTTGGCCGCAGGTGCAACGTCGGCTGTACATATTCGCGGGGCAGCGCAACAAGGAGCACCTGGTGGACATGTGGTGGTGGGACGTGGAGACGGGCACGTGCGGGGCGCTCTGTCGGGGGACCGCTGCGCCTCCGCCCCCCGCCGCGGGCTTCACGCAGCGGGCCACCATCGACCCCGACACCGACGAGCTCTTCGTATTGTCGGTGAGCACCTCACGCAGAGAAGAGGAGAGAACGAAGAGAACTTCTCTAGAACTACTCAAAAGATGTACAGAAATACGTTGCAGAATTGCCGCCCAGTTTATTTTCTTCTTTTAAGGCGTGAAAAGGTTGTTAATTACATACCTAACTGAACACCCCGTCGTTTGGTGTAACGAACAGGGTAGTGTGGGGCCCTCACCTACTAAATAAACACGCCATGTGGCGTCTCTTCGTCTGTATTGGCGGACCACATGCTGCCGACCCTGGCTTTAGCAATGCATCCCTCTCAAACCACACAAATTTTGTAACAACTTATGATTATTACTATTTTGTTATAATAACATGTAATAACGAGTAAACAAAAGTGGTTTTAAGCACATTTTTTGTTGTAGGGAATGAGTAAAGAGAAAGACAAGAGGGTTTACAACACTTTGTGGGTGTTTTCACTTCGTCGGTTGACGTGGACGTGCGTATATCGGAACGACAGCGTAGCGCCCACCGAGCCGAGGCCAAGATTCGCACACCAACTCGTTTACGATCCTGTCACAAAGGTAACATAAACAATTAAAATGGTTTTATTACGTCAGTATATACTATATCTATGAGTTTATAAATAACTAACCTCTAGTTATATCTATGCCGATTATTCTAATATTAATTCGTTTAAAAGGCCACGTGCCTCTTTTAACATACTTTTATTATATATATTCTGCTGCTGATATGCTAGGTATGCAGCATTTTAGTCAATCTAAGTCCCCTTTGTCAACAAAATTAAGCAGTTCCCATAAATTTCCTAAAAAAAAACCCGTCAAAAAACTAACAAATTAACCTAAAGAAGAACGATAATAACCTTCCTAATAATAAGGTTCATTTGAACAGTGTAGCGTGTAAAGTACGGCACATTTAAATCGATCCTTCTTACTATAAATACTTCATATTTCAACCTAAGCCTTGTTTAAAAAGTAAATACTCTTCCTTACATTATGGACACAAATTTTCAGGCAAAATTAAACTATGGCAGTTTGGCGGGAACATGAAAGAATCGTGTTGTTGCTCTACATTATTTTTCAGAACTTGTGATATTTCAAGTATTATGTGCATAATTGTTGGCAAGTGATATAATGCGGCGTAACGTGTTTTATTGTGTTGCCTCCAAAACTATAGAAGCTTCCAGTAAAGGCGCCACCACTTTGCAGAAGCATGACTGACTTGACTAGACTATGACTAACT
Source organism: Leucoma salicis (assembly GCA_948253155.1). Classification (NCBI taxonomy): domain Eukaryota; kingdom Metazoa; phylum Arthropoda; class Insecta; order Lepidoptera; family Erebidae; genus Leucoma; species Leucoma salicis. The sequence goes on along the minus strand of OX411820.1, from coordinate 17,512,092 downwards.
TTGTATGACTTTGACTTGTTTGTCGAAATAATTTTATTAAACTTACTTGATGCGACATGAAACATGACACTGGCAGCAATGGCTTAGGCTGATTGCCATTGTCAAAAATGTAGAAGATAATATTTATCGATATTGGCCACAAACAGCTAGAACTCCGATTTAACCATAAAAATATTTACCAGATCCACTACTTATTCGGCGGTAACCCCGGCAACCAGTCGTCGCCGCGTGTGCGGTTAGATGATTTGTGGGCCCTGCGCCTCTCGCGTGGCACTTGCGAGCAGGCGGCGCGGACTGCGCGGGCCGCACTACGTGAGGCGCACTACCGCGCGCTGGCCGCGCGTGCGCCCCCCCTGCGCGCGCTGCACTACCTGCGGCACGAGCTGCACGACGCGCTCGACCACACCGACCCCGCGCAGGTAACAGGCTGCGGCTACTGTCTGTTGCGCGAGCCGCACTAGCGCGCGCTGCACTACCTGCGGCACGAGCTGCACGACGCGCTCGACCACACCGACCCCGCGCAGGTAACAGGCTGCGGCTACTGTCTGTTGCGCGAGCCGCACTAGCGCGCGCTGCACTACCTGCGGCACGAGCTGCACGACGCGCTCGACCACACCGACCCCGCGCAGGTAACAGGCTGCGGCTACTGTCTGTTGCGCGAGCCGCACTAGCGCGCGCTGCACTACCTGCGGCACGAGCTGCACGACGCGCTCGACCACACCGACCCCGCGCAGGTAACAGGCTGCGGCTACTGTCTGTTGCGCGAGCCGCACTAGCGCGCGCTGCACTACCTGCGGCACGAGCTGCACGACGCGCTCGACCACACCGACCCCGCGCAGGTAACAGGCTGCGGCTACTGTCTGTTGCGCGAGCCGCACTAGCGCGCGCTGCACTACCTGCGGCACGAGCTGCACGACGCGCTCGACCACACCGACCCCGCGCAGGTAACAGGCTGCGGCTACTGTCTGTTGCGCGAGCCGCACTAGCGCGCGCTGCACTACCTGCGGCACGAGCTGCACGACGCGCTCGACCACACCGACCCCGCGCAGGTAACAGGCTGCGGCTACTGTCTGTTGCGCGAGCCGCACTAGCGCGCGCTGCACTACCTGCGGCACGAGCTGCACGACGCGCTCGACCACACCGACCCCGCGCAGGTAACAGGCTGCGGCTACTGTCTGTTGCGCGAGCCGCACTAGCGCGCGCTGCACTACCTGCGGCACGAGCTGCACGACGCGCTCGACCACACCGACCCCGCGCAGGTAACAGGCTGCGGCTACTGTCTGTTGCGCGAGCCGCACTAGCGCGCGCTGCACTACCTGCGGCACGAGCTGCACGACGCGCTCGACCACACCGACCCCGCGCAGGTAACAGGCTGCGGCTACTGTCTGTTGCGCGAGCCGCACTAGCGCGCGCTGCACTACCTGCGGCACGAGCTGCACGACGCGCTCGACCACACCGACCCCGCGCAGGTAACAGGCTGCGGCTACTGTCTGTTGCGCGAGCCGCACTAGCGCGCGCTGCACTACCTGCGGCACGAGCTGCACGACGCGCTCGACCACACCGACCCCGCGCAGGTAACAGGCTGCGGCTACTGTCTGTTGCGCGAGCCGCACTAGCGCGCGCTGCACTACCTGCGGCACGAGCTGCACGACGCGCTCGACCACACCGACCCCGCGCAGGTAACAGGCTGCGGCTACTGTCTGTTGCGCGAGCCGCACTAGCGCGCGCTGCACTACCTGCGGCACGAGCTGCACGACGCGCTCGACCACACCGACCCCGCGCAGGTAACAGGCTGCGGCTACTGTCTGTTGCGCGAGCCGCACTAGCGCGCGCTGCACTACCTGCGGCACGAGCTGCACGACGCGCTCGACCACACCGACCCCGCGCAGGTAACAGGCTGCGGCTACTGTCTGTTGCGCGAGCCGCACTAGCGCGCGCTGCACTACCTGCGGCACGAGCTGCACGACGCGCTCGACCACACCGACCCCGCGCAGGTAACAGGCTGCGGCTACTGTCTGTTGCGCGAGCCGCACTAGCGCGCGCTGCACTACCTGCGGCACGAGCTGCACGACGCGCTCGACCACACCGACCCCGCGCAGGTAACAGGCTGCGGCTACTGTCTGTTGCGCGAGCCGCACTAGCGCGCGCTGCACTACCTGCGGCACGAGCTGCACGACGCGCTCGACCACACCGACCCCGCGCAGGTAACAGGCTGCGGCTACTGTCTGTTGCGCGAGCCGCACTAGCGCGCGCTGCACTACCTGCGGCACGAGCTGCACGACGCGCTCGACCACACCGACCCCGCGCAGGTAACAGGCTGCGGCTACTGTCTGTTGCGCGAGCCGCACTAGCGCGCGCTGCACTACCTGCGGCACGAGCTGCACGACGCGCTCGACCACACCGACCCCGCGCAGGTAACAGGCTGCGGCTACTGTCTGTTGCGCGAGCCGCACTAGCGCGCGCTGCACTACCTGCGGCACGAGCTGCACGACGCGCTCGACCACACCGACCCCGCGCAGGTAACAGGCTGCGGCTACTGTCTGTTGCGCGAGCCGCACTAGCGCGCGCTGCACTACCTGCGGCACGAGCTGCACGACGCGCTCGACCACACCGACCCCGCGCAGGTAACAGGCTGCGGCTACTGTCTGTTGCGCGAGCCGCACTAGCGCGCGCTGCACTACCTGCGGCACGAGCTGCACGACGCGCTCGACCACACCGACCCCGCGCAGGTAACAGGCTGCGGCTACTGTCTGTTGCGCGAGCCGCACTAGCGCGCGCTGCACTACCTGCGGCACGAGCTGCACGACGCGCTCGACCACACCGACCCCGCGCAGGTAACAGGCTGCGGCTACTGTCTGTTGCGCGAGCCGCACTAGCGCGCGCTGCACTACCTGCGGCACGAGCTGCACGACGCGCTCGACCACACCGACCCCGCGCAGGTAACAGACTGTAGCTGCAGTACCTACCATAATGGTGGATTTACGATAGACTGTGAATGCGTCTAGTGCTCCTGTTGGCCTAACGTTAAGTTTGTATCGCAGGTGTCCCGCTTCCACAAGCTGGCGGCGCTGCTGTTCGTGGGCGCGGCGGCGCGGGCGGACACGAGCGCGTGCGCGCTGTCGCCGCGCCGCACCCGCGCCCTCGCCGCCCGCCGCCACACGCGCCCCGCGCACGCCGACCTCGCGCACGCGCTCGCTCAGGTACGGCCCGAGTGCTTTGTGTATGGCACGTGAGACGAGTACGGCCCGAGTGCTTTGTGTATGGCACGTGAGACGAGTACGGCCCGAGTGCTTTGTGTATGGCCACTAATTATGTGAACTCAAAACATTTAAGTAAAAATCTAATCAAGTCTCATTTATATCAATATGCAATTATCTGATTTGGAAAGTCTAGTCTTCCCTTAAGAGGCGTTCGCGGAACACACACGCCGCCATCTTGGGCCTGCTTCTTTCCATGAGCAGCGCTTATGGAGGCTGGTGATCACCAACGCGACACAAATATGCGTTACGGCAGGACTCTAAGAATCACAACGTTGCAATATTTCGCGACAATCCGACTACAAATGCGACGTGTTTCGCCTCTAAACGAGGCATCCTCAGAACCGCTCGGCAACAAATCGGCAAAAGCATTTCCTCAGAGTTTTATTAATATCATTCGCCAGATTTACTTTTGCAGTTAGCTCTGTATTATCAAACTTAATTTTATCACTTACTAGAAACCGGCCACGCGCGGTGTGGCTCAGTTAACCTCGGAAACCATCCATTTTTCTGGATAAAAATAGGCTATGTCCTTTTCTGTAGACCGGATTATATGTATGTAAAATTTTATTAGAATAGGATGAACAATAAGGCAGCGCATAAGATACGAACAAACAAACTTACTTATCATCACGCCATTTCTCTTGCGGGGTAGGCAGAGAGAACAGAGTGCCAAGAGGCTCTATTCTTGCATATATCTCTCGTTTCCTCAACATTCATAACTATCTTTATACACGCTCGCCGGTTTCGAAGACTCCTGACTCCACCTTCCTTCAATACATGACCGATTTGGTCTAGGTAGGTGCGTCTCGGTTTCCCCCTGTACCTACATCCTTCCACATTCGCATTGTATATCTTCTTAACCAGTCGCTCATCCGGCATTCTTTCCACATGTCCGAACCATCGGAGCATTCCCTTTCGCATCTTTACACCAATACTCTCTTTCATACCTACTCGCTCTCTTACGTCGTCGTTACGAATGCGGTCAGTCAGCCTCACTCCACTGATTCTCCGCAGAGAACGCATTTCAACCATACCCAACTCTCGCTTCCATATAATAACGTTGGGACAAGCACTGCGTTGTGTATTGCGACACGTGCCCTCTGGCTGAGGTGATGCCTGCCGAGAAGTTGTCCCAATGCTCCGTTCACTCTATTTCCCGCATTCACTCTTCTCTCTACATCAGTGGTGTACCTTCCATCCCGACTGAATCCACATTCAAGATATAAAAATTCATCCACTTGTTCTAGCACACCATTTCCTATTACTACTCTAACATCTGTTCTGGCTTCTTCTCTTTCAAAAACCATTATTTTGGTTTTGCTCACATTCACTCGTAGACCCCTTTTCTTACAATCTTTTGCCATTACGTCGACTAGGGTTAGCAGGTCAGCCATGGACTGCGCTAATAAAACCGCATCGTCTGCATATAGCAGAGAGGTAACCACTGAGTCACCCATCTGAACTCCTACATTCATTTCATTCAACCTTTGTAGACATTTATCCAGATATATGATAAACAGTCTGCCTGATAGAACGCAGCCCTGTTTAACGCCGATATTGACATCAAACCAGGGTGATATTCCATCATCCAGCCGCATACAAGCTCTGCAGTCCATGCAGTTGGACTGCACCGCTTGCAGCAGTCTACCGTTAATACCATACTCCGGCAAAATGTCCCAAAGTTCCTTTCGTACAACCGTGTCAAATGCTTTCTCCAAATCCACAAAACTGCAGAAAACCCTCTGGCCAACAGCCAGATGCTTCTCCACAATGTTGCGCAGAGAAAACACTTGATCCATGCATCCCCTTCCACACCTGAAACCTCCTTGTGCCTCACACAAAAATTCATCAGACACCATCCTCATTCTCCTTTCAATAATCTTACTATACACTTTGGCTGCCAAACTGGTCAAGCTTATGGCTCTGTAGTTTGCACAGTCATAACGTGAACGTTGTTTTTAAACAAGGGCACGATGACTGCGCTTCTCCAATCCTTGGGAACCATTCCTGAGCTCTAACATAAATTGAGAAGCATCAGGAAGGATTCCCATAAACATGAGCCTCCAAGCTTGATCATCTCAGCAGACACCATATCAATACCCGCTGCCTTACCATTTTTCAAACTTCTAATCGCCCATTCAACTTCATCCATACTAATGTCATCAGAGGATGCCGGTACCGAATGCTGATCTGTTAGACCACATGTGGCACCGGCATCACCCTGAACATCTGCATACATATCCCCAAAATATTCACTCCATCGGCTTAACACATCTTTTGTTTGCGTAAGAATGTCTCCACCTTTAGACCTTATTTTATTCATTCTGAAAGCTGACCAACCACTCCAAGATTTCTTCACCTCCCTCCAGAAAAGTTTGGTGTTTCTCTCGAAGTTTTTGGTCAGCCTTCTTCTGTAATCATATTTGCTCTATCACGCTTCTCTTTCACTAAGGCTTTGGTGTCATTCTTACGTTGCCGGTATATTTCTTTCTTCTGTTCGTTCATACTTGCACTTAGGTTCAAAGAAGATACATAGTCCAGCCACGCTTTCTTCTTTTGGCCTACGGAAGCTGCTACTTCTGTATCCCCCCATGCATCACCTTTCACTTTCCTATGCTTCTTTGAGCATCCACATACTACCATACTATCTTTCAAAACTCTCCAGCATTCTTCTATGTCAGATTCCGGCTGACTTGCCATTGTCAGCCGTTCACGGACACCCTCTGCATACTTTGCTCTTACACTCTCTTCTTGCAACTTTTCAATCTTTATTCTTTTAAGCCCTCCGAAGTGGACACGCTCTCGCCAGTGTCTCCACTTTCTGAACAGACCACTAAATCGCGCGATAACGAGATAGTGGTCCGTGTCGACAGTGGGACCCCTGTAGGCTCTTGTATCCATAATTTTACTTCGGAGGCGACTGTCTACCAGAATTAAATCTATCGTACTTCTCTGTTGATTCCTTCTCCATGTGTACATATGGATGTCCTTATGTTGAAAAAATGTGTTTGACACAATAAGGTTTCTTTCCATACATACATCCGCAATGAGCCTACCTGCATCGTTCACTCTCTTATCACCAAATTAACCATGCACGTCCTCGACATCACAATCACGCGTTCACTAGCTTCTGCCAAATCTAGAACTTCCCTAACATTATCCCAGAACTTCTCTAGATCCAATGCCACTGAAGAGCCTACGGGAGCATAAGCTGCGACCATGGACACCCTGGTGACACCTAGTTTTATTCGGACCCATAGAAGTCTGGGATCAAACATTCCGTAGTCTTTCACACCTGAGGCCAAGCGAGCGGACAGCAACACCCCCACTCCCATGCTGGCCCGATCGCTCTGCGGTACACCAGACCACAGAGCTATCCCGCCACCAGGAAGATCACAGGCGTCGCTGCCCTTTCGCTTGGTCTCTGTTACACAGAGCACATCAAGCTGTCTGTCCGACATGACGGTTACTAGCTCGTGTAACTTACCTACCACACCACCTCTTACATTCCACGTGCCTACTCGATACTCTGCTCCCCTCGACTCGCCAAACTGGGCAAGGCGTGATAGGTGGCGGCCCTCATCGCCGCATCTGCCATTGTTCGTACCGACGGGGGCGGGTCGGTACGCGTCGCCTCCGGGGCACGCCCTAACCCGCACTGCGGTACGCATTCGAGCCGGATTGCAGCCTGTGGATTGCAGGCTGGCAGGGATCGCGACGAGCACGCTCCGGACTATGATCACCCAACGAACAAACAAACATTGATGTTAATAATTAACTAGCCTTTGCCCGCGGCTTCGTCGCAGCCAAAGCTAGTTTTTGGCTTATATCTCAGGTTCCCGATATGGTAGCAGGATAAAATGTATTGTAAATACCAGTTTTTAAGTCTAATCAAGAGCTTTCAAATAAAAAAAGTTGCATCAAAATCCGTTCAGTAGTTTTTGCGTGATGCGCGAACAAACAAACAGATAAACACAAACAGACAAAAATTCTAAAAAAAATTGGTTTGTGTTTAGACACGCCTATATAGCCTATTACACTCATTTTTTCTCAAATATCTTAAATGTACAGACATAGCTATGTTACAGCTTTATAATAGTATAGATAAAATAATAAATATTCACAGACATTTCACACAACATCCTCTGGTCCCAAACTAAGCTTAACGCTTGTGCTATGGGTACCAGATTACGGATATAATACATATATTACTTTTTTTTTTTTTAGTAAATGCATACATATAGTAGATATAAAACACCCAGACGTAGTACAAATACCTGTGTGTTCATCACACAAATAATTGTCCTGAGTGGGAATCGAACCCACGACCTCATGCACGGAAGTCGGTTACACGAAGCCCGTCAATTAATAGATTACAGCATTAAAAGAGTACTTTTTTTCTTTCTTTATGCTTTAATTTACTTATGACTGCACTTGTATGTCGTCGTATTAGAATATTATGATAAGGATATATTGTACATGGTTTTAGGTGCTTGGGGCAGACGACAACATCCCCGATCCTCCGACTCCTTTCGAGGAAGTGACAGATGAGGTCCCAGACACATGGGACGTGGGAGCGGACGCGGACGCGGAGAGCGAACGCGACGACGAGTGGGCGCAGCGGGCGAGGCGCGTAGAGCTTTACGACGCCTTGTGTCAGTACTTCCCGCCCAGTGTAGTGCCGCCGCGGGGGGACATCAGCGATCTTGTCACGCTATAGGCGTCAGTGTAACATATCACTTACGATCGTAATATAATCGTTATTATATAAACGCAAGGGGCGATGCGGGAAAGAAAGTGTTCATCTGGTTCAATGACATAAAACATAACATGTAGTTGGACTTTACATGCCTCATCAGGCCTTACCTACTGTCCTTATTTTTTTTAAAAGTCAACGATAATCTTCCGGCACCAATAAGCGATAAAAATATCATTGCCACAAGTGAAAATTCTAACTGTAATCAGTTTGAATCTTGCAAGAGTTCATGTGACAATATTATTCACCTGATGAGACCTGCGGATGCCCGAATCACACGGAAATAATCAAGGTTTACGAATAGAAAAAGCCAGACCTCTAAATTCCTCCTACTCAGAGTGGCAATACGTACCCAACAGAGATAGTAATAAATTGAGAAAGAAGTTAATTTACTAAAATGTATATTAATAAGTTATCGACTTACTTTCATTCTATATACTATGTATTCTATATTATTAGGTTCTGGAAATGTTCCATCTATTTATTTAACGTATAGTCAGTATTCTATAGATACGCAGAGTCTCTGATCAGAACGTCAGTAATCTATGTTATAACTATTTAAATACATAAATTTATTAACACAAAGTGTGCTCCCGTTCGTGTCTGTTATTCTCGATTTCAAATCTTCACACTTTGTGTTAATGTATATGGCTAAGCATGACAAATACTAAAAAAATATACATAAAATACATAAATACCAATAGAAAATGTTAAGGGTTACGAATGTTAAGGGTTACGTAACCCTTAACATTTTCCGAAGATGTTTCATATAGCGGTTCTTAAAGTACATTGTGTTTGTATGTCAAACAACTATTAGTTAAAAAATAAAATTTAATGTAAATTTAAATTGCTCAATGGAAGGTAATTTTATGACAAGTGTCAGTTGTCTCTGCCTACCCCTTGGAGAAATAGGCGTCAATCTATGTATCTGTGTAATTGAACTCATTATATTTGTAAAATCTACTAATTGTGCTCAAAATATTTATGTAACTGCCACCATTTATCGCGTAGTGATACGTAACTTTACAGTAAATTTTTATGTAATTTACAATTTTCAAATTTACAATTTAGGCACAATTTATCACAGAAAATTTTCAACTTATTTACTGTTATGTGCATCTTATAGTTAATTATTAGCCACTTCATGTTGTGGCCGACCATTTCATGAAATTGTTAGGTTTGGTTTCATGAACGTCATTAAGTGCCCAATTCTGTGGTCTGGCTACGACATAATATAAATACGTCCTTAATACTATATTACCACTATTAATAACAACATATATGGTAAGCTTGTATTAATGTATTAGGTACTATGAATTATTATATTGTAAATTGTATAATAATACCTAAGATATTGTAAATTAATACATATATATAAACAAATGAGGATAGATTTGCCAAAATATGTAAGATTTTGTAAGTGTTTATACACACGCAGTGTGGAAGATACCACACAGACACTGTAAAGCAATATTTGGAGATAACGTAAACTTTGTATCAAAAATGTATGTTAGATGAATCTTTACTAATATTATAATTGTGAAAGTGAGTTTGTTTGTTTGTTACGGTTTCACGCCATAAATACTCAACCGACCAACATGAAATTAAGCACACATAAGTCAGAACCTAGCAAAGGACTAACAATTATGTAAATACCTTTTTTTTCTTGTGGGGTAACATTTTTTGTATTGAAATCATAAGTGTGTGTGTATGACGTAGTTATATTCTGACATCTACACGGTCGAAATCGGGGTCAGAATATATTATTTTCATAAAGCGTGTCAGTAGATTGGAATGCTCATTAAGAAATCATGTTTTCAATTTTCACTTGCTATTTCCTAAATTTTCCTAATCGAATTCTCAACTGGCCAAAATAGGAGGCTTCATCGATGTTAAAGTGCGAAAACTTGAACCTGTCGATAACATATCATTTATTATGATATTGATTAAAAGCAAAAGCATGCTGATATCATTTCCAATAAATATTTAAAATCATAAGGTCATGATTTAGGTGAAAATTAAGAATATTGTCAACTTAAAGTAGAATTGGCAATTGCTTCAATTTAGTTAAAACGTCCACTAGTGTCTCAGTAATACATTTTGAACAATCTACATCATATTTAAAAGTTAAAAGACAAAGCAGTTTAACATTTTTTCAAACGACTTCCTTTTTCTATTTTGTTGTTTATTTTCTTTCTTTATGTGTTGAGTAACAAAAAGAACTCACCTTTGGTGACATCAATAAAAAAAATATATGTAGAAAATGTGTACCTACGTAATTTAATGAGTAAAAGGATACTGAAATTTTATATTATAGTGATTATCGTCGAACTTTTACTATTTGGTAAACACTCGTTTACAAGGTTGTTTCCACGTTTAATTCTGACATGCATACAAGTTATGGAGTCATTGAATGTGTGTAATACGCTTTTTGAAATTGTAGCTTATTATTAAGTCGTTTTCAGTAAATATCACATCTAACGGGTAGTATACATACATTTATATATTTTAGGGTTTTTGTAATGTAAATATTTTAATAGTAAATTGTAAGATTACTTCGTATCCGTTAAGATATTGACGGATGTTTGCAAATATTATGTCAGTCTAGTCAACTGTGTTCGTTGTAACTAGGACAGCTTCAGATACTCTAATATTTATTAAGAAACTGAATTAAAATGCTTAAAGCTAATATTAAAACAAGAGCTTAGGCATAATTTTGGTGTGTTTTGTGTTTTTTAATTTAAAACGAATGCCTGTTTAAATTTTATAAAATGCTTTATGATATTTATGCAAATACTATACACACTATGAATTAACACTGCCTACCTAGTCCAGTAGCTACTGTCGGGGTAGATAATGTACAGAATTAAAAATAGTAGAAAAACGACCAAACTCAATAGAGTACAAATTTTTATTTGTGAATGAGGAAAAAGAGAACTTTAGTGCGAGCGGGAAACGAACCTGCGTCCCTTCCAATCCGGGGAAGTGCTCTAATCCAATGAGCTACCGCACCACCTTTCGGCCATGCCCAATCTCCTCATCACATTTGTCATAACGACCAAGGTTCGATACCCGCTCGCCCTAAAGTTCTCTTTTTCCTCATTCACAAATAATTTGTACTTTAAAAGTAGCTGAGTATGTCAAGTGCTAAAAATATGTATCAAAATGTTCTAACGTAATAGACTCTGTAAAAGATTTTTTACTTCATAACGCCTTTTGAACGATTTAATTCCAGCTTTCAGGTTTTTTTGTTACTGATATATATTACAATGCAAAAATATACCGTCATCCATAAAACTATATTTTTCATTGCTAAAAGGAAGTAAGATCCTGACGAGATATTTATAAGTGTATGTATATGTATCACTTAATCCGACAAGAAGCAATAGCTATTGAATGCGTATTTTTTAAGGTCGTCAAACATATAATACGATAGAATGCTGAGGTACCAACGACTCACCTGCTCCGATATTACATTAGTTACGGCATAAAAATGTGGAATGAAAAATGATAGTCACGATCCTGCATTTTCATACTTTATGGTAAAAGGACGAGCATGTGAAATTAAGTCATACCTACAAAAACTATAAATAAAATATGATATTCGTTTAAATATTATTTTGTAGTGTCAATAGATTCAATCTGTTTTATAAAGTGCTTGAGTCTTGTCGTATTAAACGAGGCTGAATGTGAGTGTTGTGAATTGCAACTAATGTGCATTTACTTCAACTTGGTATATAATATAGTCTAGTCGTAGGATTATCACTAATTTAATTAGTCTAATATATTCTGCAACTTAGATTTAGACTACATATTAAAATATGTATATGCATAATTACTTATTCAAATTTAATACGAGTAAAAGACTCCAGTCTTTAGGTAGGTTTTCAAAAGCAAAAAATTCTAATCTCATTGGGCAGCTACGTATTACTATATTCGCGTTTTTTTATTTAAGAGTTCATGAAACTGGCAAAGGCCTTCAATGTACTTTAGTAGTGACACGACACAACTGTTCTGTGGGGGATTATATGGCGGTCGTATAACGCAACAAACATTTTCAGGCATTTAATTCATAATTAAGTATAAATTTAAATTGTTAATGTATATTTTTTTTGTCGTGTGTATAATATACTGTAAAGCATTTTATATTTCAGTGAATACTTATATTTTTGTGTATATTGTAATGTTAGGCCGATATCGGTATAAGTTGTTTTACTGCTAGCCAGTAATGTAGAAGCGGTTTTATTTTATTGTGTATCTGAATATCTACGTACAGATACATTCACAATATACTTCAGCTTATTACGTTTTTTCGAATAAACTTATCACCGAGATAGTCTATGATAGTTTAAATATCTAGCTATGTAGTGTAACCGCACATTGCTAATCTCTTGTGCGTTCCTCTTCTCTGCATGTTTTATTGTATTTTTTCACATATTAATATTTAGCTTTCGGTTCACATATATGGCCTGCAACATATTGGCACATCTATCGTCTATCATTCGATTTTGACGTGTCAGTTGTATTGACTCGATAGTTAGTTAATTCTTTTTTTTCAGTTACCTGTAATAAATTAAAAAGCCTTCAGCCCTTACATTTTTTTGATCCTTCGAGCCGGATTATCTGCTTCCTATTCCATTCGTGCTGTGCGGTTACATACAATCTTAATTCACATATTATGTTGAAGTATCTTAGCGATATAACAATACATTATTGTGATTTTAATATTTTTTTATTTTACATAAAAATCTTAACTAACTTATCATCACGCCATTTCCCTTGCAGGGTAGGCAGAGAGAACAGTGCCAAGAGGCTCTATTCTTGCATACATCTCTCGCTTCCTCAACATTCATAACTCTCTTCATACACGCTCGCCGGTTTCGGAGACTCCTGACTCCGCCTTCCTTCAATACATGACCAATTTGGTCTAGGTAGGTTAGTCTCGGTGCGAAGAGCTAATACATTAATGCAGTAAATTGTACATATTTTTACCTTACGATATAGGTATAACCGATAGATACGATTTATACTTAACCTAAATACTCAAGTATAAATGTAAATAGTAGCTCTATATGTTTACTAAGTGAAATTACATACGTGATTAAGCAACTTTGGTATATAATGCATTTTTACTCGTGTAAGACCTCATAAACATTACATTAGCAATTATTTAGTTTATAATTATTAATTAAATCTGTGACGTGTAATATTTTCACTTGGTGTGTACATATATCCGTATTAAATTTGTGAATTTTTTATTTCCCAGCACATTTCCTATACCTACTGTCATGTAGAGGTAAGTGTTTTCTTACTGTGTATGTAAATTCAGCGGCTTAATAATATATCGAACGGCCACCAATAATTTACAACTACGATTTAAGTCATGTGCCTCGGCAATCTCTCTCCATTTTCGGAAATACGAATGCTTTATGATGATATCTAATATAGAACTGTTAAGCCGGCTGTACACACCCGTCGAGACAGGCCGAGGGCGAGTGTGTACATAGTAGGAGTGTTCGCAACGGCTATTTATTAAAAACGTTAAATAACGATGTGCTATTTTAAAACGCCTATTATTTTTTTACACTTTAATATATTAAACGATATCTTTTGATTATCGTCGTTATAGCACATCGTGCGCTATTTGAGGTTACGTTATTTAATATAGCTATGTACGCGCGTTGAGCAGTTAACAATCCTAACATAGATTACTGTCTACTAAGTGAATTGAAATTGTGATCTAAGATATATGTATTTAGATTCTGCCCACGGCTTCGTCTGCGTGGACTTCAGAATTGGGTCAATCCTTACTAATACACTTTATACACTAAAATGTCCATGACTACTGTTTTGTTATTGTTAGTGTAGTGTGTCGTCGACGTCGTGGCATAGCGGTTGTGGTAGCGCTTATATAATAAAAATAATCGAAAATAACGCTTGCCTGGTGAAATAAATAACGGGGCTATGGATTATTTATAAATAGCAAGTGATTTTATTAGTTATTTAATATAACGAACACTCCTAGTACATAGTAGCCTCGTCTCGTCTCGCGGCTCTCGCAGGATTTTTGTTTTTTTATTTCTCAAAATTTAAAACCTTAACAAAACAGTTCTGAACACCATTAAACCTCGCAGAGGTTTGTCTGGGCGTTTCATTCTCGATCAAGTTTAAAGTAATACAGTAAAATACATATCAGCTAAATATTATGCGTACCTATACATAAATAACAAATCAACAATGAACAATACCAACCGGGTGATCCCGAGCGCTTACCTGCTACAGTGTGACGTCACGTCACTCGGCTCGGCCTGCAGCGAACAATAGTCGCTGGCAGTCGCCCGGGCCCCGGTAATTAAATACAGCGTGCTCCGCATTACTCCAGTTAATTAAATAATACTGTAGTAACACTTTTTTAATGTTAGTTATTTTTATTAAATCACGAGTTTCTATTGGTAAATTATTGATTAGCAAAGGAATTAAATATTGTGAATCACGTTTGCCATAAATATTTTTAAACATAGAAAATACGAGTTTTTTCTTAGATATGTTTTTTGTTATTATTTTATGTTTTATTTCATGTTGTATTTCAGTTCTAAAAAATTGCTCTTTTAATAAGCAATAATGTACTTTATCCTATATAGGCAGCACCTCACAATATTTCAACAGTCCTAGTGGATCGTCTTTATATTTTAATTTTATTTTTCGCGGTACAATTAATTTAAGCAATCTATATTGTAGGGTATATATTTGTTTTAAATAGGATCTGTACGTTCGCCCATAACTACTTAACCCGTATGAAACTATGCTTTCTACTAATGCCCTATACATAGTAAGTAGAACAGAGAATGGCACACGGCTCTTAATAATGTAAAAATTAGCCAGTATTGCCCAGTTAAACCTGTCATCTATGATGAGCCCGAGATAGTTTTGCTCGCGAACTTGTTTTAGTTGTGCACAATTATCTACACACATTGTTACATTAGTCCCCGCAGACCTGTGCAGGCACTCATGACACTGCGCGACTATTTTAATCTCTTTTGTACTACGATTTTGGCTTGAAAGTATATGAAGCAACTTAGTTTTGTCGCCATTTAGCACTAGCCCCATATCATGAGACCATTTACATACTCCTGAGAAGTCCGCTTGTAATTGATTTTGTGCTTTATTTATATCTTTGTCTGCGGTAATGAGACACGTGTCGTCCGAAAATTGATATACCGTGCAGTGTTTTATAACATTCTTCATGTCATCTACGTACACTAAGTAGTGCGACGGACCAATCACGGATCCCTGTGCCGTCCCTCCTGTGACATCAACAGGGTCACTGAGGTCAGATCCTACTCTAACTTGATACCTGCGACCTTCAATATAAGAATAACACCATTTTAGTAGATTGCCTCTTATTCCGGTATTGTGTAGCTTTTTAATTAGTAAATCATGTCTCAGCGTGTCAAATGCCTTACTATAGTCTATAAAAACTAACACGTGCTTGCCTTCATTCAAGTGGGAGTTTATTTCATTAGTAAAACGGGATAATTGCAACGTAGTGCTTTTTTTCGGCTGAAACCCATACTGGACCATAGACCATAGACGATAAAATGTCATGTTTCTGATAAAAGTCTTGTATCATACCACATATGTGCTTTTCTACAATTTTGTCAATAACGGGCAGAATTGTAATGGGTCTATACCTACCAAAGTCACTCAGGCCACCCCCTTTATGAATAGGTCGTACTATACCAGTTTTGAGCTCTGTCGGATAAGTGCCAGTTAACACACAAGCGTTTATTAGACGTGCGATCACACTAACTATCCTATTCGAGAATCTGTTTACATCAACAGTTCTGATTCCATCAATTCCTGGCGCTTTGTTTGTGTTTATACACTGTGCTATTTTAAGTATTTTGGAATCCGTGGCCTTTTTGTAAAATATTTACCTATCTACAGTGTTTTCATAGTCAGATTCACTAAGAAGCTTCTTTTTACACGTTGGAATAATTGATTTCACATTGTTTTGAAATTCCCTAGCGAAATTGTCGGCAATTTTTTTATCCGTGACCGGAGCGAATGCTTTTTGGACGATACTGTCCACAGAACTATTGATTCTACCAGCTATTGTATTTATCAGTTTCCATAACATCCTATTATCACATCTATATTTATATATTTCACCTTTATAATATTTATTTCTGCATTTGCGTACCAATTTATTAGTTTGATTTCTTATATTCTACTCTTAAGATTATATTACTAGAGTCTTTAATCCATTTCGCATACAGATCGTCTCGTTTCTGGCATAATTTAATTATTTTTTGTCAACCATATATATTACGTTTAGAATTTTGTCCTTTTCGTTTATACTCAGAATCTTTATAGCATTTATTTATATTATCTTTAATATACATATATATATATAAGATCAGGGCATGGCATCTTGTGTGTTGGCTGCCAATCTATTTGTTCTAACTGTGTTATTAATTTAGTGTTATCGAATCGAGTAACGTAAATCGGAGCAACTTGTACATAAGCATCGCTAGCTAACCAATGTAACCGCAGTGAGTCTGTGATCGGCCAGTCATAGATAATTCACTTATATACCTGAAACGGCCAGTACTATATGCTCTTTGGCCAGTACAGTACCCAACGCTGCGCAGAACGCATCACTTATGCGGGATCGAACAAATGCGTGATCTATACAAGTTTTAGTCACTTTATTATTTAGCGTTTCTACTCTTGTGTAGTCGCCGTAGTCGGTGATTCCGCACAACAGACCGTGAGCGTGCATTATGTCCAGATATGACGTTGTAACATTCATTCATTTTTATCAATGTTGATATTTATGTCCCCCATGAATACACAGTCCGTGCTAGTGAACCCATCTAGTGTTTTATCCAGTTCCCTTACAAATAATGTCTTGTTAGTGTACGGCGGTCTATAGGCTACGCATTAAGATAACGACGCAGATGAGGTGCATATCTTACCAGCGAGGCACTCAAAGAATTGCGATGGTGTTTTATTTACAACAAATTAATACCTATTTTTGACATATATGATAATTCCTCCGCCTCTTCGATTCTTTCTTAAATGAGTGTACATATTATAACCCGGTATGTTGTGAAGAGACTGGATATCAGCGGATATGTTCACCTCAGTTAAAGCTAATACATCTATATACCTACCAATGAGAGTGGCGAAATAATTGTTCCACTTTGCAGAAGTTTTTAATAGTAGAACGTATGTTTACATGTAGAATAGTTAGGTTATTAGATTTTTTGGGTATTGAAGCGATACAACTAATGAAGTCTGAGCAATAAAATATTTCCTTTACATTAACAGCCATAGAAACGTATTAATATGAATGAAAGGTAAGATAAAGATAAATATAACTTTACGCTAGAAGAGCTGATATATCACGCTTCGCTCTTATTTTATATACCTTGGTATTTTCACTTTTACGTGCAAGAATACATCCCTCCCTAAACCACACAAATTTAAAGACGCCTTTTAAATCTTGCTTCGCCTGCCACAGTAGGTTTTTGTTAAAGGGGGTTAGGGCCTCACGGATGATAATCTTCTCCTCAGCGGCAGCTCCAGTTACCCTGACCGCTAGACTTCCGGCAGTAATGTTATTCTTACGAGATGCAGCTATCAATTGGTTACGTGATTGTTCTTCTCGTAGTTTTATCAGGACCGGTCCGGATCCAGGTTTACGAAAGTGTATGCGTTTGGCTGAGATAACTTCTTCTTTTGGTATGTTGAGCTTCCCTGCGATATCTGTTACTAAACCTGGTAGTTCCTGGTCGCTACAATCGGGTAAGCCTGCTACTTCGACATAATTGGACAATAGCAGCTGGTCCATTTCGACTATACGTTGTTCTAGGACTAGCACCTTCGTTTCCAAATACACGTTTTTGTTCTGGAGCTGTTGTTGTTTCTTCTCTGTCTTTAATCTTAGAAGCGTAAGCGTCCAAGGTTTCTGCCATGTCATCTACCTTGCCACTGCAAAACTCTACAGCTTTGGTGAGAGATTGCATTTCCTGAGTGACAATGCTATTCACCTCCTTTCTAATATCAGCTAACAACTTTTTCAGGTCTAGTGACGAGCCTCCTCTGTTGCTATCACCATCATCCTCGTCTTCTAGCTCACTTAGTGCCACAAAGGACTTATTCCGCCTGTACGAGCTTTGGTTGCATTCGCTACACGTCCATTCTAAGTTTTCTGAATTTCGAAGCGCTGCTAACTGCTTGCTACTTAATCCGGTACACTGGTTAGATGCGTAAACCACTATTTGGCAGCGACTACATTCCAAAATAATAGTTTTTTTGGTAATTATCTTATCACAGTTATTGCACTTTGTCATTTCGACCACAGTTGAGGGTAGTTATTGGACAAATTTATTATTGTACGATACTAATGTTTACTCGTTAACATCCGACCGAGAACTTGAGTCTCGGAAGCGTGTCGGTTTTTAGTGCACGAGTCAAAGGATCTCGGTGAGTCTCGCGATGAATACGAGAGCGCGCCTGTCACACCGTTTGCTTAGTTGCCCGCCAACTGCGTTCGAGTAAAGACGTGCTTTCTGCGTGTGGCAACGATGTGTTCTAACACTTTTTAGAAGGTGGACCTAGGAACTCTATAATGAAACGGCGCAACTCCATCGAGTTTGGGCTTGTATGATTCGTCTTGACGAGTAGTTTGTCTCTAGATGGTTTCCAGGGTCTGAGGATGAAGCTGGAAGGTGCTCACAGTAACTCTTATAATGAAACGACGCAACCCCATCGAGTTTGGACTCGTTTGTTTCGTCTTGATGAGTACTTTGTCTTAAGATGGTATCCAGGGTCTGATGATAGAGCTAGAAGGTGGCCATGCGAAACTGTAGTTAAATGGCGCAACTCCATCGAGGTTAGGGCTCGTTTAAAATGTCTTGACTAGTACTCCAGTCCTAGATGATATCCAGGGTCTAATGATGGAGCAGGAAGGTGGCCACAATAACTCTGTAATGAAATGACGCAACCCCATCGAGTTTGGAATCGTTTGATTCGTCTTGACGAGTACTTTGTCTTTAGATGGTATCCAGGGCCTGATGATGGAGCTAGAAGGTGGCCATAGGAACTCCGTTATAAAACGACATAACACCATCGAGAGTGGGCTCGTATGATTCGTCTTGACGAGTACCTTGTCTCCAGATGGTATCCAGGGTCTGATATGGAGCTGGAAGGAGGCCACAGTAACAATGTAATGAAACGACTCGAACCCATCAAGTTTATATTCGTTTAATTCGTCTTAAGGAGTACTTTGTCAAGTTATGATCTTTTTTTTTTAATGCCCTAATGAATAATTTTGATTTACAAGTTTTAATTTAGGATCGAACAATTAATTTGGATATCTAAAAATAACAATTGTTTAGTTTTAAGTTTTCACTTCTGTCGGCAGTCCTTAGACTGCTTTGATTTTTTTTTTATTGTATGTGGCGGCAGACGATCTACGGCCCATCTGATGGTAAATGTTAATCGTCGCTCATGGACTCAACTCTACCCAGAGTATTATCAAGCTGCTGCTCACCATTTCATTTCACCGATTTGAAATGAAAGAATAAACTGCTATCTCCCGCTACAGCCAAAACGCAATGATATGCTTCATGGCCGGTCACACAGCAGATGGTACCAACCCGCTCGGGCCCTATACCAAGTGAGTATTCCCACTTGGTATCCAGCCCTACCACTAGTCATGCAATGGATGATAATTGCTTACCTCATACGACACCCATGAGAAAGAATGAGGTGGTGACACTTGTATTCCTAGTCAGTCACCACACGGACAAATGTCCATGTCCTTTTTCAACCCTTTTTCTGCTCCACTATAGGGCACAGGTCTCCTCTCATGGTGAAGGATTAGGCCATAGTCGACCACGCTGGCCCGGTGCGGGTAAGCAGACTTCACAGAAAAAATCTCAGGCATGCAGGCTTCCTCACGATGTTTTCCTTCACGGAGCAGTGATAAATTGTAAACACACAAACCCCGTCCCGTCTTGGTAAAGGCACATTGGTAAAATTGACGTGGGCTGCCTGTAACGTCGATATTAGTAGAGACTGAAGACTACAATGGTTAATTTAAATAATTATCTATAAAAAGGCAATTTTCGACGTAGGTGAGGACTCAGGGCAGGCCCAACAGCAGCACATATTATGTTATGGGCCGTGAATAAATAAAAGAAAACGACAACAAAAGTTTTAAATATATAATTTATTATTCTCATACATGATTCAAATCAGTCATTGTGACAACACGGTGTGCCTTATATGCGAAAATAAATACGTTCTGTCATGATATGTTCCCGGCGCTGGTCCATTGCATCTGTCGTTGAATAACATAACACCCGACTAACAGTACAAGCTCGTTACGAGACAAAAGACTTGTAATCATGTTCGATCACACAAGCAAATAAATAAATAAGCGGTCTCGACATGATCGCTCCGTCTGGTGTGAACCATCTAACTGTGCAATGTTCTCAAAGTATATAATTGACGTCATACTCAGCTGAAGCTTGTGGTCACATTATCTGTAGAGATAAAGAGACCACAAGTGGGAACATACATGCATCGAGTTGTCCAACACTTGATCATGATAATAAGTAGCGGGCATGTCAAAACAAAATGTTCATCTTTAAATAATTATAAGTCATAATCAATAGTTACTTAATAACGAAATATAATCTATGCCTATGCAAAACAATAATCTAAATGTTATATAATGTGTCTGTATAAAGAAAATGTTATTTTTGGTTATTCGCTACACCACCACCAACAGTGGCAGCAGACATCGAACGATGCCCTCCATGGGAATACTGAACGTTAATACATAATGTTTATATGTGAGCACAAACAAAATCCAATTGCACTAATACTATATGTAAACTGATAATACAAACGCCGCAAGTGCCGGCGCAATAATACAAATTGTCTGTTATTAACAAATAACAATAAATCTGGATGCAATAAACATTTTCAAAAGTGCGAGCGGCTTTACCGAACCCAACAGTGCTACTGATCAAATTCAAACGTATCAATCATATAATTATAGAAAAACATATTTCTCTTATAACAAATAGCGTATAAAAATATTACAATGTCGAACCGAGTACGCGTTTCAAACGATATCGTTGAAACAAGCACTAGGCGCGTGATACTGTGACTAGACATAAAAAATACATAAACGATGCCTGCTGCTAAGCTAATACGAAAATATATTACTTAGAAATGAAAATATATAATAAAGCTAACAATTGGTAAGTCCATCGTTTAAGTACACGAAGAAAGTCAAATGCTCTACGATAGAAGCTAGTCAATATAATTATTATCTAAAAACAATAAATGCAAGGTGATGGTCCAGCGGGCGACCACGCGACTTAGTCACGGGCCTCAGACCCGCCCTCTGTTGCGCAAATAATTACTACGAGTTAATATTGCAAATTAATTTCACTACACGAGGGTAGCCTCGCTAGATTACCTACTAAGTTTACTTGAGGGTTAATGTATCTAGAACTATACCTAAACCAGTAAAAATACCTACGAGGGGCGAGTGCCCACACTACATGGAACGGTCCAACTAGCCTAAGGAAAGGTTAACGACTATGTCACCGAGCGGTCGAACTCGACCTCACTACGGGAAGCTGCCAATATCACATCCGATAACGTAAACAATAAAATCGTAACAATTAATAAAATCTTTTTTCTTTAAGTAAATTTTGTCTTACAATAGATTTGCTGGTCGACGCCCGTGAGCAAAGGTTTGAGCAACATAGGCGACAGCTGATAGTTATGTATGTATACGTAACGGTTGGATACGTACGTATACGTCGTACGCGGTGGTCGCGTACAGTTGCGCGGCGCGACCAGCACATGGACAAGAATTGGACGCGTGGGGCGATACCACAGGACGGCAGAGTGACACAACTGTGGCCCGGAGCGAGCAACGTGCGGCTCCGACCCACAGGTCTAAACATGACTAACGAAAGAAACACTACGAGTACAACTAGAACAAGATGGACGAAAGTATTCGGCGGAGGGCCATAACAACACAACAAACGTATCCGCTACAGAACAGATTACATAGTCTTTTGGCGCACACATTGGATGGACGTCGACGAATATTAAATTTTATAGAATTCTTTAACTGGACGTACTAAACATTCGTATCGAGTAGAGGATATGAATTAATATAATAAGACTCGAATTATAAATATATTATCATAAAAAATAACGGTGCACTGTTCCATCGATTCCGGTCGATTTCCTATTATCCCACACGTATAAGAAAACGATTCAGATTCAAGATGTCGTAACAACGGCGGTAAATTCCTTCGCGTAATAAAATACACTGATGCTATTACAAAAATACTCGATAATCGTCAATCTTCGTCGTGCATTAGATATAGATAATATCGAGAAGTTCGTATCAAAATAGCGCACGCGGGCGCGGGGGATAGTCAACAACAAGCCCTCACTTAGTACAAAACAACCGTTCGGTGGGCGGCTCCAGGCGCGGGGCCAGCAGCGCGCGCAGCGCGGCGGCGGCGGCCTTGAGCGCGCGCAGCACGCGCTAGAAGTCGCGGCCGCGCGCGCGCGGGGCGCCGCCCGCCTTGGGCACGCGCCGCGTGCGCATCTCGCGGTCCACCTGCCGGCATAGCATGCGCTTGTCAGTACACGTGCTACACCGAGAACTGTCTCGATCTTGGTTGCTATCGGGTAACATTCTACCAGAGTAATTCTCGCCCATGGGCAAGACCTTAGATTAATAATATGTCTAGATGGAATGTCACTCTTCCAAACGTCATAAACAACTGGAGGGAATTAATATGCTAGTGTGCGTGACAGCTGTCATTACGCTTGTGCAATTTGTGTTAGTGTGCGTGCGCAATGATACCAGTTACAGTGGCAGTTCTATTAAATTATGGGAGAAATTATATCATAGATTCAATACATTCTTATATTACAAAAATGTTATAGATATATTATATAGTCAATTATCTCTATCCTGGATACAACCGTGTCAAGTGACGTCACGATTGACACTAACAGCATAGGGATGAAAAGTTCACCCCTATTTTTTTGACGCGTACACAGCTCCGGGAGTCTATCTAGACATATTACTAATCTAAGGGCAAGATTAAAAAATTAGAAATATGAGCGCGGCTGCACTCTACTATGCTTTCGTTCGATATTGCGCTCTAATTTAAAACATAATAAAACAATTTTCCTTATAATAATAGATTTGTACCTATGAAAATGCCGCTTTGTACGATGTAATTTTTTTTTTATATCAGAAGCGGGCAAATCTGTGTTCGTTTGTGGTATTCTCTCCATAAACGTCGTTGATGATGCATGCCGCTTCTGCCACGTTGATGCCACGACTCTGCCATTATTACTCGATTTTTTAACGTATCTATGATAACCAATATCGGAGGATACCACAGAAGATCAAACTCTCATCAACGAAGGGATGACAGCGCCTGACCGACTCTAGAGCGAAAGTAGGCGGTCTTAAGAAACTAACCTTTAGTTAGTTCCTTAGTGTTTGATATTGGCCCCCGCTAATTAAAATTATAAATACCTATGGAGATACAGTAGACCGGCAACACTCGTTATTTACATATTTTCGGCACACGCAGCCAAGTTTTCTTGGTCCTTCGAGCCGGAACACTTACTCCCCGCGTACATAATTTCTGGTCGTTTAGCCGACTCGTGTATTATTGCAGTCACCGCAACTGTACTTACCCGTTATAAAGCTTCTGTTAATGTCCTTGCATTCTTAGATCTCAGGTCACAAAACAATATTATTATACTAGTTTCTAACCTAAACTTAATATTAAGACAATAAAGTAACGCGCGCTGTAGTTAAAGGAATCGACTCTTCACCTAATCCGATTATGTGTTCAGTACACATGAATTTTCTCTCAAATAATAATAAAAAAAAAACTTGTGACTCCTACGTCATTGATCGAATATTTGACAGCTTGCTTTCCGTGTAAATAGAAATCGTGCGAAATATATATTTAGCTGACAACAATTTTCATTTGCATTCTCAGGGATAATAATGTCTATTTCTCCCAGAAGTGAAAAGTAGCTTAGTTGCCCGCCCGGCTTACCGACCTGTGGGTCTAGCCAAGTTGCATTCTATGATCGCTAACGCTAATAGAAAACTATTTAAATGTATGGAAATTTAACATCTTTGACCATAGATAAAGACCCTATATTTATCTACTTCTTTAACAATATCTATAACGCTAAGTCACGTGACTTAACGTTAGAGATGTCAAATTCCCATACATTTAAATAGTTTTCTATTAGCGTTAGCGATCATAGAACGCAACTTGGCTAGACCCACTGTTCACGTAGTAGGCGGTAGGATCCGCAGTAGCCATTTTTTATCTTGTAAGAAAGAGTTGCATTAAAGTTTAGGAGATAAGGATGAATTTTATTAGAATTTGTTTGTTAACTTTGAGATTCACGCATGGATGCGCCTCAACTCTGGGCTAGCATGAATTGAGCCAAAACTTTCTCAGCTGAGAAAATATATATATTTTACTCGCTCTCGGTCTTTTGACAGAGGCTAGGCAAACAGGTTCGATCGGACTTTAGATAAATGTGATACTTTTTAAAATTCTCCAACAATTCAATCAAACAATCCTACTACACGAACGTAAAAACGTAAATAATATATTAATTACACAACACAACGCTTGGTACCTCTGCAGCATATATACTAATTTGGCGTCTGACGCACAGATCTCCATTTTTCCCATCAATTTTATTGCTCAAACAAACAAGGCATGTACCTCGAGCTCCTCGAGGCGCTGTGTGAGAGTGAGCTTCTGCTGCACGGCGAGGCGCAGCAGCTGGTTGAGCGTCTTCTTCTCGTCTTCGGCACCGGCCAGCGCCTGCGTCAGCTCATCCACCTGCGTCACGTACTCCTCGCAACGCGCCGCGAACATCGCGCGTAAACCTGTAATTAACGACGTAACCAGTGAAAGAGTGAACAGCTTCCAGAGTAGTCACCTGGTGACTGTTGGTTTCTTTGTGCCATTGAACATAGACTGGAAAAGTTAAATCAAGACATCAGCTTCATCTAAGGCGTATAACACAATCTGGCCATTATGTCCTTCTATAAAAGCTATCACGACGAGACATTTCCGAAGCACTCTACTGATAGATCACTAGATTTTTGAATGATCAGATCATCAGCATTGCTATGCTAACAAAAGCGCGGGTAATACCATTATAAAGTCCTTCTGGATTTGTTATAGGGATTAAAAACATATCTAACTCGTTCCTGGACAGAGCCCGGGAAGAGGTGAAAAGAAAAATTTCATAAATTCGGTTAAATTTTACACACAAGTTAGCACAATCAATAAAAGCCTTATTTACCATGGCACCTCAGCTCCAACGCCTATAACTGTAGCTGAATATTAGTGGTATTGTCGTGGAAATTATAAATGTAAAAGACAGGAATAGAATTTTGATTATAAAAAACATTCCATGATTATAAATGAATATAAACTTAACAGTGTGCCATTTCTGGACTTTGGAAATTTATAATGACCTAAATTATATATTTAAGTTAATGAAAGTCGAGATTATTTGAAGGCTAGGATATGCCATTTTGGTACAAAACTTTAATATCTAAAAATATTTGCTTTACTTAATTTACGAAGAATGGTGGTTAGGCCAATTTTGCACTGATTGACTTGTTTATGATCATTAATTAAAAACTAAAAACGTGGATAAAAGCGATGACTCACTTGAGAATGTAGCGGCATCTTCCTTCAGCAGTCGGAGTTCGTTTCTCAGTTTGAGCATAGTCTCCGTGACTATTATCTTCTCCGTCTCGTATTTGGACTTGAGGTTGGCCAGGGCGACCTCCGCCGTGTTCTTGTTGGACTTGAGCACAGTGCGCAATGTCGCGATCTGTTCGCGCTTCGTAGATAACAAGGACTTTAGTTTAATCACTTGCTCTTGGAGTTCTGCTAACTCCGCACCGCGTTCTTCCGTCTCCATAACTGTAATAACATATTTATAGTTGTATAATTTTATTTATTATATTTATGATTAATATTATGTAGTTGTAGATTTAGCAAAATAATAAAAACAGTAATTTACTTCAGATATTTCTAATTCTTAAAATTACTTTACTTCAGCATTTCATACTACTAACAAATAATCTTACAATTTTAAAAGTATATGTAAGTTTCTAGGTGTTTCTAGGCTCTACAAATTATCGCTACCGAAAAGAACACAAATTATGAGAAATAAATGTACACAATTTACAGCAATAATAATAACAGCTATGGTTTATTAATGGAAACTATTTTTAGACATTTAGTAATAACCTTTAGAACATTATCCTTATACTTTGAATATTCATATTATATATTGCAACATCACTGATCTCAAAGAGCTTCTTATATTAGATAGTATATTATCATTTCTATGCTCAGATATATTTGTGGCATATAGTTTTGAGTTCAGCATGGACTTTCTCCATAACAAATGTAGATTTCTCTTATTAAGATTGATATCTCTGTAGTGTATCGAATTTTTTGTACTTAAAAATGGAATAGTAGTATTTGATAATGTTTTTTTGTGATATATTTCAGCATTATTCCATTTTTCTGTAAATTCTTTTAATTTAATATTCGTAAAGGTCTGGGGTTTAAACTTGGACATGCTCTCAAAATAATCAGCAATTTCTTTGACACTTTTTCTTGTGCATACAAGATTTTTATTGTCATTTAATTTAATATCTAGAGACTGTAGATGAGTTATGAAGTTTTGTAATTTTCGTTTTGTGTCTGCAATTTTAAGTTTAGAATTGGATTCTTCTTTGAGTTTCTTAATAGGAGTCAGACTTCGCATTTTGGAGCTTTGATCTGTTGGGATACCTGATCCTAAGAACAAAAAGACAGGACAAGGAATATAGAAATAACAGCATATGTATTAAAAATATACTTGGTACCCGATTATACAGATATCGAGAAATGATTGTTACAATTAACTAAAAAAGTAGCAAAAGCTTTACAGCAGGTTTGCGCAATAACTAGGAATGAAAGTGCTATGTCTTAAAGTAAAATTATGTATTATGCATAAAGTACAAATTATAATTTGTGAATAAGGAAAAAGAGTATTTTTAGTACAGGCGGGAATCAAACCTGCGTCCCTTCCTATCCCGGGAAGTGCTCTAATCCACTGAGCTACAGTACTATCTTTTAGACATACCCAAACTCCTCATCACATTTGTCTTAACGACCAACGCCCTCTATCGGAAAGCATTTACATGCATTAATCCAATATAGTAAGTTTAATTTTGCAATTAAAATTCATACTATTTGATGGCGTGATTTTTTTAAACATTTTGATCTATATCTTAGCACTTGACATGCTCAGCTACTCTTAAAGTACACATTATAATTTGTGAATAAGGAAAAAGAGTATTTTTAGTACAGGCGGGAATCGAACCCGCGTGCCTTCCTATACGGGGAAGTGCTCTAATCCACTGAGCTACAGTACTATCTTTTAGACATACCCAAACTCCTTATCACATTTGTATTAACGACCACCGTCCTCTATCGGAAAACATTTACATGCATTAATCCAATATAGTAAGTTTAATTTTGCAATTAAAATTCATACTGACATCCAAAGATTTATTAGTAATACTATATTTTACGAGTATAGTTATTTATGAGCTATCGATATATTGCAGATGTCTATATTTTGGGAACAATGTGGAATAATTTACCAGTACGTATGTTCTCGCTCAGTTGGAATATATGCGCCAAAGCTTTTACTGAGGCGTTGCCCTTCAAACATAATAGACACTGTTAGTCGGGGCGTGTATACTAATGGCGCGGTGTCGAGCGCGGCGCGCAGGTGCGTGAGCTGGTCCAGCAGCGTGTCGGCCGAGCGCTAAGTGTGTACAGGCGCACGTACCGGGCTGGTGCCTGTGGCGCGAGTCGAGCGCGGTGTCGAGCGCGGCGCGCAGGTGCGTGAGCTGGTCCAGCAGCGTGTCGGCCGAGCGCTAAGTGTGAACAGGCGCACGTACCGGGCTGGTGCCTGTGGCGCGAGTCGAGCGCGGTGTCGAGCGCGGCGCGCAGGTGCGTGAGCTGGTCCAGCAGCGTGTCGGCCGAGCGCTAAGTGTGTACAGGCGCACGTACCGGGCTGGTGCCTGTGGCGCGAGTCGAGCGCGGTGTCGAGCGCGGCGCGCAGGTGCGTGAGCTGGTCCAGCAGCGTGTCGGCCGAGCGCTAAGTGTGTACAGGCGCACGTACCGGGCTGGTGCCTGTGGCGCGAGTCGAGCGCGGTGTCGAGCGCGGCGCGCAGGTGCGTGAGCTGGTCCAGCAGCGTGTCGGCCGAGCGCTAAGTGTGTACAGGCGCACGTACCGGGCTGGTGCCTGTGGCGCGAGTCGAGCGCGGTGTCGAGCGCGGCGCGCAGGTGCGTGAGCTGGTCCAGCAGCGTGTCGGCCGAGCGCTAAGTGTGTACAGGCGCACGTACCGGGCTGGTGCCTGTGGCGCGAGTCGAGCGCGGTGTCGAGCGCGGCGCGCAGGTGCGTGAGCTGGTCCAGCAGCGTGTCGGCCGAGCGCTAAGTGTGTACAGGCGCACGTACCGGGCTGGTGCCTGTGGCGCGAGTCGAGCGCGGTGTCGAGCGCGGCGCGCAGGTGCGTGAGCTGGTCCAGCAGCGTGTCGGCCGAGCGCTAAGTGTGTACAGGCGCACGTACCGGGCTGGTGCCTGTGGCGCGAGTCGAGCGCGGTGTCGAGCGCGGCGCGCAGGTGCGTGAGCTGGTCCAGCAGCGTGTCGGCCGAGCGCTAAGTGTGTACAGGCGCACGTACCGGGCTGGTGCCTGTGGCGCGAGTCGAGCGCGGTGTCGAGCGCGGCGCGCAGGTGCGTGAGCTGGTCCAGCAGCGTGTCGGCCGAGCGCTAAGTGTGTACAGGCGCACGTACCGGGCTGGTGCCTGTGGCGCGAGTCGAGCGCGGTGTCGAGCGCGGCGCGCAGGTGCGTGAGCTGGTCCAGCAGCGTGTCGGCCGAGCGCTAAGTGTGTACAGGCGCACGTACCGGGCTGGTGCCTGTGGCGCGAGTCGAGCGCGGTGTCGAGCGCGGCGCGCAGGTGCGTGAGCTGGTCCAGCAGCGTGTCGGCCGAGCGCTAAGTGTGTACAGGCGCACGTACCGGGCTGGTGCCTGTGGCGCGAGTCGAGCGCGGTGTCGAGCGCGGCGCGCAGGTGCGTGAGCTGGTCCAGCAGCGTGTCGGCCGAGCGCTAAGTGTGTACAGGCGCACGTACCGGGCTGGTGCCTGTGGCGCGAGTCGAGCGCGGTGTCGAGCGCGGCGCGCAGGTGCGTGAGCTGGTCCAGCAGCGTGTCGGCCGAGCGCTAAGTGTGTACAGGCGCACGTACCGGGCTGGTGCCTGTGGCGCGAGTCGAGCGCGGTGTCGAGCGCGGCGCGCAGGTGCGTGAGCTGGTCCAGCAGCGTGTCGGCCGAGCGCTAAGTGTGTACAGGCGCACGTACCGGGCTGGTGCCTGTGGCGCGAGTCGAGCGCGGTGTCGAGCGCGGCGCGCAGGTGCGTGAGCTGGTCCAGCAGCGTGTCGGCCGAGCGCTAAGTGTGTACAGGCGCACGTACCGGGCTGGTGCCTGTGGCGCGAGTCGAGCGCGGTGTCGAGCGCGGCGCGCAGGTGCGTGAGCTGGTCCAGCAGCGTGTCGGCCGAGCGCTAAGTGTGTACAGGCGCACGTACCGGGCTGGTGCCTGTGGCGCGAGTCGAGCGCGGTGTCGAGCGCGGCGCGCAGGTGCGTGAGCTGGTCCAGCAGCGTGTCGGCCGAGCGCTAAGTGTGTACAGGCGCACGTACCGGGCTGGTGCCTGTGGCGCGAGTCGAGCGCGGTGTCGAGCGCGGCGCGCAGGTGCGTGAGCTGGTCCAGCAGCGTGTCGGCCGAGCGCTAAGTGTGTACAGGCGCACGTACCGGGCTGGTGCCTGTGGCGCGAGTCGAGCGCGGTGTCGAGCGCGGCGCGCAGGTGCGTGAGCTGGTCCAGCAGCGTGTCGGCCGAGCGCTAAGTGTGTACAGGCGCACGTACCGGGCTGGTGCCTGTGGCGCGAGTCGAGCGCGGTGTCGAGCGCGGCGCGCAGGTGCGTGAGCTGGTCCAGCAGCGTGTCGGCCGAGCGCTAAGTGTGTACAGGCGCACGTACCGGGCTGGTGCCTGTGGCGCGAGTCGAGCGCGGTGTCGAGCGCGGCGCGCAGGTGCGTGAGCTGGTCCAGCAGCGTGTCGGCCGAGCGCTAAGTGTGTACAGGCGCACGTACCGGGCTGGTGCCTGTGGCGCGAGTCGAGCGCGGTGTCGAGCGCGGCGCGCAGGTGCGTGAGCTGGTCCAGCAGCGTGTCGGCCGAGCGCTAAGTGTGTACAGGCGCACGTACCGGGCTGGTGCCTGTGGCGCGAGTCGAGCGCGGTGTCGAGCGCGGCGCGCAGGTGCGTGAGCTGGTCCAGCAGCGTGTCGGCCGAGCGCTAAGTGTGTACAGGCGCACGTACCGGGCTGGTGCCTGTGGCGCGAGTCGAGCGCGGTGTCGAGCGCGGCGCGCAGGTGCGTGAGCTGGTCCAGCAGCGTGTCGGCCGAGCGCTAAGTGTGTACAGGCGCACGTACCGGGCTGGTGCCTGTGGCGCGAGTCGAGCGCGGTGTCGAGCGCGGCGCGCAGGTGCGTGAGCTGGTCCAGCAGCGTGTCGGCCGAGCGCTAAGTGTGTACAGGCGCACGTACCGGGCTGGTGCCTGTGGCGCGAGTCGAGCGCGGTGTCGAGCGCGGCGCGCAGGTGCGTGAGCTGGTCCAGCAGCGTGTCGGCCGAGCGCTAAGTGTGTACAGGCGCACGTACCGGGCTGGTGCCTGTGGCGCGAGTCGAGCGCGGTGTCGAGCGCGGCGCGCAGGTGCGTGAGCTGGTCCAGCAGCGTGTCGGCCGAGCGCTAAGTGTGTACAGGCGCACGTACCGGGCTGGTGCCTGTGGCGCGAGTCGAGCGCGGTGTCGAGCGCGGCGCGCAGGTGCGTGAGCTGGTCCAGCAGCGTGTCGGCCGAGCGCTAAGTGTGTACAGGCGCACGTACCGGGCTGGTGCCTGTGCGCGGCGCGCAGGTGCGTGAGCTGGTCCAGCAGCGTGTCGGCCGAGCGCTAAGTGTGTACAGGCGCACGTACCGGGCTGGTGCCTGTGGCGCGAGTCGAGCGCGGTGTCGAGCGCGGCGCGCAGGTGCGTGAGCTGGTCCAGCAGCGTGTCGGCCGAGCGCTAAGTGTGTACAGGCGCACGTACCGGGCTGGTGCCTGTGGCGCGAGTCGAGCGCGGTGTCGAGCGCGGCGCGCAGGTGCGTGAGCTGGTCCAGCAGCGTGTCGGCCGAGCGCTAAGTGTGTACAGGCGCACGTACCGGGCTGGTGCCTGTGGCGCGAGTCGAGCGCGGTGTCGAGCGCGGCGCGCAGGTGCGTGAGCTGGTCCAGCAGCGTGTCGGCCGAGCGCTAAGTGTGTACAGGCGCACGTACCGGGCTGGTGCCTGTGGCGCGAGTCGAGCGCGGTGTCGAGCGCGGCGCGCAGGTGCGTGAGCTGGTCCAGCAGCGTGTCGGCCGAGCGCTAAGTGTGTACAGGCGCACGTACCGGGCTGGTGCCTGTGGCGCGAGTCGAGCGCGGTGTCGAGCGCGGCGCGCAGGTGCGTGAGCTGGTCCAGCAGCGTGTCGGCCGAGCGCTAAGTGTGTACAGGCGCACGTACCGGGCTGGTGCCTGTGGCGCGAGTCGAGCGCGGTGTCGAGCGCGGCGCGCAGGTGCGTGAGCTGGTCCAGCAGCGTGTCGGCCGAGCGCTAAGTGTGTACAGGCGCACGTACCGGGCTGGTGCCTGTGGCGCGAGTCGAGCGCGGTGTCGAGCGCGGCGCGCAGGTGCGTGAGCTGGTCCAGCAGCGTGTCGACCGAGCGCTAAGTGTGTACAGGCGCACGTACCGGGCTGGTGCCTGTGGCGCGAGTCGAGCGCGGTGTCGAGCGCGGCGCGCAGGTGCGTGAGCTGGTCCAGCAGCATGTCGGCCGAGCGCTAAGTGTGTACAGGCGCACGTACCGGGCTGGTGCCTGTGGCGCGAGTCGAGCGCGGTGTCGAGCGCGGCGCGCAGGTGCGTGAGCTGGTCCAGCAGCGTGTCGGCCGAGCGCTAAGTGTGTACAGGCGCACGTACCGGGCTGGTGCCTGTGGCGCGAGTCGAGCGCGGTGTCGAGCGCGGCGCGCAGGTGCGTGAGCTGGTCCAGCAGCGTGTCGGCCGAGCGCTAAGTGTGTACAGGCGCACGTACCGGGCTGGTGCCTGTGGCGCGAGTCGAGCGCGGTGTCGAGCGCGGCGCGCAGGTGCGTGAGCTGGTCCAGCAGCGTGTCGGCCGAGCGCTAAGTGTGTACAGGCGCACGTACCGGGCTGGTGCCTGTGGCGCGAGTCGAGCGCGGTGTCGAGCGCGGCGCGCAGGTGCGTGAGCTGGTCCAGCAGCGTGTCGGCCGAGCGCTAAGTGTGAACAGGCGCACGTACCGGGCTGGTGCCTGTGGCGCGAGTCGAGCGCGGTGTCGAGCGCGGCGCGCAGGTGCGTGAGCTGGTCCAGCAGCGTGTCGGCCGAGCGCTAAGTGTGTACAGGCGCACGTACCGGGCTGGTGCCTGTGGCGCGAGTCGAGCGCGGTGTCGAGCGCGGCGCGCAGGTGCGTGAGCTGGTCCAGCAGCGTGTCGGCCGAGCGCTAAGTGTGTACAGGCGCACGTACCGGGCTGGTGCCTGTGGCGCGAGTCGAGCGCGGTGTCGAGCGCGGCGCGCAGGTGCGTGAGCTGGTCCAGCAGCGTGTCGGCCGAGCGCTAAGTGTGTACAGGCGCACGTACCGGGCTGGTGCCTGTGGCGCGAGTCGAGCGCGGTGTCGAGCGCGGCGCGCAGGTGCGTGAGCTGGTCCAGCAGCGTGTCGGCCGAGCGCTAAGTGTGTACAGGCGCACGTACCGGGCTGGTGCCTGTGGCGCGAGTCGAGCGCGGTGTCGAGCGCGGCGCGCAGGTGCGTGAGCTGGTCCAGCAGCGTGTCGGCCGAGCGCTAAGTGTGTACAGGCGCACGTACCGGGCTGGTGCCTGTGGCGCGAGTCGAGCGCGGTGTCGAGCGCGGCGCGCAGGTGCGTGAGCTGGTCCAGCAGCGTGTCGGCCGAGCGCTAAGTGTGTACAGGCGCACGTACCGGGCTGGTGCCTGTGGCGCGAGTCGAGCGCGGTGTCGAGCGCGGCGCGCAGGTGCGTGAGCTGGTCCAGCAGCGTGTCGGCCGAGCGCTAAGTGTGTACAGGCGCACGTACCGGGCTGGTGCCTGTGGCGCGAGTCGAGCGCGGTGTCGAGCGCGGCGCGCAGGTGCGTGAGCTGGTCCAGCAGCGTGTCGGCCGAGCGCTAAGTGTGTACAGGCGCACGTACCGGGCTGGTGCCTGTGGCGCGAGTCGAGCGCGGTGTCGAGCGCGGCGCGCAGGTGCGTGAGCTGGTCCAGCAGCGTGTCGGCCGAGCGCTAAGTGTGTACAGGCGCACGTACCGGGCTGGTGCCTGTGGCGCGAGTCGAGCGCGGTGTCGAGCGCGGCGCGCAGGTGCGTGAGCTGGTCCAGCAGCGTGTCGGCCGAGCGCTAAGTGTGTACAGGCGCACGTACCGGGCTGGTGCCTGTGGCGCGAGTCGAGCGCGGTGTCGAGCGCGGCGCGCAGGTGCGTGAGCTGGTCCAGCAGCGTGTCGGCCGAGCGCTAAGTGTGTACAGGCGCACGTACCGGGCTGGTGCCTGTGGCGCGAGTCGAGCGCGGTGTCGAGCGCGGCGCGCAGGTGCGTGAGCTGGTCCAGCAGCGTGTCGGCCGAGCGCTAAGTGTGTACAGGCGCACGTACCGGGCTGGTGCCTGTGGCGCGAGTCGAGCGCGGTGTCGAGCGCGGCGCGCAGGTGCGTGAGCTGGTCCAGCAGCGTGTCGGCCGAGCGCTAAGTGTGTACAGGCGCACGTACCGGGCTGGTGCCTGTGGCGCGAGTCGAGCGCGGTGTCGAGCGCGGCGCGCAGGTGCGTGAGCTGGTCCAGCAGCGTGTCGGCCGAGCGCTAAGTGTGTACAGGCGCACGTACCGGGCTGGTGCCTGTGGCGCGAGTCGAGCGCGGTGTCGAGCGCGGCGCGCAGGTGCGTGAGCTGGTCCAGCAGCGTGTCGGCCGAGCGCTAAGTGTGTACAGGCGCACGTACCGGGCTGGTGCCTGTGGCGCGAGTCGAGCGCGGTGTCGAGCGCGGCGCGCAGGTGCGTGAGCTGGTCCAGCAGCGTGTCGGCCGAGCGCTAAGTGTGTACAGGCGCACGTACCGGGCTGGTGCCTGTGGCGCGAGTCGAGCGCGGTGTCGAGCGCGGCGCGCAGGTGCGTGAGCTGGTCCAGCAGCGTGTCGGCCGAGCGCTAAGTGTGTACAGGCGCACGTACCGGGCTGGTGCCTGTGGCGCGAGTCGAGCGCGGTGTCGAGCGCGGCGCGCAGGTGCGTGAGCTGGTCCAGCAGCGTGTCGGCCGAGCGCTAAGTGTGTACAGGCGCACGTACCGGGCTGGTGCCTGTGGCGCGAGTCGAGCGCGGTGTCGAGCGCGGCGCGCAGGTGCGTGAGCTGGTCCAGCAGCGTGTCGGCCGAGCGCTAAGTGTGTACAGGCGCACGTACCGGGCTGGTGCCTGTGGCGCGAGTCGAGCGCGGTGTCGAGCGCGGCGCGCAGGTGCGTGAGCTGGTCCAGCAGCGTGTCGGCCGAGCGCTAAGTGTGTACAGGCGCACGTACCGGGCTGGTGCCTGTGGCGCGAGTCGAGCGCGGTGTCGAGCGCGGCGCGCAGGTGCGTGAGCTGGTCCAGCAGCGTGTCGGCCGAGCGCGCCACGCCGCCCGCCGCCCGCAGCCCCTCCAGCTCGCCCGCCGCCAGCGCTAGCGCCTCCGCCTCCGCGCCCCGACCCTCCGTGCCGCTCACTGGAACCGAGTAAATCTGGTTACATTCACGGTAGAAGAGCAATTGTCAAAAAAAATGACTTCCCTAGAAGAATATGTGCTATATCTTGTACTTTTATAGTCTCAAACGGTGATGGTATCATTCAGATTTGGTTGGTTGTGGAGGTATATCCGATTGTGGTGAAAACAGTTATCGCGCATACGTTCGCGAGTATTTATGTCATAATACAAAAATACTATAAATAATAAAAAGAAATTTAAAATAGCATTGCTTTAAATTAAATACTAGAAAACTTTAAAATAAAAATTTCATAATATTGGCAGTAGTTTGAGTCATATGTTAAAAAAATTCAAATAGCAGCATTTCTCCAATGCAATGATGCAATGATACACACCGTCGCCGTGTCCCGCGTGTTCCAGCAGCAACCTCTCAGGCTGCGTACCGTTGACCGCGCACACGTGGTGATAGATTTGTGCCAACATCTCCGCCGCAGACAACAACGCCGGACCAGCGGTAGATAGCGCGCGTCCGGCACCTGCAAACATATTCACGATTATGAACTATAAAAATACACGATACTTTGATACTTTTATTGTGGATAAGTAATCTAAAAAATTGTGTCTCCTTTATAATAGGTAATGGTTCATAAGTATTTACGTGTTTCAGATAACGTTACCTCCAGCAAGCGTCCTGAGCAGGTCCGCGTCCGCCTGTAAGGCAGCGGCGCGCACCTCGGCCTCAGCGACCCTGTCAGCGAGCTGCGACATGGCGGCACGCTGGACCGCGGCCGCGCCCGCTCCTTCTGTGCCGCCACCCGCTCCCGCTCCCGCTTGTAACTCCGCCAACAATGCACCCAACCCTGTTAATTCTCCTCCTGATACTCGCCACCATGTCAACCATTTCGCAGCACGTGATGATACGCCACCTGGCTCTATTTTCTCGTCATCCTGTAACGATATATCTTAACTTTAATAAATGCAATATAAACTTTTATCGTCCAAAGGAAATATCTTGTACTTTTATAGTCTCAAACGGTGATGGTATCATTCAGATTTGGTTTTCTGCTATAGCTCTTTCTTTGTTTAATACTATTAGATGAACAGTACAAGACAC
This sequence comes from Leucoma salicis, assembly GCA_948253155.1. Taxonomy (NCBI): domain Eukaryota; kingdom Metazoa; phylum Arthropoda; class Insecta; order Lepidoptera; family Erebidae; genus Leucoma; species Leucoma salicis. The sequence continues at coordinate 17,476,009 of OX411820.1, read as the reverse complement.
AAAGGTGCCTTAAACTACCACCATTTTCAAATTTATCCTTTTCTAAATACATTGCTACCAAAATGTGTTCTAGAAAATACTATTAGTTGTTTTAAGTAAATTATTTAATGATGGGATATTTTTATGTTATCGGCATTTTTGCGAAACTCAAGATCTGCTAAGGTTCCTAGTATAAAATTTTATGTTCCATAAAGTAGTGTGAATACTAACAAGCGGCGCGGCGTCCGCGTGCAAGGCGTTCAGCGCCGTGACGCGGGAAGCGGCGCGCGTGAGACCCGTTCGCAACAGCGCTGCCGCCGCGCTTTCGCTTTCCGCTGTCGCTTGTGCGCTGCGCATCGATGCCTGGAGTTGACTCTGCGTGGATAAAATTATATATTCAAATATGTTTTCCAATATTCCAGTTGAGTCAAGAGCTTTATATTGAGACAAAAACTGCTTCAGTGCAATATACTGCTGCACCTTGGAAAGGACGCCGATCATAAAGCGTTGGTATATATCAGACTTTTTCGTCGTTACATAAACTTGGAGATGGCACTATAAGAAACTAGATTATCCACTAAATTCGGATAAAATTATACATTACAACAGCCTACTTATCTACTCAAATTGTGATATTTAATTAGAACAAACAACAAAGTCTAGAATCATTTGAGCTAATCTTTTTTAACAAGGAAGGTCAAACTCATTGTGCAAGGTCTCAAACATGAATCGGATGTGATGACTAACTAACTAACTTATCATCACGCCATTTCCCTTGCGGGGTAGGCAGAGAGAACAGAGTGCCAAGAGGCTCTATTCTTGCATACATCTCTCGCTTCCTCAACATTCATAACTCTTCATACACGCTCGCCGGTTTCGGAGACTCCTGACTCCACCTTCCTTCAATACATGACAGATTTGGTCTAGGTAGGTGAGTCTCGGTCTCCCCCTGTACCTACATCCTTCCACTTTCACATTGTTTATCTTTTTAATCAGTCGCTCGTCCGGCATTCTTTCGACATGTCCGAACTATCAGAGCATTCCCTTTCGCATCTTTACACCAATACTCTCTTTCATACCGTCCGTCCTTGGGAACCATTCCTGAGCTCCAACATAAATTGAGAAGCATCAGGAAGGATTCCCATAAACATGAGCCTCCAAGCTTGATCATCTCAGCAGACACCATATCAATACCCGCTGCCTTACCATTTTTCAAACTTCTAATCGCCCATTCAACTTCATCCATACTAATGTCATCAGAGGATGCCGGTACCGAATGCTTATCTGTTAGACCACATGCGGCAACCGGCATCACCCTGAGCATCCACATACATATCTCCAAAATATTCACTCCATCGGCTTAACACATCTCGTGTTTGTGTAACAATGTCTCCACCCTTAGACCTTATTTTATTCATTCTGAAAGCTGACCAATCGGATGTCATGAACAATGTATAGCTTGGTACGAAATTTCATCTGCAAAATTCTGCAATAAAATTAATTCCTATCTACACTTCGCTTAGTTCTTATAGACGAGTATATTGCGCTTCGGTTAGTTATAGACGAGTATATTGCGCTTCGGTTAGTTATAGACGAGTATATTGCGCTTCGGTTAGTTATAGACGAGTATATTGCGCTTCGGTTAGTTTAGACGAGTATATTGCGCTTCGGTTAGTTATAGACGAGTATATTGCGCTTCGGTTAGTTATAGACGAGTATATTGACGTCTATCGGACACTATCACACAGACCTCGTGTAGGCACCATTTCCTCCGATTCCGGATTCGAATCTAGAGCCTTGCATTGGCAGTGACCAATAAAGCAGTTTTTAAGTATTCCAAAAGTCTCAGGTAATGAAAAATGAAATATAATTTTGATGAGACAGCTTATAATATAGATGTACGAGTAACTATTAAAACTCCGGACACTAGCACCACCAACATACAAATATAATATGTTTTTTTTTTATAAAACAAACATAGCATCCCTGTATTCCACGTAATAGGGGGCGAGCCTATTGACGTCTACCAGGCACATTTCCAAACTCCGAGCTGCTACAGAGAATTATTCTTTTTTTTTTACGAAAAATCTCAATAACACTGCCTGACCCGGGGATCGAACCCGAGACTCATGATCGGCAGTCGCTTACACTACCGCTGCACCACAGAGGCAGGCAAGTTTTTTTTATGCTGCTAGTCTATTATAATGTGTAGTCTAATATATATTATATATCTCCTACTATTATAACAAAATGTGTATAAAAGACTTACATTTTCATTGTGTGCCTGTTCTAATTGTTTCTCTAATCGCGTGATCTCGTGCAGATGTACTTCAGAGAATAGGTCTGCGTGGTGATCGCCCATTGCCGTCGCCAACTCAGCGGACGAGGACCCACCGGGCTCACCATCGTCATCAATACCGTCGTCTGGCATACCTGTTAACAATAGCATTGTATTCAGAACATGAATCATAAGCAGCACGGAAACTAACATTTATAGTTACTATTAAGTATAATAAAACAAAATGTGACGACTATATAAATAAGTATAGTCACAGAAACGAACTGCTCACTGATACAATTTTTATCTATATGTATCAGTCAAATCTACCCTCAATGTTGGCATTCGCTAAATTTTAAAAGGGCACTTTTTTGCATTCTGCCAGTAGAATTTTAAGGTCTTAGAATGGAGTAAATTGGGTTCATTCACGGAGTACAGAAAAATAGCGGAGGTGTTTCAAGACAAAATCTCTTTAGTACGAAGCGTCGCTAAATGCGGGTGTTCGGGGGACGAGGTACAACAATAAGTCCACCCCTAGATCAAAATCCATCTAGCGGTGAAATGTATTTTACAGCGTAATAGAGAAAATTTTTCATTCATTTAGTTTGTCTATTCACCACTACGGCGTTACAAGCACAACAGTTTGTTCCAGAACATTCCATATGCGTTAGTATGGCTAGACCACATTGTTTATACTAACTTACTCATCACCACGCCAACTTCCTAGCGGAGTAAGCAGAGAGAATAGAGTGTCTAGAGGCTCTATTCTTGTATACACCTCTCGCTTCCTCAACATTCATAATTCTCTTCATACACACTCGACGGTTTCGGAGACTTCTGACTCCATCGTTTTTCAATAGATGACCATTTTGGTCTAGGTAGATGAGTCTCAGTCTCCCCCTGTACCTCTTTCCACTTTCGCATTGTATAACTTTTTAACAGTCGCTCGTCCGGCATTCTTTCCGCATGTCCGAACCATCGGAGCATTCCCTTTCGCATCTTTATACTAATACTCTCTTTCATACCTACTCGCTTTCTTACATCGTAGTTACGAATGCGGTCAGTCAGCTTCACTCCACAGATTCTCCGCAGAGATCGCATTTCAACCGCATTGATTTTATTCTCATGCTCCTTTTTGCATACCCAACTCTGGCTTCCATACAATAATTGTGTATTGCGACACGTGCCTCCTGGCTGAGGTGACTGCCGAGAAGTTGTTCCAATGCTCCGTTCACTCTATTATACTCTACTCTATCTCGCATTGATTATAATGTAAATGTATATAGATAATCAGTATTGGGCAAGGACGCAATGATACAATATCGTAGGATTTTTTTCGCTACGCTCAAAAGACCAATGAAGCGTTGGAGTGAAAGATCTTAATCAAGTATTTTTAGGCCCCGCCCACTGTGACGTCGTTGACCTAGTTGAAGGCAACATAACCTAGTTGCCTTGCGGCATCTCCGCTATTTTTCTGTACTCCGTGGGTTCATTACACAATCTAAGCGCATGAGAAAACTAATTATGTATACAAGTTATTCTACAAGAACCTTTCACGAAAACATATATACATACATACATAGCATCACGCCTGTATACCTGAAGGGGTAGGCAGAGGTGTGTTACACACCCACGGTTAGCCAGCTATGTTTAAGTCCCATGTAATAGGGAGCGAGCCTATTGCCGTCTACCGGGCATTTACAGTCGTCCAGCAGTGGACGTTGAAAGGCTGATGGATGGATGATGATGGATGGGCATTTACAAACTCCGGGCTGCAAGTGAGAATTTTTCTTTTTACGAAAAATCTTAATAACACAGCCCGACCCGGGGATCGAACCCAAGACCTCATGATCAGCTGTCGCACACACTACCGCTGCACCACCAGCAGGCAAAAGAGTTCTTAAAAGTTCAAGGAACAATGCTTTTGTTTTCACTGCCATTGAAATGCATAAACTATGAAAGCAAGAAACGGAGAACCACTCTGTTTCTTTTCGAGAATATGTAATGTGTAAATAAAGTTATGCTAACCTCGTATGCTGAACGCCAGGTTGGTGATATTGTAGGCGGCTTCTCTGCTGAGGTGCGCGTCCAGTTCCTTCTTGGCGGCAAACTTGGCCTCTCTCTCAGCCTGCAAGGCTTCCAGTGCCTCAGCCAACTGTCTTTCAGCGATGCGTCGCAGCGCCGCCGTCTCCTCCGCTGTGGCACGAGCGTTCTCCGCCTCCTCACGCAGTTGTCGGACTTCATGTTTCAAACCTTCAAATTCAACCTGCGATAATGTTATTATTAATCGATGATTTCAATCATCGGTATAAATTGTTAAACCGTTTGGAAAACTTTACAGGCGATACTGCTACTAAATATATGAGTTCAATCTACTAGCTCACTTCCCGGCAAGCGGTGGGCACGGCTCCAATGTTAGTCAACAACGAGCCATAAAAATATTAAATGGCTATAAAAAACACGTGCGGGGATGACAATGTTATAACGCCAACATTTTGTTTATAATATTTGCTGCGTATTGTACCAATGATTGTGGATGACTTAGAAGATACACCATAGACTAGCTCAAGCTCAATAATTAATGCAGAATAACACATCATAACAATATCATTCTTGCAGATCTGTAAGTTTATATGTGAGGAATGGTAAACTAGAGACTAATAAAAATATCGTTTATTACTAGTCAGAGAGCCATTGGCGCCATCTCATAAAACATTTAATCAGTCATAGATATTAATAATATAATTACCTACTTCAATCTATGCAAAATTCATGTAGCATTCATTTTCCAACGACAATTTTTTGTTCAAAAGCTTGACAAATTGTCAAGGTATGTAAATATATACGCAGTGATACAACTATTAATCTCTAGAATCTAGGATTGATGAAAACCCACAAAAAATTACCTAAATATGTTTTCTTAGACTCACCTGTGATGATCTAAGTACTGAGACTTGCTTCTGTAGCGATATATTCTCGTCCTCCAAGTCTCCGATGTCAACAAGTAGCCTCTGTTCCCGTTGCCTCGCTTCTCGTAGCTCGGCTCGAAGCGCAGCTCGCTCTGACTCGCGAGTCGCCTTGTCTGCTCCAAGTTCGGAGCTCTCAGCTAATAAACGATCCCTCTCGCTCACCACGCGATCCAGTTCGTGTCTTAACTACGGATGGTACAGAAAATAAAACATTATTATTAGCACAATAAATAAACGAAAAAACATCATCTTAAAGACTGATCAGTCATTCACGCCTGACTTCATTTTTTTGATATACATTTAGCATAATAATTTTTATAGCCAGCGTGTGCTATAAATTGATTTTCCGCGACTTGATTATAAAACATTGATTGAATTTCACTATTTAAGAGCAATAACTATGATGTAAGGGGCAGCAAATAAATTCCTATACCTTCATATTGTGACATTGCATTACAATTTATATGACCCCTCCTATAAATATTACGTCGTGGAATCTAGACGTAGTTACCTTGTAAATAATTATTTTGAGTAAAAAATTTGAAGTAAACTACAACTTAGATCCTAGTACCTCCCTTGTCACGCCTCGTCGCACTAGGTGATACCCTTTTGTTTTTTAAATGTACCTAACCGCATACCCCGTCGTTCGGGGCAACGAACAGGGTAGAATGGGGCCCTCACCCACTAAAGAAACCCGCCGTGTGCCGTCTCTCCACCTGTGTTGGCGGGCCACTGGTACTATGTTACATTACTTCAGTGGTACTAGGTGATACCCTACTATGCCTGCTTATTTGCTAACGTATTTTCGAATGATTCTCCTAATATCTAGGCATTGGTGTAAGCCGTTTGAAAATTCGTTTGGCAATTTAGAATAAGCGGAGAATCAGGCAGTCGCAGGCAACACCTTTATATTTTACTAGCCTTTGCCCGCGGCTCCGCCGCAACCAAAACTTAGTTTTTAGGTGATATCTCAGGTGTCCTAGTAGCGAGATAAAATGTATACCAGTTTTTAAGTCTACTCAAGAGCTATAAAAAAAAAGTTAAATGTAAAAACAAAGCTCTGTTACAGCTTAATAATAGTATAGATACTATTTATAGATTTAGGTAGACAGTACTGTGTAACTGTCCTTAATAGTTCTGTCACTCCATATAAACACACACAGTGCTTGTGAAGAAAATACTGCCCCAATATCATGGAGCTTGTTTAGTTGTGGCGTAATTCTGGACAAGTTCATTGTCAATCCTTGACTAACATCTAGGCTACGATATTTGTCAAGGCAAATAAAGACTAAATTCGATGCGACTAACTTGTTTATTTGTGACGTAACGCTGAACAAGTTCATGGTCAGAAATTGACTAGCACCTAGTATGTGGACTTACCCACCATAGTCCTTGTAAAAAACAAAAAGCTGTCGCAATACAATGGGGCTGCCATGAGTGATCCGTAGCGTATCTATGGACAAGCTCATGGTTAGCATCAAGGCCACATCGGCCACAGTGCTTGTCGAGACAAATGCAGTCTAAGTACAATTGGAATAACTTGTTCAGTTGTGCGTTTGTTTATTAGACAAGTAAATAGCAGACGTTGCACCTAGGTTACAGTGCAAAACAAATGCTGCCGAAATACGATGAAACTTGTTTTGCTTTGGTGCAGCTCTGGAAAAATCTATAGTCAAACCTTGACTAGTACGTAGACCAAATAGCTAGTCGAGACAGATGCAGCTAAACAGGATGAATCTAACTCGTTAAGTTGTGGGTATAGCAGGCATCCGGGTGTACCAACTTGCCTGAGAATTCATAACTCTCTCAAATTCCAGCTCAATCCAATGTATACGCTTGCAAAATCGAAAATGGCAAAAGCAAGTTAATATACAGCTAGCAAATTGTAAGTATAAATCCGGAGGTTTATTTGAATATCGTTTTGTGCAGCACTTTGGACGTGTTTTAACTTTTTCTTATTAGGTATTTGGCGACAAAAAGTTGTTTTCGGACAATGGTCGATGACGCAGAATTCAGTTGTATTTTAAAATTAAAACAGACGTGCTAGCCTGCAGTACGTTAATAATACGATCCTACTGGCAGTAGCATAAGGTGCATACACATTTATTAAAATTGTGTTCTCGGCTTAATTCGTATTAAGCACCTGAACTGAACTCTATTCAAGTAGCTATAAGACAACAGGTAACCAAACCGTTAAAAAGTAGGTACTTTTATACGTCACTTTTATGTTTAAAATATTAAATGAAAGTAAGTTTAGAATATAGAGAAAGTGGTAGAATATAATGACTAAAAAAATATATATAATATACTAGCGGATCCAACAGACGTTGTCCTGTCCGAACATTGACGTTTCTTTTGGATGGAGCATTTATTTTAGCTACTAGGGATTATTTTCATAAAAAAATGTGGTTGTTGGTGTGGGAACCTTTATTGTTAGGTAGGTCCTAAAAACCTATCGGCGCCTCCTACCGGGTCCAAATGTGAATCTAAACCATCCCGGTACTTACACAAACTTACACAAAATTTGGTCAAGATCGGTCCAGGCGTTTAGGAGTTTAAGGTATAAATTATTTGTGAATAAGGAAAAAGATATTTTTAGTAGGAGCGGGAATCGAACCCGCGTCTTTTCCCTTCCGAGGAAGTGCTCTAAGCCACGTTGTAAAACAAATGTGGTGAGGAAATTGGGATGATCGAAAGATCGGAAGAATAGCTCAGTGGCTTAGAGCACTTCCCCGGATTAGAAAAGACGCGGGTTCGATTCCCACTCCTACTAAAAATATCTTTTTCCTTATTCACATATAATTTATACTTTAAAAAGTAGCGGAGCATGTCAATTGCTAAAAAATATAGATCTAAAAGGAGTTCAATTACTAACACACAGATACAAGAAATATATATAAAATATTACATATGTGAAGGTGAATTTGTTTGTTACTTAAAGCCGTAACAACCATCATGAAATTTGAGATACATATAGTCTATAGCACAGAGAAGAACATTGGCTTCTTATCCCGGAAAAACAGAAAGTCCTGTGAGCCATCCCAAAGGACCAAATAGCCATTTATTTTTTAACTCCTAATTGATGACGTATGTATATTAAAGGTGGGTACTAGCGCTAGTATCTTAGTAGTAGTCTTAGACTTTTACTAAAGGGGTAAGCAGAGGCAAAACACAGTCTCATCGTTTGTACATCTTTATAGTCCATCCAACGTAATAGAACAGACTGAACAGAGGAGTCTATTCCCGTTTATGACGAACAGTTCCAGACTGCGTTGCCGAAGATGTAGTGATAGAATTTAATAAACATTAAAGTGGTGAAACCATTCAGAATGACAAGATTATTTATATTATCTAATTATATAATTGACTTCACGTAAGTTGTCATTGACTTTGAAAAATCTTTTACTGTATTCACGGAAGCGTAACATTATGTACGTGCGTTAATGATCGTTTACATTATGACCTTACAAAGTAACAGAAACACGACAGAGTAATTTCAAAATCATTCAATAATATTCAATTCAAATTTGACAATAATCATATATTAAATGATTCACTGCAAACATACAACCGAATAGAGAATTTCTTTCTTATTTGAAGTTAGTGAAAAACATAGTTTTGAGCTATAAAATCCTTAATTAAATCTATACTATTATAAAGCTGTAACAGAGCTGTGTTTGTACATTCAAGATATTTGAGAAAAAATGGCTGTATTAGGCGTGTCTAAACACAAAACAATTTTTTTAAGATTTTTTGTCTGTTTGTTCGTTCGCGCATTACGCAAAAATTACTGAACGGATTTTGATGAAACTTTTTTTATTTGATAGCTCTTTATTAGATTTAAAAAACTGGTATACATTTTATCTCGCTACTATATCGGGAGCCAGGCGATATAACCTAAAAACTAGCTTTTGGCTGTAGTCAAAAGCTAGTAAAAATATTAAATGAAAGTAAGTTTAGAATATAGAGAAAGTGGTAGAATATAGAGAGACTTCTCATTTTCACATATATTGCAAATGACTAAAAAAATATATATAATATACTAGCGGATCCAACAGACGTTGTCCTGTCCGAACATTGACGTTTCGTTTGGATGGAGCATTTATTTTAGCTACTAGGGATTATTTTCATAAAAAAATGTGGTTGTTGGTGTGGGAAACTTTATTGTTAGGTAGGTCCTAAAAACTTATCGGCACCTCCTACCGGGTCCAAATGTGAATCTAAACCATCCCGGTACTTACACAAACTTACACAAAATTTGGTCAAGATCGGTCCAGGCGTTTAGGAGTTTAAGGTATAAATTATTTGTGAATAAGAAAAAAGATATTTTTAGTAGGAGCGGGAATCGAACCCGCGTCTTTTCCCATCCGAGGAAGTGCTCTAAGCCACGTTGTAAGACAAATGTGGTGAGGAAATTGGGATGATCGAAAGATCGGAAGGATAGCTCAGTGGCTTAGAGCACTTCCCCGGATTAGAAAAGACGTGGGTTCGATTCCCGCTCCTACTAAAAATATCTTTTTCCTTATTCACATATAATTTATACTTTAAAAAGTAGCGGAGCATGTCAATTGCTAAAAAATAGATCTAAAAGGAGTTCAATTACTAACACACAGATACAAGAAATATATATAAAATATTACATATGTGAAGGTGAATTTGTTTGTTACTTAAAGCCGTAACAACCATCATGAAATTTGAGATACATATAGTCTATAGCACAGAGAAGAACATTGGCTTCTTATCCCGGAAAAACAGAAAGTCCTGTGAGCCATCCCAAAGGACCAAATAGCCATTTATTTTTTAACTCCTAATTGATGACGTATGTATATTAAAGGTGGGTACTAGCGCTAGTATCTTAGTAGTAGTCTTAGACTTTTACTAAAGGGGTAAGCAGAGGCAAAACACAGTCTCATCGTTTGTACATCTTTATAGTCCATCCAACGTAATAGAACAGACTGAACAGAGGTCTATTCCCGTTTATGACGAACAGTTCCAGACTGCGTTGCCGAAGATGTAGTGATAGAATTTAATAAACATTAAAGTGGTGAAACCATTCAGAATGACAAGATTATTTATATTATCTAATTATATAATTGACTTCACGTAAGTTGTCATTGACTTTGAAAAATCTTTTACTGTATTCACGGAAGCGTAACATTATGTACGTGCGTTAATGATCGTTTACATTATGACCTTACAAAGTAACAGAAACACGACAGAGTAATTTCAAAATCATTCAATAATATTCAATTCAAATTTGACAATAATCATATATTAAATGATTCACTGCAAACATACAACCGAATAGAGAATTTCTTTCTTATTTGAAGTTAGTGAAAAACATAGTTTTGAGCTATAAAATCCTTAATTAAATCTATACTATTATAAAGCTGTAACAGAGCTGTGTTTGTACATTCAAGATATTTGAGAAAAAATGGCTGTATTAGGCGTGTCTAAACACAAAACAATTTTTTTAAGATTTTTTGTCTGTTTGTTCGTTCGCGCATTACGCAAAAATTACTGAACGGATTTTGATGAATCTTTTTTTATTTGATAGCTCTTTATTAGATTTAAAAAACTGGTATACATTTTATCTCGCTACTATATCGGGGGCCAGGCGATATAACCTAAAAACTAGCTTTTGGCTGCAGTCAAAAGCTAGTAATATTATATATGTGAAAGTGAGACTTTTTCAACAAACACGTAGTTTAACTGCCTCTGTGGTGCAGCGGTAGAGTAAGCGACTGCTGATCATGAGGTCTCGGGTTTTTATCCCCGAGACGGCCAGTGTTATTGAGATTTTTCGTAAAAAAAAAAAGAAGAGAAATTCTCAGTAGCAGCCCGGAGTTTGGAAATGTGCCCGGTAGACGTCAATAGGCTCGCCCCCTATTACGTGGGACATAAAACATAGCTGGCGAGTCGTGGGAACTCTCTCTTCTCCCTTCGGGGAATACAGGCGTGATGCTATGTTTACGTAGTTACGCTTTAACTTCTGAACTGATCATCATGCTATCATAACATCATATAGTTTGGGCCCTGAAAAGGCCATGGCTTTTCATCCCGGGAAAATGGATGATTTTATTGCTTGAAAGAAAATTAATAATGTGCTCTACAGTGACGTATGCTCCGAAGTCCACGCGGAAGAGGACGCAGGCAGAATCTCGTAAATGATAATCTACACCATTATAAAGCTATAACAGCGCTATGTCTGTACATCCATATAATTGCCGGTCATTAGTCTCTAAAACTCAAGAACGGCTTAACCGATTTGATTTCTTTTTCTTTCGTTTTGTTCGCTCTAATACATGGGGTGGTTTAAAAAAAATAGGGAAACCCCATAAAAACAGCTGAAAAATTGCAATATTCAAAATTAGTAGTTCTGCTGTCTTTGACAGCTACTGTCATTCTTTCTAATTCATTTAAAATAAAATTACATGCGTTTTTTTTATTGCATGTAGTGGCAGACGAGCTATCTGATAGTAAATGGTAACCGTCGCTCATAGACTCAACTATACCGAGAGTATTGTCAAGCTGCTGCTCACTAGAGATGTGTAACTCAGGAGTGATTGATACAAAAGATGTATAATCCTTTCAAAATGCGTAATCAATCTTTAAATCTTTGGTTTCGAAAATACATCTTTAACTCACTAGCTCACTACGTTAGGATTGAATAGATGGAATGATGGACGTAGGTTTAGAATGAGACAATAGATAAAGGATATTGTGAATTGAAAAGAGATAACATAAGTTGTAGGCACGCACAAACGCACTCTTGAAATACAATGACGATAGGTACACAGAAACTTAGACTCTCTGTCTTTTAAGTAAAAAGCTCAAAACCAGTTGCGACTTGAGGGAATGAGCGAATAACTACATGAATCAATAGATATTTGCATCACTTATGATCAACTGAATGAATAACGTCATTCGTAACCAAAGATTTAAAAGAGTTAAAGATTTAAAAGAGTGATTTAAATCTTTCGAAGAAAAAGATTTATAAATCCCTGATCTCATTGGTGATTTAGTTTGCGCATCTCTGCTGCTCACCATTTCATTTTACCGATATGAAATTAAAGAATAAACGGCTATCTCCTGCTACAGCTAAAACGCAACGATGTGCTTCATGGCCGGTCACATGGGAGATAGTGGCACCAACCCGCTCGGGCCCGAGAACAAGTGAGTACTCCCACTTGGTACCCAGCCCTACCACCAGTCATGCAATGGATGACAATTGCTTACTTCCCTTAGTCGCCTCATACGACACCCGTGGGAAAGAATGGGGTGGTGACACTTGTATTCTTAGTCCGTCACAACACGTTTCATATAATAACCTATCTAAATTCAAACCTTAGAGGATGCAGATTAATTAGGATTGATAATAGCTGAAAAAATAAATTGTAGATGATGCGGAGTTCACCGGGTCATCTAGTATAAGATATTGGAGAACAAATGAATCCCTTAGGCTATTTAGGCGTACCACTGAAGTACTGTCACACAGTTCCCGTGGTTCGCCAGTACAAGCGGAGAGACGGCACACAGTGGGTTTATTTAGTGGGTGAGGACCCCGGACTACCACATGGTATAAATTTTTTCGGGGCAACGAACGTTGTCACAATAATTATTACTTATTAGCCGTGTGGGGCCGGCTTTAGAATTGTCCCACCCCTCTCCACCCATGGGAGTCGTAAGAGCCGACTAAGGGAATACCGGGGGAGTGGGCAGCAGCACTCCTTCGAGTATTAACAATATCCACTGCGATCGCCAACCCGCCTGCCAAGCGTGGCGATTACGGCACTATCCCCCATTCTTGGGGAGGTCTATGTCCAGCAGTGGACGTTAAAAGGCTGATGGATGGATGGAATTATTACTTCAGTGGCAAGGCATAGGTGATTTCGTAAAAAAAAACTGCAGGGAACTGCAAACCTTATACTATGCGGACCCATCGAATAAATCTCAAGCCCGTAGCGGCTATGAAAATTCATATTTACACTTTTAATAAGCACAGAAAATGCATGATCACGGTTTTGCAAAACCGTCTCTTAAAAAGGTAGGTAAAACAGAGAAGACGAACTTAAAAATAGTTGAAAGTATGTTATTATTTGTTATACCTATTTAAGTACTCGACTTGCTCGGTAACTTATAAGAGCTTTTAGAATACAAATTTCAGCTCGGAGCTAGCAATTTCTATATTATATTTACACTTATAAAATATATCAAAGTATTTATAGAGAAATGGTAAGGTTATCAATTGTAACCCATCAATCAATTGCTCACCTTGTCTGAACAAAATATACAAATCCATCCATCCATCCATCAGTCTTTCTACGTCCACTGCTGGACATAGGCCTCCCCAAGAGAACGCCACAACGAGCGGTCCCGTCATGGGGGATAATGCCATAATCGCCACGCTTGGCAGGCGGGTTGGCGATCGCAGTGGATGTTGTTAATACTCGAGGGAGTGCTGCTGCCCACTCCCCCGGTAATCCCTCAGTCGGCTCTTACGACTCCCGTGGGTAGAGAGCTCATGAAATATACAAATACATCCGACAAATAGCGCGGCCATCATCTAGAAAAATGTGATATAGAAGTTGGTGCAAGCAATTGCTACGATAGCTTTGTGGCAGGGTTCTAGATGCTTCAATATGCAGAAGCGTCGCTCAGTAGATGGTACCTATGCCGCCGGCGAGTCACAGTTTGTGTCAGTGGTCCGCCAATACAGGCGGAGAGATGGCACACAGAGGGTTTATTTAGTGGGTGAGGGCACCACACTACCCTCTTCGTTGCTCCGAGCGATGGGGTGTGTGGTTAGGTACATTATTTCTCACCTTTACAAAAAAAAAAGGGGTCTAGACCTTAGGGTGCAGGTTTGAAACCAGCTCGTAATGATTATGTTCTATTTTACATTCTGACGAGTTGTGTTCTAATAAATAATTAAATTCTACGCAAGCAAAGTACAAGTAACAGAATAGTCACTTATAGTTTTAATAACTGTGTTGCAGACATCGCATGTCATGTTATACACGGAACTGTAACTGGCAATAAAACTTCACGGTAAACGCCCACACCCACCAAGTCTGGTGCGCTCCTAGTCTAGACCCATTTATCCATATAATGATTTTAGTTTCCGGACAGTTGAGGAGTTATCTGCTCGATGTGGTCGTAGACACGTGGTGACTAACATTTTCAACAAGATTTTTGCACAACTACATCCAATGCACCGATAAAACGGTTTATTCTCTACGAGTGATCTTTGTGAGGCACGATTTTCAAATTAAGTATGTTTTATAAATTGACATAATTTTGAAAGCAAAACCAAGGACTGCCAAGGCAGTGATATCGAGTTTGAATTCCCAGTCTGAGGTTGAAGCTAGGCGACATAATTAACTAATTTTTTTAGAAATTAGGTATTTGTTGAATTATCATTGCTCGTTGAAAGCAAACAATGTGGGAAAACCTGAGAGTCTAAAGAGATTTTCTCTCAAGCTCATGTTGCTCTGAATGGAATATATGGTATAATGTTTATTATTCTTCGATATGTGTAATTCTAGTGTTAGAGCCTTAGTTATCCCAGTATGAATGGGCCGGCTCGATCAGGGAAGTACCACCCTCTTACAGAAAATCGGCGTGAAACAACGCTAGGTACTCCTACCATTATGAGTGAGAGCAGTATTTCGTACGGTGAGTGAGAGCCCTGGAGCCTAAACCCTCACCCTATCATCTCCTTATTATCCTTTATATCCTCTCCTTAGTATCCTACGTGTTCTCTCCTTAAAAGCATTCCTATCCACCTCCTATCTACTTTTTGCTTGAAGATGGCGACGCGTAAGAGAGAGAGAGAGAGAGCCTCTGGTGTTGCTATTGTCTATAGGCTACGGTAAGCGATTACTTACGTTAAGTATGCTTGTTTGCCACCCACGTAGGTATTATAAAAAAATATATATATTAAAAAAGAGTAATTGACTAAGGCTTTAATCTAAGAGAAGAACCGTAAAGGGCAGTGGGAGAGTAATGGGTTGTGGAAAAAACATAATTAAGACAATTAAATTACTTCTCGAATATACGTTGATACATTTTTATTGATCTTAACGATCAGAGAAAATAATTACCTATTAAATTGATCGTAGCACGCATATCTAAAATATTTCTCTCTAGATCCACATTTGATCATAAATAATTACTTAGCCTCACGTTGACGGAATACGTCTGCATTAATAACAAAGGTAGCTACTGTCCAATCAAATATTAAGTTACTTTACAGAGTACAACTACGCCCAGATAATAGGACTCGGGTTTGCAAATTAATCGATCTAGTATTCTCAGGAGCCCTGTCAGTTACAATCGTTGCAATCATGTTAAATACAAATTCATTTTGACGATAAAGTTCGTTACAGTATAGCATGCTTTTGTGAGCTAAAATCTTATATATAACTAGCCTTTTCCTACGTCTCCACCGCAGCCAAAAGCTAGTTTTAGGTTCGAACTCAGGTTCCCGATGTAGTGGATGTATGTGTATATAAATTTTACATCAAATCAAAGTAATCAAGAGCTACCAAACAAAATAACCACCAATATTCGATCAGTAGTTTTTGCGTGATGTTCACAGAAACAGCCAAGAATTAAAAAAAAATGTTTTGAGTTCAAAGAAACCCTAAATAGCTTAATACATTCATTTTTTCTCAAATATTTTAATGTAAAAAAAAAACAGCTCTGTTACAGCTTTATAATAAAATATAGATTTTAATAATATTTTTTATTGTTAATTGTAACGGAGCCATAATAGTTTTGGCCGAGCCACTGTCCACCTAATGGGGTAAGTGGCAACCGTCAGTCAACGACGTAGAACAACACCAGCCTAACAAGGCCAAAAAAAGATATAAATATTGTATTTAGCCGAATGTAGAACACAGCTTCACTGCTGTTTGGTTGTAAAATGTCCTAATTATCAATATTAACTCGTAGACACTTGAGAAACAATTAGCCAAAACATATTGAAAATAATTATACAAACACTCCTATGATTACTAGCCGGCTATTTTGAAAATGTAGCGACATCGACAGGGCGCGGCAACGCTCGTAAATTGCAATACGACCAGCCCTTATTTGGGGCGACAATCTAACAAAACGTGCTGTAGTAACTTCCAGAATATATTTTAGCAATAGAGTTATATACCTACTAGATTTGCCTGCGGCTCCGCGGCAGCCAAAAGATAATTTTTAGGTAAAATGTATACCAGTTTTTAAGTGTAATCAAGAGCTATCAAATAAAAAATTGCATAAAAATATCCGTTCAGTAGTATTTGCGTGACGCGCGACCAAATAAATAAACGAAAAATCTAAAAAAATATTGTTTTGTGTTCAGACACGCTTAATAGCCTAATACAGACATTTTTTCTCAAAGATCTTAAATATACAGACGCAGCTCTGTTAAAGCTTTATAATAGTTAGGATTAACTTTCTGTTCGAGTTGTACACAGTTAAATCGGAGAAACTCGGACATAACATAACGGATGTTAGTGATTTGAACACTCGTGTCGCTATTGATCACGTGCCAATTGTTGTGTGTAACCTAAAAGTTTATTGTTATTTACCATTACACGTTAATACAAGTAATCTTCGAATACATATATTTATGGAACAAATTATTGTGAAGGTGGAAAAAAGAGATTTACTACGAGCGGGATTCTAATCTGCGTCCCTTACAATCCAGGGAAGTGCTCTAGACCGCTAAGCCATCGCAGTAGCCGATGGGTACACCCAATCTCCACTTCACAATTGCTTTTAAGATGTCTTTAAGACTCACGCCATTCTCGGATGCATTTACATACATTCCAATATAGTAAGTTTCATTTTGGAATTAAAATTTTATCCATACTATTTGATGAAGAGATTTTTTAAATATTATGATCTGTATTTTAGCACTTGACATGCTCAGCTACTTTAAAGAATAAATTATTTGTGAATGGAAAAAGTGAACTTTACTACAAGCAGGATTCGAACCTGCGTCCCATCCAATCCGAGGGAAGTGCTCTAGACCTAAGCTAAGCTATTGCAGTCGCCCGAGTTTTTTTTTTTTTTGCACTTTCACAAATATTAATTTGTTCTTTTAAGTAGCTGAACATGTCAAGTGCTAAAATACAGATCAAAATAATCACGCCCTTACTGCATTCATAAACAAATAATCCAGACAATGATCCACTACACAGAATATGGTTCTCTGAAAGTCCTGCGAGAAGCCTCGAGTGTTATAACAAATTCATTCAAAAGCTACGAGCTTGGGTTCAACCATGCAATGCAAATATAATGACTGTTGGAACACGAAATATGAGACACAATTACCTTTGCGAGTAATTTTGACAGTAGTTTTAGTTCAAGCTGCCAACTAATTAGTAGTTACCGCATTTGAAATTAGTTTATAGAGTAGCATTAGTCTTTTTAACTTAAGATGAGAGAAAATTTACAGGGAGAAGGTCCCAGAAAATCATTATCGTATGAAAAACAGTGCCTGTTCCCCATGATCAACGCGTGATCAAAATAGTTAAGACAATTCGTAGGTTTCAGTATTATTAGGAACCTGCCGTTGTGTCTGTGGATGGCATGGGTGGCATTTTATTAACCGGATTGTACCAGTGGTTTATATGCTGATAGTAGCAATAAAAATGGCATCACCACTCCCGCCGTGATGAAAATTCTCAATGAAATTAGATTTTAATAAAATTTTCAATCATTGTCGACTCAGGCAACCATAAAATTAACAAAAAATTATATATATAAGAAAAATAGAAAAACAAAAAGAAATGATGACTTAAATGTATCCAGAATATATATATTTTTTATATAGAAAAAAGAACCGCCTTCAAAAAAGACTTACTCAAAACTGTAAAATTAATATTTTATTCACTTCATTTTACTTGACCATAATTTAGGATCCAATTATAAAACCCCAATAATAACTATCATATACTATTTTGAAGTCGTATACAAACATACATACATGTCGAATGCAGAAATTCCTTTTTTTTAAATCGGTTAAAAATTTATCTGAAAAGATAAGCTTCTAATAACGAAAACCCCATCCAGATCGGATCAATAGATTTTAAGAAAATCGCGGACATACAAACGTAGGTACGGTTTGAATAAAGAACCTCCTTGTTTTGAAGTCTGTTAAAAAATACGATTCACATCAAGTACCTTTTTAAATTTAACAATGTAAGCAACTCTCTGGTCGCTTTTTAATTAAAATTCTACTGACAGTGCAATTTCGGGCGCGAAGATACATAACATAAAATTTAATTTTGTAACATAACAGCGATATTCGCTTTTATGGACAGTGTCTGTCACGTTTGATTGTTTACTGTGCCGAGCAAATAATAACTGTCACGCGTAATACGTAATATGAAATTACATGAAAAAATTTATATGTACTCGTAGAGTATATTTGCACACAGGACAAAATTGGATACACAAAAATAATAATTACATCGTTGTTTCGACTCTGGATGTACTTTTGCTTAATTTAATCTTTGTTTCTATTAATCTTTAGAAGACTCCGTAATACAGGGATTATCCCCTAGTTCAGGTGTGATTAAGGTTACCTGATACAAAAGTTCAAAAAGTTCGGAGAAAAAGCATGATTTCTATTGAAAAATCCTGAGATTTTCTCTAATTTTCCGAATTCACACCGCGGCACGACTCGTGGGTATTGCGTGCAGACAGGCATACACTCGTACCATCCAATATCTACTCTATTTTATTGAAAATAAAAATCCTGAAATTTCAAAGTCCAGCCGCAATCCTGAGAAAAGCTTAAAAATCCTGAAATCTCAGAACAAATTCTAAGGTACCTAGGTGTGATTGATTTTTTTGCTGCAGACGCCCCGGGCCGGCCTTCTGCCTTAGCTGCCTTCTGCTAGGAGGTAATCTCGCAGAAGGAAACGGCGGAGGGCCAGGAAGGATTCTTCCGCTGACGCAAACCACCACCAGCGACTGGGGCGGAGCAGGCGCGAATACCTGTGCCTGATGCCGCCCTAGCTGTGGCTGCGGGTGGATGGACTGGGGAACGTTTGCCACCCGCAACGGCTCCCGCGAAGATGCTCCATGTGGATGCGTCGCTTAAGAGAGGGTACCCGAAAAGGTAAACGACCGACGGAACACTGAAGTAATATAAAACAGTTCCAGTGATCCGCCAATACAGGCGGAGAGACGGCACACAGCGGGTTTATTTAGTGGGTGAGGGCCCCACACTACCCTGTTCGTTGCCCCAAACGACGGGGTGTGGGTAGGTAATTCTTTTTCCCGCCTTAACAAAAAAAGGTGCGATTGATTTTTTGTCTATAGAGGATATTTGCAATTGTACTCAAAGTACAATTGTACAAAAATTTCCTATTAAGCGTTTTAGATAGAGCTATTAGTGCTCCTAACCTCCACTTTGTCCGCGTGAAATTTATTATTTTCGACACGGCACCCTAATCATTTTTGTATAATAATAATAGCCAAGTTACTCCTTATAACATCAGCTATCAGTCCAAAAACGCCGTCCTTATTATCCTTCTTCACCTCTTATATTTTTCTTCGGAGTTGGCGACGGACGAGTGATGCTTTTGGTTTGCGTCTAAAGACTACGATAAGCGCTTACCATCAGGTAGGCGTATACTAATTTGCCAACTGCGTAGTATAAAAAAAGAAAACCCCTCAACACGCGGTTTTGTATTGCTTATGGTTGTAGACGAGACACTCTCCATCTAATGGTAAGTGGTAATCGCCATGGACTCAAGAATAACAAGAATACTGTTAAACCGCTGCTCACCATTTCATTTTGCGAGTAAGAAATGAATGGAGAGCATCTCCCGCTACTATAAAAAAATACACCCGAGGTGCGTCACGGTCGGTTTTAGGGTAGACGGTAGTACCGACCCGTTCGACAACAAGTGAGTAGGTAATTTCACTTGATACCCAACTCTGCCACCAGTAATGCAATTGGTGATAATTTCTTACTTCGCCTCGTACCGACTCCCGTGTAAAATAATATCCACCTAAACTATGGAATCGTAGGTCCATCCCTCCATCAACCTTTCAACGTCCACTCCTAGATATAGGCCTCCCCAAGAGCGTCACAACGAGCGGTCTTGTATTGACTGCATCCAACGGCTCCCTACAGCTTTGACCAGATCGTCGGTCCATCTGTTGGGAGGCTGTCGTACGTTACACCGTCTGATACGCGGGCGCAAATCGAGAACCTTTATTCCCCGACGGTTGTCGGTTCGTAGAGCGATGTGGCCTGTGGCCTGTCCATTGCCACTTCAGCATGCCA
Source organism: Leucoma salicis (assembly GCA_948253155.1). NCBI lineage: Eukaryota > Metazoa > Arthropoda > Insecta > Lepidoptera > Erebidae > Leucoma > Leucoma salicis. The sequence goes on along the minus strand of OX411820.1, from coordinate 17,455,476 downwards.
ACCCAGCGGGCTACGTCAGTCACTCCCGTTCTCCGTATTACGGATTCGATCACGTAGAGAAACACCGGGCATAGCCCGCTCAATGGCACGCTGAGCGACTTTGAGCCTTAATACAAGACCAAAATTCGAAGACCACGTCTCTGTGTATATGGAACTGGTAACACACACTGGTCGTAGACCTTCGTTTTCAGACACTGCGGAATATTGCACGAGAAGACCTTAGCTTCCCGAACTCCGCCCCGTGTCATCTCGTCGTAATCGTAGGTACTAAACATAATTATTGGTGATACTATGAACTTATTTCTTCTCATTACGTGGTAAGCATGAAGTGGTAAAAATATTCAAGGTTCCGAGAGCTCGCTCTACGCAATAAATGCAGTGGCGAACACGTAGGTGACGTTATCATGAGTCAGGCATTGTACATAAATCTGTTACGGACTAGATGATAAGAGCGCCGATGTAAAACTGCAGTAACAGTCTATTATTTATGTTATAAACACATTTATATTTGTACAATAAAGGATTTATTATAGATTAAATCACTTACTATTCAATATTATTTCCATTGAGAGCCGTAGGTACGTTTTTTTCCACGTCCAAATAGGAAATAAGGTCGTTAAGTTCAATTTATATAAATGTTTCTTTTTGTTAAAACAGGAATACGAATAAGATCAGATAAATTTGATAATGTCTTTGGAAATCGAAGTTCCTCTTCAAACATGTGTAAATCATAAAAGGAACACATAGAAAGACTTCATAAATAATGTATTTGCTGGCCCATAAACGTTGGAACGGCACCGTTTTATGTTGATAAACCCATAAATGGAAATAAAGCCTAGTCATAATTCTTTAGCTGGCGACACGCCAACAACTAAACAAATGTCAACAATAATCCATTATTAGAGTACACATTGACATGAAATGTGAGCAATATATAACAATTTTCCCTTAGAACATAAACATTGGAGACACGATACCTCGCCACCGTCATTCATTCTTGAGTCGTCGGAAATCCGCGTGCACTATAACATATTCACACACACACGCACTTGGCACACGGACTAAATATCCCGCAAAATTCAAAAGACATAATGCACGGTGCCCGCGTGCTTCGCTAAAAATCTACAAAACATTGAGTAATGTGTGAATATGTGAATCAAGGCCGGACAAATCAAAATGTATTTCTGGATCACTGTTATGGATTCCTGACGGCTGCGCTTACGCCATTCGGAGCATTACATCACGGACGATAGGTCTTTTTAGTTCACGCCTTTCACAACGTTTTTTCACATATAAATTAAACTAAAAAATATTATTATTACAGTGGCTGCAGAGTATATTTTTGAAGCAAGAACGGCTAAGTGTGCTGAATAGGGACGTCTAACGCGTACTGTAACAAGGATTCTCGCATGATTCACTCCAATTGATCCCATTTCATTAAACTAAACGTAGGCATGTGTCAGATGTCTCGGGAAATTGTTCAACGAGATAATTTGATGCCGCTCATATCTCTCAATTTATAAGCTAATTCCCTAAAAATTTCTATTCCTCAATAAAGTGTACTGTGATGTAAATAACATCATAAAGTATTGTTAATCTGGAGAGTCGCTACGTTAATCGTTTTCGCTTATCAATTATTGCAAATGAATCATGCAGGTACTATATCTATGACATGAATATGTACTTAACGGCAAATGTATCTTGATTTGAAAACTTTAATCGTATCTTAAGGTTGTACAAGTGATGGAGTGGTTTAGATACCAGCCTCCAATGCCTGTGATGTGGGTTCGATTACCACGCAGACGATTCTTTGTGTGAACCACAAATATTTGCATTATCTCCCGCTTAAACCAAACAGGACTTAACTAAGAGTAAGGAATGATCATTGTGTATTTTGGATAGCATAAAGTTTACAGGTCTAGTTGATCCGACGGGTTTCGCACAAGGACTCTATAATATACATAATGTTTAAGATTATAACTGTTTCATTATTTCAGTACCGAGCAGTGATAAAGGAGTACACACATAATTTCGAAAAATCTCGAAATGTCAGAGGTGTATGCCGTAATAAGTCTGAACCTTGGAAAGGGGATCGAACTAGATACCACTGCGGTTGCAGTTCATGGTTATCACTGCTTCTGCACACAAATTCATTCATTCATAGCATCACGCCTGTTTTCCCCGAAGGGGTAGGCAGAGGTGTATTACACCCCACGATTGGCCAGCTATGTGTAAGTCACACGTAACGACGAGACTATTGCCGTCTACCGGGCACATTTCTAAACTCCGGGTTGCTACTGAGAATATTTCTGTTTTTTAAAGAAAAAGCACAATAAATCTACTCGACCCGGGGATCGAACCCGAGACCTCATGATCAGTCGCTCACACTACCCAAGCCCAAACAAAAGTAATAGAATGTAATAAATTGTCAACATTGGTTATCCATAGCAAGTATAATCCAAGTGACTTTTTTTTTCTTTAGGCTGAGCTAAGAGTGAATATTTTCTACATACTAGCCAACTTTACAACCTTATATCACCAAGGTCCATCAGATTTATATTACCTCATCCATCCTTCAGCCTGCTGGACATAGGCCTCCCCAAGAATGGGGGATAGTGCCGTAATCGCCACGCTATGCAGGCGGGTTGGCGATCGCAGTGGATGTTGTTAATACTCGAAGGAGTGCTGCTGCCCACTCCCCCGGCATTCCCTCAGTCGGCTCTTACGACTCCTATGGGTGGAGAGGGGTGGGACAATTCTAAAAGCCAGCCCCATACGGCACTTATATTACCTACACTAAATTAATACAGAAATGATGTCGTATAACATTTCATTGATTAAGATCTACAAGGTATAAATAAAATGGTAATAATAATCTACCAGGTTGTAGGTGGGGACCTATAACATTACGTCGTCATCTAGAACATAATAATCTCTGTACAAAAATACTAGGAGCAAACTACGGTACCCTACCATTGTTCTGACACAAAAAGTACCCTATGTTCTTCTCTGTACTTGGACTATATGTATGCCAAATTTATATTATGATTGGTTAAGTAGTTATGACGTCAAGAAGTACCAAACAAACTAATTCACTTTTATATTTTTTGTAATATAAGTAAAAGAGTAAAGATTTTCCTTTGCAATTCATTTAATGGCGGGCCCCGTGGCGTATTCGGTAATGTAACCAACTTCCATGCACAAGGTCGTGGGTTTGATTCCCATGAACACAAATATTTATATTGTGTCTGGGTGTTTTCTATCTATTATATGTATTTACAAAAAAAAAGTAATACATGTATTACATCCGTAATCTGGTACCCATAGCACTTGAAGTGTTAAGCTTAGTTTGGGACCAGAGGATGTTGTGTGAAATGTCCGTGAATATTTATTTTATTATTTTTATTTATTAACATATTTATTTTATATTCCATAAATTATGTTTACGTTAAAAAACTTGTGTTATCTAACATGATAAAACCTAATAATTTGTTTTAATTTATAAAGGTAATAAAATAAAAAGGTTTAAATACTATATTATACAAGTTTTATAAATGTTTTTCTGCTTTGATACACAAAGCATGTTATTTTTTATGTCTACATTGGTATTTTAATTAGTTAATTGTGTATTTATTGTTACAAACCTTAATAAAACAAATAAATACCTGTTTGCTCTCACTCTCCAGCTCCAATATTTGTAGGGTGAGAGAACTCTCCATGGCCGCAGATTCGTTGAGTAAGGCATTTTCTTGTTCGATTCCACTTCTTGTTGTTACCTTCTGATTACTGTCCAATTTCATAAGCGCCTGTTAACAAACATAATAAAACTAAGTCTAAGAAACATAAAAACAGAGTCCCATCCAAAAATAACTATTAGTTATACAATCCTGAAGATTGCATCTACATATTTCTAAAAATAGAAAACAAGATAGAGTCTCATGATGAAAATATTTAAATTGCATTAATTACATTATGTTCATATAATTATCACATAAAAGCAGATTTGTTAAATATATAAAGATACTTTCTCCTCTTCATTTAAAGTGGGAACAAAAAACATGACAAAACTTGTACCATGAATTCTTCATTAAAATATAAAAAGTTTCAACAAGAGAAAGTACACCAATAGTATAATTTGTTGTATATATTATTTTTTAATTCTAGAAAATCCAGTAGCGATATTTACAATATGCTACAAATATGTGTTCTGTTTAGTTTGAATATTTTTATCAGCAAATACTTACAAACAACAAATTTTTTAATGGTACTTATGTGTTTGTTATTTCTGCAATATTTTCTAGTGCAGTGATACCAAATTGAAATTGAAGGACAACAAATAGAATATGTCGATGAATATTGCTACTGGCCCAGTTCATCTCCCCTAAAGACCAAACAACCAAGGAAATAAATAAGAGGGTTGCTAATGGGTGGAAAAGATACTGGTCTCTCAAGGAAATTGTAAAATCTAAAGACCACAATATGGCAATGAAAAGAAAAGTATTCAATGCTTGTATTTTTCCATGCATCACCTACGGCTGCGAAACATGGTCCCTTACAAAATACCATCGAGAAAAACTAGGAAAGTGCCAGAGAGGTATGGAATGAAGCATAACAGGAAGAAGAAGGCAAGATAGAATTAGCAATGTGCAATTAAGAGCAAAAACCAAATTAACTGATATCCTGGAAAAAACAGACCTCCAAAAATGGAGATGGACCGACCATATGTTGAGATCTATAAAAGAAAAGTGGAGCCAAATTACAATAAATTGGTATCCAAGAGATGGCAAGAGGTGTCGAGGATGTCAACAAATGCGGTGGGAAGATGAGCTGAAACTTACTGCGGGACCCAAATGGAGGAGAGTTGCTCAAAACAGGAAGCAATGGAAACTACTGGAGGAGGCATTTGCCAAAAGGCACACTTGAGTTGAGAGACATCCTATAGCCAAACAAATCAAACAATTCAGTCATCAAGATTAATCTCACCCAGTTTAATGGGCTAAATAAATAAATAATGATATCAAAATGACTGCAAAGACAGTAATTTTATTTTGGAGTTATGTGTGTACCTATTTGTTGACATATTATCTAGGCTCCACGAAGGGGAATCATTGTGAGGTAGCCTGCAAGCCTGAGATGACTGATGATTCAGTGAGCCAGTGGACTGGGCCTAATTCTATCTTACTTTGAGAGGATATCTGTGCGCAAGTGGCAGAATAATGGATTCTAAAAATAAATTTCTAGTGCAGCCATACTTTATTGTCGAGCAATACTCATGCTTAATTACATCTTCACAGACAACTTAATAGCTCCATTAGCAAGTCAATTATTTTTTAATTTACCAAAAGAATGTGTACATTATTAATAACACCTAAAAGTCACTTTTTTATATTATCTGAGGTATCTTCTTATGAACTTATGAATAAATGATTATATCATCATATCAGTGTTCATCTGTAGTGCCATAGAAAGTGTATAAAAGAGAAATCTACTGTAATTTGCTTAACTAAACATGTTGAATTCATATTAGTTGTAAATTAAAACTACATCATCATTCCAGCTATAAAATAAAAAATAATAACAAATTATATAATTATATCTCTGGAATTGGTGTACTTTCTCTTGTTTAAAACTTTTTTTATTCTAATGAATTCATAGTACAAATTTTGTCATGTTTTTTGGTCGCTCTTTAAATGAATGTATATTTATAAATATATTGAAAATGGACAATTTATAAGGATATATAATATAAATAATACAATATTTATCAAAATACAGCTAGATGTTATCAAGTAAAAGTTTTATCTAGGTATGTATGTTTGCAAAGAATCTCTAAAGCTCAGTTTCTGAAAGCTTAGTTCTAAAACTAAGGTTATAAATCATTTTAGAAAGCACTATGTGATAATCTCTGGTCAAATGTACCAGTAATATTCATTATTCATACATATTCATAAGAATAATAGATTCTTAGTATCTGTAATTTTAAAAGAAAGATTGTTTGTAGAAATTGTGATCTGGTGTGGGATGTATTAATATTTTCCACTAATGATTTTTGAAAGTAGTGTACAATATGAATTTTATGAAGTCCGTTTCGGACGTTTTTATGTACCCATTAATGCATGAAGAGTGAAATGAACAGAATGTAGGCCACTAACCTCTTGTGTGATATCCAGTTCGTGCCTGGTGTTCTCGTAGAGGCTCTCTAGCTCGTCGCATCTTTGCTGCAGCGAGCTTTTCTCCTCTAGCAGAACTAAGCCCAGTTGCGCCGACTGGATCTTCTCGCTGCTGGCCTGGTCAAGTTCGCGGCCAAGCCTTTCGATCTCCGCCTTCAGCTCCGCGATCGATAAATCGCTTTGAGCCGCGGCTGCCATCGTTGGACAGTCAGATAACCGAATATTTATTCTTCATAAACAAAGTAAATAATCTCAGAAAAACAACTTTATAAAACGTGTAAAATCAATTTGTTTCTACATTCTCTCAAAGGTAAAACATCTTGACAGCTCATTTCAGTGTTGTCAGCGTCAGCAACTTGATTCTGACTTATACTGATCTGTCAAACAGTGCTGCCAGCCTAAAGTTTAAAAAAGCATATAGGCAGAATAAGATTCTACTCAGATGCAAGACGGTCCTCGTGGCGTAGTCGGTAGTGTAACCGACTTCCGTGCTCGAGGTCGGGGTTCAATTCCCACTCAGGACAATTATTTGTGTGATGAACACAGATATTTGTACTGCGTCTGGTTGTTTTCTATGTATTATATGTATGTATTTACAAAAAAAAAGTAGTAGGTATATGTATTATATCCGTAGTCGGGTACCCATAGCACAAGTGTTAAGCTTAGTTTGGGACCAAAGGATGTTGTGTGAAAAATGTCCGTGAATATTTATTATTATTTAATTGGTTATATGAAGAAAATTCATAGTTTTGTTGTTGGCAAGAACAATCAACATTTTTATAAAGTTGAAATTGAAATAATATAATACCGTGCTTATCATATATCCCCCTTATATATTACATAAATTGTCATACCAAGCGATATTTGCCTTGCTTGTCAACGTATTTTTAAACGGCCCCTTACGAGCACAAACACAAACGCGAGTTGGAGTCATCATTTTGAAATGGTTATCTATAGGAAGTCTATACATATTACAATATTTTGAATTGGTAGTATAAATTATACTATGTACATACATATATACTACATTATACTGTTTAATGTTCCTTAATAGCCATAACCCGCGGCGCGGCGCGCAAAATTTTTGTTATTTGGGTATGTACATAAAGCATTAAATTATAGTGTTTACATCAACACAAAAAATACTTCAACTGGCAATACTTGGCTGTGTCCCTGGTGATACCAAGTCCTTTAGCGTGGCTGCCACCACAGTTTTACAATCCATACAGTTAGGTAACAAATATACTTGCGTAGAGCAACGGCGGGGATCTCGTGGGGGAGGATCGCGGCCCCCAATCTCGCTTAGTTTTGGGGGTCATAGTCCGGAGCGTGCTCGTCGCGACCCTGCCAGCCTAATACAGGCTGCAATCCGGCTCAAATTCGTACCGCAATGAGGGTTAGTGCGTGCCCCGGAGGTGACGCGTACTGACCCGGTCCCGTCGGTACAATCAACGGCAGATGCGGCTATAGGGGCCGCCACCCATCACGCCTTGCCTAGTTTGGCGAGTCGAGGGGAGCAGTGTCGAGTAGGCACGTGGAATGTAAGAGGTGGTTTGGAAGTGTTATACGAGGTGGTAATCGTTATGTCGAACAGACAACTTGATGTGCTCTGTGTAACAGAGACCAAGCGAAAGGGCAGTGACGCCTGTGATCTTCCTGGTGGCGGGATTGGTGTACCACCGGACCACAGAACAAGCACCGCAGAGCGATCGGGCCAACATGGGGGTAGGTGTATTGCTGTCCACTCGCTTGGCCTCAGGTGTGAAAGACTATGGAATGTTCGATCCCAGACTTCGATGAGTCCGAATAAAATTAGGCGTCACCAAAGTTTTTATGGTCGTAGCTTATGCTATCGTAGGCTCTTCGGTGGCATCGGATCTAGAGAAGTTCTGGGATAATGTTAGGGAAGATCTGGATTTGGCAGAAGCCAGTGAACGCGTGACCGTATGCGGAGACTTGAGTAGATGGGTGGGAACCAAGCATCCAGGCTTCGAGGATGTGCTTGGTTCATTTGGTGGTAAGAGTGTGTGTGCGTATAGGTATCTGCTGAGTTGGAATGAAATTCGATTTGATGCGAATACGTTTACTTGTTACAAAGTCTTTTGGATACTTTAAGCAATTGCGAATATAACAGTGCGCGTACGATCGTTAAGAAAATTTATAAGTGAGTGTTTCGTATAATTGTGAGTGGTGGCACTCATGTCGCTTGCTCGCCCTTCTCTCAGCTGTTGCGCGCTAGATTCAAAAGCGTACATAGTAAATGCGCTAACAGAGTGAACGATGCAGGTAGGCTCATTGCGGATAGAATATGGATATGTATGGAGAGAAACCTAAGGACATCCATATGTATACATGGAGAATGAACAGAGAAGTATGATATGGCGATGCTGCAGTCCCTTCAGCGTTGCCCAATATACTATCGTAGCGGTACATTTAAGTGTTTGTATAGAAACGCCACTGTAGCTTATAAACAATGAAATATCCAGAACCTTCTAGTAGAATGCACAACAGACATACTGTACCGCGATACTACCAGACATTTCTAGAATCAAGCTGCGCTGCGATTGTCCAGCGCAACTCGCCACGCAATATACAAACAGAACCTTGGTGTAAATAAATGTATTTGACATTAAGTATTCAGTATTAGACATTCAGAAATTGGAGTCAGATTATAGCTACTCACCTACCATACTTCCTCCAAACCACCATATCTGTCCGAGTTGAGGTAGAACTTTGCTTATCCCAGCATTAATGGTCCAGCTCTAACGGGGAACCTCACATAGTTTATGTGATAAACAAAATTCTATTTTTTCCCACAGCATAAATATTCTTGCTGTCTTTCAAAACCCAGCACTGTAAAATCCTGGTAAATTGAACCTTTTCGACAATTAAAATAATACGACAATGAATAATTACTCTATATTTTAAACACTAAATTGACAATAATTGCTTTGTTATAAAATTACAATTCCAAACATTAAAATTAAATTAAATATAGTTTTAATGAAATGTTACATTGTTGTAATAGTCTAAACTATGAAATGTCGATTTCCTAAATTTTATTGTAGAGTTATTGCCTTATAATTGATATTTAATATTATCTAAAAAATACCATAAAATTTAATAGTTTTTTTCTAAAGGGGCTTGAAGATGAAGACCATTTTAAAAGCTTTCTTAGAGACAATTCGAAATGATTTTAGGTAACTAGTTGAATACGTTTGCAGCGGCCAGCAAAGTAAGCATTATGGGGTTACAACGGCGTGCAGTCGCAGCGGGTAGTGTATATTTTTTAAAAAGATCCTAAAGTTATACGGTTGAGATACAACAAACAAGCAGACTAATTATTTGTTAGTAGTCGTCTAGACACCGAAAATATAAAAATATAATAAAAAAAAAACATGGCTATTTATTCAATGCTAGTTGCACAGTTGAAGTGAATTTAAAAGAGTTTCGAGTCGAATGTAAAACATAATCACATGCATTTATACATATATGTATATAAATATAAAAAGTCACAAGCTTTTACCACATCACATAAAATACTAAAATGTTCTTGTTTGAAGCACTTCACAGTGCAAAATGTAGTCTTTAATGTGCAAGATGTATTTTTAATGAGTTTACGTGGTCACAGGAGGACTGTGTTTCGTGTAATTGTACAGATGGCATAGTGGTATAGATCCACACGACCAGTGCAAAGCTTTATGCCTTCGATTTTCACTCAAAACATTTTTTTTAATAATCCATTCTTTTTTTGGTAAAATTAAACAACCTCAATTATACATTAAACACAAAGTGAAAAATGTGAAATCGAAAATAACAGTCAGGAGCAGGATTTGAACCTGCATCTTCTGGATACCGTCCAGATGCTTTACCAATTCAGCCATCCTGACAATTGCTCCTGACTGCTAATTTCGATAACACATCATACTTAACGTCTTTGGGTGACGCCTGCGCCATCTGTCGGACGTATTTTCATACATTATACCGACCAGGTAAACTTAATTTTACAATTAAGATTTTTACCTAATAATGACGCAAACCCTATAAATATTTATATATATTTGTAGCATTTGACATGCTTAGCACTATACATTAAACACAAAGTGAAAAATGTGAAATCGAAAATAACAGTCAGGAGCAGGATTTGAACCTGCATCTTCTGGATACCGTCCAGATGCTTTACCAATTCAATGTATAATTATATAATTCAAATGTATGAAAATACGTCCGACAGATGGCGCAGGCGTCACCCAAAGACGTTAAGTATGATGTGTTATCGAAATTAGCAGTCAGGAGCAATTGTCAGGATTGCTGAATTGGTAAAGCATCTGGACGGTATCCAGAAGATGCAGGTTCAAATCCTGCTCCTGACTGTTATTTTCGATTTCACATTTTTCACTTTGTGTTTAATGTATAGTGCTAAGCATGTCAAATGCTACAAATATATATAAATATTTATAGGGTTTGCGTCATTATTAGGTAAAAATCTTAATTGTAAAATTAAGTTTACCTGGTCGGTATAATGTATGAAAATACGTCCGACAGATGGCGCAGGCGTCACCCAAAGACGTTAAGTATGATGTGTTATCGAAATTAGCAGTCAGGAGCAATTGTCAGGATTGCTGAATTGGTAAAGCATCTGGACGGTATCCAGAAGATGCAGGTTCAAATCCTGCCCCTGACTGTTATTTTCGATTTCACATTTTTCACTTTGTGTTTAATGTATAGTGCTAAGCATGTCAAATGCTACAAATATATATAAATATTTATAGGGTTTGCGTCATTATAAGGTAAAAATCTTAATTGTAAAATTAAGTTTACCTGGTCGGTATAATGTATGAAAATACGTCCGACAGATGGCGCAGGCGTCACCCAAAGACGTTAAGTATGATGTGTTATCGAAATTAGCAGTCAGGAGCAATTGTCAGGATGGCTGAATTGGTAAAGCATCTGGACGGTATCCAGAAGATGCAGGTTCAAATCCTGCTCCTGACTGTTATTTTCGATTTCACATTTTTCACTTTGTGTTTAATGTATAGTGCTAAGCATGTCAAATGCTACAAATATATATAAAAAACCTCAATTATAAATTATATTTGTCTCAATTTCGCGCGTTTATAAATACTTATGGAGTGACTTTTCAAAAGAACTTATTTCGTCATTGAACAGATTGGACGGAAACATCATTTTACAAGTGTCTTTGACGCTGAACAGCTTGCTTTTTGTATATAAATTTCAATAGGAAATAAGCTGTTCTATACCAACTATAATGAAACTTCTATAATTAAGAATGTGAAGTTAAACCGAATTGCACTAAAGAAAAAAGGTTTTTTTTTTAATGAGAAATAAGCCCTTTTCAAGAGCTTCCTCAATTAATTTCTTGGCGCCATCAAGCATTAGCTGACTTACGTATGTGAACTTCGCCTCTGCCCACCATTTCACTTTCGTCCAATAATACCTACATTGCTGGCCGTTACACAAGTTATGTTATTTTAAATAAGAAAAATTAAGAATAAAGAGGATTTATATTATAGGTACATATGCCTCACCTAAAGGTTTTTTTTACCTTAACGACCAAGAAAACAGTCTTCTTTCGTAAGAGTTAATCGTTTACAAATATTATGAACAGCTACTCATGGTCTTACAGAGCCGACCGAAACAGACATGGTGAGTGGACATGATGGTCATATTACATCGCTGTGGCATACCATTTTAATATTACCGTATTTTAGTATTGGTACTATTAAATTGTCATTATTCCACGACTCTGAATTTATTAGAACTGTAAGGCATTGACCTACCTACAAATGAACCTCGTGTCCGCATTCAAGTGTCCCAACCAAAAGAGAAATAAAACACCAAAAGAGAAACAATCGCGCGCCAGTCTCGTTTGGTCGACCGTCTTGACTATATGTTCAATATGTCGCACTGTATTGTGAAAACGTGTAAAACAACTCAAATAAAATGAAAAAAGAATATTTTCAGTAAGTGGACTATTTTTTTATCATTTGCAAGTATTATTTTGCTTAAAAACAAAGAATTTGTTTTAAATTTTGAACATTTGTAAAAACAAATCATCAACACATAATATTTACTAGAAGCTGCATAAGGTAAATCATGGCGCGGCCTATTGGTAGAAGCTACATTATAAGCTAATAAATTATTGCACAGAAAACGCAACACTAATGGTACAAGGTTTCAAATTAGAATGTTAAAGTTTGTATGTATTAATATATACTGTTTATTGACTGGAGACACTTTTTTCACGGAAAATTTGTACTAAACCCGACATCCATTTTTATTAGGTCAATGATGTAAGGCAGAATATCCTATTGAAAAGGCAGTACCACTACAAAGTTCGTAACGTAAAAGGAAACTTAAGCTAAAATACTAATAAATATAATACATACTTCACAGAGCAACCAAACAGAGTGAGCGAATCCAATGTTCTCGATTGCTCAATTTTCTCTATAATATTTGTAGTTATTATTATTATATTTAATTCTCTATGAAGCATTTTCTTATATATAAAACAAAATGATTCTAAACACAAATTTAAATTATTCAGTAATTATAATCTATATCAAACACTTTGTGAATGGTTGTTATAAAGTCATAGCATAATGGTATTGTCATGTCATGACTTGCAACATTCCTTTCACGAATCGCAAATATACTGTTATTATTACCATTTTTTAGAAAAAAAAAATGTTACGTTCAAACAGTAGTATGTACAATATGTCTGACAAAAACCTATCAAGCTAAACTAAGCTAGCACCCCAGTATAAAATGTTAGTTGGCTTGAAAAAATAAGGATTCACCCGTAAAACTTACACACATTAATTGACTTAATTATACACCTGATCTTACATTAAGGAATGTAAAATATTATTAATTCACAAAAATAATTTGGAATGCTCGTTTTATTTATTTTACATAATTTATATGAAATTATTACATAATCAACGACATTCATCAAAACAAAAAATAATTCACTTACGTTAGAATATTTTCTACTATTTCATTGGTAGATATTTTATTTCCCATCAGTAAATAATGGGTGATTAATTAAATGAAATGAAAACGAACAGATCTTTTCTCAATCGTTTAAATGATGGGCATAATAATTATAGTAAGGAAGCAAAAATACACATAAGTCATTTGTGCCACTCTATGGGCGCATTTAATAAATTAGCTCAGTACACGATTCTTAATTTAAACAATGCAACAACTATCAATTTCATTAAAAAAATAATGTTAACGAACAACCATAATAACATATTGTAAACAATAATGTTTTACACCCACATTCTACAACAAATCATTTTTCTTTTAATAATTTGACGGGAATATAACTGTCGGTTTCTTGTAATTATTCATTCAATTATCCAAATAACATATTTTTAAGAAAGGATAAAATTTACTTAACAAATTAATAATGGTTACTGTTTGAAGATGCTTACACTTATAAAATAATTTTTTATTATGGTCACAACAAAAATTAGGCATTTTGTACTAATCGGCATCTAAATATAAATAATAAAATACGAAAATAAATACATTTCATTTCCAGAATAGTACTTTTATGAAAATTGGCACCGAAATGGCGGGAAAATTATTTAAAGCTGGCAACTACTGTGAGTAGCAGTGACTCCCTTACAATATGAAGAAAAGCACAGTTTTAAAAATTAAAAAATGTTTTATACAGTTTAAAACATTAATCAATTGTGTAGCTAAATTATTAACGTTAATTTCCCTATGAGCAGAATTGTTATATTTTAGCTGCAGCAAATAAATCATGTTATTGTAATCCACAAACCTAAGTTTTCAAACGACCAAAAAGTTGTTTTTAAATATGATTTCATTTATACTGACAAATTAATCGAACTACAGCAATATAAATTACAATAAAATCACACAAAGTAAATTTAAACAAATTATTTCGTAAACGTAACTCATAAGTAGGTAAGTAATACTATATTGAAAAGTCAATCAGACTCACAGACACAGGATTTTATAGCGGTAGAATTAATGTAATGTGTTTTATAAGATAGAACCTGCACTATAAATAATTATACCTGTTCCGTAATTTAAAATATACAATTAACAACAGAATACACAAGGATTCACAGTAGTGACTGTGGATTGTAAAAACGTTCTTTGTTTTTTCAACACTATTCCTCGCAATGATTTCCTTCGGCGAGCCGTGATAATTAATTAATTTACGAGGTGTTAACCTCATAGTGGGGTTCGAACTCGATATCATAATCTTTGCAGTCCTTGGGTTTTCGCTGGGGTGAAACCCTCCATCCCGCGGCACGTTGGACAGGCGTCACACTTTGTTGTTTTGGACTTTCAAACCGAGTGCTATGGGTTCGATGTTCACACAGGTGATATGTTTGTGCAATCTACAAATAGTTGTTCCAAGTGTACTGTGATGTCTACCACAACGAGACACTAGAATTATTCCTTAGTGCCGAAAAGTACCCATTAAATGATTGCGTCCATTAATGCCGTAAACCGTTATTAAACAACTTGCACGATAATTAGATTAAATTCATACAATTTTGAATAAGCTATTTATGTAATATGATAATCGACAAATATGTATAATGGAAGTCCCTAAATTTTCAATATTACAATGGCAAGTTCTTAAACTAGTGTGTTACACTGATACCCCTTGAGCACAAAATAAACGAATCTCTAATTTAATAACAAGTAAAACACATAAGAATAATTTACAGGGCATCCCACGGCTACGCCACATGGAAGGAAATTACCTTATTTATCTTTCATTTTAGATTTCATATTAATTTTATGATGAATTCGAGCTCCATTCAAAGATTGTTAATCCTTCAAATATTAAAAGAAAATTATTTCATAATTCGATTTGAAACCTACTTTGTTTTTCGAAAAACTTAATTTTGACCGAGAAGGCTAAAATGATTTGCATTGAAAATTTAAAACATTATTTGTGTATTATTTGAGATAAAAAACAAAAAGATTTTGCAGGTTATAGTCTAATAAAGTCCATAAGCTATTAAACATTACCATAGACTCTTAGTATCCGCACAAAATAAACAACTATTAAAAAAAACTCACGTCACAAAATTAAAACTGGTCTGCGATGTTTCAGATATAGACGGCCGCTATTCCGCCAACAAGGCCAGAAAAAACTCTAAATAAATTATATTTTATAAACGTTCAGATTCGAGAGAATCGCTGGACACGCCTAGCAATATTATAAAGAAACAATGAAAATTAATAATTATTATTATGGAAATGCCGTGTGGGGCTGGCACCAAGAATAGCTCCACCCCGTCTCTTCCTACGGGAGTCGTAAATGCCGACTAAGGGATTTCCCCTGTGTACTAAAAACATCCACTACGATCGCCAACCCGCCTGCCAAGCGTGGCATTATGGTTATGAGGATTATGGTAAAACCCCCCATTTTGGGGAGGCTTATGTGCAGCAGTGGACGATGAAAGGCTGATGGATGGATGGATTATGGAATAAGAAGAAGACAAATCTGCTATCGGTTTTATATATTGTACTGGGAATTGTTTCGTTCATATGTAAACACAGCAGACGTATATTGACCACGATTAAGGCTTTCTTATTATCGACTATAAAAATATTTTTTTAGCCTCTACTTTCATCATTTCATAATAACTTTCACAAGGGTTTCCACATACAGTCCACATTCGGTGTTATTCATTACATATATACCAACATCATTAATTATGGCACAATGTGTAGTTAAAAAAAAATCATTTTTCATTCGCAATGTAGTCAATGTTTGGATTATAAAAATCAGGGAGAGCTTAACATTCGAGTAGCTGAATTAGTATCACGATAACTATATTAAAAAACCTCTAAAAATATAATTATTTGATTAATTAATCGATAATTGTAAATTAATCAACCATTATAATTATTTGATTAATTAATCAATACTTGTAAATTAATCAACCATTATAATTATTTGATTAATTTTTCATTAATTATTTATTAATTGATCAATAATATTCAAGACATTCTTTAGAAAAGTTTTTTTCTATATGGCGTGCCAGAGTAGCATTGTCGATTTTAATGATCAGAAAAAAATAGAATGCTTCAATATGACATCAACATTCCTACTACAGCTCTACACCCAATTTAAGATTTAATATTTTTAGTCGATTATTTATTAAAAATATCATCTTAGAAGACTATTTATTTATACAAACATTTGAGTAAGATTGGACTCGAGCCGATTGTCTGGGTACGTGTTATATATTTACAAAACAAGCCACCAGTAGTCTATGTACATTTCTATAAAAAGTTAATGTATATATAAATTGCTATTTATGACGGTGCAGCGCATAAAGGTGTTATGAAATATTTTCATGTTTAAAATAAACATACAATAGGCGATTAAGCGATGACTCCGAATAGATTTGATGTTTAAGATTTTTTGGACAAAAAGCTTCTTTCGAATATTCCACACGTAAAATAATTATATTTTCTTATGAATTTAAAGTTCTTTTCTTAACAAAATTACTCACACCCAAGAAAAATAATTAGCTTTTAAATACATACATACGATCACGGTAGAATTTCTCAGTATACTTAACAAATTAACACAGTGTGAAATTGAAAAATAAAACACAATGTGACTAAGCATGTCAAATGCTGAAAATATATATAAAAATATCTAAATACCTAATAGTTTTTACACATATAATTTCTACTAAACAATTACCTATTAGTGAAAAGTAATTTACACTAATATCGCCAGGAAGACAAATTCATAGACACATTGTCCGGTGTTGATGGATAAATATCAATTTAATCCACAAACTAAGTATAATTATGAGATAATTTAATACTAATCACTATACGCTACTTAATTTATTTCATAAATAAGTACAATATCGAAAATTCTAATATATAACAAATTCTAGTTTATTATGTAGATGTCGAGGCCTAGAGGAATTTACAAATGATCATAAGAAAACGCTCAGACAAATTGTGCTGTATTTACAACTAGGCCACGTGGCGGACATAAAATTTTAACCTGAATTCAGAATCGATCACAAACTCTTGGGGTGAGTTATCGAACTACAGGATGAATAAACCATGCTATTACAATACCAGGGAATACAAAATAGATAACATAATTTTAGAACAATTACTCGTCTACTCAAGGCCTCAACATCAGAAAGATATGAAAATAAATTCAATAAGAAAGACTAGATAAGTAGATATAAATATTATAGGTATTAATTAAATATTGAGACGATTTGTATACATTATTAGCCAGCACCAAAACGATCATAATATAATTTTCATATTTTCATAAGATTGAAAAAGTCACTAATAATTGAAGATTAATTTAAATTTATATACAATTATGTTAGAAAATTTATATTATATATAAGTGATTGTTAAACAACACAAGATAACACCTAATTTAAATAATTAAATATCTGTATCATAGAGGTATAATATGTTAAGTCGTATACTTTTCAAATTAGTTTATTTTTATGACCGTGGTCTCTGAATGTCGGCCTTGTATCAAGGCTCCAAGTCGCTCAGCGTGCCATGGAGCGGGCTATGCTCGGTATTTCTCTAAATGATCGAATCCGTAGGAGAACGGGAGTGACTGACATAGCCCACCGGGTTAATATGCTGAAGTGGCAATGAGCTCGAGAGAGAGAGATGTAGCCTACATCGCTCGACGGACCTCGCCAATTTGGCTTTGTACTCCCAAATTACTTTGGAAATGATCGATGCCATTTATACTATCAGAGATTGAGATAATTATTCCTTGGAATTGAGGCGCCACGACAAATGCGTCCTTATTTGTTCCACTCCACGCATTTTTTACAATCATTTTTAATTTGTAGTATTATTTTCTACTTTTCAGTTCAGCTAATTGAACTAACATGTTGTTTTTAGTTTTTCAATCATAATTTATTTTCTTAGAAGACTTTATTTAAAAACTATTTCTTTTTTATCGCAGTTATGGCGATAGCGATGGCGATAGTACCGAAATAAAAAACAAACAAAGAAATGCAATGCATTAGTTATTTCATTTTCATTAGTCTTTGATAAGTGAGAGACGTTTTGAAGTAGGTGAAAAGAATCAAAGATTCCGTTACATACAGGCGAAGCTAAAGCGTGTTAAATAGTACATTGTTACCCTAGGGATGAAAGCAAAGCAAGCCTCAAACTATTGGAGCCCTCGCTATGCTCGGGCGCCAAACCCCGTCTCGGGACTAAATAAGTCTTTATCCCGAGGTAAACACTGTGCTTTTTATTACGAATACGAGGAAACTAAAAATAAAAAACATGAATTAGCTATAGAAAAAATGGGAGACTTTAAAAAATTGAATTTGGAATCGCCGTTTTCCCGCCGATTTTGTTTCTTTTTCTGTGGCCTGTCAGCTATTCAGCCATTATTTTTCATTTTAATCATTGAAAAAATATAAATCTTCGTTATTTTAAAGATATAGTTGCAACTATATTAAAATAAAGTCATATAAAAAACAAATTCTTTAAAAAATACTTAACTTTATGTTATTTCAATTTTACATCGCACTGTAATTGACTGGCTGTACAAAAAATAGAACTGTTTTTTTTTATAATTACTCAGCTGTCAGTTGAAAGTAATTCTCCCTAGGGCTGAAAAGTATTACTTTCAACCCGCTTCTCAGGCAACTTCAGGCGTACTTTCAGAGTATGAGTAATGAAAAATATATTTAAGACTTAACATATTTTACCTCTTTGGTAGCCACTGACCTTAAAAAATCCGAATTCGAAATATAAAATTAGATTATGGCACATCCTGTGGTGACGTCAGGACGGGGTGAGGACGGCGGTCGCGGCGGGGGAACTACTACGTTAGGTGGAGTATCGGATACACTGCCCGATTCTTTTCTCACTTGTTTAGTCACTTCAACTTTTTGCGGTGGTTGTAACTTTACCTCTTGTGTTAACGGCTTCGGTTTAGTTTCCTGCCCTAAAGAACTTGTACTGGAGGTTCTTACACGTGTTTTTGACATTGATAAGCGTCGCTCCCGAGAATTAATAATGGAGGTCAAGAAGGGAATTTGATTGCTGATCGCAGTCATGAACGGTCGGTAGCCAAGGCTGCGAACACATAAAAAAATAATAATGAGTGATTTCATAATACAAGTTGATAAAAAGTTAGCATTCAAATATATAACAAACGGAAAAATCTTCAAGTGATTTTTTCGACTATATTCATAATATTCACGCAAAGCTGGATTAGCAGCCGTTTGTGTTCTCAAGCAATTCTCAGTCAGCGTACTTCTGTCGGCTTACTCGGCTCTCATAATCAACACTTTAGAAAACCATATAGAACACTAGCACGCACGACAGGAAAGAAAAACAAAAAGATGCGAATAAACATGCCTGGTATATTTGCATCTCTTTGCGAGCAACTGTTTTTTTTAAACCTAATTATGGAGGACGAGCCACCGCCTAATGGTAAGCGGTAACCGTCACTCATGGACTCAACTATACTGAGAGTATTATCAAGGCGCTGCACAGCATTTCATTTCTCTGACATGAAATGATAGAATAAACGGCTATCTGCTGGTACAGTCAAAACACACTGACGTGCTTCATGACCGGTCACACAGGAAACGGTGGTACCGACCCGTTCGGGCCCGATAGCAAGTTAGTGTAGTCACTTGGTACCCAGCCCTACCACCAGTAATGCAATGGGTGATAATTGCTTACTTCCCTTAGTCGCCTTGTACGAAACCCGCGGGAACGGATAGGGTAGTGATAATTGTAGTCTTAGTCCGTCACCACACGACAAAACTGGACTTAGACTCTGACTGGAAACTGGAAGTGCTACTATTTCTTAACTTGCTTCCTGCCCTTTGATGCTAAAGATCCGCATTTGAAATATTTATATAGAGTCTAATTGAAAACCTACTGCTTTATTAAAGTCGGTTACAAGAAAAGGTAAAAAGAGCATTGCCACCTGAAACAAAGCTAGCACTTGGAACAAAGTGAACAAAGGCAGTCTATACTGCTTCTTATCAGCAGGTAAGCCATTCGCTCATTTGGTCTTGTTAGCAAAGAAAAATGAACGTACCACTCGGCATCAGTCCACGCGCATATGTCCTGCAGGGTACGGCGCAGTCTCCTCACTGCGTCGAGGCTGACGTCGTTACCGCGAGCCGCGTTAGTCGTACGCAGTACCGCGAGAGCATCGCGCAATACCACCGCCACTATCACTGCCCACTCCACGCAGCTAGCCTCCGTCATCAGCTGGAGGTAATATCTGAAGACATTGTTAAATGTTACGCAACTCATTCGATATTCGGCGCGAAGGACCTAAAGGAGAACGCCCATCCCCCATACAAAAAAATGTCTGAAATGTACAACAATGAAATATACGCCAAAACGTACTACAAATCTTAGGAAACCCATTATAATATAAATTATTATCAAAAAAAACTCGGTAGTAACCAGTTCCAAACATTTCTTTAAACATAGGTTAAGTTATGGTAAGGATTAATATGCAATAATAAAACAGCAATACGTAAACATTTTTTCACTACTCATACTCTGAAAGTAGGCCTGAAGTTGCCTGAGGAGTGGGTTGAAAGTAATACTTTTCAGCCCTAGGGAGAATTACTTTCAACTGACAGCTGAGTATTATTAAAAAAAACAGTTCTATTTTCTGTACAGCTAGTCAATTACAGCGCGATGTAAAATTGAAATAACATAAAGTTAAGTACCTATTTATTAAAGAATTAGTTTTTTATATGACTTTATTTTAATACAGTTGCAACTATATCTTTAAAATAACGAAGATTTATATTTTTTCAATGATTAAAATGAAAAATAATGGCTGAATAGCTGACAGGCCACAGAAAAAGAATCAAAATCGGCGGGAAAACGGCGATTCCAAATTAAATTTTTTAAAGTCTCTCTCATTTTTTCTTTAGCTCATTCATGATTTTTATTTTTAGTTTCCTCGTATTCGTAATGAAAAGCACAGTGTTTACCTCGGGATAACGACTTATTTAGTCCCTCGAACTAAACTTTTTATGTTGTTGTGTGTTATTGTTGCTTTCATCCCTAGGGTAACAATGTACTATTGTTGTTTCATCATTAAAAAAACTAATACCATCATCATAAACAAACTGAGCAGGAGGATAAATATTAATTTAGTAACGCGCCGGTGCTAAAAAGCATAATATAAGTAATGCAATTATCTTTTTTTATTTATTCTACTCCTTGATTTATACTAACTAATCCTTGAAGCAATATGTCAAACTGGCATTAAGGCAAAGGACATGTGTTTCATACAGCCACGATACGTTTTCTATTATGAAAATATTTTGATTTTAATTTATATTGACACGCATATATTATTTTAATTATATTTACGGTTCATGTAGGTTGAATTATATCAAAAATAATGATAACTGTGGACTAATTCTATCCTACTCCAAAAATCAATAAGAATGAATTAGACGGATATCAAGTTTAATATTTTAATGATTGTTATATTTTTGCCCTAGTCAAACAAACTTGAGATTATTTCATTATACATATTTTATTCTAAATAGAATTAAGGACTATTAATAGTTACTGTACGTTTCAGGCATTTTTGGGCATATCCCTTTAATAGTTGTTTAGTGTTTGCTGTCACTGATCGTCGTAAGGCCTCGAAGTCAGCGGGAGCGGGGCGGCAGTGGCGGCGGTACATGGAGCGGCGCGACAACACTGCACCTGTTCTCAAAGCCAGCGGGCAGACCGCACAGCACTAGAGCGGCGTAGTGCTGTGGTACGAGAAATTAGTATCTTTGTTCGCGAACGAAATGTCTAAACAGCGATAACAACATATTTTTGATACTAATTCCTTCCTAGTTTGATTTATTGTGGGCAAAAGAAAATGTAAATTACTACAACCGGGCGAGGTCAATGCAGACGCGCGGGCGCCGCTAGATTGGTAGCACCGCTCGTACAACGCTCGCAGTCCGCTCCCCGCGCCGCTGCCTTCGAAGCCAGTTTCATATAAATGTATGCACTAAAACGCGCAGCTCCCCGCGCCGCCGCCCCGCTCCCGCTGACTTCGTGACCAAGGCCTAAGTGCAGCCGCTCCATGAGCGCCGCGTACCGCCGCTCGTCGGCCGCACAGCTCCCACACAACATTACGTACCTGAGCTGCACGTGCGCGGTGTGCGAGCCGCGCTCGGCCTGGTGGTGGTGCAGCCGCTCCATGAGCGCCGCGTACCGCCGCTCGTCGGCCGCACAGCTCCCACACAACATTACGTACCTGAGCTGCACGTGCGCGGTGTGCGAGCCGCGCTCGGCCTGGTGGTGGTGCAGCCGCTCCATGAGCGCCGCGTACCGCCGCTCGTCGGCCGCACAGCTCCCACACAACATTACGTACCTGAGCTGCACGTGCGCGGTGTGCGAGCCGCGCTCGGCCTGGTGGTGGTGCAGCCGCTCCATGAGCGCCGCGTACCGCCGCTCGTCGGCCGCACAGCTCCCACACAACATTACGTAGCTGAGCTGCACGTGCGCGGTGTGCGAGCCGCGCTCGGCCTGGTGGTGGTGCAGCCGCTCCATGAGCGCCGCGTACCGCCGCTCGTCGGCCGCACAGCTCCCACACAACATTACGTACCTGAGCTGCACGTGCGCGGTGTGCGAGCCGCGCTCGGCCTGGTGGTGGTGCAGCCGCTCCATGAGCGCCGCGTACCGCCGCTCGTCGGCCGCACAGCTCCCACACAACATTACGTACCTGAGCTGCACGTGCGCGGTGTGCGAGCCGCGCTCGGCCTGGTGGTGGTGCAGCCGCTCCATGAGCGCCGCGTACCGCCGCTCGTCGGCCGCACAGCTCCCACACAACATTACGTACCTGAGCTGCACGTGCGCGGTGTGCGAGCCGCGCTCGGCCTGGTGGTGGTGCAGCCGCTCCATGAGCGCCGCGTACCGCCGCTCGTCGGCCGCACAGCTCCCACACAACATTACGTACCTGAGCTGCACGTGCGCGGTGTGCGAGCCGCGCTCGGCCTGGTGGTGGTGCAGCCGCTCCATGAGCGCCGCGTACCGCCGCTCGTCGGCCGCACAGCTCCCACACAACATTACGTACCTGAGCTGCACGTGCGCGGTGTGCGAGCCGCGCTCGGTCTGGTGGTGGTGCAGCCGCTCCATGAGCGCCGCGTACCGCCGCTCGTCGGCCGCACAGCTCCCACACAACATTACGTACCTGAGCTGCACGTGCGCGGTGTGCGAGCCGCGCTCGGCCTGGTGGTGGTGCAGCCGCTCCATGAGCGCCGCGTACCGCCGCTCGTCGGCCGCACAGCTCCCACACAACATTACGTACCTGAGCTGCACGTGCGCGGTGTGCGAGCCGCGCTCGGCCTGGTGGTGGTGCAGCCGCTCCATGAGCGCCGCGTACCGCCGCTCGTCGGCCGCACAGCTCCCACACAACATTACGTACCTGAGCTGCACGTGCGCGGTGTGCGAGCCGCGCTCGGCCTGGTGGTGGTGCAGCCGCTCCATGAGCGCCGCGTACCGCCGCTCGTCGGCCGCACAGCTCCCACACAACATTACGTACCTGAGCTGCACGTGCGCGGTGTGCGAGCCGCGCTCGGCCTGGTGGTGGTGCAGCCGCTCCATGAGCGCCGCGTACCGCCGCTCGTCGGCCGCACAGCTCCCACACAACATTACGTACCTGAGCTGCACGTGCGCGGTGTGCGAGCCGCGCTCGGCCTGGTGGTGGTGCAGCCGCTCCATGAGCGCCGCGTACCGCCGCTCGTCGGCCGCACAGCTCCCACACAACATTACGTACCTGAGCTGCACGTGCGCGGTGTGCGAGCCGCGCTCGGCCTGGTGGTGGTGCAGCCGCTCCATGAGCGCCGCGTACCGCCGCTCGTCGGCCGCACAGCTCCCACACAACATTACGTACCTGAGCTGCACGTGCGCGGTGTGCGAGCCGCGCTCGGCCTGGTGGTGGTGCAGCCGCTCCATGAGCGCCGCGTACCGCCGCTCGTCGGCCGCACAGCTCCCACACAACATTACGTACCTGAGCTGCACGTGCGCGGTGTGCGAGCCGCGCTCGGCCTGGTGGTGGTGCAGCCGCTCCATGAGCGCCGCGTACCGCCTCTCGTCGCCCGCCTCGGCACCCCACGCCACCCCGCCGCCCTCCGCCACGCTCCCCTCACCCGCAGAACTACCACACAATATTATCAATCACACTGATAAGACCTTAAAAACGTTCACCACAACTTTTAATCAAGTACAAATCAACTCTTATTTATATTTATTCATTACAGTTTACACAACATTAAGGTATTCCTTATAGGTAGTTGATATATTGAAGGATACGACTTATTCTAAAAGTCATATTTAGTAAGTGTAAAATTTTATAAGTGGCAAATATTAATGGTTTGGAGATTTATACGCAAACGCCTGCATACCTGACGGGTCCGGGTGATACAGGCACCGCGCCGGTCATTAACGGTAACGCAGCTCGTAGTGGTAGACTCATGTAGCCGCTGTCACCGCATAAGCTGTCTGACTCAGCTGAAGGCGTGTACAAACCTAAGTACAATAATTTTTTTTATAATTCTCTACAATACTGACCGAAAACTTTAAAGACTGACTAGCTGCTGTGACGTAGTTCATTCCTTATTCCATTTTTTCTTAGATCTCTAATAAAATCAATAATGTGCGATAGACATTCTATACTATTATAAAGCTGTAACAGAGCTGTCTGTACATTTAAGACTAAGAAAAATATTTCGTTGTGACGTCATACGTCGCGCCAGCGAAGCCCTTCTCCGCAAACGCCGCCCGGAATTCAAGCCTCAACCCGCGCGGCCCTATATATTATATACACCGGCGTGTCGCGAACCGGCTCTCTCTTATCCCACGCACCGACGCCTTCACTAAGTTGAGTAGCCCTATACCTCATATTTGGCTAGTCACCTCACTTTGTGCCTAAAGACCTATACGACCTTGAGATCTATTATATTTGTTAATACCTAGTTGTTTCTATAAAATATTTTTATAATAATATTGTTCTGTTGTAGTTTTTCTTCCTAATCTACACCCGTAAATCGACCGCATGGTCATTATCTTTGAGTGTTAGGCATCTACCACAAGCTAGGTAGTCTAGATGCGACAACGTGCCTAAACACAAAACGACATTATTTTAGATTTTTTGTCTGTTTGTTCGTTCGCGGAGCATGCAAAAAAACTACTGGACGGATTTTGATACTTTTTTATTTGATAGCTTTTGATTAGCCTTAAAACTGTGTTACGATGTAACCGATCAAATAATCAAATAAATTGTAAAGTCGCATATTCAATTGATACCGGATACGATATCCGCAAACTTAAAATGCGCGCGTTTGCCTAGATCCCCTACCCAGCTAGATTATCGCCAATGGGTCGCATGATCCACTTCCACAAAGGCCAGAATCTCATTATATTACCATATATGGCCAGCATGCGATCCCGGATGCGAGCAGAGTATGCCAGGGTACGAGAACGTTCTAGGGCTACTCCAATCGCAAGCGTATAGATAGGAAATGTTCTAGAACTTAAAATTATCTACCAATGAGCAGGCCCGGGGCAGTAGCGCTAGAAAGGGATGGCAATCTAACTGTAGTGGGAAGTACTTACAGAATTAAAATATAAGAATGCGTCGGGTAGGATTGCTTTTTTCTGACTGGGAATTATAGTGTGTGTCAAGGCAGATAAAACTGCAATTATAATTTTGCTAAAAGTTATTAAGGAAAAGTAATTTTTGCATATATAGTGAGTGACTAGAAGACCACAGAGGTACGTTTTATAATCAATTCTGATGTAGGACTCATTTTCTTTCGTTTTACTTTATTAGTATAATCATATTTGAAAAGTAGATTTTACGTGCAAGTAACTGTTCTATAAAGTTTGTTCTAACGAGATGGTAGACGTATTGTGTAAATGATTAGACGTATAATACATACCCACGAATCATTTGTTTCAAAGGTATATAATTATCAAAAAAACATCATACTGTTTTTACAGAGATTATTACCCATTTATTTAGTACTGCACAATATTTCGTACCCACCATATAATTCTTAATTATAATTGTTTGCTCCACCAGGTCATAGGAGTTTAAAAAAGTAGATTTCCTAAAAGTTTTGACACTAAGTACTTTCCCTGCAGAACTGCTGTAGCGAGCGTCGTGTCTTATATATACCGCGTTCGTACCCATAAATAATTAAGATCTGAATATAACGTACATTTCTTTTACAATTCCAAATTAAGCTCTAAAAATAGCCCATGCTTGCTGCGCAATTTCGTGTGTGTTAAAAACTCTTTTGGAGGAATATTTCACACACATATATTTTTTATTGTTACTACTCGTCATTTTATTACGTTAGATAATTTTATTTTACATATAATTTTTTTTACATTAATTTAGTTGGCCGAAACTCCTCCTAAAAAGATTTCTTTTGTTTTTTATATGTTTTTAAATATTAAATTTATTTGAAGAACTAATTATTTTTTATTTCTCCTTAATTGTAACTTGTTATTGTATTAGTAATTTTATTATTGTAATTTAATTATGCATTTAGTTTAATCTTCATTTGTCATTTTACACAGCACGATGTGATCTCCTATAATTAAGGAAGCACAAGGACTACCTATATCGTTATTTTTTACATTGCTTGTAAAGTGTATTCTTTGTTGGAGATCCTTATATAAATAAATAAATAAGGCTATTCTGTTTGGATGTTGCTATATCATCTCACAGCCACCCCTAGGGGCTGTCATATATTATCAGTGTCAATGGTTTATACCTGCAGAATGTAGGGGGGCTCTGACTTTTTTTATTAAACCATTACCGTGTTTTATATTTCGGATGGTAAATTCTGTGTGGATAGTTTTTTTTTAATTTAATATGGACGCTGTAATGGTCGACCGACACCCTCGGACCTGAACCTAGTTCGGGTACGTGGGCTCGGCGGGAAGAACCAGAACAGTGTCTGCAGGAGTTGAGACGTTCCGCCCTGTTTTTCTGGGGTTCCTGGTTACAAATCAAGTTGTTCCGGGTCTCGACCAGATCATTGCTGGCATCACCTGCGGACTCGATACTGCGCGTATCCGGAGCATCGAGACCAGCTCACCGGACGAATACCTTCCTGCAGCGGAGCCACCGAGCTCCTCGATTGTCAACGCGCCAGTCCACGTGGCGAGAAGACCGCACCCCGCAGTTGAGTACCCCTAAGCGACGGTCCGGGGAACCCCCTTAGTTTCTCATCGCTCTTTCTCTTTTTTAATTAATTTATTCATTATCTAATTATTATTGTTAAATATTTGCTTATTTGCATTGAATTAAATTATTTTAAAATTCCTCTTTTATTGAATTGTTAGGGATTTTCTCAGTAACAACTGGTATACATTTTATCCGGCTACTATATCGGGAACTTGAGATATAACCTAAAAAATAGCTTTTAGCTGCGGCGGAGGCGCGGGCAAAGGCTAGTAATATAAATTTAAAAAAAGTATACTTGTATGTAGCATTGACATTTTTGGAAAGCTGAAGCTGAATGCTTTTTTTAGAATCCTTATAATTTTATACTTCTAGAAGCAGCGGCGTTACCTATGTAGAATTTGATAACCTACCAAAAACCCTTATTATGATAACAAAAATGTTTCAATTACATACATGGCAGATCCCTAAAACTAACAGAAAAATCATGTATGCTATAACTTACTGGTGACAGTGCTTCCTTTTCTTTGCAAATATTGCTCCTCATTAACCACGGGGTACGGCCAGGCAAAGTCTTCATGGAGTCTCTTCACACAAAGTACTGCACTGTCGACCCTGGCTGCACGTTCCCGCTCTCCAGCCAGCCACGCTACAAGATGGACGTCTAAAGCGGCGGCCATCTTACCCAACGAGTACAAGCGAGCCGTAGACAGCAAAAGACGCGCATGTCGTTGAATCATCATATCGATGAAGAATTCCTCCGCCGTGCCGCTGTATGAATCCCTGTTTAAGATTACGAAGCATTTTGAAACTACCCTTTATCCTATACAAGATATTATAAAGAAAAACTATCATTATGATCTGTATTTTAAGCACTTGACATGCTCAGCTACTTTAAAATACAAATTATTATTTCTGAATGAGGAAAAAGAGAACTTTGGTGCGAGCGGGAATCGAACCTGCGTCCCTTCCAATCCGGGGAAGTGCTCTAATCCACTGAGCCACCGCACTACCTTTCGGCCATACCCAATCTCCTCATCACATTCGTCTTAACGACCAACGCCACCTATCATTTACATGCAGTAATCCAATATAGTAAGTTTAATTAGAATTATTAAAATTAGAGCACTTCCCCGGATTGGAAGGAACGCAGGTTCGATTCCCGCTCGCACTAGAGCTCTCTTTTTCCTCATTCACAAATAATAATTTGTACTTTAAAAACTATCTTATACGCCATCACCCACAGACAAACGCAAGAACAAAGCACTGCATAAAATGGCTTTTAAAGCTATATTTCGGTTATTTCTGAATTTATAATTGATTGCCGGATCCAAGCTTTACTATCTTGATTATTTCAACCAATCAGGCAGCATTTGGTGCGTTTTAATCAGTAGGTCCGTCCCGAGCTTGCTTAGGCACAGTGGCGGATTTGTACTATTTTTTCCACACCATTTCATGGGGGATTTACTTCTAAGGATTTTCACCCATAATTATAGGACTATTAGGATACATATTAGGACACATTACATATTAGGGCTACTCAACAGTTCTAAGAATTGGTCACAATTGATACAAATCGGGAAGCAATTCGAGTAATATGCTAAATTAAACATGCATGTTCCTTTTTGTTCTAACATTACATAATATATACGAGTAAATACGAAATCGGAGTTATTAGTGAGTATTTTGGGACAAAAGCATTTTCCGACAGGCTTGCTACGGGACAGCTTGATCAATTGTGCGGTCGTCGGTTGGTCAAACACGGGAAATTCCATACTTTTTTCGGTATGACCGAATGGCTAAAGCCGTTTTCCCACGACACTCTTCGTAAATTAAAAACATGTACTCCGACACGGTAAAATTGTCGATATAATTATATCGTTTCGAAGAACTAAGAAACACTTTAGATGCTACGATTGGTGCTCAATTTTTTTTTGCACAGACTAGGCATGTCTTCAGATAAACGACACATGAAGTAACGTCATATGCCCCAGTATGTCGTAATCATTTGATACCTGGGGGGTTAGAATGTATCCAACTCAATTATATCGACATGACATCGTGTCATTGTGATTGGTTGAGATCACCGTGATCGGCCCAGGGGTTATTGCGCCATCACGCGTCAGTTTCTCTACCAGTCACAAGAGACGATACGATATCGATACGATTTAGTGAGTTACATTCGACGGGCCCAGTTCAGTTATAGTGTTCAAGTGGTGTACAATGAATGTGCCCCAAATAGGGAAGGCGAGCGCGTTACCTGTCGGCCCGGGCGGGCACGGACTTCTTGCGCTTGACGGCGGCGGTGGCGCGCGCGGGCGCGTGCGCGGGCGGCGGCGCGGGCGGCGCGGGCGCGGGCGGGGAGGGCTCGCGCGGCGCCGCGGTGGTGCTGTAGCTGCGGCCGCGCGCGCCCGCCAGCTGCGCACACGACACGGGTTTGCATTCGCTACGACCCTCGCTCACCTCTTTTGTCTGACCATTCTTTCATGCACGTCAATATAGGGTACACCTAACCTGACGCCTTAGAATGTAACGTGAAAAGATAGAAAAACGTTCGTTTGCTTCATTGTTAAACACATAAATCAAGTATGTCTCTCGAGCGATCTAGACTCACGCATAGGATTTTCGACCAATCAAAGCTATCTGGAGAACGTCTTCAATTTGGGCAAAAAAGGTTCACCGAGGTCATGTTCTCCCGACTGCATCATTCGGAATCACCATGTAATTGAAGGCAGCGCTCGTCCAAAACTATGACGCAGTGTTAATGTTTCCACATTCCGTCATAGTTTTGGCTGAGCAATGCCTCCCAAAATACTTGCTTTTGCCTAGTTTGGGACACAAATTTAGTATTTTTGATTAAAATATTTGAGACCTGATATAAACTCAAAAACGTATAAAAGCGTTCTCATTTACATCCCAAGGTATGTTGTAGATTTTTTATTTAAAAAAAAACCTTATCGTCACGCCATTTCCCTTGCGAGGTAGGCAGAGAGAACAGAGTGCCAAGAGACTCTATTCTTGCATACATCTCTCGCTTCCTCAACATTCATAACTCTCTTCATACACGCCGGTCTCGGAGACGGTTCCTGACTCCACCTTCCTTCAATACACAACCGATTTGGTCTAGGTAGGCGAGTCGCGGTCTCCCCCTGTACCTACATCCTTCCACTTTCGTATTGGATATCTTCTTAACCAGTCGCTCGTCCGGCTTTCTTTCCACATGTCCGAACCATCGGAGCATTCCCATTCGCATCTTTACATCAATACTCTCTTTCATAACTACTCGCTCTCTTACGTCATCGTTACGAATGCAGTCAGTCAGCCTCACTCCACAGATTCTCCGCAGAGATCGCATTTCAACCGCATTGATTTTACTCTCATGCTCCTTTTTGCATACCCAACTCTCGCTTCCGTATAATAACGTTGGGACAAGCACTGCGTTGTGTATTGTGACACGTGCTCTCTGGCTGAGGTGATGCCTGCCGAGAAGTTGTCCCAATGCTCCGTTCACACTATTTCCCGCATTCACTCTTCTCTCTATATCAGTGGTGTACCTTCCATCCCGACTGAATCCACATCCAAGATATACAAATTCATCTACTTGTTCTAGCACACCATTTCCTATTGCTACTCTAACATCTGTTCCGGCTTCTTCTCTTTCAAAAACCATTATTTTGATTTCGCTCGCATTCACACGTTTATTATTTTATAGGTTTTTGTAATAAATTGTTCATCCAATACTTAACTTAAACTATTGTTTTTTAGGATGGTAACAAACCACTAGGCACTAGTCAATTATTTTATTTTTTAGACATTTACGTTATGTTGTCACTGCACAGGGGCTTCGTAGATTTTTCTCTGTCCTGTTGATTATTATTTTGGACCTTGGCTTTTTATTATGGACTGTGTACCTTGCATAAACGTTGACCTGGCTAATTACCATCGGATTTTGATATTCATAGCGATTGTTTATTCAGAAAAATAGGTCGACCCTGTAGCTTGGGCTAGCAACTTTCAATGTGATAATGTGTACAGATGGTGGCACCCGTTGATGATAACGTATCTGGTATGATATTCACTTCATATTAATGAAATAACAGTTAAAATGTTTTAAGAAGTTTTCGTGCATACCTTATGTTAATGTCATAAGTTAATGTTTAATATCTACTTTTAGACAAGTTTTTGGAAAAAGTGACAGCCATACGTGGTTTTCTAATTAATAATGCTATTAGGAAACATTAAAATTATCCGTGTAGGTAACCAGGCCAAACGCTCAAAGAAACCCGCCAGTTTCCTTTAAAAAATCATTAATTACCTGCATAGTCCCCAGTATAACAGACAAGTCCTCAGCATTAGGGCTTACAGTCTGCGACTGTGCCACTTGTCCGTATTTAGCTTGTACGTTCACCGAGTTACGTGGTGAATCTACGTCATTGGGATCTGTGGAAAACATACATTCTAATTAGCTTAAAATATCGTCTAATTTTCGAATATCAACCGAAGAGAAAACCATAACAAATATCTGTTAGCTATACCTGTTACTTTTTTACTATGTAAATAAAATAGCAAATATTTATTTTTTTGCGTGCTTACTATATTTGATATTGTTTTTTATGTGCTTACTATGCTTGCTATTTGTTTGTTACTTGCTTACTGTGATTGCTATTTGTTTGTTAGATACTTGCTACTAGATTTTTACTTACTATGTTTGCTATTTGTGTGCTACTTGCTTTCTATTCTTACTACTCGATTTTTGCTGGCTTACAATACTTGCTACTTATTTGGTGGTCTGTTGTCTTCCTCTATTCGATTACACTCAGTATTGGGTAAAATTATAAAGTTTAAAACCATATTACTAAATTTTTATAAGTTGTTAACCTTGAAGATCAACCTCTACACTCGAATGAGAAAAGGGAATAGGTTCGGCTATCCTCAAAACACTGAGAAGAAGATTGTGGTAATATTCGTTTAAAGTCCTCCTCACCTATAGCTCTGAGGAATCGAACAAGATCCCTGGCGAGGTCCCACCGCTCCTGATGTAAGGCTGTATCGAGGAGCTGCGTGGCCAGTTGTCGGCTAACCGTTGAACTTTCCAAATTCTAATAATACAAAATTTTTTATAAATTAGTGTCGTAAAGTTGAAAATCTATCTATCGTACCATATAAAAAAATTAAGGCCTTTGAATGGTGAGAAGATTTTTTCTATACAAACGTACCATGATGTCCAAATTCTAATATACATATATGCAACATAATATGTTGTTATATGAATTTATTAAGCACTAGCTTACGCTTGTGGCGGTTTTTCGGTTATATATCTGGTTACCGATATAGTATACGAGTTTTTAAGTCCAGTGGGAAGCTATAAAACCAAAAAGTTTCATCAAAATCGATAGAGTTTTTGCGGGATGCGCGATCTAAATAGCCTAATTCAGTATTTTTTCTCAAATATCTGTAATATACCCACAACCACCAAAGCATAACTCAGTCACAGTTTAAAAAACATAGTACCTATATTTATATAAATTTACTAGCCTTTGCCCGCGGCTCCGCCGCAGCCAAAATCTAGTTTTTGGGTAATATCTCAGGTTCCCGATATAGTAGCGGGATAAAATGTATATCAGTTGTTAAGTCTAATCGAGATCTATCAAATAAAGTTACATCAAAATCCGTTCAATAGTTTTTGCGTGATGCGCGAACAACCAAACAGATAAACAGACAAAAAAAAATCGTTTTGTGTTTAGATACGCCTATACAGCCTATTCCAGTCATTTTTTCTCAAATATTTTAAATGTACAGACAGCTATGTTACAACTTTATAATAGTACCAGCCTTTGCTTGCGGCTCCGCCGCAACCAAAAGCTAGTTTTCGGGTTGTAACTCAGGTTCCCGATATAGTAGCGGGATAAAATGTATACCAGTTTTTAAGTCTAATCGAGATCTAGCAAATAAAAAAAGTTGTTTCAAAATCTGTTCAGTAGTTTTTGCGTGATGCGCGAACAAACAAACAGATAAACAGACAAAAAATCTAAAAAAAATTGTTTTGTGTTTAGACACGCCTATATAGTCTATTTCAGTAATTTTTTCTCAAATATCTTAAATGTACAGACACAGCTCTGTTACAGTTTTATAATAGTACAGATGTGGCATACGTGACACGTCACATTGTATTTAAAAATACTTAGGTCTAAATATAAACACAAATACTCACAGCGTAAAAGACGTAGTTTTGTATTAGTTTTACCAAAACATAGCTATTTATATGGGAGCGACTAGGAACTTAGAATACATGTTTTTTTTTACAGACAACACCCTGCACTAAGGAATAATCATTGTATCGAGGTGGACTTTACAAACATACAATTTCAGGGTACGCCTGGACTCCCGCCGGCGGACCACTGAAGTAATGTAACATATTTAGATCTATTTCTTTTAGCAATTGACATGCTCCGCTACTTTTTAAAGTACAAATTTCAGTCTTTATTCACAAATAATTTGTACTTTAATGTAACAGTTCCAGTGGCCCGCCAATAAAGGCGGGAGACGGCACACGGCGGGTTTATTTAGTGGGTGAAGGCCCTACACTACCCTGTTCGTTGCCCCGAACGATGTGCGGTTAGGAAAAATTTTTCCCGCCTTAACAAAAAAAGAAGGGTACGCCTAGACTCAGAACAACCACTTGTGGATCGCACAAAGAGTTGTCCTGTGTGGGAATCGAACTCACAACACTCGGGCTCAGGCCGGTATCTAAATCCCTCCACATCCTGTGCAGTCACAAGCACAGCCACAGGTTATAGTCTAAGATCCGATATAAAACGACCTTCACCAAGATGCTTATTTGATGTAACGTTTTTTATATTTAATTTAATATGTTAATAAATATATTGCATATGGGTTGCCTAACAAATTTCAGTCCAGGATATGATTAATTAAAAATCTAAAAAAAAAAATTTTTAGTCATTTCACCGGTTTGATTATTAGACAAATTCTATACCAATCGAAAGTATGAAGCCCATAGAATATGCAAACGTTAGGTTGCCTATTCTTTTCCGGTCACAACTCTCGGGTAGCCAGGTATAAACAGGTAAATCGATACTACGAGCCCCGATGCAAAATAGTTCGTCTAGTGTGAAATTTTCTCTGTGAGATTTTTTCTAACTTCATTATTTTTGTATATCTATGTAAAATATTAAGCTGTTCTTCTATCACATGTCGCGTTACTTATGCCATTTTTTTAATTATGAACCAATAAACTATTTTAGCTTTATAAATTTATACATATTTTAAATTCGAAGAAGTTATAAGCAAAATAGTTCGTCTAATTGTTAATCGATGCAAAAGAGTTCGTCTATTGGTGAGTTAAATAAGATTATTCCTTCTTTGTACAATTATGTTGCATAATTTAAATTTGTAAAAGTAATTCTGTATCATTTGTCAAGTGAGACAGTATAAATTCTGAAAATTTCAGTTTTTTTCATTTTTTTATTAAATAACAATGGGTCGTGGCGAACCCGTGTGTGAAGAGCTTCGAAAGCGAATAGTTTGTGGGGTCGATGCTGGCAAATCAAGTTACCAAATATCTAAAGACTTAATACTTCCCAGGTCTACAGTCCAATCTATCATTCAGCACTATAAAAAGAATAGAACGACTTCTTGTTTGAAGAAAACTGGTCGACCACACATCACAAGTGCAGTAGAAAACAGAATCCTGAAGAAAATTATCAAAAATAATCGTCGTGCTCGAGCTGGAGAACTCACGGTGCAATGGAAGGACATGATTCACAAAGACGTCTCAGTTAATACTTGCAAAAGAGTCCTAAAAAGAATGGGTTACGGATTTTACACCGCTAAGGAGAAACCACTGTTGACTGGTGTACAAAAGAAAAAGAGGTTGAAGTTTGCTCGTGATCATTTAAATTGGACTTCCGAACACTGGCGTAGTATCATTTGGAGTGACGAGTCCAAATTTGAAGTGACAGTCGGCGATGAATGGAAAAAAAGTGATTCGGAACAAAAATGAGGCATTTCATACTGATTGTCTCAAACGCAAAGTGAAGTTTCCGGCGTCTCTTATGATATGGGGCTGCATGTATGTCTGCACAAGGTGTTGGTGGTATGCAGTTTGTGGATGGTTCTATCAATGCTGCAAGGTATCAAAACCTTTTGGAAGAGAATTTACTGCCCTCTATTCCGTCACTTAAGCATCAAGATTCCTTCATTTTTCAACAAGATGGTGCTTCCTGCCATACTGCAAGGACAACAAAGACGTGGCTACTGGCGAAAAGCATCCCTACAATCGAATGGCCATCTAACAGCCCGGACTTGTCGCCGATCGAAACCCTATGGTGGAAAATTAAAAAAGTTCTCCGTAAAAATCCATCAAGATCGAAGAGCGACTTAAAGGCTAAACTCTGGGCTGTCTGGGAGTCAATTACGCCTGAGGAGTGTGCAGCGTTGGTTACAACCATGCCTCTTCGCATTAAAGCTGTCATTGAGAGCAAAGGCGACTAAGTGGTAGACGAACTATTTTGCGTGAGTGACAAGGGTAGACGAATACTTTTGCGTTATGTTTTTTAGAATATTTTTTTAAATTTTTTATGTTATGTAAAGTCATGAAATAATTTCAGTTATGTTAAAATAAACTTTAAAATGTTCCTCAAATAGTGGTTTACTTTTTATTAAACGTTCTTAACTATTTTACCAATATTTACTTTCTATATTTTACGCTTTGCACTATTTTCCATACTAGACGAACTATTTTGCATCGGGGCTCGTATAGGGTTGCCGGCGAAAATCAGTCCCGAATTCCGGTTGTCGAATTTTGAAAATATTGCTGCGAGTGAATATGTGCGACTGAGAGGTCCCAACCAACCATCCCATGCGATAGAAGAGGACACAGCATAGCAGCTGTTTGAAGTCCGTCCATCTAAAGAAAGAGAGTGCGCATGCTATTTGTTCTTGAAAATGAAAAGGATAGGATAGCGATAGACTCGTATATGCTGTGCTGTGTATCATTTTGGAGTAGATTGTTGCTATAGTTACAATTGAAAAAAAACGTGCTACTATTTATAGTTGAAAAAAATGGCAAAAAAGTGTTTTTTTTGTGGGATTCGGATGATGATGTAATTGATTTTAATGACGAAACTTTTAAAAACTGTGTATAATACACAGTTCTTAAAAGTTAGCTTTTCGTACAAGTATAAACTTTAAATACAATGTTATATATATATAAAAGGCTTCGGCACCCAACTCCCACCATGCTAGATATCATTAATTCGGAAAATTTTACGAACTATTTTCGTAAACTCCATGTGGCTTAATGCAACGGATCCATTGTGCGTAAAACTTCAGCCTGAGAGCTGCGGTTGGTTCATAGATGAATATTTAAAACTAGTAAGGATTCATTGGGGATCATACACCTTTAAAGATAGAAGACATTGTCGAAAGAACTGAAACGGAGAGTGATGACGAAGAAGGTTCAGAAGTTGGAGATCATAGTTATATGTCCAGACTCAGAACCTGAATAATGTAAAAAAAAAAAAATTGTATTTATATTTTTTTACAATAAACAGAAGTTTTTTTAATTGTTGTTTTTTATTTTGTCTTACAATAATAAAGATAAAATTTGCAAGATTAGTATTATATATGTATTACAATAACCATTGATTTATTAAATCATAGATACACAGTTTCGAACAAAAGAACGTCTAAAACTGTCGCCAGTTGTATCATAAGTAGTTATAGTTATGATATAAATGCATTCTTTCCAAATTCAACCTTATACGTATGGTTTAAAGTTGTATTTACAAAGCATTATGCAAAAAACAATAAAATTTTACGACCGAAATTTTTGGGCAACAAGGACGGAGTGGAGACGAATATTTTTTTATAATTTTCATGAACATTTGCTTATTTTATTAAATTTGTTTAATTTATATATGTGTTCCAAACTCATATTTATACTTTTATCTGATCGTATTAATATGCTTTTAGGTAGAATATTTATTTATATATAAATAAAATGAAACTAGTAAATATAAATTTTATCCCAATATAATAATTCTAATATTATTAGTAGTACCCAGATCTATTCTAGTCTAGATCAATGGCGTCATAATAAACATTGACAATACAGTAGTAAGTAAATCAAAATATATTTAAATTTAATGTACATTCTAAAACTAAGGAACACAAATAGGCCTTGGTTGTGTTTTTTGACCACATATGCGCTGTTATCGTCTTATTATCTCCTCGGTTTTATTACATACAGTATATTCATCTTCACTAGCGTAACATAGACCAACAAAAACTTTTAAATCTATTATTATGTGAAACTATAATTTATACAATCATAATACAACATTTCAACATTCATTATTGGAGCATAAAAGCCATAAATTCAACAATTTAAATGATCATCTTATAAAACACTAGTGGTGCCCATCGAATTCGCTTGCCGTTTAATTAAAAAAAAAAGAATAAATAATTTAGAGCAAGCTTTATCATCTGATTGGGTCCCTAGGAAAACTAAAATAAAAATTATCATATATAATACATTCAACAAGGTGACTCCATTCGTTTTTAGAAATGAGAACGTCGTATTATGCGATCAAAGTGAGCAAAATGCGTTGAAGTATGAGCATAGTTCGAGACTGCCTGTTTTAATACATCTCTATTTGACTGGTTCATACAGGGCCATCGTCGATAATTAGAAACAAAATATATTGAAAAATTAAAAAAATGCGACTATACCGTCCAGATGCTTTGCCAACTTGCTTGCTTTGCTGAGTTGCTTGCTTTGCTGAGTTGGCAAAGCATCTGGACGGTATCCAGGAGATGCAGGTTCGAATCCTGCTCGTGACTGTTATTTTCGATTTAGCATTTTTCACTTTGTGTTTGATGTATGTTGCTAAGCGTGTCAAATGCTAAAAATATATATAAAAATATCTAAATATAGAATTACTGTCTATTAATACTTACCGAAAATAAGAAACGCCATCCTTTTTTGTACTTTTAATGCACTATTTCGGCATTTATTAATCGAACAATTAGACATTTTGACACGCTTCGTCTACTCGCGCGTCGAAATAATACTAAACGAAAGGAGTGCAGGAAAGCGTAATCTGCACTCCTTTATAGTGGACATTTTTCGTGCCTGATTGTGTATCTTCTCTTTTTTATATATCAATGACAATAACCTTCTTTTTTACTAAAGATGTATATATACTTTAGTGTCACATAAAATATATACACACATAAATAATTAATTGATTAAAAAATAATTAAATAACTATTTCTCTATTTTAATAATAAACTACTACAAAATGATACACAGCATATACGAGTCTATCGCTATCCTTTTCATTTTCAAGAACAAATAGCATGCGCACTCTCTTTCTTTAAATGGACGGACTTCAAACAGCAGCTATGCTGTGTCCTCTTCTATCGCATGGGATGGTTGGTTGGGACCTCTCAGTCGCACATATTCACTCGCAGCAACATTTCACTTTTCAAAATTCGACAACCGGAATTCGGGACTGATTTTTCGCAGGCAACCCTATACCACCGTGTTCATAATGAAATAATCTTTGTTTTGATTTCATTTTAATTCAATAATCAGACCGGTGCAAAATGCTAGTATTGATTTACCTGTTTATACCTGGCTACCCGAGAGTTGTGACCGGAAAATAATAGGCAACCTAACGTTTGCATATTCTATGGGCTTCATACTTTCGATTGGTATAGAATTTGTCTAATAAATAAACCGGCGAAATGTTTAAAAAAATTTTTTTTTAAATTATTAATTAATCATATCATGGACTGAAATTGATTAGGCAACCCATATGCAATATATTTATTGACGTATTTAAATTAAATATAAAATACTTTTCATTAAATAAACATCTCGGTGAAGGTCGTTTTATATCGGATCCTATACTATTATAGACAAATGATGGAATTACTTGTTTATTTATCATTGTTGGTGTTATAGATCACATCAAATATTGCCTTATATTTTGAAGTATTTTAAAGCAACATGTGTAAAAAATGGAAATATTTATTACACAGTACCTGATCTTCCACACCACACGAACAATTCTCTTACTTATATTTACTTTAAAATTAACGTAAATACTAAAAATTGTAATTATACCGTCTATTCTTCTGTAGTATTAATTTTAAGAGAGCATCAATGTGAAATGAATGAGAAGAAAAGCTAAATTTTAAGAAAATATTGACATTATTTTAAGTTTTCAAAGAAAAATTATATTGAGTGTTAATTCTCATGAGAAATACATCCAATTCGATATTTTTTGGGGATTTTATCATTTTACATGTCATCCATTACTGTGTTTACTGTGGCGTACATTAATACTAACATTGTCAGTACTGGTGCGCAAAGGTATTAACGTGCATTAATAATTTGGAATTTTTGACCAGTATTTGGCAATAGAGGCAAATCTTATGTAATTTACCTTTAGCAGCTGGAATAAGAAAACACAATAAAATTAATAATGACAACACGATACATACCGTACTGTTTTGATAACACATTAAACTGTTATTATTACACTAGAGAAATTATTATTATTTTTGTTTGATTAAACTACCAAGAACTAAATCTTGGGAATTAATTTCCTGTCAAATTTGAAGTATTTCTATGATATATTAGCCTATTTTACTGAAGACAGTTAAGAAATAAATGCTATCTAACTTCACGCCACAGACAAAACTACAAGGCATCACTAGTAAAATATAAAAATACCTGTAATATAATAAGATAGGAGGCGGCCGTGTCCAACATCTTTCTTTGTAGACACTCTTGGAACAATTCTTTTGGTTTCCCAGCTGCTGAGAATAAGTACGCCCAAAGTGCTATCTCTGTTTTCCTTGCGCATTGTACTACTGTCTGAAAGATTTACAAAATCATTAATTCACTACCTACTTTTTTATTTATCACTAATACCCGCGACTCCGTCCGCGTAGACTTCAGAATTGGAAATACATCACTCTATAGCATAAATATCTATTTAAAAAATAGATATCCTACGGGAACTATTATTTTTTCCAGGCTCTTTTCTAGGCTTCAGACAATATGTGTGCAAAATTAGATTTAAAAATAGAAAGATCGCAAAGAGCGATCCTAAAAGTCATTTACTCCAAACCTTTCAGATTTCCAACCAAACAACTTTATGAGAATAGTGCATTACTGACAGTGCGCCAACTTTTCGTGTTTTATAGTCCTGAAAAAACACCGCACCCCTTTTTTCAAAATTAATAAACGTCGCTCTGACATTGTTTTTTGCACACAACCTCATAGTACCGCCTTTGCACAGAGACAATATTCTTTCATTAGTTCTAGACTTTATAATAATATTAATAAGATCTAAAAATACACGCTCTCAGTTTTTATGAATGTAAGGTCAAGATAAAAAACTGGTTGTTAACGTTGGACTATATAAAAACAGAATCACTTATGAGCTGAA
Source organism: Leucoma salicis (assembly GCA_948253155.1). Classification (NCBI taxonomy): domain Eukaryota; kingdom Metazoa; phylum Arthropoda; class Insecta; order Lepidoptera; family Erebidae; genus Leucoma; species Leucoma salicis. The sequence goes on along the minus strand of OX411820.1, from coordinate 17,414,566 downwards.
ACTCCATTGATAACTTAACAATACATAAACTGATTTCCCTAACCTTGATACACAGAATACAGACCCACTTGGGCTGTGACCAGCAAGAATGTACTTTACACTGCCTCCCAAGATACAGGCTCCCGCCTAGTTTGGGAAGCAGCAGATTAGTTATTACGTTAATAAATATATTATGTAAAATCTACTTGGTTACTGTAGCGTGTAGTTTGTTTCTATGATTAAATAAAGATTATTATTATTATTATTTCATGATGATTAGTTTAATCGTTACAGCGTGAAAACGTAACAAACAAAGTCACTTTCGCATTTATAATATTAGTAATGAAGCAAGGATTGGTAAAAACTTTGGGATGCATTTGAATTATTTTGGATACCATGACTTGAAGATAGTATGTAAATCTATGGATACCCACTAGGTGCGCTTGGTTAACTATAAAAGTCTTCTCTTTCGATTCGATTCTTTCGATATATTTTAGTAGATTTGTATCGAAGTGTCAAGTATTTTATGATCATTATCACCATCGTCGTTACTAGCCCTTATTAATAGACGAATAATAATCCATCGATAGCCTTTCGTCTTTAAAGATATTTTTCATGTTACAGGAGGCGACTGAACTATACTAATAATATAACATTGCGGATTACCGCAATGTTATATTAATGGGTACATGTCGCTATCAAGTACTAGCGACAATCTTGAATAATATCAAAACCATGCAACGATTCGATTTTGTCGCGTCTCTAAATTTTAAGCAGGCGAGATTTTTGGCTATCCTGTCTTCAGCGACAGGAATTTCGGTTTAAACAAAGAAGTCGTTCTAGGGAAGCAGGCCAGATATTATAAAGCGTTCATTTATTTCAAGTACAACACATCATCGATTCCCAGACTTACCTGTAAATATACAGGAAATTCATGCACGAATTCAATGATCGAAGGCAGCTGCGCATCAGGTATGGGTTCTTTACTTGTGGCTTCTTCCTCCAATACCTCGTGAAGGAGCAGTTCTAACGAGTGGGGGAAGTATGCGAGCTGAGAGCATGAACGGGCAATCTCCCACGCGTGGTATCCGAGGTTACGTCGCAGCAGTTGACGCAGGATTTGATGAAGATATACTTGACTCTACATAACAAAATACTATAGATAAAAACAAGAGGTGATACTTAATACGCTAGGTGAAAATTTGGAGGCCTAATAGTTTTTATATATTCCACTAGGATGGCAAACAAGCATACGATCCGCCTGATGGTAAGCGGTTATCGTAGCCTGTCGACGCTAGCAACACCAAGGCATCACTCGCACGTTGCCAGCTCCAAAGGAAGGGACAGGAGGCTGAGAGGGAAGATGATAGAGAGGATACCATGAGCTGGACAGTGAGAACAAAAGAAGGGATGAGGGTTGGGCTTCTAGCATTCTTGCTCACCATACGAAACACAACACGACGACCTTCTGTGAGAAGGTGGTACTCCCCGGTTGAGCCGATCCATTCATGCAAGGAGAAGCAAGACTACCACTATTCTATGAAGTTCACCTGTTCCTACAATAACTAACTAACTTAAGATTTTGGCACCAATTATGTTTATTAGAAAACAATAAAGACATGTACTTACAGTTCTATTGACCACACAAAACGGCAATGAGAATACAGAATTTGAGTCTGACGCGTACAAAGTTGTATCATTTTCGGCACCCAGCAGGATAGCATCGTCAAACAGGATCGCTATGGCCAAATTAAAAAAAAAACATAATATGTCATATGAAGCGAGCATAATGGTTTTACATGCAGAGAATTGGAATATAATCAAGCATACATATTTGGAAGTAATCTACAAACTTATGATTTACTGCAAGTAGCACGTATTTCATTTAAAGCTATTAATGTTCATATCAGTATATTTCATTAGTAGGATATATTATGTATTTTTTTATACACTTACTCAGCGGATATATATTAAGATGAAACGGAAGCATAATCCGTTTAGCCATGAAGGTGTGTCGTCCAGAATCTGGATGTCTAGACGCATCTCTAGGCAGCAGAGGCAGCCACACGCGAGCGCCAAGTGCCCCACACCATAGCCACAGAGCTCTTGACAACTGGGTCTGAGAGCCAGGGACGCCGCCGGAAGACCACACGCTTTCTACACACGAGGCTAAGACGGTGGCTGGAAGGCAACTATACGCCTGTGCAAAAAGATAATAGAGTTATCAGTATAACTAAGTAATTGTTAAATCTAGAACTGCGTATATGTTCACAGGCACCTAATTGGAGGGACGAGGCTAAAGAATTTGTATAACTGACATAGTTCTCCCACATCATTCATTTTAATATTTTTATTTTTTTATTCAACACTTTTTCTGTCCCACTTTTGGGCACGGGTCTCCTCTCAGAGTGAGAGGGATTCGGCCATAATCCACTATGCTGGCCTAATGCGCGTTGGCAGACTTCACAAGCCGTCGAGAAAATCTCTCAGGCATGCAGGTTTCCTCACAATGTTTTCCTTCACCAAGCAGTGACAAATTGTAAACAAATACACACACAATTTCGAGAAGTCAGAGGTATGTGCCGTACGAGGTCTCAACCTTGAACTCGGGATCGAACTCGATACCACTGTCTTTGCAGTCCTTGGTTTTACCGCTAAGCTATCACTGCTACGTCATTCATACTCCTCGCGTTTTCACACTTATTGTTCAGTTGCGGTTACTGTAAATTTTATTTCGTTAATATTTCATTATTAATTCATTCTATATATCCAGGTCACTTTAATATACCTTTTAATAGTTATTTTATTTTATTAATTTTGTACCATGTCAGTACATATAAAATACTTTACGTAGTAAGTCGTTATTGTTTGGCATAAACAAGGCAATCGTAACAAGCCACCAGAATTCAGCTCTAAAATATTTCTACTTAATATATCGTATGTTCAGTTCCGGGTAGTTGGCAGAGGTATTTCATAGACTTGCACCAACAGGTTTTAAGAAAAATACAGCTGTGAAAGCGAATATTGTTATAAAAAATAATAAATTATAACATCGCCTTGATTGTGATCATTCAAGAACCAAGTTCAATATCGCGTCTAAATAATGCAACAAGTGCAAAAGATTACTGTATGTGGTTATACAATAAATATCTGATAATACACTGACTGACATTAGTCAGTAGAGCGTGCCATGTAAAGCTGGATTACGGTTACTAGACACTGCACACGAGTGCGACGCACGCGTAACTAGAGCAAGACGCGTTAATTGAGTGTTAATTACATTGCGTCAATATTTACATAGGAATTTAATTACCATCCATTAAAATTACATAGAATAAAATATTCGACAAGGTCGATAACGAAAAAATCATAGCAAATTTTCAGAATCTAAATATTGAACCTAAATTTGCACGCACATCAAATACAGGATCTGATGATGGACGATCAGGATGTGCGTTAATATATAATTGATACTCTTGCACCTGCGCAAGTTTTCACCACTACAAGGCTACTCAAGAAAAACGAGGAAGCCTGATGCAACTCGAGTGATTGTTTACGTTTAACGCGCTCGTTCGCTAGCGTCTAACGCTCCACATCCGCAACACCACAGGACATGAAGGTCTAAAACAATCACCTATAAATACGTTTTAGCGGCTCATTATTAAGCAGTACGTTTCTGACAACTCATCAGTGCATCCCCATCAATATGTTTACATTAGCGGTTAGTGTAAAAAAATAGTTATCCGTTGCAATATATTGAAGCAAAACAAATGTGAAGTGTCATTTTGATTTTGCAGATATTTTGCGTCATTGCATTAGCGGCAACAGCAAACGCCAATGGATTGGTAGGCACAGGGCTCGTATACGCACCTGGCCACGCTTCTCTTGATTACTATGTAAGTTTCCTAACTATTTTTACGTATTAAATAGACCGAGTTATCTCCACTTTTTAATGGAAAGTATAATTTGTTTTAGTCATATCCCAAATATGCCTTCGAATACGCAGTAAAAGATCCCCACACGGGCGACCACAAGGCTCAATGGGAAAAACGCGACGGAGATGTTGTTAAAGGTAGGTAATGATAATCTCCAAAACAATTTTTAAATTTGAACCAGTCTTCTAATTGTAACTGTAATATTTACAGGGGCTTATTCGCTCGTAGAACCTGACGGCAGTTTACGCGTGGTGGAATACTGGGCAGATGATCATTCAGGTTTCAATGCGGTGGTAAAGAGGCTGGGACCAAATCTGCACCCTGTGGCTTCACCTATATCGATATATAAGGCACCTATTCCAGCATTGGGTCACACTTCAGCAATTGCCCCGATATCTGTAGGGCCGGTCGCTAATCTCGGACATTTAGCCAGCGCTCCACTTATATCAGGATACACCGGTGGCGGGCCGATCGCACCCCTAGCGCCAATTATAGAGACTCCGATTGCGCCCATACTTCCTGTTCCAAAACCAATTGCGCAGATAGTTCCAAGTTACCCCGGATTCGCTAGTGCGGATCACACAGGAGCAGATCATCTGGCTACGGAACTGCCTGGACCCATATATAAATCTGGACCAATATACAATGGCCCAATCCTAAAATCTGGATCGTTAGTCTCTGATTATGCTGGCCATCATCTCAGTGCCTTACCTTCGCTGCCTCTTTTGAAACTACCGGTCGAACTACCAGGACATCTATTGGGAAACAATTACATCAATCCCAATCTATTGCGAGAGGGTTATTATAAAGGACCCGTGTCGGCCGCCAGTTACCTGCATGATCTTGGACATGGTCTGCTGTCAGAATCATGGCACGGAAACTCAGGATCTGTAGAATTACCTCATGTTGAAAAGCACTGATTAGTTGCTAGCTTAAATGCCGTTAACCGTTGCCATTATTTAATGTATCAAATACCTTAAAGATTTTTTTATTTTAAATGTGACCTTCACAATAAAATAAGATCGTAGAGTATTTAAAAATATTTATTTATAAGTCAGAATAATGCATAAATAAAGTCCCTGTGTGGTGATCATATGTTGTTTCATTTTGATATTAATTACTAGCGCACATATCAATAGTATACATACATCAGGTCTCTCCCAATTAATTTACGCCGTAAAGTTGGCTCCCTACCCAGTTCAAACAAGCAAGGATTAAAAAAAAACCTTGACCCTTGTTGAAATTACATTTCCCTATACTGAGGAAGTCATTCTTAGATGATAAAGAAATCCTTTAATTAGGTAGCAGACAAGCTACCTAAGTTGTAACTACCATTCGTAGACGCAATGCCAATGCCTACCGTGAAGATTCAGCTTCACAGCGGCTTTAAACAGAGAAGACGTGGGTACTAGTTCCGGAACGATAATAAGATGATACATACATAAGGCTTTCGCGTATTTCCTAGAAGCCAGGGCAGAGATAACGGTGTGCTACTAGTCATAAAAGGGCCACGCCTAAACTACTTCTGTAGGCATACTAACCTGACGACTATATGAATTTATCCGAAATTTGGTATACCTACTGATAAATTAAAGCCTAGATAACCACATGGAGCCCCTGTGAAGTACGAGTAAAAGACTTAATGAAATTAAAGACCACGCTGAAGACGTCGCGGTCAGTAGCTATGTGTAATATTTTGTAGTCTTTCCCTTTTATGCTGGACACGACCTAGCTTCATAATGACAGGGATAATGACTTTCGTGGTTTTCTTCTCTAGCAGTGCCGGATCCGCCTAATCTTACTTCCTAAGTTTACCTAAGTGATCCTCATGCATGGACTCCTAGCAAAGATATACTGTCTTCATTTATTCTGGGACACTCCTGCATGCTATTTTTATACGATGATGTTATAAGCCAAGAATCGGTAATGATAACAGGTCACACCGGTTGTAATAATAAGGCTCGCGATTAGTTATAAAAGCAGTAACACTGACTGACATTTCTACATTCTAATATAGAGTATCGCTGATAAAATGAATCAATTATTGGTAGGGTATTTATTTGTCATTGTCAAAAACTAATTCGTAGAATATATTTAATATTGTTAAACGTCATACTATGTCATAATTATGTGTAATTAGTATTTCCTAAAGGCGTTTTTGAATCATCTAATAGAGGTCAGCCGTTGGGGTCGCATCTAGAAAAAAAATTACTGGATAGATTTCAATTAAGATTTCTAAAGCTTTACTCTTAGATACTTACCCTTATCTAAAAAAATATTGCGATATCTTCATTTAATATAAAGTTATTAAAGTTTTAAGAAACAACGATTATTTTAAGCACTACATGAACAGTGAATAGTGTTTTCTTGCAGCGGAGAAGTGGGGCAAAGGGGGAAGTATCTACTAACTCTACTTCATGATTTTAATATAATAAGCGAAGTAGAATAATTAAATCAACTAGAAGTTAGTTGCAATAGCTTGGCCCCTAAAATTATATTATAACTTTTGTATTATATATTAAAACAACCCTTTAAAATCTAATATATTTAAATTCTCATGACAGTGTTTGTCGCCATTCTCCTCCGAAACGGCTTGACCGATTCTTATGAAATTTTGTGTGTATATTCAGTAGGTCTGAGAATAGGATGTAAACTATTTTTCATACCCCTAACTGATAAGGGTGGTCCACCCCATGATTTTATTTTTTATTATTTAGCCCAAATTTTTTATTTTATTTTTTTCATGATTCGGCATATAAATTAGTTATTTTTTTCTACACTAGTAATTGCCTGAAAATTCTCTAGAAATAATTTATATGGCAAAACAACGTGTGCCGGGTCAGCTAGTATATTTATACAAAACATTGCCTATGTAACATAGGCAATATCTAGGTACCATTTTATACTTATTCATACCATTTTATTCTTATCATGCACTTTTAACAAGTAATGTCATAATTTATTAAATGTATTACAGTTGGCGAGCACATATGTGGTGTTGACAGCAGCTATTTCGGCTAGTGACATGCCTGTTCTGCCAATCGTTAATAAAATTGTAATTATTACATATTTCTAGCACTTATTATTCCCATTTGTGTAGTGAAACACTTTCTAGAAACTCGGACGGGAGACCGATATAAAGTACAGATGGCGGGTGGTATACGCCATCTGTAGGTACGTTATTTAAAGACGAGTACCATTTATGCATTTATAAGACTACTAATGGATGTTCATGAAAGTGGAGAGGTGAAAATTGATCACATGATAAATCACATATCTTTTTTCTTCTTGAACAATTATCTATACTAATAAATGAAGAGCCGATTTTTTTGTTCGGTTATACTCGGTCTCGATCGGAATAATACTTATACCATAAGACGCAGCGTGTTTCGGAGAAGGTTTTAGTATATGATTACTTATCCGGAACCTATATTTTAGATGTGAAACATCTAATGCGGAGGGAGGGTAAAACAGGCTGTTAGCGTGGCGACGCTTATACCTAATAGGAATCCTATCCGAAATTAATTTTTCATCGACAATACTATGACGCGAGCGAAGCTGCTGGGAATATTCTAGTCATTATATATTTAGAGATCTATACAAGTGTTAATTGCATGGCAAAAAAAAATATGCGTTATTAGCAAGGAGATGTAATTACATTTATTTTCCAGGATCATCCTCGATACGCATTTAATTATGCCGTCAGAGATCCAATTTCAAGAGACAACAAAGCTCATTGGGAGACCCGAGAAAGTGGGGTCATCAAAGGGAGATATTCATTGGTGGATCCGGATGGAACACTACGCGTCGTTGACTATACAGCTGATGACGTACATGGTTTTAACGCTGTAGTCAAGAAAATAGGTCTTACGGCTCATACGCCACTCGTAGCTAGGACTGTAGAACCTCTAACGCCTATCGTAGGTCCTATCGGCTACGGTTTTGGCTCGAAACCCATCGTAGCTGTTCTCCCCAAGTCAATATCACTTGGACAATGGAGTTTGCCATGGGATCCTTTTACTCATTCCTATGGTGGTTGGGTACCATTTACGGGCAGACCCAGAGCTAACCATCCGTCCATAACTATTCACAGCAAGCAATATGACCGCGATGGTAATATGCACAGATGGATCACTGGGCCGATTCCGTTACACGGTAGAACTGTGGTAATCAGGAAGAAACCATAAACAATAAGTTTTTGGTAAAATCTTAATTGTAAAATTAAGTTTACCTGGTCGGTATAATGTATGAAAATACTTCCGACAGATGGCGCAGGCGTCACCCAAAGACGTTAAGTATGAATGTGTTATCGAAATTAGCAGTCAGGAGCAATTATCACAATGGCTGAATTTGCAACGCATCTGGACGGTATCCAGGAGATGCAGGTTCAAATCATGCTCGTGACTGTTATTTTCGATTTCACATTTTTCACTTTGTGTTTATTGTATAGTGCTAAGCATATAAAATGCTAAAAATATATATAAAAATATCTAAATAAATAATCACGTATTAATTTTTTTCTTTTAATTTTTAATATTTGTTTTAATGAGTTTCGCATGTTTTTATTCGTGTATATTGAACATACAAGTACTTTGACTAATTTAACGCAAGGTCCTCTATTTATTAGTTACAATTTGTTAAAGAACAAATTATTTGTAAAGTGGAAAAAAGAAGCTTTAGTGCGAGCTGGATTCGAATCTGCGTCCCTTCCAATCCGGGGAAGCGCTCTAGACCGCTAAGCCATCGCACTGACCGACGGCCATTTCCAATTTCCACGTCACATTTGACTTTACGACCCACGCCACTAACGGATGCATTAATGCATACAAATGCACAATTTGTTATTAAAATGAATTAGATGTATTAAATAACAATGATAAACCAAATTTAAAAAGAATGCCGGATGAGCGATTAGTTAAGACGATATACAATGCGAAATGTGAAAGGGTGTAGGTAAAGGGGGAGACTGAGTCTAACCTACGTGGACCAGATCCGACATGTATTGAAGTAAGGTGGAGTCAGGAGTCTCCGAAACCGGCGGGCGCGTCTTAAGAGAATATTAATGTTGAGGAAGCGAGAGATGTATGCAAAAATAGAATCTTTTGGCACTCTGTTCTCTCTGCCTACTCCAAAAGGGAGATGGCCTGATGATAAATAAGAAAGTAGATTTATCAAGACATTCTCGTTAGAAGAAAATTACTACCTATACTCTATTTGTATACTTCTATACTATCATATTGCTGCAAATCTGAAAAGTTTATTTGAACGAGCTAGCTAATCCCAAAAACTATCAGTCAGCTTTCAAAAAATATTTTTGCATTTGATTGCCTAATTCTTGAGGCTTTTTCAAGAATTAGGCTTTATACTACGACATTTCAATAAACGGCAAGTGAAAGTTCTGGACACAGTTAGTAATTCGATAACTTTAACATTGGAACTATAAAGTTGGTTTACTTCAAATTTTTCAACCATTACATCAGATACATCGGATTATAAGACAAGTGAAAATAATCCGTATATTATATAACTAATTATTTGTTAATGAGGAAAAAGGGAACTTTACTGCGAGTGGGATTCTAAGCTGCATCTCTTCTAATCTATTCTAATCTGGGGAAGTGATCTAGACCGCTAAGCCATAGCGATGACCGACGGCCATGCCTAATCTCCACATCATATTTGTCTCTACGACCCACGCCACCTATCAGATGCATTTACATGCATGGGCATGGTCGTCGGTCACTGCGATGCCTTAGCGATCTAGAGCTTGGATTGGAAGGGACGCAGATTTGTATCCCGCTCGCAGTAAAGCTATCTTTTTCCAAATTCACAAATACTTTGTTGTTTAGTAGCCGAGTACGTCAAGTGCAGATAGAGAGAGATACAGATCAAAATACATATATTATATTTTACAGTTAACACTTACTATTTTACCGCTCTCTATGGAACCAATCAATTAACTACACTAAACTTCATTATAAAATATTTTAGTGTTATTAATCTATACTATTATAAAGCTGTAACAGAGCTGTGTCTGTACATTCAAGATATTTGAGAAAAAATGACTGTATTTATATAGACTATAGGTGTCTAAACCCAAAAAAATGTTTTAGAATTTTTGTCTGTTTGTTTATCTGTTTGTATGTTCGCGCCTCACGCAAAAACTACTAGACGGATTTTAATGCAACTTTTTTTATTGGAAAGCCCTTGATTAGACTTAAAAACTGGTATACATTTTATCCCGTTACTATATCAGGACAAACTAGCTTTTGGCTGCGCGAAGCCGCGGGCAAAGGCTAGTTAATCAATATAAGTATGAATAGAAGGCTATTTCAATGTCAAACATTTAATAGTTTAATTAGAACATTTAACTAGATAAGAATGGCGGAATGAATTCATTTTTTTATATATTAATTATATCCAGGTTAAATAAACATTTTTATGAGTAACAATAAACCTAATTTAATGATCAATGATATGAGCATATTTTTATACAAGCTTCATACTAATTTGCAATGTTCATATGAATGTTGTCTGTTACGAAATTTGCAAGCTATTTTTTAACCACTTCCTGTAGAAGTATAGACTTACGCCTCTGTAATTTTGCGTGCTTATTCAATCTCAGTGAAGATAAAATGAAAAAAAAAAAAAACATTAACACTGCCAATTTAGTGGCCGCCATATAACATGGAGATAAAATTTCCAATCAAGCCGATACCTATTGGACATATCTGGTCCATAGTAAGAGAAAAATTAAGGAATGTAAGCTATCTTCATAGAAACGCACCGATCGATGCTTGTATATGTACGCGCCAGTACTTACGTCGCACGGAAACAGTGACAAAATCAACGGGGCTCGGTGGCCCTAACCACTATTTTTTTAATCAAGCTCAAAGATGGCTAATAGATTACATACCGCAAAAGAAAATATTGTAGTGTATTTGGATGCCTCAATCATACCTCGGCAAATCCGGAGTAGTCTTTATTAACACATGCGTGATTCACAGACATTTTAATTCACACGAACACGAGATCTTCTCAAATCAGATACACACACACATAAATATAAAGATCGTAATTTTAAATAGGCCGCTTTACAATTATCACTATTATATTTCCAAAATATCCCGATCAATGTTAATAAAAATACATGAAAATAGTTTTTATAATAAAAGCTCGTTTACATTTTTTTGTAGTTTTAATTACTTTAGGACATTAGAATTCAATCCTTTCTCATTACTAATGTTATAAATGCGAAGTGTATCTGTATTTGTGCTTGTTACGCTTTCACGCCATTATTACTGAACCAAACGTCATGAGCTTTGCATACATATAGCCTGGAGCCAAGAAAAGGACATAGGCTAAATTGTATCCCATTAAAATGAATCGTTCCCGTGAGATAGCTATTTCTAAATAGAGATAATTAATATACCGTAGCATGGATATATTTATATTCTGAAGGCTACGCGGACGAAATCCCGGAGAGAATCTTATTTTCTAGAATTTTATTTTCAATATTTTTTTTATTCAGATTGTTTGTACAATTTTATGTTACCAAATTTTTTTTGGAATTATATTTATGTGTTGTCTTGCCACCCGGTGACAAACAGGAGGACTATATGGGACTCGCCGACGTAATACTTTATATTTCCCGTTACTTGGTCACCAACTGCAAAACGCCCCTACGAGGAGAGCCTTATCTTACTGATTGGAGTCCTCATTCAATGTTATTGTAGTGTAATAGTTAGGTACAACCGCACAGAATGTTACAGCCGACCAGCATCTCCCGCCATGACGGCCAATACCCACGAGTCTCCTCCATATATCGGCGAAAAGACGTTCTTACGAAACCCACGAGGGGCGTGGCTTTAAAGTATTCAATTGGTTCCCACTTTTGACATCCTGAATAATTTTTGACTCTTGTGGGTGTACGCCTCCCATTAATCTAGTGGTAAACATTCGCTCAATGTCTCCACGGTTTCCGGTCGTCATCTCATAAGGTCTCATAAGACTTCAAGCTCTCTCTTTCCAGCCTAGATGATGCCTTTTCGTCCACCACCTTTACTCTGCCTATCTTTCTGTCGTAAAGTTTATTACTTCCGGTCCGCACCGTAATACAAAACCGATTTTTCTAAGCCGGCAAGTTCTACATTATTTCATTGTATAGGTTTGTTGTTGCTTGCTTACCACGGAATAATCCAACACAGTACCAGTGGGCCGTCAACATAGGCGGAGAGACGGCACACGGCGGGTTTCTTTAGTGGGTGCGGGCCCCACTCTACCCTGTTCGTTGCCCCGAACGACGGGGTGTGCGATTAGGAACATTTTTTCCCGCCTAAACAAAAAAAAATAAAGATTTGTTTTGCTTCGTGTGCAAATAAGAGACAGGCGAGGTGACACCAAAAGAGGGTTATTTTCTTCGTCAATCAATTATAACTGATTTTTTATAACTGATTATTTATTTTGTTATGCAACTATTTCATAGGTAAATTTTGATTTTGAACTTTCCCGCTCACACTAAAGTTCTCTTTCTCCTCATTCACAAATAATAATTTGTACTTTAAAGTAGCTGAGCATGTCAAATGCTAAAAATACAGATCAAAATGTTTAAAAAATCACGCCATCAAATAGTATGAATTTTAATTGCAAAATTAAACCTACTATATTCGATTAATGCATGTAAATGCGTTCTGATAGGTGGCGTTGGTCGTTAAGACAAATGTGATGAGGATTGGGTACGGCCGAAAGGTAGTGCGGTAGCTCAGTGGATTAGAGCACTTCCCCGGATTGGCAGGGACGCAGGTTCGTTTCCCGCTCGCACTAAAGTTCTCTTTTTGCTCATTCACAAATAATAATTTGTACTTTATTTCATAGGTATTTCATCAGTAACAATACACGTAAAACCGTTTTACATTGGTGAAATGTGTTACACCTCTTTGAGAGTAAAGAAAGACCTTTATAAACTATTAATATATCTGCAAAATTCACCAAAATTTCTTGAATTTTTTATGCCTCTTACAAATCATGTGTTTCAGACAAGATTAAAAAAATATATTAAGTAAATAGCAGGTGATTTTGTTTGGTTTTGCATGAGTACAAATGACTACTGAAAAATCTCTGAAAACCCCCATCAAAACTCTCTAGAACAGTATTATTTTGATATATTTCTTAAGGTATAAATTATTTGTTAATAAGGAAAAATAGATTTTTAGCAGGAGCGGGAATCGAACCCGCGTCTTTTCCAATCCGGGGAAGTGCTCTAAGCCACTGAGCTATCCTACCGATCTTTCGATCATCCCAATCATCACATTTGTCTTACGACCAAGTCTTTTTTCTTTATTCACAAATAATTTATACTTTAAAAAGTAGCGGGGCATGTCAATTGCTAAAAAATATAGATTTAAAATATTTCTTAAGATTTAGCCGGCTTGGAGCCATAAAAATACTTTTACAAATTAAGGGGTATTATATAGAAACATGGCAACACGCCTGTATTCCCCGAAGGGGTAGGCAGAGGTGTATTACACACCCACGACTCGCTAGCTATGTTTAAGTCCACCACGTAATAGGGGGCGAGTCTATTGACGTTTACCGGGCACATTTCCAAACTCCGGGCTGCTACTGAGAATTTTTGTTTTTAGGAAAAAGCTCAATAGCATTGCCCGACCCGGGGATCGAACCCGAGACCTCATGATTAGCAGTCGCATACACTACCGCTACACCACCGAGGCAGTTAAAATATTATAGAAAGACGAATATAATCCCGAAAACCTACTTGTACCTGTCTGTGAAATGATAAAGTTGGTCTTACCAAATTCGCACAACACTCCTACTACCTACGATGCTCTTCAATAAGCGCGAGATAAGAATAGTTGGCGTACCATTGTGAGGACGAAAGTAATGGATGGAGGCGGTCACGACCCGTAGACGAAACCTTCGTTAAAAATATGTATATCAGTGTATTCTCTTGAAGAGAGTGTACCTCTATAGTCATATCCTAATATCGGCTTAGTATATGCAATGGACCAAGACAGCGTGCAGGCTAGTGAACACTGGATTGCATGTGCATACAAAGAATTTAGGCGACTTACTTTTAGTACTATGCGCCAGTTTAATACATAATCAAATCTAACGAGTCCATCCGCTAATATTATGTACTCCAAATAACAAAACTAGTTATGTAGTACGTTCCGAATTATGAATATTGAACCGGTCTGGAACAAGCTGCTAAAGGGAGGGCGCAACCGGGTTGAATAATAAATTTGAGTAGTATAAATAATTGAGGCGTAAATGACAAGTCACAGTGCACTTCGTTTGCTCACTTGACTAACTTGCCTGCAATATGAACACATATTTTGTGGTAAATATTTCTGATTTTGAAAATATTCTTTATTCATTTATTATTCACGATTTTAGCATTAACTCGCGATTTCGCAAATTCCAGGATATCAATACGTCACTCTACGGCCCATTTAATCTTTATGAAAAAATAGCTATCCAACGGGAACAATCCATTGGTCCGGGATAAAAATTATTACTTTTCAGGGCTGGGTTATGTATATATAAAATTTTATGATTGGTTCAGTAGTGTGAAAGTGTAATAAACAAACAAACTCACTTTCAGATCCCTACTAATATTAGATATAGGCGTGGAAGTGAATTTTGGTTTCTTGACGCTTAATTATTAAATCGATCATCACGAAATTTGGCATACAGGGTTCCTGATGTGTTCAGAAACGCCTAAATAGAGCAATACAATTATAAATATTATTGCTCAAAATCTTAATTATAACGGCATAGCTTTGCTACAACTTTATAATAATACCTATAGATAAATCTTAACAAAATATCTAAATAAGAGTGAAAACCGTATCAAAATCCATTGTGTATTTAGAACAAATAAGCGAAGAAACAGACCAGACGCGGACGACAAGTTTATAAGATTTACACATTAATAGAAATGCGATAACCGGAGCTACGACACAGTATTCTCGTGCGCGGCGCATATTCCCCTAAGCTCGACAGTAATTTGCGCCTTTTGGAATACTATGCCAACCCTCAACTACTCCAGAAACTATGATCTGACTTGGCTTAAATTTACTAAAATATCGATGGAACTTAGAAGGCTCAAACTGTGTATCGTTTACACATCACAAGTTCAGGCATCGAGCCATATTATTTTTCTTTCATTTTTATAAATTAATGATTTATTACGCGTAAAAATGAAAAAATAAAGGAGTCTATTTCTACAAAAATAAGTTAAATTATATAATATTGCAGATCACATGCCTGTTGGCACCTGCTGTAGCCTTTGCCTCGGCGATACCACCAGCGACACTGTCTTATGTTCCCGTAAACACAATCGAACACATCGTAAGTTTTCTTGTACTAATTATGTAAAAAAAAAACACTAAACTTTAAAAAAAAGTATTTTAATTGATTCACATTTAGCAACAATGCAATCGTTGTGTTATTTTCAGCCAAGCTCCGACTACAGATTCAACTATGCGGTGAACGATCCTGCGACAGGAGACAACAAAGCACAATGGGAGGCACGACACGGTAATGTCGTGCGAGGCGCATATTCACTAGTCGAGCCCGATGGTAACGTGCGCCATGTAGAGTACCACGCTGACCCTCACACCGGCTTTAACGCCGTCGTCAGTCGCTCAGGCCCCAGCATACACTCGGTTGCCTTACCAGTCGCGGCACCAGTAGCAGATCACCAAATCGCGCCCTTATATCCTAGTCACGTGGCAGAACCTGTCCACTCACATGTTCCTATAACCCCTGTTGCCCCAATCGCCCCTGTAGCTAATGTCGCCCCAATAACTCCCGTTGTTGATGTAGTACACCAACCGATTGTGACTCCGATAATTGACACACCGCCAGTAGTGGCCCCCTTGGCTCCTGCTCTGGATGTATACCCGATGCTGCCAGCGTCCGGTCCGTGGATGCATCTCTCCGGTAGCTCGTACGGACATGGCGGAAACATGCATCGTTGGGACGCCGGACCAATCCCATTGGGCGGCAGAACAGTTACAATTAGAACTACGCACCACTAAGGTAGTTCTCAAATAAGGTCATCAGCGCTGGTCTTACCATTTATTTGTACTGTTTGTGTACGAAAAATCATTGGACACGCTGTATTTTATACTAAAGAGGTTCGATCATATGTATACATGTTATAAACACGTGAACTGCGCTGATGGTTGAAATGTAAATAAATCTAACTTCTCTGTGTAAGTAGCCTATATAGTTACTCACGGCACTAGTGTGTTCTTGCATATGTTTCGTTGCGTGTAAGAATACACGTAGGTCGAATTAGAAGTTAAGTGTGAACGGTCCAATAATCAAAAGCAATGAAGTGTACCTGAATAAATATGGTTTATAAACGATACTTTTTGTATTTATTCCTCTTTTGACCTCCTTTTTTTTACATAATATTTTCTTTTGCCATAAGCAACGTTATGTATGCTCACCACTTAAAATCATCTTCAGTGAAAGATACACGTTTAAAGTACAAGAATAAATCAAATCAGTGAGCCTAGACAAGTTGCATTCTATGATCGCTAAATATATGGAAATTTGACATCTCTATCGTTAAGTCACGTGAGTTAGCGTTATAGATTACGTTAAAGATGACAAATGCCCATACATTTTAATAGTTTTCTACAGCGTTAGCGATCATAGAATGCAATTTGACTGGGCCCACAGATCATTCAAGCGTATTCTCTACTCTCATTAATTACTAAGTAACTGATATGAATTGTATTAAAATACAAATTTGAAAACTAAAACCGGCTACGTATATACCTACATAAGAATCAACGGCATTATTATATAATCTTTATACATATAAAAATTTCGTGTCACGTTGTTTGTCCGGGATGAACTCCGAAACTATTTATCGGACATTAACTTTTTTTTTAATGTGTGATTATTCTAAGTTAAAAGATAGGTTACTTTTGTCCCGATAATTCGAATTGCAAAATTAACTAATTATGTGTGAAGCTTTTTACGTGTATTTTAGTGGGTTACATCAACAATTGGACCCAGTAGGTGGCATTGCATTCGGCTACCACGACTTCATTTTAACATTCGGACATAACGACGTCTGCTTGATCCAATTTTGTAATAGGCTAATAGCTCTTTCAATAGAGAAAAAAATAAGACGCATTTAAAAATAATATATTATATTCTTAGCCAGAGAGCATTATATTGATTTAGCGTGACGTCACATAGTCTATAAATCAGCGGACAGTAAAGATGCTTTTAACCCTAAGTTTTTTGTATCTCAAATAGTATAGAAATTGAGAAGTTTTCTGAAATCATAATATCTAAGAATGTTAAAATAGGTATACATTTCAGAAGCTTACCGGATTGTTGTCTTCATCCACATCGTATTCCTCTCTCTGTACCATCATCAATTTACCACTAGCATTGATCACCTGTAAATAAAATACCATACCAAAATATAGATTAAAAAAGTATATGAATATTGCCAATACGAATTAATTCAGATCAAAACTAAACTATAAAAAAATGTTCCACTTAAGCGACAATGTATGTTATGTGTAATGTTTAATGATTAGGTGCAATTTGCTATTAAATTTCGAAACGCTATTTTTATAAATAAAGTTTTCTAAAATAATGAAATGCTTGCTAATCTCTATATAGATTATTAATATTAATAATATTATAAAGAGGTAAAGTTTGTGAGGTTGTAGGGGGTAATCTCTGGATCTACTGAACCGATTTTGAAATTGTTTTTCCAATAGAAACCCACGTTATTTGTGAGTGCCATAGGATATATACTAACTTAAAAAATAATAAGACTTTTTCGTGGTAGTCGGATTTGCAAAGTAAGTCGGAGAAAAAACGGTCGAACGAAAAGGTTTCTTAGTAACGCTGCCTTAACGATTGTCGCATTTAGGCTAGATAGTGATAGATGCCTAACACTAATTAGCTAGCTAGACGTCACACGATGAGAGATATATGATTGAGTTCTAGAGAAAAGTTGTAGAGCTTGATAATGCCTATAAAAAACTCAGCAACAGCATATGTCTCACTTTTATATTTAAGTCACAAAAAGCAGTTATTTGTATTAAAAAAATAATTTAAATCGGTAGGTCACGTTTAATGGTCATATTATCAACAATTATGAATTCTTATCAAAATAAGTAAATTTATCGTCTTAAGTGTTTAAAACAAAAGATTTTTCCCTTTTACTGCATATAATTTGGACAAATGGTTAAAGAGCGGACACGACATAGGTATGGAACCGCGACCGTGTCGTAATCTATTGAGAGATATTTCTATTAGACGGTGTTTTGAAAATGTTTACCGCCCAATGAAGTGGGCACGGGTCAGTTAGTTATTAGTAAATATCAAGAAATTTTTACAACTATTTCTTGCAGGTACAATTGCAAGCAAAACCAACACAACACAATAACAGCGGAGGTATGACCCAGTTGTGTGCATATAACAGCGGAGTTATGACTCTGTTGTGTGCATAAAACAGCGGAGGTATGACCCAGTTGTGTGCATATAACAGCGGAGGTATGACCCAGTTGTGTGCATATAACAGCGGAGGTATGACCCAGTTGTGTGCGTGTAACAGCGGAGGTATGACCCAGTTGTGTGAATTTAACAGCGGAGGTATGACCCAGCTGTGTGCATATAACAGCGGAGGTATGACCCAGTTGTGTGCTTATAACAGCGTAGGTATGACTCAGTTGTGTGCATATAACAGCGGAGGTATGACCCAGTAGTGTGCGATTAACAGCGGAGGTATGACCCAGATGTGTGCATTTAAAGCGGAGGTATGACCCAGTTGTGTGCATATAACAGCGGAGGTATGACCAAGTTGTGTGCGTGTAACAGCGGAGGTATGACCCAGTTGTGTGCATATAACAGCGGAGGTATGACCCAGTTGTGTGCATATAACAGCGGAGGTATGACGCAGGTGTGTGCGTGTAACAGCGGAGGTGCAACTGCGTGGTGTGCATACGGTGGCGGAGGTGAGCGCAAGTACCAAAGAGTCCGGGTAGGGCGGCGCGTGCGCGAGGTGCAGCGAGGCGCGCGCGCGGGCGGGCGGCGCCTGCAGGCGACACAGCGCGGCCGCCACCACGCACGCGGGGTGCGACAGCGCCGACACGTCCACCGCCTGCACGCACCGCAGCTCGATGTTGCCCGCTGCAACAGGCGCACCTTACACACTCGCGCTCATACATCTACTCTGGGCCAGTAGAATGTAACTCACTAAATCGTATCGACATCGTATCGTGACAGAGCCATTGGTTGAGAGACTTTGAAAGATCATCGTGATTGGTAAAGCGATTTTTGCGATCACGTGTCTATGTCTTTAACGATCACAAATAGAACGATACGATGACGATACAATTTTGTGAATTTATGTCCGAGTGGTGACGGACTAAGAATACAAGTGTCACCACCCCATTCTTTGCCACGGGTATCGTATGAGCTGACTAAGGGAAGTAAGCAATTATTATCCATTGCATGACTGATGGTAAGGCTGGGTTCCAAGTGGGAGTACTCACTTGGTATCGGGCCCAAACGGGTTGGTACCACCATCTCCCGTGTGACATCGTTGTGCATCTGTTGACATGAAGCACATCGTTGCGTTTTGGCTGTAGCAGGAGACAGCCGTTTATTTTTTCATTTCATATCTTTAACAATACTCTCGGTATAGTTGAGTCCATGAACGACGGTTACCATTTACCATCAGATGGACCGTGGCTCGTCTGCAACTGCATGCAATAAAAAAACGACACGTGAAATATGACATTCTGCCTCAGGGGGCTGATCGTTACAATTTATCGGTATCGAGTCATCGAGAGACTAATTTGCTGAAAAGTAATCTAAAATTTTCTCATACATATTCAAATAAGGTAATCTTATATTTACGAAATCAATCGGTTTTGTCTCCTAATAATTATACAATAATTACTTCTATAATATTGTTCGTTAAATGAAGCGTTAGGTTGGCTCATCATCTACCCTGGTCGTTGCACTACCCTGGTCGCTGCCCCGAAAGATAGGGTGTGCGGTTAGGAACATTTTTTCCCGCCTTAACAAACAAAAAAAAGGTTGGCTCATCATCAGGTATGTCATACTCAATAAAGAACATCTCACCATCATCTATAGCGTTGAGCTCATATATAGTAACGAGCGCGTCAGCACCGAACACGACCAACTGGTCGTCCAATATGTCCAGCACGAACACTTGAGACTGCACACGAACTATCTTGGCGAACTTGTTGTCCAGCTTCGCTTCGCGTGGATAGAACCGTATCTCGTCGTGTCCGTCTAATATGCTGTAGCAACCTGATCATAAAAACATTATTTTGTTAAATCGTCAATACAAAAACCGATTACGTGCATTGACGATGATCAAACTAGTGGTAGAACCTTGCTTATCCCAGCATGAATAAGCTGACTCGATCGGTGAAGTACCACCCTCTCACAGAAGACCATCGTGAAACAACGGTTGGTACCCTTGTGTTACGTACGTGAAAGCGCCGAAGGCCCAAACCCCCTCCCTATCCTCTTCTTATTATCCTTCCTATCCTCTCTTCTCTTCTTTCTCAAGATGGCGACCCCGAAGGTGTGACGTTTGGTATTGCGTGTATAGGATGCGATAACCACTTACCATCAGATGGGCCGTATGCTTGTTTGTCACCCACGTAGTGTAAAAGTCTTTGGCATCTAATATATGTGTATGAAACCAGCTCGCCCTCACTGTTTGTTGGTAACACAAATATTAGTTCCATGTAAAGACCAAACGAAACGCACCGCTGGGTGTATCAACGTGCTCAACCATGTTATGTGTTTTAAACACAAAGTGAAAAATGTGAAATCGAAAATAACAGTCACGAGCAGGATTTGAACCTGCATCTCCTGGATACCGTCCAGATGCTTTGCCAATTCAGCCATCGTGACAATTGCTCCTGACTGCTAATTTCGATAACACATTCATACTTAACGTCTTTGGGTGACGCCTGCGCCATCTGTCGGAAGTATTTTCATACATTATACCGACCAGGTAAACTTAATTTTACAATTAAGATTTTTACCTAATAATGACGCAAATTCACTTTGTGTTTAATGTATAGTGCTAAGCATGTCAAATGCTAAAAATATAATTATATATAAAAATATCTAAATATGTTATGTGTTTTTGTAACTGTACGTACGAGCGATCGAGCTATGAACATAATTATGTTGAACCATTGATGTATAAAAAAGAGAAAATCCACAATTAGGCAGTAAAAGGATCCACTATTAATGAGTGCAAATTACACTTTCCTGCACTCATTAGGTTTAGTGTAGTTTCGACGCACGAGATAATAAATACTAAAATCTCTTTTGAAAAAATTATTGACTGTCTCTTTTTCTGTCGTTCTTTCTGAATAGTGACATTGCACTCACGCACGCAGTAAAGTTGTTACTATTTTATAATATTAATGCAAAATGAATGCTATATATTGAAATAACTTTATTAATACAACTTTTGCCACGATTTCTATACACAATTGTGTATCCTTAATTGATAGGTCAATGTGTTGAACACGTTGTATGTGTATGTACGTGTTTGTGTGCACGCGTGAGTGGGCCCACGTTTGCGTGTGTGTGCAAGTGCGTGCTTTGAAAATATAGAAAACATACCAATAACAATATAATCTCTCCACCATAGCATGCCGCCGGTGACAACGAAGTCTTTCTCTTGCGCTTCGTTACCAAACAGCTTCCAACGCCTGGAAGCGCAGTTGTAGTGCGCTAGGCCCGTGCGCCCGGCCACGCACACATTTACGCCCGCCTCGTCTATGGCACTGTACTATAGACAATCACTTATTATAAAATAGGTTTTTTTAAACATTTTGACCTATATTTTAGCATTTGACATGCTCAGCTACTCTTAAAGTACAAATTATAATTTGTGAATAAAGAAAGTTTTTTTTAAAAAATCACGCCATCAAGTAGTATGAATTTTAATTGCAAAATTAAACTTTCTATATTGGATTGATGCATGTAAATGCGTTCCGATAGAGGGCGTTGGTTGTTAATACAAATGTGATAAGGAGATTGGGTATGTCTAAAAGATAGTACTGTAGCTCAGTGGATTAGAGCACTTCCCCGGATAGGAAGGGACGCAGGTTCGATTCCCGCCTGTACTAAAATACTCTTTTTTCTTATTCACAAATTATAATTTGTACTTTAAGAGTAGCTGAGGATGTCAAATGCTAAAATATAGATCAAAATGTTTAAAAAAATCACGCCATCAAATAGTATGAATTTTAATTGCAAAATTAAACTTACTATATTGGATTAATGCATGTAAATGCGTTCCGATAGAGGGCGTTGGTCGTTAAGACAAATGTGATAAGGAGATTGGGTATGTCTAAAAGATAGTACTGTAGCTCAGTGGATTAGAGCACTTCCCCGGATAAGAAGGGACGCAGGTTCGATTCCCGCCTGTACTAAAATACTCTTTTTCCTTATTCACAAATTATAACTTGTACTTTAAGAGTAGCTGAGCATGTCAAATGCTAAAATATAGATCAAAATAATTTACTGTAAGTAATAAAACTCATCTAATCAAAGGCATTTACCCTTAAAGGCCAATTAGTCGCTATGTAGGTAGCCGGTAGTGGCAACACTATCCACTGTTTCCTGCACTCATTATCATCGACAAACTCCCTGTAATTAGTACTATTCTCATATTCCAAGTTAGGCTGGTCATTTAAACCATTCTCTGATTGGTACACATCTGACGAAGAGTCTATGATTGAGATCTTGGTTTGTTTCGTGAGATTATCTTCCAAGTTTACATAGAGTTTGTCGTCTGCTTGCAGGTACAGATGTCTTTGGTTACTCTGAAATTATAATCACTGTCATTTCGGTATTATTGTCTAATTATTTGAAACTCTGAATATAATAATCAAATCATAATTCAATGTGTGTCGGTGGACACCAATCTCTAAATAGTATAAAATATAGTCAACGTCTGTTCCTCCGCTTACCTCATAGAAAACACGCAATGGATGTTCTTATTTGATAAAGTTTTCACTGTCGATCAGTTATCTTTTAAAGGAGGAACAAGATACATCGTTTAACTTTTTTATAGCTAGAGGAATTCAATATTTTTTAAATAAAATAACCTTTCTTCATACCTTACGCTAAGCCTTCCTCTATCTTTTGTACATTAATATAATATACTACAGATGTTTAACACTCCAAAAGTACAAGATTTTTGTCATTGGTATATTACGATATACCCTCCTAGTGTGCGCAACACAACACTTTTTGAATGATTTCCTTACCATACATGGATTTACACTCAACGGGCTTTTGACAAAATCCAACTGAATTATATTAGTACTTGAATCTGCTTCCACTTTAACCATCCATAACTGATAGCCTTCTGTTGCCCACTCCTGTCAAAAGAAAATATTATATAATTATTTTATAAAAACAACTGTTAAATAAGTGACAAGTCATAACCTAAGTCTCTCAGCAATTACTTTGCTTACAAGGTAGATAAGAATATTAACACATTATTTTCTCAACCGTTTTACGTTTGTTGACGAGAAGATAGGGATGATTATATTTTATAATCCAAAAATTCATGTCAACCTACACTATGTATCGGTATGTGTATACAAAACAGTATTGTCAGCAAATTCATTGTGGGCGGCCAAACCGCGAGGGCCAACCGCCAGTCACAGGGACGCCACATGGAACGTGCCGTTTCGGGTACCGTGGCGTGAGTGACTCACTAGCAACACCGCACCGTTACTAGTTAGAGCGGGCAGAACAAAAGTTTCCAACATTAAAAGTAGAGACGAACCGTGCACCCGCGGCCGTGATGGGACCGTCAGTTAACGTATCGGTCAATAGCAGTAGCCTTACATTAAGTAGCATTAAGTGAGAACTATTGTGGAACAAATAATACACGTTATATATTCCAAGTGACTATCTTTTATACCTATCTTTTATATCTATCTTTTATACCTATCTTTTATATCTATCTTTTATACCTATCTTTTATACCTATCTTTTATATCTATCTTTTATACCTATCTTTTATATCTATCTTTTATACCTATCTTTTATATCTATCTTTTATACCTATCTTTTATATCTATCTTTTATATCTATCTTTTATACCTATCTTTTATATCTATCTTTTATACCTATCTTTTATATCTATCTTTTATACCTATCTTTTATACCTATCTTTTATACCTATCTTTTATATCTATCTTTTATACCTATCTTTTATATCTATCTTTATATCTATCTTTTATACCTATCTTTTATACCTATCTTTTATATCTATCTTTTATATCTATCTTTTATACCTATCTTTTATATCTATCTTTTATACCTATCTTTTATACCTATCTTTTATATCTATCTTTTATACCTATCTTTTATACCTATCTTTTATACCTATCTTTTATATCTATCTTTTATACCTATCTTTTATATCTATCTTTTATACCTATCTTTTATATCTATCTTTTATACCTATCTTTTATATCTATCTTTTATACCTATCTTTTATACCTAAATTGTATACCTATCTTTTATACCTATATTTTATATCTATCTTTTATACCTATCTTTTATATCTATCTTTTATACCTATCTTTTATATCTTTTATACCTATCTTTTATACCTATCTTTTATATCTATCTTTTATACCTATCTTTTATATCTATCTTTTATACCTATCTTTTATATCTATCTTTTATACCTATCTTTTATACCTACCTATCTTTTATACCTATCTATTATACCTCGTGGCGTGGTCGGTAGTGTAACCAACTTACGTGCACGAGGTCGTGGGTTCGATTCCCACTCAGGACAATTATTTGTGTGATGAACACAGATATTTGTAGTGCGGCTGGGTGTTTTTTTCTATCTATTATATGTATGTAAAAGAAAGTAATATATGTATTATATCCGTAATCTGGTACCCATAGCACAAGCGTCAAGCTAAGTTTGGAACCAGAGGGCGCTGCGTGAAATGTCCGTGAATATTTATTTATGGATCGTAAATACATGGTAATTAAAAGATACTTACTAAACTATTAACAACGAGAGGGTTAGTTTTGCTGATCTCCTGGTTGAGGCCGTAGTCCCACGCGAGCGAACACATTAACAACGCGCCGAAGGTACTCCACACAGAGACCCCACCACGCTCCCAACTTACCCCTACCGCACGACCGTCCGCCGTCCATCTGAAAATAAACATTCTTTAAACGAGGTTTGTGAAGAGCACTTTACTCACGCGGTAGGCGGCGGCTTGGCTGTACCCCTGGCGTTGCCAAAGTCCATGAGCAGCGGTTACTACTTACCATCAGGTTGGCCGTCCTCTCGTACACCGTAGGCAATAAAAAAACAATGTTTTTTTTTTGTCAATGGCAATAAAAAACATACGTTTTTTTTTGTCAATTCATTACTGTCCTACTATTGGGCACGGGTCTCCTTTCAGATTGAGAGGGATTCAGGTCCTCCTCCACGCTAGCCTAATGCGGGTTGGCAGGCTTCACAAGCCTTTGAGAAAATCTCTCAGGCTTTCAAGTTTCCTCACTAGGTTTTTCTTTACAGCAGTCTGATATGTAAATTACACACGCATTTTCGAAAAATCGCGAATAGTGTGTGCCGTGACCTTGGTCTGGTGTCCAAACTATCTAGTTACCTAACCATTACCTACCATTACTTATCTAAGTACCATTGTTAACAGCTTCTGTGGAGCAGCAGTAGTGTGAGCGACTGCTGATTATGAGGTATCGGGTTCAATCCCCGGGTCGGGCAGTGCTATAGAGCATTTTCGTAAAATGAAAACCTTCGGGGCATACAGGCGTGATGCTATGTTTTTGTTTATATTTTGTAGTTTTTGGTTTTTTCCACTAGGGTATCGCTGCTTAACAACCAATAGTAGATTTTGCACCATAGATATGTTACATTAGCAGGTTAAAAAGTGAACTACACAATGGGGATTCGCATAAACTGAACTACAATTGATGAATCATCTTTAAAAGTAAAAAAAAGTTATGTCAATAAGAAGAGAACTAATTGTGCCTGTCTATTGCTAAATTTACGAGCTGCCACTTACAATCAGGTGGGCCTATGGCTAAACCGCACACATTTGTTGAACAAAGAACAATTATACAATTCGAATCTTTATGCATATACTATAGTCGAAACCATGTCTGGTATTTAGGTCATCACTAATGAATATGTGAAGTCAGAAATTAATTTGCATTATATGTTAATACGATTTTTGATGTGGTAATTTTTCGCAAAAATTATGCGTCCCGCAACCCTAATCAGCTGTTTTTCTGAACTTTCTTTGACCTAATAAAGATCAATAACGTAGATGTGACATAGTATCAGATCATAGTAAAATGCCTAACTTTGATCCCATTTTGCCATAAAGACGAACTTATTTTGTGTGTGCATTTTCTTTAGCTGACATTGAAAATCATTCCAAATGTGTATTTACTTTGTATTTACTTTATTTCTTTTGTTTCTTTTATTTTTTTATTTACTTATTTTTACTTTTTTTATTTGTATTTACTTTCGAACCTTATGTACCTACAATTATTGCGGTTAGTTCATATTGCCTCCATGGCGTATTGGCTAGTGTATGCGACTGCTGATCACGAGGTCTCGAGGTTGATCCCGGGCCAGGCAAAAAGTGCTATTTGGGATTTTCGTAAGAAGTTTTTCAGTAGCTACCCGGAGTTTAGAAATGTGCCCGGTAGACGGCAATAGGCTCGCCTCCTATTACGTGAAACTTAAACATAGTTCTCCTCTGCCTAACCCTTCGGGGATACAGGCATAAAATTGTTATGTTATGCATTTAGGTTAAAAAGATCGGCCTGTCTGCCTAATACTCTTTAGAATCCAAAATTTATTAGTTGCGTGATTGGATATTATTTTGACATGCCTATCGGTTTGGCTACCTAATTGGCTAACCGAGCATCTTTATTAAAAGCCGACAGTGACACCGATTTCTTTTGAAATAAGCCGCGCTTTACCTAAAACATTGTACAAAAGATGCCGACACCTAAAGCATAATGTACACTGCACCATTTTTAATTCAACATATTTTTGTTATTTTGGAAATGAATTCAGTTCACATTTTTGATAAGTACTCTAATGTAGGATTATTTGAAATTTTTTTTTAGCTGACATTGAAAATCATTCTAAATTTTAATTAAGTACCTAATTACCCAATAAAGATAATTCTAATAGGCTCCTATTAAGTTACTAATCTTCATGGATAAATTTAGTCAGAAATGGATATCTTTGACCGTCCTCGTGTCAGTAATAGCTAGGTCACTATGCAGCTTTATTTTTACCCGACTACGCGAAGCAAAAAGGAGGGTTATTGTACTTTCGAATCTTATTTACCTACAATTATTACGGTTAGTCACTATTGCCTCTGTGGCGTATTGGCTAGCGTATGCGACTGCTGATCAAGAGGTCTCAGGTTCGATTCCCGGACCGGGCAAAAATAGTTATTGGGTTTTTTGGAAATGTTCTCGGCAGACGGCAATAGGCTGGCCCCCTATTACGTGGGACGTAAACATAGTTGGCAAACTGTGGGTGGCAAAAAATACACCTCTGCCTAACCCTTCAGAAATACAGGCGTGAAACTATGTTATGTTATGTAGTTCCTTATTTTGTTTATTTGTCATACTGTTACTCAATAACGAGCAGTGTTATTGTAATTGTATGTGAAATACTTACATAAACACAAGCCACGTGCATGCCTTTCCATATTATTCGCTCTTGTGTGGTGCGGTCTAGTGTGCATACACCTTAATTATGTCGCAATTTCAAACGATATTTAAGTACCTACTTTACCAAAATAAGTTTAGTAGTCTTCGGGCTGTCGTACTTGTTAGTTCGTCGCGTTGGACTATTTTGGATTGCAGTGACTTCGTGTGATAATTATGGCAGATTATGGAAACAATGAATGTTACAACATGATATTGTGTGTCGGTGCGGTGAGGAATAACAATCTGCTTGCCACCCGCGAATTGTACCACCGTCGGTACCAGAATAGGAGGCTTCCCTCATACTCCTGTTTCCATTGGAAGAATTGCCAGTAAGTTTGTACCGGGACATGGTGCTGCAACAGGACGGCGCGCCGGCGCATTACGCCCATGGTGTCCGAGAATACCTGGATCGCCGATTTACAATGTGGATAGGCCGCGGCGGCACAGTGTCAAGTGTGAAACTGTCCAAGAAATGCGTGACAAAATGATTTCTGCTTCTAGCATGGTCTCCTCACAAATGCTCCGGAATGCGATGCGGTCCGTAGCTCACCGAGCCGAATTATGTATTGAAAGGGAAGGACGGCACATTGAAACCTTCCTTTAGTGGTGTGGTTGCAAAACCTACCTACCTACTTCTATCTGTATCCTGCATCATGTTGTGATGTACCTGTGCTGCTTTGAAAGTACTAGTGATCAAATAATTACATAAGTACCTAACAACTTACTAATTAGCTAAAACAAAACCAACATGTGATGTGGTCCACTGCTGGACATAGGCCTCCCCAAGAGAACGCCACAACGAGCGGTCCCGTCATGGGGGATAATGCCATAATCGCCACGCTTGGCAGGCGGGTTGGCGATCGCAGTGGATGTTATTAATACTCGAGGGAGTGCTGCTGCCCACTCCCACGGTATTCCCTCAGTCGGCTCTTACAACTCCCGTGGTTAGAGAGGGGTGCGACAATTCTAAAGCCGGCCCCACACGGCAACAATGGTATGTACCTACGCTTTGTTTATGTTTATGGCAGGCCTTACGACCATAGGTAGGTTACTTTACTTTGTTTATAAACAACGGCTCCGCCCAAAAATGGCGGTCTCTTCAAAATTTAGGGTTGTCTAAGAAAAGAAATTGAAAAATAATATTTTTATTTTGTAGGGTTTTTTTTTATTGACTTATTAAAATTTAAACGTCACAATACTATTGTATATGGCTCACATAACCTAGCATTGAAGGCATGTACTACCCTTTATGATTCACGTAGTATACTGGGTATTATGTCGGGGTTTGAGGGGCGTTCAAAAAATACGTTTGCAAAGAAGTGGTAGGGGGAATCGATTAGTATGACGAAATGCATCAAGGTGAAAAGGGGGTTCTAAAATTACTATGATTCATGTACAAATAAATAAATAATCATGAACATTTCACACAAGGTCCTCTGGTCCCAAACTAAAGGTACGCGTTAAGTACCAGATTAGGGATATAATACTTATTTTTTTAAATACATACATATAATAGATAGAAAACACCCAGACGCCAGTACAAATATCTGTATCACAAAAATAATTGTCTTGAGTGGCAATCGAACCCACGGCCTCGTACACGAAAGTCGGTTACACTATTATTTATCCGTTTGGTGACGGACTAAGAATACAAGTGCACCACCCCATCCTTTCCCACGGGTGTCGTATGAGGCGACTAAGGGCAGTAAGCAATTATCATCCATTGCATGACTGGTGGTAGGGCTGGGTACCAAGTGGGAGTACTCGCTTGGTGTCGGGCCCGAGCGGGTTGGTACCACCATCTCCCGTGTGACCGGCCATGAAGTACATCGTTGCGTTTTGGCTGTAGCAGGAGATAGCCGTTTATATTTCATTTCATATTTGTGAAATGAATTGATGAGCAGCGGCTTGACAATACTCTCGGTATAGTCGAGTCCATGGGCGACGGTTACCATTTACCATCAGATGGACCGTGGCTCGTCTGCCACTACATACAATAAAAAAAATATAATAACTACCGCCTACGCCACGAGGCAAGAAAGTAAAGGAGGTCGAGATTTAGAGAAGTAATAATTATATGGGAGTCCTCAAAAATTGTGACGCCGTTTGACTACAAGGTAGGGGACCAAAAGAGCAGAATTTAGCGTGACGTAATATGTCAATTATTTGTATGTGTAAGTCTCCCATAATACAGGGATTACTCCCTAACGCAAGCAATATAAGTCTCAAAATACTTTGGAAAATCCAAAACTGCACGCCTCATAATCTTAATTTTTCACAATAAAATTGATTATTTGATAAGTAACTAATAATGTATTGGTCTTACTAAGTAATTTTCAATAAATCACATAGATAGCGGTAATTTGAAAAAGTACTAATGTGGGTTTCACGTCTTATACGCCATCGAGCGCTAATTTTAAGAAGTACTTCCATATTGGTCTATAGAAATAGTTTTCATGAAAGGTATAGCGCTGTAAGCGCTGGTTTTAGTGTCGAGAGAGTAAATATTCAGTATTTTTTTTGTTTATTTAATAACAATTTTATTATTAATTACTAAACCATATCGAATCAGACCGTGAAAAGTAATAGGGCTCTATTCGTAATTATACTCTAGTTAAAAAGAAAAAAACAGAGTTAGACTCGATTAGTAAAGTATTTCGGTTGTTATCGTGTTAACATACATTACCTACAACAAACGGACGTCCAAGACAGAACTTTTTTAAACAGTTTTTTAACTAGTTTAAATAACAAAAATGGCATAAAAATTATTATGAGTGTCAAAAATAGTGTTTTTTCTTGATATGTGTGTGTATATATTGTTTTACAAGTGCAATATATGATAAATAGAGACGAGAGAGAGTTTGAAAAATAAGTTGTTCTGTGTAAAACGAGAATAATACCCCCCTCAACGCTTCGCTTATGAGGCGTGCAATATGAAATCGATTTTTCAATTTTAGTCAATATGCCTACTGTCACCGGTCCCTATTTTATTATTGAATACATGTATACAGGTAGGTAGGCTGGTCCAATATGGTCAAGTCAACGTCGAAAGATATTTTTATATACGTTTTTAAAGCATTTAACATGCTTAGCCATATAAATTCACCAAGACATTATGAAGGAATGTGGTATCGAAATTAGCAGTCCCGAGCAATTGTTGCGATGGTTGAATTGGCATTTGGAATTGGTATTTCAGAAAAATGCAGGTGAACATTCGTCTCGGTCGCGACTGTTATTTTCAATTTTACATATTTGCACTTTTGGGGAGAAAAATATAATAATACAATAATAAATTGCATATTTTGTATGCAAAATAATAATGTTGAATTACCTGACGCATTTAACAGGTCCAGGATCACCCGGGAAGTCTTTGGAACTGAGCACCATAGTATGTGACAACTCCAAACCCCCTGTCGCTTCGTCTATCGTGAACACATCTACTTGAGAACTGCAAATGAGACAAAATATACATTATTTGAAGCACTACTTTACTTTTCTTTGTTAATACAATATTATAAAAAGACACTGCGAATTAGCTAATTTTATGATCACTTTTAAAATATTACCCCTTGAGAGCACGCCGTGAACAATGCGCTGCTATAGTGTTACATAAAAATAATGTATGAACTGTTCCTTTTAAAAGTCCAACAATATGTTTATCTTCAAAGAAAAACTCACAGTAAACACTCTTTTTTATAATTGTGATCAAAAATAGAAGGCACTGATATTGGCGCGAAAACGCGGGAGTTGCTCTCGGGTGTACTCTCAGTGTGTAATACAGTTTTGTTACTCTCTGAACATGCATTCTGCACTGCAGTCCAAGTAGATAAAATTGCCTACAGACGTTAGACATAATAGAGCATTATAGAAATTGGATATGCTCAAAGCTATAGCACAACCACAACATAGAATTACATAGTAGAATTGCATTTTTTAAATGATTCAGTTTTCTATCGTGCAACCAAACTATTATATTATTAAATTATAGAAAAAATGTTTCAAAGTACAAACACAGCTCTGTTACAGCTTTATAAATAGTTTTATTTACATAAAAAATGAATATACTTACTTTTTTCTGCCAATAGCAATTAACCTAAACTTGTGATTGACTCTGGCACAAGTTGCGTCGTCAATACCTGGTGCCCAAATGCCCTGGACAGCCTAAAATGTAAATAAACCGATTGAAATGTACAATCAAAAATACTGTGCAAAAACGATAATTTGAAATATATAAAGAAAGTCCTTTATTTTACACCTCAAGGGTGTATCGCCAATTATTAAAATAATTTACACAACTTTTCAAAATGTCATCGATAAGTGTTTTGTCGGGTAGTGATTTGATAGAAACCCTTTTTTTCTTTTTGTGCAAGTATTAACATCTTCACGTTCTAAAGAACCATTAAAAATAAATTCTCACTTATCATTTTCACAAATCCACACTAAAATACATGTACAATATTTCATTAAAACAAATACAATCAAAATTACAATGGGAAATGTATCAGAATGTGGAACTAGCTGAATCTACATCCTGGCATAACGCTCAAGTAGCCTTGCAACCATGATTGATTTTTAAAAGTTTGTTGCAAATGAAAGTAGTCAAGTGATAATTATAGGTATTCCTATCGAGTTCAGTCTACATGATTTAGCTTCAAAATACTGTCTATAATAAAACCTGTACATAGACAAAGATAGCTGATTGTCACTTAAAGAACAAACCATATAATACGTAGAAAAAAAAAAAGCTTTACTCGAACCCGAGTCCCATCCAATCCGGGGAAGTGCTCTGGACCGTTATACTATCGCAGTCAATCAACGGTGACACTCAATCGGACTGCACAGAGGGCGTAGTGGTTTAGATACCGGCCTCCCATCCGAGTGTTTGTCATGTACAACGCGACAAAAAAAAAGCCACTGCTATTCGGATAATTGCTACTAAAAATCGCCATTGTGTACCCTATAAAGCGCTGTCGTTGCATTATTTATTGTTGATAACAGCAGAATACCAACATGCCAACAGTATCTGTTAACTGCTTTTGGATTTAGGTATACCTGTAGCAGAGCCAAGTTGCGGCTGTTTGTAATGATCCACTCTAAGAGTTGGGGACCTTAGGAGTGAGGAAGTATACCACCGAAGGAATGTAACATAGTTCCAGTGGCCCGCCAATAAAGGCGGAGGACGGCACACGGCGGGTTTCTTTAGTGGGTGAAGGCCCCACACTACCCTGTTCGTTGCCCCGAACAACGGGGTGTGCGGTTAGGTAGATTTTTTTCCGCCTAAACAAAAAAAAATTAGTGAGGATGTTACTTATTCGGAGTCTGGGTATACTGTGCTATGAAACGAAGCGCCGCTCCGCTCCACTTTCACAAATAATTTGTTCTTTAAGTGACAATCAGCTATCTTTGTCTATGTACAGGTTTTATTATAGACAGTATTTTGAAGCTAAATCGTGTAATCAGAAATCGATAGGTATACCTATAATTATAACATGTTCACTTTCATTTGCAACATATTTTTTTTAATTTTTAGTGTTTAATAATAATACAATTAGCCATGCTACTTCTAGTGTCAGGCACACAAACACATCACACAATCTCTTACCGACAGATCTGTTTCCACTAATATCTGTAGTTAGAAAAATATTTTCTTTTATAGTCTATCTACACACAAAAATGCATGCAATACGCTTTTGCGTGGTGATGGATTAAAAAAAATAGTGTCCCTACCACATTCCTGATTCCCTTCCATGTCGTAAGAACTAACTAAAGAAGTAACTTTGGACTGACAATAGCACTGTTATAGAAAGAAAGCAAAACCCTTTGGTAACCAGACCAGTATGACAATTTCCCTCCGGTAGCGGCTTCCCCGGTAGAGGAGATTGTAAGTGAAAGCAAATATAAATCATATAAAACACCTTAATTAGCTTATTAGATAAGAGCGATGATTCTCAATACAAGTATTTCAATAATAGTACTTCAACGCTTAGGCTTTTCTAAGGTATTTTGTTCTAAATTCAAACTTAAAGCCTTTGGTTTTTCAAAAGTACATTGTTAACCTAGGGATGAAAGCAACCCCTCGAACTATTGGAACCCTCGCTACGCTCGGGCGCCAAACCCCGTCTCGGCACTAAATAAGTTATCCCGAGGTAAACACTGTGCTTTTCATTACGAATACGAGGAAACTAAAAATAAAAATCATGAATTAGCTAAAGAAAAAATGGGAGACTAAAAAATTTAATTTGGAATCGCCGTTTTCCCGCCGATTTTGTTTTTTTTCTGTGGCCTGTCAGCTATTCAGCCATTATTTTTAATTTTATTCATTGAAAAAATATAAATCTTAGTTATTTTAAAGATATTTAGTTGCAACTATATTAAAATAAAGTCATATAAAAAACAAATTTTTTAATAAATACTTAACTTTATGTTATTTCAATTTTACATCGCGCTGTAATTGACTGGCTGTACAGAAAATAGAACTGTTTTTTTTAATAATTACTCAGCTGTCAGTTGAAAGTAATTCTCCCTAGGGCTGAAAAGTATTATTTTCAACCCGCTCCTCAGGCAACTTCAGGCCTACTTTCAGAGCATGAGTAATGAAAAATAATTTTCGATTTTATTCAAAATCGACGTATTTATAATGTGTGTATTCGTTGATGAGTCCTTCAGAAAGATAATGGCAGTCGCCCAGTGTAAATACTAACATAATAATCTCGAATCTAAACGACATTAGTCGGACAGAAAAAAATTGAGAATAATAACAACGACAAAGTAAAAATTATATTAAGCATTTACTTTTTACTGATATTTTTATTAAACTAAAACTTACATTAGGGTCGAATTTGAGATTAGGTGCTGTAAGGTACGCTGCCCGGCCGTCGTTCAACGTTATGCCGAACCCGCAAACAAGAGGAGAATATTCAATGTCATTCACGTGTGTGTTATCTTCTAATATTGGTTCCGCTAAAAATTATAAAGTCTTAATAAGCGGTTGGTCAATATAGGCGGAGTCATAATAAACGGATTCTACTGTATAGTCGTCGTGTTCAGTGACAGCCGTAGTGAAACCAAGGACAGTGACATCGAGTTCGATCAGTCCAGTCATAGGCATAAAGGTGGACAAGATGTAACACCTTTGTCCTAAAGATGTTAAATATTAAAAAAACAACATAGTTACAATGTTTTTTTTTCTGACTTAAAAGAATATTACCTTTTGAGACTTGCTGATTAATTGAGAAAGGTATTCGACCCAGGTCCAGGCAGTAGTCCCTGTTTTGCGTGCCATCCCAGCGGTACCGGAGCAGGTGCGCTCTAGTAGTGCACACTAGAATCTCCGTGCCCGATATACAGCACATACGCGTGATCTGTCCATCCCATACTAGAACTTCTTTGAACTGAGGAATTAAAGTAATTACATCAATTGTAGTGTTAGGTACCAAGTAGGAGTCCGGGCCCGAGAGGGTCGGTACCATAGTACTATCTACTGTGTTACCGGCCATGAAACGGAATGAAAAAAAAAATGTTGACGGGCCTCGTGGCGTAGTCGGTTGTGTAACAGACTTCCGTGCACGAGGTCGTGGGTTCGACTTACACTCCGGACAAATATTTGTGTGATGAACACAAATATTTGTACTGCGTCTGGTTGTTTTCTATCTTAATAGATATGTATATATTTACAAAAAAAAAGTAATATATCCGTAATCTGGTACCCATAGCACAAGCATTAAGCTTAGTTCGGGACCAGAGGACGTTGTGTGAAAAATGTCCGTGAATATTTATTTAAACACCTCGATATTTTGGTTGTAACGGGAGATTCATTCATTCTTTTGTATAGTATGTTATAGTTGACGCTATGAGC
Organism: Leucoma salicis; assembly: GCA_948253155.1. Taxonomy (NCBI): domain Eukaryota; kingdom Metazoa; phylum Arthropoda; class Insecta; order Lepidoptera; family Erebidae; genus Leucoma; species Leucoma salicis. The sequence goes on along the minus strand of OX411820.1, from coordinate 17,378,974 downwards.
GACGGTTACCACTTACCATGAGCTAAGCCGTGGCTCGTCTGCCCCTATGATCTGACTGCACAGATGGCGGAGTGATTTAGATACCGGCCTCCCGTCTGAGTGTGGTGGGTTCGATTCCCACACAGGACAACTCTTTATGTGATCCAAAATGGTTGTTCCGATTCTAGGTGTACTTTGTGTCCGTGAAATTGTGTGTTTGTAAAGTCCCCAGAGTTAGAGCAGGAAGTTGTCTTTTAAAAAAGAAACATTAAAAAAGACGTGATGTTTTATAATCGGATTTCAAAAACATGTGTTAATGAAAAACTAATTTAAATACTATGTACGATTCAGTCTATTTCCTGCCTGAAATTTTTTCTTTAAATATAAACTAGCATTTTCCAGCGTGGAATTTAACGTTTTACATTTATGTGCGGTCCCTAATTCTTTTTCGAAAATGAAAGTAACCTGTTACGCCTTAGAATCATCAGCTATCTGTCAGTGAAAGTCTCGTCTAAATCAGTCTAGCTTTTTCGGAGAACAAATCGACAGATAAATAAATTAAATTTCGCTATTGGTTATAAGTACCGTATATACTTTCATACGCATTAACTATTAACGCATTAATTATTAATTAATTATTATTTCATACGCATTAACTCTGTTAATTAGCCATTACAAACAGACACGTCAATTTTATTTATTTGTATAGATATACAAGGACGGCCGCCAAGGAACAATTTAAACTGTTCTTCAGCGACCCATGATAATTTATATACCTAAACTTATTACTGTTACACATAGGTAATTAAAAAAATAATAGATTGTTTATTCCTGGCATATCCTGGAAACTGAGACAAATTTTGATACAACAACCTCTTTCTTGGACACGAACGTTATCTTTTTAATACGTGAACGTGACTATTGAACGCAAAACATAACGCTATCGGTATTCATTATTATGTACTACTGATAAGTATGTTGGTGAAAGCGTTACAAATGTTCACTTAGAGATAACATCACGGAAACAACCATATTACCTGTTTCAAATTCCATGGTATTTTAAGAACACAAGTGCTGAATTTATTATCATAATTCGTAGCTTGTACATACCAATTAACATAACCAAATACTTCATAAAATGACTATACATTATATACAGATGTTTTATCTATATCTACACTAATACTAGTCGTTGCCCGCGGCTCCACCGCAGCCAAAAGCTAGTTTTGTTCCTGATATAATAGCGGGACAAAATGTATACCAGTTTTTAAGTCTAATTTAAGAGCTATCAAATAAAAAGTTTCATCAAAATCCGTTCAGTAGTATTTCATTTTACGTACGGGAAATTGATAATCTTGGCTTCGATTTACTAAAACATCCCTGGGGCTTGATTGCGCAAAGCATGAGATGACATTGTGCAAACTATTTATAATTTTAATTTATTTAAAAATATAACACCTGCACTAAGGAATAATCCTTGTATTGCGGGCGACTTTGACAAGGATACAATTTCACGGACACAATGTACACCCAGACTCAGAACAGCCATTTGTGAAACAGGCGGGAGGCCGGTATCTAAACCACTCCGTCATCTGGGCAGTCAACACCAGGTGTTTCACGACTGCTCACGCGGAATAGGGTGGTTATCCAACCCTACTAGCGTAATGCAATAGTGATAATTGCTTACTTCCCTTAGTCTACTAATTCAAAAACCGCTGGAAATACATTATAAACACTAGAAAACAATATTCACATGAAATAATAAACTTCAGTAAATTGTTTATAGAACAAAAACTTCCTTGAGTGTTCCTTAAAGTTGGTCCCGACGTACCTTGAGATTGACAGTTGTTTCCTCACCTCGAGTGAGGAAAGGCGTCGAGTGGAGGAGATTTTTTGCAACTAAGAATACCAAACTCCTTGAGTGCGCTTGAGTGGAGTCGAGAAATTTTCGAGGAACCGTCTTAGAATATGGGTGTTAATTTAAGTTTATTTCATTTTAAATGTAGGATAAGTAAAACATTTATATATATTTTTTGGTGAAACCGTAAAATCTTAATAAGTCCCCTGATATTATAAATTGGCCGTGTGGGGCCGGCTTTAGAATTGTCGCACCCCTCTCTCTCTACCCATGGGAGTCGTAAGAGCCGGCTGAGGGAATACCGGGGGAGTGGGCAGCAGCACTCCTTCGAGTATTAACAACATCCACTGCGATCGCCAACCCGCCTGCCATGCGTGGCGATTATGGCACTATCCCCCATTCTTGGGGAGGCCTATGACCAGCAGTGGACGTTAAAAGGCTGATGGATGGATGGATGGATTATAAATACGAAAATGAGTTTGTTTATTTGTTACGCTTTCGTGCCGTAACTACTAGAACCATCATCATGAAATTTTGCATATAGGCAGGAATTGATAGTTCCATAGAGTGACGAATTTATATACGAGACCATGCGGACTGAGTACCGGGTAGATACTAGTAAAAAATAAACAAAACAAATTTGAAACAATTAGTATTATATTAAATAGTGTGCGAGACCTCTGATAATGCTTGAAGACGGGAGTAATCAGTGTTACCTATACAATGAGAAATGTTGGTGTTACTATCAACCATTTTAAGAGAGCTCCAACAATTATAAGAGACTGGATCCATTACTCGTAGACTAGAAACAGGCTGAACAAAGTGCACGACAGCGCAGGAGGATCGATATATGGTGTCACAAATTTAGAGAAATGGACTTCAAATGGTTGTTGAAGTCAAAAATCACCTACTACATGCTGGAGGGAGTAAACGAGTACCTGTACAGTGAGTCGGCGTGTTGCTGAAGAAAACTTGAAGCCATTTAGACCCGAAAATTGACAAATTTAATGTCAAGAGTAATGTCGAGGTTCACGCTATACGCGCGATGGGAGGCAAAGTCTTCAGCGCCACCTTTATACAAGATAAGCTTATCATCAAACAGCTCAGATAGTGTTTGACTATCTTGAAGATGTCGCTATAACACGCATGGAGTGGCTAACAAGAAGTCCAGACTTAAAACCCACCGAACATGCCTGGGACGAACTGGGATGTGGAACCATATAAGAGTTGTATTTTAACGTTATTGTAGGAGTAAAACAAAAAAAATTATGCGAGATAATTGCATATTTGATACCACAGCAAATTTTTCAATATTTTGTGTAAAGTCGTGATTTTTACTTAACTTACTGTTATTCAAAATATACTTTATAAGTTTTATTTAAGTACCATAAAATTGTCTATTACACAGACTTTATTCCATAAAACTAGCTCCAATATTTTCGAAGCTGTTGAGGTTTTTGTTAGTGACCCGCTTTCATTGCAGCCTAAAATAATTATGGTATACAAAAATTACGCCACGGATATCAACGCGAAACGCAGGGTCGGGCCCTCAGATGCGAGAGTTGATTTTTTATAATCATCAGTTTTACATTTTCATTTATCTTTGCACATAACTCTACGCAGATAAAGTCACGGACTCTTAATAATTAACCCTAAACTTTAAATTTTACCATACTCTTAATATTAAAGTGTGTTTTGGCGAGCAGCTAGTTGTTACATTGTTACATTTACGCGGTAAAACAATATTTTCACTCTGGCTACCTATTTATTTTTATTTTTTTATGGAAAAGAAAAGAATAATGTTTGGGTTTCTGTCAGTAGCCTTACTACACAAGATTACTTATTACAATATTGTAAGTTAAAAATAAACTTTAAAGAAAAGATCTCTATTTTTGACAAAACTTCTTACAAAGGAGTTCTTGGTGTACTTTTTAAAACTCCTTTATATCACAAGTACAAAGAGCTAACTTCTTGTCTTGTCTTTCTAAATGTATGTAATGAGGTTTACAGATTATTTAAAGCTAAATTGCTGAGGTGTTTATCTCTACAATACATAAAAAAAAGTTCATATAAATAGAACTTTAATTGCAATTCAATACAATTATGAGCTATGGCGGAAACTGCATGGTCTAGATATAGCCACCACAGATATTATTGACAAAAGCAGTCATATTCAATATATAGGAAGGCGGAGTCAGGAGTCTCCGAAACAGATGAGCATGTATATGAATAGAATTATGAATGTTTAGAAAGCGAGAGATGTATGCAAGAATTACACTTTGGAACTCTGTTCTCTCTCCCTTTCCCGCAAGGGAGATGGAGTGATGATAAGTAGGTAAGATATTATTATTAGTATGATATTTATGACATAGTTTCTTTATAACCCATATATGTAGTACAGTTGGGCCAAGTTGGTTTTTGTACTATATTGTAACCTTAATATTAGATTCTTATTATCTCTCATTCCAGCCATAATAATAAACAACCAAGATTCAATTAGTCAAATAATAACCTGTATTATCTTGAGTGATGGAATGATTTCTTTTACAAATAGCTCTGCTGAATCCCGTCGTAGACTGGCAGTAGGTGGGTCATATTGCTGGTATGCTGTTTGTTCACTTTGAGCTTCTACAATATACAAAATTAAATGGCCTTCTGAAGTCTGGAATAAACAAAGCAGAATTATTCTATCATTTAGGTTACATGTCAGGTTCCTAATGTAGTAGTGGAGTAAAACATATACCAGTTTTTAAGCCTAATCAAGACTTATTAAATAAAACAATTTCATGAAAAAAATATATTCAGTAGTTTTAGTTTGATGTGCAAACAAACAAACAGACATTAATTCTAAAAAAAGTGTGCAGTTCAAGGGCCTCCATAGTCTAATTAGATATATTTTTCTTAAATATTCAATGTACAAATACAGCTCTGTTACAGCTTTATAATAGTGCAGATTTCATTAAATAAAATTGAATCATCACACAAAAGTTATTCAGAGTATTGGATTTTATAATAACATTTATATTTAGGTTTAATATGTTTTGGTAACAAGTACAGTACTAGTAAACATTGTAAAGATATCTGCTATAGCACTGAAGAGCTTTGATCATTATAAATTACTGACAAAGTGATTAATAACTATTATATATTTTAAGCTAATATAATAATAATATAGCAAAACTTACTGAAATGCATATCATAGAAGAGTCCGGCTTCCACTCTACACCAACATTAACACCAAGCCTCTGAAGAGATTCAGCACTCCTTTTGTGATAAACAATGGGCACAGTTGGCTGTAACCAATATTTCAAAAATGGTTAAATGTGAAATTGCAGTACTTCTACTTCCTGGTTGATTTTATAAATATAACATAACATATATATTTATAGCTATTTCAAAATGAACAATTGATCAAAAAGAAAAAAGTGTATAATTTTAGCGGCCAGCTGAAATTTTTAATAGATAATAATACTTGAAAACAGCTACAGTACTAATGAAGAGATTGTAACATAAATGCTCGCAAAAATCAATTACCTTACAAAACCAAACAGTGAGGCAGTCATCGCTTAAAGAGACAAACAATATTTTGTCTCTATTGGACACGATTTGTTTTATAATTTGATTATCAGCGCCCAGATTTTTCAGAACTTTGGGCCATCCTATCGGGAAGTACATTTTGCTCGTACACCATTTGCCACTGTAGAAAGCTTATTTTACACACGTAATATAATTTTGACTTATTGAATTCTTCTGCTTCTACATGAAAAAATTATATTGTTTTAAAAATTAAACTTTTTGTAATTGTATCATTATTTGCATGCAACCAATTTTTTTTTTTTTTTTTTTTAATTTTTTTATTATAAGCTTTGGCAGTGCCATCAGCCTAAATTAATCTTAAAAACTATTTACAAAATTAACATAAAAATTATTAGACAAAAACGATACATAAATAAAAAAAAAATGTCTAACAGCAAACGAAAAACTAAATAGATTCTATCGTATTTATAACAAAATTATAAATTGCATTGTATAATGATGGAAATTTTAGTAAATTTTGTACAGAATTCGGAACGTGGTTTACAAATACAATGTCTAGGTAGGCATTGACAGGCATTGACAAAATAATAATAACCTATCTAAATTGAACTTGGGTCACAAAAATCGCAATTATTACAATATGTGCATGATGCACACAGAACAATATTACTCAAGAGATGATGCATCACGAATAACATTAATTTTAAACAAATGAGAAGGAACTCTGAAGTGGCCTATACGCAATCTAAACATAGTAACTATATAATGTCTACCATGGAATTTAGAGTCCTTTTCAAACCATGTCTTAAGAGACGGGGTAGGCAAAGATTACAATTGGGGGTAGGTTCAATCTCTTCTAACCATTTGCCCTTAGTAATCCTACTATGACTTAAAAGCATATTCCAACGCTTCATCATGATCTGTTTCAGAAATGGGACTAGATCAGTAAATGGAATCTTGCAAGTGCAAGAAGAGCAGTTTTGAGACTTCGTCAAACTATCAACGAATTTGTTGCCCATGATTCCAGAGTGACCTGGAACCCAAGCAAATTCTATTGTAATTTCTATGTCGCTCAGAATGCCGACATAATGTCTTATTTTGTATAATAAATAATTGTGAGAAGCTGATATAGTTTTGTTTTTAAGTGCTTGCAATACACTCATAGAGTCTGTTAATATTAAGTATTTATCTTTCATTAATTTATAATTACATATAACATATTCTAGAGCATGTATAATTGCGAGAGCTTCAGCTGAAAATACAGAACATAAATTATGACAACAATATGCTCTGCTTAACTTTAAACAAGTAACATAAAAAGCAAAACTAGTGCTATTTGAAGTTTTAGATCCATCTGTATATATAGCAGTAAAATTGCTTTTGGTTTGTAAGAATTCTAGAAAATCAAATTTATGTTTATATTTGTGTATAATGATATGAATTTCCTTGATAGTATCACAATATCTGAGAGAGTAACATGGGAGAGTTTTTGACCAAAATATGATGTGTTTAATGTATAGTGCTAAGCATGTCAAATGCTAAAAATATATATAAAAAATATCTAAATACAAAATATGATGTCTTGAAATTCATAGTTTAGAAATGAAATTGATTCACTTAGAGATGATGTTACCCGTAATGAACTGTGGTTATAATCAGGGAAAGTGAAGTTTTCCAACCATCTTGAAACAACTTCATTGTCTCTGCTCACTAGTTTAAGGTAGTATTTGTCAGTAATATACGAACGTCTAACTGTTAAAGGGACAATGCCAGCTTCAACTTCTAAAGAGTTAATTGGAGGACATGGCACCCATGATTACGTAGTGCTCTGTTTTGAATAAGATCAAATTTTTTAAGTAAATGAGTAGCTGCATTGTAGTAAAACATGCAACCATAGTCAAAATAGCTGTGCACTGTAGCTATGTATAATTGTTTTAAAACTGGGATCAGAGCCCCATTTCAGCCCTGTTAAAGACGTCATGATATTTAATGTAAGTTCAGCTCTGCTACTTATGAAATTTATATATTCTACCCAAGATAATCTATAATCCAGAATAATACCTAGGTATTTATAGCAACTATTCACTTTTCACCATTTCTAGAAAAAGCAACCACAAGACTTATTTGTATTAATATCTAACTTTAATTTAGAGCTGAGAGTAGTGTGTAAAACTTTTAAACAACTATTCATTACTGATTCTGCTTTTTTAATATTGGAATCCTGACTGTATACTACTAAATCATCAGCATTATGTATAATATGTACTTAACAGATGTAGGTATATTTTTCATTAAAGAAACTAAACTTAAAATAAAAATTTAATGGTGAAATTACAGAACCTTGTGGACTACCCTTGTAAGATATATTTGGACCATAAATCTGATTTTTTACTTTCAGTTTTACTTTGCGTTCATGGAGGAAATTGAATAGCCATTCAAGTAACATTCCCGGCAACCCAAGTTTATACAGACTCTTGATTAAGAATCCATGATCTATGTTGTCAAAAGCTCCTTTTATATCAAAGAAAACAGCTATGGTATGCTTATAATCATGGAAACCATTGTAAATGTCACCAATCAGGCAACTGAAACTATCTATAGTGCTTTTCCCTTTGCGAAAACCAAACTGATTTTCTGGTATTATTACATTTTTTTCTACATACCATTCTAATCTGGATTTTAACATAGTTTCAAATAATTTTGAAAAACATGAAGTTAGTGAAATAGGTCTATATGAATCTAGATTTCTAGGATTCTTATTAGGTTTTGGAATAGTAATTACATGTTGTTCTTTCCAACTATCAGGAATTTTTTTAGAAACCCAAATTGGTTTAAATTTCTAATAGCAATTGCTTAGAATTACCTGTAAGATGTTTTATCAAAATATAAGAATACCCATCAGGGCCAGGAGTTGTGCTTTTTTTATTTTCTAGAGCGGTAGTAAATTCAGTTATATTGAAAGCCTCTAGTAACCATTTTGCTGAATTATGTCCAGTACTGTCAAAATATTTTTTTAAGTTTAAAGTACTGAACTGTTTCAAAGGGCATATTTTATCTAAATAATTTCGAGCATTGTCACTGTATTGTAAATAATAAATGTTACCTAGTATATTTTTAGAAAACTTAAATTTGCGTATATGATTCCAAATAATTTTAGCTGGTGTACACCTGTTAAATGTGGAGCAAAGAGTACTCCAACTTAGACGCTTTTGTTCCAGAATAATAAGCTTTTTCTTGGCATCAAGTTTTTTATATATTATGTAGTTTTCATAATTAGGAAATCTTTTATACGAACCTAATGCAATCCGGGCCTCAAAAACTGCTCTTTTACATATATCATTCCACCATACAGATTTTTTCTCTACCCTTTTATAATTAAAAGCAGAAACAGTCCTTTTTGTGGTAGATAATAATAGAATTAATTCTATATTCTTAACGAACTTATTGTAATCCAATAAAGTATCACCTGTGAGGTGAAATTTTGAAAAGATGGTATTACATTCTTCTTAGAATTTACTCCAGTCAATTTTATTGTAATTAATAGGAGGTGTAACACACGAATTAAATTGATTACGATTTTTGTTTAGCTCGTGATTTTGATTAGGATATATCAGACTTAATTGAACAGGGTAGTGATCACTGCTCAAAGGATCATCTGCTACGGAAAATTTGCAGCTAGAATTTAATGGAGTTGATACAAAAACTAAATCTATAACACTGGCATTTTTACCAAAGGGTGCTAAAGTAGTGGGGTTATGATCGTTAACGCACACAGTATTGTGGTTTTCCATAAACTCCTGTAATAAATTACCTCTTTTATCGTTTCTGTTTGAGCCCCAAGAGGTGTGGTGGGCATTAAAATCACCAATAATAATATAATTACGGGATTTGATTTTAGAGAAAGCATTACGTAACAAGTCTAATTTAAATCTTCCAGGTGGACAGTAAACGCATAATATATCAATAGAGAGAGTGCTAAGATGCAGTGTTATTAATATATTTTGAAATGTATATGAAGATACAGCTCTAACAACATCTACTGAGTATTTATTTTTTACAGCAACAAGTACTCCACCATGAGGCCGTTCCGAATCCGCTCTAACTATATTGTAGCCTTTAAGTTTAAATGATTTTGTATGATTTAGCCAAGTCTCATTTAGTAAGATTATATCCATATCCAGGTTAAGAGAATTAATGTAGTTGATAAATTGATCTAGTTTGGAGTAGATACTTCGAGCATTCCAATGTAATATATTAAGTTGTGAATAAAACATAAATGTTACTTAAAGTTAGCTATTAAGGACTCTTTTATTACTCTGGACGAAACAGTAAAACCCTCCCCTTCATTTCTTTGTAAAATGTCTATTATAGTTTTTGTAATACTATTTAATACAATATCTGAATTAATTATCTCTGAGATGGTGGCTCTTTTCTGGGGAGAAGGCCCCGTTAGTGGTGTAGGTCTTTTATGCTTAATAACATTACAATTGTATTCGGTAAGGGAGGAAAATCTGTTTTAATGTTTTTCCCAGTAACAGTTGCATAAGTCATATTTCCTAAGATTTTGTTTTTAATGTCAGATAATTTCGCAGACTTAACAGGACATGAATTAGATATAGCTACATGGGAGCCACTACAATTGGAGCATTTAACATAGTTTTATCAGGACAATCTTTTAGTTATGGGTTTGTGAAGAGATGGAGCAAATCTGGGCGTTTTTGCAACTCCCACTGTCATGATTGAATTTATAACAATTAAAGCATTGTAAAAGTGGCCTTACGTATTCACGAACGTCGAACCAAATGTTGTCGTAGGTCACGTGGTCGGGTCTTGACGTAGACAAGAAAGTTATCAGGACAGTTCTAAGGGGGAGGAATGTGCCGTCTTGACTTCTTTTGGAAACGTTTGACACCTATTACTTCGCAGCGAGCTTCCAGCTTACGAAGGAGATCTTCTTCAGAAATATCAATTGGAATAGTTATGATGCCTTGAGATTCTATATGGTCAAATGGAATTTTGGCCATCCACTTATTTTCTTGTAATAAAGACTTGCTTAAGATAAAGCTGTTAGCATCTATTTTTGTTTTAAAGTAAATTTTTATGAAGTAATTGCTGGTTTGTTTCACAAAACTGATACCGGAGACTGTTCTTCAATATAAAATTTACTTTAAAAATATCTACCTTGCATCTTTCATTACCATCATCAATTGATAGCAAAATGGGATATTCTTGCCTTTCCTCGGTGTAAATATGATGACAATCTTTAAACAGGCCCCTTTTAGTTGAAATAAATTTGAGAGACATCTTATTCAATGGTGCAGTTTCGTTGTCGGAAGATAGTAATTTTCTTTTTAAATCCTCACCGCCACTTGATTCATTCATATCGAATTATAACTAATTATAAAACAACCCAATCGCGTATAATTAATTAAAAACAGCTAATGTTAAGCAATTAAAATTTAAATAATATTATTTAATTCAAAAGACGCGCCTATTGCTTTCCCGCCTTTTTCTCCTCCTGGCATGCAACCAATACAAATACAATACAGATTTTTTATTTTTATTTAATTTGTTTGAGGCGTTGGAAGAACCATCTGCCTAACAGTAACATAAACATCGTTTATTCTCTCATCACACGTAAGTTTAGTTCATAATACAAGTCATAGTCGAAGTCAGTCATATAAAATTAGTCAGTCAAGTCAAATTCCCACTCCAGTTAGACGATGGCAACCTTACTGAAGCTTCTATGGAGTTTTGGAGACAACAGGAAAAAACACGTTATGTCGCACTACATCACTTGCCAACACTTATGCACATACACAAATAGTTAATAAGCAAAAGGCCACCACTTTTACACATTAATACTTGAAATAACACAAGTTTAGGAAAATAATGCAGAGCGACGACATGATCTTCTTATCTTATCTTCTTGTTTAATGGCTCTTGTTGTGGCAGTGTGAGCACAATTTCGCCAATATCGAGTATTAATTTAAGGTAGACCGTCAAACGAAGGAAATTTGTTCGGTGAAAGAGAAATAAACGGTGAAAAATGAGTCCAACACGACGGATTACCATGAGATATACACTGAAACAAAAAATACAACTCTAACTACATGACATAAAACTACTTATAGGAATACAATATAAACAAAACCAAAACTATTTTTTTTTTATAACTAAATACCCTTTACCTCTATAATATGTACATACATTTACAATTTAATCTTATTAACTTTTATGAATTTACAAAGTGTTTTAATAAATGGAGTAAATGCAAGAGACAAAAGAAGTTTAAAAGATGTAGGACGAGAGATTTCAGTTGGTAAAATATTATATAAAGAACAGTTTAATTTAGGGCAACAAAAGAATATATGGTTTATATTTCCTTGAGCCAGACCACATTCGCAAATGGAATTATCTCTAATCCTAAGTTTAGCAAGGAATACCGGAGTGCAAGAATGGTTTAAACGTAACCGACAGATGGTAGAGGTGGTAGCCTTATCAGCCTTTTTGAATTTAGAAAACCAAGGTTTGTGGGGAATCTCAGGTTGAATATCACCATAAAATTTCCCTTTAACGTTTTTAGAAATATGCCATTGTTCAGTCCAATCCTGAAATAGGACTGATTTCAGGGAGGCACAGATGTCATATGAATATACATGAAAATGATCAAGGGAACCTACAACTGCTGCAGACTTGGCACACCAATCAGCTGACTCATTACCTAGGATACCCATATGACCAGGAATCCAAGCCAAAATAATATTAATACCAAGTTTATGACATTGGAACAATTCATCTTTTATTTGAAAAATAATTGGAAATTTTGATTTAGACCTGAAAGGATTAGATAATATTGCTTGTAGACAACTTTTAGAATCTGAAAATATTAATGAATTATTTAAATTATGTGATTTCACAAATTTAATTGCTTCTAAAATTGCTATTGACTCTCCAGTAAATACTGATGAAGCAGATGGACATTTGTACTTTAGCATGATTCTTGTGAAAGGTATCCAAACTGCTACACCTACTGCATTATCTGAAGATTTAGATGCATCAGTGTACAAAGTGTACCAGTTCTCAAATTCACTTTGAATTTTTTGTTGGAAAACCTTATTGGCCTCAATTGTATCTTTATCAATACCAAAATTCAAAATAATGTTGGGCTGGAAAATCAATGTATCATAATCAAGAGAATATAATGGTAGACTGGGATTTTGATAAACTGGATTGGCAAGATTGTTAGATAAACAATAACTGCGGAGAATACAAGGGAAAAGGTGAGATGATTGTGTGTTATGAGAGTTATAAAGTTCAGACAACTGTCTCAATTTAGGGATAAGGGGATGATCAGACCATTGAGTTAATTTAAAAAAAAATCTGTTGGCAAGGTATTGCCTACGTAGTGAAAGAGGAGGTTCAACACACTCTACTTGCATCGCATTAATAGGTGAAGACTTCATAGCCCCTAATATTATACGTAAACATTTAGCTTGAATTTTGTCAAGTCTCTTAAGAACGGATTTATTACAAGGGTCTAAGATAAAAGAGGCATAATCCATATGGCTACGGATTATGGCATTATATAATAATTTCTGAGTAAAAGGATGAGCACCCCACCATACCCCAGAAAGAGAACGGAGGATATTAATGTTCTTTTCACATTTCTGTATAACATAATCAAAATGAGAAATACCAGATAATTTTGAATCAAGCCATAATCCTAAAAATTTTACTTTGGTCTCTTGAGGTATCACATTCTCATTAACTCTAACTGTGATATTAGGAATAATCCGTTTTTTAGTAAATATCACTACTTTACTTTTAGAAGCTGATATAGAGAGACCATGCTCTAGGAGCCAGTCAGATAAGTACCTTAGAGCAGAGTTTAATTGGATTTCTGCTTCTTCTATAGATTTAACTGAAGTATAAAGAGCTATATCGTCCGCATATTGCAAAATTTGACAAAAAGATAGTACTGTAGACTCTAAATCACTGGTGTAAATACTATATAATAAAGGACTTAATACAGAACCTTGCGGTAAACCTTTCCAAACATATCTAGGTGGAAGGAAAGAATTTTGATGTTTGATTGAAATGGATCTTTCCATAAAAAGATTACATATAAAACGTGTCAACTTTGTGGGAATATCCAAATGTAGGAGTTTATTTTTAAGCACAGGCAATAATACATTATCATATGCTGATGCAATGTCAATAAAAACTCCAACTAAATACTGTTTTTTTAAAAATGATATATGAATATCAGTAGATAGTATACTAAGACTATCTACTGTACTCATACCTTTCCTAAATCCAAATTGTGATTTTGCTAATAATTTTTTGTTTTCTACCAACCATTCTAAACGATGCTTGACCATATGTTCAGAGATTTTGGATAATACAGAAGAAAGGGCTATGGGTCTGTAACTATTAAAATCTGATGCATTGCATCCAGGTTTGAGCAGGGGGATAACAATTTGATTTTTCATGTCCCGAGGAATTATACCATTTTCAAAACAGATGTTAATGAGGTCTAGATAATATTTCTTTGTATTTGGGGAAGCATTTTTTAAAAAAGAATAGGGAATTCCATCCATCCCGGGTGAGGAGTCTATTAAACCCTCTAAAGCGAGACTGAGCTCGGAAAAAGAAAAAGGTGATTCAAAATAATTAAAAGAGGGAAGGGAACATGGAAAAGAGGGAAATACATTTAAATTTGGAACAAAAGGAGGCGCCAACTTATCTGCAAATGCCTCGAGCCATACGGAGGGATCATTGGAAGAGATATTGTTATTTTTAAAGGATCCTCTAAATTTTTTAATATGATCCCATACTAAAGATGATGGAGTTTTCGGAGACAATTGTTCACAAAAATGTATCCAACCTTGTTTCTTTTTCTTTTTTAGAAGTCTAGAAGTTTGTGCAGCAATTTTTTTATATTCCAAAAAATTATCTGTTGTCATATTCAAATTGTAACGTCTTTCAGCTGCTTTCCTATTCTTAACAACTTGCGAACATTCAGGATCCCACCATGGAGGGGAAATTTTGAATTTAGATTTTTTTTTCGATTGAAAAGTCTGATCAGCACTTGAAGTAATTGAATAAACAAATTTAGAATAAATATCAACAATATTACTGGAAGATACTGGAGGAAGGGATACTACTTTACTGTCAAGTGAAGATGCATAAGATGACCAGTCTGCATTTTAAACGGTATTTAAAAGAAGGATTAAAATCAAAAATTGGAGTAGATCTATTACAGATGTTGATAAGGATAGGAAAGTGGTCACTACCATAAGTGTGATCCAAGACGTTCCAAGACAGAGTGGAAGCAAGAGAAGGGCTACATGCGGTAAGATCCACTACACTTTGAGGGTTTTGAGATGGAAATACCCTCCGAGTAGGAGACCCGTTATTAATAATACATAAATCAGCTTCATCAAAAATTTCTAGTAACAGACGTGCAAAAGAATCGTCATGGCTAGAACCCCATGAGGTGTGATGAGCGTTAAAATCACCCATCAAAATAACAGGAGGAGGAACAGATGATATTATGTACAAAATGTCTGAAATTAAGGATGAATGAGGGTGAGGGATGTATAATGATATAAATGAGATGTTAAAAATATTTACAGCGACAACATTAATGTCAGGAGAAACAGAAGGAAGATGAATTTGTGAGAAGGGAAGGTAACGCCTTACAAGTAAGGCGCTACCGGCATAGCCATCTGCCCTATCATCCCGAAGACAGGAGTAACCTGAAACCCCAAAATGGGAATTAGGAACTAACCATGTCTCCGAGATGGCAATGACAGATGGTTGAAATTTACTAATTAAAAAAAGAAGCTCATGCTTCTTATGTCTGATGCTTTTTATGTTCCATTGCAGGATGGGAACTTGATCCATTATTGGAAGTTAGGGAAATGATTTGGGCAAGTTTTTGGGCAACGTGGGACGGTATGTTTGAATTTGATTTTCCTAACAAGTCAAATATCATATTAATCAGAATTTCCAGGAGATTGACATCCTGGAGAACCGGTGGAGAATTGGAAGAGGGAACAGGAGATATAGCACAACCATTTGGCATAGCTGAAGGAGGGTTAGCAACAAGAGCCTGATGGGATGCTCTATCGTATGTTTTTCCCAGAGGCGTATGGGGGCGGGGAGTAGAGAACACAGTTTTCTTGTATGATGAAATGGGAGCGTGAGTGGATGGTTGTCTAAGTACTGATGGATGATGAGGGCTATTAATGATAGCAGAAGTTTGTGCAACTTCTGCATATGATTTACTGGATTTAGGTATTGATCGGGATGCCTCTTGGTATGATATTTTTTCTTTTGCCATTAATAATTTAATGGACTTCTGCCTACTTTGCTCGGGACAGTCCCTGCTATTAGCATAGTGAAGTCCCGAACAATGCAGACAAGAAGCTTCCGCCTCAATAACACTGCAAGAATCTCCTGCATGCGGCTGAGCACAACGGTAGCAACGAGGCTGGGATCGGCAAAGGCCTTTAACATGACCAAATCTACAGCAGTTATAGCATTGGATTGTCAGGAATTGATATAAATCAACAGGAAGGCTGGTGTGAAAACAATAAATTTTGCTGGGGAGAACTTGACCTTGGAATGTTAGGACAACTGTTTGTGTAGGGGACCAAGTTACCTTACCATCTGCGTTAATCTTTCTGTTGAGTCTGCGGGCCTTGAGAACAGGACCACATCCATTCGGCAAAATGATAGATTCCACAAATTCATCCATGGACATATCAACAGGGACCTGACGTACTACACCCATCTTGGTGATATTGTATGTGGGGATTACGGGAACAAATTTAGAAATTTCTAAAATTTTATTATCTAAAAATTTATTTGCATCATCTGCTGTTTTAAATTCAACTGAGATTTTACCTCTACCAACTTTTTTAATACCATCTGTGCAGATATTATTTATTTTATTACGTGACAGAAATTGGCCAAACTTGATTGGGCGAATAGCTGTTCCAGCGATTGGGTCTGGTTCAGCCCGGGTAATATGAACAATATAAGGACCACTATCGAAATTTGTGTAACATTTAACCCCCACAACTAGTCTGGGATGGGTATAAATATTTTGGATTGAAGCTACTGCTAGGTCTTTGTCAATAATAGTTTTTTTTTTAAGCGACTCACATTGTTGACTCGCCTGACTATCAATTAATCGGCGTTTAAGTCCGGGAACTAGAACTTGCTCAGGTGATGAAGTACCAGGACAGGGATCTGGAGGGTCCGGAGGATCAGGAGGTTCAGGCTCCTGAGTATCCGACCAAATTTCCTTCTCCATCATATAAAAGCTAAATTTACACCAAAGAAAAACGCAAAACAAATGAATGAAAGAACAATGAAACAAATAACTTACCAGTAGGTACAATATCTACATTTGAGCACAAATGATTACACTACAAATGAATATCTATCCACAAGTGATAATGCAATGAAAAATTTCGATAATTTAGAACAGAATTAAACAGAAATTATTAAAATTTGAACAAAATCTCTCTGACACGTGTGACAACCATCCATGAAAAAACAATCCTTTATTATTATAATTAAAAGTAAAGAATCGACATGATCTTCTTCGTGTTCCCGCCAAAACTCCAATACAATACAGAACTTACAGAAGTAGTATAGTAGTCTGACTCTGTGCAATACCAAAGATACAGAGTAATACGTATAACCCTTAGACGAAGAATAATAGGTATAACCAGAAAGCAATACAGTCGGCTCAGATGTCATTTTGACTGTCACTCTTGTCAGTTCCCGCAAACGTCAACGTCGTCAATACCATAGATATTAATATATCTTAAACGCCTGCTACACGGTTGTAAACCAAGGCCCCAACAGAGCTGACCTTGCTAGCTTATAACCATGTAGACAGCTGTGTGCAAACAAATTTCGTTTGACATTAAAATGTCCTTGGTTACGAGAGCTGCGTTGACAACCAAGGTCATTTGAATGGCGTTAAGTTGGCGTCCGGCCGTGTAGACAGCTGTTTACCAGTTGTGTTTGCCGGTACTGCATTCGCTGCGAGTTATCGCGCTGTACGCACGTATACCCATACGTACTTACAGCGCGACGTATCTCCGTGAATAACTTGTGCGTGTGTTGCTGATAAAATGACGGACACAAACGTTCTATATATACAATAGAGATGTGTAACTCAGGAGTGATTGATACAAAAGATGTATAATCTTTAAAATGCGTAATCAATCTTTAAATCTTTGGTTTCGAAAATACATCTTTAACTCACTAGCTCACTACGTTAGGATTGAATAGATGGAATGGATAGAATGATGGATGTAGATTTAGAATGAGACAATAGATATAGGATATTGTGAATTAAAAAGAGATAACATAAGTTGTAGGCACGCACAAACGGACTCTTGAAATACAATGACGATAGGTAGACAGAAACTTAGACTCTGTCGTTTTAGTAAAAAGCTCAAAACCAGTTGCGACTTGAGGGAATGAGAGAATAACTATATGAATCAATAGATATTTGCATCACTTATGATCAACTGAATGAATAACGTCATTCGTAACCAAAGATTTAAAAGAGAAGATTTAAAAGAGTGACTTAAATCTTTCGAAGAAAAAGATTTACAAATCCCTGATCTCATTGGTGATTTAGTTTGCGCATTTCTAATATACAACATATAATTATAAAAGAGTTTAAAGAGTAAGATTCAAGTAAATTAATTATATTAAAATGACTTAATGCTTTTCATTCTTCAAACCATCGCTTCTTCCATAGTCTTCTATTATTATCCTCACTCGAAGACACTAATACCAAAGCCACTCCTACTCTTTTAGAATTTGTTCAATTCAGCTCCATGATAAATATTTCTGCTCGAATATAGCACGACAGAATTAAGGTTGCCACCTTTTTGTGCAAATAAAGTACACAGATTATTAAATGTAGTAAAAAGTACCTACATAGTGCCAAAATAAATTACGATTTATTACACAAAGCTAAAAAATATATTAAGCATAGCAGTTTTGATATACGCATTTATATATTTTTAAGCGCATTTGCATGAACATGCTTAGCCATATAAAATAACACAATGTGCGAAAATATGAAATCGAATCTCGTCTGATCATAACTATTATTTTCTATTTTACATTTTCGCACTTAATATACTTTATAATTTTAATCATGTCAATTGCTTAAAAAATATATATATAAAAAAATATCACTATTCTTATAAAATATATGCTGCCCTTTCTGTGCAGTATCAATCAAGTCAATTCTACAAAACTTTTAGACCATAACTAGCTATCTGATTATTTATTTTGTTTGATAAAGAAATTTAAGCAAGACTATCCATATTATTAAGTTTTTGCAGATTTAAATTTTCGACTATGTAACATAATTATCAAATTCGACATAACTTTTTAAAATTACCATAAATAACGGACAATACTTTCAAATAAAGTGCGGGTGACAACCCTAAACAGAATGCTATTGGTCCGTGGTTAGCAACTACAGTTGGCAACCATGTAGTTGAAAACAGATAATCGGTCCCTAACCAAGGTCACCTTTTTGGAACATTGGTTCACAACCGTGTAGCAGGCGCTTTAACGTTTTTTTCTGCTGACCTCTCAGACTAAGAACTTAACTTAATAGACAGAGCCACGGCGTGGCTGCACTTGAAACAGCAATATTTTTTTTAAATGGTTGACAAATATTTAACCATATTTGGGCAAATTAAACGATAGTTAGAATGAGGTCTGTAACTTGGTCGCAAATAAGAAACTCTTCGTAACAAATATTTTATTGAAACAACGTTTATCAAAATAATTATTCAATAGTAAATCTACCACCCCTTCTATTCATCCAACCGTCAGTCTTAAAACGTCCACTGCTGGTCATTGGCCTCCCCAAGAGAGCACCAGAACTAGCGGGCTTGTGCTCACTGCATCCAACGGCTCCCTGCAGCTTTGAACAAATATTTGGTCTATCTGGTAGAAGGCCATATTACGCTGCGCTGTCCGATAAGTGGTTGCAACTCGAAAACCTTTTTCCACAACGGTTGTCAGTTCATCGAGCAATATGGCCTGCCCATTGACACTTCAGCATGCAAACTCGCACGGGCTATGTCAAATATTCACGTTCTACCTCCGTAATACGAATTCGATCACGTAGACTTTGACCCTTGATGCAAGATAAGTATTGCTTCTCCATAAATTGCCGTTCTGTTCGATATCTCATAAAAATAAATTTAGAGATAAGTCTGAAATCTGTTAAGTTACCTAAAGCAAGAAGAAAAAAAAAACAAAAAAATCATATAAGTATATGTTGATTAGATAAGTAATTATTATTATCATAGTTTAATATTGTTATTTATAATAAAATTACAAATTAAGTAAGTAAATGGGATATATACCCAAGAAAGAAGTGATTTTAAGTCTGAAGGGCGAGGAAAAGGAGGAGGAAGAAGATCGTATAAGGAAGATGGGGTGCTGGGGCAGCTAAAAAATATATGTTCTGGGCTACCTTCATCCAAACCACATTCGCACAGCGAGGAATCTCTAACCCTAATCTTTGCTAAGTGGACAGGTGAGCATGAGTGACCGAGACGAAGTCGGCAAATGACTGACGTGGCTCTCTTATTTATGTTTCAAAATTTAGAAAATCATGGTTTTGATGGAATGTCTTCCTGAATTGACCTGTAATGTTTGCCTTTTATTAAGCTCGACTGTTTCCAAGATCTATCCCAACTAGAGCGTAACATCAAACCAGCTAAGGGTAATAGGTCTTGTGAGCAGACTGGACTGTTCGACATACATCCTATGTGGCAAGCCTCTTTGGCAAGATGGTCTGCCATCTCGTTACCTTCAATACCACTGTGTCCGGGTATCCATGTATGTGAGGTGAATTAGAATGCCTTTAGTGTGACAGCGATTTCAGGATTGTAGGAGTTCTGTAATTGGCCTGGAATGCATTAGCTCTAATAGCTGTTAGGCAGCTTAAAGAATCTGTAAATAAGACTGTTTTATTGAGGTTATGGGACTCTATATATATCAAAGCCTCCAGAATGGCAACGCATTCGCCAGTGAAGACTGAGCATTGAGGAGGGCACTTGAAACTGACGATAATTTTGAACTTTGGAATCTAAACTGCAGCATCAACATAGCTTTGACCAATTGACTTAGAAGCATCACTGTACATAACAAGCCAGTCCTTCCACTTGTTGTTATTTGCTGATTTCAAAAGCATATCTGAACCAAGAGTATCTTTGCTGATGCCCAAATCAAGCATAATATTCGGCTTATAGATTAGGGCCTCATAAGCTGTGTTGAAAAGGGGGTTCAGCCTACATTGGAAGACAAGACAGGGAAGACGGCGAAGTAAGATTAGGCTGGTGTATAAACAAGGAGGATCTTTGAGAGCCCAATAATCTTTAGATAATATAAAATCTGAAAAGCAGATGTAATTTGGAGATGAGAGGGTAGGAAGAGCATTGAAAAACTTTGAAAAGAAAGCGATCAGAGAGATACTGTCTCTTAATTTTAGTGGAGGATCCACGCATTCCGCTTGTAGGGCGTTGATAGGTGAAGACTTCATAGCGCCAATAATGATGCGAAGGCATTTAGATTGCAATTTGTCCAAAGTGACCAAAGCAGATTTGTTACATGGCTCCAGGAGGAATGACCCATAATCCAAGTGACTACGGATAAGAGCATCATATAAAAGTTTCTGGGAGTATGGGTGCGAACCCCACCATGCCCCAGATAAAGCGCGAAGGATATGAATATTTTTTTCACATTTCTTGATAATGTGGTTAACATGATGAGTACCAGTTAATTTAGAATCAAGGATTATGCCTAAAAATTTAACATAGTTTTTGATTGGAAAAATTTGATTTTCATATTTGATTGTGATATTGGGAACCAACCTGTGCCGAGTGAAGATTACCATGTTACTTTTGGGGACAGATATAGATAATCCATGATCAGATAACCATCCTTGTAAATATGAAATAGCAGTGTTAAGGCGGAAGGAAGCCTCTTTTATATCAGCCGATGCAACATAAAAAGCAAGGTCATCGGCATATTGGAGAATATTACAAAAGCAGTTCACGGATTATTCTAAATCATAAGTATATATGCTGTATAGAAGAGGACTAAGCACGGAGCCTTGTGGTAGACCTCTAAAAACTGTTCTTGGAGGAAGTGATGAATTTTGAAAATTAATTATAATAGAACTTGCCGAAAAATAATTTGATAAAAAATTGACGATCTTCATAGGGATACTCAGCTGAAGCATTTTCTGTCTAAGAATAGGAAGGAGGACATTATCATAAGCTGATGCAATATCAAGGAACACTCCAACCAAATATTCATTTTTAGAAAAAGCTATACGGATATCCGTAGTAAGTGTGCCTAGGCTATCCATGGTACTTAGTCCCCTTCTAAAACCAAACTGGTTTCTTGGCAGTATATTCCTGTTTTCTAGGAACCATTCCAAACGATTCTTAATAAGATGTTCTAATATTTTTGCAGAGGTGCAAGATAAGGCTATAGGACGGTAACTTGTCGGATCAGAGCTTTGTTTACCTGGTGTGAAAATTGGAATAATAATATATGTTTTCCAGTCTTCAGGGGCATTACCAGAATTAAAAATACTGTTAAGAATTTGAAGAATTAAAACTTTCATTTTTGGTCCACTTTTGCGTATAAACGAGTATGGTATCCCGTCAATCCCAGGTGAACAATCCTTCAAATTTTCAAGGACCATATTAAATTCATTCTCGCAAAAAGGTTCATCAAATCTCTCAATTGGGGTATGGTTACTGGAATATAGCCTTAACTCTTCATAAGAGGGAACCATTGGTGGTGCCAATTTTTGAGCAAATTCCTCAATCCAAACTAAACTATTATTCGAGGAGATATTTTGATTATTAAGGAGGGCACAGCAGAATCTTCTAACATTTCTCCAAACAAGAGATGGGCTTGAGGAAGGAGATAAGGACTCACAGAAAGCATGCCAACCAGATCTCTTCTTATCTGAGAGTATCTTTACAGTTTCTGCAGTGACTTTCTTGTAATTCAGATAGTTTTCCATGGACATATTGAAAAAGTAATTTTGCTCAGCGGACCTTCGTTTTTTAACTGCTAAGGAGCAATCTGTGTCCCACCAAGCTGGAGAAGGTATATTCTTTTTAGGTGGTCTCTTTAAAGGACCAGAGTTATCTGCAGATAAGGTGAGGGCTTTTCTCATCTCCATAAACAAATAAGGAATGTTAGAGTGATCAACCGTTGGGAGGTGAGCAATATATTCATCTGTTAATGCTTCGAAACGATACCAATCAGCCTTGGTAACACTATATTTTAGCCGAGGGCTAAATGGAGTCACAATATTAACAGAGTCAGGGGATGTTATGATCGAAATATAAATGGGGAAGTGGTCACTCCCATATGCATTATTTAATATCTCCCAGGATATGGAAGGCGAAATGTCAGGGGAACAGATAGTCAGGTCCACCGCACTGTTGAGATTCTGAGGATGAAGTTCGTCGAGTAGGAGATCCATCATTTAAAATACAAAGATTTAAACTATCAATAGTTTTAAGGAAGGTATGGAGTGTATCACAATAATGTGAAAAATGACCGAATTTGATTGGATGAAGGGAAATACCAGATGAAGGATCGTCTGAGAATCTGCTAACGTGTACTAAAAAGGGTGCATCGTCAGAACCCGAATAAACTAATTTGTTTTTCTCATATTCCAGGAGAGAGAGTATGTATCTTGTATAGATGGAGTAGCTTGTGATGGATCGGAAATATTTGTTTTAGTTGGAGGGTGAGTCGTCAGGTCTTTATTCGATTTACTACGTTTTCTACTAGCTAGGTTAGAACTAAGCGCATCCTCAAATTCCATGCTATTAGAGTCGGACATCGAATGGGGAATAACACGGGGAGACCTAGCGTGGGAATATATCTCCGATACTCCACCTCCGGGATCCGACGGTTCAGCGTCCATTGCGTTGGAGCGCAATAAAGGCTTACGAGATATCAAATTATCCAAACAATAATATTCGGTATATTGATAACTCAACAGTAAATATGTAAATTATTTCACCAATAATCCAAAAGACATGCGTCCTTCACTCCACCAACCATCAACCTCCACTTGAAAAAATATAAGATATTTATTCAATTCTTATTTTCAAACGAAACGATGACTCCTTGACAGTCCTTTTTCTACAATGAGATAATTAATGTTTTTTAGAGTGACGTATTTATATTTTTCTATCTATTACTATCCTTTATATTTTGCCGTGTGGGGCTGGCTTAAGAATTGTCCCACCCCTCTTCACCCATGGGAGTCGTAAGAGCCGACTGTGGGAATACCGGGAGAGTGGGCAGCAGCACTTCCTCGAGTATTAATAACAGCGATTGCCAACCCGCCTGCCAAGCGTGGCGATTACGGCAATATCCCCCAAAAAAATGAGCACCCAACAAAAAACGGCCCTCAGTCACGGCAGCTCCACTATTCCGTGGCCTAACGGTAGCGGGCCCGGTAACGGCGGAGCAGGGGGTGCGAAGAATCTCCGGTCGCGGATAGGCTACCATAAACAACGACCTCTGGCCCTGGTAACGCACAACGTTCGGACACTTTGGACCGACGAGAGAATTACCGAGCTGGAAGAGGAATTGAGCGAGATTCACTGGGACATTATAGGGTTGTCAGAAGTCCGAAGAGAGGGTGAGGGCACGACAATCCTCCAGTCCGGGAACTTGCTCTTCCACTGGGAAGGCGACCACCAGTCCCAAGGGGATGTCGGGTTTATCGTTCGCAGGTCTCTCGTAGGCAACGTGGAAAGGATTGAAAGTGTGTCGAGTAGGGTAGCGTATCTTATACTCAGAATAACCAAACGGTATTCGTTGAAGGTCATACAGGTTTACGCACCGACCTCGACACACTCCGATGACGAGGTGGAGGCCCTATATGAGGACATCTCGTAGGCCATCCACTTGTCTAAAACCTATTTCACGGTGGTTATGGGAGACTTTAACGTGAAACTAGGCAAAAGGACAGACGATGAGCTGAAGGTGGGGTACTATGGATTTGGGCAGAGGAACCACAGGGGCCAGATGCTGGCTGATTTTCTGGAGAAGGAAGGCCTCTTCATGATGAATTCCTTCTTCAGGAAGCAGCCCCAGCGAAAATGGACCTGGATTAGCCCTGATGGTTCAGTGAAAAACGAGATTGACTTCATCCTGTCGGACAAACGACACATATTCAATGATGTCTCAGTGATCAGCAGGATTAAAACTGGGAGTGATCACCGACTAGTCAGGGGCATCTTGAATATTAAAACAAAAGTCGAGAGGTCACGTTTCATGAAGTCTACGCTCCGACCAACACCTGCCCAATACCAGAACTCCGAGAGCTTTCAGCTCGAACTACAAAATCGTTTCCAATGTCTAGATGAGTGTGAATCAGCAAGCGATATGAACAGCAGGTTCGTGCAAACTGTCCACGCGGTCGGGTCGACTTACTTCAAGGCCCGTCGCGTCAATAGGAATCGTAAACTCTCGGACCATACTCTCAAACTCATGGAGAGGAGAAAAGAAATGATAGTCCAGTCCTCAGCCGATTGGGCATGCCTAAAGCGGTTAAACAGACAGATCTCCATGGCTGTGCGGCACGATATTCGCCAATTTAATACTACCCGTATTAAAGAGGCGGTAGAGTGGAACCAAGGCTCGAAAGTGTTCGCAAGAGATCTGTCTGTTGGCCAAAGTCAGTTGACTAAACTGAGGACCAACAACGGCACTATAATTTCTTCTCGAGATGAGATCTTGGGAGAAGTCCAGCAGTTCTATGGACAGTTCTACAGATCCCAGAGCCAAGCTAACTCGGCACTTTACCGAAGATATCCCGGACGTCAGCCTGTACGAGATCAGAATGGCTCTCAAACAACTAAAGAACGGAAAGGCACCGGGAGATGACGGAATCACCACAGAGCTTCTGAGAGCAGGCGGAAAGCCGGTCTTAAAAGCTCTTCAGAGGCTGTTTAATTCCGTCGTTCTCGGGGGCGACGTTCCAGAGTCGTGGACCAGAAGCGTGGTGGTGCTGTTCTTCAAGAAAGGTGACAGAACCCTCTTGAAGAACTATAGACCCATCTCGCTCTTGAGCCACGTCTATAAGTTGTTTTCTAGGGTCATTACAAATCGAATCACGCGCAGGCTTGACGACTTCCAGCCTCCCGAACAAGCCGGTTTCTGAAAGGGCTATAGTACCATAGATCACATTCACACGCTACGCCAGATTATACAGAAAACCGAGG
Organism: Leucoma salicis; assembly: GCA_948253155.1. Taxonomy (NCBI): domain Eukaryota; kingdom Metazoa; phylum Arthropoda; class Insecta; order Lepidoptera; family Erebidae; genus Leucoma; species Leucoma salicis. The sequence goes on along the minus strand of OX411820.1, from coordinate 17,353,252 downwards.
AATACAATCGGCCTCTGTGTCTGGCGTTTGTGGCCTATGAGAAAGCCTTTGATTCGATCGAAACTTGGGCGGTGCTGCAGTCCCTTCAGCGGTGCCAAATTGACAACATCGAAGTGCTGAAGTGCTTGTATAGAAACGCCACCATGTCAGTCCGTGTTCAGGACAAGAATACGGGACCGATTCAACTGCAGAGCGGTGTTAGAAAGGGAGACGTTATGTCCCCGAAACTGTACACCGCTGCATTGGAAGATGTCTTCAAGCTCTTGGACTGGACCGGATTCGGCATCAACATCAATGGACATCGTAGTCATGGCAGAATCTGTGGAGGACCTTGGCACCATGCTCAATGATCTCAGCAGGGTTTCCCGACTAGCGGGTCTCAAAATGAACATGGACAAGACGAAAGTCATGTCTAATGTCCATGTCATTTCAGCACCGGTCCTAGTCGGGAGTGCGCTTCTCGAAGTTGTCGACCATTAAGTCTACCTGGGACAAACAGTCCAGTTAGGTTGGCACAACTTCGAGAAAGAGGTTATTCGACGAATCCAACTCGGCTGGGCAGCGTTCGGGAAGCTAAGGAAGATCTTCTCGTCCAATATTCCGCAGTGTCTGAAAACGAAGGTCTACGACCAGTGTGTGTAACCAGTGATGGCATACGGAACAGAGACGTGGTCTCTGAATGTTGGTCTCATATCAAGGCTCAAAGTCACTCAGCGGGCCATGGAGCGGGCTATGCTTGGTATTTCCCTACGTGATCGAATCCGTAACGGAGATCCGTAGGAGAACAAGAGTGACCGACATAGCCCGCCGGGTTGCCATGCTGAAGTGGCAATGGGCAGGCCATATCGCTCGACGAACCGATAACCGTTGGGGACAAAAGGTTCTCGAGTGGCGACCACGTATTGGACGGCGCAGCGTAGGACGGCCCCCCACCAGATGGACCGATGATCTGGTCAAAGCTGCGGGGAGCCGTTGGATGCGGTCGGCACAGGACCGCTCGTTGTGGCGTTCTCTTGGGGAGGCATATGTCCGGCAGTGGACGTTAAAAGGCTGATGGATGGATGGACTATCCTTTATCTAAGGTCTGAGATCTGTTGTATGTCAATTAGGGATGCAGGAAGAACCAAAAACTCCCAACCCAGATTTTTTTGCAATAAAATTTAATAATAGGATAAGAATATCAGAAGTATTAGGATAAATGTAATGTTTGTTTTTTTTAAATGACCTCTCATTCATTCAATTCAATGGAGAATTATAATTCTTTTAAATTTTTTTTCTGGATCAATATAATGGTAGATTAACGTTTAATATTGTCTTTAAATTTTAATGGATTTTTCTGCAACTGACTGTTAATGTTTGGTCCTTTATCGTGACGCATTTTCGTTTCATCGAGTTTCAAATCACAATGATTCTAACGAAGTTTCACTTTAGGAATCGCGGAGACTTCGAAAAAAATACTTATCAACTTTAAAAAGGATAGTGTGGACATAAAATCATATGATTATTGCAGACATAAACTTCCCTCCTTCTTCCTCTTCTTCGGATCGTTGTTTGCGAACAGACGTGTTTCTTGTGTCCTCCTCAAAATAGTCACCAAACAGTGACGATCTTGAAAAGTGGACAAAATAAAACTATCCCGTAGAATTTCATAGGACAACTTCGGTAAAAAAAGTCTTGTGAACCTCATCATAGCAACATAAATAACTAAAGTATATGATTCACTTCCGGGTTAAGTGAGAAAAATACTTTGTTTAAATTACAAATTATTTGTGAATGAGGTTAAGAGAACTTTAGTGCGAGCGGGAATCGAACCCGCGTCCCTTCCAATCCGAGGAAGTGCTCTAAGCCACTGAGCTACCGTACCGACCTTTCGGCCATCCCAATCTCCTCATCACAATTGTATTTAGGACCTACGCCATCTATCGGAATATATTATATGCATTAATCCAATAAAGTAAGTTTAATTTTGCAATTAAAATTCATACTATTTGATGGCCCTATTAAAATATAGATCAAATAAAATATTTAAATTAGTTATAACTGGCACAGGAATACCAAGTGAACATAGCAAACAGAGATATCAGTTTATTATTGAATGCATATCACTTTTTCAAACTTAATATTATCTACACCGTGGTCATATGATTTAAGTATTGATGATTGTATCGAGGAATATTTTTGTGACAAAAAAATAAAATAACTTTAATGGACTTTTTTTGCAACTGACTGTTAATCTTTTACATTTAATACACTGTCAAGAAAGTACCGGGAAAAGATCAATAATACACAACATTTTTGTTATTCATCCAAATTTATTTTATCACCTTCAAAGTATGCTCCTTCAAAAACGATAGACTTACGCCAACGAATAATCCAATCATCAAAACATTTTTTAAACGCTGTTTCCGGAATTGAGTTCAGTTCTCGCCGCGAATTCTCCTTTATGTCTTCTACCAATCGAAAACGGGTGCCACGAAGTGGTAATTTGAGTTTAGGAAAAAGAAAGAAGTCGGCTGGAGCCATATCTGGTGAATATGGTGGTTGCTCGATGGTATTTGTTGAGTGTTTGGACAAAACTTCATTCACAATGATGAGGCCATCATTGTGAATTTGTTTGTGAAATTGACAAGGCTGTGCGAAGGCGCATTATCGTGGTGCAAAATCCAAGAATTTTCTTTTGCACAAATCTTCGTTTCGTCTAATTTGCTCTTTTAAACGCCGCATAACGCTCAAATAATATTCTTTATTTACCGCTTGACCTTCTGGCAGGAATTTCGAGTGCACAACACCGCGATGTCAAATAAAACAGTCAACATGACTTTTGATCGACTTTGGCGTGGTTTTTTCGGTTTCGGTTCAGTTGGGTCCGAAGCTTGATGACTAGTTTGCATGTCAAACTCGTAAACCCACGTCTCTTCACCAGTAACAATGCGTTTCATGAATGTTGGGTCGGAATTGACTTGTTCTAGCATGTTCTCAGCAACTCATGCGATTGAGTTTTTGGAAAAAATTCAGATCTTTTGGGACTAGCCGAGCGGAAACATGTTTCATACCAAAGTGATTATATAAAATGGTACGGATCGACTCGTGAGACACAGAAATTTCGGCGGCTATCTCTCTCAAAATTGAATGAGGATTTTCAGTCACTATTTCCTTCGCTTTTGCTTCAGTTGCAGACGTTGATGGCCTACCAGAGCGAGGCAAATCTTCTATCACATCTCAACCGCTTTTAAACGCTTTGTACCACTCATAAGCACGTGTTTTTGATAAAGTCGATTCACCGTAAGCCTTCTGTAACATTTTCAGTGACTCCGAACATGAAATTCCATTGGCGATGCAAAATTTAAGACAAACTCTTTGTTCAATGTTTTTGTCCATTATGAAATTCGCAATACACAGTAGATATGATATAACTAAAAACAGCACTGTATTTAATATAAATAATAGATGCAACTCAAACTCCGCGCCAAAATGGATAACAGTTGTTCCAATCTAACAACAACAAAAAAAAAACAAAAATTTGAATTTGGAACCATAAACAAATCATCCATTCCCAATACTTTCTTAACGTAATGTATGTGTTTATTTTCTTATAGTAAAGCATTTTCGTTTGATCTAGTTTAAATCACAACTATTCTAAAGCAATTTCACTTCAAAAGTTCATGTTTCGCTTTTTTTTTTGTCAGTTTTAATTGCAATTTTTGATTTTAGATTTCACTTCACTTTCAACATTGTCACTACTTCTCAAACTTTTCCATAATGTGTTCTTCTTGTAAATTTTGATTTTTTTTATCAGCATAAGCTGCACTGTATGCTTCATATAATTTACTTTAAATATTACCTAAATCACTTTTCTTGTTCATTTTAAAAGTGTTTCATCATTTTTAAATAAAACTACGTTTACGGATTCTATCGCGTTTACTTACCCACACGTGGGTACATGAAACCGTTGAAACAACATATCAGCCTTGGACATCTACCATCTAAGTCCACCCGTGATCATGAATGCTTTAAAGTATTCGAATCGTCGGGATAGTAGAAAATCAAGTAAAGGCGATAGAATCCGTAAACGTAGTTTTATTTAAAAATGTGTAACATTCGCGTAAATACCAGAAAGTATTAGTGTTTCATCAGTTAAAAATCACAAAATAGCAGAACTAAGAAAACGACGTTGTTCACTCGGTGAAAGTCAATTATCGAATAAATGGAAACAAATAAATCACGGCAAGGCTCAGTGTGGTGGCATTTATCAAAGGTAGTCAGCTCGTGACAATAGTACAGCGAGTGCAAATTTAGCAACAAAACAATTTAAACCTTATAGTCATGCAGACAGTTGCAACTATTTTTATGTTATTCTTTAGTAGGTATGTAGTTTAAATTGAGTTTTGTTGTAATACTTAGATATAAAATATTATATTTTAATGAAATGTGATGTCACAAAATTTAAGAACCCGCCCCTTGTCACTCAATGTCACACTTCATTGATCCCCTCCCTCCCCCTTAACGTGTGACGTAATTGTGCCATGTCAGTGGCCATTAAAAGGAAAATTAGATGCCGTATATTGGGGTAAAATTTGAAAAAATACCGTGTCTCAAACAAATTTATTCAAAAAGTAGACTTGCACCTAACATTACATAGGTATGTACTTTATCTAAAGCCGGGTCTGCTGCGCCATGTTATGGTGTTTGCAAACACGATAACATGATAATATAACCATGGTCACTGTGTTGGGGGCGTGGCCTAACTGTTTTGTTTCCATAAACTCGCTAACATGTTTGCCGACTCAGATGTATAACTTCCCCGTGTTCGCCGCGGGGGGTCCGGGGGGTAAAATTATTTATTTTTTGTTTGCGCTCGCCATAGACACGTCTTGTGAAATCTTTTTATAGTGTATTGAATACTTTCATTGTTTATGTTGTACTTTAGCGATAATGGAGTGGAATAAAGAAAATACCTTGTATTTGATATGGAAAAGATCTGTTATTTAGGATGCTACATCAACCGAAAACAAATATAAAACTAAAAAGCAAGATGCTTTTTTGGAAATTTCGAATACCTATTTTATGTGTTCCAGTGAAAGACGTAAATGCGAAATGGATTAACCTCAAGGAACAATTCAACAGAGAAAAAAATTAAATGACTGTTTTTAAAACTGATAGCGGTGCAGCTGAAATATTATATGTTTCGAAATGGTTTGCTTACCAGGAAATGTTTGATTTCATGTCGTTTTTATATTCCTCAAGAGTCTATATCTTATTTGAAAACTACTCTGGTAACCTACATTATTGAAGTTTCAGTAGGAATTCTCTAGTAATTTCTCTTTACTTATACTTATTACTAGAAAACAATAATATTATATTGTTTTCTAGTAATAAGTATAGGTAGCCTATATTACTCAGGGATACTGTAACATTCTAATAGTAGAAATAATTTTTGAAATCAGAAGGTTTTGAGTTTATTCGTTACAAAAATACAAATCTTTCCTCTTTATAATATTAGTGGATAAGTAAGTATTTATTTTGTATTCTATAGTAAAAAATTAATAGGTACATAAAAAAACTTTTATTAGTACATAACAATACACAATATGTATTCAACGCTGCAAGTTATATAAAGTTTTGCCATGGTCTAGTATGGCTAATAGCTGCACTGAATGATTTTTTGTAATTATAATATAGAATTCCTGAATTTGGTAGGCCTTCCATCACTACATGTTTCCCATCTAAGGAACCTACAGCATGAGGAAAATTCCACCTAGAGTTAAATCCTCTTGATATTATTTTCCATTCTGCTTCACTTGAAAGCACCTGTAAATAGACAATAGAAAAACAATATTTATTTCAGATACCGCAGACTGACCACCTTCACCATCATTTTATATGCAGACAACATCACCTTCTACACCAATACCACTTTTAATGTCAACTCTACCCTAATTTAAGAAGAAACTGGAGGCTATTGAGGGCTTATTAAACTATTAATAATTGATTTTCAACTATTGGTTAAATTATTGCTCTACTGTGTAATCAATAAGAAATACAGTCTACAGTAGAAGGCAAGGCAGACTTCTGAAATCAAATGTGAAAGTTGTTGCTTAGTAATTCGCAAGTGATAGGTACATTAGGCTAGTGTAACAGTCTCCCGTAGCTAGAAACCGTAAAATCGTGGAACAACATCACTACGCCATGTCGTTTGTTTATGTATATCTGGCAATATTAATGATAAAAGCTCTTCATAATCGCTTTCTGAACAGCGAAAAAAATTTTTAAATCAAATCTGTCTTCAATTTTTAATTCTTGATATAAATATTGAAAGAACGTTGCTGTAGGTAGGGTCTAACACGAAATCTATCTATTTCTTCTGCAAAGGAAGAACTAAATCCACTATCGCTAGAACCGTGGACACGTCTTCCTCATCGGAACTCATTTTAGGATAATTAAAATAGATATTAAAACAATGACTTCTCTAATTTATTTGGAATTGATCGTAGAATGGCATATGCAAATAAAAAATATCAATAGATAGATAACAAACAATATAATGTTACTCTATGGTATATAGATAATTTACTAACATAAATATTCAATACTTCAAATATTCACAGTGGACGGCCCGTTTGCTATACATGTTTTACTAACATGTTAGCAAAACAATGTTATGTTCGTAACATCTCGCTTCGGACCCGCCCATGGAGTTATAATACAACAGGACTGTGCGCTTTGTATTTCTGTGTATACAAAAATACATTTTATGCTCAATAGAGAAGGTTTATATTTCAAATGAAAAGATCAGCGAGCCAGATGAGACCGTTAGTACGGAGTGACGGTGTCCCTTTCCTTTGACACACAAATTCTTAGGCTTAGCACACACTACAAATTTTATTGACGCGATTTATCCACAAAATTCTGTGACGTTAATGGAAATTGCATGAAGCTGCACGCACTTGAGAAAATAAAATTGTGCGAGAATAATTTCAAAATAAATCTGTGTTTCGTGGTAATGTTTTGTGGAATGAAAGTGTACCTATACCTCTGATCGCATTGCGAAAAAAGAAACGCGTTGGTTCAAATTCAAATTCAAAAATAACTTTATTTCATAGGCATTATTATAAGTGCTATACTTATAATAAAGTTTATTAACATAGCTCACAAATAGATAGCACCAACAAAATTTACATAATCATTTAATACATCATTATTCGCATAAGGTACATTTTGCCTCTTGACTTAGGCAATGCCTGTATCTCAAGAGACAATCCTCGGTCAAAACATTTTAACAGATTTTTAAGATGTCTGTGGGAGCGTGGACAATTGCTCAAGGTAGGTGCTAAGTTTGTGGAGTGTTATATACTCATCTGTGCGTGAGCGTTTGTGTGCATGCATGTAGCTGTGTGTGTGTGGACGTAAGTATGTGTGCTTATGAGCTTACATAATGTATGATGTGTAACGTGTATACATATGTACTATGGGTAATATATACAATAATAGTAAGTGTGTATATATAAAATGTTAGCAGTTCAAAACCATTTTGTTTTATCTTCCAGATAATCCGAAATTGTATGATAACCTTTACTAATTAGTCTGACTTTTACTGTTTTCTTAAACTTATTTAAAGGCATGTTTCGGGAATTTTATTCAAGAAGCATATGCATTGCCCCATGAAGGATCTACTAATTCTGTGGAGACGAGTACTGTGTGTAAGATTGCCTTTGTTCCTAGTATTAATATGATGAACGTCACTGTACTTATCAAAGTTATCGATATTTTTCTTGGCATATAACAAATTTTCATATATATATATATATATAGAATTTAAATATATAGAATTTAAATCTGTGGAGCATCCCCATAGCAGTATGCCATATGCATATGACATAATACTATGAAAATAATTGAAATAAACAATTCTAGCCGTTTCTACATCTGTCAATAATCTAATTTTTCTTACCGCATATGCTGCTGAGCTAAGCCTACTTGACAATTTTCCAATATGGGGGCCCCATTGGAGTTTGTTGTCTATAGTAATGCCCAGGAAAACAGTAGACTCCACAAGGTCCAGCTCTATGCCATTTAATTGAACATTGATTTCAATCAGTCTTACATTTGGTGTAGTGAACTTAATACATTTAGTTTTATTCTCATTTAAAACTAGATTGTTGGCATTAAACAAATGCACAACTTTAGAAAGTGCATTGTTCACATTGTCATAATTAAGTAATTGTCTTCTAATTTTGAATAATAATGATGTATCATCTGCGAGCAATACAATATTGTGATTATCCCCTAGGTAATAGGGTAAGTTATTAATATAAACGAGATACAAAAATGGCCCCAAACTGGAACCCCGTGGCACACCCATCGTCATGACAGACCCCAGTGATAGACTGCCGTTAATATCGACCCTTTGAATTCTATTGCTCAAATAAGAAGTCAAAAGCTCGAGAGCCTTATTCCTGATTCCATAGTGGTAAAGTTTTTTGATGAGGGTTTCATGTTGTACACAGTCAAATGCCTTCGATAAATCGCAAAATACACCTAACGCATCGTGCGAATCTTCCCAGGCCTTGAAAATAGTTTTTAGCAATTCTATACCCGCATCAGGAGCGATTCTTTGTGAACCCAAACTTGTTTTTCATGAAAGATTTTATGGATATCAAAATGGTTTATCATCTGTTTGAGTATAAGTTTTTCAAATACTTTACTTAATGTTGGTAGCACAGAAATTGGCCGAAAATTGTTAAGATCTGAGGTACTACCCGGTTTAAACAAAGGAATCACTCTGCTAAGTTTCATAAGATCAGGGAATATACCCTTAGCAACACAACCATTAAACACGGACAGTTTCCCTACCAGTCTCACTGTTTGGATTGTTTGATTTTATTTCTCAAATATAATGATTTAGCACAGGAACAGGCTCGTTTGAATATTTTGGAGTATTTCTTTACATATTCTAAAAATACTGGGTTATGGTTGGCTGCTCAGTCACGTTCTGTCGCGTCCCACTATTGAGATAGCGAAGGGCAGGAAAATATATATTGAGGAGTGAGGCTTGTATGAGTTACTCAATATACGAATTGAGGTGATCCACTTCATTTGAGATATGTGACAATGTATCATGATACCATCTGATGGCTCATTTGTGCTTCGTGCGTCATTATAATACACAAGGTTGTATGCTCAGATATGAGGTGAACGTGTCAATTCTTCACGAAATAGATACATTGTGTTGATTTTATAAGCGCAAGTTAAGATAGGAATCAGGGAATAACTTTACAAGAATGATTTCATGTGACTCTCCTTTTTCTTCTTGCTTTTATTTCTGACTTATTTTTTTAATGTAATGTAAAACATATAAACATATAATTTTTAAAGTATAAATTATTTGAGAATAAGGAAAAAGAGATTTTTTGTACTAGCGGGAATCGAACCCGCGTCTTTTCCAATCCGGGGAAGTGCTCTAAGCCACTGAGCTATAGTACAGGTACTTCGACCATCCCAATCTCCTTATTACATTTGTCTTTACGACCAGCGCCATCTATCGGAAGCATTTACATGCATTAAACCGATATAGTAAGTTTAATTTTGCAATTAAAATTCATACTATTTGATGGCGCGATTTTTTTAAATATTTTTGATCTATATTTTTTAGCATTTGACATGCTCCGCCACTTTTAAAGTATAAATTATTTGAGAATAAGGAAAAAGAGATTTTTTGTACTAGCGGGAATCGAACCCGCGTCTTTTCCAATCCGGGGAAGTGCTCTAAGCCACTGAGCTATAGTACAGGTACTTCGACCATCCCAATCTCCTTATTACATTTGTCTTTACGACCAGCGCCATCTATCGGAAGCATTTACATGCATTAAACCGATATAGTAAGTTTAATTTTGCAATTAAAATTCATACTATTTGATGGCGCGATTTTTTAAATATTTTTGATCTATATTTTTTAGCATTTGACATGCTCCGCCACTTTTAAAGTATAAATTATTTGAGAATAAGGAAAAAGAGATTTTTTGTACTAGCGGGAATCGAACCCGCGTCTTTTCCAATCCGGGGAAGTGCTCTAAGCCACTGAGCTATAGTACAGGTACTTCGACCATCCCAATCTCCTTATTACATTTGTCTTTACGACCAGCGCCATCTATCGGAAGCATTTACATGCATTAAACCGATATAGTAAGTTTAATTTTGCAATTAAAATTCATACTATTTGATGGCGCGATTTTTTAAATATTTTTGATCTATATTTTTTAGCATTTGACATGCTCCGCCACTTTTAAAGTATAAATTATTTGAGAATAAGGAAAAAGAGATTTTTTGTACTAGCGGGAATCGAACCCGCGTCTTTTCCAATCCGGGGAAGTGCTCTAAGCCACTGAGCTATAGTACAGGTACTTCGACCATCCCAATCTCCTTATTACATTTGTCTTTACGACCAGCGCCATCTATCGGAAGCATTTACATGCATTAAACCGATATAGTAAGTTTAATTTTGCAATTAAAATTCATACTATTTGATGGCGCGATTTTTTAAATATTTTTGATCTATATTTTTTAGCATTTGACATGCTCCGCCACTTTTAAAGTATAAATTATTTGAGAATAAGGAAAAAGAGATTTTTTGTACTAGCGGGAATCGAACCCGCGTCTTTTCCAATCCGGGGAAGTGCTCTAAGCCACTGAGCTATAGTACAGGTACTTCGACCATCCCAATCTCCTTATTACATTTGTCTTTACGACCAGCGCCATCTATCGGAAGCATTTACATGCATTAAACCGATATAGTAAGTTTAATTTTGCAATTAAAATTCATACTATTTGATGGCGCGATTTTTTAAATATTTTTGATCTATATTTTTTAGCATTTGACATGCTCCGCCACTTTTAAAGTATAAATTATTTGAGAATAAGGAAAAAGAGATTTTTTGTACTAGCGGGAATCGAACCCGCGTCTTTTCCAATCCGGGGAAGTGCTCTAAGCCACTGAGCTATAGTACAGGTACTTCGACCATCCCAATCTCCTTATTACATTTGTCTTTACGACCAGCGCCATCTATCGGAAGCATTTACATGCATTAAACCGATATAGTAAGTTTAATTTTGCAATTAAAATTCATACTATTTGATGGCGCGATTTTTTAAATATTTTTGATCTATATTTTTTAGCATTTGACATGCTCCGCCACTTTTAAAGTATAAATTATTTGAGAATAAGGAAAAAGAGATTTTTTGTACTAGCGGGAATCGAACCCGCGTCTTTTCCAATCCGGGGAAGTGCTCTAAGCCACTGAGCTATAGTACAGGTACTTCGACCATCCCAATCTCCTTATTACATTTGTCTTTACGACCAGCGCCATCTATCGGAAGCATTTACATGCATTAAACCGATTCCTTATTCTCAAATAATTTATACTTTAAAAGTGGCGGAGCATGTCAAATGCTAAAAAATATAGATCAAAAATATTTAAAAAATCGCGCCATCAAATAGTATGAATTTTAATTGCAAAATTAAACTTACTATATCGGTTTAATGCATGTAAATGCTTCCGATAGATGGCGCTGGTCGTAAAGACAAATGTAATAAGGAGATTGGGATGGTCGAAGTACCTGTACTATAGCTCAGTGGCTTAGAGCACTTCCCCGGATTGGAAAAGACGCGGGTTCGATTCCCGCTAGTACAAAAAATCTCTTTTTCCTTATTCTCAAATAATTTATACTTTAAAAGTGGCGGAGCATGTCAAATGCTAAAAAATATAGATCAAAAATATTTAAAAAATCGCGCCATCAAATAGTATGAATTTTAATTGCAAAATTAAACTTACTATATCGGTTTAATGCATGTAAATGCTTCCGATAGATGGCGCTGGTCGTAAAGACAAATGTAATAAGGAGATTGGGATGGTCGAAGTACCTGTACTATAGCTCAGTGGCTTAGAGCACTTCCCCGGATTGGAAAAGACGCGGGTTCGATTCCCGCTAGTACAAAAAATCTCTTTTTCCTTATTCTCAAATAATTTATACTTTAAAAGTGGCGGAGCATGTCAAATGCTAAAAAATATAGATCAAAAATATTTAAAAAATCGCGCCATCAAATAGTATGAATTTTAATTGCAAAATTAAACTTACTATATCGGTTTAATGCATGTAAATGCTTCCGATAGATGGCGCTGGTCGTAAAGACAAATGTAATAAGGAGATTGGGATGGTCGAAGTACCTGTACTATAGCTCAGTGGCTTAGAGCACTTCCCCGGATTGGAAAAGACGCGGGTTCGATTCCCGCTAGTACAAAAAATCTCTTTTTCCTTATTCTCAAATAATTTATACTTTAAAAGTGGCGGAGCATGTCAAATGCTAAAAAATATAGATCAAAAATATTTAAAAAATCGCGCCATCAAATAGTATGAATTTTAATTGCAAAATTAAACTTACTATATCGGTTTAATGCATGTAAATGCTTCCGATAGATGGCGCTGGTCGTAAAGACAAATGTAATAAGGAGATTGGGATGGTCGAAGTACCTGTACTATAGCTCAGTGGCTTAGAGCACTTCCCCGGATTGGAAAAGACGCGGGTTCGATTCCCGCTAGTACAAAAAATCTCTTTTTCCTTATTCTCAAATAATTTATACTTTAAAAGTGGCGGAGCATGTCAAATGCTAAAAAATATAGATCAAAAATATTTAAAAAAATCGCGCCATCAAATAGTATGAATTTTAATTGCAAAATTAAACTTACTATATCGGTTTAATGCATGTAAATGCTTCCGATAGATGGCGCTGGTCGTAAAGACAAATGTAATAAGGAGATTGGGATGGTCGAAGTACCTGTACTATAGCTCAGTGGCTTAGAGCACTTCCCCGGATTGGAAAAGACGCGGGTTCGATTCCCGCTAGTACAAAAAATCTCTTTTTCCTTATTCTCAAATAATTTATACTTTAAAAGTGGCGGAGCATGTCAAATGCTAAAAAATATAGATCAAAAATATTTAAAAAATCGCGCCATCAAATAGTATGAATTTTAATTGCAAAATTAAACTTACTATATCGGTTTAATGCATGTAAATGCTTCCGATAGATGGCGCTGGTCGTAAAGACAAATGTAATAAGGAGATTGGGATGGTCGAAGTACCTGTACTATAGCTCAGTGGCTTAGAGCACTTCCCCGGATTGGAAAAGACGCGGGTTCGATTCCCGCTAGTACAAAAAATCTCTTTTTCCTTATTCTCAAATAATTTATACTTTAAAAGTGGCGGAGCATGTCAAATGCTAAAAAATATAGATCAAAAATATTTAAAAAATCGCGCCATCAAATAGTATGAATTTTAATTGCAAAATTAAACTTACTATATCGGTTTAATGCATGTAAATGCTTCCGATAGATGGCGCTGGTCGTAAAGACAAATGTAATAAGGAGATTGGGATGGTCGAAGTACCTGTACTATAGCTCAGTGGCTTAGAGCACTTCCCCGGATTGGAAAAGACGCGGGTTCGATTCCCGCTAGTACAAAAAATCTCTTTTTCCTTATTCTCAAATAATTTATACTTTAAAAGTGGCGGAGCATGTCAAATGCTAAAAAATATAGATCAAAAATATATAATTTTTAATCGTGTTATTTTATTTACATCGAATTTTAAAAAATCGCGCGGGAGATTTCCCAGTCCGTGCTAAGCCTTACTTTAGAACAAGTAGAGTGACAATAAATTTTCTTTACCGGTTCATTCAAATCTAAGCCTTAAGGTTTTTAAACTCAGAAGGCTAATCAGGGAGGTTAGGCAGAATGTCATATGTCACGTGTCGACCGTATCGAGATCACTGTGATTGGTCGAGAAACCGACACATGATGTCACAATAATCCGTTGACCAATCACGGTAATCTGTCAACCAATCACAGTGATCTCGATACGGTCGACACGTGACATATGACATTCTGCCTAACCCCCCAGTTCACGAAAACCAAATTAACAAAAAAACTGTCAGTTACAATAAAGTAAACATCCTAAAATGTAATATTTTTATTATTTTCTAACTTCCAACTATAGTTCAGTTGGTAGGTTTCTTTTTGTTTGCATGAGCTAAGAAATACGTCTGATCAGCATCTTTGAATGTAGGGGAGGCATATGTTCTAGTCATGCTTTTATATAGTCATGATTATATTAGTATTTTTTTAAAGTGTAGCTCACCTAGGAACTGGGTCAAAATCGGTTCACTACATGAAACGTGAGAGCAAAACCAACAAAAATTAGTTTAACCGATTATAACATAAATAAAAAATTATTAAAATTTCTATTCGTTTTCAAACATGGTCACCCGAATAGAGTTAGATAAATTGACCTCGTACCTACTATCTCACTAGGACCACTTTTTGGTAGCAGTGCGCATTCCAGTTGTATACATATTACTTCCATGAACCCGCCTTAAGGCTTAAAATAATGACGTCATCAATTACATTTTCACAGCGCCAGCAATTACCCATAAAGCAAGAAAACCGAAATTTTAGATTATTCTACTCTTTGACCGAAATGACCGCGGTGTGGAACATTTCGCCTAAGGGAACATAAGATCGTTGTGAGCGCCATGCCATGTGGAACGTGGCCTGTTTTGTCTGTGGTGTGTACAAGGAAATTTGTACCTATTTTAACTCTCATTCACATCTCACTCAATCCATAGATAATATTCTCAATTTCTCACTTCCCAGTATAGTTATTTATCTATATCTATGTGATGCTCTGTCTCTATACAGGCGAAAATACTCTATGGGCGAAAACTTGACACCAATTTTAGTTGTTCAATTATTTGGCAAATTATAAAATAATTGTATGTATCCATTGCAATTTATGATTGTTTGTGTAAATAATAAGTTATAGTTAATGTAATTGCAACGACGACTTTTGAAACACATGTCCGACGAAATTGAGTTCGAGTTCTTGAAACCGAAACATCTATGTATATCTGAGGATGCGTTTGAAAAGTTTCAAGCAGTGTCGATGTATCAAGAAGAAGAATACATAACACTGCCCCTCAATGTGCCGCCTGACCCTAAACCCAGGGAAGCCGACACAAAAACAAATCTACCCGATGTCAACAATGAAGCTAGTAGTTCAGGAAATGGTTTGAAAAGCTCTGTAAACAGTACCATGGTTACAGACTGTAAAGATCAGATAACTACTGGATTAGATGTTAAAAACGACTTAGTTGATTCAGCTGAGACACTAGATATGATGAGTGTCAATAATCTTAATGATGATCAAGACATGGTTGTTAGTAACAGTGACAACCTTTGCAATCCAGAGAATATTAGTACCGTAAAATCTACAGCCACTAGTCTTGTGATACCTCGTAGAAGAGGAAGAAAGCCAAAGAAAAAGCTTTTATCCATGGAAAATGTGGTTGCAGATACTTCACTAAGTATTCAAAACCCTGATATATCTTCAACTCCTTTTAGTTCAGATCCAGAAACTTTTAGTACAGTATCAAGTGTTAAAAAGAAGCGTGGCCGGCCCAAAAAAGAAGTATCTATTGCACAAACCCCTCCAAATACAAATGATGGTGATCAAGAGACATGGAGTGAGTCTAATTCTTTAGATAATATTAATTCTGTTCATCCGTCTCCCCTAAAACCAAAAGGGCGTGGCCGTAGGGCTCGTAGATGTGAAGAAAGTCTGCTTATAGAAATAAATCCTGAAATCCAAGCAGAACCTTCATTAAAAGAAATAGATTTGGAAGAAGACAACCAGGCAAATGATTCACATACAGATTTAAATACTTCAATCTTGTCTAAGAAATGTAAAGACCAATTAATATCAGCAGAAACAAATTTGGACCCAGATGATACTAAATTGAAACCTGATTCATGTAGCATCAACTTTCATGATGATGATTTAGATGACGTGTGTTTGAGTGAACTAAAAAATATACCTGATCAATCTGATAACACCAAGCTACCTATAGAAATTTGTTCAAATGATATCAAAACAAATGAAGACCAGGAAAAAGCAACTTCTGAAAGTACTGATGGTCAAGTTCGAAGAACAAAGAAAAAAAGAGGAAGGCCTAAAAGACAACTACCTGTAATGTCATTATCCCAACAAATCGAAAGTTTAGATTCACTTTCTGTAAACAATATTAATGATGGGTGTAATGATGATGGAGATGATATATGCTTGAGTAAATTGAAAACAATGTCTAATGATGAAGTTAATGTAGAGCCCCAATATGTATCTGCAGAAAACAATAATGAAACTACGGAAACTCCATTAGCTGCTAGTAATATCCAGGTTCTTGATATTGAACAGACCAACAGTGAATCCATTAAAACTCCATCCAAACGCAGTACTAAAATGCCACTAAAGACAGATTTTGAATATAACATTGACAGTGTTATAGGTACTGATCAAGTAGAAACTAATGATGAAGCGTTTGTATTAGGGGACGCCCCTAAAAGACCCGTTCGCCAAAAAACTAAGAAATTACAGTATGAAGAAGAATCTGACGAAGATCCATTTGCAAATGTAGAATTATCTGATGATGAACCAGTGAGGAGTCGAAGAGGTAATAAATACTATTCTGATGATGAATACATCCCGGGTAAAAGGGATAGTGCTGCTATTGCATCTACAGACACTGAGGTTTCAGATTCTAATTCAAATGCTAAATCAGATGACACTAGAAAACAAAGAAGAAAGAAGTATCGTAAGAAGTCTGATACTCAATCACCACGAAAAAGAGGAAAGAGAGAGGAGGAACTAAAACTAGGAGAGCCTGATATAACTTGTATTGAGGAAGATATCAATCATAAAGAAGATTGTGGTATAAATTTAGACTCTACTGCTATTAAAACAAGTAATGCTGCTCCACCCTCACAACAATGGGCTAATAATGCTGAATTTGAGAACTTCCTTGCCAAAAAGATACAAGGGACTAATTTGAAAATAAAAAAAGTAGCTTCTAACTCACCCAGTGATAGCAATAAAATTGAAATACCAATTCTTGACCCTGAAGCTAAAAAGACAATTGAAATGTGTACCCAGACATTTGTTGTTCCTACAATATCCACAGGAGTGCAAACAACTTCGTCTCATGATGTACCTTTGAAAGAAAATATAACTTTGACACCAGAACAATCGGAAAAGGCATGCTATTTTTTAAAAAGCATAGTACAAACAACGGCTGAGCTGGGTACTTTGATGACACAGAAATCTGAAGATTTTATAAAAAAGAAAATAAATACTGACCATGTTACTGATACAGCTAAAATGGATTATTGTGTTAAAAAATCCTTTTTATTATTAAAACTAGCTAAACATAATCTGCAACAAATGGAAGAAGATCTAGAAAAACAGTATGAGAATTTCCTTAAAGAAAATGACTTGATGAAATGCAGAGAAGTGCAGAAACAAGTGTTACCTACACCTACTCCAACTACCGCAGAAGCTAACAGCGACAGTGATTGTGAAATTATTGAAGTCCATGCTGTGTCTCCTCAAGTTAAAACATCAGAAAAGGCTAAGCCCGCATTTAATCCAAAAACTGTTTTTCTTAACAAAGAACTATCTATAAAAATTGCTAAAAAGCCTAACGAAAGCAAAAAACTTAATATTAAGGGAAGACATGCTGTTTGGATTAGTGATACAGTGATGGTAAAAAAAGTTAAACCTACACAGTCTTTTTTAGCCCAGGACAGCCGAAATAAAAAACCACCTGATAACTTTATTACTGCAAAGATGGTGAGTGACTTTTTTGAGGGTTACAACCGTCGGAGAGCTATATCTATTTGTAGTCCTTTTGTAAACACAGATTGGATTAGTACTCACAGAGTGTGTGTCTGCAATTACTTTACTGTTAAACCCTTAGAACTCAGTACTGATGTCAATCGTCAAGAAAATAATGTATTATTTAACAATCCTGATAACAGCACTTTATCAGAATTAAATCACAGGGTGATTAACTCAAGGCTTTTGGCTAAAAATACAACAATCACTTCACCAGAATCCCTTTTTACACTGTGTTTCCATTCTTTAAGTTTTCAACTTTATCAGAATCTTAATAAATCTAAAGAAGTTACTCGTAATATATATTCTGAACTCACCGATGAAAAGAATACTCCTATAAACTTATTTAGGCTTTGCTTGGAAACCATAGCGAATGCTATAAATAAAAGTGAAGAAGTACATACAGCTACCTCTACACCTGATATTTGTGATGATATGAAACAATCACCAGTGCTTCCTCTGAAATCATTGTGTCATAGAAAAATATTGGCATTATTTTCTTTTCAAGAAATTTCTAGTAATGTCACCCAATCCGGAGCATTTTCCTTGAAATTGCTGTGTTATAAAAGAATAATGGATATATGTCAATTAAGTTCTAAGCCAAAATCAGTTATAAGTGATAGTGTTACGAAGATTGAACCCTTTAATTCATTATGTGGTAAAAGATGGGGTTCCATAAATGATAACAATACACTACCTATGAAAGATTATTTCTATGTAGACATAAGGTATGAGAAGATAAAATCTGGTGATTCCTGTATTATAAGGTCTAAGAGAATAACTGAAGGAGTAGATACTCTTTTTTCATTATGTGTAAAATTTATTCAAACAATACAAATGAATCCTGAAAGAGGTTCATTGTGTCATAAAGAAAGTCTGTTAGCAGTTTCCAATCATGGTAATTTTTTAGCAGAAAATGGTTTATATCCAGACATAATACACAAAACTAAATATTCAAATGATTTCCAAGATAAGATTTGCCAGGACAGTGCTGATGTCAGTGTTGACACTCTATTTTCTTTATGTGTGAAATTTATTCAAACAGTACAAATTAATCCTAAAAGAGATTTGTTGTGTCATAAAGAAAGTCTGTTAGCAGTTTCCAATCATAGCAATTTTTTAGCAGGGAATGGCTTATATGCAGACATGATACACAAAACTAAAGATTCAAATGATTTGCGAAACATAATTTGTCAGAACAGTGCTGATGTCAGTGTTGACACTCTATTATCTTTATGTGTCAAATTTATTCAAACAGCACAAATTAATCCTAAAAGAGATTCTTTGTGTCATACAGTAAGTCTGTTAGCAGTTTCCAATCATAGCAATTTTTTAGCAGAGAACGGCTTATATGCTGACATAATACACAAAACTAAAGATTCAAATGATTTGCGAGACATAATTTGTCAAAACAGTGCAGATGTCAGTGTTGACACTCTATTTTCTTTATGTGTAAAATTTATACAAACCAGACTATTGAATATAGAAAGAATAGCATTGTGTCATAAAAGGGGAGCAACACCGCTATCAGGTTTCAATGTGAAGAACATACTGAATGAGAAAGATTTTTGTACCAATAAATCTTACAAACCAAAGGATTCCTGGCTTACAAATGACCAGACATGTACTAAAAATGGAGTCAAAACTCTGTTTTCTTTGTGCATAAGATATATACAAAATAAACAATTGACTCCTGAAAAAAATTGTAATGTGTTAACACCTTGTGTTAAGACCTTACAAAAGCTAGCCTTTGAAAATGTAAAAGAGCTATTATATGCGAACAATATATTAGATACTCAGCAATATAATGAAGGTGTAATGGATGGATTAACTATAAACTGTGTGAATACCTTGTCAGAAGAAGCATTTCTAAACCTAGAACAATGTAATACAGATTTATCAGACAGTTCAGAATTCCTCAATGACTTTGACAATGAAGAGTTTGAGCCAGATAATTTAAATTGTGAAAATAATGTTATTGAAACATCTTGGGTATCTAAGGTCCAAATGCAAGAACTTCGGTCATGTGTAGATCAACCACAACAAAGTTTAAGACAGATCAAGTTAGAACCTGAAGATGATGTAATAGATAACTTTTTTGAGTCTGCACCAATAAAAAGGGAACCTGTTGTAGTACCTGATGAAATGACTATTATACCTCACTTAAAATCAGAAATCATAGAGCAAGTGCCTCTACAGAGACAAAACAGCAACGTTTACAGTGCGGATGAATTTGAAAATTTCATTAGTTTAAGTAAAATAATGCAAAATGTAGTAGATGTAAATACTGACGAGATCTATAGCCAAAGCTCCGAAAGAGTCCGTATGCAACATGAACCAGATTATGATGTTAACAATACAGATATGCTTAATTTACTTGTTCCACATACATATGAGTCCATGAATGACCAAACTGCTAAGGGTAGTTTAATGCAGAGCAGTTCTGATGAAAGTAGCAAAAACTCAAAAGGTACTTCTAAAAAAGTGGCTGGCAAGCGTAGAGGAAGACCTAAAAAATCTGATCATAAGCCCAAATCTGATGTAGCTATACCTGCTCCCGTTATTACGAAAGAAAAAGAAAAAAATATCAATACTGAAGTTGCTATTTTAACTAGAAGAATGAAAGAAAAAATAAGACAAAAAGAGAAAGAAGATGAATCTACAGATTCAGAGAATGAAAATATATCTTTGCGTTTAAGACGTAGAGAAAAAAAAGATACCAATGATCAAGCCAAGGATAAATCAAAACTGACATCAAATAGTAAAACTACAGCATTAACACCTGATAATGCAAAACCAACCAAGAAAGTAACTGAAACAGCATTAACACCTGATAATGCAAAACCAACCAAGAAAGTAACTGAAACCGCATTAACACCTGATAATGCAAAACCAACCAAGAAAGTAACTGAAACTGCATTAACACCTGATAATGCAAAACCAACCAAGAAAGTAACTGAAACTGCATTAACACCTGATAATGCAAAACCAGCCAAGAAAGTAACTGAAACCGGAGGTAAAAATTCATGCAGTATGCCATCAGCTGTTAACACTACACTCTCCTCAAATTTATGTACGATAGATTCAAAAAAGAATGAGATACAATGTAACAATGTGGACTCAACAGAGCTATTAGAAGAAAATGTAGCAAACTTTACTGGATTCACATCTATAGAGACGAATGAGATGTCTAATTATGAGAAATGTATGAAATTTGTCTATGAAAGAGTTATTCCACAAAAAGAAAAGGATGATGAAAGACTTAAACAGAGAGTGAAAGAAAGTATGGAAGCTAAGAAAAAATCCGAGTCTATGGAAATGCAAGAAGAAAATCCTATTAATACTAATGCACCCATAGAACTGTTAGAATGCGAACCAACGCTTCCAATTTTTGAAGACGAAATATCAATTGAGAAAAAAAGAAAAATCGCCAGTTCGAAGAAAATTAATTATGTTGTTCCTAGTACAAAAGAATCTATAGCATCTGCATTCACTGATCGTCATGGTTGGCAATGCTACCCAATTGACTCTGGAGACAGCAAGCTTAATCAGAAAGTTTATATCTGCTTAGAAAAACTGCCAGAAACATTTGTCCAAACCTATTTTAAGTATCAGAATATAACTACTGAAAATAAATATGACCAAGAAATCAATAGGTAAGCTTATATGGTAATATTACAATATGACTAAAGTTAAATTATAGATTGCTTTAACCAGTTTTTAACTCTTTTAGGCTGACCAATCTCAACTCATTGAATAGATCTGCACCCTTGAGAGATAGAAGCAAAAAAGAAAATAATGGTAAGCGACAAAGTAAAGATGGTAAATCAGAAAATGTGGCGGACAATGAAAATCCTCAAGGAGACAGTGCAATGGACTCTGATCATTATGATGAGTTGTTGCCTTCCGATGATGAAAGTCCCGGAATTGAAGATAAAGTTCTGGAACCGGTAAGTTTTGAATGTTTTTTATAATGTTATCTTGAAGTATCTTGTATATTAGATTATTAAAGGACAGTAGACTTAAACTAGCTGGGGCAGTAGTTAAATACATAAATTGACACCACCTTCCTGACCTGGTCTTAATTATTTACAGCAGTTACGACTCCCGTGGGTAGAAAGGGGTGGGACAATTCTAAAGGGGCCGGCTTAGAAGGGGCCGGCTTAGTTTTGTTCACTGTTATGAACTGAAAAATATTATCCAATATTCAATGAAAAAGTACACGCAATAAAATTTAACATTGTTCAAACTTTACGCAAACTTTTAATACGGCCAATGTTTATTTTAAGTCTACGCAGACGAAGTTGCGAGCAGGAACTATGTAGTTATCAAATATTGGAAATTTTACATCGAATCCTCACACTCATAACAGTCTTAAATTCGTGACACTCAAGAATGGAATTTCGTAAAGCCGGATCCATGCCCTTCTTCCTGGGTCTTGCTAACATATTGTTTTTCTGTTAGAAAAATCTGCATCTGCAGACTATGTGTCTGGAAAACGTATTGTACATATAAAACATACAGAAAATAAACTTCATCAAATGTGCAACAGATAGACCATTATAAATATAATATGCAATAATATTAGTAGGTACGGTTTGTTTGGCTGTTGGCACCAATTGTTTCTTAAAGCCTTTCCTGTATAGTTAATAAGAAATTAAAAACAAATAATTAATTACATATTGCGTTTTCAAATTAGGTATATCTTTTGTACGTGTCCTTTAGCGTAGCTCTGTATTTTCTGGTACACTGCTACATTTTTATATTTATAAAATGAGCACAATTTATGCTAGGTACAGAGACTAAACTAACTGCCTCGGTGGTGTAGCGGTAGTGTATGTGACTGCTAATCATGAGGTCTCGGGTTTGATCCCCGGGTCGGGCAAAGTTATTCAGCTTTTTCCTAAAAAGAAAAATTCTCAGTAGCAGCCCGGAATTTGGAAATGTGCCCGGTAGATGTCAATAGGCTCGCCCCCTATTACGTGGGACTTAAACATAGCTGACGAGTCGTGGGTGTGTAATACACCTCTGCCTACCCCTTCGGGGAATACAGGCGTGATGCTATGTTTTTTTTTCAGATACTAAACAGAGGTGTAAAGACACTCGTATCATTATGTTTCATTATGTTCATAGTCTTACCCCAAACTTTTTTGAGCTTAGCTTTCGATTTGTTTGGATTTAGCTGATCCATCGGAGCGAATGACTATCTGACCTGGACAACCTAACAAAATGGGGCCAACTGGTGCCCTTAGAACAAGCATGCAGACTGATTTTTTATTCAAGACTCTTGACGACCTTTAACGGCTGTCAGGGTGTTATAGACCCACTGCCTAACGTGTTTTTCGAAGCACAGAGGAGGTTAGGTGAACACAAATAGTTGGTACTTTTTGGTCGCCCATCTGATACCAGTCAAGCGAAAGTTGCTTAACCTTGCCGATCGTTTAATCTGCAAATGCAAAACTAGGTTACGACCTCCTCGTGTGTAGACGCTCTAATATTTAGTATATTCCGTGCTGTTGTAATAGTTGAGTATTCATGGAATCTTTGTTCAACCAGGCCCAGAAACAAACAGACAATACCCTTGCAAAAAGCTTGCTGATGGACGAAAATGACAGCGAAGATGACGTTGGTGTTAAAGTTAAAAAAGAAGTTACAGACACACATACAGAAAATAATAGTGCTAAAAAATCTAAAAAGAAAGTAATTGTCCCTCCCGAAGAGACGGGAGATTTAATGCTAACAGCGGATAAGATGATGAACAAGGAACTAACACTGTTACATGCACCAGTTGTGTTGGATAACACAGTCAAGGAAACGGTTACTAAAGGACCCGTCACTAGACAACATAAGGTAATTTTTAAAGTAACGGTGCCCGAAACCACGTTCAAAATTATATAAATTGCTGACAATTTTTATAGAAAAGTGCCATCTATATTTCACATATTGCAACTTAGTATTAATTTTGTGACGTCACATAGTGCTTCTTTGATTGTTATTGTTGCTTAAGGTTCATACTATAATGTTAAATAGCGGATAGTCTTCCTCAAAATAAAGATGTGCTATGAAATGCAAAAATAATTTTTCAAATCTGTCTGATAGTTGTAGAGGTTAGCGCGTCTAAAGAAACTAGTTATTCAGCTTTATGATATAGTATACACTATTATATTATATTGTAAAATACACTCTTTGTTCGAACATCCTCTCCGCGTCTGCGCGAGCGTATGCGCTACTGCTCGATCATGTGCGAGCAACACGCGCTACCCCTGACGTATTTAATATTGATGTACATACTTTTCTTCTTCTTCTGCTAATAGCACAATAACTGCCAAATTTCAGACGATCATTTTTTAAACATAATTAATATTTCATCTGTACTCTACGAATCCCAACTGCGCACTGGCTTTGAGCACGAGCTGATCGAACATCCGCGAGATGGTTTGAATATCCGCGAGACTGTTTGAGCATGCGCGAGACTGCTTGAGTATCTGTGAGCTATTTGCGCTAAATGTGAATGGCGGCTAAGAACAAGTTGGAATATACGCGAGCATTTTTCCGCCTGGTCTAAATTAACCCTTAATATGTCTATGTAGATGCGCATCATTCAGTATTAACACTTTTAACATGTGTCTTTATGAATTATTTTATTATTATCATCACAGAAATCTGCAACAAAAACTTCAGCTACGAGCACCAAAACCAGAGCAGAGGAGGATTCTTCCTCAGAAGAGGAAAAACAATGGGTCTCTACGAAAGAAAAACTTCTTAAAAAAATGGTCAAGAAAGAAAGTTCTAGGTACCTATATTATATACGTTAAGTATGAACTGTTAATAATTAATTTGTTAGTAAAGGTTTTTTCGTGTTTAATTTTAATTAAGTTTAGTTCGCGAATTATTTATAGCTATTTTAGTTTGATTTATTTTTTGTAATATGTATAGGGGAGTTTTTTTATCAAGCATTCTACACTGCTACTATTGAAATATTTGTATTTGCAGTGCCGATGACGCTAAGCGTGCGAAATTAGTAAGCGAGTTTATAGAACGTCGAGGCAACCCTGACGTGCACAACAGACGACGAACCGGCAGGTCACGTCGCTCTGCTAAGAAGTTCCTGGAGCGAGAGAAACAACTCAGGTACTATCAACATATATTTCTGTTAGATATTGGTCTCATTGAGAGAGATGTAGACCTTTGAGATTGGTGGCTAAACTATAGAGCGCCCCCATCCTATTTTCTACCGCGATTCGAGCACATCTACCCACATATGACGCCCGATGGTTAAGGCGGAAGAATGCAGGAGACACCTATGAAGTCATGATTGTAGAATAACAACAGTCCAATCGTTGGCGTGCTTTAATGCTTATCATCGTTAAGCGTCGAGCTAATAAGTATGTAAATGCATTTACATAAGTATCATCCATTCACTGAAGTAATATTCCCAAGTTCCAGGCACAGGGCGGGCTTATTTAGTACGTTAGGGCTCGACACTACTCGGTTCGTTGCCCCCAAACGAGTGCGTGTGCGTCATAACATGGTGCAGCGGTAAGGTGAGCGACTGCTGATAATGAGGTCTCGGGTTCGTTCCCCGGGTCGGGCGGCGCTATTGAGCTTTTTAGTAAACAAAAAAAACTCAGTAGCAGCCCGTAGTTTGGAAATGTGTCCGGTAGACGGCAATATGCTCGCCCCTATTACGTGGGACTTAACATGGTTGTCGAGCCGTGGGTGTGTAATACACCTCTGCCGACCCCTACAGGTATACAGGCGTGATGCTATGTTTATATTACAAAAATATAGACAGAAAGGTCTTTCTAAATCATGACATATAAAAACCACATTCTTCTTTTAAGCCTTTGATCCAAAGACAATCAGTTGCATTAATACAAGCAGTTGCCTGCAACTTGGTCAGCAATAAATCTTTAACCGATTAAATTCATTCTCCTATTTTACACCATTGAGATATGATTTTGTAAATCACTTAAATACATGATTTAAGTTAAAGATAAGATTAAATTAAGATCATTAATTCAAAAGTCTAAATCTGAATGTTCTGCAGTTCGCTCGGTTATAATCTAAAGCTTGCATTTAAGCACATAATTTCGTCGCTCAGTTTACTATTGCGTCGCACAGTTCAAAGCCTCGAGCTTTTTAAAAGTTTGATTAATATGTACTACATCAGAAATCACCTCTATTAAATTTTTTATCGATATCAATTCGTAGCCGGCCTCAAGTAGCATAACCTCATCTCAACTGGCAGGGAGTGGGAGTGGACAGCAGCACTACCTCTAGTATTAATAACATCTATTGCGATCACCAACCCGCCTACCAGGCGTGGTTATTATGGCAATATCCTTAATAATGACCATGCAACCCAACATAGCCACCAGTCACGGCAGCTCCCCAATTGTGTGGCTAAATATTAGAGGGCCCGGTAACTGCTAAGCACAATTAGGACCAACAAGAGAATCATCGAGCTGGAAGAGCAATTGAGCAAGATCTGGGGGGTTAGGCAGAATCTCATATCTCACATGTCGATCGTATCGTCTCGCTTGTACGATCACCGTGATTGGCCAACGGATTATTGTGACATCACGCGTCGGTTTCTCAACCAATCACAGTGATCTCGATACGGTCGACACGTGAAATATGACATTCTGCCTCAGGGAGCTGATGAGACATTGTGGGGTTGTTAAAAGCCCAAATAGAGGGCGAGGGCACGATGATCCTCCAGTCCGGGAACTTGGCTCTCGTCCACCTGGAGGGTGACCACCAGTCCCAAGGGGGTGTCTGAGTTATCGTTCGCAGGTCTCTCATAGCTCAGTTATGGCGTACGTGAAAGTGTAACGAATAAACATACTCACTTTCGCATTTATAATCAAAAATAAGTCTAGCAGATTTGTGAAGAAGATAAAAAGAAATTGCAGACAGAACTCACAGATTTATTCGATATACTAAATATTAATATTATTATTATAGAGTGCTGCAAAGGGAACTATTTGGCGAGATGTCTAGTGACCCCACCGTTAGCAAAAGATCAGTTGCTGCGTGGAAAGGACGCCGGAATATCAGGAAAGTAAGTATTTAATTATTGCCTATAATAAATCTCACTGATTTACATTGGCTCACTTTATTAACCTTGGTGAGTAATGTGGCTGTCTATAAGACGGACTAGACAGGTTGCTTATGGTAAAATAGATAAAGATCATATCTAGTTTTTTTCTTGCTGTAAAATTCTGCGTGATTTACAGATGGTGTAAGCAAAATAAGTTGCGTTCTATTTTTCGTATCCGCTTGATCACTTGTTACTATGCACATGCAGCGAACTACACAGATAATTAAATATTAAATGCATTATTTTCTTTTGTTTTAGGTGTTGGATAAAAAATCTTTAGCACGTAGTACTGTTGTAGCGAATATGGAAGAGTTTGAGAGAAAAAGAAGACTGAATATGAGGCAGACTAGATTGGTGAGCTCAGTCTATATAATATGATTCAATAATGAGAAATATATTTAAACTAGTATAAATCTACTTCAATTTAACAGATCATAGTAGCTTTGCTTGAAATAATCACTTTTTCACTTTAATTTGCTTATGATTGTGCACAATGGAGATAGGGAAAGGTACTCGCCACTTCCTGTACTCTAGAGAATATATCGCCGTGTACCGCGGCGGATTTTATAAAAATACACACAAGATACACACAGACTCAGAACATCAATTTTGTCAATGATCACACAAAGAATTGTCCTGTGTGGGAATCGAACACTCAGATCTACATTAGGAGTACACTAATAAGATGATTGTTCAGTACATTGTAACATCTTACTATTTTCGACGTAAACGTATACGTACTTAGAACAACGGCTACGTACAATTTGCGTGCAGATAAATAATCGATTTAGAATTTATGCGATTAGTATAGCTAAAATCGCGTAAGTATTTTAAAGGTCATTGATAACATTTCAATGGCACAGTAATATGATGAATGTATCAAATAACATATATTAATACAGAGAGAGCTCCTAAACTGCGAAGAAGGCGTCAATGTTCTAGTCATTAACGATGAGGTATGCTTGGAGTACGACTTCGAGGAAAACCGCCCCATTGTCACGATACACCCGTTCTTCACGAAGGTCATGAAAGCACATCAGGTGGGTTTACATTTCCTTTTCCGCAGTAATATTTTCTAATTAATTTGATAAATAATCCTTGGTCGGCACCAGCTTCTACTTTGTATGTCAATTACTCAATACATTCTACTCATTAATTCGTGGCTGCTAATATTTATTGGTAATTTAATAGTACTTAATTTGACCATATATATATATGTTTACAGTATGAAGGAGTCAAATTTATGTGGGATGCTTGTTTTGAGAGTTTGTCTGACATCGAGTCGGGACACGCGGGCGGTGGCTGCATCCTCGCTCACTGCATGGGGCTTGGCAAAACGCTGCAAGTGTTGGCGCTGCTGCACACTGTAATTTATTTTGATAAAATAATGTATCAGAAATTTCAACTCGTTAAGTTCGTTAGTCTAAGATCCCGTCTACAATCTGTTTTCATATTCAATTTTCATCGTAGATTTTAGTAAGAAAACATCACATACATAAATTCACACCGTTTCCCACAAGAGTAGGCAGAGACAACGGATTTCTTCCGAGACGTCTTGCCGTGAGCTTTTCTCTTTGTAAGTTGGTATAACGACAGTCTTCAGATATCGCTTAGCAATTAAACGGCTTTGTAGCTCACATTAAAAAGGCGGTACAACAGTCTCGCTATGACGTAGTGTTCACACTTTAGCTTATATCGTATAGTTCGAAAATCCTCAAATAACATCCTATTAAAATCATCTATATGCTCATTCTTCTTCGTACCTCCTCGTAACTCTATCGTACTCTTTTTATGTATCCTTTAGGTCTTCATGCCTTTTTCATACGTTCTTTAGAAATCATAAATTTTATACAGTAACTAACTGATACCCGGGACTTCATTTGCCTTGCTTATTATATTTAAAGAAAGCACGCATCACTGAACACATTATAATACTATAACATCGTCGTTTCTTAAAATTTTACTAACTTTATATGAAACTAGCCTTTACCCGCGGCTTCGCCGCAGGTGAATGCTAGTTTTTAGGTTAGATCTCAGGTTTCCGATATAGTAGCGGAATAAAATGTATACCAGTTTTTAAGTCTAATCAAGAGCTACCAAATAAAAATAGTTGCATCAAAATCCGTTCAATAGTTTTTGCGTGATGTGCGAACAAACAAACAGACAAACTGTCAAAAAATCTAAAATAATCGTTTTGTGTGACACGCCTATAGAGCCTAATAAAGTATTTTTTTTCTCAAATATATTAAAAATGTACAGATACAGCTCTGTTATAGCTTTATAATAGTAGATGAAAAAACAGCGTTTCTTTTTAATTTTCCCAAATCTCCAAGAGATAGGATTTATAGCTTTCCCATGATGCGCGGACAATGGCAGATGTCTATAATTTTATTTAAATAGTATATCTTTTAAATTTGTAATATTATTTGTCGGGTTTGCAATGATATAATTTTAACGTTAGGTGTTGACTCATCCGCGAGTGGGAATGCGTCGTGTACTAGTTTGCTGTCCGCTTTCCACCGTGCTCAACTGGGTCGACGAGATACACAAGTGGATTGGGCCAGTCACAGATCAGATCAAGGTACGGTACATTCTTTTTATCACCATATATATACTACTTTCTGTTTAGTCTAATCGATGCTTTGTGTGTACGGTCGTATATTCGAATTATCTGCCCTTTTGAAGATTCAGATTACCAGAGAGCTGACTCCTGGTCTAAGTATATGTCAGCCACGGTTTGTCGTTGTGGTGACTCATCAAAAATATACCAAAGACTTATACATTTTCTAATATAATGTAGTAATTATTATTTAGAATATTTTAAATAAAATCTACTGAGTTTTTAACTTTTGTCGAAAAGCTAAGACCTAAATATACATAATATATAAGAAAGAAAAAAATATTTATTGTTATGAACAAAAAGGTAATTATAATATTAGTAGGAAACGAAAAAAAATACTGAATTATTATATTATTATTATTACAAAATGCAGATGACCTGAATGCGACGGATTTTGATACGGTCTTCTAAGTATTGTAGCTGCTGCTTGCGTCTTTCGTCTGCATGGACCTCAGAGTTGGTTCAATATAATATAACTAAGTCACTTATGGTTGGTACCATCATCTCCCGTGTGACCGGCCATGAAGCTCATCGTTGCGTTTTGGCTGTAGCAGGAGATAGCCGCTTATTCATTCATTTCATATCTGTGAAATGAAATGGTGAGCAGCGGCTTGACAATACTCTCGGTATAGTTTGATGGGCCGTGGCTCGTCTGCCACTAAATGCAATAAAAGAAAAAAAATCACCACGTTATTTATCTTTATGCAAAAATAGCTATCTCATAGGAACATAATATTTACCCGGCATAAAAAATATCTTCATAAGATACTTTTTATGCCGGGTTATTACTCCAGGAAACAAATTATTAGTTCAGTAGTTTTTACGTGATTGAGTAACAAACATAAAAACATTCAAACATAACAATTTTTCACAATATTATAATATCACTAAAAACTAAATTTAAGGAGGTTTGTATGTATTGTAAAGAAATTTTGTGCTCGCTCATTGCTAGTTTTATTAGTAAAATGTTATTTTCTAGAAAAGATATCAATAACAGTTTTTATCTAAAAAAAAATTATTTCTGTATCATATAATAGCGGAAGTTACCTATATGTTGTAAAATAATTTCATTCATACATGGGATATACTTTTTTGTTGCCAACAAATATAATAATAATAAATAAATATTCACGGACATTTTTCACACAACATCCTCTGGTCCCAAACTAAGCTTAACGCTTGTGCTATGGGTACCAGATTACGGATGTAATACATATACCTACTACTTTTTTTTTGTAAATACATACATATAATACATAGAAAACACCCAGACGCAGTACAAATATCTGTGTTCATCACACAAATAATTGTCCTGAGTGGGAATCGAACCCACGACCTCGTGCACGGAAGTCGGTTACACACCACGAGGCCCGTCAACCGTAAATATTTACACTATATTATTTGCATAACATATAATCCGCCGTATGGGGCCGGATTTAGAATTGTCCCAACCCTCTCTACTCACGGGCGTCGTAAGAGCCGACTGAGGGAATACCGGGGGAGTGGACAGCAGCACTCCCTCGAGTATTAACAACGTCCACTGCGATCGCCAACCCGGCTGCCAAGCGTGGCGATTACGGCATTATCCCCCATGACGGGACCGCTCGTTGTGGCGTTCTCTTGGGGAGGCCTATGTCCAGCAGTGGACGTTGAAAGGCTGATGGATGGATGGATAATACCATTATTATGACTTACTCTAATTCGTTTTTAATAATTTAGGTCTTTGAATTATCAAAACTCAAAAAAACCTACGAGCGGGCCTATCAACTGGACGACTGGTACAGTGGTGGAGGAATATTTATCATCGGCTACGAATTGTTCCGTAGTTTATCCACCTTAGATCCGTACCTAGATGACGTCAGACCAACGATTATCAACAAAATTCGCACCGCCCTACTCGACCCTGGACCAGACATAATTGTGTGTGATGAAGGTCATCTCCTCAAAAATGATTGTTCCGTGTTAGCTGTTGCCATGAGTAGAGTTGCCACTAAGAGAAGGATCATACTGACTGGCACGCCAATGCAGAATAATCTGAGAGAGTATTATTGCATGGTGAATTTTGTAAAGCCAAATTTACTAGGAACATATCCGGAGTATTCTAACAGGTGAGTTCTATTATAATTTGTATGATGTCAATACCATGTAATATTTTAAATGCGAGACTACGTGCAAACTTGACACTTATCGCTGTTATTTTCATTCGATTTCATTAATTGTTTATACTAACTCTAATATAACGGACGTTTTACATAAAACAAATGTTAATCTGAACAATGAAATGTGTTTCCCACAGAAAATTAACATTGCATTTTTCATTATTTATTTAAACAGAATTTTTCATTTTATTTTCAACGTTAGCTGACCCGGCGAACTTCGTATCGCTATTTTTTTTTTCGTGCATATTTTCTAAAATCCTGAAAGACGTGTTTTACTATAGTATATAGTACCTCGGCGGTGTGAAGCCGCGAACTAAGAAAATGCAACACTTCCGGTAAATTGAAATAACATCACGCCATTTCTCTTGCGGGGTAGACAGAGGGAACAGAGTGCCAAGAGGCTCTATTCTTGCATACATCTCTCGCTTCCTCAACATTCATAACTCTCTTCATACACGCTCGCCGGTTTCGGAGACTCCTGACTCCACCTTCCTTCAATATTCATGACCGATTTGGTCTAGGTAGGTGAGTCTCGGTCTCCCCCTGTACCTACATCCTTCCACTTTCGCATTGTATATCTTCTTAACCAGTCGCTCGTCCGGCATTCTTTCCACATGTCCAAACCATCGGAGCATTCCATAAATTGAAATCAGTCTGATTATCAATAATTTCGGACACGTTTAATGTATCGAAAGTAACTCACAGTCTTCTGTCTCATTCACTCACTTACTTTTCATATTATAAGATTTTATTTAAATTTTCTTTTATACAAACTTTGTCCTACAATAACGAACACAAAAAAAGAATCATCCAATTTGGTGCAGTCGTTCGGAATTTATGCTCGTACATACATTTCGGCGATTCATTTTTATTTATATAGATTTACAGTTAGGTTGTTTTCATAAACACCCTTTATGATTTATTTCATTGTCACAGATTCGAAAATCCAATAATCAACGGACAACACAGAGACTCTAGCGAGGAAGATATAAAGCTAATGAAAGCCCGAACACATATTCTGCACAAAGTTCTGGAGGGATGTCTACAAAGACAAGAAGCATCGGTCCTTTACCCTTACTTGCCAAAGAAATACGAATACACAGTGTTCATAAACTTGACGCAATGTCAGTGGGAGTTGTACAAGCATTATTTGTACCATTACAGCAGACAATTGAAGAACAACAGTATATTAAAAGATTTCCACATACTGCAGAAGATCTGGTCACACCCGCAGGTGCTGCATAACTTCCAGACCAGTGCCCAGGACAATAAAAATAAAGTAAAATGTAAGTTACATGTTACTAATTTAATACGCATAACACTAGTCCGTGTGGTGACGGAATTAGAATACAAGTGTCATCACTCCATTCTTTCCCACGGGTGTCGTACGAGTCGACTAAGGAAAGTAAGCAATTATCACCCATTGCATGACTGGTGGTAGGGCTGGTTCTCGCTTGCTATAGGGTCTGAGCAGGTTGGTAGCACCATCTCCCGTATGACCAGCCATGCTGTGAAATGAATTGGTGTGCAGCAGCTTGATAATACTCTCGGTGTAATTGAGTCCATGAGCGACGGTTACCATTTACCATCAGGTGAGCCATGGCTTGTCTGCAACCAAAAGCGATAAAAAAAATACAGTGATAGCCTAGCGGTATAACCAAAGACTGCAAAGACAGGTAGGTATCAATTTCGATCCCCACTCCAGGCTCGGACCTCGTACGGCACACACCTGGACCTCGACTTTTCGAGATTTTTCGTAATTATGTATTTGTTTACATTTTCTTACTTCTCGGTGATATATATATACAGCTTGAAATTACAGGTCGAGACCTCGCATACACAGCGCTCTGAATTTTAGAAATTACGACTAAATTTATTGAATTATCATTGCTTTGTGTAGAAAACCATAGTCAGGAAAGCTGCATTGTTGAGAAATGTTTTGGAAGGCTTATGAAGTTTGCTGCACTGGGCCAGTATGTTGAATTACCCATGACATATGCTCAGCAACGAAACAGTAATGTGTTATGTCAATAAAATATTGTTTTAATGTAGCAGCATATACATTGCCCCATGAAAGGTCTACTAATTCCGTGGAGCGGAGTACTGTGTGCAATAAAATTGCCTTTGTTTCTAGTATTAAACATAGCATTACGCCTGTACTCCCCGAAGGGGTAGGCCGAGGTGTATTACACACCCATGATTCGCCAGCTATGTTTAGGTTCCACGTAAGAGGGGGCGAGCCTATTGCCGTCTACTGGGCACATTTCCAAACTACGGGCTGCTACTGAGAGTTATCCTTTTCACGAAAAAGCCCAATAACATTGCCCGACCCGGTGATCGAACCCGAGACCTCATGATCAGCAGTCGCACACACTACCGCTGCACCACCAATGCAGTTAATAATAATACTTAGTTCCTAGTATTAATGTGATGAACGTTGCTACACTTATCAAAGCTTCTGATATTTTTCTTGACGTATATAAATTTTCATATATAAATTATTTACTAGTATAATCATAAAGAATACGCATTCTCATTAGTATTTATACATACAGTGGAAAAACTAGAAGATGATCTAGCTACAGAAGATCAAGAAGATATAAAAGATACTGTGGCAACAGATCTATGGTGGCTGCAGTATCTGGATGGCGGCAACATGCTTGATTCACTAGAAAGCTCCAATAAATTCCTCGTAGTATTTAGAATACTGGAGGAGTGTGTAGCGTTGGGTGACAAAGTGTAAGTTGTAATAACTGTAGTTTTATATTTTACAAGCGCCCGTTCGGGTATACAAATGTGTAAGAAGAGATCGAAGTGGTGTTGTCTTCATAACTAAGCTTAATTTCACCATAGTATCGTTGCTGGGAGAGAGAGAGAGAACTACGCCACGACGTACGAGAGAACTACGTCATGGCGTAGTCGGTAGTGTAACCGACTTCTGTGCACGAAGTTGTGGGCTCGGTTCCCACTCAGGACAATTATTTGTGTGATGAACACAGATATTACTGCATCTGCGTGTTGTCTATCTATTATATGTAATTATTTAAAAAAAAAAAAGTAGTATATGTATTATATCCGTAATCTGGTACCCATAGCACAAGCGTTGAGCTTAGTTTGGGACCAGAGAATGTTGTGTGAAAACGTCCGTGAATATTTATTTATTATATTAGTGTAGATAAATTTTCGATGTTTGCTAAATATACACGCACTTTATTAAACACATTATATTGCAGATTGATATTCTCGACGTCACTAATTTGCCTGAACTCACTCGAGTACTTCTTGAAGAAGATAAAAAAATGGAGCCTGGGCCAGGAGTATTACCGGCTAGATGGTTCTGTCCCCGCTGAAGTGCGACAGAAATGGTGCCGGGAGTTTAACGCTGAGAACAATGTCCACACCAAGTAAGATTATTATTATGTAACTATCGGTAGTTAGAACCATAGATTATAGTATAACGTATAGATCACCAAAGTGTATGAGCGAGAAGAAAATCTTATACGGCAAGATGGAAGAGGAAAGCAAATCTAATGTCATTGTAACCCATTTGAATGTCAGGTATTCTACAGTCTTCTAGTTTGAATTTAACTTCGCGGTTTTTTGATTTATTTGTGTTATAAATCTTGTTTATTATATGATTATAACTATTAATACAATCGTTGTTTGTTCCGTGAGTGCCTGTGATGTAAATCATGCAAACAATCCTGATAATTGCACGTTTCACAGATAAGTTCTCAGGATGTTGTCACAAGTTAAATGCTTTTATTTTAGGTCATAATTACTGATATTTTCTGTTTCAGTTACAGATTAATTTCAATTTCATTGTTACTGTTTATATTTTACATAGAAATATGTCGTACTGTTACATATTTGCAAGATTTTAGTAAATAAGTTTTTAGGTACATATACACTAGGGCTTGACTTTATCGACAAGGTATATTGTCGATATTTATCCTAAATGTTTGGAACATTTTCTCCTAACACATTAATTGAAAAAATGCAATAGAGTTCTACAGCAGATATTGTCAGTCAAGTCGATTTAGTTAATTTAAAAATTAGGTATACGTAGGTTTATTTTACTAAAAGCTGAGTTTATAATTCCTTTATAAAATGCATAATATCGTTGACTGACGTTGCTGGTGAAATAAATAAAAACGAATGAATTATGTTTGTTTTAATTTATTATGTCTGTTTTGTTTCATTAGTTGAAGATTATTTGAATGAGCGAGTTCGCTAAAGAAACTGATTTGTTTTATCATTTTATTGATAGTCAGTCTAACTCTTAAAACTTATATCACTATCCAACGCACATATTGACAATTCAAAATTGGTTATGCGCTTAGACGAAGGATATTATAGACAAGCTATCAGCGTATGCAGTGTCGAGATAGCAATAGATAACCGGAATAATTTTAAAAGATAACTATGATTATAACTTTGTTGACTAAAAATGTACTACCTGTTTTAGCCGGATAAAAGAATGACAGGAAAAAAGAAATTGCAGTTATGCTTATATTTTGCTTAAAATGTATTAGAACATGTAATATTAGCGTATATAACGTGATTAATACAGGTTTTTTTACGTCAATACAAAAACAAGCTTACATACTGATGATGGGAACGGTTGGCCACTTTCTTGTTTGGACCCAGTTCATTGGGTCCAAATACAACTGACGCATACGCGAAAAGGATAAATATACTTATACCTGTATCTCTCTCACTCTTGGTAAAACCTAGTATGTGCATCCATTTCTTCATCCTTAATGTCAAAATAGTAGCGTGTCTATATTATTCTTCGTCTAAGGTTATGCGTTATCGAGCTGTCAGGTGATCTATACAATTCTATATATATGGTTAGAACAGCTCTTTTCTCTGGATTTTAGTTTTACTGAATGACTGACATTCGCATTTACATCATAATAAAAAAACACAATAAATGACAATATTTTTGTGACCGGCTATGATACGCTTATCAGTGTGTTTTGGTTGTAGCAGGAGATAGCCGTTTATTCTTTCATTTCATATCTGAGAAATGAAATAGTGAGCAGCAGCTTGACTATACTCCTGGTATAGTTTAGTCCATAAGCGATGGTTACCATTTACCATAAGGTGGGCCGTGGTTCGTCTGCCACCATACGCAATAAAAATGTATATATATACTAGCCTTTGTCAAGAGCTATTAAATCAAACAAGTTGCATCAAAATCCGTTCAGTAGTTTTTGCGTGATGCGCAAACAAACAAACAGTCAAAAATCTAAAAAAAATCGTTTTGTGTTTAGACACGCCTATATAGCCTAAATGAGTCATTTTTTCTCAAATATTTGAAATGTACAGACATAGCTATGTTACAACTTTATAATAGTATAGACTAGACTACTATAGTTTTTGGGTTATATCTCAGGTTCCCGGTATAGTAGCGGGATAAAATGTATACCAGATTTTAAGTCTAATCGAGAGCTATCAAACAAAAAAAGTTTCATCAAACTCCGTTCAGTAGTTTTTGCGTGATTCGTGAACAAACAAACAGATACAAAATCTAAAAAAGTCGTTTTGTGTTTAGACACGCCTAGTATTGATATATATAAAACACGTATTGAGACTGAGTATGAAACTTATATTTGCCCATATCAGCAATTATTCGATCGCTACTTTAATTTGTGCAGGCTATTTCTGGTGTCGACTCGTGCTGGCTGTTTAGGACTTAACATGACGGCGGCCAACCGCGTCATCATAATGGATACTTCATGGAACCCAGCGCATGACATACAGAGCATCTTCCGTGTCTATCGCTTCGGTCAGAAAAAGGACTGCTTTATATACCGGCTGGTTGCTATGGTAGGTATTGTATTGTATTGTATTGTAAACGCGGGCTATTTTTCCGCAACTCGACGTCGTATGTGCGCCTATTTTGCGTGACGGGTTGCTGGCACTACTCCTGCCAACCCAGCATCACCAGAAAGCCTAGCAGACCCTTAACGTTGCCGACGACCTCTGGGAGCGACCTCGGAGAGCCGAGGTATAGTGCCCGGTATTCCGCCACCCCCGGACATTCAAGGATGACGTGGGCGGCCGTTTCGTCTGCGTCCATGCAAGCTCTGCAAAGAGGACTATCAGTAACACCTAGAGTAAATAAGTGTTTATTCCATAAAGCATGTCCAGTAAGTGCTATGGTAGGTATAAGTTATTGTATTGGAGTTAATAGCCTCTCCAAGAGAACCACAACAACAAGGGTATTATGCATTTCGATAGAGACACTGTAATCACAATTTATTATTAGATTAAATGACTTGAATGTATGTATTTACAAAAAGTAATATATGTATTATATCCGTAATCTGGTACCCATAGCACAAGCGTTAAGCTTAGTTTGGGATCAGAGGACGTTGTGTGAAAATGTCCATGAATATCTATTATTATTTTGTCAACGTCAGTGGCCAAGCCGTCGCCTACCGTGAGGCCCTTAATTCTCGCTTAAAGAAGGCCATGTTGTAGCGCTGGAGAAACACCACAGCCATACCAGAACGATAGAAAAATTTCTCTCAAAACGAACCATATTGGATGAAAACTTTTTCAGGTGGTAAGGATAAACCGCGAAGTCGACTTGTTCGGTGACTAAAATTAAACAGTGAATGAAAAAAATAACAAAATATATATTTGTATACGCAATTAGGACAGAATATGAAACTTATAACTTTTACTGTTTGACCTAGCTAGACCCAGCTATTCGATCATTACAAATAAGAATCGCCAAATATACGCTTTTTATTACATTATAAGGCTAAATATCTCACATGCACAGGGTACAATGGAACAAAAAATATACGAGCGATCGGTGACAAAGCAAGCCGTCGCATGTCGCGTCGTCGACGAACAACAGATAGATCGACATTACAATATGGCTGAGCTAACTGAATTATACAAGTGAGTATCTTATATGTGAAATGTTTGGTATTTAAACATAAATATTCGGCTATTATAAGAAATAAAAAATAATATATAATTTTATATATTAGTTTATTTGCACTATAGAATGGCCTAACACCAGGTGGCTCGATGACTTGATAAAAATTAAAGGCAGCCATTGAATGCAGGCGGCACGGAACCTTTTTTTGTGGCGCTCTTTTAGGGAGGCCTATGTCCAGTAGTGGACGATAGAAAGTTGTTAGTATTAGTTTATTTTTACGTTGAGCAACGAAAATTACCTACGAAATGTCGTCTCAATAGTTTTTATTTCAACCCCATTATTGACACGGGTCTACTCTCAGAGGGATTTAGGACTTAGTCCACCATGCTGGCCTAGTGCCTCGACTTCCCGTCGTGAAATTCTCACGTGCATTTAGGTTTTCCTCGCGATTTGTACTTTCACGAAGCAATAATAATTTGTAAACAAATACACATAGTTTCGAATAGTCAGAAGATCGTGTGCCGTGCGAGGACCTAGGATTGGGGATCGAACTCGATATACTCTCTGTCAAGAAAGTGCCGGGAAAAGATCAATAATACACAAAAATTTTGTTATTCATCCAAATTTATTGTATCACCTTCAAAGTATGTGCTCCTTCAGAAACGATAGACTTACGCCAACGAATAATCCAATCATCAAAACATTTTTTAAACGCTGTTTTCGGAATTGAGTTCAGTTCTCGCCGCGAATTCTCCTTGATGACTTCTACCAATTGAGAACGGGTGCCACGAAGTGGTAATTTGAGTTTAGGAAAAAGAAAGAAGTCGGTTGGAGCCATATCTGGTGAATATGGTGGTTGCTCGATGGTATTTGTTGAGTGTTTGGACAAAAATTCATTCACAATGACGGCCTTGTGCGATTCATTCACAATGATGGCCTTGTGCGAAGGCGCATTAGCGTGGTATAAAATCCAAGAATATTCTTTCCACAAATCTGGCCTTTTTCGTTGAATTTGCTATTTTAAACGCCGCATAACGCTCAAATAATATTGTGTATTTACCGCTTGACCTTCTGGCAAGAATTCCGAGTGCACAAACAACACCGCGATAGTCAAAGAAAACAGTCAACATGACTTTGACTTTTGATCGACTTTGGCGTGGTTTTTTCGGTTTCGGTTCAGTTGGAAGTCGCCACTCCGAAGCTTTCAAGTTGCATGTCAAACTCCACATAAACCCACGTCTCGTCACCAGTAACAATGCGTTTCATGAATGTTGGGTCGGAATTGACTCGTTCTAGCATGTCCTCAGCGACTCTCATGCGATTGAGTTTTTGGAAAAAATTCAGGTCTTTTGGGACTAGCCGAGCGGAAACATGTTTCATACCCAAGTGATTATTTAAAATGGTACGGATCGACTCGTGAGACACAGAAAGTTCGGCGGCTAGCTCTCTCAAAGTTGAATGAGGATTTTCAGTCACTATTTCCTTCACTTTTACAATGTTAACTTCAGTTACAGACGTTGATGGCCTACCAGAGCGAGGCAAATCTTCCATCTCATCTCAACCGCTTTTAAACCCTTTGTACCACTCAAAAGCACGTGTTTTTGATAAAGTCGATTCACCGCAAGCCTTCTGTTACGTTTTCAGTGACTCCGAATACGAAAATCCATTGGCGATGCAAAATTTAAGACAAACTCTTTGTTCGATGTTTTTGTCCATTATGAAATTCGCAATACACACTAGATATGATATAACT
Source organism: Leucoma salicis (assembly GCA_948253155.1). Classification (NCBI taxonomy): domain Eukaryota; kingdom Metazoa; phylum Arthropoda; class Insecta; order Lepidoptera; family Erebidae; genus Leucoma; species Leucoma salicis. Next base: position 17,312,939 of record OX411820.1, on the reverse strand, counting down.
AAAAACAGCACTGTATTTAATATAAATAATAGATGCAACTCCGCGCCAAAATGGATAAGAGCTGTGCCAATCTAACAACAACAATAAAAACAAAAATTTGAATTTGGAACCATAAACAAATCATCCATTCCCGGTACTTTCTTGACAGAGTAGTAATTGTACAGTCCTTGGTTTTGCCACTAGGTTGTAACTGCACTTAAACAGTTTTACAGCCAATAGTTTCAAACATGCTTTATCTTTTAGTTTGACATTAATATGACAGTGAAGTGCACTTAGAGTACGAAGTGGCGATCAGGATTGGGAGCGTACATCGGTGTGCCGCAGGTTCGACGAGACGGGCTCGTCGGTAGCGGGCGGCGTGGCGGTGGGCGTGCGCGACGTGGCGCTGCTGCGCGTGGCGCGAGACGCGGCGCTGCACGCCGTGCACGAGCACGACTCGCTGCTGCGCTCGTCTGAGCAGGGGCTGCCCGAGCACGAGCGCGCCGCCGCCTGGAGCCAGTTCCAGCAGGAGCAGACTAACCGCCGTACGTACCACCTCTTATTACACCAGCGCGACTCGCTGCTGCGCTCGTCTGAGCAGGGGCTGCCCGAGCACGAGCGCGCCGCCGCCTGGAGCCAGTTCCAGCAGGAGCAGACTAACCGCCGTACGTACCACCTCTTATTACACCAGCGCGACTCGCTGCTGCGCTCGTCTGAGCAGGGGCTGCCCGAGCACGAGCGCGCCGCCGCCTGGAGCCAGTTCCAGCAGGAGCAGACTAACCGCCGTACGTACCACCTCTTATTACACCAGCGCGACTCGCTGCTGCGCTCGTCTGAGCAGGGGCTGCCCGAGCACGAGCGCGCCGCCGCCTGGAGCCAGTTCCAGCAGGAGCAGACTAACCGCCGTACGTACCACCTCCTATTACACCAGCACGACTCGCTGCTGCGCTCGTCTGAGCAGGGGCTGCCCGAGCACGAGCGCGCCGCCGCCTGGAGCCAGTTCCAGCAGGAGCAGACTAACCGCCGTTCGTACCACCTCCTATTACAACAGCACGACTCGCTGCTGCGCTCGTCTGAGCAGGGGCTGCCCGAGCACGAGCGCGCCGCCGCCTGGAGCCAGTTCCAGCAGGAGCAGACTAACCGCCGTACGTACCACCTCTTATTACACCAGCGCGACTCGCTGCTGCGTTCGTCTGACCAGGGGCTGCCCGAGCACGAGCGCGCCGCCGCCTGGAGCCAGTTCCAGCAGGAGCAGACTAACCGCCGTACGTACCACCTCCTATTACACCAGCACGACTCGCTGCTGCGCTCGTCTGAGCAGGGGCTGCCCGAGCACGAGCGCGCCGCCGCCTGGAGCCAGTTCCAGCAGGAGCAGACTAACCGCCGTACGAACCACCTCCTATTACACCAGCACGACTCGCTGTTGCGCTCGTCTGAGCAGGGGCTGCCCGAGCACGAGCGCGCCGCCGCCTGGAGCCAGTTCCAGCAGGAGCAGACTAACCGCCGTACGTACCACCTCCTATTACACTAGCACGACTCGCTGCTGCGCTCGTCTGAGCAGGGGCTGCCCGAGCACGAGCGCGCCGCCGCCTGGAGCCAGTTCCAGCAGGAACAGACTAACCGCCGTACGTACCACCTCCTATTACACCAGCACGACTCGCTGCTGCGCTCGTCTGAGCAGGGGCTGCCCGAGCACGAGCGCGCCGCCGCCTGGAGCCAGTTCCAGCAGGAGCAGACTAACCGCCGTACGTACCACCTCTTATTACACCAGCGCGACTCGCTGCTGCGCTCGTCTGAGCAGGGGCTGCCCGAGCACGAGCGCGCCGCCGCCTGGAGCCAGTTCCAGCAGGAGCAGACTAACCGCCGTACGTACCACCTCCTATTACACCAGCACGACTCGCTGCTGCGCTCGTCTGAGCAGGGACTGCCCGAGCACGAGCGCGCCGCCGCCTGGAGCCAGTTCCAGCAGGAGCAGACTAACCGCCGCACGTACCACCTCTTATTACACCAGCGCGACTCGCTGCTGCGCTCGTCTGAGCAGGGGCTGCCCGAGCACGAGTGCGCCGCCGCCTGGAGCCAGTTCCAGCAGGAGCAGACTAACCGCCGTACGTACCACCTCCTATTACACCAGCACGATTCGCTGCTGCGCTCGTCTGAGCAGGGGCTGCCCGAGCACGAGCGCGCCGCCGCCTGGAGCCAGTTCCAGCAGGAGCAGACTAACCGCCGTACGTACCACCTCCTATTACACCAGCACGACTCGCTGCTGCGCTCGTCTGAGCAGAGGCTGCCCGAGCACGAGCGCGCCGCCGCCTGGAGCCAGTTCCAGCAGGAGCAGACTAACCGCCGTACGTACCACCTCCTATTACACCAGCACGACTCGCTGCTGCGCTCGTCTGAGCAGGGGCTGCCCGAGCACGAGGGCGCCGCCGTTTGGAGCCAGTTCCAGCAGGAGTAGACTAACCGCCGTACGTACCACCTCCTATTACACCAGCACGACTCGCTGCTGCGCTCGTCTGAGCAGGGGCTGCCCGAGCACGAGCGCGCCGCCGCCTGGAGCCAGTTCCAGCAGGAGCAGACTAACCGCCGTACGTACCACCTTCTATTACACAGCACGACTCGCTGCTGCGCTCGTCTGATCAGGGGCTGCCCGAGCACGAGCGCGCCGCCGCCTGGAGCCAGTTCCAGCAGGAGCAGACTAACCGCCGTACGTACCACCTCCTATTACACCAGCACGACCCGCTGCTGCGCTCGTCTGAGCAGGGGCTGCCCGAGCACGAGCGCGCCGCCGCCTGGAGCCAGTTCCAGCAGGAGCACACTAACCGCCGTACGTACCATCTCCTATTACACCAGCACGACTCGCTGCTGCGCTCGTCTGTGCAGGGGCTGCCCGAGCACGAGCGCGCCGCCGCCTGGAGCCAGTTCCAGCAGGAGCAAACTAACCGCCGTACGTACCACCTCCTATTACACCAGCACGACTCGCTGCTGCGCTTGTCTGAGCAGGGGCTGCCTGAGCACGAGCGCGCCGCCGCCTGGAGCCAGTTCCGGCAGGAGCAGACTAACCGCCGTACGTACCACCTCCTATTACACCAGCACGACTCGCTGCTGCGCTCGTCTGAGCAGGGGCTGCCCGAGCACGAGCGCGCCGCCGCCTGGAGCCAGTTCTAGCAGGAGCAGACTAACCGCCGTACGTACCACCTCCTATTACACCAGCACGACTCGATACGTGCCGCTTCTTAGTACACGCGCGCGACTTCGCTGTCGACCAGTTCTTCTATCTGTAGACGTGTGCGATATTTCAACAATTTTAAGAGTTAATTTGTGATCCTAGTTTATGGGAGCGACGCTGGGAAGCGATAAGCGTACCTCTTCTTTATCAATCGCCACTCCTTTATTAAATAAATAATAAGCAAGTCAAATATGTATACATCTATTATATATAATTCCAGTGTCACGATGTTTGTCCGGGATGAACTCCGAAACTACTAAACCGATTTTAACTTTTTCTTTTTTTAAATGTGTGTTTTGTTCCAACTTAAGAGATAGGATACTTTTTAAAGTACAAATTATTTGTGAATAAGGAAAAAGAGATTTTTTGTTCTAGCGGGAATCGAACCCGCGCCTTTTCCAATCCGGGGAAGTGTAAATGCTTCCGATAGATGGCGTTGGTCGTAAAGACAAAATGTGATAAGTAGATTGGGATGATCGAAAGATCTGTACTATAGCTCGGTGGTTCAGAGCACTTCCCCGGATTGGAAAAGGCGCGGGTTCGATTCCTGCTAGTACAAAAATCTCTTTTTCCTTATTCACAAATAATTTGTACTTTAAAAAGTGGCGCAGCATGTCAAATGCTAAAAAATATAGATCAAAAATAGATAGGATACTTTATATCTCAATTTATAATTATTGTAAAATTTATTCATGAAAAAATATATGGCGGTACGAAGTTCGCCGGGTCAGCTAGTAATATAATGTTAAACAAATGTATTTAAACCATCGAGATATTGACACTTATTGCGTGTAATAAAAAATTCTGAAACTTATTTTTTCCTATTCAATTAAATATGATAATGAAGAAAATTACAATTTGAAATGTAAAATTCTTATATTTTTTTACAGAATTTGAAAACAAACTTACCACAACTATACCCAAACTTTCATTGAAGCGGTTGCAAGGCCAAAACTACACCAAAACATTATCAGTTAATGTAGAAATAAAAACCGAGGATAAAAGCGATGACTTTGTACCATCTACCGAAATAAAAAGTAAAAGGGGCAGGAAACCTAAACACATAGAAATACCACCACCTGCAATACCTGGCTCTAGTAAAACAGAAGTTCCACACATAAACCAACAAATAACAGCACAAAACCCGCCAAAAACGTACTCAATCAAATCAAAACAAACTAATGATGAAGTAATAGAAGAAGGTATGGTGCAAAAAATTTCAGATATACTCATTAAACATGATTTCCATAACAAAAAAGAAGCTATTAACATTCCCGAGCTTGTATCAAAAGTTAAAAAAATTGTTAAGCGGGGTTATTTTGATCCAAATGAGAGCTTAGATGATCTAACAGCTAGTATTGCTAAAGTATTACTGCCTAAACAAATGACGATGCCTGTACTTAATGATATTATGAATGTGTCCATCGACAATTCTGCCCCTCAAGAACCTAAATCAGTCGACTCACATATTAACACAATTGATATTTCCAAAGCCGAAGTCATTATACCCGATAAAAAAAGAAAAACGAAAAGCGTTGCTGAGGTTATAAACGATTTTAGAAAACCAGCCTCTTCATTACTGGAACCTGAAAGTATTCTGAGTACTACTGAGATATCTCTTCCCGAAAGCCGAAAGAGAAGAAGAGCCGCCATAGCTGCAGAGAAACACATCGATTCGCTGTCTCACGACGTAATTATCAATTTAGACGATGAAGACATAGATTTCGTTCCTAACGTCCCAATTGAGAAAACTGATAAGCCCCAAAGTAATAAAAGAAAGAACATTTCAAAAGGAATAACTTCGCGAAGTGGTAAAAATGATGCGACAGAAATTAACCAACCGTCATATCCAACATTGACTGACAAACGAATATCAGACGGGAGTACAGACCTTACCAAACCTGATAAACAAAATATTATTTCTAAGTCCAAGCCCCCTGCTGCAAGACCTGGACCGAAAACCTTTAAAGAAAAACTCAGATCTAAATATAAAGAATTTACAAATCAGCTTCACGAAAACTTTGAAGATCCTGGTATATTACTGAGTGATGAAGAGGCTCCAGCTAGTGATTATAATAGTCCCGGTGTAAGCAGTATAGCAGCGCCAACTGCTGCAAAACCTACCCATGATGATAATTATGTTGACAATGATGAATTGGTACCATTGCCACTGTCTTTGCTGACAAATAAGAACTTTATAAATATAGTCGCTCATACATATTTGAACGGTAACCCGATGTTGGACGCAGACGCGGCTACGTTAGCCGCTCAGTACAGCACGTTCAAGTCGTTAAAAGAAGCTGAGCAGACCGGGAAAGACATTGTTAGTGGACCTATCTACGACATCGCTTGTAAGGTAAGAATTGTATTTTTAAACATTTTTTTAAACTTAAACATTATTTTCGATAACTATCTGCACACATATATCTTAACAAACACCTAACTCGTAATTTTTAACAGTAGTGAATGTTTGTTCACTAATGAAATGATTCTGGGAGTGCAAGAAGTTGTCTTATTTACTTCTGGCGTACTAGTAAGCTCTTCAGAAGGTTTCTGATCTATATTTTTTTTTTAGCATTGGACATGCTCCGCCTCTTTTTAAAGTACAAATTATTTGTTAATAAGGAAAAAGAGTATTTTTCCCGCTAGTACAAAAATTTTCCTTATTTTTTTTCCTTATTAACAAATAATTTGTACTTTAAAAAGTGGCGGAGCGTGTCAAGTGCTAAAAAAACATATAGATCAAAAATGTTTAAAAATTGCGCCATCAAATAGTATGAATTTTAATTGCAAAATTAAACTTAGTATGGTGGATAATTGCATGTAAATGCGTTTCCGATAGATGGCGTTTCCGATAGATCTGTACTATAGCTCAGTGGCTTAGAGCACTTCCCCGGATTGGAAAAGACGCGGGTTCGTTTCCCGCTAGTACAAAAAATCTGTTTTTCCTTATTAACAAATAATTTCTTCTGAAGGTTTTGCTTCAGAAGCCCCAATTCAAAATATTAAATTTGAACATAATACGGAGCACATATTACACTGTGATTTTTCTACTTCTTCTTTGTTTATCTTCTCAAACTTTATTGGAGTCGGCTTCGGAAGTGTTCGATTTTTAGCTGATCAGCAGTGTAACATAGACGTAACGACTGCCTAATTGACCTTATTTTTATTATTATTCTTCAAGATGACTTGTTTAGAAAACATTGAATTTCTCAACTTAGAAAAACAACTTGCAATGACCTACGAGTATGTTACATGTAAACCTTTCCTGAAAATAATATTGAAATCAAAATCCTTATAAAATTAATTGTATGTTTTACTTCTTGTAAGCGTAGATTAACACCGACAGTAGCTTTATTACTTACACTGGCATTTGCTCATGGCTCTGCCGCAGCCAAATGCTAGTTTTTAGGTTATATATCAGGTTCCTGATACAGTAGCGTGATATTAGTTTTTAAGTCTAATCAAGAGCTATCATGTAAAAAAAATTGCATCTTAATCAGTTCAATCGTTTTTGCGTGATGCGCGAACGAACAAACAGACAAACCAACAAACATAAAAAAATCTATTTAGATATTTTTATATATATTTTTAGCATTTGACATGCTTAGCAACATACATTAAACACAAAGTGAAAAAATAAAAAAACACAAATGTGAAATCGAAAATAACTAGTCAAATGCTAAAAATATATACATATTTAAATATCTAAATATTTATAGGGTTTGCGTCATTATTAGGTAAAATCTTAATTGTAAAATTAAGTTTATCTGGTCGGTATAATGTATGAAAATACTTCCGACAGATGGTGCAGGCGTCACCCAAAGACGTTAAGTATGAATGTGTTATCGAGATTAGCAGTCAGGAGCAAGGGTTACGATGGCTGAATTGGCAAAGCATCTGGACGGTATCCAGGAGATGCAGGTTCGAATCCTGCTCGTGACTGTTATTTTCGATTTCACATTTTTCACTTTGTGTTTAATAAAAAAATCTAAAAAAAAACATACAGCCGAATTGAGAACCTCCTCCTTTTTGGAAGTCGGTTGAAAACATTTGGTTCAGACACGCCTATATGCAGTAATTTTTTCTCAAATACCTATCACCTGTATCTAGACACAGCTCTATAATAGTTAGGACTATTAATAAATTATAGATGTTTTCTTACAGGTAATTGGTAAAAACCTTTTCAAAAAAATGCATAATGCACCCAGTTCTGGAGCAGTTAATAGTGTAACGAATTCGTCTAAAGTTGAAGAAGCAAAGGTCACAATAGAACTGAAAGAAATGCAAAATCCTGCAGAGCGAAAAATTCAAGAAAATCCGAAACCTGCCCGCACACGCCACAAACACACTAAAGAAATTACGCAACATTCTTTAGAACGAACATACCACGATGAACCGAAACCAAAGAGTACGATCTCAAAAGAAAAGCCGACGGATGCACGTAGGCAGCGTGATAGAGTTGTGCACATAGATAATACAGATTTTAGAAATCAATGTTCCAGTAGTAATGCTGTGGTGCCTGTCGGAATGTAAGTATGTCACAGATTTTAAAATTATTCAAATAGTCAGAACAGTGCAGTGTAAGGTATACTCTTTACTTTATATAATGGTGCCTCTAGCATTGCTTGAATCACGATTAGGGAACCTATATGCATTTTCTGTAATTAAAAACAAATAATAAATATATAATCTCAGCGACTGCTGATCATGAGGTCTCGAGTTCGATCCTCTGTTCGGGAAAAAGAAAAATTCTCAGTAGCAGCCCGGAGTTTGGAAATGTGCTCGGTAGATTGCAATAGGCTCGCCCCCTATTACGTGGGATTGAAACATAGTTGGCGAACCGTGGGTGGGTAATACACCTCTGCCTACCCCTCCGAGGATACTGGCGTGAGACTGTTTTGTAATAAATATGTATAAAAAGTCACGTTGTGTTGTTTATAGATTGAGCAAAACCAAGTGCAGCTCCACCTATGTACGTGACATTTTGTAAACTTTATCTGTCATTACTAAGATACAATCAAAATGCTATATATAAAATGATAGCAGATAAATATAGTATGATATAGTAATGATAGATTAGGGTTTTTTTCTAACCTTAACATGTCCCACTATCGGGCACGGGTCTCCTCTCAGAGTGAAAGGGATTCAGCCCGTAATTCACCAGGCTGGCCCAGTGTGGCTTGGCAGACTTCAGGTTTTCTCACGATATTTTCTTTAATCGCATCGAACTCGATAGCATTGTCATTGCAGTCCTTGGTTTTACCACTAGGAAGCTTTATTAGGAAAAAATAACGTATTATGGAAATTGATAATCCTGAGCAGATGTCATGATAGCTGAGTTCACATTTCTTCTGGATCAGTATCCAGCAGATTCAGGTTCAAACCTTTCACATAAATAATGTAATAATGTAATTTTAAAGCAGCATCTGAATTAGTGATTTTTGTGAAATGGCCCTCCATGTTTGTAACATATATACTGTTCTTATTATGCATAATTTTCAAACAGATCACTAATATAAAAATATATTTAGGATTCAGTCAGCGGGCAGTCTTCCATCAGGCGAGTTAGCATCGAGTGAATCCATTCTGCCACACGACGACGACAACATTGAAATTACTACTCACTGCACACAAATTCTCCCCACACCAATTACCCCAGTCCAAATAGCATTCCAACCGAATTCCACCTCAACCCTTATGAATACAGTCAACTCAATTCCTCTTATTGCCTCAAACATTCATACACCTGCAACTTCCACGCCGGTGCTACCATCGAAAAATGTCATTAAAATAAACAAAGGGAAAATCGTGATACCCGGAGCAGCACCAAGTGAGAATGTTAAACAAGTGATGCCACCACTTGCGATGATCCAGCAATCTATTCTACCGAACACCATTTGCTTAGACAGTGATGAAGAAGATATCGTTACTCCAGTAACACTCATCCATCCCCTAGTACAACCTGTCACACCTGTTTCAATTGCCCACACCGTCACTGACCCAACCAAATTCAAATTGGCAATGCCAGTCACACCAGCGGTCTCAGAGCCATCCCCATCATCCCGCCAGCGAAAAAGGCCATTAATACTTCGGCAGGTTTCTCCAGAAAATGTTCCCAAGTTTGTGTTAGCTGCTAAACCCTCGAAAGTTCCAATACGTATGTTGCCAAAACCCGCACCATCAGACACAATAGTAACCCAAAATGTTCCCTCAGTGGCATCGGCCGTAATACCCAGCCCTCCACCTGCAGAGAACTTGCACAAGTTTATACAAGCAAACTCAGCGAAAATAATATCCACCACCACCCCATCAGCCGCCTGCTTGAACAAACTTAAACAGGCTGGCTGCAAACCGGGTGATATTGTCAAGATCTCTGACACGGGAGACATTGAGGTGATTCAAGTTTCAAAACAACCTCCCGTTGAAATTTCCCCTAAAATATCAATCGGACCAAAGTCAAAATCGGTTGTAAGCGATTCAACAAAAAGCGTCAATGAATCTGCAAAGAAAAAACCGGTCGTAACTGAAGCTGCAAAACCGTCAGCTACTCCAGCTGTGGCTGAGAAGAAAGATAAACCATCTCCCCTTAAGCACAATGGTCCGGCAAGTAAACAAGAACAAAACCGAACATCAAAGACGCGTAGCCTTAGTATATCGAGTAACAGCAGCGGTTCTAGAGCAGGCAGTCCATGCGACAACAACCCCTTGTCGATCCTAAAGAACGTCATACATATACAAGCAGCAGACGAAACTCCAGGCTCCTCAAATGAAACTAAATCCAAGAAAATCCATAAATCGTGTGACCCCAAACTTAATGTTAAATCTATATCGGAGTCCAAGGCTCCTGCTGCAGCCGTTAGCGTTGTTCCTCAAGAGAGCAGAGAGTCTATCATAAATCGGGCGAAAGAACAATTGAAAAGATTGCAAGTGCGACAATCATATAGCTATACTAAAAAGAGTATTGATACTAGTAAATCGAAGGAAGTTTTAAAAAGTCATGCTTTGTTTGAAGATAATTTACGAAAGAGTTCTCCACTACAAAAATCGAGTAATTCACAAGCTAAGAAATCTAGTATAAGTGGTGGACTTAAAGCAATTATTAAAGACGGACCTTCTGTGTTATCGAGTAAAGCAAAACTTCAAAGTGTTGATCTCACGTACGTATCCTCTTCATTTACATCAACTAGGCAAAAATGTTGGCACATTCCATAAGTTATGGTATGTGGTAAAATGAATAATGGCCAAGCGGCTGGTTTTATGATTTCGAATCTTATGGCTTGTGCCGTATATTGGCATTGTAGATCTATACGACTATTCAAAGAAATAATATTCAAGGTCACGAGTGGCCGTATCAAGTAAACGCGATAGTCCGTAAACGTAGTTATATGTAATAATATAACTAGTTTATGGTAAAAGCTAACCATCTCTCATGTAAAAATATTGCCATTAGTACATAAATAATCTCTATACAAAAATTGGCATTTCCGGAATAAACTCTAGGCTATATCCTCTGTGCTTCGGCTAATATACTATATTCTTATACTAAATTTTATGATGATAAGTTGAATAGTTATGGCGTCAAGAAGTAACAAATAAACTCATTTTCACATTTATAATAGCAAGGAGGTATTTAAAATGCATATATTTCTTTATTTTCGATGCCTGATCTATAAACAGTAAAAACGAGCGTTTAATTATTTTTAAATGCCACTACGCCATGCGCGCCCTGCACCTATTCACTTCAAAATTATTACTTGTCCTGCTATCATTGCTTATCATTTTCAGAGGGACTGTAAAATCAGGTAGTGGTGCAGCCATGCTGAATACTAAGATCGAAATTAAAAAGAGACCTTCTACTACAGACGCAAGTGCAACTAAGAAGAAGAAAATTGAACGTGAGTATCGTCCTTAACTCATCATTGCTGCCATACGAAAGTCTTAGAGCCATTGCGGATAAATACTAGTTGCATTCAATGTAGTCGTGTGGTAAAATGGCCCAAAAATTAGAAAAACTATGGACTGAATTAAGTTCGGTATATGTTAAGTAGCTCAGCGGGCCATGGAGCGGGCTATGCTTGGTATTTCCCTACATGATCGAATCCGTAATACGTATATAGAGATCCGTAGGAGAACGAGAGTGACCGACATAGCCCGCTGGGTTGCCATGCTGAAGTGGCAATGGGCAGGCCACATCGCTCGACGAACCGACAACCGTTGGGGAAGAAAGGTGCGAGTGGCGACCACGTATTGGACGGCGCAGCGTAGGACGGCCCCCCACCAGGTGGACCGACGATCTGGTCAAAGACGCGGGGAGCCGTTGGATGCGGTCAGCACAGGATCGCTCGTTGTGGCGTTCTCTTGGGGAGGCCTATGTCCAGCAGTAGACGTTGAAAGGCTGATGGATGGATGGATAGATATGTTATATAGGTATAGTTACACGACTTGCACTATTCATAAGGCATCATATTATACATCATTGCACATTTATTTGTCTTAGTCGTATTCAATGTTGTCAAGATACACTTGACATGTATGAGATATACTCGTAGTGCACTCACTCATAGCCTGATGGGATGGCATTCAAATACGACTCGAGGGAGATCAGCCGCAGGATCAACGGCTTTTCGAAGCACGGGGGTGAAACACCGCCAAACCCCTCACTCTGAACTGCTATTGAGAATTTCTTGACGGAAAACCTCAGTAACATTTTATTGGGCCGTCGTGGGATTCGAACCCGAGAGTTCGTTATCCGCAATCGCATACACTCCCGACCACCGAAGCAGGAATTATATATAAATGCATTTTAATTTCGTATTCTGACAACCCTGTACGATGCCTACTACGTATCTACAATATTCACTAAGGCGTCATAATCGATTGATTTAACTTTTAACGGTCCGGCTGGCATCACGATTTTGAAAGAAAATCCAGCCTCAATGTAGGTCAGGAGCCCACTAGGACTAGGACCCGGCTGGCAACCGCCATCTCAACTGTATCACCAGTCCAACGCCGTTCCTGCTGTTTTACAATAAGATGTCCAATAATACCATACTGCAGAGCATAGTGATGGAATGATTGGGTACTTACAGTACCACCGTTTATCATGTGACCGACCGTGAAACACCCTGGATATGTTTTGGTTGTAGCAGGATAGCCATCCATTCATTAATGTAGCGCCTTAATTACACTTCTGTTACGTGGACATTTTTTTTTTATTTACACTAAAAATATACCGGAGAATATATTTTTTTTTACAGATATGACGTTGAAGGATTTTGATATCGATGATATTGACGATATCATCGAGCTGGAGTAATCGGTCTGAATGTTTGGTTTGAAACAGTCACTAAAAGGAAATTTTATGCGCGTGAACAATGTGATTCACTTTTCTAGACTAAAGCGGATTATTGTTGACAACTAGAGCTATAATAACTCTTTACTATGATGTAATACGATAGAGATAGATATTACGATAGCTGCACATTATTCGAACCATAAAAATGTAAATTTTATTTGGGTCACTTATTCAATATTTTTACTTTTATTGTGCATGTAATGTGAGCATTAAACCTAGTTATTTTTTATTTTCACGTTCGCTCTAATATTCTGATGACACAAGCTTCGTGACTTTTAGCGGAAACCTGAAAGAATTATGTCTTAGCTCTACATATTTTTCCAATACTCATGTTATTTCAAGTATGAATGTGTAAAAGTGGTGACATATATCATAATTAACTATTTGTGTATTTTACTTTTTTTTTGTTGCCTTTGGTGGCAGACTAGCCACGGCCCACCTGATGGTAAATGGTAACCGTCGCTCACGGACTCAACTATACCAGGGGTATTGTCAAGCCGATGCTCACCATTTGATTTCACAGATATGAAATGAAAGAATTAACGTGTATGAGCATAAGTGTTAGCAAGTCATATAATGAGGCGTAATGTGTTTTTTTGTATTGCCTCCAGAACTCCATAGAAGCTTCCAGTAAAGTCGCCACTACTACTGAGGCATGACCGCCTTGACTGCCTTATTTTGTATAACTGACTGTGTGATTCGTTTGACGAATTCACTTTGAAACTTGATGCAACATGAAACTACACACTGGCAAGAATGCCTTAAAATGATGTAATCATAAAAGAAGACATGAGTTTGAATAATGTGCGGTTAGAGCAGTAGTTTACTGTTCATACTGTCATAAAAGTGTTTTTCTCATGGACAAATTTTAGATGACACCTAATTGTTTAAGTTAGTTCGACAGTTTTATCATTCGTGTTATATATTATAGATAATAATAAATGCTTTACAGATTTATAAGAAAGTTTATTGTGAGCGCATTAAATAAATCTGTCATTATTTCTTTTTTATCTTAAAAAAGTACTATTTAGTAAGTATATTTTAATTGTGATAATGAGTGTATTTTCTTTATAATTGTGGAATGTTCGTGTCCTATTTGTTTAATTAGTATTAAATTTCTAATACATAACAGTAAAGTTTTAATGTATATTGATGTTAGTATAAGTTAAATATAGGATTGTCTCCGTGTTACTGAAATTATTTGTGTTCGGAAATAACGCCGAATATTTTTTTTTTTTTTTGTTATTGGTTTATATAATGCTTCGATGTCATTTATGAGTGTAATACCAAAATGTCTGAACAAACTAATTCTTGACATACTGTTCTTATAATAGCGGTGTTCAGACATTTGTCTCATTATTCATTTCGTCAGCAGCTATGATTGAATTTATTATCAAATTGACCCTATTTTTTGTTACACTATCACATCTGAAGAGCTAGGTGTGCAAATTTAAGTAACATTTGTCTATAACTAGCTGTAGCTTAACATAAATAGATATATGGGTTTAGTATTACAACTTTAAAAAAATAAAAACCAATTGATTATCGCAGCCGTATATTTTTATTTATTTCTCCATGATAACCACAAAGATCCAATATATATTGTACCTCCGTGCTTACAACAAAATATAATAATAAACATTTTTTTTTATATTATACTTATACTAGAACATTAAAGCTTCTACATAGATAATATTTCCAAAAATAATTTCATAATTAATCAAATAACATACTGCTGACCAGTCACATATCACTTTATAAACCTTAACTAATATAATAGCTTTCTCAATTACTTTATACACTAAAACACCTTGAATAACTTAATATCTAATATCTTTAGATAGACATTTAGTTTCAACCCCTTACATATGTGATTAAATACTAAAAAAAGGTACGAGTTAGTTTTACTGACAATAATTAAATGTAGATCATGGAAAATTAAACATTTTAAATAATAAGACTGGTCGCACATCACACGTACCGTGCGAAAGTGTACGATTAATACACAATGTACTATATGTGTACGTATGTATGTAGTACACAATTTTATTTTATTTAAAATTACTCTCATTTTTCGTAACTGATCAAAAGCAATAGTAGAGTATTTTAAACGGTTTTTATTATTTATACATTGGAAAAGAACTCTCTTACGATTTTTACTTTATTTAATTTGCAACACTAATATTAATCTCACTATGTTCCTACATTAAACTTTGTGATGAAAATATTTCATTAGCATAATATTCCACGAGATAATAATGGTAACAAAACTATTATAGAAATGTAAAAGAAATTTGAGACATTATTAATTTTTGAGATATTTTTTTCAAACATGTGAAAACAAATATTTCACTTAGGATATTTGTTTTAGGCATAATTCTAAAATAAATTCATTGTTTTGAAATTACTTTTACATTGTAATATTTTCATTGTTTTAAAAATTATTTGTAACTATTATAGCACTGAAATTTTCTACATTGCATAAAATTAACGATTTTGTTCGACAGTAACAATCTTAAATAATTAAGCTAATATTGTTGCATTGTAGTTTGAATGAATGTTGCAAGGTGTATTTATAACTTAGCAATAATATTTTGATCTGTATTTTTAGCCCTTGACATGCTCAGCTACTTTAAAGAACAAATTATTTGTGAAAATGTGGAAAAAGAGAACTTTAGTGTGAGCAGGTATCGAACCTGCGTCCCTACCTATCCAGGGAAGTGAGAAAGAGCAAAGCATCCGGATGGTATCCAGGAGATGCAGGTTCAAATCCTGCTTGTGATTGTTATTTTCGATTTCACATTTTCACTGATTTATATGGCTTAGCATGTCAAATGCTAAAAATATATATAAAAATATCTAAATATAATACCTTTAATATTTAGATATACTCAAACATTACGTTTATAATACTTGTTTATATTTTAATAAAAAATGCACCATTTCATTTTTTTGGTTTAGATACGTATAAATACCGAGGGTTTTAGATGTTCAACAAATTATAAAAATTATAGCAACTTCAAACTTAACGATTCGTTAGTCAAGAGCCTCTCATAGTTCAGGGCTACATCCACCATAATTTATACATGACAGTTGAGAAGTCGTTGAGACAAGTCTAAGAGATTGTCATTGTTTCTCATAACCAACATCTTTCACTCGCCATTAATAATACCAATGCAATATATCAAAAAAAATATGAAAACAGATGTAAAACACGTTAATTGCGTTGCTTTAATCAACGAGGAAGATCAAACAGCAGGGCTTATCGCTCAGGGCACCATCCCATAGACTGGTTAGTGCAGTGTGGCTCTCGATGTCTGTCTCGTGTATCTTCCCAGGCAATGTTGTGTAATGTTTCATAGTTACATAGGATTAAGCTAAGCGTCCAATGGTCCACACCGACCGCACCGCACGCACGACACGCAACTGATTTTTTGTTTGCTTTGTATGATTTTGTATAGCACTGCGTCCACTGTGTTCCGCCGTTTAAAGCGTTGCGTGTCTATGCGTTGCGGCCGGTGCGGGCCAGAGGCCGCTCAGCTTTATGATAACTACATATTAGGTTTCTCCTAAATTTTATTAGTTTAGATACACCATTCTTTAACACACCATGTGTGCGCTAACTATACTGTAAAAGTACTGGAATGTAGTGTCCGTTTACAAATGTTGAAGTCTTAAAATACTATGTGACAAATTAGTGTATGAGATCTTCGTCTATATCCAAAATGAATAAAAATACATCGCCATTGGTATAATATGATTTGCATTTCTCTATCAAATTATCTTTACCGTATATGTACGCGCGTTTGATATGAATTCTAAAACACAGGGTGTGTTTGACATATTTGCGTTCAACACGTTTTGTTGTTAACATAAAAGCAATACTGACTTAAAAGTCATCCTAGAACAATCTGAATCTAAATCTATATCCACAATTTATCAAAAATAGAACCTCACTTAATGCTGAATAACTGCAAAACTATAAATAGTACGTTTGCAGTAATCAGGTTACTTTTAATACCGTATAATTTATGGCGCAAGTAGGGAAAGACCTATGTCAAATTGTAATAGGCCATATTCACTGTATGCATCTGAGTCATGGAGCGAGGAAGTGTCGCTCACCGCACGTCCCTGACAGTAACGAGACGTGACTTGTCGAAGGCGCAGATGGCGGCCAGCAACGAGGATCGCTGATCTGAGCACGGAGAATTCGCGGCCGTCACGCTCACAACGCTCGCCTCGGCTGCTGAAAATAAAATATTTTAAGGAAAATTAAAAACTATAGGTGTTACCATATAGTTAATATTACATACAGTAATTTCAAGCGGATACGTCCTTTTGTGTGTTTTCCGATAATTCCACTTTTCTCGGGGATAAAAATATGTGGTGAATCCAAGTGAATAAACTATGTGTGTGCCACATTTAATCCAAATTCTTAGCCATTTTTGTGTGATTCGAGTAACAAACACCCAAATATGTTTTTTTTTTTTTTTATAATTATTTATTCATAAGTATTACATAATTTACAATATTTTACAAACAAGAAGCAGCGAAAGAAAACTATTGGTTTATGTATAGCTGCACTGTCACTCTTAAGTGGCAAAAAAAATAATTAATATAAACTACCCATACGTTACACACGCCCATGAAGGATACATTCTTTGTGAAACTGTTTTGAACATTGAAAGGCAAAAGTAAAAAAAAAATCATAGAAAATGCTGAGGCTTGCATGTGTCTACCTTCTCGGTCAGGAATACGTATTCGAGGAGGTCCCTGCAATTCTCTGTGTTACGTAAAAGTTTGTCTACAGTATCTTTGTTTAGCTTGTTTAACAGAGAAGGCAATGCAAACTTACACATTCATAATATTAGTAGGGTTTGGTACTTACATAAGACCGGTGGCGTAGGCGATGAAGACGTACTAGCACTCTGTGATCGCACCGTCTCGGCGAGGGACGACGTCGACTTCCATAAACTGTCCCTTTTTTTCTGCACAATTACAAAAGTACTTTAGATTACAGCACATACCTGTAAATCATTTCTTTAGGCTAGTATAGTCAGTAACTGATTTGTATTCCTGTCTACATATTATTTTTTCAAGCCTGCCTGCCATCACGACAGGAACCGTCCACTAATCCGGAACAAAAATGCCTATGTGCCTTGCTCCCATGTTGGACTATATGTATGCAAAATTTCATGATCAGAAGAGTAGTTACGGCATTAAAGCGTAACAAGCTAATAAACGTAATTTCACAAAAGGGCTAGCTTTTCGAAAGTTACACAAAAATAGAGATTATTTTCCATTCATCAAAACCTTAATTTTGACCAGCTTTTTGATCCGTGTGGTGACGGACTAATAATAAAAATATCACCACCCCATCCTTTCCCGCGGGTATAGTATAAGGCGACTAAGGGAAGTAAGCAATTATCACCCATAGCATTACTGGTGGTAGGGCTAGGTACCAAGTGAGAGTACTCACTTGCTATCGAGCCCGAACGGGTCGGTACCATAGTCTCCTGTGTCAATGGTCATGAAGCACGTCAGTGAGTTTTGGCTGTAGCAGAGGATAGTTTATTCTTTCATTTCATATATGAGAAATGAAATGGTGCGCAGCGGCTTGACAATACTTTCCGTATAGTTGAGTCCATGGGGTAGCCCGTGGCTCGTCTGCCATCATAAGCAATAAAAAATATGGTGGGTTAGATCATTTCTATACAACACGGTCAAATTGATGGATAAGTTACCACTAAGGACTAATAATAATGTAATATCTTACCGCTCTTCGTTTTTGTCTTTTGATTTCGTCTTCAGAACCAAGTATTTCTTGAATACGGAGCTCCCTTTTAGTAGTTCGTACCTATGTGTATTTATACATATATATATTTATTATAAAAAGAAAAATATGTAATAATCTCATTTGTAGATAACAATGCATTGACTGCAGGTTATCGCTCATGTATTATTACATACAACAATGTTTAAGAGGTTGTCTCACCTCTACCTTGAGGTTGAGACAACCAACTTATCATTATTTATATCAGTATCCCAGTGCTTCTAATTAAAAGCAAATTAAGATTTATGTGTATTCCAAGCATCGTCCATATTTGATATGGAATAAGCTCTTTACTAAAACAATTGAACCAATAATTAATATAATGGTGAACTTAATATTAGACTGCACATATGGCGGAGTTTAAATACCGGCCTCCCGCCCGAGTATTGTGGATTCGATTCCCATACAGAACAACTCTTTCTGAGTCTGGGTGTGGGAGTGCTTTGTGTTCGTGAAATTGTATATAAGTCCCCCGCGATACGACAATTATTCCTTGACTAAGAGAAGTAAGCAATTATCGCCCATTGCATTACTGGTGGTAGGGCTGGGTACCAAGTGGAAGTACCCACCATATGCAATAAAAAAAATTACGACACCCGTGGTAAAGAATAGGGTGGCTACACTTCCATATTCTTCGTCCGTCATCACGGAGCACATAATGCAGATGATATAGTGTAAATGCTTAGTTTTTAAATAACAAACATACCAATTTCTGTTCGCTCTTCAATCTAGTCTCCATACTAGTGACCGCCAGCTTTAATTCATCTTTGAGCGCGAGTGGAAATTTAAGTTGTGGTCGCTCGTCGTGGTCATTCATGGAGAGACCGTTGAGAGGCGCGCGCACGAATAGCGAATGAAACAACAATTCGTCTAACGATGGTCCACCGCGTTTCCACGACGTGCTTGATAAACACATTCGCAAGACAGATTCTGGGGAACAACGTACAGGTTTTAATGAATAAAAACAAATTGTATTACGTCTGTATTCCCCGAAAGGGTAGGCAGAGGTGTATTACACACCCACGGTTCGGCTATGTTTAAGATCCACGTAATAGGGGGCGATCTTATTGCCGTCTACCGGGCACATTTCCAAACTCCGGGTTGCTACTGAGAATTTTTCAAAAGAAAAAGCTCAATACCACTGCCCGACCCGGGGATTGAACCCGAGCTGATGATTACTATATATTTATAAATTACTATATTATACTTCGTCCGCATGGAACGTCATTATCATTAATAATATTATAAAGAATAAATTATTTGTGAACATGGAAAAAAAGTTTTATTGCGAGCGGGCAAAAAGCTGTCTTTTTTACTTTGAAATAAAACTACGTTTACGGAATCTATCGCGTTTACTTGATTGTTATACTATCCCGACGTTTCGAATACTTTACAGCATTCACTATCACGTAAACCGTTGAAACAACATATCAGCTTTGGACATCTACCATCTAATTCCACTCGTGATCATGAATGCTGTAAGTGTAAAGTATTCGAAACGTCAGGATAGTAGAAAACCAAGTAAACGCGATAAAATCCGTAAACGTAGTTTTATTTCAAAGTGTGTAACATTCGCGTAAATATCAGTTAATATTATATATGCCGAAACATAAAAAAAAAAAAAATTGGTCCAAAAAATAAAAATAAAATGTTTGGGGTGGACCATCCTTATCAATTAGCGGTATGAAAAATTGTTTACATCCTATTCTTAGACCTACTGAATATACACACAAAATTTCATATGAATCGGTCAAGCCGTTTCGGAGGAGAATGGCGACAAACACTGTGACACGACAATTTTATATATTAGATAGCCTGCAGTCCAGAAAAGTACATAGGCTGCTTGTATCCCGGTAAAATGAACGGTATCTGTAGGATAACTATTTTTGCAAATTATTGTTCTATTTCTGTCCCATTATTGGGCACGGGTGTCCTCCCATCGTAAGAGGGATTAGGCCCATAGTCCACTACGCTGGCCCAATGCGGATTGGCAGACTTCACAAGCTGTCGAGAAAATCTCTCAGGCAGGTTTTATCACGATGTTTTCCTTCACCAACTTTATAAACAAATACACACATATTCATAAATCTCGAAAAATTAGAGGTGTGCGTCGTACGAGGTCTGAACCTTGGACTCGGGTCGAGCTCGATACCACTGTCTTTGCAGTCCTTGGTTAATACCACTGGGCTATCACTGCACTATATATATTTATGCAGAGGAAATTAATGTGACGTAGGGTGATGTATTTGACCATCGAAAGAATGTAACATAGTTCCAGTGGCCCGCCAATACAGGTGGAGAGACGGCACACGGCGGGTTTATTTAGTGGGTGAGGGCCCCACACTACCCTGCTCGTTGTGCCAAGCGACGCAGTGTGGTTAGGTACAGTTTTCCCCGCCTTAACAAAGAAAAAAGGGTAATATATTTTGTACTCTGAAGTCCACGAGGGCGAAGTCGCGTAAATAGTTACAACGTGAAACAAACAAACTCACTTTAACATTTATAATATTAGTAAGGATAATAAGAAAGTAAGAATTATCATCTAGAGTACTGCGAAAGTAGTAAGTTCTAAAAGCTGAGTATGTCAAGTGCTAAAAAAGAAGTTACCTAAATCCTCATTAATACCCTCGGGTAAAATATCACAGTAGTAATCCTGCGGCGTATCTGCAAAGGCCATCTCGTACAAGGTTCGCCCGAAGCAGTATACGTCGATAGCTTCAGCGGTCGCGGCGCGTCTGAGGTGTAGCAGATGCGGCCTGTAGAGACTCGGCGTGCCTACTAGAATGTTCTCTATGTCCATCAGCAAAGCGCGCTGATTCTCTATAGCTATGTTACCGACGTGGATATGGCCTGAAAATATGGTTTATTTTTTTTAAAGAAAAAATATTGATCCATTTCTAAAAATTACATTGTCAAAGTCGTAAGTTGCATTACAAAAAATAACAAAACATTGCCCATTGCTGTGGCTGTAATCATCAAGAGAGATCAGGCCAAGTTTCCCCAACCTGCCTTTTTTGCACAAATGATAAACAATTTTTTTTTCCCAGGTGTAGAAAGGATAAAGACAAGAAAGGCATATTCTTCCTCGGTGCCCCCAAAGTGTACAAATGATCTATCATTCCGCGTTTCTCTAAAAAATAATGACCCCATTCTTCCTCGGAGACCCAGTTTACAAATGATAGAGACGAGTAAGGCCCCTTTATTTCTCATTAGCATGATTAGGCTCATTCTCACAAGGCAGATTAATTTTTTTTCACTACCAGGGTAGCAAACAAGCAAACGGTTCACCTGATGGTGAGCAGTTACCATACTATAAACACTAGCAATACCAGAGGCATCCCTCGCGCTTCACCAACTCCAAGGAGGAAAGGGAATTAGGAGGTTGAAAGGGTGGATAATAAGGAGCGAATGAAGAGGGGGTTTCGGGTCTTCCGGAACCCTCACTCAACATACGACACAACAGTAGAAGTACCTGCCGTTGTTTCGCGTTTTAGAGGATGGTACTTCCCCGGTTAAGTCAGCCCATTCGTGCTAAAACAAGGTAGGCTCAACCACTACGAAAAGACTGTTGAAGTATCTTTTGTCATATTCGCTCGTGGACTTATCAATATGATGAGTATAACCACAATAAATTCACGGACATTTTCACATAACGTCTTTTGGTCCCAAACTAAGCTTAACGCTTGTGCTATAGGTACCAGATTACGGATATAATACATATACCTTTTACTTTTTTTTTGTAAATACATACATATAATAGATAGAAAATACCCAGACGCAGTACAAATATCTGTTCATCACACAAGTATTTGTCCTGAGTGGGAATCGAACCCACGACCTCATTTACGGAAGTCGGTAATACGCCACGAGGTCCATCTTTCCAGAAAACAAATCCAGATTTACATTCAGGATTAGAAGACCTGGGGGCTTAGGCAGAATCTCATATGTATGGGACATATGTCGATCGTACCGTGATCACTGTGATTGGTTGAGAGGTCACCATGATTGGTCAACGGATTATTGCGACATCACGCGTCGGTTTCTAAACCAATCACAGTGATCACGATACGATCGACATGTGAGATATAAGATTCTGCGTAACCCCCCTGCTATCTTTCCCGACAGACTACCGAGATGCTTGAAGTCTTGTTGAGATAAGCCGACGGCAACTACACTCGTGCTACAAGCGATAGTTCTCACACGGACATTCACACATGATTTCAAAAGTTACCTCAGAACTTACAATGTGGTAAGCCTTTTTCATGTAAGAACTTCAACGCCTGCAATATTTGGTATCCATAGTGCGCGATCTGTCCAACAGTGAAGGGTTTCCTGACTCTAGGATTGGCATACTTAGCCAAATAATTCTTGTTATATTCGGTTCCATACAGTATGTCTCTCAAACTGCCCGTCTCATGTATTCTCCTAACTACGAACACACCTGTCTCTAAATTATGAATTGCTAATATTTGGTCTATGTAGGGGTGCTGAAATGAAAAAATAAGATGCGAGTAAGTTGTAATATAGTAATATCATCGTGATAATTTTTTGGTTATAGTGGCATATATTTTAATAATAATATTTTTTATTTCGAACAGAGTCCATACAATGCGTTAAGTATTAATTATTAGTTATATACATATAAATTACAAATTAAGTCACATGGGCACGAATAAATGCTTTCAGGATGTTTAAATCCTGTTTACTCGCAACAACCTGTAGGATGCTATTGGTGCTGCACCGAACTCTGCTTATTAAGGAGGTAAGCCACTTACGTAATATGGCGTGGAAGCCATCGACCTTCGCCTCACTAAACATGCTTGAGGCACCACTACAAAAACGGGGCAGTCCTAATAACATCCTAAAACTATTATTATATTGTACGCGAAGGGCACCGATCGATTTCTTCGTATATCTGAACCACAGGCTGCACGTGTAGAAAGTCTGACAGAAAGCTTTGAATAATGTGACTTTAACTTGTTCACTACAACGTGCAAACCTGCGGGCCAGCACTACTTCTAACCGCCAGGGCTCGCCGCTCCCTTTCGATGTCAACTTGGTCTTCAAAACGTAAGATAGTGTCCAAGATATATAAACGGATTTTTTTTCGGTAAGATAGTGTCCAAGATATTTGAACCTTTGTACCCGCTTCAACTCAACACCGTTGAGTTTAAGAGCGGGCACATTAGATGGACATTTACCAGAGGCTCCGAAGACCAAGTACTCACTTTTTAAGGAGTTGTAAACATTTTAACCTCAGGCTAACAAAAAAATAAAGAAACTGCATTCTCAACTATAAACTTGTCACCGGCAAGAAAAACACCCTATTATTTAGGTAAAATTTTAAAAATTCTATTTTTAAAACAAAGGAATAGTAAAAGTGTAATGTAAGTTTATAGCAAATCATATAGGGGATATTGTGGTGCTGATGACGTATTCATTACGTAACTTACGTACGAAATCGTCGAGTAATTTGGGGTAATTTTAAATCATACTCTGGTAATACTCATAGTTTATGCCACTTCGTTTTGGCATGGTTATGTTTGTATTTGTGTGCGTGAGAGCGTGTAATTACTAGTTTGGCATGGTTTTATATGGCTTTACTGGATTGTTCGTAATGATCCGTCTAATTTTTTTCTTGGTCTGATCTGAGGTGTTAAAATAGAATATTTTTATGGAAATAAATGTAGTGCAGAAGTGCATGCACTACACAAATGCACTGTTTACTTTTTTCGTTCTTTTATTCCGATGACAAAGCAATCGATACGACCAGAGGAAGCTCAAACAAAAGAACAATAACATTACGACAATAAGTAGAATGTAACTCACTAAATCGTATCGACATCGTATCGTCTCGCTTGTGATTGGTAGAGAAACCGACGCATGATGTAGCAATAATCCCTCGGCCAATCACGGTGTTCTCTCAACTAATCACAATGACACGATGCGATAGCGATACAATTGAGTGAGATACCTTCTAACTCCCCTTGTAGTTTTTATACTAATGACTTTCCAATTAATCAAGTTCCCTCCACGTTTTTCCAGACTAGCAGAAGCATTAAAGTTTTATGTCACGACTCAGTAAATTGAGTCTTCTTGTAGATTTCTAATGAATACAATTAATAAAATTTATGAAAATTTATTCATTTTTTTTTTGTTGAGATAGTTGCGCAATGATCATAGTAGACATAATTATTATTGTAGGAATTACTTGTTTTTGGTAATGTGGTTTAAGTCATTGATGACGTAACCTTCGCTGATGTAACTAGACTACGTCTACATCTGAAGCTATAAAAACTGTAATTACATTGGACCAAACTAACTAGGTATTCTATTGTTACGTCTGATCAAGGACAGTGAAAGGTTTACAGAGACGAATCATACTTACAGAAAGATTTACTAAACTCTTAAAAGCGGTTTGTAAATTTTTATCGCTGAGGTGCCTGTCTGCCCCGTAGCTTTGCCACGATAGCATGCGATTTGTTCTACTCTCTGTGTCTGTCACCTATACATATAAAAACAAACATATTTTGAACAAATCATCTTTTATAGTGGTAGAACCTTAGCGTTACCCCAGCATGAATGGACCGGCTCAATCGGGGAAGTATCTCCCTCTCACAAAAGATCAGCATGAAACAACGTGTGTGAGTTTCGTATAGGGAGTGAGAGCGCCGGCGGGCCAAACCCCCTCGCTATCATTTCTTTATTATCCTTCCTCCTCCTATTCCTTTACTTGGAGATGGCGATGTGCGAGTGATGCCTCTGGTGTTGCTAGCGTCTATAGGCTACAGTTACCGCTTACCATCAGGTGAGCCGTATGCATGTTTGCTACTCACGTAGTATAAAAAAGGCACGCGTGAACGTACGACACCAAGATAAGCAATCAGTCATATTTATTGCTAACTAAAATCTGCCTGCGATTTTGTCCACGTGAACTTCAAAATATATACGGCACTCTTTTTCAGCGGCTATAAACATAAAAAAAATATGACGATTGGATCAACAGATACGGCGTGAAAGCGTAAAACACAAACAAACCTAGTTTCATCAGCATCTATTACTATTATAAAGCTGTAACAGAGCTGTGTCTGTACATTTAATATATTTGAGAAAAAATTACTATTAGGCTATATAGGCGTGTATTATAAACACAATACAAATATTTTTTGTCTGTTTATCTGTTTGTTAGTACGCGCATCACGCAAAAACTATTGAACGGATTTTTATGAAACTTTTTATTTGGTAACTCTTGATTACACTTACAAAGTGGTATACATCTTATCTCACTATAACATCAGGAACCTGAGATATAACTATCTTTTGGCGGAGCCGCAGGCAAAAGATAGTCTATAACATAAGTAAATAATATATCAAAGTAGGTACATATTACTTTAACCAGTAGATAACTAACTTCATTGCAATGTAAAAGTACCTATTTCGAACCGATTGTAGAATTATAAAGAAACATCGTTATAGCATATTATTATCACTTGTCCGATAAAGCTGGCGAGTTCAATGATTCACCATAAAAACAATTGCAATTCTTTATTATTTTAAAAGTATTTGTCATAAAGCACAATTACATCTATGTCTGGGTCAGATAATGATCTGATTACCTGGTTATAGGTAGAGATTTAATGGCATCATGTATCAATTCGACAATCACCTTCAATATTCATTTAGTCCAGACATAAAGAGGGACTTAATTGATACCTGCCTTATTCCCTTTCAAATGAGAACTGCGTATAGTACCCCAATGCGTTGAGTCTCTACAAGACATTAATAAACTACACTGGAGACCGGTTCACTCCCCGTCACATATCGTTTTCACGGTGGCGAACGATAAGTAGTGGGCAGCGGAAGGCTGTTTTAAAACAAGTCACAATCGAATATAGGTTATATATCCGATATAGTAGCGGGATAAACCGTATACAAGTTTTTAAGTCTAACGAAGAGCTATCAAAAAAGTTGTATCAAAGTCCATTTAGTAATTTTTTCGTGATGTGCGAACAAACAAACGGGCAAACAAGACAAAAATCTAAGCAAAAGCTTTTGTTTTCGGACACACCTAAATATTTTAGATAAAAAAAAAAAATATTTTTATATATATTTTTAGCATTTGAAATGCTTAGCCATATTACCTATAGTATTTTTTTTTTCAAATATCTTAAATGTAGAGAAACAGCTCTATTACAGCTTTAGAATAGTTAGGATATAAGCTAGCTGTCCGTGTGATGACGTACTAAGAAAATAAAAGTGTCACCACCCCATTCGTTCCCACGGGTGTCGTACAAGGCGACTAAGGGAAATAAGCAATTATCACCCATTTCTTTACTGGTGGTAGGGCTGGGTACCAAGTGGGAGCTTGCTATCGAGCCCGAGCGGGTTGGTACCACCATCTCCTGTGTGACGGGCCATGAAGCACATCGGTGTGTTATGGTTGTAGCAGGAGATAGCCCTTAATTATTTCATTTCATATCTGTGAATTGAAACGGTGAGCAGCGGCTTGACAATGCTCTTGGTATAGTTGAGTTCATGAGCGACGGTTACCATTTACCATCAGGTGGGGCCCGTAGCTCGTCTGCCACCGTACGCAATAAAAAAAATATAAAATATGTTCACGAACGATGAAATAATGTAACACAGTTCCAGTGGTCCGCCAATACAGGCGGAGAGACGGCACACAGCGGGTTTATTTAGTGGGTGAGGGCCCCACACTACCCTGTTCGTTGCCCCAAACGACAGGGTGTGCGGTTAGGTACCTACATTTTTCGCCACCATGAGATTAACACTTAGCCGCAACGTTACTCTTGCTACACAAGTAATGTAATTATATACAGTCCGACTGTATCAACTAATTAGGGCCATTCAAGATAGTGAAGAGCTATAACCGGTTATGTACATATAAATATAAAACCCTATTGATTTCTCAGCACCTATTATTTGCATAATTTGGTCCGATTATTATGCTATAAATGGCTGTAAATAAAATATTAAATAAATAGATAAAAGTATTTAATATCAAAGGTTAAACATGTATTAAATTTTAAGGTACAATTCTGTAGCTGAACATTTAATTAAGGACAGTAAAGTATAATGAAAAATAGTAAACAAAACTAATAATCTGCCGTATTAGAATATCTTTAACAGCTCCATTTTATTACGTGTAAAATCAATACCCAGTAGCAAAACCTTTGTTAGTAATTACTGCTTGACACCGTTGTGGCATAGACATTATCAGTTTCTGACATGTTTCGACAGGAATATTTGCCCATGCCTCACAAAAAGCTTCATTAAGTTAATCTAAAGTTGTAGTACGATAAGTGGCAACTATTTTCTTGATTTCGTGCCAAAGGTGCTCAATTGGGTTGAGGTCCGGGCTATTTGCTGGCCAATCTAGCACCTATACTGACTGACTGGTAAGAAACGACTTGACTGAACGGGCGGTATGTTTCGGGTCGTTATCCTGCTGAAACGTCCATATAATAGGGAGATGCTCCTCAGCATAGGGAAGCATAGTTTCTTCCAATATTGCCTTGTATTGATGTTGGTCTAAGTTACCCTGAACTTTCCTCACAGGTCCCACGTCCAGAAAATGAACCCCACATTTTAATGTTTCCACCGCCATGCTTCACCTGTTTTTTTGTAAATCTCGGATTCATTTCCGCTTTTACAGGACGCCGTACATATTGCCTTTCATCTGAAGAAATCAAATTAGCCTTGGTCTCGTCAGAGAATAATACATGTTGCCATTGGGCGTAGGTCCAATGTCCATATTTACGTGCAAACGCCAAACGAGCATTTCTATGTTCTTTCTTCAACAACGGTACTTTGCGAGCCACTCTTCCGAACAACCCTGCTTCTACCAGACGTCGTCGAACGGTCCTCGCTGATACACCGGCTCTTTCGTCTGCCCCAAACACTGTTTTATTAAAATAGAGCCTAGAAACGGATCTTTCTTAGCTAACCTGGTTATCATTCTATCTTCTTGCGGAGTTGTTTTTCTCGATCTTTTTGTTCTGGACACATTTAAAGCTGTGTTATAGCGCCTGAAATGTTGCACTGCATTGCGTACCATAGTTTTTGAACAATTTAAATGTTGTGCTATCCTTCGGTATGACGAACCACGCTCGACAAACTTCATGATAATTTTTCGTAGTGTTGGATCGCAACTTTTATTTTTGCCCATTTTTCTTATGGACATGCACAAGCACGTAATGTAATTATATCTATGTACAACACTCATAATAATTATGTATCTCTTCACCAACTAGGTTATCTCACTTTTGCACGCCTCATAGGCGAAGCATTCAGGTGGGTACTACTGTCACTTTACACAAAACAACTGTTTATCTATTGGATCAGAAATATTTAAATTTAGACTAAATTTGAGCAAATTTCCCCCTGATTTACACTGACATAGGTAACATTTACAGTTCCACATCTCATTATGTGAGGAGGAATAAGGAGAGGATGACGAGGGGATTTAGGCCCCCGGCGCTCTCACTCAGCATACGAAACACAACAGCAGGAGTAGCTATAACTACCATTGCTTCACGCTGATCTTCTGGGACAGGGTGGTACCCCAGGACCACTGAAGGAATGTAATATGGTTCCAGTGGCCCACCAATAAAGGCGAAGAGACGGCACACGGCGGGTTTCTTTAGTGGGTGAGAAACCACACTACCCTGTTCGTTGCCCCGAACGACGGAGTGTGCGGTTAGGATCATTTTTTCCCGCCTTAACAAAAATAAAAAAGGGTGGGACCCCTCGGTCGAACTAGTCCATTAATGCTGGAACAAGCTCTACTACTACATAACTAACAAAGAACATTAATACGTTAGCACTTCTAAACAGCAGGCTTAGAATGAAAAACGAAACGTTACACGAACTTTCGTTTCGAGTCATTGTGATTGATCAACAGTCCGACGCGTTATTTCGAAGCTTGATTCAGGCGACCAAACACAATGAAGCGAAACAAATGTTCGTCTAACGTTTCGTTTTTCATTCTATGGGGGCTGGATCGATTTTGTGTTGATTTTAACAATAGTCTTGATTCAATTTCTTCTAGACTACAGTAATTTTTAAATGTTACCTATCATATTTTCTCTTCTGGTAGGCATAAATTGCCTAAGATGGCAGACTAGTCGCTCAGCTGGTGATGGATCGTGTTCTTCAAGCTTTAGCAGTTCAATTCAGTAAAACAGCAAACTTCTTTTATACAACTTTGGGTGTGGAAGCACTTACGGCTTACGGCACTTATAAGGCGGATACCTTTAGCCTTAGATGGCAGTAATTTTAAGATGTAGTATGGTTTGGGTCCTTAGCTATAGTAAAGTGAAAATTTTGTACTAAATGAGACTTACTAAAAAATAATGTTTTCTTATTCTCCAGCCGATATCAGGTAGAGGCCCCTTAAGTTCATACTTGCCGTCGCCTCTCAGCGCGATCGATACTGTTTGGAGAGCCTGATCTGAAAGCAGGCAAATCATTGCAGTATCTTGCTATGCAAAACCTTTAATTCTCATAGGAATTAACATATTTTCTTTGTAAAAGAACATGTCAACAAACTGGGTCTAGATTACAAATTGATATTGGTGTATAGTTACAGACCAGTGGACCAAGGTATCCTTGACATAAGTGTTGATTTACAGTGGCAGTTATGTAATGTATGTGCTCAGTCTTTCTTTCTTATGTGCAAATACATATATATTTTACGGTAAGGTACGTTGTAAGGTTTCGGCTGTGCTAAAAATACTTAAATGCTGTAAGTATATGTTACTTCGTCACCTTCTCGTCATAATCCGAGAAAGAAGAAAAGATATGCATAGTGCAAAATATAAGTGTTTGAAATGATCGAGTAAAAGAAGTTCTTAATATTGTTTTTTATTGCTTGTGGAGACAGACATATGAAATGAAATATAAACGGCTATCTCCTGCTACAGCCAAAACGCAACGATGTGCTTCATGGCCGGTCACACGGGAGATGGTGGTACCAACCCGCTCGGGCCCGATACCAAGTGAGTACTTCCACTTGGTACCCAGCCCTACCACCAGTAATGCAATGGGTGATAATTGCTTACTTAACTTAGTCGCCTTATACGATACCCGAGGGAAAGAATGGAGTGGTGACACTTGTATTCTTAGTCCATCACACGGATAAAAAAAAACATCTATGTGGTGACAGACTAAGAATACAATTGGCACCACCCCCTTTTTTTGCCCCGGGTGTCGTACGAGGCGAGCAAGGAATGTAAGCATAGCCGGCTCCATGGCACACTAAGCGACTTTGAGCCTTGATAAGGCCAAAATTCAGGGACCACGTCTCTGTTCTGTAGGGCATTACTGGCAGCACACACTGATCGTGGACCATGGCGTTCAGACATACTGCAGAATTTTGGACGAGAAGATCTCCATCGTAGTTTTCCGAATGCTGTTCAGCCGAGCTGCATTCGTCGATCAACCCCTTTCTCGAAGTTGTGCCTAACCTAGCTAGAGTGTTTTTTCCAGGTAGACATAGTGGTCGTCAACTTCAAGATGCGCATTGCCGACTAGGAGGGGTACTGAAATGACATGGACATTATACATGTGTTTCGTCTTGCCCATGTTCATTTTTAGTCGGGAGAGCCTGCCGAGATCATTGAGCATGGTACCAAGATCCTCTAGCGATTCTTCCATGATTACGATATCGTCAGCATATCGAAGATGAGTGATGTATTCGCCGTTGATGTGGAATCCGGTGCAGTCCAAGAGCTTGAAGACATCTTCCAATGCAGAGGTGAAGAGTTTCGGGGGCATGACGTCTCCCTGTCTAACTCCTCTCTGCAGTTGGATCAGTTCCATACTCTTGTCCTGAAGTTGGACTGGCATGGTGGCAATCCTAAAAGCATTTCGGCACTTCAATGTACCGAATCGAAGGCTTTGTCATAGTCCACAAACTCCAGACACAGAGACAGATTATGTTCTCAGTCTTCTGTATAATCCCACATTGTGTTGTATTTGGTCTATGGTATTATAAGCCTTTTCAGGAACCAGCTTTTGGCTGGAAATTGTTGAGCATGCATAGTAAAAAAAAATTTAGTAAATTATAATGACCCCGGAAAACAACTTATACATGTGGCTCAAAGGTACTACAATATTTACCACTGTTCATTCCCAAGGAGGTAACATTATATAGGTGCTTTGGTCTGAGGCTCTTTACCAAATATGTAACTATGGCATATATGATACCAGTCTTTCACATTATATCTATAAGGGTACCAATAAAATTGTTCTTGTAACAACACTATTTTCTCTCCCAAGTGACTTCCCTTACATTATAATATATTATGAATGAACTTTGAGAATAGCCATTTGCAAAAGACTTTTATCTTTCTTATTAGAGGCATAATATGCTATTGTAGCTTGTCAAACCCCTCCACTGACCTCAAACACAGTGTCACACTTATGCTAGAGACCCATTCTAGGTTTACTGCTTTGGGTTTAACCTTTAATGCAGTCTCATCCTATTGGCTACATCAGAGAAGCTCTTAACTCTCATTACAGACGTTTATTTTTATTTCTGTTAAATAGTTTGTGCGCTGCACTAACAGTGTTCGGTCTGCGTGTAGTTTATGTCTATTAATTGTATATTCCTCTGCAATACAGTGATTAATGCCTGTAAGGGTGTTAACAAAAGCCAATACGAGGAAGTTTGAAGTTATAGTATAACTTAATTCTGGTAGAAAAGGGTAGCTATGCTACGTTAATAAGCAATCCTATTGATAGATTTTACTCATATCCTTGGCTCGGCATTCTTTATTAGTGACACACACTAATAGTGTAGATATAATTTGAAAGTAATAGGGGTTTATTACCCATAAGGTTTCCTTTGTAGGAGATTAATTATTTAAAATTACCTGCTATATCTAATGGGTAGTTGTTTGGATCCAGGAAACTCCTCACTGGTAATGATAAGGCCAACGTTTCGTGTTTAAAAATCTCATTTAAATAATGCTGAAAAAAAATCACCATTGTAATACAAAAACACTAAATACATATATAACTGCCCACTGTTACCAATTACTATTTTAGTCACTCATGGACAAATGTTTAATATGATTCTAACTTAAATAGGTATAAAAGCTATATAAATAAAAAAATAATGAATATTGAGAGTAATTTTAAAACTCAGGCATGAATGTAAAATATCCATTTTTTTATTAATGACAACTTAAGTCTACCCAAGATCACATTTTCCAATAAATTTATTTAAAATGTTGCACGGCAGAACCAGTTTTTGTTTGCTTATGTGCGTGCTTATGTCTTATGGTTGATCTCAAGACACAATAGATTAATCAAGCAAGCAGTCTACCATTAAGCACATGGCCATTGTGGCAGAATATAGGCTGAAAAGCCCTTATGATGCAGTTTCAAGGATTTCATATCAACAAAACAAAGTTAAATAGTATATTTAATGCACACAACCTGTAATGCAATCTGTCTTTCAGCAATAAAAGATGGTTGCATATTTCCAATAAGTTTCTTGGGTGGCAATGGCAGGTCTATGTTGGCTGACTGTAGGGTTGAATGCAGAGCAGCAAAATCATTATATCTGTGAGACACATGCCACTTTGCCTCCAAGGGACCACGTTGAACTCGCAAAATGTATTCCTGTAAAAGTATCCTTAGATATTATCATAGTTAGTTTACCGCCCACCCACCTGTTATCGAAAAACGTAAACATGAAACGCCATAATTACGACTAGATATTACTGTGCGGATTTTAACACATACAAATCAAGATTTCTTCATTGCATTCTAAGTAAAAACTTTTGCCATTCCTTTTTGCAAAAATACTTACTGTGTGTTTGTTAATATTTTGTGCATTTTCTACGGTACAAGTTAATTTCTCCGTATCATCTATAAGAGTTTTGGTCTGAAATGTTTTTTCAAATATAGCCATGACGTTGGATATATTAAATTCATTGAAGGATTTCATAGAAGTTTTACAACACTCAACATTCTGTGATATGTGACTATCAATGAGAAAACAAACTCCATCATATCAACACAACCACAACTATAAAACAAATTAAAATTATGTATGTAGGTATTTAATATATGTATATATATATAGTATGCGAAGCAAAGCAGAGTAAATTCCTTGGTAGTATGTGTATCTATGCCTCTTGAGTAATATTGTTCTGTGATCTATGCTATGTGTATGTACAAATTAGACAGTTGCGTTCCAAATCCGAATCTTTCCTTCAAATGTCATCAGTTAATTTTTATGTTATCGACCTTACTCTTCTTCTCCTTGGGGCATTATGAAATGAAATAATGAATAAGAGAATAACAGTGCTAAAAAATGCTAAAAATCGATCAACACATTCAACACCTCGTAGAGTAAAAATGTTTTGTGTTCAACACACCAGAGATGCGCAAACTAAATCACCAATGAGATCAGTGAGTTATAAATCTTTTTCTTCGAAAGATTTAAATCACTCTTTTAAATCTTTAACTCTTTTAAATCTTTGGTTACGAATGATGTTATTCATTCAGTTGATCATAAGTGATGTAAATATCTATTGATTCATGTAGTTATTCTCTCCTTCCTTCAAGTCGCAACCAGTTTTGATCTTTTTATAATAACGACAGAGAATCTAAGTTTCTGTGAACCTATCGTATTGTATTTCAAAAAAGTGCGTTTGAGCGCGCCTACAACTTATGGTATCTCATTTCAATTCACAATATCCTTTATCTATTGTCTCATTTTACATCTACGTTTGTGTTTTGTTAGTTTCCATCATTCCGTTCCATCTGACTAAAATCAATCCTAACGTAGTGAGTTAAAGATATATTTTCGAAACAAAAGATTTAAAGAGTGATTACACATTTTGAAACATTATACATCTTTTGTATCAATCACTCCTGAGTTACACATCTCTACAACACACACAAATTCAAACGAACAAAGAACGAATTGTCACGAATTGTGAATATTGACATTTAAATATCAGAGTATCCATCATAGTAATTTGTTAAGTTTGACACATAATCACCGTCCTTTCTATTATCACCGAACAATCTCCTTCGTTTGACGGTTTATCTCTGCCACGTGACATTGGCAAAGTTGTGGACATTAGAGATGTGTAACTCAGGAGTGATTGATACAAAAGATGTATAATCCTTTCAAAATGCGTAATCAATCTTTAAATCTTTGATTTCGAAAATACATCTTTAACTCACTAGCTCACTACGTTAGGATTGAATAGATGGAATAATGGACGTAGATTTAGAATGAGACAATAGATAAAGGATATTGTAAATTGAAAAGAGATAACATAAGTTGTCGGCACGCACAAACGCACTCTTGAAATACAATGACGATAGGTACACAGAAACTTAGACTCTCTGTCTTTTAAGTAAAAAGCTCAAAACCAGTTGCGACTTGAGGGAATGAGAGAATAACTTCATGAATCAATAGATATTTGCATCACTTATGATCAACTGAATGAATAACGTCATTCGTAACCAAAGATTTAAAAGAGTTAAAGATTTAAAAGAGTGATTTAAATCTTTCGAAGGAAAAGATTTATAAATCCCTGATCTCATTGGTGATTTAGTTTGCGCATCTCTGGTGGACATACTCCTGCAACAGGCATAAATCAAGAATAGCTAGCTACATATATTGTAATCTGTGATCAAGAAGAATAAGACTTTTAAATATGATGAATATCACAGACTACTATACTACTTACGTCTATATAGACTAGCTACTATTTTGACATTAAGGATGAAGAAAAGGATGCACATACTAGGTTTTACCAAGAGTGAGAGAGACACAGGTAAGTAATATTTATCCTTTTCGCGTATGCGTTAGTTGGATTTGGACCCAATGAACTGGGTCCAAGCAATAAGGTGGCCAACCGTCCCCATCATCAGTATGTAAGCTTGTTTTTGTATTAACGTAAAAAAACCTTTATTGATCACGTTATATACGCTAATATTACATGTTCTAATACATTTTAAGCAAAATATAAGCATAACTGCAATTTCTTTTGTCCTGTCATTCTTTTATCCGGCTAAAACAGGTAGTACTTTTTAGTCAACAAAGTTATAATCATAGTTATCTTTTAAAATTATTCCGGTTATCTATTGCTATCTCGACACTGCATACGCTGCGCTGATAGCTTGTCTATGAACTACGTTGTCCAATCTGTGACATAAACACAGACTACTAAAAGTAATAAATTAAAATTATGAACTGAGTATTTATAAGAATGGAACTCTATTCTATTCTTGTAGTTATTATATTATAATGACTTAGAATAAACATTTAATAAATTAATAAATGGTAAATAATAATTGAAATAATGCTAAACATATACATATACCTACATATAAATTTTATGCTATTCGAGTAAAAAACTAGATATTTTACTTAGACGAAGAACGTAGAGAGAGGAACTCTGTCTACGACGAAGAATAATACTTATTATCTCTTTATTCTACTCTTTGGTATGTCAAGTTTGGATAGGTATATGTTTTTTTAATATTTGGGGCATTTATGAAGACTGCTATCAATAGAATCAATACTCATTGATAGCTTCCGCTATCTCTTTAGTTAAAATAAGACCACAGTCTTATTTATACGTTATTTATTAATAATCATGCTGAATCTATTTTTACATAACCGATTAATTTGTTACTTACAAATTATATGAAATATTATATCACACATAATTTGATCACTGTACGGTACTTTTACGTTTTAAAACGTACGTTGTGCTGCAGATGAAACCATAGAGTATATCGATTATTACATTTATTCATTTTACCTCATTTCCTGTTCTACCGCACCGAGTCGTGAGCGGAGAACTGACTGTTACGGGCCCTAATCTTCTGCCATATAATTTATAAGAATAAGTAAAATATGTCGCTCATCTCCGCTCGTATCGCTGGCTCAGTAGCCAGGCGTTTACCTAATGCTGCTTCTCAGGTAATTATCATCAACTATACTAATTTATAGTGTCAAGTGATGTTGTAACTTGATAAAAGTGTCGTGCCCGGTCTTCGTGTCTCTAGGTATGCTCAGGCATATATTGTTTGATTGGTCACTATTGGCTTTAATTTTACGGTATTAGAAATAGCTTTAGAGTAGTAATCATTAGGATGCTGTTACATTTTTCTATACGAATATTTTATACCCTTTGGTTGTATGATCGGTGTTATGTAATACATATAGGGCGACTATAATTCGTGAGCTAAAACACAAGAATTTCGTGAAGTTCAATAAGAAACATCAACGTTATCAGTAATGCTGGTGATAATGCACTAGTTCAGTGAAATAATTATTTGTGAATTGTGATGAAGTTGGTTATGTCCGTCGGCAGGTATCGAAGGTCGCAGGAGTTGCGGCTCCCGCTGTGACCGTTGCTGCGCGGAACTTCCATGTCTCGCCCACCCAGAATGCCGTCGAAATCTCCACTATCTTGGAGGAAAGGATTCTGGGTGCTGCCCCAAAGGTTAGTACTGTTATATAAACCCTTATCACTAGTAATACTTATAGGATAATTCCAATGTTAAGGAAATGAGCATTTAATAATTTGACTAAAATGAGATGTTATTGATCCATGACCTATTTCTAACAGTGCAGATAAATTTAACTTGACTTAGTCTTTTATTGATGATAGCTAATATAGCTTTTCAAGCTCTTTTGATCTTCTTTTTAAGATATATAATTGTGAAAATTATGTAATAACTAAAGATAAATTACTTCTTTTTAAATGTGATCCTTATAATCTTATCTTAATCTTTTACATAGTCCTTGTAATTATTGTTTTGTTTTTAAATATACTTTGAGAATATGGACATCAAAATATACTAATGATTTGCCTATATTTTTATTTATAGGCTGATTTGGAAGAAACTGGTCGTGTATTGAGCATTGGTGATGGTATCGCCCGTGTGTATGGTCTTAAGAACATTCAAGCCGAGGAGATGGTGGAATTCTCCTCTGGTCTTAAGGTTTGTGTGTATTACGAATTAATTACAAATTAAAATTTTGGATAGTGACAAAATAATTTTGGTACAGTATATTAAACCTTGAGCATAATATTATTTCAAATAAACCAGTGGTGACAAATTATAGGCCTTTTTTGATGGCAAAGAGCCTTATGTCTAATATAGGGAACTCTTGATATTTTTTATAGTATTGATTTTTGATGGATTTTTTTTTTTTTATTAAAGGCCACTTGTAAATTCTTAAGTAGTAGTATTAAAACTGAAATTATATTCAATAGACCTCAATAATTTATTACATTTTAGACTTCAATACCAAAAAATCATATCTCTTAGAGGATAACTTGTGTGGCTGTTTGTCTGTCCACAGCCAATTTTCTCCAAAATTAATGGATCCATTGAGTTAAAATGTGGTACACATATGTAAGTCAGTGACCCAAACAGATGTGTAACGTAATCAAATGAATTTTATAAAGGGAGAGGAGGGGCACTTTTGTGGGGTAAATATGAAAATTGAAAAAAAAAATCACAAGCTATTGTGTGACATATCAAATATAAGGGCTTGTGAGAATCTCAAAATATGTTTTTTTTTAAATCACCATGCAAGTTTATTCGCAGACAATTTTTTATAAATAGGTACTTGAAGCGGCCAGGAGCTTTTTTATCGTCTAATTTGATAAAACATTTTTGGACATGAATGTAATGGAACATATTGAAGTAATAGTAATACTGTATTAATATTTCAAAAATGTTGGTAATTACTTAGGTGTCCTAAAATTTTGAGAGTCCAGGGGTCATACCACTGTTATACCACTGTGTAATGTGAAACAGTTCAGTGATGAGTGTGATCCGCACTCACATTATAGGCAGAGAGATGGCGTTCGGCGAGTTTTCTAATAGGGGAGGGGCAACAGCTCTGTATGGGGCCAATGGTCATAGGACTTTTAAAACCTGCTCAATGGCACAGTCTAAGAACCATACAGTCAGTCCTCGCCTTTGATGTTGTCGAAAAAGCCGAATCCGTCTAGACATTCGTCGCGACAAATAAAAGTGCTAGGGTTGTCACATCGGCAAGAAATAAAAATACATTATATTGGCATATCTATATTTTTTTACATTTTTTTTTCTACACATTCAACAAATTGAGCAAATTAGAATTTAAGTAAATTATTGTACAACGACGTGTAGCAACTAACAATCTGTTGTAACGGCTCTAAAAAAAAATTTCCCCCACGTAAATAGTAACCTAACTCAAATACCCTACTAGGATACAAATCAAAACATACTCGTAAAATTACAATAATTTTCAAATGTATAACTGATTACTACTTATTATTACTACCTTCGATTTTTTTAACTACTAGATTTTAAACTCCTATTATTAAACTATTATATAATATATTCGCATTCTTATAAATAATTTAATTAAAAAATCAATTGGAAAGCATGGACAAGGTTTGGTTATGAATTCTATTTTTTTACCAACCCCATAATCAACACCCATATCATAAAGTTCGCGGCAGCAATCTTGAAATAAAAGAAAAAAAACAAAATTCGAACGAAGTACCCTTTATAATCCCATAATTGGTACCCATGTCGAAAAATTTCTTGGAATTAAAAAAAAAACAAGACCGGTATATTGTATGTAAATGCTTCCGACAGATGGCGCAGACGTCACCCAGGACGTTAAGTATGAATGTGTTATCGAAATTAGCAGTTGTCACGATGGCTAAATTGGCAAAGCATCTGGACGGTATCCAGGAGATGCAAGTTCAAATCCTGCTTGTGACTGTTTTTGTCGAATTTCACATTTTCCACTTTGTGTTTAAAAAAAAAACAGTTTCGAACGAAGCACCCTTTATAACCCCATAATCGACACCCATGTTGAAAAATTGCACAAATTACGTGACTACCATTTTGTTCGAGAATGTACAAAGCCTCAAAACCCACATTTGAAAAAAATGAAAGGTACGTGGCGGGTTTAAAAATATTTTATTTCGATAGCCCTGAAAAATAGCTCCCGAACGAGTGAGCGTAAATGTTCGGTCGTTCGGAAGCGCCCCGCCCGCGTCTCACCCCGCACCTCACGATTGCTCTGTCTAGACGTTAGGTGTGGGTCGTATCGCTTTTTCTGAGAATCGTATCTGAAACAGATTTCGATTTTCAATATCAGATTTCAAAATCTTATATTTTAATATCTAGATATTTTACGTTCGCGTATCCATCATACGAGTAAATTCAGATTTCAGAAGTGAAATCCGATGCGCATCTTTAATAGGATACGACAATATCATAGATTTCAATACAATTCGGTATTGTACAGATATACTCGTACTTATATAATAGATGTTTAATTCGGTATTTATTTATCACCAGCTGACCCGGCAAACGTTGTTTTGCCATATAAATTATATCTAGAGTATTTTTAGGGAATTTCTAGCGTATAAAAAATAACTAACTTATTGAGAATGTGTGAGGATGTTGACCTACCTACATATTAATTAAAAAATCCATTAAAACAATCCCCAACGTCCATAATACACAAATCTTTCTAAATTTTAGAACGCGAAGGAAATTAAAAGAAATGAAACTCTTCCGCAACTATTCGGACACAATTAAACAATAAGTACCTACCTAATAAAACTATTACGTGCATAATGGTCCATAAGTACCAAAATTCGCTCAAGTTCAAGGCTAAATAATTAAAATTTTAGACATCATCGATATCATGATTAGTACTTAACAGAAATTAAGCTTTATTTGCATAGCATTAAGATTAAAAATTACTTATTTATAATATTTATATAAAATCTGTTCAAAAATCTGATACTGTGATATTATTGTACGCGCTTTGTCGCACACATGCGGCCGACGCGTATCGTATCGCGTAGGTACAGACGAGTGAGCGAGTATTCAGTGCATCGCAAATCTGATATTGTATTACTTAGATTTCGAAAGAGCCAGTAAGCGGTTTTTAGATATTGTACCAATATCAGATTTCGTATTTATATACGATTTGTATCGCCTACTTCTACTAGACGTCTTCGATGGCCGACTGTATGGTTCTTCGACTGGCAATGGTATATTAGACCTTTTGTAACACAAAAATTCCATTCTAATATGTTATTGGTAACATAAATTAAGATATGCCTAAAGCCTTATTTTCCATTCTTAGGGTATGGCTCTTAACTTGGAGCCCGACAATGTGGGTGTTGTAGTATTTGGTAATGACAAGCTGATCAAGGAAGGTGACATTGTGAAACGTACTGGCGCCATCGTAGACGTGCCTGTTGGTGAACAGCTGTTGGGCCGTGTTGTAGACGCTTTAGGTAATCCAATCGACGGCAAGGGCGTTGTCGACACCAAAAACCGCATGCGTGTCGGTATCAAGGCTCCGGGCATTATCCCCCGCGTTTCCGTGCGCGAGCCTATGCAAACTGGTAAGTTATATAATTTACAATTTGGTCTGCTATAAAAAGGTTCTATCATTATTAAATTTGGATGTCCTACCCTGCAGGTATCAAGGCTGTAGACTCTCTTGTACCTATTGGCCGTGGTCAACGTGAGTTGATCATTGGTGACCGTCAGACTGGCAAGACTGCCCTGGCCATTGACACCATCATCAATCAGCAACGATTCAACAAGGGCGAAGATGAGAAGAAGAAACTGTACTGCATCTATGTTGCCATTGGACAGAAGAGGTCCACTGTAGCTCAAATTGTGAAGAGGTTGACTGATGCTGGTTCGTCTTTTATATTTTTCATGCTAGACCTACATTTGCTATATACTTACTATGTTATAATAAAAAAAGCTATGATTTGTTATAAACAAGTATAAAATCTTAGGTGCCATCAACTACTCCATCATCGTGGCCGCCACGGCTTCGGATGCCGCGCCTTTGCAATACCTGGCGCCTTACTCTGGCTGTGCTATGGGAGAGTTCTTCCGTGACAACGGCAAGCACGCACTCATTATCTACGACGATTTGTCTAAGCAGGCCGTGGCATACCGTCAGGTACTGCTTTGGATATACATAGCTATAGATTTTACTATTGAAAATACTGTGTACTACCTGACCCAATATTGTTTTAGATGTCTTTGCTGCTGCGTCGTCCCCCAGGTCGTGAGGCCTACCCTGGTGATGTCTTCTACCTCCATTCCCGTCTCCTTGAGCGTGCCGCCAAGATGTAAGTTGCCCTTTAATTTCAAATCATGTAGTTTTATACACATAAATTTGCATCCAGCACTTCTGATTCCTTTTAAAATTTATCTTAACTGAAATCATTCTGAATGGAGATAATAGGTTGATGAAAAAAACTTACACAAAAAATGTACTTACCATTTTATCAAAAGCCAAAATCATTTTTGTACAATGGCTTAAAACTATTAGCTTATTTTTATTTGTCTAAAATAAATAACACTATGTAAAGTATTATTATGTAAACTCCTTAGGTCTGACAAGATGGGTGGTGGCTCACTGACTGCTCTGCCTGTCATTGAGACCCAGGCTGGTGACGTATCTGCCTACATTCCTACTAATGTCATTTCCATCACTGATGGCCAGATCTTCTTGGAAACTGAGTTGTTCTACAAGGGTATCCGTCCCGCCATCAATGTCGGTCTGTCTGTATCCCGTGTGGGGTCAGCTGCTCAGACTAAAGCCATGAAGCAGGTATGATATAAAATTATGACTGCTATTGTCTGTACTATGCATAGAAAACAACTGTGCAAATATTTAAAATAACTATAACCAAAAGTGATCTCGGGCTTTATACTTGTATTTTGATTTATACTTACATACAAAAAAACTAAAATGATTGTACTCTTTTATAAATGAACTAAGTGATTGCCGTGGCTTTGTTTGTGTTGCTTATTATGTGCTTATAAAAAGTCGTTGTTTCTTGAATACTAACTATTATAAAGCTGTAATTGCTGATTGCAGCTGACTGTAGATTTAAGATATATGAGAAAAAAAATTGTATGAGGCCATTGAAGAGGTGTGTAACACGAAACATTTTTTTTTTAATTATCGTGTGAATACACATCACGCAAAAACTACTGAACGGATATTGATGCAACTTTTTTTCTTTGATAACTCTTGATTAGACTGGTATGTCTTTTGTTTTCCCGCGTCTATAGAACGCTGATCTTAGCGTTGTTCCAGAAAACTTTTCATGGCCCCATCACTCTGCACTAGTTACGCTCATTAGTTTTTTTTATTTTTAAATCATCGATCATCTGTGTCTTCATTAAAAAACAAACAAATGAACAACATTTCTAAACGAAAGTGTCATTATCTCATTACCAGCCACTCTCTAAGTGATATCCTTGGTGTCGGAAGGTCCTAGTTATCTAGGATATGCTTAATCTTAAACTGAAATCATGATTAAATTTTTATCTGGTTGTAATAACAGTCATACTTCGACAGGTGGCTGGTTCCATGAAACTTGAGTTGGCTCAATACCGTGAGGTCGCTGCGTTCGCGCAGTTTGGTTCAGACTTGGATGCCGCCACCCAGCAGCTATTGAACCGTGGTATGCGTCTGACTGAGCTTTTGAAGCAGGGGCAGTATGTACCCATGGCTATTGAAGAGCAGGTAAGAAGACAATGATAAAAAGTCTAAAATCAGTTTATTTTATGTCCAATTTCATTAGGGTCAGTGATTTCATCAAATAGGATCGGTGTGTGTTTGCTGAAGTGTGTAGGAGAAGATAAACCAAGACAATTAAGCATTTATAATTTATTGTAGTGATACCATACCGCCCACCATATCAAATCGAAACTTGATGAAAAAAAATTCAAAGCAGTCATGAGGACTGCCGACAGAAGTGACAACTTACTTTTAACAGTTGTTATTTTTGGATATCCAAATTAATTGTTTGATCTTAAATCAACTTATAAATCAAAATTATTCATTCATTCGTAAAAAAAAGATTATTTAAAATATTCATTTCTCTATTCACAGCTGGCCCAGCACAATAAGTTATATTAATAAGAACAGATATAGTATTATCGTTAACTAGTCACGTGACCAAAGCGTTCGGTGACGAGGACGCGAGTTCCATGATTTTTGTTCACCCAAAAAGTTCAACGTGCCTATAGAAGTTTACACTTCTAAAATAAAATAGCGATTTTAGTCCAAAAGAATGAGATGGATAGATACACATAGCATCATGCCTGTATTCCCCGAAGGGGTAGGCAGAGGTGTATTACACACCCACGACTCACCAGCTATGTTTAAGTCCCACGTAATAGGGGGCGAGCCTATTGACGTCTACGGATAGATATACATATAGTATTTCCTCGTCTCCTCTTTCCGAAGGTTTCACTTCTACAGAGTGTGAACTGCACACATTATTTCTCAATCCATTGTTAGGGTTAGTCCACCAAACTGAGATCTCTGAGGCATGCAGGTTTTCTGACAATGTTTTCCTGGCAGTGAACATTTGTAAATGTGTTCATGCGAGATGCACCTCAGACTGGTGATCTAAAGATAGACAATTCTCTTTACAATTGTTGGGTTAACTAACCACTATGCTATCAAAGCACATTACAGTATTATAAAGTTTTATATGTGCTATGGCAGGTCGCAATTATCTACTGTGGTGTACGTGGTCACCTTGACAAACTGGACCCCACCAAGATCACCGCTTTCGAGAAGGAATTCACACAGCACATCAAGACCTCCCACCAGGGTCTGTTGAGCACCATCGCTAAGGATGGTCAGATCACTCCCGAGTCTGATGCTCAGCTGAAGAAGATTGTCACAGATTTTGTTGCTACATTCACCCAGGCACAGTAGATCTTTAATGTTTACGAACTTTGGCGTTGACAAGAGATTGTGAATGGAAGCATTTAGGGCAAATCATCTAAAATATTTCCTCGTAATGCAGTCTCCTGTAAATCCCACAGTACATTGCTGGTGATTCATGGAAGCATTATTTTATTAAATTTAATGCCCCCATTAGTCATTCACTAAATAGTAGTTGTCATTTGTATGGACTGTATTGAATGTTGATACAATCATGGAATGTATTTATCTCGAGTCAGGAGTGGTTATATATTTAATAAATATAAAAATATGATTATTTTGTGTTTTTACTTTTACATTGTAACAATATCCTCCAAAATCTATATGAAATTCGTATTTGTTCTTAATTCCCTCTACAAATATCAGTGAAATAGTTATGAGTTGATGTTGAATGAATATTC
Organism: Leucoma salicis; assembly: GCA_948253155.1. NCBI lineage: Eukaryota > Metazoa > Arthropoda > Insecta > Lepidoptera > Erebidae > Leucoma > Leucoma salicis. The sequence continues at coordinate 17,268,326 of OX411820.1, read as the reverse complement.
AAGGTTTCAAGTAATGAAACAACCACCAATGTCATACAGTCACACATCCGGTATTCCGCCAAGGAGCGGCGGGTTCACTTAGTAGGTGAGGGTCCCACACTAAAAACTCACTGATCGTTGCCTCAAACTGGTGGAAGGGTTTCTAATAGTGGTAGTCAGTAATGGTGATGACTATGGTACTTGATGAAATACCCATATCCAACGGCGGAACAGTAATGGTAGAAAAAAAAGGGTGATGAGATGATCTAATGACCCCAATGTCGGCGTCTCAGTCCTGTGAAAACATCTAATAAATTATACGAGATAGCTAGATAGTTCTAGATTTTGTTAGCACACTACCCTGGCTCCGATATACGTACAGCCGTCCAGCAGCTGATCTCTCGCCAGTCGTTTGTGGGTATGCCGTCCCATCGGACTGAGAGTGAGGAAACGGACATGTCCTTTTCTGTGCTCCAGACTGGATTTCTGCAAAATGTTGTCATTGTTGATTGGTTCAGTAATTGGTGTGAAAGTGTAACAAACTAACATTCGCATTTATACCATTAAATAAGGATTAGTCATGCCTACAGTGATAAAATAAAATTTATCCTGTACACGTTCTTTTTTCTTGTCTAACCAGTGAGGGGTGTCGTTAAAATCATTTCATAAACCCCCTTCCAAAGATCCCGTGATCTGTTTGTAAAATGTTATCTATACCTACTTAAAAAGCAGTAACAGAACTGTGTCTGTACATTTAAGATATTTGAGAAAAAATTACTGAATTAGGCTATATAGGCGTGTCTAAACATAACATATTTTTTTTTTTTTTTTCAGAATTTTTGTCTGTTTGTTTGTTCGCGCATCACGCAAAAACTACTGAACGGATTTTGATTCAACTTTTTTGTTTGATAGCTCTTGATTAGACTTAACAACTGGTAAACATTTTATCCCGCTACCATACCGGGAACCTGAGATATTGCCTAAAAACTAGGTTTTGGCTGCGGCAGAGCCGCGGGCAAAGGCTAATATGTATACAGGATGTTTCACAATCCCTATAACACCAGAAGTTATCGTAACCAGTATCAAATAGGGATTACGAAAATCTATTTTTTTATTTTTTCTGAGAGCATGAAAAAGAATAATGACAAAAAAAATATATTATGTTTAAGTTAACTAAAATGTTACTTACCACTGAAAGTATATTCGCCACGCCCTCCTACCTACGTTGATTTCATCGATGTAATTTACGCGAAACAGTCGCACCTCCCGCACCACTAACATAAAAGACACGGTAGGTAACTATGCTATTATTACGTCTATACGTTCACCGATCGTCTTAAATCTTGTTCGATGTGACCACCATCGACGTCAATGCATTTTCGACACCGTTTCAAAAAAATTACTATAACTCCTAGGACTGCACTATCATTTTTTAAGGAATGAAAGGCTGCAAGGATCCTGGACCGCATCTCATCCTCCGACTCGCACGGTATTCACAATACGCGCTCTTTTATGTGACCCAACAAAAAAAAACCAGAGGCTTAAGGTCAGGTGAGCGGGTGGCCAAGCAACTGGTCCTCCACGTCCAATCCAACGTGCACCATACTCTACATGAAGGTATTCCCTCACGGCGAGCGAAAAGTGTGGAGGAGCCCCGCCGTGCTGGAACTACATATCCCGCACTAACGTGAGACTTAAACTGTCGCGTCATCGCAAACATTACACGGATATGTCTAACCTAACCATTGGAATGCCTGCCGCGAAGGCAGTGGAACCATGAGGCCGAGCGAAATTTTCCTCGTAATCCCTTCGAGCTTCATTGTAGTTACAGTCAGATCTGCCTAGACACAAGCATTTCGAAATATTCCTCATTAGAGTACATGTTCGAAAAATTTCACTAACGAACACAAAAATCACAACCGAACTGATCTGAAATACGCGTGTGACCACAGAACAATACTACTCCTACCGGAGCGTGTGACTAACTAATTTTATTTGAATAAAACTAGGTAGGTAAGTAACCAATTAATTTTTTTAGTTACCTATTATTATACTCAATAATAAAGGCTATGTTTACACGATAAGCCGTGTAGGGCCGGCACCAAGAATAGCTCCACCCGGTCTCTTCCTATGGGAGTCGTAAAAGCCGACTAAGTGATTACCGGGGGACCGGGCAGCAGCGTTCCCCTGTGTATTAAAAACATCCACTGCGATCGCCAACCCGCCTGCCAAGCGTGGAGATTATGGTAAAACCCCCATTTCGGGGAGGCCTATGCCCAGCAGTGGACGATGAAAGGCTGATGGATGGATGGATGGATGGATGGATTACACGATAAAGACATTATTTTATTATTGTTAACATTTTTTTTGTAGTATGAACTGATAAGATTTGCTGTAATTTTTAATTCATTAATCAGAGTTACAATTCTAGTTAACTGCTATTAAATCTCAGCTTATAATGAATTTGTTACATTATTATAGAATATAAAATTATCTGTTTGTGCTATTAAATAATGTCGATACTGTCTCTATTAATAAATATTCCGAAAATGGTTTAATTTAGAATTAAATTCTGATCAGACTATTTCCAAGGCAAATCTTTTCATTTAAATTCTCTTTATTTTATTGTTCATGAAATCCTTAGTGTGAACTAAACTTTAGCAGTAGGTACTTTAGGACTCGTCTCTACGTTCGAATGTCAGCATTTGTCAAAGAAAAGTTGTCTTTCAAATTAAAATAGTAATTTAACGACAATATTTAAAGTATGTTTTCCTATACCATCGCTACTGTGATACACGTGTTTCTATGTCCTTTGATACATGCCGCCTTCGCCACTATCGGTATTTCATTTCAGTCAGTCACTGTAGAATACAACAACTGTACCTACAAATTACAAATTATTTGTGAATGTGGAAAAAGAGGAGTTTTGTGCGAGCGGGATTCGAACCTGCGTCCCTTCCAATCCGGGGAAGTGCTCTAAGCCGCTGAGCTATCGCACTGACCTTCGGCCATACCACATTTCTACATCTATCCATCCATCCATCAGCCCTTCGACGTCCACTGCTGGACATAGGCCTCCCCAAATTGGGGGTATAGTGCCGTAATCGCCACGCTTGGCAGGCGGGTTGGCGATCGCAGTGGATGTTGTTAATACTCGAGGGAGTGCTGCTGCCAAAGCCGGCCCCACACGGCATTTCTACATCACATTTGTCTTTACGACCCACGCCACGACTTCTCTCGTCACATCAGTATCATCAGCTCTGGCTATCACTGATCACCAATAGGATTTATAGTTAAATTAAAGACGGCGAGAGAGATGATTATGTAATCTTCAGGTTTCGGTTTTTACCACCGATGGGTAAGTCATTAACAAAAATACTTATTAAATAATTCATTGGCGGGAGACCAATAGACTCGACGAACGTAGCAGTGGCGCACGCGGCACAGACACGGACACGTTCCGACCTGCTGTTGTACACCCGTAGGTACCTACTTAAATGTTTTGTAAACTCGACGACCAGGTCAACGCTTTCTTGTTAAGTCATGGACATACCAGGAAATGGCTAAATTAATAATTTCATAAAAACGCGCATTTATTTCTATTACAAGTTGCATCACCCAGGCGACCCAGTTCAAATCGCTGACCAGGCGCCGCGTGACACCACTCGGACTTCAGACACCGCGCCGTGCTATACGAAACCACGGAAAAATACCACACTTTTGTTTCAACCATCGAACAATTGTCATTACTTTAGTTATAAATTTATATTGTAATCATTAAATTTTGTTAAAATAAAATCGTTTTTTTTGCAAACTGCCTGCCGGATCGATCTAACTGGCGCAGTCGGCAGGATTCTCGAGGACTATTAAACATCTACGAACTGTCCTGGCGGTTCTCAAGCCCCGTTTCGAGGATCCGAATCTACACATCGTTTCCTGCAGCAGTCATATCCAGCCATGGATACAGCAGATAAGCTGAATGCAGTCTATGTTAGTACTCTAAAATCTTTTAGTGGCTTGCCTTTTCCTTCTAAGTTTCTTTTGTAAATTTCCAAGATTTTCCATCCGCGAGAATCACGGAGTGATAGGTTAGGGTGTAGTAATAGGCATAGTGTACAAGATTTAAATAGGGAAATTGATTTAAATTCTAGTGTAAGTTCAAATTCAGACATGGCCGAGTTGGACAGAATTTTTAAAGCTCTCCGTTTATGTATGTATAATAATTAATGGTAACTTATTTATAGTGCCTAGACATTACGTAGTAACCCGATTACTCGTAAACATTTGGCTAATAAAATGGATTTTTAAAATATAATTTTGAAAGATTCATAACTTTTTACTGATGTTGTATTTTCTTTTTCCAACACTAGTAATGGATTGCTTATATGGACCTTAATATGCCTGAAATTTCTGGTAATACCCTTAGAGTTACTCCCTGTATATAGGTGCTCATTTTTGTTTTTTGTTACGGCCGGAAAAAATGTACCTAACCACACACCCCATCGTCCGCGGCAACGATCAGAGTAGTATGGGAATGGGGCTCTCACCCACAAATTATACCAGCCTTCAGTACTAGTGTGCCGTCTCTATGCCTTTATTAGCGGGCCACTGGAAATGACCCACCAATAGAGGCAGAGACTGGAAATGAAAGATTTCCTTCAGTGGTCTACTGGCGGCTAAAATATTATCCGAGATGAGATCGTTGATGATAAAGGTGGCAACACTTGATGATTGACATTTATTTTTGGTATTTTAATTCACGGACATTTTCACACATCCTCTGGTCCCAAACTAAGCTTAACGCTTGTGCTATGGGTACCAGATTACGGATATAATACATATATTACTTTTTTTTGTAAATACATACATATAATTAGAAAACACCCAGACGCAAGACGCAGTACAAATATCTCTGTTCATCACACAAATACTTGTCCTGAGTGGGAATCGAACCCACGACCTCGTGTACGGAAGTCGGTTACACTACCGACTACGCCACGAGGCCCGTCAAGTTATAAAATAAAGTCACTATAGATATGAACACTTGAACAAGCTTTACAACATTAACTTTTTTTTTAATATAGGTATTACGTGGGTGCAAACAAGCATACGACCCACCCAGATGGTGAGCGGTTAGTCAAAGACGCTACCAATAGTACCAATACCAGAGGCATCACTCGCACGTTGTCAACTCCAAGTAAAGGTATAGGTGTTGGAGATGAAGGATATGTAAAAAATAGGATAAAGAGAGGATTTGAGCTTCCGGCGCTCTCACTGAGTCGACAGTAGGACATTGTTCACAAATTATAATATAGTTGTATGTGACATTGTTTCGGGCTGATCTTCTGTGACAGATTGGTAGGTACTTACTTATCCACTTACTAATAAAAGTTGCATAAAATGTAAGAAATGGATCCTTCTAGCAACACTGTCCGCACTCACCACTTTGAAAATAGTTTTGGTTTTTGGCGTTGGCGGGACGTCATGGCAAGTGGTTTAAATCCTTAAAGCCTGTCACATACTTCAGTAAAATGAATTATAATAATGTTGTAATAACACAAATTATAATATAGTTGTATGTGACATTGTTTCGGGATGATCTTCTGTGACAGATTGGTAGGTACTTACTTATCCACTTACTAATAAATGTTGCATAAAATGTAAGAAATGGATGCTTCTAGCAACACTGTCCGCACTCACTACTTTGAAAATAGTTTTTGGCGTTGGCGGGACGTCATGGCAAGTGGTTTAAATCCTTAAATCCTGTCACATACTTCAGTAAAATGGATTTACTGAAAATTACAGAAATGCATAAGGCTAATGAAGTATTCCACTGAGCAATGACGTACATAGTTTACATGGTGAAAAAATCCGCTCTTTATAAAACAATACTTACGTCACTTTGGAAAATTGAAACATGTCAATGCTCTGTCAATAATGTTTATATTTTTTTTTTTTTTTTTTTGTTTGTTTAAGGCATTGGAAGAACCATCAGCCTAACAGTAACTTATAAACATCGTTATTCTCTCATCACACGTAAGTTTAGTTCATAAAACAAGTCATAGTCGAAGTCAGTCATATAAAATAAGTCAGTCAAGTCAAAGTCCCACTCCAGTAAGACGATGGCGATCTTACTGAAGCTTCTATGGAGTTTTGGAGACAACAGGAAAAAACACGTTACGTCGCATTACATCACTTGCCAATACTTATGCACATACACAAATAGTTAATAAGCAAAAGGCCACCACTTTTACACATTAATACTGGAAATAACACAAGTTTAGGAAAATAATGCAGAGCGACGACATGATCTTCTTCGTGTTCCCGCCAAAACTCTAATGTTTATAAAATAAAACCTAAGCCTGTCCTGCGCCTGTCTGTGCTTGCAAAGACGAAAAAAAAACCATCAATTGAAATTGAATTGCTTGATTGATTCATGCTTGATTGAATTGAAAGCACCAAAATGAAGAATAGAGAATGAGATTTGATAAATACCTGTGAACAGTCAAACATTTTGTTGTTGTGTATTGAAACAGTCTGTTGTGCACTTAGATGATAGGTTATTTATCTAAGAATCTAAGGTTGTGAACTGCAAAGATTACAATACCCAAAGTGAACTGTTGTGAAGTGTGAACTGTCAACTGGTCTGGTATTCACACAGACTACAGAGTACCTTATTATAAACAGGAAGGTATCCATATCCAGTATTTTGAAATTCCACGTGAGAAAGTGAGAATTGATTTGATAAAAGTTTTATGATAATTCAATACAAAAGCGTTAAAATTAGTTCCGACTTTTTATTATTTAGATCTACATTTTGTTATTTCAGCTTGAGCTTCAAATGGAGTTCTTTGAAAATGCGCATGTCTCTAAAAAAAACCTTTCGAAGAAGGAAGAAAATATGAAGAAACAATTGAAGCAAATGCTACAGGGCTATAAACAGAATGACAATGATTTAATAAAAAACACCGGTAAGGATGATATTGCTCAAGTTCATATATTACTTGATGATTCTTCTTCTGTAAGCGGAGTTTCTGACTTAGACCTTACAGTATCCGAAGATGATGAAGAGGTTAATGCAGCAGTGTCAGAGACCTGTGACGCCAATTTATCGAACAGTAGTGACGATAATTTAAGCAATTCTGGGACTCAATCTAATAAAAACAACAAAGGTATGTTTGTACAAGAACTGGCTGCATGCAAAAATGATGACTGTCTAGAACCTATATTAGAATGTGACGAAGATTTTGAAAAATCTGATTCAGAAAATACAGATGTAGATTTTGATTCATTTTCACAGATGTCCTTACTAGAATTTGTGGATTCTTCAGACCAGTCAATATCAAGTGTTATAATATCTGAAGAATTTGATGCTGATGGATCTTTAGCATCCAAGATAATGGAAAATTTGGAAAAGAATAAAAAACAATCTATGACTAAAAGACACAAAGTTATGGATATAAAAAACAAAACTAAGAAGACAGAATTGTTAAGTAAGAAACTAAAAAAAAGTTTGAATAAGAATGCGGAGGTAATATTAGAAAATAACACAGAAACAAATGCCTTTGGCAAGTATGTGGATTCTAGTGCAGAAGATTCATTATCAAAAAATGAATCTTCTACTTTTATATCAATTAAAGCAACAGAAATGTTGGACCAAAGTCTTAATGAAGTCTTAGGGGATTACAAATATCCAACTATACGTAACATACCATGTGATAAACAAAATAGCTTATCTTTTACTAATAACTCTGAAATATTCTCTATTGATAATGAATCGCAAGATGAAGATGTAGATAGCCTTGCACCTGAGATTGGTGATGATCCTATAGCAGAAGAATTAGAAATGGATTTGGATGAAGATTCTGAAAATATGTCTTTGATAGAAAACACAGATGTTGCATGGATTCCGCTACCGGAACCAAGAGATGAAGATGAATGTGATAACGAACAAACATTAGGCATTAATCCAGTCAGAGTGTACTATACAGGTGATGCCTGTATATTTGTACTGAAGAATCCAACAGAACTATATATAAACGGTAAAGTTAAAATAAAGCCATTGGCTGGTACGGTAGAAGTTTTTGGGCACACTTTAAAAAAGGAAGTGGAATTATATTCTGCTAATAATAACTTTGCTCAGTGTCTAAAAACAATAACTGCTGATAATGAATACTTTGGATTATTTGGCAAGTTGACTTCTTCTGGTTTATCTGTGGAGGAGGCAGAAGATATTGTTACATCTCTTGGAGTGTATGGATGTGTGTTAAAGATGTCCCCTTTGGTGAATCCAAGAATAGAGTTTGTTGAGGATTATTTTCCAGTTAATTTGTTCAGTAAACTAAAGGTTGAGAACAATGCTCACAGATTATCAGAGCCATCCCACAAGTTGGGTTGCAACATTTATTTGAAAGGCCCAATGAGATGTTTCCAAGAAAATCCTGAATGGGAAGAGGCTGTTAATTGTGGATTAAGTAAGTATTATTTATGTTATTGACACAGACAAATGTAAAAAATAGAATTTATCTAAATTTATCATTCATCCATCAGCCTTTCATCGTCCACTGCTGGACATAGGCCTCCCCAAAATAGCGGTTTTACCATAATCGCCACGCTTGACAGGCGGGTTGGCGACTGTAGTGGATGTTTTCAGTACACAGGGGAACGCTGCTGCCTGGTCCCCCGGTAATCCCTTAGTCGGCTTTTACGACTCCCATAGGAAGAGACGGGGTGGAGCTATTCTTGGTGCCGGCCCCACATGGAATAAAATTTATCATCCTCAGTTTATAAAATATTTAATTTATAACTTTTACATAATAAACATACATACAATACTCTTGTAAGTGTCTATATTCAAACTCAGTTATTGCCTTATACCTGCTGGTGTATGTAGAATTCTAAGGATTACAAAGTTAACATACTGTAGTCTATGAGTACACCCATCCATGAGATGAATAAGATTTAAGCATGCTGATATTGTAATTTTTTTTAGTTCAACTAGTTATTAAAGCATGTTTGTTTTTTAACTTTAAGTCTATAACTTTTTATGATTCAAACACAAATTACTCAATATAACTACTTACTGTGTTTTTGTAATTCTATACAACACATAAAGCTTTCAATTCGTATGATTTTTCTGACATATTCCACAATTATTATCATACACCAGCCAATTTAGAGAAAACCTAAATGAATATACACCTAAAGCTTTACACCTTTTCACCTAAACTACACTGTTTCAGTAGTTTTTGACTTTAATGAATCCGGGCAGACTTGTTGCTATATTAGGTACTAATATTATAAATATAAAGGTTTGTATACACTGATGTTAGGATGTTCGTTAATCATAGGTATTTTTTTCTAATTTCATCCAACTATTAAGGTGTTTATAACAACAAAAAGCAGATATTTTTTTGTGACATGGTTGGTGATACAATTAATTACAATGTATTTTTCAAAGTTGCTAATGCTTTTGATTTTAATCCAACCCATTTTTTACATATAATATTAGCTAATTTGTTAACAGGCAACATAATTTGTTGTTTTATATGATTACTCTAGAAACTATAATGTTGCAAAGACGATAAATGTATTTGTACCGTGTGACGGGCTGCGGTTCCAAACTTTTAAGGTAATAGAGGAACATTCATCATATCACTATTATGTTATAGAACCCTATGTCCAATGAATACCACTGTTGGTTTATTACAATGAAAAATAAACAATTTTGTGTAACCTTGGTGACTTTTGATTAGGACACTTGGGATCGGCAGAACCCAATTTAAGAATCGCTGCCAATTTAATTTCATAATCCTGGAATAATCTAACATACCCATGCTATCAATTTCTGTAAATGAAAATGCTGATCTTATGTTTAAGGTTTAACTAGACTGGTTACAATTTCTAGAATTCATTTCGTTTCAGAGCTCCACAGCAAGGGCATAGTATGTGGCGGTAAAGGCTTGGGCAAGTCCACATTCGTCAGATACTACATAAACAGGGTGCTGGATAATGGCCCAGTTCTCGTCGTGGACTTAGACCCTGGGCAGGCGGAGTTCACTGTCGCCGGCTGTATATCCGCCACGCTAGTCGAAGAACCATTGCTGGGTCCTAATTACACACACTTGAAGAAACCCGAAATGTATGTTTGAAACTTAATGGTCTGCACAACGACTGCATGATTACACAAAAGGTTGTGATGAATCTGGTCATACTTTGTGTTCACTGAACTTCGCTGCCGCCATTGCTATAACGAAATCCCAAAAGTAATGTAATCCATATATTTTTCGCAGTAGTGGTAGTTATGGCAAGTTCCAATTTTAAACGCACGTACACATCTAATAATAACGAACGTGTAACGACTCTGTAGTTATTAAAAAACCGAGATTAGAAGAAAAATCACCCACCAATCTTTGCCTTCTAAACATATTTTTCGATAATATTGAAGATTCAACGTTATGGCTGCTTAGCATTATCCACGACGGAACGGAGACGGTATACCTGTATTGTGTTTTAAAAAAATAAACACTGAAAAGGTTGTACGCTACACTAATTTAAAAAATTTGGTTAATAATCTGCATAAAAATAAATGCTTTAATGAACAAATTATTTGTAAATGTGGAAAAAGAGAAGTTAGTGCGAGCGGGATTCGAATCTGCGTCCCTTCCAATCCGGGGAAGTGCTCTAGACCGCTAAGCCATCGCACTAACCAACTGCCATCTCCACATCACATTTAGCCTTTATGACCCTTTTTCTTTTTTTGTTAAGGCAGGAAAAATGTTCCTAACCGCACACCCCGTCGTTCGGGGCAACGAACAGGGTAGTGTAGGGCCCTCATCCAATAAAGAAACCCGCCGTGTGCCGTCTCCGCCTTTGTTGGCGGCCACCGGAACCATATTACATTCCTTCAGTGGTTGTCTTTACGACCCACGCCAACTATCGGATGCACCTTGCACAATCTAACATTATTTTGCTTATTATTATGTGTCGATATGTAATAATATAAACGCTTGGTGCCTAATGAAAGTAGCGTGATTTACTTAAGAATATTTAAGATTGCTTTTTAGTTGGTATTATAAGTCCTGGATTAGTCTATAAGCTATTTAAGCAATTGCTTAGGCCCAGGGCATTCCGTCTAGGGAGGCACCAGAGACGACCGAGAAAAGAAAACGAGCACACGAAAGTTAAAGCAATTTCAAAATCCGCGCGTTTTAAATTGTTTACGTTCGGGTCGGTCACAGTCATGATCTCACTTCCGTTCGCTCGCTCTTAGGTGGTTACGTACCGCATTTAATCCATCCATCCATCAGCCTTTCAACGTCCACTGCTGGACATACTGTGCTGCCCACTCCCCCAGTATTCCCTCAGTCGGCTCTTACGACTCCCGTGGGTAGAGGGGTGGGACAACTCTAAAGCTGGCCCCACACGGCCCTGGCCCATCATGACTGTGACCAACCCGAACGTCAACATTTAATAAATAAATTAAATTTCCTACCGCATTTAATAAATACTTTTAAAAATCCAAAACTGCACGCCTCATAATCTTTTCACAATAAAATTGATTATTTGATAAGTAACTAATAATGTATTGGTCTTACTAAGTAGTTTTCAATAAATGACATAGATAGCGCTAATTTCAAAAAATACTAATATGGGTTTCATGTCTTATAAAACTAAGATTTTGTATTATTACATAGATCAATTTACTAACGTTTCAAGTATTTTGCAGATCGTACAACATAGGCATCATTAACACGATGGACAACATATACCTTTACACTTCAGCAGTCACCGAATTAATAGAATATTGTCGCAGCAAATATCCTTATATGCCTTGGATTGTCAATACAATGGGCATGACAAACAATATTGGACTGAAATTCATGCTCTTCATCATATTACGCCTACAACCGACATTTTTAATTCAAATTGACTCGAGAATACTTAAAAAACAGTTCGATTGTTACTTAAAACCAGACGAGATTCGAACTTTGTATGAGAACCATAGAACTGAAAGACTGTTCTATGGAATTGTATTACCAGAAGATTTGGATTACAATTTTATTTTAACAGGGCACTCGGGAGCTTCCTATAAACATAATACCTCGTTGGCGCCCAAGGACGAGAGATATTTAAACTTTTTGGCGTATTTCGGTGAGCTGATGTATACACACAGCAATTTTTTGGGGATTGTGCCATATAGGTGAGCTTTTTCAGATATTGCTGGTTTGAAAGTGTTTTTTTTTGGTATAAAACAGCATAAGGCTACTGCTTCTGACATCAGCCATCAGCCATTAAAAGTTCCGTCTAAATCGGTCTAGCTGTTTTGGAGATGCATTGAGTAAACAGCTGTTATTTTGATATTACATGATGACACTTCTACAAAATGTGAAATAGAAAATGATAGCCATGAGGGAGGTTTGAACCCAGACCTGAATCACCGTTCCAGACGCTCTGCTAACTTGAGTTACGGTGACATTCTTCATTCTTCGATTTCCATATCACATTCTTACGGTCTCTGGTGATGCCGGCGTCATCGAGTAATATGGTATTTGCATACATTGTTCCGAATAAGTAAGCTTTTATATCAAAATGAATCTGCTGTGTTAGCCCGCTGTACAGATCACTGTTACATCGCTGAGTGTGATTGTTCTCGTTAATAAATATTGCAAAACTGTTTTTTTTTTATAGAGGACAAACCTTTTGTAAAAAGGAGAGAAGCCGAAGGCCCGAGCCGAGTCATTCCGGGTTTGATTCCCGGTCGAAGTTGTTTTGAATTTTTCTCGTTGTCTATGAACTCCTATTGAGATGAACCTTTCCCTTTATCTTTCCATTCCTCTACTTTTCCCTATACCATGTGTTTAGTACTCGATTCTGAACCCATGTGATAGATATTTGCATCGGTCTTTTCATGAAAATTGCAATATATATATATATATATATAATTGGGACCAGAGGATGTTGTGTGAAATGTCCGTGAATATTTATTTATTAGTGCGAGCGGGAATCGATCCTGTGTCCCTTCCAATCCGAGGAAGTGCACTAAGCTGCTGAGCTATCGCACTGACCTTTGGCCATATCCAATCGCCACATCACATTTGTCTTTTCACGACCCACGCCACCTATCGGATGCATTTACATGCATTAATCCAATTGCATATTGCAATAATATTTTTTTCCACATTCACAAATAATTTGTAGTTTAAGTAGTTGAGCATGTCAAGTGTTAAAATACAGATCAAAATGTTTAAAAAAATCGCACCATCAAATAGAATTTTATTTGCAAAATTAAAGTTACTATTGGATAGTGGTAAAAGTTACTATTGGATGGATAGGCTTAAAATCATAACCCTCCGTAGTCGGGTAAAAACTATGCAATAAGTTGCCAGTCCATTTCAAAATCAAAACAACACACGTAAACACTCGTCACGTATGGTTCACATGGGGGTGATAAGATGGCAGCGTGAGTCCGTTTTATGAAAAGTGGTAATTTGTTGTCTCCCCCTCTGGGGTATAGGCGTGGAGTCTAGAGAGCTCCAACATTATAAGCGCTTTTATACCGTCTTACGTCTTTCAGAAAGATCAAAAAACTGGTTACTTTTCAACTGCCTCACCATGTCCATTTAAACAACAAACAATACTTACCATTAGCCGACTCTGTAAACGCCTTCCATCGGCTTCGTCGATTTCACATTACCGTGCTATTTCCGGCAACACTTGAATGTTGTTTATATCTCAATTCTCTGTCGAGCATTATACGTATGATTCATGATACCTTGGCCTAACTCGTGGAATATTATGCGCCTTTTAGGAATTATACAGCATGATGCTATCAGTATTAGTAAATGTATCCTCTTTTATATTTATACAAAGAATGACTTCATACAATGACGTCATCATTATTTGTGATTAATACGTAATGTTAAATGTCATAACCTCCAATTGGATCGGTTAATACAATATCCATACCATGTTATCACAACAACGGTACACTGCGAAAATGAAATGAGTAATAAGATAATGTTTGGCTCCAGGAACCATGCGTGATTCATATTAAAACCAACAATGGATCATTAATCAATCATCAACGACTGTTATCATTTCGATTCTATGAAAGTCTGTAATTTCAGACCACAAGTTAACCACTGTATTATTAAAACTGACAGTAGCAAATGGCGTGTACGGCTAAACAGCTGATCTAATATTATGGCGAATCAGCTGATTGGTGTCACCTGTAACGTCGTCGAACATTTAGAATACGAATCAATATAAAGGTTTTAGAAATCAACACGGGCAACATTTTAAATGCATCTGGCCGTGCTTAGCTACAGTCTACTGGTCGTGTTATTAAAATTTTTTTTTCTTTCAGAGTGAATCTATCAAACTTAAATATAATGACGAACATAAAGGTCGACAAAGATTCAATTTTGAAAGTGATCAATGGAAAAATAGTAGCGCTCTGCCAACTCAATACGACAGATAAGGGGAAAGTGTTTACTCTAGGAGATAACGCGCTGGTATGCCACGGGCACGGTAACTATTGTACCTGTTTTAGAAAAGTTATGGTAACACAAGGCATTTTTGTAACTGTTTTTTTTTTTTTTTTATTATTGGAAAAAAGGTAAACCTTAAAATAAGATTTCTGTTTTATGAGATGAGATTAGGATATCATTTATCTCACAATTATTTTGAGCAATGTATGATTTAAGACATCAAATATTATTATTTACACACTTTAACTAAAGTATCTTTTTCTAAAAAGATATATACAATTAATATCATAAAATGTGTTATCAATATATAACATGCTGATTAAATTTGCTGCTTGATAACTAAGAACATGAAATGATCTGAATGTTTAATTTTACAGGTTTGATTCGTGGTGTTGAATTTGAGAATAATGTAGTGTACTTGGTGACACCAGAACCAGCTGAGAGACTGAGTGCTGTCAACACACTTGTATACTCAGACTGGGTGCCAGAGCTACAGGGTATTGAGCAACACTTACCATCTGGAACTGTTATCCCATATCGCTGCCAGACACAACACAGCAAACAGATGCGGGCTCCGCGCCGGCGTTACAACCCGCTAAAATTAATTAAAATATCAAGGAGTGCCTAAATTGAAACTTTCAATTATTGGTTAATAAATTTGTAATTGGAATATGTAAATCCAAAATAATAAATCTTAAATTATATAAAAGGAAATCTAATAATTATTTTGTTAATTATATTTGATGATAATTTTGTACTTACAAGGCTAATGAAACATAACATAAATGATCATATTAACTTAAATACCTCCCATCCTAAACACCTTTGCTTAAAATGCTGCATTAAAATTTTATAAAAAGTCTTGAAAAAATTACTGACTTGGGGTTCCTTTATTACTAATAAATTATGAAGTTATAATTTCACACAACAATAGATTACAATATAACTGCCCTACAGAATCAGTTTAGACATCTTAGAGACGTATCTAGCTGACAGGCACTTAGATGAGAGTGGGGCTTGCGCTCCATGTCAAATAAACATCCTACACAATTTATACACCACTATTTTATTGAAAAATTAAAATACAAAATACCAAACTAAACATGTCTCGGTGAGATGCCACCGGTCGAGGAATATTCAATATGTAGAAGAAATGCTACTCGATTATATAAGGTGATATAATAGCATGAAAAGTACCAGTGGCCCTGCCTGAGACGGGAGGTCCACATTCGCCCCCAACTACTTTTATTTAAGGCATTTATGCTTACATACTCTTTATAGATAATCTATAAAATATACAAAGTACCAATTGTGAAGAGTAGCCACACGAATACTGAGTGAGTGTGCGTGTGCGCGACATCGCGTCAGTATTGGAAGGAAGCACTCTGTGGCCGACATCGCGACTGCTGCACAGTCCGAGTCTCAAATGTAACTTATCAGGCAGTATGCGAACGATTCATAAATCAGAGTTCTCCCGACAACAGCACAATTACAGCAGGAAACACCTAGTCTTCTTCTTCTTCTTCACCTGTAACGCAGCACGGGTCGCCGTCTCAAACACTTCACGCACACCTTCCTTGCTTTTGGCAGAGCATTCCAAATATGCAAAAGCATTTATCTTCTCCGCCATAGCACGGCCTTCTTGCGGCTTCACTGGCTCCTGTTTCATCTTGCGGAGCTCGTTAATAGTAGCTGGGTCATTACGCAGATCCTTTTTATTGCCCACTAGGATGATAGGCACATTGGGGCAGAAGTGCTTTACCTCAGGTGTCCACTTCTCTGGGATATTCTCAAGGGAGTCCGGCGAGTCCACCGAAAAGCACATGAGAATAACATCGGTATCGGGATATGACAATGGTCGCAATCTGTCGTAATCTTCCTGGCCGGCCGTATCCCATAGCGCGAGCTCTACCTGTTTGCCGTCCACCTCGATGTCGGCGACGTAGTTCTCAAACACTGTCGGCACGTACACTTCCGGAAACTGATCTTTGCTGAACACGATCAGAAGACATGTTTTACCACACGCACCGTCACCGACGATCACTAATTTTTTGCGTATCGCAGCCATCGGTCCTATGAAACAAAAGAACGCAAATAATTATGATGGTGTCGAGCGTCAACGCCTTTCATGACTTATAAATATGGCCGCCGTCTAGGATTATGGGTAGGGAGTAGTAAGACAAGCCCTCAAATGTGAATAAGCACCTGAACTAGCGGAAGAAGAACAGCACCACCACATAGTACCCTCTCATGCGAGGGTGTTATTTATTATATTTTGTAGATACCTGAAGATTGTGGCTAATTTCTGCAGATTATATGTTTAATCGACACTTTTTATTCGTCTTTACTCATCACAAGCACTTTCGTTCGTGTGTCACTAATGTTGCAACATGAGAAAATTTCTTTAACGTTGTGGAATGTACATCGTTAATATTATAATAAATATATTTTTAGTACTGTACGGATTTTGTAACATAAATGTTTATCAATAATACTGTTTATTTTTTTAAAGTTACCTTTAATTATTGAGCAAATAACAAATACAATAATAACTTTACTTGCCATAAGATAAAACTAGTTTTTGACATTTGTCCTGTTCGGATATATCATAGATTTTTACTTGGCGAAATTGTGCTCACACTGCCACAACAAGAGCCATTAAACAAGGTAGATTTTTACTCTGGATACTACCATTGGCTTCATTGCTTAGCTAAGCTTCATTGAATTATTATAATTACGGACGTGTTCACCATGTTCGCCATAAAAGGAAGAAAAAGACCATAGGTTTTTTTGCGATTACTGTATTTAGTTTTAGATAAAGAATCTATAGATGTAGCCATCGCGTGGCCACACATGAGACAGCAATATTACACTTCAGTGTAGCTATGACGCTACGGCTACAGCTATTCGCCCTAAATGTGGCAAAAATTAAATGAAGATCGCGATATAACTTTTACCACTATCTAAATAAATCACTAATTGATTAATATCGATCACTTATTATCCAGATTAATATTGTGAATGCAAAATTAGGTGAGAGTTTGAGATACTAAAATCTCACAAAATTTTAACATAATGATTTAAAAAGGTTTTATTTTTTATGTTCAACACGAAAATTCTGTAACATCAGGTAATTATTATTAAATGTATTGTAGCGATTTCACTTCAGATACTTTGATAAATAAAATGTATGAAATACTTGTAAAGGCGTGTAAAGGCACACTGCCTTTTACAATCTGAATTATATTTATAAAATAGCGATGTAACGAATGTTAGTTTATAAGTTCGCGAATGCGAATGTTAGCCTCCAACATTCGCGAATGCGAATATTCATTTTCAAATAAGCGCGCGCAAAATATCATACGGGTTTGACATCTAGTGACACTGTCAGTCACCCATGTTTAAACCGAACATAGCCGAGGTTCATTTTGACAAGTAGATTGAAAGAAACACAGGTGGTGTGGGCGGAGACGTGTACAACGCCATCGACCGGACCACCCCTGCGTAAAGCCGTCGGCACGCATTGTTTAGTCCACCCATATTCGGCATGAGCCGTGCAAGCCTCGGGGACAGTTCACGGAAGTGCTCGCGAAAGCGCCACCGCCCGTCCAACACCAGGCCCAGATTCTTGATCTGGGCCGTCACCTAAATTTGGATCCCGTCCACCATGATCGAGGAGCCAGCAGGTGGCCGATGTCGGGGCCCATGGAAAAGTAGAGCCTCCAACTTATCCAGGGCCACCCTGAGCCCCAGCGCCCCGATCCTCCTGACTACCTCTGAAGTCCCTAAGGTGGCTAGGAACGCCGCTTCCTTGAAGTTTCCGCCCCGGGCCACGACCAGCGTGTAATCCGCATAGTAGATCATCGCCAGCCCGGCCGGGAGCCGACAGCGTAGCACCTAGTCGTAACCGATGTCCCACAGGAGTGGCCCCAAAACCAAACCCCCACAGGGTTTGCACCGCATGACATGGGTCTCCTCTCAACGTCTCCTATGCGGCTCTCATAGAGATAGCTGCGGCCCTTAAGATAGTCTGTCACTAGCCGCCTCAGGTACGCAGGCACCCCGTGATACTGGAGCGCCTCCCTGATGCAGCTGAATGGCAGACTATTAATGCGTTGGCGATGTCAAGCGATACCGCCAACAGCACTCCACCACCAGCGACGACTGCCGCAGCCGCGGCCCTCAGGCGCATGATCACGCCGACCGTCGAACAACCAGCTGGAAAACCGAACTGGGCGTCTGACAAGTCGGGTCCGACGTAGCGCAGGTGCTGGACGATGCAGCCAGCGAGGATCCTCTCCAGCTTACCCGCCTGGTCCAGTAGCACGATGGGCCTGAAGGCCCTGAACAAATCCGGCATTGGCCCCGGCTTCGGCAGGAATACCAGCCTCCCCTCCTTCCAGCAGTCAGAAAACCGTCCGGACGCTAGGCACAGGCGCGTTGAACAGTCCCCTGAGGTGGGGCTCTGGGTGGTCCAGAGCCAGGACCAGCACCCGGGCTTCTATCCCGTCCGAGCTGGTGGCGGTGTTCTTGGAACGAATCCGCGAAACAGCCACCCCCATTTCCGACGCGGTGACGGACGGTACACTGAGGCCGGCCTCCCGGTCGCTACCTGGCGGTGCCATGACCGGGGGCGTGTGTTCCGCCTTCGTCGTGGGAATAGACCCCCAACCACCTCGATGAGGAGGCTGGGCTGAAGGGTCTTTGTGTGACCTGAGTTCGGAGCTAATACAAAAATAAAGCCTAATGGTTGGTTTTTATCGTATTTTTACGAGTATTCAAGAACTCCATTAACTTCGGAGCGCTGTAAAACCCAGATAAATTAATGAAATTAAACAAATTTATAGTGGTAGCATAAATTTGTTCTAATTGTGTTTGTTTGAAAAAAGTTACAACACATCAAAAAAATAAACATGCGTCCTCTGAAAAACGCAACCCTAAATGCAACTTTTCAATGGACTAAATATATTCGCAGAACATTCGCATCGTTTCATGCGAATACGAATGCGAATGCGAATTGTTGAAAAATAGGCGAATATTTGCGAATGCGAATGCTAATATTCGTTACATCACTATTATAAAAATACAACAGAACATTAAAAAAGAAAATCCATCACACATATCCTAAACTTTTCTCTTGAGTGTAGTGTGTTTAAACTGAGTTTTAAGTTTTTGTTTTAATTATAAGAAATAAGTACCAGTGATATCAGACAGTTAAATAAGATGTTGATCATTTCGACGAATTTAGTGAAATTCAAATAAAGTTTATCTGACATATTTTTATTATAACTGACATATTTATAGATTTTGTACGGAAACCTTTTTAATCACTGTAACTATAGGAAAATTATTATTTTCTTTATTTATTTTCTTAAATTTTTGATATTTTCTCACAACAGATTATAATTATTTTAAAAATGTATAAAATAGTGGGTCACCGACATCGGGTGCAGGGACCAAGGTGTCGGTGGTTAGAGCTCCAGAGAAAGGAACCTTCTCACAATACGTGCCGTGTCGAGGAGTACTGCCTTTTGCATCAAGCCCTTAATCCAGCCGTCTAACGAGAGTCTCTTTAGATGTTGATCGAGACTCTTGGCGATCAGTCCATTAACCGATATGACTATCGGAACAATAATTGCCGAATCAACATCCCACATGTCGGTAATCTCATGAGCTAAATCCAAATATTTAATTTGCTTTTCTTTTTCTGCTTTCACGAGATTCTCGTCATGCGGAACAGTGACATCGACAATTAGTGCACGGTGCTCTGATCGGTCCACCACCACTATATCAGACTTATTAGGAATAATAGTCCTGTCAGAAACGATAGACCGAACCCAGTACAACGTGGCACGGTTATTTTAGAGAATTGGGTCGGGCACATATTTACAGTACGGTATTTCTGCTTCCACCAGATTAAATCTAAGAGCAAGTTGCTGATGGACAATCCTGGCTACTTGATTATGTCTATGCAAATAATCGCCGTTGGCAAGTTGAGTACCACCAGAAACAATATGCCTGAGTGATTCTCCAGGTCGGTGACATGCCCGACAGATGTCAACTGTACCTTCTTTCAGGATATATTTCCGGTAGTTATTCGTCATCACCACTTCGTCCATTATTGCAAAAACAAAACCTTCAATTTTTCCGAAAAGGTCACTAAATTGTAGCCATGCAGTAGATGCAGTAAAGTCAATATCTGGCCCGTGTAAGGCCCGATAAAAACGCCCATGCAGCTCCTTGCTCCTCCATATCTCCCGACGGTCCTCAGTGCTAAGTATCGTAGGTTTGTGCCAGTTCTCTTTTGCCAAACCGAGCGGGGTTAGTCCTTGGTCCACTCTGACCATAATGACCACATCACGATGCACTCCCACGTCAGTATTGAGAAAATATTCTCGGAGATTGTATACCTCGTGGTTATGAAGGGTTTGATATTAAAGAGACCACGACCTCCACATTTCCGCGGGATATACAACCTCATAACCGATAATCGTGGGTGGTGCATTCGGTATGTAGTCATATGTGTACGTACCTTTCTGTCAAGGACGTCCAGCTCAGACTGAGTCCATCTGAGTATGCCAAAGGAATACATTAATACAGGCATGGCCCAACTGTTACAGGCGCGCAACTTATTACCGCCAGAAAGTAGACTATTAAGTACTTTTCTTAAGCGGCAAAAGAAACGCTCCTGCAACTTTTATTTCATGTCTGCCTCAGAGATGCATAACTCTTGTGACATACCCAGATATTTGTAGGTCTCAGTAGCAGACAGAGACCGGAGTTATGTGAAATCTGAATGTTGCATTCCTTCAGATTCTACGACTCTACCTCTCTTTACATGTAAGACTGCACATTTATCCACACCAAACCCCATCCTGATAGATTTACTAAAGGTTTAGGAATGCCATCAGTTGGGGTTTGGTGGGGGCAAACAACTTTAAGTCATCCATGTATAGGAGGAGGGATAGGCCCCGACTCTCTGCGTAACCGATAGCCTAGGCCTGAATTCTCTAGTAGAGTACTAAGAGGATTCAGGGCCAGGCAAAACCCACAATGGACTCAGGCTGCCCTTTTAGGAATCCGCCATCTACCTAAATAATAATGGATAATTATTATTATTATAATCAGGTGCGAAAGTCTGCATTTTTAATAAATTTGTTTGAGACACGGCATTTTTTCAACCCCAAAACACGACACCTAATTTTTGATCTATATTTTAGCATTTGACATGCTCAGCTACTCTTAAAGTACAAATTATAATATGTGAATAAGGAAAAAGAGTATTTTAGTACGAGCGGGAATCGAACCTGCGTCCCTTCCTTTCCGGGGAAGTGTTCTAATCCATTGGCTATCGTACCATTTCTAGAAATACCGAATTTCCTTATCACATTTGTCTTAATGACCAACGCCATCTATCGGCAATGCATTTACATGCATTCATCCAATGTAGTAAGTTTAATTTTGCAATTAAAATTCATACTATTTGATGGCGTGATTTTTCAAACATTTTTGATCTATATTTTAGCACTTGACATGCTCAGCTACTCTTAAAGTACAAATTATAATTTGTGAATAAGGAAAAAGAGTATTTTGGTACGAGTGGGAATCGAACCTGCGTCCCTTCCTTTCCGGGGAAGCTCTAATCCATTGAGCTATCGTACCATTTCTAGAAATACCGAATTTCCTTATCACATTTGTCTTAATGACCAACGCCATCTATCGGCAATGCATTTACATGCATTCAAAATTAATAATAGTAGCTAGCCTATATTATACTTTGTCTAAGCTCGGTAGAGAGTACTATATTCTTTGTTTAAATGAGATGTCAACTTCAATAATAGGTATGGTTCAACCTTAGATGGTTCAACGATAGGTATGGTTCAACCTGAGATGGTTCAATGGAATTATTTAATTTCGGCCATTTTAAAACTTTTGTTATTTCTTGCGATATGCCCCTTTACCTGTGTCCATACACATTCGCCGGAACAGAACATAAAATAAGCCTAATTAAAAATATAGTAGAAAAATATTTAACAATTCGATTTCACCATATTTCAAAATTAGAGGGAATTACAAGAACCTCTCTAAGTAAAAGACAACATCATACAAAAACTACTCAGCTTAAGGGATGTTAGACATTAGGTACTTATAATAAAAAAGTAAACAAACATCTTTTTCTTTTACCATATACCTACAGTAGTCACACCGGATTTTGTGTCTCTGAAGTTGGCTGCAAGACGCTGCGTAGTAGCCATTTTTGTGTCGCAAGGCATGTGCGTCTTCTACAGTTTGCATTAATCGAAAAATGTTCGATTATAATTTAACAATTGTAATCGGTAATTATATAATTCATCGATCGTAAGATGTGGACTCTTCTAAATCTAGATTAAAGCTTTTTCACTGAAATCGCTCGTATCCATCCATCCATCCATCAGCCTTTCATCGTCCACTGCTGGACATAGGCCTCCCCAAGAGAACGTCACAACGAGCGGTCTCGTCATGGGGGATAATGCCGTAATCGCCACGCTTGGCAGGCGGGTTGGCGATCGCAGTGGATGTTGTTAATATTCGAGGGAGTGCTGCTGCCCATTCCCCCGATATTCCCACAGTCGGCTCTTACGACTCCCGTGGGTAGAAGGGGGTGGGACAATTCTAAAGCCAGCCCCACACAGCCAAAAATGAAATCGCTCATATACCTACTTTTTATTCAAATAGTACCTAAATACTTAGATATGAAAACATTATGATCTCATTCGATTGTTTTGTTAAATCAAGTAATAACATTTGAATTGGTCAGCACTTATCGTATGATTCTGTCAAAATCCCTACTTCGTGCTCTGTGCCTAACATCAGAGACGCAAAGATTTGTTGTGACTACTTGTGACTACTACGAGTATACTCTTTCTTCATACAGATTTGTGCAGTAAGTTTTAAATAAATAAATACAGTAAGTATTTTTTTGGCTATTAACCTTTTCAAATAGTACGGTATATTTTATATACATTTCCAATAAATTTGTCTGCCAATCTGTATTTGTTAAAGGGTAAATTTGGCTAACATGGTATCCCTAAATTCACTCACACATAGATAGCCGCCGCCATTACCTTGCCTCAATTCTGTCTTAGCGAACATGAATTTATTGATTGAAGGCTTTATGGTGATATAAAATGGGCTTTTGACGTGACAACGTCTTATAAATTGGTTTGCCGGGTGACACTTCAAGAAACTGCGTTACGCTCCGCTCACGTTATGCGCTCACAATGAGAGCGAGTAAGAGGCACGCGTCCCTTCCACTCGGGCATGGTTAGCCCGCCTAAGAGCGAGAGAGACGAAGAAATAAAATTTTGTTAATATGAAATTCAGTGCGGGATTCTTTGTATAAATTAATGTTTTAAACATAATTCTTTGTATAAATAAATGTTTTAAATTGTTACTATTATTTCATCCTTCTTCCTACTATACGAATGAATATTCACATTAAAATTATTTTACCACTCAAAGCCGTTGTCACGTAAAACTTTCGCCCGTATACCGACTTTACAGGCAACCAATTTTTTTTTACTCGAAATTAATAATTGTTACTAAGATACACTCGCAAAAAACGTTTTCTAACTAAATTTCTATTACTGAGAATTGTTTGCCTTATTGCGTTTTTACTTTGGCCAGCTTTCACTTTACTAATAAATTTATATGCAATATATGAGATGATGATAAAAAGTTACCATTTTAGGTTTTCCTCTAATCCAGATACGAGATAGAAATGGGTGGATGCTACGGAAAAACGAGGCAACCCACGAAATAACCAAAATATGTTTCACGATATTTTGTTGATGTTTCATTATACATAGTAAAAAAATAGTAACGTTGGGAGCAAAATCATTGCCAAGTGAATATGTTCACGTAAGTATAGCATTTGAAGTCTTTATAACTTCAACTTTGTAAGTTACTCTCAATTCTAGGTTATGACTACCGCTGTAGTCATAATCTAGAATTCAGAGAAACTGATTTGCTCTAAGTTCTTATACAATTAATTAAATCAGCGCTGGAAGGATGATAATTCTTTACTTATTTGACCCAGAAAAGAAAGAAAAGATAATTTAATTGTATTCTTGTGAACTATTATTTTATTAAATATAACTAATTATTATTTACCAGATGAGAGATCGAGCAGAACGGCAATCTATGGAGCAGCAATACTTACCTTGCATCAAGGTTCAGTCTTGGTATTTCCCTACGTGAATCGAATTCTTATTACGGAGATCCATAGAATGGCCGACATAGCCCGCCGGCTTTTGCTTTTTGCATGCTGAAGTGGCAATGGGCAGGTCATATCGCCCAATGAACTGACAACCGTTGGGGAAAAAGGTTCTCGAGTGGCGACCACGTATCGGACAGCGCAGCGTAATATGGCCTCCTACCAGATGGACCAAATACTATATGGTCAAAGCTGCAGGGAGCCGTTGGATGCAGCCAGCACAAGCCCGGTCCGCCGGGTGGTAGATTTACTTTTAAATAATTATTTTGATAAACGTTGTGATTTTCAATAAAATATTTGTACGTTGTGATTTTCAATAAAATATTTGTCTTATTTACGACCAAGTTATACACCTCATTCTAATTATCCTTTTAATTTGCCCAAATATGGTTAAATATTTGTCTACCTGGCAACATTAACATAAAATTTTGCTGTTTCAAGTGCGGCCACGCCATCGCTCCGTCTATAAGTGCTTGTCATAGGTTCTTGTCAAGTCTTAGACGAAGAATAATATAGACTCGCTACTATTTTGACATTAAGGATGAAGAAATGGATGCACATACTAGGTTTTACCAAGAGTGGGAGAGACACAGATATAAGTATATTTCTCCTTTTCGCGTATGCGTCAGTTGTATTTGGACCCAATGAACTGGGTCCAAACAATATGGTGGCCAACCGTCCCCATCATCAGTATGTAAGCTTGTTTTTGTATTGACGTAAAAAAAAAACCTTTAATAATCACGTTATATACGCTAATATTACATGTTCTAATACATTTTAAGCAAAATATAAGCATAACTACAATTTCTTTTGCCCTGACATTCTTTTATCCGGCTAAAACAGGTAGTACATTTTTAGTCAACAAAGTTATAATCATAGTTATCTTTTAAAATTATTCCGGTTATCTATTGCTATCTCGACACTGCATACGCTGCTGATAGCTTGTCTATAATATCCTTCGTCTAAGTGTCAAGTAGTATAGTAGTCTGTGTTCTTGTCTGAGGCTGAGAGTGGCTGAGAGGCTCGCCATGACATACCGTCAATGTGTCACACTCACTGTCACTGATGATAAAATGATTTCACTCTTTGATTATCACCTCGCCACAAGTCAGACAAAAAAAAAAAGATTATTACTTCCACGGGACATTGGCAAAATTGTGTCTATAATTCTAACAACGCCATTATATCAAGAATTGAATTGAATTGACAAAATGATTAAAAGTATAGTACCTAGTTGCATGGACCTAGTTGTATAGGTACATGTTAGTTCCATGCCTTTTATAGTAATTGTAATAGTTAAGCAGGGTCCGCAGTAAAATGTTACGAACAAAATATTGTTTTTCTAACATGTTAGTAAAACATATATAGCAAACAGGCCGTCCACTGTGTTGTGATTTTTGATTAGAGAATATTTTTGTTAGTAAATTATCTATGTTAGACCCATGGACATAATTATCGTTTTATATATATACATATTAGTTCTATGGTTAAAGCCTTAGATAAAGAACCTATAGATGTAGCCATTGATACATTAAAGGTTAAACCCTACCTACAGCAACATTCTTTCAACATTTATCAATATCAGATCAAATAAAGAAGTTAAGATGGTAGTCTGCGAACAAGGAAGTGAGGCCGGTTAAAACTACGCCTTGCCGTGTACATACACAATTAGACGCACACTCGAATAACGAAACTACGCCTTGAATTGTTAGTAAGCCTATCGCGGCGCCTCGATGAAAACGTCATCAAAAATATCAAAATTGACAAAGTAAAAATGCCGAATTGTGTTGTGAAAGGGTGTAAAAACCAAAGTACAAGAGATAAAAAGCAGGATGGAATTTCATACGTAAAAACATTTCACACTTAGGTAAACTTGGAAACCAATATTTTCAAAATCAAAATAAAATTAGAGTTTATTGCTTGAAACATACAAGTGTTGCCATTATAAACTGTTATAGTTTACCCTATTTTTGGGTAATGGGATTCGTTTTTTTTACCCCACACAAAAAGGGGGCTGTTATGTTATAAGTTTGACCTGTCGGTTTGGTGTTTGTGTGCGTGTCTGTTTGTGGCATCTTGACTCCAAAACGAATGGACCGATTTTGATGCAGTTCTTTTTTGTTTAAAAGCTGACGTGATCGATTCGAACGATCGGTCTATTTATGTAGAAAAAATGTCGGTGGTGACTCAAAATTTTTATTTGTGTTATTACTTCAATGAAAGTATTTTTTTTTATTGCGTATGGTTTTGCAACGGTTACGATTTATCGTAACCGTCGCTCATGGACTACTATACCTGGAGTATTGTAAAGCCACTGCTCACAGTTTCATGTCACAGATATGAAATGAAAGAATAAACGGCATCTTCTGCTACAACCAAAACACACTGATGTACTTTTAGCCCTACCACCAGTAATGCAATGGGTGATAATCAAAACTTACTTAAGTCGCCTCGTACGACACCCGTGGTAAAGAATGGGGTTGTGAGTCACAACTTGTGACACTAAAAGTGTTCTTAGTCCGTCACCACATGGACAAAATTTTTAATTTGTGTTATTATTAATTATTTTATTACTTCAAAGAATATTTGTGATACAGGTACTAACTTTGTTCACTTTTTATATAGTGGCAGATGAGCCACGGCTCATCTGATAGTAAATGGTAACCGTTGCTCATGGACTCAACTATACCGAGAGTATTGTCAAGCCACTGCTCACCATTTCATTTCACCGATATGAAATGAAAGTCTAAACGGCTATCTCCTACTACAGCCAAAACGCAACGATGTGCCTCATGACCAGTCACACGGGAGATGGTGGCACCAACCCGCTCGTGCCCGATACCAAGTGAGTACTCTCACTTGGTATCCAGCCCAGCAAGTCATGCAATGTATGATAATTGCTTACTTCCCTTAGTCGCCTCATACGACACTCGTGGTAAAAATGGGGTGACACTTGTATTCTTGTCGTTATAGTTACACCGAGGATGCCCTGTGGAGCGGTAAAACACGTGTAGAGAGAAGTAATGGTATAAATGTGTAACTGGTGTGTGTTGTTGCATCGCTTCTGCATATTGCATAAAATTACAGGGGAACAGGCGGTGCGCTTGACGGTCTTGCAAAACGTACCATCATTTGTGTGAAACAACAAGGCAACATCCAGGCTTTTATCAATTTAGAGATTAAATACGAATATGCTGGGCACGAACACAAAATTAATTTGATACGGTGCGTTATTGAGCGCATTACGCATTAGGTTCCATCATATTGCTAAGTTAGAAACAATTTCCAAATCGATTGAAAGTAAGAGGCAATCGTAAGGTGGGTATCCACTATGTTCACGAACCTTTTACGCTCCGCGCTTCTACAACTGATTCAATGGATACGTGATGCGCTCCTTTACATGCAGCACCTGCGCTCCTCGTGCGCTCTGCAGTTTTCAACAAACCTTTGAACGAACATGTCGTCATCAGAATTAATAGTCAGTGCGGCATACATTTTGGTACATTGTATTGTTGATGACTATAAAAGTCCTCTTCGGTTTTGGGATACTAATATTTATAAAAAAGATGTAAAAATACATTACTGTTAGATCTTAAATAACAAGAAATAAGTAGACATTACAAAAATTTCCTGCGACTGCCAACTGCCTCGGTGGTGTAGCGGTAGTGTATGCGACTGCTAATCATGAGGTCTCGGTTTCGATCCCCGGGTCGGGCAATGTTATTGAGCCTTTTCTAAAAAGAAAAATTCTCAGTAGCAGCCCGGAGTTTGGAAATGTGCCCGGTAGACGTCAATAGGCTCGCCTCCTATTACGTGGGACTTAAACATAGCTGGCGAGTCGTGGGTGTGTAATACAGCTCTGCCTAACCCTTTGGGGAATACAGGCGTGATGCTATGTTTTCCTGCAACCCTCTTCATCAGATTTTGAATATTTGTATAGTTTGGTTGAATCTACAATAATAAAAAAAGATACTACGTTCCGAAAAGCTATCTCAGTGCAAGATAAATTGGCATTAACATTAAGATTTTTATTGTTTAGGATTTGTTATTCCACAACAAGCTTTGATTTTGATATGCTTCAGTTAATTCGATACATTTTTCTTTGGACCACTCCATTATGCGATTCACAACGTAGGTGCGTGGAGCGGAGAACGTACACACTTTCGTCTTGCTTTGCTCGCGTCCACGCACACACTGCGCTCCACTTTGTGATCGCGCTAAAAACCGACAGAGCTCGGATCGTCTGCCGCGGAGCGTGCAATGTTGCACGCTCCAAGTTCGCAAGCATTCATTATCCATTAGGTGGAGCAGTTGCTGGAGCGCGGAGCGTAAAAGGTTCGCGAACATAGTGAATACCCACCATTACAAGAAATTAATTCAGCACAAAGGTTTTTAAATAAATAATAACGCACAAAATTAAATACTCAGTAATTTTGTGCATTATTATATATTTAAAAATAAATAATAATGAGTTAATCACGTATCCTTTCCACTACCGCCACTACTTTTTACACACACTTCGCCTCTGGTCCCAAACTAAACATAACGCTTGTGCTATGGGTACCAGATTACGAATATAATACATATATTACTTTTTTTTGTAAATACATACATACAATAGATAGAAAACACCCAGACGCAGTACAAATATCTGTGTTCATCTCTAAAATAATTGTCATGATTGGGAATCGAACCCACGACCTCGTGCACGGAAGTCCGTTACACTACCGACTAGCGACTACGTCACGAGGCCCGTCAATTAAGTAAATAAATCATTGTTTTTCCAATGTAATAGTAGCCTAACTACTCCTTATTAACATCAGCTATCTGCTGTCCAAATCGATCCAGTTGATTAATAGATTGTTTTTTTTTTAAAAGACACACTTGCACTTATGAATAACTGTATCACAGTTAATTTCTTTTTTGGTGCAAAACACTAATTATTTTCCCGAAATAAAATTTACCTAAGTTATTTAGATATTTTTATATATATTTTTAGCATTTGACATGCTTAGCACTATACATTAAACACAAAGTGAAAAATGTGAAATCGAAAATAACAGTCAGGAGCAGGATTTGAACCTGCATCTTCTGGATACCGTCCAGATGCTTTACCAATTCAGCCATCCTGACAATTGCTCCTGACTGCTAATTTCGATAACACATCATACTTAACGTCTTTGGGTGACGCCTGCGCCATCTGTCGGACGTATTTTCATACATTATACCGACCAGGTAAACTTAATTTTACAATTAAGATTTTACCTAATAATGACGCAACCCTTTAAATATTTAGATATTTTTATATATAAAATAAAATTTTATTTTCGATTTCACATTTTTCACTTTGTGTTTAATGTATAGTGCTAAGCATGTCAAATGCTAAAAATATATATTATTCTTATATCTAACAGACAGGTAAAACCTTTAAAAATTAGTATTTTTTTATAGGTAATTTCATATACATTACCTAAAAAATACCGACCCGTCCCCGTCAGTACGAACAACGGCAGATACGGCGATGGGGGCCGCCACCCATCACGCCTTGCCCAGTTTGGCGAGTCGAGGGGAGCAGAGTGTCGAGTAGGCACGTGGAATGTAAGAGGTGGTGTGGAAGGTAAGTTACACGAGCTGGTAACCGTCATGTCGGACAGACAGCTTGATGTGCTCTGTGTAACAGAGACCAAGCGAAAGGGTAGCGACGCCTGTGATCTTCCTGGTGGCGGGTTAGCTCTGTGGTCTGGTGTACCGCAGAGCGATCGGGCCAGCATGGGAGTGGGGGTGTTGCTGTCCGCTCGCTTGGCCTCAGGTGTGAAAGACTACGGAATGTTTAATCCCAGACTTCTATAGGTCCGAATAAAACTAGGTGTCACCAGGGTCTTCATGGTCGCAGCTTATGTTCTGGGATAATGTTAGGGAAGTTCTGGATTTGGCAGAAGCTAGTGAACGCGTGATCGTATGCGGAGATTTGAATGGATGGGTTTGGACCAAGCGTCCAGACTTCGAGGACGTGCTTGGTTCATTTGGTGATAAGAGAGTGAATGATGTAGGTAGGCTCATTGCGGATGTATGTATGAAAAGAAACCTTATTGTGTCAAACACATTTTTTCAACATAAGGACATCCATATGTATACATGGAGAAGGAATGAACAGAGAAGTATGATGGATTTAATTCTGGTAGACAGTCGCCTCCGAAGTAAAATTCTGGATACAAGAGCCTACAGGGGTCCCACTGTCGACACGGACCACTATCTCGTTATTGCGAGATTTAGTGGTCTGTTCAGAAAGTGGAGACACTGGCGAGAGCGTGTCCACTTCGGAGGGCTTGAAAGAATAAAGATTGAAAAGTTGCAAGAAGAGAGTGTAAGAGCAAAGTATGTAGAGGATGTCCGTGA
The DNA here is from genome assembly GCA_948253155.1 of Leucoma salicis. Classification (NCBI taxonomy): domain Eukaryota; kingdom Metazoa; phylum Arthropoda; class Insecta; order Lepidoptera; family Erebidae; genus Leucoma; species Leucoma salicis. The sequence goes on along the minus strand of OX411820.1, from coordinate 17,237,204 downwards.
ACGGCTGACAATGGCAAGTCAGCCGGGATCTGACATAGAAGAATGCTGGAGAATATTGAAAGATAGTATGGTAGATACAGCGAAAGAAGTATGTGGATGCTCGAAGAAGCATAGGAAAGTGAAAGGTGATGCATGGTGGGATACGGAAGTAGCAGCTTCCGTAGACCAAAAGAAGAATGCGTGGCTGGACTATGTATCTTCTTCGAACCTGAGTGCAAGTATGAAAGAACAGAAGAAAGAAATATACCGGCAACGTAAGAATGACACCAAAGCCTTAGTGAAAGAGAAGCGTGATAGAGCAAATATGATTGCAGAAGAAAGGCTGACCAAAAACTTCGAGAGCAACACCAAACTTTTCTGGAGGGAGGTGAAGAAATCTCGGAGTGGTTGGTCAGCTTTCAGAATGAATAAAATAAGGTCTAAAGGTGGAGACATTCTTACGCAAATACAAGATGTGTTAAGCCGATTGAGTGAATATTTTGGAGATATGTATACGGATGTTCAGGGTGATGCTGGTGCCACATGTGATCTAATAGATCAGCATTCGGTACCGGCATCCTCTGATGACATTAGTATGGATGAAGTTGAATGGGCGATTAGAAGTTTGAAAAATGGTAAGGCAGCGGGTATTGATAGGGTGTCTGCTGAGATGATCAAGCTTGGAGGCTCATGTGTCTGGGAATCCTTCCTGATGCTTCTCAATTTATGTTGGAGCTCAGGAATGGTTCCCAAGCACTGGAGAAGCGCAGTCATCGTGCCCTTATTTAAAAACAAGGGTTCACGTTATGACTGTGCAAACTACAGAGCCATAAGCTTGACCAGTTTGGCAGCCAAAGGGTATGGTAAGATTGTTGAAAGGAGAATGAGGATGGTGTCTGATGAATTTTTGTGTGAGGCACAAGGAGGTTTCAGGTGTGGACGAGGATGCATGGATCAAGTGTTTTCTCTGCCCAACATTGTGGAGAAGCATTTGGCTGTAGGCCAGAGGGTTTTCTGCAGTTTTGTGGATTTGGAGAAAACATTTGACACTAATAGCTCGTTCAGCTAAAAAGTAAAATATTTTTATAATAAATAATGTCCGAAAAAAATGTGGGGTGCTTTTTACTATATCTTAAAAAGCATTATATAGTGTCAGATGAGCCACAGCCCATCTGATAGTAAATGGTAACCGTTGCTCATGGACTCAACTATACCGAGAGTATTGTCAAGCCACTGCTCACCATTTCATTTCAACGATATGAAATGAAAGTCTAAACGGCTATCTCCTACTACAGCCAAAACGCAACGATGTGCCTCATGACCAGTCACACGGGAGATGGTGATGGACCCGCCCGTGCCCGATACCAAGTGAGTACTCTCACTTGGTATCCAGCCCAGCAAGTCATGCAATGTATGATAATTGCTTACTTCCCTTAGTCGCCTCATACGACACTCGTGGTAAAAATGGGGTGACACTTGTATTCTTGTCGTTTTAGTTACACCGAGGATGCCCTGTGGAGCGGTAAAACACGTGTAGAGAGAAGTAACGGTATAAATGTGTAACTGGTGTGTGTTGTTGCATCGCTTCTGCATATTGCATAAAATTACAGGGGAACAGGCGGTGCGCTTGACGGTCTTGCAAAACGTACCATCATTTGGAGATTAAATACGAATATGCTGGGCACGAACACAAAATTAATTTGATACGGTGCGTTATTGAGCGCATTACGCATTAGGTTCCATCCTATTGCTAAGTTAGAAACAATTTCCAAATCGATTGAAAGTAAGAGGCAATCTTAAGGTGGGTATCCACTATGTTCGCGAACCTTTTACGCTCCGCGCTTCTACAACTGATTCAATGGATACGTGATGCGCTCCTTTACATGCAGCACCTGCGCTCCTCGTGCGCTCTGCAGTTTTCAACAAACCTTTGAACGAACATGTCGTCATCAGAATTAATAGTCAGTGCGGCATAAATTTTGGTACATTGTATTGTTGATGACTATAAAAGTCCTCTTCGGTTTTGGGATACTAATATTTATAAAAAAGATGTAAAAATACATTACTGTTAGATCTTAAATAACAAGAAATAAGTGGACATTACAAAAATTTCCTGCGACTGCCGACTGCCTCGGTGGTGTAGCGGTAGTGTATGCGACTGTTAATCATGAGGTCTCGGATTCGATCCCCGGGTCGGGCAATATTATTGAGCTTTTTCTAAAAAGAAAAATTCTCAGTAGCAGCCCGGAGTTTGGAAATGTGCCCGGTAGACGTCAATAGGCAACGTTGCACGCTCCAAGTTCGTAAGCGTATCCATTAGGTGGAGCAGTTGCTGGAGCGCGGAGCGTAAAAGGTTCGCGAACATAGTGAATACCCACCTTTACAAGAAATTAATTCAGCACAAAGGTTTTTAAATAAATAATAATGCACAAAATTAAATACTCAGTAATTTTGTGCATTATTATATATTTCAAAATAAATAATAATGAGTTAATCACATATCCTTTCCACTACCGTCACTACTTTTTACATACACTTCGCGTCCGAATGGCTGATAGAACACTTGTTCTATCGTGTTTTAACATTTAACAATAATAATTAAGTAGTAACATTATTTTTGTAATATTGGGGTAATTTGAATTATGATTGCAACACCGGCCCACGCACTACATCTTTATTAACATAGATAATATACTAATATAAAATATTTATAAAACCGGCCTCACTTCATTGTTCTTGTTCGCAAAGTTCCATCTTAACTTTTTTATTTGATCTGAGCTATCAATAAATAAAAGAGAGATTTGGTTTACAAAATATAATTTATAAAAAATACAAGATATTTTCTTTTTTCCTTTCCATTAACGCTAAAGTACAACATAAACATACAGACTATTTAAAAAGATTTCACGAGAAGACGAGAATAAGCTTGACCTTGACCAGTTTGGTAGCCAAAATGTATGGTAAGATTTATTCAAAAGGAGGAGAGTACTTCTGTGTGAGGTACGAGGAGGCTTCGGGTATGCATGTATCAAATGTTTTCTCTGCGCAACATTGTGGAGAAGCATCTGGCTGTAGGCTGGAGGGGTTTCTGCAGTTTTGTGGATTTGGAGAAAGCATTTGACACTGTTGTACGAAAGGAACTTTGGGTTTAATATTTTGCCTGAGTATGGTATTAACGGTAGACCGCAGCAAGCGGTGAAGTCCAACTACATGGACTGCAGAGCTTGTTGCGCGGTTGGATGATGGAATGTCACCCTGGTGTAATGTAAATATCGGCGTTAAACAGGGCTACGTTTTATCAGCTAGACTGTTTATCATATAGGTATCTGTATAAATGTCTACGAAGGTTGAATGAAATGAGCGTGGGAGTTCAGATGGGCAACTAGTGGATGGGCACATCGTCTGCATATATGCAGACGATGTGGTCTTATTAGCGCAGTTTGCGACTGACCTGCAAACCCTAGTTCACGTCATTACATGACAGGATTGTAAGAAAAGCGGCCTACGTGTTAATGTGAACAAACCCAAACTACAACATAATGGTGTTTGAAAGAGGAGAAACCAGAGCAGATGTTATCAATAGATAATGGTGTGCTAGAATAAGTGGATGAATTTGTATACTCAGTCGGTATGGGAGATAGGTACACCATTGATATAGAGAGAAGAGTAAATGCGGGAAATAGAGTGAACGGAGCATTGCGACAATTTCTCAGCGGCCACCACCTCAGCCAGAAGGCACGTGTCACATTAAACAACGCAGTGCTTGCCCCAACCTTATTATATGGAAGCGAGATTTGGGTATGCAAAAAAGAGCATGTGAGCAGAAAAAAATTCATGCGGTCTAAATGCGATCTCTGCGGAGAACCTGTGGAGACTGACCGCATTCGTAACGACGACTTAAGAGAGCGAGTAGGTATAAAAGAGGGTATTAGTGTAATGGATCTCACACGTGGATAGAATGCCAGACGAGCGACTGGTTAAGAAAGTATACAATGTGAAAGTGGAAGGATGTAGGTACAGGGGGAGACCGAAACTCACCTACCTAGACCAAATCGGTCATCTATTGAAGGAAGGTGGGGTCAGGAATCTCCGAAACCGGCGAGCGTGTATGAAGAGAATTATGTATGTTGAGGAAGCGAGAGATATATACAAGAATAAGGCCTATTGTTCTATCTACCTGTCCCGCAAGGGAGATGGCGTGATGATAAGCAAGTACAAAGTTTTTTTTTTAATTTTGAATATTTGTAATAATAAATAATCTACAAAATATTCACTGGAAGGATAAGGTGGGCATGGTGCGTTCTATTGGTAGAAGCTATGTACATAAGCTAATATAATAAATTTTTGCAAAAAAAATAACACTATTGTAATGGTACAGTGTTTCAAATCAAAAAGTTGATGTTTGTTTGCTATGTATGTATTAATACAGATTGTCTCGTAATTGTAGTCTATTGACTAGAGCCACTTTTTATGAGAATTTGGTACTAGACCCGACGTCCATTTTTATAAGGTCAATGTGTGTGATACCAATTGAGTAGGTGACAAGCGCAATAGGCAAATTGCTAGGAATGTCAGAACGAGGAACGCGGTAATTGCGGGTAGATTACCGAGATTGTTTATTACCCGTGGCAAAAAAGGTTTTTAAAGTTTGCAGATCGCCTTTGAGACAAAACCATTGAGTCAATGAAACAATAAATAGTTTCAATATCATGTTGCAATGTTTAAAGTGTCTATAAAGTAGATACCAATAAAATTGCTCACAGCTAATCTTTTTTTGATGTGAAACATCTAATGCGGAGGGAGGGTAAAATCGGCTGTTAGCGTGGCGACGCTTTTATTGTACTTGTCGCGTTCAAATCTTGTAAGTTAAATTTGACGCACTTCCCGGTTTCCGTTTGAGCTGAAATTTTACACGCATATGTATATCGAGTGACAATGTAATATTATGATGTCATGGAGCTGATCTGATGATGGAACTGGAAAGTAGACATAGGAACTCTATAATGAATCGGCGCAACCCCATCGAGTTTGGGCTCGTATGATTCGTCTTGACGAGTACTTTGTCTCTAGGTGGTATCCAGGGTCTGATGATGAAGCTGGAAGGTGGCTAAAGTAAGTCTATAATGAAACGACGCAACCCCATCGAGTTTGGACTTGTTTGATTTATCTTGATGAGTACTTTGTCTTTAGATGGTAAATAGCGCAACTCCATTAAATTAGGGCTCGTGTGAAATATCTTGACTAGTACGCCAGTCCTAGATGATATCCAGGGTCTGATGATGGAGCTGGAAGGTGGCCACAATAACTCTGTAATGAAACGACGCAACGCCATCGAGTTTATACTCGTTTGATTCGTCTTGAAAAGTACTCCACTTTGTCAAGTTATGTATTCATTTATATTTCTACAAAATAATTTCGATGTTTCACATCTGGTAGACGTCCCATGACGTCGTTAAGGCTTCAGGGCACGGGGCCCTCACGGGATCGCTTTAGTAGTTACGGCAGAAAAGCGTAACAAACTAACAAATAAACTTTAGTATTTATAATATTAGTAAGGATTTTATGAATAATATTTTTTCACGCTATGATGGCCGTTTTGACATATTACAATAATAGTGATGTGTGTGTGCGTTCAGCCATATCGACGAAATCCACAACAAAAGGCGTAAACAGAGTCTAAATTAACGAGCAAGGGTCAACAGTAATGCAGTATCAATTTCCGAAATCCAAAGCCAGGTTTAAACTATATCACAATTGCAGTGCACTCACAGTTTGTACTGTTCGAAGCAACGTCAAGTCGAACTTTGTTTTGCATTAAGCATTGATGCGAATTTGCCGGAGGTAGTAGTGGGTAGTAGTTGTGCTGGCCAGCGATCCTAGTGAGGATCATAAAGATTTCATTTAAAAAAAAATTAGAATTTCGAGAAACAAATGCTGAGTTGTGTGGTAAATAAGTACACCAATAATTATAATCTTATAAAAATAATAAATGTTTGCGTGACCCTAATATACTCGTATATAGTTTAGAAATCAATGTAATAAATAAATTTTGTGTCCTAAAATTATACATTCGATAAATTTTATGACTAACTGCACGTCACTATTGACAATAAAGAACAGCAATTTGCTCCTTCAAATGTACCTAATAATTAATCTTAGATTAGGTTATTTATCTAAGTTATTAATTGATACGAAACTTCATGAGTGGACAAACGTTAAAACGGCCTTCATAGCATATAGTATAGTTCATAGCATAGATAGTTTAAGTGGTTTAACTTCTGTTTGAGAATAAGTTTTTAAAATACTTTACTTTTAATGTTGGTAGTTTAGAAATCGGGCGGACGCCCAGTTCGGTTAGGGTAGCTTAGGGACCTCCGAGGTGGTCAGGAGGATCAGGGCGCTGGGGCTTAGGGAGGTCCTAGATAGGTAAGTCGGAGGCCCTACTTTTCCATGGGCCCCGCCGTCAACCACCTACTGGCGCCTCAATCACGGTGGACGGGGTCCAAATTGGGGTGAAGGACCAGATTGAGTATCTGGGTATGGTGCTAGACGGGCGGTGGCGCTTTCGCAAGTATTTCTGCCAACTGTCCCTGAGGCTTGTCGGGGCAGCATCCGCCCTTGCACGGTTCATGCCGAATATGGGCGGACTCAACGTTACGTGGCGACGGCTTTACGCGGGGGTGGTCCGATCGATGGCACTGTACGGCGCACCAAAAGGGGAGCAAGGTAGAGGAACTCCAGCCCGGCTGGATGAGTGGGCAGGGCCACAGCACGGAGTCCTTACCTTCCGACTGGTGCAGGTGCTGTCGGGGCACGGTTGCTTCGGCAGATATCTGCAAATAGTCGCAGCTATGCGCCTGTCGTTTCTAAGTGACTCCGGGCTGTCACCATTGCGGCTGCGACGAAGACACGGCACGGCACACGCTCGAGTCGTGCTCGGCTTGGGCCGAGCAGCGCCGTGAACTTGTTGCGGCAATAGGGGGAGACGTCTCACTTTTGAGCGTCGTCAGAGCGATGCTCAGCAGCGACAGGAATTGGGCCGCGGTCGCTGCCTTCTGCGAGGAGGTTATCTCGCGGAGGGAAGCGGTGGAGGTGGATTCTTCCACTGACCCAAACCGCCGCCAGCGACTGGGGCGGCGCAAGCGCGAGTACTTGCGCCTGATGCCACCCTAGCTGAGGCTGCGGCTAGATGGACCAGGGAACGTCCGTCACCCGCAAGGCCTTCCACGACGGTGCGATGCTCCGTGTGCGGATGCGTCGCTCAGTAGAGGGTAGGTACCCGAAAGGGTAGACCGCCAGCGGACCACTGAAGTAATCCAACATAGTACCAGTGGTCCGTCAACACAGGCAGAGAGACGGTACACGGCGGGTTTCTTTAGTGGGTGAGGGCCCCACATTACCCTGTTCGTTCGTCCAAGCGACGGGGTGTGCAGTTAGGAACATTTTTTCCTGCCTAAGCCTTAACAAGTCAGAGCGCCAAGGCTTGGCACGGCGTCCGCCCTCAGGTGTCTAATACGGAACCTGGGCGAACCCAACAACTGATGTTCGGTACAGATCACAACCTCCAGGAAACACCAGTTTCTTATACGCACCGACACCGGGGCGAGTGAACGAAAGACCACCTGACAGGGCGGAAGCCCTGTCAGTATCAGCCATACTCTACTTTTTGATGAAAAATCTAATGCGGAGGGAGGGTAAAATCGGCTGTTAGCGTGGCGACGCTTTTATTGCACTTATCCCGTTCAAATCTTGCAAGTTAAATTTGACACGCTTCCCGGTTTCCAATTGAGCTGAAAGTTTACACACATGTGTATATCACGTGACAATGCAATATTATGATGACATGGAGCTGATCTAAAGATGGAGCTGGAAGGTGGACATAGGAACTCTATAATGAAACGGCGCAACCCCATCGAGTTTGGGCTCGTATGATTTGCCTTGCCAAGTACTTTGTGTCTAGATGGTATCCAGGGGCTGATGATGAAGCTGGAAGGTGGCCACAGTAACTCTATAATGAAATGACGCAACCCCGTCGAGTTTGGGCACGTTTGATTCGTCTTGATGAGTACTTTGTCTTTAGATGGTATCCAGGGTCTGATGATGGAGCTGGATGGTGGCCATGCGAAACTGTAAATAAATGGCGCAAATCCATCGAGTTAGGGCTCGTTTGAAATGTCCATGACATTTCAACAGGGTCTGATGATGGAGCTGGAAGGTGACCACAGTAACTCTGTAATGAAACGACGCAACCCCATCGAGTTTGGAATCATTTGATTCGTCTTGACGAGTACTTTGTCTTTAGATGGTATCCAGGGTCTGATGATGGAGATAGAAGGTGGCCATAGCAACTCCGTTATAAAACGACATAACTCCATCGGGTTTGGGCTCGTATGATTTGCCTTGAAGAGTACTTTGTCTCTAGATGGTATCCAGGGCCTGACAATGGAGCTGGAAGGTGGCCACAGTAACTCTGTAATTAAACTACGCAACCCTATCGAGTTTATACTCGTTTGATTCGTCTTGAGGAGTACCTACTTTGTCAAGGATGTTTTCACATCTGCTAGACGTCCCGCGACGTCTTGTTATTTATAGAGCCAACAAATAAATTTTTGCTAAGGTGACGTGGGTCCATATTTTTTTAATGTTAATATAAGCTCTGTAAACTAAAAATGTACGCCTTATTTTAACATATCATGGAAGTCACTTACAAAACCTGACAGGACAGGACGCGGGTAGTACATCCATACAGAAAAATTGTATATAGATCGCAGAAATAAAAAAAAAATGGTCTTGTGTACTATTTGAAAACACAATACTCTTGAAGTTTGTATACGAATCACTACACCATTTCTGAAGTGGATTAAAATTTATGTTCTGAATGGTATATTTTTAACCATCAACGTATGGCTGGTATAGATCCTTAATAAGATAAAAGCTTACCTTGCAGAGTCCTCATGACGTCTACTTTTAGGTATATTGGTAAATTCAAAAACAATTTCCAAATCATCCATAAGTCCCCGTATATTTCATTATCAAAAAGAATATTTACAGAGTGTAGTGTCATCATAAAAAATTGTTTAAAAAAAACTATATAAGTTAGTAAATATATTGCACGATCTATTAAATTAACTTAATATACTTATTGTTCATTTGCTGTATAACCAAACTTCATTTTTATTTTATAACGCCCTCCCACCTACTCAGTATAATTAAAAAATAATTATCATACATATGTAATAAAACAATAACATGCTAACTACTGGGTACATTTTTCTGTAATATTTAGGCTTTAACGCATTGACCTACCAACAAATGGACCTCGTGTCAGCGCTTAAGTGTCCGAACCAAAAGAGAAACAAAACGCCAAAATAGAAACAATCGCGCGCCAATCTAGCGTGCTCGACGGACTTGACTATACGTTCAATATGCCGTACCTACTGTATTGTGAAAACGTGTATAAAGTGAAAAAATAATATTTTCAGTAAGTAGACTATTGTTTTATCATTTGCAAGTATTATTTGGCTTAAAAACATTGATTTTGTTCTAAATTTTGAATATTTGTAAAAATAAATCCTCTACACATAATATTCATAGGATTCTTACATAAGGTGATTGCATAAGGTGATCATCGTGCGGCCTATTGGTAGAAGTATATAAGCCAATAAATTATTGCAAATTAAACTCGGCATTATTATAATACAAGGTTTCAAATTAGAATCTTGAAGTTTGTATGCATTAATATAGACTGTCTATTGACTAGAGACACTTTTTTCGTGAGTTTTGTACTAGACCCGACGTCCATATTTTATTAGGTCAATGCTTTAAGTTTTGACTTTTACGTACAGTTAGTCATAAATATACCTAAACACAATATAGTAAAACATGATATACATATTTTATACAAAATTGAGTAAACAAATATTCTCAATACAGGTATACAATATTATTAATTTACATTACAGTAAAAGATCGTGCAATATAAGTGTAAACTTTAACAAAATAAACGTTTTTATATTAAACATAACCATTTCAACCGCTTACTTTTACATTTTTAACACTTCATTTAAATCTAAATCTAGCTTTTCTACCTTTGGTGAAGGAATGCGAATGATAAAAGTGTTAAATAAACTATAATATATATTTAACAAAACGTAATGTGTTTATTATTTAAAATACATTTAATAAAGCTATTAGTAGATTTTGAGTCACAATAATTAAATTGATACCTAATATAACAGTCATTTTTTCTTAAAGGCACTTAATACGTCGTATAGACAAGAGTTTTGCAACTATTTATACAAAAATTTATTTCTTAACTAGCTATACCTGCAATTTCGTCTGCGTTGCTTATTATATTAACATTATGGGACAGAGGTAGAAGATACCCTTCTTCCCGACGTCTTCAAGGTAAGAACAACACATCACTGAACACGTTGTGCTTATAAAATTGTTTGTTTCTTTAAAACTTTAATAACTTTATATTAAACTAGCCTTTGCCCGCGGCTACGTCGCAGCCAAAAGCTAGTATATAGCTAAAATAGTAGGTATAGATGAAGCGAGTGAGATTTTAGATTTAGGCCAAGTGAAGTGGCCAAGAAACGTTAGACGAACTTTCGTTTCGAGTCATTGTAATTGATCAACATGGACTGTTGATTCCTGATTAGTCGAGATTTCGACGCGTGATTCAGGCGACCAATCACAATGAACTGAAACTAAAGTTCGTCTAACGTTTCGTTTTTCATTTTAAGGGGGCAGATCGGAAATCGTCCCAACAACGATGACTATTATTTTGAATTACTAAAATAATTTTTGTGTGGCAATCGAACCAGTATGTGTATGCTCACTAGAACAAAATATCTATATAAAATTTTATATTGTTTAGTTCGTAAAACTCTGTCTATACAAAGACAATGTAATTCATAATCAAAATAACTTATCAGCATTCCACTCCAACATTCTTGATTTCTTAATCTTCTGAAGACATCTGAAATATGAAAACCTTTTTTTTTAATTCATACAAATAACCTTAGAATACAAGACTAAAACGAGCACCGTGACTGATGTAAAAGATAAATTTCAATTTGATATTGAAATAATATTTATAGGGAGAATACCCAAGAAAGAGACACTCATGCATGTTCAAATCCTGCTCGTGACTGTTATTTTCGATTTCACATTTTCCCACTTTGTGTTTATTTATATGGCTAAGCATGTGAAATGCTAAAAAAAATACATAAAAATATCAGAATATTTAAAAGGTGCTATACTGTGAATGTCGAGGTCGATTATGATGTCAACAATTCTGAGGTTTTCAAAATTATGTGCTTATTTTAGACTTTTACTGCAGAAATACATTAGTGGTCGAGCGGTATTAAATGCCACTACGGATCGTTAGATCTATATTTTTTTTTTATTGCGTGTAGTGGCAGACGAGACACGGTCCATCTGATGGTAAATGGTAACCGTCGCCCATGGACTCGACTATATTCCGAGAGTATTGTCAAGCTGCTGCTCACCAATTCATTGAACAGATATGAAATTAAATATAAACGGCTATCTCCTGCTACAGCCAAAACGCAACGATGTGCTTCATAGCCGGTCACACGGGAGATGGTGGTACCAACCCGCTCGGGCCCGATACCAAGCGAGTACTCCCACTTGGTACCCAGCCCTACCACCAGTCATGCAATGGATGATAATTGCTTACTTCCCTTAGTCACCTCATACGACACCCGTGGGAAAGAATGGGGTGGTGACACTTGTATTCTTACCACACGGATAAATCTTGGGTACATATTCCAGGTCGGAACACCAAAATATTATTGAGTATTTCCATTAAACATTTCTCAATAGCACTTTCGAATTGGTGGTGTTTCATCCCCGTGCTTTACAAAGCACGTAAATTCGTTGGTTCTACGTTTGATCTCTCTCCGGCCGTGTCAGAATGCCATCGGTTTGAGAGTGAGGGCACGGAATTGCACTTGTATGTGTCGTGTACTTCGCGAGGCACCGCATGCCAGAGAAATATTAAGTTTAGTAGCACACAAGGGGTAATGTGATAAGACCGACTTAGGTAATATTCTCTAATTTTCCAAGGAGTTCGTGTCTAATATCGGGCCGATTTATATAAAGATCTTTTATATTCGGGCATGATCAGGCACCGCCATTTTAACGCAGCGTTTTTTTGACAAGTTAAACCTTCAACGCAGCGTTTTTTTTGACAGATTAAACCGTCCTTTGAAAGCAGCGTGTTTTAGACTGGTTAAACCGTCATTTCAAAGCAGCGTTTTTTTGACTGGTTATACTGTCATTTCAAAGCAGCGTTTTTTTGACTGGTTATACTGTCATTTCAAAGCAGCGTTTTTTTGACTGGTTAAACCGTCATTTCAAAGCAGCGTTTTTTGACAGGTTTAACCGTCATTTCAAAACGGCGTGTTTTTGACAGGTTACCTTCTAGATCATATTATCCTGACTTAGTTATTATCATCAGTAGGTCTCTTTATCAGACTGAGATGAAGCATGGATTTATTTTCTAGTTTAATATTGGTTGGTCAGCGCGGATTGAGCTTATTATTTCCTTCTACGAGAAGTGTTATATGAAAAGCAAATTATTCACGTGTACACACTCTTTATTATGTATACTTGTTCTGTTTATTTTAACTGTACTTTTTACAGAAAAAGAAAGACAAGCAATTAGGTAGGTACTCGGGAGATTATTGTTAATTTTCTTGCAGATAGATTATAGCCTATAATTAAAGCCCTTATTGGTAGTCTCGCTTGTCCCAGCATGAATGGGCCGCCTCTATCGGGGAAGTACCATCCTCTCACAGTAAGAGCGGAGGCCTAAATCCCTATTATTATATTATCATCTCGTTGTCCTAGCTTACTCTCCACCTCCTGTCTCTTTCTTTGGAGTTGGCGACGCGCGAGTAATGCCTCTAGTGTTCCTAGCATATATAGGCTACGGTATCGCTTACAATCATGTGGGCCGTATGCTTGTTTGCCACCGGCGTATTATCTAATATCTTTAAACGAGCAATTCTTGTATATATATATATAATCTGAATCTCGGAAACGGCTCCAACGATTGTCATGAAATTTAGTATGCAGGGGGTTTCGGGGGCTATAAATCGATCTAGCTAGGTTTCATTTTTAGAAAACGTCGTTTTATCCGGGTTTTCAGGCAATGAAAAACTGCTACAATATTATTGGAGTATGAAGGTAAGGGAAATCGGGCGGTCCCAAAACCAGAAGACCGCGGTTCGAGTCCAGATGTCTCCAGTTCGTTTTTCTTTTCATATTCCCTTTTTTTTTCAATTCTTTCTTTTGTGAGAAAAACTCACGACTTACCAAAAAAAAAAAATACCGAGCAAAGCTCGGTCATCCAGGTCCTGTTTTTAAAATAAAACAACATGTTAAGTTCAAATAATTTCATTTTACGTTAAACTACATATAAAAATATCTGCTAAACATACGTACTTATATATAATATAATTAATTTCAGTTAAACTTTAATTAAGATTACATTATTTATGAAGAGAAGTCAACCGAAAGGTTATCCAAATTCAAAAATTACATGTAGGGGTTCTAAATTCGTGAGAACATGATGGTGTGTGACAACCCCTAGTACCACGTCCCGCGTAATTGGAAAATAATCATCAGTAATCATAGAAAAAAAATCATTAGAATTAATACGAGGCGATTAAACGCAAAATTATTACTTTCTGTAGGGATAAAATCGCTTTGTTACACTGTGAGTATAATATGTGAGTATATCACAAAAAGCCATCACCCTCATTGAATGACCAGGCTTTAAAAGACAATTACTCCAATTTTAAATTACACATAAATAAAAAAAAATGTGCTTGAAAAAAGAATGTATTGCCTGAATAGATAAATAATTTCAAATGTAAATTTTGAATTTTATTTTTTTTTAAATCAAAGGTGCTTAACCCTACTGATGCCTTAGTGCTTTTACTTATTTACTCATCTGAGACTGTCATAATGCTCTAACGAGACTTCTTTACCTTCTGCCAAGCGAAGATGCCATACGATAATCCAGCACCAACCGCGAACGCGATTACATATGGTAAGAACTTGAGCGAGGGCCCGAAGCGCTTGCGCATCAGGCCGGTTATGAAGTTCAACTTGCCATCTGTGTAAGGTGGGTAGCGGGATCTGGAAGTTATGAACAGTGTATTACTATGTCATTGACCTCTATAAATTATCTGGAGGGTTAGAATGCATCTCACTAAATCGTATCGACATCGCATCGTCTCATTGTGATTGGTTGAGAGATCACAGTGAATGGCCGAGGGATTATTGCGACATCATGCGTCGGTTTCTCTACCAATTCACAAGCGAGACGATACGATTTAGTGAGTTACATTCTACGGGCCTTGAAGTAGTTTTATACTACATGCAAATATCAGATTAAGACTAAAAAAGCACACAAATGGCTGCTGAAGTTCACTGGCAGTGAAGAAATTAAAAATACTTCTAGATGACGAGTGAAGTGTTATTGTTAGTGATAACGCTGTGTTATTTATTAGTATAGTTGTAATGAGTCATAAAACGAAGAAAAGTGTGTTTTATTGTCTTATAAAATATCAACTGTGCTCGCGGCTTTGCCACGAAAAGCCCTTTTTTTTATTGAGATAAACCCAACATTCAAACTTACAAATTACCTCTTTATAATATTAATATAGAAATGTCTGGCATTCACATTTTTTTTAAATATTGTGGTATTGACAAAGATATCAGTCGGTGTCTAGTGTATTATAGTGTAATTAGCGGAAAAGTGATGGGGTGGTATCAGTTCTATTGTAAAAGTTCTACAAAACTATACTTACGAAGCCAGCTTCTCTCCAATGGGCGAGAAGTTCTTGATAAGGCAGCTCTTCTTGTGTGTAAAGGTGTTATAAGTAGCCTGGCCGTGATACGCGCCGATACCACTTGCACCGACACCACCAAACGGCAATGTTTCAACTAATTAACATAAGATAAGTCATTAGTATAGAATATAAAATAGTTTTAAATAACAGCATCGTCACTTTTTGAGTATAGCAAAAAGTTTCCTATAAATACTAACTCGTAAACTCTAGTTTAATCGACTATTAAAGAAAAGTAGTATCTATAATTGCTCATTGAGGGCCTCTTTGCAAGACAAATATGACGATTCAATTTAGAGGTATGGTGACGGACTCAAAATACAAGTGTCGCTCCTCCGTTTTTTACTACGGGTATCCTGCGAGGGGACTAAGCTAAGAAGACAATTATTGGTTATATTACTGGTGGTATGGTTTGGTACCAAGTAGGAGTATTCACTTGTTATCGGGTTCGAGCCGGTCGGTTCCGCGAAACACCCAGGGGGTTTAAAATGTCACACACAATTTCGCGTGACATCATGCATCGGTGTCTCTACCAATCACAGTGAGACGATGCGATGTCAATACGATTTTGTGATTCACATTCTAAGGGGGTAGTGTGTTTTAGTTGTAGCGTGAGATCTGAGAAATGAAATGGTAAACAGCGGTTTGGCAGTATTCCTGTTTGCCGAGTCCACGAGCGGCGACCATTTACTATGAGGTGGGTCGTGGTTTGCCTGCCTGTCATTGATATGTGAATTGTACTCTTAATCGTTCTAATATTTAGTAGGTACATTCGAGATTAGATATATTAAACTTCCGAACTATTGAATCTAAATGTAACATACATAGTATTTATAGACTATGAGGTAATTAAAATGTAATATACAAATTATAAAAAACGTACTATATTAAAAAAAAAAACAGCGTCACGCCTGTACCCGCGAAGTGGTAGGCAGAGGTGTATTACACATCTACGGTTCGCCAGATATGTTTAAGTCCCACGTAATAGAGGGCAAGCTATATATTTAAATAATATAATTAATTCATTAACTACAAAGCGATAAGCGAGTAAGTTTGTTTTATCGTCATGCTATTTCACATGCAATTACATCAACAAAAAATAAGTGTTACACACATATTATCGAATAGTTAGTTAAAAATACATGCTAAAAACAGTGAAAACTATACAGTTATACTAAAACTTAATTTATTCGTAACATTAAACTCTATAAAATTTGTAATAATAATTATGCGTAATATACAAGCTGTGGTTTTGTATTTCCGTCATATTCGAGAAGGTAATGTAGTAAACCTTAGAATAAGTTATTAAATTTCCATCCATCCATCAGTCCTTCGACGACCACTGCTGGACATAGGCCTCCCCAAGAGAACTGTGTGCTCATTGTGGGGGATAATGCTGTAATCGCCACGCTTGGCAGGCGGGTTGGCGATCACAGGGGATGTTGTTAATACTCGAGGGAGTGCTGCGGTATTCCCTCAGTCGGCTCTTACGACTCCCGTGGGTAGAGAGGGGTGGGACAACTCTAAAGGCGAACCCACATGACAAGCATTATTAAATTTAAAAAAATATATATGCATATTCTGTACGATAACGCTGATATAATTTGTTATTCGTAAAACCATAAGTATGGAGCGTAGAACAACGACGACCATCTCACATGACAGTTAAACTGAAAAATGTCGAGCTGAAAGTAGTAAATAATATTTATATATATTTGTAGCATTTGACATGCTTAGCACTATACATTAAACACAAAGTGAAAAATGTGAAATCGAAAATAACAGTCAGGAGCAGGATTTGAACCTGCATCTTCTGGATACCGTCCAGATGCTTTACCAATTCAGCCATCCTGACAATTGCTCCTGACTGCTAATTTCGATAACACATCATACTCAACGTCTTTGGGTGACGCCTGCGCCATCTGTCGGACGTATTTTCATACATTATACCGACCAGGTAAACTTAATTTTACAATTAAGATTTTTACCTAATAATGACGCAAACCCTATAAATATTTATATATATTTGTAGCATTTGACATGCTTAGCACTATACATTAAACACAAAGTGAAAAATGTGAAATCGAAAATAACAGTCAGGAGCAGGATTTGAACCTGCATCTTCTGGATACCGTCCAGATGCTTTACCAATTCAGCCATCCTGACAATTGCTCCTGACTGCTAATTTCGATAACACATCATACTCAACGTCTTTGGGTGATGCCTGCGCCATCTGTCGGACGTATTTTCATACATTATACCGACCAGGTAAACTTAATTTTACAATTAAGATTTTTACCTAATAATGACGCAAACCCTATAAATATTTATATATATTTGTAGCATTTGACATGCTTAGCACTATACATTAAACACAAAGTGAAAAATGTGAAATCGAAAATAACAGTCAGGAGCAGGATTTGAACCTGCATCTTCTGGATACCGTCCAGATGCTTTACCAATTCAGCCATCCTGACAATTGCTCCTGACTGCTAATTTCGATAACACATCATACTCAACGTCTTTGGGTGACGCCTGCGCCATCTGTCGGACGTATTTTCATACATTATACCGACCAGGTAAACTTAATTTTACAATTAAGATTTTTACCTAATAATGACGCAAACCCTATAAATATTTATATATATTTGTAGCATTTGACATGCTTAGCACTATACATTAAACACAAAGTGAAAAATGTGAAATCGAAAATAACAGTCAGGAGCAGGATTTGAACCTGCATCTTCTGGATACCGTCCAGATGCTTTACCAATTCAGCCATCCTGACAATTGCTCCTGACTGCTAATTTCGATAACACATCATACTCAACGTCTTTGGGTGACGCATTTTCGATTTCACATTTTTCACTTTGTGTTTAATGTATAGTGCTAAGCATGTCAAATGCTACAAATATATATAAATATTTATAGGGTTTGCGTCATTATTAGGTAAAAATCTTAATTGTAAAATTAAGTTTACCTGGTCGGTATAATGTATGAAAATACGTCCGACAGATGGCGCAGGCGTCACCCAAAGACGTTGAGTATGATGTGTTATCGAAATTAGCAGTCAGGAGCAATTGTCAGGATGGCTGAATTGGTAAAGCATCTGGACGGTATCCAGAAGATGCAGGTTCAAATCCTGCTCCTGACTGTTATTTTCGATTTCACATTTTTCACTTTGTGTTTAATGTATAGTGCTAAGCATGTCAAATGCTACAAATATATATAAATATTTATAGGGTTTGCGTCATTATTAGGTAAAAATCTTAATTGTAAAATTAAGTTTACCTGGTCGGTATAATGTATGAAAATACGTCCGACAGATGGCGCAGGCGTCACCCAAAGACGTTGAGTATGATGTGTTATCGAAATTAGCAGTCAGGAGCAATTGTCAGGATGGCTGAATTGGTAAAGCATCTGGACGGTATCCAGAAGATGCAGGTTCAAATCCTGCTTCTGACTGTTATTTTCGATTTCACATTTTTCACTTTGTGTTTAATGTATAGTGCTAAGCATGTCAAATGCTACAAATATATATAAATATTTATAGGGTTTGCGTCATTATTAGGTAAAAATCTTAATTGTAAAATTAAGTTTACCTGGTCGGTATAATGTATGAAAATACGTCCGACAGATGGCGCAGGCGTCACCCAAAGACGTTGAGTATGATGTGTTATCGAAATTAGCAGTCAGGAGCAATTGTCAGGATGGCTGAATTGGTAAAGCATCTGGACGGTATCCAGAAGATGCAGGTTCAAATCCTGCTCCTGACTGTTATTTTCGATTTCACATTTTTCACTTTGTGTTTAATGTATAGTGCTAAGCATGTCAAATGCTACAAATATATATAAATATTTATAGGGTTTGCGTCATTATTAGGTAAAAATCTTAATTGTAAAATTAAGTTTACCTGGTCGGTATAATGTATGAAAATACGTCCGACAGATGGCGCAGGCGTCACCCAAAGACGTTGAGTATGATGTGTTATCGAAATTAGCAGTCAGGAGCAATTGTCAGGATGGCTGAATTGGTAAAGCATCTGGACGGTATCCAGAAGATGCAGGTTCAAATCCTGCTTCTGACTGTTATTTTCGATTTCACATTTTTCACTTTGTGTTTAATGTATAGTGCTAAGCATGTCAAATGCTACAAATATATATAAATATTTATAGGGTTTGCGTCATTATTAGGTAAAAATCTTAATTGTAAAATTAAGTTTACCTGGTCGGTATAATGTATGAAAATACGTCCGACAGATGGCGCAGGCGTCACCCAAAGACGTTGAGTATGATGTGTTATCGAAATTAGCAGTCAGGAGCAATTGTCAGGATGGCTGAATTGGTAAAGCATCTGGACGGTATCCAGAAGATGCAGGTTCAAATCCTGCTCCTGACTGTTATTTTCGATTTCACATTTTTCACTTTGTGTTTAATGTATAGTGCTAAGCATGTCAAATGCTACAAATATATATAAATATTTATAGGGTTTGCGTCATTATTAGGTAAAAATCTTAATTGTAAAATTAAGTTTACCTGGTCGGTATAATGTATGAAAATACGTCCGACAGATGGCGCAGGCGTCACCCAAAGACGTTGAGTATGATGTGTTATCGAAATTAGCAGTTAGGAGCAATTGTCAGGATGGCTGAATTGGTAAAGCATCTGGACGGTATCCAGAAGATGCAGGTTCAAATCCTGCTCCTGACTGTTATTTTCGATTTCACATTTTTCACTTTGTGTTTAATGTATAGTGCTAAGCATGTCAAATGCTACAAATATATATAAATATTTATAGGGTTTGCGTCATTATTAGGTAAAAATCTTAATTGTAAAATTAAGTTTACCTGGTCGGTATAATGTATGAAAATACGTCCGACAGATGGCGCAGGCGTCACCCAAAGACGTTGAGTATGATGTGTTATCGAAATTAGCAGTCAGGAGCAATTGTCAGGATGGCTGAATTGGTAAAGCATCTGGACGGTATCCAGAAGATGCAGGTTCAAATCCTGCTCCTGACTGTTATTTTCGATTTCACATTTTTCACTTTGTGTTTAATAGTAAATAATAGTTCACAAAACTAACAAAATTGCGTTGATATAGATAATCATTGCCTGGCACTAACATACGCCTTCCACATAGCGCTCATAACACAAAAAAAAAAACAAAAAGCTTAAAACGATTGTTTAAGTAGTTCCACTCCTTTCCACCTTAGTGGTGGCTCCGGTGTAAACATTTAGCCAAGAAAACAATGACCCATCGAAAGAGTTAGGTTGATGTGCGGAGTAAAGATATTTGACACAATTTTTAAAATTTTAAATGTTGATGCCCCGAAGAAAATTATACTTCAGTGGAAACTTATACTTCTGTAGATATTGTTCAACGTTTAGACACAGATACATAATCATATTATGACAAGGACTAAGATTATTAAAATTACATTTTAAAATGGTGAAAATTATTTATATAAAATGAAATCATAAAGCAATGTAAGTTAAAAATTAATTATCTAAGTTGTTTTTAAAGTTACAAAGTCATAGCGTAACTTCCTTAAGCTTCTTATTTATTTTGGAATCCACTATTTGAAATATTTATCTAAACGCTCAAAACCCTATACAATCCGTTCCATTTGTAAAATAACCGCGCTCGTGATAGTTGTGACCGTCAATAGAATGTCTTCGAGGATCTTGTAGTCGACCTTACAAAGAGGTTCTCGTTTACAGTGCCGACACATAAAAAATCATGTAAAACCTGGGGGATTAGACGGAATCTCATATCTCACAATCGACATCGTATCGTCTCGCTTGTGATTGGTAGAGAAACCGACGCGCCATGTCGCAATAATCCGTTGGGCAATCACGGTGATCTCTCAACCAATCACAGTCATCACGATACGATGTTGATTGTGAGATATGAGGTTCCCTCTAACCTCTTCGTTCTGTCCTCTTAAAATGTGATACACAAAATCGTATCATCTTATTGTGATTGGTAGAAACATCGACACGTGATATTGCAATAATCGTTCACCCAACCACGGTGTTCCCTCAACCAATCACAATCATATGATGCTAAGTCAATACGATTTAGAATGTTACATTCTAACCCCATTGAAAGTGGATCCATTTGGTCACGACAAGCATACAAAACAAAATGTATTTCCTCGAAACTATTCGTTTTTTTTTTTTTTTTGCACGATTTTTGTCCAACTTATATAAGCTGCCGTAAATATGACGAGAATGCAAAGCACCAGCTTTTAGGTAGGTATATTAATGACGGTAATCCTAATATCTTTGGTTGCTATCCAATATAAAAAAAAGTCCAAACCTCCCATATGCATCACTGTATCGTTAACGCACATTCCTCCGCTGCTAGTGTTGTCAACGAAACTCGACAACACCATACCACTGGTGGAGAACACGTACAGTACTAGCGGCTTCTCTCTACGTAGGTACAACAGATCAACATTAGCTCCGCCACCCAGCAGGCAACACATTATTTACTCATTATAGAAATAAATTAATTACTGTACATTTTCTGACAAAATTACACACGACAAAATTTTAAAATTGGAATATTTACTAGTTAGACAATGACAGCTGTCATACGGCTTCAGGGGGGTTGGAATGTAAAACACAAAATCGTATCGATATCGCATTGTGTCATTGTGATTGGTTGAGAGATCACTGTGATTGGCTGAAGGATTATTGCGCATCACACGTCAATGCCGCTTCCAAGCACAATGAGACGATACGATATCGAAACGATTTTGAGTGCCAAATTTTAAGGAGAATGTTGTGGCTAAAATTAGCACAAGGAAAACGAATTCAGAACTTCAAACACTTACTACATAACTTATACTTAAAATGTGAAGGAAAACAGTTTTTCCATGGCCACACCTTATCGAGTGCTTGTTTTATTTAATGTATCCTTAGAATCCAATTACTTTATACGAATACTTTTAAAACTTCTTTATTGTATTATTATAAAGATAGTCATAACAAAACCTACTTTTTGTGTATTGTAAATAACTACAATGATATTAATAAACTCATGTTACACAACACAAAATAATTATCATAATCAGCTGTAATGAAATAATATTATAATTATACTGGAATCATTAACAAAAATATAAGTAATCAACAGTGTTTCAGTATTTATGCAGTTCAAGTCGTATTTGCATTCTCTTTTTCAGGAACTCTTCTAATAGGAAGTTTACCAGCTGGGCCTATGTTGTAAACTATGGGTCCAACTGATAGTATTTGCTTACTGCCACATCATTGTGTACAAAATACTTTTTAAATCTATTTTCTGTATAATTTTGTCAGAGTATAATTAAATCACAATAGATATAATATATGCTGCAAGTAACAGAAATTTTATTATTCAATAAACCAACACCGTCAGTCACCGCCACCAACCATTACCATAAGTCATGACCTAAAGATTACGCATATAGTTATTACCATAAATTAATACGCCTTGCAGTATAATTACCTTTTAAAGCAGAAGGTATACTTCTGTAGGAAACAAAGCAAGTTAAAACGAGTTTTTAAAGAAGGAGACCATTACAATGAACCAACACCTTCGTAGCGCTTATAAAAACATACAAAATTTAGGTACTTATTTTTATAACTTAACATTCGCCATTTAAATTTGGAATTTTGGTATTATTTGGCCAGTTTTGTGTGAAGCATGCAATTTGTTTTAGTGTTATTATTGTGACAACATTGCTACGTGAGAGGCTTTTTGGCGGGACAACATGGCGAGTGGTTGCAATCCTGCCACAAAGTCCAATAAATGTTGCACTTTACAAGAGATAAAGAAGTATGCGACTGACAAAATTTGAATTCATAGTCAGGAAAAACTCCGCTTTAAAAAGAAGAAAATAGCCTTTTCGTATATTTAATACTTAATCTATTAAAAAAAAAAAAGAATTACACTGGTCAGCGGAGCACAATGCACACTTCGCCATAACTAGGTTAGTTTATTCATTAGGTGACTTAAGTTATATAAATCTTTAGTACTTTTTTTGACAAATGTTAAGTTATAGTGATTTAGTCTAGTGTATATATAAAACTATAGGTTTTGAGAACATTTAATGTAAATTATTTATATTGATATTTTTTTGTATGTTTATACAAACAGCCGATGGTAATGTCATCTCCTTACCGCCGTAAAACATGATCGTGTCGTTGAAATTGATACTGCCCGATCGTGTCTGTTCTGTGAACAACTTTTGTATGTTGTTTTGCGTGCTGAATACGTAAAGTACTAACGGATGGTCCCTGAAAATTGTTTACGTTACACTGCTCTGGCGTATTCATCGCCATAGATGTTATGATGACATGATATTTTATGGACAGTGCAAAAATTAAAAAAAACTGAGCTCGTATGAGGGTGATCATGATTCAGTTCATTTTTTCAATATTCAAAATTTAAAATATCTTTTTTTATTGTAGCTATAAATACATCAAGATAACGATAAATAATAATCCAAATTAAAATAATTATGTAGGTATCTCGTGTCATTAAATAAAATAATGGGTTTAGTTATGTTTAAAATAGTGCAGTCTATGAACCATTAGCATTATGTTTGATCGATTTGGCATTTTATGATAGTTAAATGTCCAAATATGAGCAATGGTACCATAAATATGTAATCATATCCTAATGAAAATGAAAAAAATGAAGTCACTATTGTTTATGGGATTTCGTTTATTTATATTTATGTGCAGTTTTTAATGAAAAATTATTACAGCGGGTACATAAAGTACATAAGATTAATTGAAACTAACACTAATAATTTTAACAGGCTGCTAGTAGTTTTTTTTGTTGTCTATAGTATATTAAGTAACTGGTTGCTACTTTTTCTATAATAGTAGTGGTTAATCTAGCGTAGTTCAAACCATTTCATAGCCTGACATGGTTTAAGAAATGACAAGAGTCTGGACGCGTTCATTATAAACTGACGAAGTGGTTAAAGTGATTAATTGGTTGTTTATCAGTAAACGAATTAAAAAAAAGATCTGGGTGCAGCCTGGCACATGGCGTCTGTGGGCGCTGATGGATTACAAGTTCCATTCTTTATGACTTCACACGCATTACATATTAAAAAAAAACGTTAATAAACGATAAAGCTCCACGAATACATATAACATAATAATTTTATAAAAACTTCACATAATCACCCAGACGTCAAAATTCAAAAAACGAACACTAAACGGACCCAAACACTTTTGAATTCTGAACCAAAAGTAGCCAGTCCTTTTCACCCCAAAGCAGGCTCGAAGAATCTAATCTTACCTCTCATTAATGAATTTTATGGCTTCATATGCATTCTCGATGGGCACAATAGGCAGAATAGGGCCGAATATTTCATCTTGCATAATTTTATCTGTGCCTTTTACATTTATGAGAACTGTTGGCTCTATGAATTTGTCGTTGGCGTCACATTTGCCGCCGATTGCGATATTGTCTCTGCTTGCATCGACTAAAGCTTCGAGTCGACTAAAATATAAATTCAATCAGTTAGTCATTCTCTCACTGTCAAAAGTTATTAGAACAAATATTCAATAGGATAGAGAACTTAGAAGCACAACAAACGAACAAGGAAACTAGTAGTACTAGATAGTAAGTGGTAACCGTCGTTTATGAACTTAACAATAATATTAACAATAGCGTCAAGCCGCTGCTCACCATTTCCTTTCGCGGAGGGGTTAGGTGTTTCATGGTAGCTCATACGGCACACTGTGGTATCGACCCTACAAGTGAGTACTCCCATTAGGTACTCAGTCCTACCACCAGTAAGACTTATCATGAAAGTATTTAAAAAATAATCATAAAAAGTCCTTATGAATATTAGAAAAAGTATAAAATAGATTACAGGCTATAAATATATAAATGTACATAATATTTTTAGAAAATGTTACCTAAAATGCCTATTGTTGATAATCCTACATAGATCCGGTGATTTTTGAGCATCATCTCCATACCATTCTTTCAATACTTTCTTGGCTGCCTCAACAAATTTGTCCTGAACCTCCTTGGTACAAAGAATGTAATCCGGAGCTATGCACGTCTGTCCAACGTTGATAAACTTTCCCCAAAGGATTCTCTTTGCTGTGACCATTATATCTACCGTGTTGTCTATGTATGTAGGGCTGTGAAAATATAATTGTCAATATTTAATGGGGGAAAAACAGGCAAATACTATAGATGCATTTTTCGTATTTTTTGTAAAAGGAAAAAGAACGAACACGTTGTAACGGACACAAAGAACACCTTGATTCAGAACAACTATTTATGGATTACACAAACACTTGTCACATGTGGGAATCAAACGCACAACACTAGGCGCTGAATGTCGATACCTTAAATGGACACACCACATTTCATCAATAATTTGTTCTTTAAAGTAGCTGAGCATATCAAGTGCAAGTAATATAGATCAAGAATCTCCTGCTACAACCAAAACACACCGAGCTGCTTCAGAGTCAGTCACACGGAAGACGTTGGTACCGACCCGATTATGCTTACTTCGGTGTATTGAGGAAATGTGAAATCTCCCCATGGGGTACTACGGAGCACGTGCTCAGTGCACAAGTACAGTATTTTCCTATGACATTAAATTCAAATTTCAAAACAAAATAAAACAAAACTGTAGAAATATCATCCAATAAGAAAATTAATAAGTTATACACACACGCACATGCACGTACGCGTGCAATCACACACACATATACAGTAAATTTCTGAGAGTAAGATAACGTCATCTAACCTTAGAATATCATTAACCCTATGGCTTGGGGAGGCCATGGCCGTTACTCTATGAGATAAATATTTATATGCCACGTAATCTGGTAACACTAAAAAGCCCAACACAATAAGAAATAATAAGTGCTAGATGGCTGATGAATAAGTAACAAAAATAAAGTAATTATTAAATAAAGATTATGTAAAAAAAACCAAAGACAAATCTTGTCACAGTTTGTCTCACTCATATTTTATACTTTATTAAAATCAAATTAGAATATAAAACTTAATTTAAAATTTGATTTGAAATAATTAATTTTTAATTTAAACTTTGTGTTTGTGTACGCTTCCCTTAGCTGCCAATAGTCAAGAAATGCGCGCTGTGGGAACCGAACAATATTGACTACGTCATTAGGGTATAGCTGTTGACTGGGCATGTGTGACCCTAACTTTTACCTCTTTCCTCCAAGTTCCAAAGTAACAGGTGTAAGATTTTTGGTGGCGGCTTCATACACGATCTTGCCGATGCCAGTACCTCCCGTGAAGAAGATATAATCAAATTTCTGCTTCAGAAGCTCCGTGGTCTCTTGTGGGCCACCCTCGATTACGATCACGGCATCCTGAAAGGAGTGCCTTAATGTACTAAAAATATTCTACTACCTAGATTTTTGTTTATGTTTAATTCGTTTAATTCTTTATGGTAACACACATGAGTAAATAGATTAAATACAAAACCTAGACGTCGCGGTACGTCTACTAGACGTGAAATCATCGAAATTATTTAATAGTAAGAAGAAACTAGACGTCACGGGACGTCTAGCAGATGTGAAAACATCGAAATTATTTTGTAGAAATAAAATAATCATAGCTTGACAAAGTACGCCTCAAGACGAATCAAACGGGTATAAACTCGATAGGGTTGCGTAGTTTCATTACAGAGTTACTGTGGACACCTTCCAGCTTCATCATCAGCCCCTGGATACCATCTAGACACAAAGTACTCGGCAAGACGAATCATACGAGCCCAAGCTCGATGGGGTTGCGCCGTTTCGTTATAGAGTTCCTATGTTCACCTTCCAGCTCCATCATCAGATCAGCTCCATGTCATCATAATATTGCATTGTCACGTGATATACACATGCATGTAAAATTTCAGCTCAATCGGACACCGGGAAGTATGTCAAATTTAACTTGCAAGATTTGAACGGGACAAGTACTTACAATAATAGCGTCGCCACGCCAACAGCCGATTTTACCCTCCCTCCGCATTAGATGTTTCAGATCAAAAGAAGAAATAAAATGATCATAACTTGACAATGTGGAGTACTTTCAAACGAGTATACACCTTCAAGACGAATCAAACGAGTATACACTCGATAGGGTTGCGTCGTTTCATTTATTGAGTTACTGTGGCCACCTTCCAGCTCCATCGTCAGACCCTGGATACCATCTAGAGATAAAGTACTGGTCAAGACAAACTATACGAGCCCAAACTCGATGGAGTTACGTCGTTTTATAACGGAGTTCCTATGGCCATCTTCTAGCTCCATCATCAGACCCTGGATACCATCTAAAGACAAAGTACTCATCAAGACGAATCAAACGTGTCGAAACTCGACGGGGTTACGTCATTTCATTAAAGAGTTACTGTGGCCACCTTCTAGCTTCATCATCAGGCCCTGGATACCATCTATTCACAAAGTACTCGGCAAGACGAATCATACGAGCCCAAACTCGATGAGGTTGCGCCATTTCATTATAGAGTTCCGATGTCCACCTTCCAGCTCCATCATCAGATCAGCTCCATGTCATCATAATACTGCATTGTCACGCGATATACACATGCGTGTAAAATTTCAGCTCAATCGGAAACCGGGAAGTGTGTCATTGAACGGGACAAGTAAAATAAAAGCGTCACCACGCTTACAGTCGATTTTACCCTCCCTCCGCATTAGATGTTTCACATCAAAAGCGTCGCCACGCTTACAGACGATTTTACCCTCCCTCCGCATTAGATGTTTCACAACAATAAATATAAATGATGTACAAAGGCGAGCTTAATTCAATACTGAATTTTCTACCAGCAAACCCTTAGAGTAGTAGAGGATTATTGAACACACAAAGAGTAAAGAGGTGTACGCACAAGAAAAGTAAAATTTTATTTATTCTAAAATACATACGTATATATGAGTATAATATAATCTAGCAGTGGTAGAAAGAGGAAATGTGCAAGAATAATTTTGGTCTGAAAAGGCAGGAATTTCTGGAGGAGCTTGAGTTACTGAAACGAGCAGATTATTCTTCTGCTAACCTCTGCAATGTGATTATCCCAGGAAAGGTATTGATCAAAAAGAACGCCCAAGTTTTTAGCACTTTTTGAAGGAACTATAGGCACTGAGTCGTAAGTGATAGGAGGAAGAGCCTGAAAATCTAAATTGTTAATCATGTATCTCCCACCAACAATGAGAGCTTGTGACTTAGCAGGATTCACCAGCAGTCCGAAGGATTTAGCCCACTTACTAATATTTTCAAGATCATTGTTGATGGCAATTTTTCAGCATGGGTGTAGATTATGGGGTTATAAATGGTGCTTCGTTGGAATTTTGATGTTTTTTTAATTCCAAGCAATTTTTCAACATGGGTATCAGTTATGGGGTTTTTAAGGGTGCTTTATTCGTCGCGTCGCGACGAATGTCTAGACGGATTCGGCTTTTTCGTCAACATGAAAGGACTGACTGTATGGTTCTTCGACTGTGGTATGACTATATCTTAAAGAGGCAGTACAGTGTACTTGGAGAGTAATCTCTGGAATCCCTGAATCCATTTTAAAAATTCTTTCACCATTCGAAAGATACAATGTCTTCCGGTTTGCTATAGGCTATATATTATTTTTATAATAAATATCGATAATTTTCAGGCGAGTCGTGCCTCGTGAGGAATTTCAGTGTATCATCCATCCATCCATCCACCAGCCTTTCATCGTCCACTGCTGGTCATAGGCCTCCCCAAAATGGGGGTTTTACCATAATCGCAACGTTTAGCAGGCGGGTTGGCGATCGCAGTGGATGTTTTTAGTACACAGGGGAACGCTGCTGCCCGGTCCCCCGGTAATCCCTTAGTCGGCTTTTACGACTCCCATAGGAAGAGACAGGGTGGAGCTATTCTTGGTGCCGGCCCCACATGGCATAAGTTCAGTGTATGCTGCTTTAAAATTACATAAAAAAAATGTATGCACACATCTTATTTACATATATATTTACACACTAAGTATATAATTTAAATGATTATTTTAGGAGTTACGGCACGGATATCGTCGTGGAAGGGCGCGAGTTACTCTAAGTACAGATTTAGTTTTTAACCGTTACTCAATATATTTTTCATTACTATCTGGCTGGTAATCATCAGTCCAAGCAGAAGAAGTCGCAGGGATAAGCTAGTCTATATACAAAACATGAGAAAATTCCCCTATATTACGTACCACGATCAGTGTGTGTTATGTAAGAAAATTATTAATGAGTCACATTCTATGACAACATGACCTTAACCTTGAATAAGTTAATATGTGTATGCATAGTAATGAAATATTAAGTAAGAACTTGTTTACCTGTCAAAACACAGCATACACACAGATAATAATATGAGTATTCTGGTAAATTAAATCTACACATGATTTTGAAATAAAACTACGTTTACGGAATCTATCGCGCTTACTTGATTTTTATACTATCCCGACGTTTCGAATACTTTACAGCATTCCTGATCACGGGTGGACTTAGATGGTAGATGTCCAAAGCTGATATGTTGTTTATGATTTTACAAATTTTTGGTTTATTTATTTCAACCCACATAATATTCGTTTAGAAACACAATTAAAACTATCTACTCTAAGATGCTTATGCTTACAATGTATGAGATTTTAAGCTAGTGTAATAAAATTAGTATAATACTCCTTTAAGTTAGAGTCATGGGTTCGATTCCCACTCAGGACAATTATTTGAGTGATGAACACAGATATTTGTACTGCGTCTGGGTGATTTCTATCTATTATATGATGTATGTATTTACAAAAAAGAAGTAATTATGTATTATATCCGTAATCTGGTACACATAGCACAAGCGTTAAGCTTAGTTTGGGGCTAGAGGACGTTGTGTGAAATATACGTGAATATTTATTTATTTTATTTGTGTTTAATATATATAAATCACCCCCTCTCTACCCACGGGAGTCGTAAGAGCCGACTGAGGGAATACCGGGGGAGTGGGCAGCAGCACTCCCTAGAGTATTAACAACATCCACTGCGATCGCCAACCCGCCTGCCAAGCCTGGCGATTACGGCATTATCCCCCATGACGGGACCGTTCGTTGTGGTGTTCTCTTGGGGAGGCCTATGTCCAGCAGTGGAAGTTGAAAGGCTGATCGATGGATGGATGGATGGATGGATATATAAATCATCACGTACAGACGAGTGTACCAGATTAGAAGAATTTTGTGTGGCCAATGGTGTATTGACCTTTTATTTGTCGGCAAACGTAGGTAATCTAATGGATACTTAAATAAAATACCTAAACTAAGTAAATATATAATAATATTAAATGCGTGTAATTAATATTAATTCATATATGTATAATTCATGAATCTTTTTTGTTTTTAAATGTAACAAACCATACGAATTAAAACTATTATACTATACAAGTATAATAGTTTTAATTCGTATGTTTTGTTTATGTGCCCGTGTGAATCAAGATAATGGATGTGTTAGTAATTTAAGGTAAGATAATTCATACCTCGCCGACAGTGGCAAGAGTTATGTGGGAGAAAAGTAATATTACCTTCGACCAAAATAAAATGAATGGACGGGCCTTAAATGTTTACCTTGCTAAAAGGTACTTTGTTCCAAGTCAAAACCATCGAATATTAATGTATAATATATTTTATTGAAAAAAGAGATAGCGAATATTTTAACTACGTCGTTTGGTGGACAAAGTCTAATTAGCGAGCAAAAAACTAAGCGTCGTAAAAAGAGCCAAGCAATAGGTACTTCACACCTAAACAACGAATGTGCATACATAGCACAAGTCCGCCCTCATATGGAGTACTGCTGACATTTCTCGGCAGACGCACCCAAGTACCAGCTAGTCGTTAGAGCCTTGTTTATCCCAGCATGAATGGACCTGCTCGATCGTGAAAGTACCACCCTTTCACAGAAGATAAGCGTGATACGCGGTAGGTATCCCTACCGTTGTTTCGTATGATGAGTGTGAGCGCCGGAGGCGCAAACTCCTTCCCAATTATCCTTCTCATTCTTTCTATCCTCTCCTTATTATACTTCCTCTCCAACACCTATCCCTTTCCTTGGAGATGGCGACATGTCCTTCTTTAAACAGGGTTTAAGAAGAGTACTTATTCACTGTAAGCGGCGGCTTGGCTGTACCCCTGGTGTTGCCAAAGTCCACGAAAGCCTGTTACCACTTACTAAGTTGGCCACTTGCTCGTCTGCCACCGTTAGCAATAAAAAGAAGAGCACATTGCCGTTATTAAGTGTTGATAACTTCTGATCTAGCTATCTATCTTCTATATCTAGCGTTATTTAACTAAAATTTAAAGACAATTAAAGACTTACGTTATCCAAGTACTTAGGCACTGTCTCCATAACGAATTGCGCGCATGCGGGAGCCAGTTCACTAGGTTTGATGATAACGGCGTTACCAGCAGCTATAGCCCCTGACATTGGGAGAAGCAGAAGTTGTAGGGGGTAGTTCCATGCACCGATGACTAGCACCACACCATATGGATCTTTGTAAATAACAACGTCATCCAAGATGTTCACAATACCCTTAGATGGCTGTGGGTAGAAGACAAACAAAGAAGAGGTTTAAATAGATAATTAATTTAAAAAGTGTATTAAGATTGCGCACAGAGTACGTTCTCAATTGTTGCTAGAAAATTGTCCCGCCGTTTAACCCTGAAGCATCCCGATTGCGGGACAAGATTGGCGGTTCTGTTTGTACTCTTTTCTTAAGTATAGAGAAAGATCTGTGTAGGCAGCGGCTTGATTATGTCCCTGGTAGATATTACTGGCGGTTAAACTTCGTAGTTAACATTATATGGCGGCTTGTCTGCCAACGCCAGCAGTAAAAACATCAAAAATGATTTAGGTATATTATGCACGTTTGAAGATATTGTCAGGTACGCTACCAACTCTTGCCGGGGCACGACCGAGACGCTAGTCCCAAATGTACGGAGAGCCTATCGAGAGATCTGGCAAGGCTACCCTCAGAGAATTCAAATTTGACTTCCCGCTTCCCGGAAAAAGCAATTTAGCATATTTTTCTATAAAATGTGGATTAGCATTTATGTAAACCTGACTGCTGTAACAGCCTAAACAAATGAAGCTTCATAAACATTTAGTAAAGTCAAGTCAAGTATTTAAATAATTATATCCGTGGAACCTTGGCCGCGGACAAATCAGCCTTGCAACTAACTTTATTTCGTTGTAAAGCTACCGTTACAGAAACGTGCATAACTGCGTTAACATTGAATTAATTATACTTGAACATATGTATATCATTTATATTATGTGTCGATATATATATATATATATATATATATATATATATATATATATTTATTGCTTATGATGGCAGACGAACCACGGCCCATCTGATGGTAAGTGGTTACCGTCGCTCATGAACTCAACTATACTGAGAGTATTTATATATATTTGTAGCATTTGACATGCTTAGCACTATACATTAAACACAAAGTGAAAAATGTGAAATCGAAAATAACAGTCAGGAGCAGGATTTGAACCTGCATCTTCTGGATACCGTCCAGATGCTTTACCAATTCAGCCATCCTGACAATTGCTCCTGACTGCTAATTTCGATAACACATCATACTTAACGTCTTTGGGTGACGCCTGCGCCATCTGTCGGACGTATTTTCATACATTATACCGACCAGGTAAACTTAATTTTACAATTAAGATTTTTACCTAATAATGACGCAAACCCTATAAATATTTATATATATTTGTAGCATTTGACATGCATTTTTTCACTTTGTGTTTAATGTATAGTGCTAAGCATGTCAAATGCTACAAATATATATAAATATTTATAGGGTTTGCGTCATTATTAGGTAAAAATCTTAATTGTAAAATTAAGTTTACCTGGTCGGTATAATGTATGAAAATACGTCCGACAGATGGCGCAGGCGTCACCCAAAGACGTTAAGTATGATGTGTTATCGAAATTAGCAGTCAGGAGCAATTGTCAGGATGGCTGAATTGGTAAAGCATCTGGACGGTATCCAGAAGATGCAGGTTCAAATCCTGCTCCTGACTGTTATTTTCGATTTCACATTTTTCACTTTGTGTTTAATGTATAGTGCTAAGCATGTCAAATGCTACAAATATATATAAATATTTATAGGGTTTGCGTCATTATTAGGTAAAAATCTTAATTGTAAAATTAAGTTTACCTGGTCGGTATAATGTATGAAAATACGTCCGACAGATGGCGCAGGCGTCACCCAAAGACGTTAAGTATGATGTGTTATCGAAATTAGCAGTCAGGAGCAATTGTCAGGATGGCTGAATTGGTAAAGCATCTGGACGGTATCCAGAAGATGCAGGTTCAAATCCTGCTCCTGACTGTTATTTTCGATTTCACATTTTTCACTTTGTGTTTAATATACTGAGAGTATTGTCAAGCCGCTGCGCACCATTTCACTTCTCAGATATGACAAATGAAAGAATAAACGGCTATCTTCTGCTACAGCCAAAACACACTGACGTGCTTCATGACCGGTCACACAGGAGACGGTGGTACCGACCCGTTCGGACTCGATAGCAAGTGAGTACTCTCACTTGATACCTAGCCATACCACCAGTAATGCCATGGGTGATAATTGCTTACTTCCCTTAGTCGCCTTGTACGACACCCGCGGGAAAGGATGGGGTGGTGACACTTGTATTCTTAGTCAGTCACCACACAGATAACCATCAATTAAGAAAGAATTACGCTTCTAAATTACATTGAATAACAAATTAAATATCATCATTTATCACCGTCTTCTATTTAGTAACTAAAATAGAATTATTATCACACATTTTATTGTGTGGAATCTTGTTGTTTTAATGGAATATTTATGTTTCATAGCAATGTCGTGGCTGGGATGTTTATGCGACTTCTGCAGACATGACTGTTAAGACGTTTAAACACCAACCGGTTCTTATTTACGTGAGCGTGGATCCTGTACAAGTATGTTAAATTTTTTAACAGTTCTAAAATTTAAGTACTAACCCTTTCAGGTGCACTCCATTCGTCCAAATGATGCAACATGTTCTTCAAATCGTTTATCAGGTAATCGACTTCTAAGAGGACGGCTTCCATTTTGCTCCTTCTCAGGTCTTTACGGAGAACTTCCACCATTGCGTTTTTGTTCTCTTCGTACATTCGTAGAAGGTTCTTCAGCTGTCGACGACGCCATTCTATGGGACGAGTAACGCCTCGGTTGAAGGTGTCACGAGCTGTTTGCACTGCCTAGAAAAAATAACATAATTACATATTTTCAGTAGATGTGTAATATTATCTGTTACGACAGATAACGAAAACTATTCTCCGTGGGATGATGTCCATTTACTCGCATGTTAGCAGAGAGTTGAAGCGGATACAAAAGGACTACATATTTATTCTTTTTAGGCCATAATGTAGTCTTATAGATTGACTAGGCTAGGCATCGATCAGCACGATTGTGCTGCAGATGTCGTATTTGACTGCATTCAAATCTAAAGAATCTTCTAGCTTTGGCACTATCTTTCTTTCCTTACAGAAATCAGACCCGTGCGTGTCTAGTTTTTGCAACAGCAATAGGTAATTTAGCGCTCAAAATTACGGTTGAATAGTAACTCCTTGATCATTTTACAATAACAAATGTTCTCTCATTACTTATTTTCATACCTTATTTATGGGAAAAATAATCATGAAATGGCGTGTCAAAATATTAATTTTCATAAAGCATTAAAGTAAAACACATTAGAGAAACAATATAGACGTTGCGATTGTGTAAAATATTAATGTACAAAATTAATTTTCATTTATTAGAATAAAGTGTTGTATTTTATTTATGTAAATTATTATCACTGTGAACACTGTGAAGTATAATGTTTAATAAAGTACATGTGATCACAATAACTTATTTGTCTTGAACACAGTTTAAGATTAATCGTTAGCAGAATAGTAGGTATATCCTGAAAGTATAATTATTATTATAGAATGAATATTTTAGGAGCGCCCACCACTCACCTAGGGATTGTCAATCCCGGTTATCTTTGGACACACACAAAATAACCTAAGATATCACACAGCTCACACTAGCACGTTAATGAAAAATCTCACCAATGCGATGCAACCATGCGATACGACAGGACTATCAGAACTACAACGTTGCAATATTATTACGCAAACATCCGAACGCAAATGCGATATGTGTTTTGCTTCTACACGAGGCATCCTCAGGACCGCTCGGCAACAAATGAGGGCTCTGAATTTGCTCTAAGATCTCTGATGCTTCTGGTGTTACTAGCTAGCCTATAGGCTACAGTAACCGCTTACCATCAGGTAAGTTGTTGTTTTCCACCCACGTAGTATAAAAATGTTATTTAAATTGAATACCTAGGGTATTACATAAGAAATGGCGATCCATGGCTCGACTTTTCCTGGTCCAGAAACGGACCGCGGCCTGCATTTTGCGGACCACGGAGACTAGAATATAGGATGTGTTTTGTTTAGAGTAAGTATTCGTGTATATTGGGTCTAGTTTTAGTATTCAGTTATAGTACCTAGTACCTACGTAATTGTTTTATTAGCATTGGTAGATTTAACGGATTTGACCTTTGATGTATTCGAGGTATTATGTGCATACATAAAATATAAGTCGTATATACTATAAAGAAGAAATTATTTGTGAAATGTGGAAAAAGAGAACTTTAGTGCGAGCGGGAATTTAACCTGCGTCCCTTCTAATTCGGAGAAGTGCTATAACCGCTAAGCTATATACTAATATACGAGTACTTAAATAACATAATAAGTGTAAGTAGGTATTTATCATAATAAATCAATGCACATGAAAAAATGTGAAATAGAAAAAAAACGTCCGACAGATGGCGCGGGCATCACCCAATACGATAAGAAATAATGTGTTGTAGAAATTAATGGGGTAATCCAGGAGACATTGGTTCAAATCTTATTCAAGGATATAATTTTCTTCACGTTTTCCTTACGTTGTATTGCATAGAATAAGGTTTGAATTTGAAACATGCTTACAGTATTTATTGATCAACGATTACTGACCAAAGACAGAGCAGCTTTACCTTAAACCCGATGTATGTTCCTAATGGTAGAGTCATACATATCGCAGCATGAATGGGCCCCTACTGTATCCACTTTTTTGTTAAGGCGGGAAAAAATGTTCCTAATCGCACACCCTGTCGTTCGGGGCAACGAACAGGGTAATGTGGGGCTCTCACCCACTAAATAAACCCGCCGTGTGCCGTCTCTCCGCCTTTATTGGCGGGCCACTGGAACTATGATACATTACTTCAGTGGTTCCCCTACTGTACCCGTATCGTTGTTTCGAATGATAAGTGAGAGCGCCGAAGGCTCTCCTCTCCCCCTGCTATCCCTTTCCTTGGTGATAGTGATGCCTCTGGTGTTCTACAGTAACCGTTTACCATAAGGTGGGCCGAACGCTTGTTTGCCACCCAACGTAGTATAAAAAATACCCAATAAGATATTGGTGTATTGTCACAACCCACATTGTCCTATTGTTGGGCACAAGTTTTCCTCTCAGAACGAGGATTTAGGTTAAATAGATCCTTCAACCCACGAGCTCGTTTTAGTTTCGTTGTCGATAAATAACGGATCAACATGTATTACGGATATTTAAAAATGAAGTTGATTTCGTTATTTATAATCAAGTCATAGTATTTTAGAACACAGTTATAGTTACGGTTAGTTAGTTTTGCAATGTGAGTTTGCGACACGGAGTACAGAAAAATGAAAAATGCGGAGATGCCGCAAGGCAAAATCTCTTTAGAATGAAGCGTCGCTAAATGCGGGTGTTCGGGGGACGAGGTATAACAATACCACTAGATCAAAATCCATCTAGCGGTGAAATGTATTTTACAGCGTAATAGAGAAATTTTTTCATTAATTTAGTTTGTCTATTCACCATACGGCGTTACAAGCACAACAGTTTGTTCCAGAACATTCCATATGCGTTAATATGGCTGGACCACATTGTTTATACTAACTTACTCATCACCACGCCATCTTCCTTGCGAAGTAGGCAGAGAGAATATAGTGCCAAAAGGCTCTATTCTTTTATACATCTCTCGCTTCCTCAACATTCATAATTCTCTTCATACACACTCGACGGTTTCGGAGACTTCTGACTCCATCTTTTTTCAATAGATGACCGATTTGGTCTAGGTATGTGAGTCTCAGTCTCTCCCTGTACCTACATCCTTCCACTTTCGCATTGTATATCTTCTTAACAGTCGCTCGTCCGGCATTCTTTCCACATGTCCGAACCATCGGAGTATTCCCTTTCGCATCTTTACACTAATACTCTCTTTCATACCTACTCGCTTTCTTACATCGTCATTACGAATGCGGTCAGTCAGCTTCACTCCACAGATTCTCCGCAGAGATCGCATTTCGACCGCATTGATTTTATTCTCATGCTCCTTTTTGTATACCCAACTCTCGCTTTCATACAATAACGTTGGGACAAGCACTGCATTGTGTATTGCGACACGTGCCTTCTGGCTGAGGTGATGACTGCCGAGAAGTTATCCCAATGCTCCGTTCACTCTGTTATACTCTACTCTATCTCACATTGTTTATAATGTATATAGATAATCAGTATTGGGCATAGACGCAATGATACAATATCGTAGGATATTTCGCTACGCTCAAAAGACCAATGAAGTAACTGAGATTGCGAAATAAAATACCGTATGCCAATGTATATCAGGATCAGGTGGATTCGTATGCACCTGTAATATAGGCGATAACTTTCCTATTAGATCCATAAGCGGCGTTATACTTTCGCTTATCTTCTTTTGCGTTCAGGTCCTGACACCTCCTGGCCTTATTCCAGGCCAAATAGGCGTCGTGTGGAGCCGGCTTTAGAATTGTTCCACCCCTCTCTACCCACGGGAGTCGTAAGAGCCGACTGAGGGAATATCGGGGGAGTGGGCAGCAGCACTCCCTCGAGTATTAAAACATCCACTGCGATCGCCAACCCGCCTGCCAAGCGTGGCGATTACGGCATTAACCCCCATGACGGGACCGCTCGTTGTGGCGTTCTCTTGGGAAGGCCTATGTCCAGCAGTGGACTTTGAAAGGCTGATGGATGATGGATTGGCGAACTGCTTCTGACGTGCAGCCTTCTTGCAGGTACTGTTAAACCAGGGACGGGTACGACCGCTGCCGGGTAACTTGGTGCTTGGTATAAAACAAAACCAACCCTATTAGCACATTTTCCGTCACGTAGTCCTAACGTATACATGCGGTTATAATTTCTGCATAAACAGGGAATTTAAAATAATAACAAATAAATCAATAACACGATGAAAAAAAAGCAATTTAATAAATAACATGACGTTAATACTTATATTCGATAATGGTTCGCTGGTATGACGCAAACTTTTTGTTATCAATTATTTCCGAATACTCACCGACAGATGACATGTAATTCTTTAATATTTTTTTCTCACATGTCATGTAACTAAGTAACAAATCTTTGAAATAATTTATATTTTATAAGGGATTTTCCTTTATAAAAGCTAAATTTACTTATTTGTGACGAAAATTCTTATAATATGCTTTTATAATATTACAATTACGATATCGGTGAGTTGTGGTCAGAACGCAACATTCCGACGACAGATGTCTCTTTGTAATGAAACAAGAAAATGTGTTTTAAAATGCATATATTTACAAATTTAAACTACTGACACATAAAATGTTATGCCTTTTTGTTTCAAGTTTGATCCTGAGCCATTTCTACATCCATCAAGAGCGCACTTCATGGTTAAAAGAATTTAATACTTATTTAAACGTAAGATGCGTCCGAACCGAACGCAATGACGGTTCACACGAAACTGCGGTTTGAGGCCCCGCCCACTGTGACGTCACTGACCTACTTGAAGGCGACATGACCTAGTCAGCTTGCGGCATCTCCGCTATTTTTCCGTACTCCGTGATCAAGCCCGTCACACACGTAGCTATAATATACGTACTATATTAATATACATAATACATCATAGCCAGGCATATTACGATATATTTTTTATACAAATTTTCGGGTGAGACCGCACATGCAGCTATACCTAATACCTAAATATGTATTTCTATAACGTCACTAATATATACCATAATTTATATTACATTATGGCATATTAATATATAGGGTAAACTGTAGTATTGCTGG
The DNA here is from genome assembly GCA_948253155.1 of Leucoma salicis. Classification (NCBI taxonomy): domain Eukaryota; kingdom Metazoa; phylum Arthropoda; class Insecta; order Lepidoptera; family Erebidae; genus Leucoma; species Leucoma salicis. The sequence continues at coordinate 17,198,076 of OX411820.1, read as the reverse complement.
CACCCCCTTAGTCATTGGCACTTTAGATTTTAAACTACTTTTTTTCATAATCTGCAATAGTAACATTGTTTGCAGAAAAAAGTAGGTTTTATAATATTTAGATATTTTTATATATGTTTTTAGCATTTGACATGCTTAGCACTATACATTAAACACAAAGTGAAAAACCGTCCGTCACCCAAAGACGTTAAGTATGAATGTGTTATCGAAATTAGCAGTCAGGAACAATTGTCACGATGGCTGAATTGGCAAAGCATCTGGACGGTATCCAGGAGATGCAGGTTCATATCCTGCTCGTGACTGTTATTTTCGATTTCACATTTTTGACTTTGTGTTTAAGGTTTTATAATATTATAGCTGGCAGCACTAAAGAAAATAAATATATACCGGCGCCATGCAGAACTGTTAAAACATCACTTTCTAATAAGGGGTCATCAATTAACGACTGTAACATAGATTATTTATTATTATGCTTAGTTTTTAGGTAAATAATGGCAATGAGTGCTTTTTCTGACCAATTTTCTGTTATAATCTTACTTTATTAGGTGCCAATGACTGATTTCTATGTGTTAATTACTTATGGTGCCAATGACTGTAATTTCAAATATTATTTTGTTATTTTTTTGTTTTTCTATTAAAAATCTCTAATTAAATTGACCAATGCATTTTCATTTGAAAATATACATACCAGAGAACCCTTTATCAATGTTTGCTGACTTTTTAAACACCTATCAATTTAAAATATATACTCGTATATATTATATATATTATATATATCAATCTTAAATATGCTTAGAGTGCCAATCATTATACAGTTTACCCTATTATAGCTACGTGTGTGATGGGCTTCAGTACCGGTCCTATTATCTAGCTCCTTATCGTTATAATTATTGCCCTCTTCGCTTTTATGTTAATCATTGTAACTAACAGTGACAAGATCAAATTAATACTTCTTAGCTTAGTAGTTGCAAGAGATACGAGCATAATTACCTATACTTACAGCGCAATTTGCATAATTTTAGTTTTCAATTGAAACGTTTATAATAACACCTATTGCATATTTGAATATATTACCGCAGTGAATAATAAGTATCCATCCATCAGCCTTTTAACGTCCACTGCTGGACATAGGCCTCTCCAGGAATGGGGGATAGTGCCGTAATCGCCACGCTTGGCAGACGGGTTGGCGATCGCAGTGGATGTTGTTAATACTAGAAGGAGTGCTGCTGCCCACTCCCCCGGTATTCCCTCAGTCGGCTCTTACGACTCCCATGGGTGGAGAGGGGTGGGACAATTCTAAAGCCAGCCCCAAACGGCAAGGCCAACGGCCTACATCCTTCTATTTTCACATTGTACAAGTGATATTAAAGTCCCATTGCACCGAACAGATGACATTTTTCTCATGAACAAAGACAGATGATCATAAAAATGGTGGTTTAATGAAGTTGTTTCAAATGATAAAATGTTACGATAGATAACAAACAATTTTCAACTCACCTCTGCTATGCCACTGGGTTTGGAATTCAGCTTTGTGATACCTGTAACAAAAGAATTTATACATTTTAATGTGGGGCCACCCTTTGTATTCATTAAGTACATAGATGCACACATAGCAATTATTATAATACTGTTGACTGAATCCTCTGCCCATGTCAACTAACTAACCAACAGGATATATTAAACACTAGCTTCGTTCGCGTTAAATCTAAAAATGTTGTTTTTTGTAATTAAATAAATAATAAATATTCATGGACATTTTCACACAACGTCCTCTGGTCCCAAACTACGAGCTAAGCTTAACGCTTGTGCTATGGGTACCAGATTACGAATATAATACATATATTACTTTTTTTTGTAAATACATACACACAATAGATAGAAAACACCCAGACGCAGTACAAATATCTGTGTTCATCACTAAAATATTTGTCATGATTGGGAATCGAACCCACGACCTCGTGCACGGAAGTCGGTTACATTACCGACTACGTCACGAGGCCCGTCAATTAAGTAAATAAATCATTGTTTTTCCAATGTAATAGTAGCCTAACTACTCCTTATTAACATCAGATATCTGCTGTCCAAATCGATCCAGTTGATTAGTAGATTGAATTTTTTTTTTTAAAAGACACACTTGCACTTATGAATAACTATATCACAGTTAATTTCTTTTTTGGTGCAAAACACTAATTATTTTTCCGAAATAAAATTTACCTAAGTTACTTCTTATAACATCAGCTATCTAACAGACAGGTAAAACCTTTAAAAATTAGTATTTTTTTTATAGGTAATTTCATATACATTACCTAAAAAATACCGACCCGTCCCCGTCAGTACGAACAACGGCAGATGCGGCGATGGGGGCCGCCACCCACCCATCACGCCTTGCCCAGTTTGGCGAGTCGAGGGGAGCAGAGTGTCGAGTAGGCACGTGGAATGTAAGAGGTGGTGTGGAAGGTAAGTTACACGAGCTGGTAACCGTCATGTCGGACAGACAGCTTGATGTGCTCTGTGTAACAGAGACCAAGCGAAAGGGTAGCGACGCCTGTGATCTTCCTGGTGGCGGGTTAGCTCTGTGGTCTGGTGTACCGCAGAGCGATCGGGCCAGCATGGGAGTGGGGGTGTTGCTGTCCGCTCGCTTGGCCTCAGGTGTGAAAGACTACGAAATGTTTAATCCCAGACTTCTATAGGTCCGAATAAAACTAGGTGTCACCAGGGTCTTCATGGTCGCAGCTTATGTTCTGGGATAATGTTAGGGAAGTTCTGGATTTGGCAGAAGCTAGTGACCGCGTGATCGTATGCGGAGACTTGAATGGATGGGTTGGGACCAAGCGTCCAGACTTCGAGGACGTGCTTGGTTCATTTGGTGATAAGAGAGTGAATGATGTAGGTAGGCTCATTGCGGATGTATGTATGAAGAGAAACCTTATTGTGGTCAAACACATTTTTTCAACATAAGGACATCCATATGTATACATGGAGAAGGAATGAACAGAGAAGTATGATAGATTTAATTCTGGTAGACAGTCGCCTCCGAAGTAAAATTCTGGATACAAGAGCCTACAGGGGTCCCACTGTCGACACGGACCACTATATCGTTATTGCGAGATTTAGTGGTCTGTTCAGAAAGTGGAGACACTGGCGAGAGCGTGTCCACTTCGGAGGGCTTGAAAGAATAAAGATTGAAAAGTTGCAAGAAAAGAGTGTAAGAGGAAAGTATGTAGAGGATGTCCGTGAACGGCTGACAATGGCAAGTCAGCCGGGATCTGACATAGAAGAATGCTGGAGAATATTGAAAGATAGTATGGTAGATACTTCTTTCGCTGAGAAGTATGTGGATGCTCAAAGAAGCATAGGAAAGTGAAAGGTGATGCATGGTGGGATACGGAAGTAGCAGCTTCCGTAGACCAAAAGAAGAATGCGTGGCTGGACTATGTATCTTCTTTGAATCTGAGTGCAAGTATGAAAGAACAGAAGAAAGAAATATACCGGCAAAGTAAGAATGACACCAAAGCCTTAGTGAAAGAGAAGCGTGATAGAGCAAATATGATTGCAGAAGAAAGGCTGACCAAAAACTTAGAGAGAAACACCAAACTTCATCAGCATTCGGTACCGGTATCCTCTGATGACATTAGTATGGATGAAGTTGAATGGGCGATTAGAAGTTTGAAAAATGGTAAGGCGGGTATTGATAGGGTGTCTGCTGAGATGATCAAGCTTGGAGGCTCATGTGTCTGGGAATCCTTCCTGATGCTTCTCAATTTATGTTGGAGCTCAGGAATAGTTCCCAAGGACTGGAAAAGCGCAGTCATCGTGCCCTTGTTTAAAAACAAGGGTTCACGTTATGACTGTGCAAACTACAGAGCCATAAGCTTGACCAGTTTGGCAGCCAAAGTGTATGATTGTTGAAAGGAGAATGAGGATGGTGTCTGATGAATTTTTGTGTGAGGCACAAGGAGGTTTCAGGTGTGGACGAGGATGCATGGATCAAGTGTTTTCTCTGAGCAACATTGTGGAGAAGCATCTGGCTGTAGGCCAGAGGGTTTTCTGCAGTTTTGTGGATTTGGAGAAAGCATTTGACACTGTTGTACGAAAGGAACTTTGGGACATTTTGCCGGAGTATGGTATTAACGGTAGACTGCTACAAGCGGTGCAGTCTAACTACATGGACTGCAGAGCTTGTGTGCGGCTGGATGATGGAATGTTACCCTGGTTTGATGTCAATATCGGCGTTAAACAGGGCTGCGTTCTATCAGCCAGACTGTTTATTATATATCTGGATAAATGTCTACAAAGGTTGAATGAAATGAATGTGGGAGTTCAGATGGGCGACTCAGTGGTTAACTCGCTGCTATATGCAGACGATGCGGTCCTATTAGCGCAGTCTGCGACTGACCTGCAAACCCTAGTCGACGTAATGGCAGAAGATTGTAAGAAAAGGGGCCTACGTGTGAATGTGAGCAAAACCAAAGTAATGGTTTTTGAAAGAGAAGAAGCCAGAACAGATGTTAGAGTAGCAATAGGAAATGGTGTGCTAGAACAAGTGGATGAATTTGTATATCTTGGATGTGGATTCAGTCGGGATGGAAGGTACACCACTGATGTAGAAAGAAGAGTGAATGCGGGAAATAGAGTGAACGGAGCATTGGGACAACTTCTCGGCAGCCACCACCTCAGCCAGAAGGCACGTGTCGCAATACACAACGCAGTGTTCTTCCAACGTTATTATATGGAAGCGAGAGTTGGGTATGTAAAAAGGAGCATGAGAGCAAAATCAATGCAGTCGTAATGCGATCTCTGAGGAGAATCTGTGGAGTGATGCTGACTGACCGCATTCGTAACAATGACGTAAGAGAGCGAGTAGGTATGAAAGAGAGTATTGGTGTAAAGATGCGAAAGGGAATGCTCCGATGGTTCGGACATGTGGAAAGAATGCCGGACGAGCGACTGGCTAAGAAGATATACAATGCGAAAGTGAAAGGATGTAGGTACAGGGGGAGACCGAGACTTACCTACCTAGACCAAATTGGTCATGCATTGAAGGAAGGCGGAGTCAGGAGTCTCCGAAACCGGCGAGCGTGTATGAAGAGAGTTATGAATGTTGAGGAAGCGAGAGATGTATGCAAGAATAGAGCCTCTTGGCACTCTGTTCTCTCTGCCTACCCCGCAAGGGAAATGGCGTGATGATAAGTTAGTTAGTTATAAAAAAATACTAATTTTTATTAAAATACTAATTTTTATATACATACTACCATATGAATTTAGTAGAAAGCTGTTATTAAGACATTACAATTCACTTAAATTTTATTTATTTGTATTGATTATAATAATATATAATCACTCATTGTAATATTAAACCTGACCTTTGATGGCTTTCAATATTTATTTGACTACTGACATTCATGTGAAATGATGAAATGATGATAAGGTATTATCACTAATAGCTCGTTCAGCTAAAAAGTAGAAAATATTTTTATAATAAATAATGTCCGAAAAAAATGTGGGGTGCTTTTTACTATATCTTAAAAGCATACAAAATATACCTTTTATTTTTTTTGTTAAGGCGGGAAATAATGTTCCTAACCGCACCCCCGTCGTTCGGGGCAACGAACAGGGTAGTGTGGGGCCTTCACCCACTAAAGAAACGCACCGTGTGCTGTCTCTCCGCCTTTATTGGAGGGCCACTGGAACTATGTTAAATTCCTTTGGTGGTCTACAAAATATACCTAAGTGATCGTAATAATATAAACAGGACCTATTTGTAACATTTGATGTCACGCACCCCACACTATTTTACAATCTTTATTTATTGTAATACTAGTTGAACCAACTTCTTACAGCTCCATAATCAAAAAATATACTTTGACTTATTAGGTGAATTATATTGTTCCTTGTTTTCTTCCGTTGTATGAGAAAATTAATTTTTATCACAAATTTTCCATTAATGGTTAGGGAGCTGAATGTCAAAATTTCTATATGATCTGTTCGTGTGGTAGACGGTATGCTAAATCATTTGTTCGTCTCTGCCTCTTGAACTGATGGTCAGAAACACCTTCAAAACGAGGCACATCGAAGCGGCAGACGTCCAGCCCTCGTGACTTTTTAAGTAATTAATTTTTAAACAATTTATTATGATTTAAAAAATTGTATATGAATTGTTCGCTTGGCAGACCTGAATTGTTCGATTAATGACGATATAAAGAACCACAGAAAAATAATAGTCTGCCACCATGATAGCGCTGCGTTTTCAATCGACAGCGCTTTAAAAGTGTAGAAAAAAATGTTTGTTAAATCATTTGTTCGTATTTGCCTTTTGGACTGATGGTCAGAATCATCCTCAAGACGATAAACATCGAAGAGGCAGACGTCCAGACCTCTGATTTTCCAAGGGCAGAGCATTCTAATATAATTTTTTTTCGAAAGTTTTGTCTTTCTTTCTTAGAGAGAAGAGAGTGACAACGGTATAATTCCTCAGGTAGTTGGCGTTTACCTATGGGGCATTCCGCGTCAATACATATAAAAATCAGTTCAGCTGTTCTTGAGTTATAAATGGTGTAAGCTATTAAAATATGTTTTTTTTTTAGGTTTTAACTATAATTTATTTATAACCATTACTGAATACTATGGAAGTGAGATATATCCGAAATCGATGGCTAAACAGTAGTTAAATGCTCTTTGTTGACGGTTACTATAGAATAGACATAATATTATATTATGTATAATAATTCTTCAAAAAACAAAATCATTACTGACCCATTAAGGACAAGCAACTGGTTTTATTAAGTATTGCAAAAGGTAAGGTTATTGTATTGTCACAACTATGTCATTTAAAAATTAATAAGTATTTGAAACTGATTTTGGATACTGTCCTTTCATGGCTAGTGTTGTTAGTTTGATTCCAGACACAGGACAATTCTTTGTGACCCACAAATGTTTGTTCTGATTCTAGTGTACTTTATGTGAAATTGTATATTTATAAAGTACCTTTCCATACAGGTTATATTCCCCAGAACAGTACTTCTTAGTCTTTAAAATAAAAAACAGAACAAGATGGTAATCTGGATTAATTCAGTTATAATTACATAAACTGGTAATAGATCTACATTCAAGCTAGGACAAGCCAGGTACCATGAAAATTGTTATAATGACCCAGCCATTTTGAAATATTTTGAATACCAAGCAAATTATATAACATAATAAATTTAGTAAAATTATGTATTTATGTTTAATATTTACATAAGCCTAAGAAAGTGTTATTGTGTATATCAAACAATATAAATTAGACCTGGCATAATGTGAGCCATAGACTACTTACACACTTTTTAAATTTACTAATCAAAACTTATTATACAACATTATACTGGAGACATTATATACTTTTATTAACCTTATCAGATTTACATTGCTATAGGAATATGAATAGTGAGTGTTTGTGTACTAAGAAAAACTTCTTTGTAAAACAATAACAATACCTAATGAACAAACACAAACCAAATGTTATATGCACAAACATACAAGCTACATGTATCATTCTCTATTTTTTTTTATAGGCGCTAAATTTACATTAGGGGAATTTACACTAGTGTTGCAGTAGGCAAAATTAGTGGTCAAAAGTGGCATTTTTTCGACCATAGAAGTGTAGTATAGAGACGTCCCAGTGGTCCGCCAATACAGATACAGCAAAAGTGCAGTATTTATCAGAAGCCTAGCGCAGCACAAAAGGTAAATCTAGCCCTGAACTCGTGAATTCTCTGAATATAAATGACTAAATAAAATTCAAAAAATAAATTATACTTTGTGTTGCACTTTTTGTCATTTAAAATTAATAATAAAGGTAGCAAGCCAGCTCATACTGAACTTAGCAAGGCTCAAGCACAAATAAAAAAAAAATACATATTTCAAATCAGTAACAATATTAATTATAGCCCATTAGTACTGCATACAACAGTCCAATATGGAGTTCTAAATTATTCACATTACTTGCTGGAAATAGACAAAACTTTAACTGACATAAACTGTTATCTAAATCAGTGGTAAAATAGTTGCAAGTTATTATTACTAAGATACTTAGTAAAAAAAGCCGGTTTTAATTGAAGATGTTAATCTTGATGTAAACATATTAACTAACAGAATTAAATACTAAAAAAAACTCACCCAGCGTCATTTTAAAATGATTAAATGATTGCGACACAATAAAATCAAGTTAGTTCAGGCAACTTGTTTTCACACACAAAGAAGTGTTGTTAATCACTTATAATAGGGCGATATGGCGTGTATTATCAATTAATCGCGATAATTCTACGTACGATACGACCATAAGCACTTGCGATCGCAGTTTATCTCAGTTGAATTTGATTTCAATTAAAATAAAAGAAATAATTATATAGTCGTCTTGACGTCTTTCCCTTTCTATCAGCTGTTTGACAATACAATATACAATGAATGAATGATGTCAATGATGATGGGACGGGTGTGTTCCGATATATACTGCGAGCACTGTAAACTAGAGATGTGTAACTCAGGAGTGATTGATACAAAAGTGTATAATCCTTTTAAAATGCGTAATCAATCTTCAAATCTTTGGTTTCGAAAATACATCTTTAACTCACTAGCTCACTACGTTAGGATTGAATAGATGGAATGATGGACGTAGATTTAGAATGAGACAATAGATAAAGGATATTGTGAATTGAAAAGAGATAACATAAGTTGTAGGCACGCACAAACGCACTCTTGAAATACAATGACGATAGGTACACAGAAACTTAGACTCTCTGTCGTGTTAGTAAAAGGCTCAAAACCAGTTGCAACTTGAGGAAATGAGAGAATAACTACATGAATCAATAGATATTTGCATCACTTATGATCAACTGAATGAACAACGTCATTCGTAACCAAAGATTTCAAAGAGTTAAAGATTTAAAAGAGTGATTTAAATCTTTCGAAGAAAAAGATTTATAAATCCCTGATCTCATTGGTGATTTAGTTTGCGCATCTCTGCTGTAAACCTGTAAAGGTGTGACGCCAATTTAGTATGCTGTGAAGTCGTTCCTTTAGAGTTACCTATACTGGTTACTGCATATAACGGAATGCAGTCTAGTTATACTGATCTGTCATTACTTTCATTTCATACAAATTATTCGTTTCACACTGCAATAAACACAATTTCTTTACATTTTACATATTTCGGTATCTTTGAATAACAATATTCAATAAATTACCTGTAGTTAAGCGCATTCCACGTGGCGCATGAATTGTAGTAGCACAAAGCCTCACAACAGATATTTCATATGTTATTAAAGAAAATTCTGAACAGGCTTGAAATGTTCCCACATTTGCTAACTTTCCCATTTCGAATTCTACACGTCCCACATATTCATTCAGATCACTCATCACTCACTTCAAGGATTAAAAAAAACTGCAACAATAGACATAATGTTACGATATTTCATAATTCCACCTCATCTATACCATTAATTAAACGCACCTCTTCCCCTACTCCTTAATTCAAAATAAATTATGTGATGGAGATATAAGAGGTGCCGCTCGTTTGTTGTTTTCCAGCGATAAAGTTGCTCCTTTCACACCGAAAAATCTAGCAGCGCTGCGCGAAAAACATCCTCCTGCTTCAACAAACTCCACCATACATCCTGCACCTGATGCCAACTACAACATGCATATTTCCTCTAAAGACATTATTAATGCTATAAAATCTTTCCCAAGTGGTTATGCTGGTGGTTTAGACTCCCTATCGCCTCAACATTTAAAAGACCTTATTGGTTGCGGCGGAGCAAGTGAAGATTTAGTTTCCGCATTAACTGATCTCGTTAACTTTATGTTAACAGGTAAAGTCAATAGTAAGATTACAGAAATATTATACGGAGCAAATCTTTTTGCCCTTACAAAAAAAGATGGTGGTATAAGACCTATAGCTGTTGGCACCACTTACCGCCGTCTCACAGCCAAAATCTGCTGTAAAATCAAGTTTAACTCTCTGTCACACCTATTCCAACCTTTACAGCTAGGCTTTGGTTCTCGTGGCGGCTGTGAGGCGGCTGTTCATGCATTAAGAACATTCGTATTAAACAATGGTGGTGAGGTTTTGTTGAAAGTGGATGTAAAAAATGCTTTCAATTCTGTTAACAGAGGCACCTTGTTGACTGAAATCAAAAACAAAATTCCCGATCTTTATCCTTTTCTTTGACAATGCTATGCAAAAAGTACAAAATTAATTTTCCAAAATGAACATATATTCGGAAACTGGCTGTCAACAGGGTGATCCACTTGGACTAGCTATTTTCAGTCTTGCTATTCATCCTATCATTAAACGTCTCAAATCTAAATTTAATGTCTGGTATTTAGATGATGGAACTCTAGGAGGCGATATAAAAACAATTTTTAAAGATTTAGATTTTTTAATTACAGAATTTAAATCTATTGGTATAGAACTAAATTTTCTAAGTGTGAACTTTTCATTTCAGATACATGCACCTCAAAAGATTCTATTAAAAATTTATTTAACAGCATAGCTCCAAATATCAATATAATAGAAAAAAGATCACTTCGCCTCCTAGGTTCTCCTATTTTCGACGAATCTATAATGGATTTGTTGAAGAGAAGGTACAAAATTTTCATGAAGTTTCAGAGAGATTATTTAAAATTAACTCACACATGGCTTTTATATTAATCAGACATTATTTATTTTTTCCAAAATTTACGTATGCTTTACGCTGTTGTCAACTCTGGAATTACCCTAATATTTTACAGCAGTTAGACAACATCGTTAAGGATACGTTCACTTCCATTATTAACGTTTCTTTAGACAATCGATCTTGGACCCAGTCTTCACTACCAATTAGGTTTGGAGGTCTTGGGATACGCAAAATTTCTAGTATATCCTTGCCGGCATTCTTATCATCAGTTAATAGTGTACAAACATTGGTAAATCTAATATTAACACCTAGTTTAGGCAATATTGAAATTTCTTACCTAACTGAAGCTATGGATGCCTGGAGAATAGCTTGCCCAGATATTTGCCTACCCAGGGACCCGTCCTCACAGAAGCAGTGGGACGAGCCACTATGTGAGCTGGTACGGAATAATCTTTTGCAAACGTGCAGTGGCCTCACAGAGCGTGCTCGTCTCCTAGCTGTTTCTCGTTGGGAGTCTGGTCTTTGGTTAAAAGCTCTACCATCAAATGCATTAGGTACGCTGTTAGACAACAGCACATTCCGTATAGCCATTTCACTACGTATCGGTGCTCCATGCATCGTTCCCCTCCGATGCATATGCGGCGATAGTGTAGATAGCTTGGGTCACCACGGGCTATCATGTATCAGAAGCGCTGGCCGTTTAGCTCGTCATGGCACTTTAAACGATTTCATCCGTCGAGCTTTTGGAACCGCGAATATTCCGGCAACCTTGGAGCCATCGGGCCTTTTACGGGACGATGGTAAAAGGCCTGACGGGATGACACTTATTCCCTGGAAGATGGGGCAGCCATTAGTGTGGGATGCCACCTGTGTGGATACTTTGGCATCGTCTCATCTTCCAGAGACTTCTCAGAGTGCTGGTGGTGGTGCTATGACGGCTGAATCACACAAACGGCGCAAATATTCTAACCTTGACAGAGGTTGCTTATTTGTGCCATTCGGAGTAGAGACCATGGGCCCCTGTGCTTGTGCCGGTGCCGGGCTACACGTGACCAAAATGCTGGTTTTTACCTTGGCCAAAGGATTAGCCTTGCTATCCAGCGAGGTAATGCCGCTAGTATTTTGGGCACGTTACCGATTGTAGAATGTCACTTGAATGAGCTTTAGTCCTCTTGGTCTAAGGTTAATTCAAGTGATTTTTTATTTACATTTATTTTTATTATATTAGGATAAGTTTAGTTTGTATTATCTTTGTATATAAAATATCTTTTAAAGAAAAAAAAAAATAAAAAATAATAATATCTAATAATTTTCAATAGTGCAATTTGTTTATTTATGGACGCTGTTGATCACGTGATCAAACCACTGCGACCACCTTACCTCGAAAATGCCAGTGCTCAAAGTACAAAAATGGCAACGATTTATGACGTCATATATTTCCCTAGAATACTGCGGCAGTATACTGTCAGACTTTAACGGAACGATTTTTCTCCAGTATGAGCACTGGACAGTGCTCGCAGTGTATATCGGAATACAGCCCATATGACGATTTGTTTGATTGAGTGTCAAGTTTAGACAAATTTAAATGAACAATTTTGTTTTTGATGTGAAACATATAATGCGGAAGGAGGGTAAAAACGGCTGTTAGCGTGGCGACGCTTTTTTACTTGTTCCGTTCAAATCTTGCAAGTTAAATTAGACACAGTTCCCGATTTCCTATTGAGATGAAATTTTACAAGCATAATGTGTATTGCGTAATAATGCAATATTATAATGACATGGAGCTGATCTGATGATGGAGCTGGAAGGTGGATATAGGAACTTCATAATGAAACGGCGCAACACTATAGAGTTTGGACTCGTTTGATTCGTCTTAACGAGTACTTTGTCTTTAGATAGTATCTAGGATCTGATGATGGAGCTAGAAGGTGGCCACAGGAACTCCAATTTAGAACGACATAACCCCATCGAATTTGGGCTCGTATGATTCGTCTTGAGGAGTACTTTGTCTCTAGATGGTATCCAGGGTCTGATAATTAAGCTGGAAGGTGGCCACAGTAACTCCATAATGAAACGACGCAACCCTATTAAGTTTGGACTCGTTTGATTTGTCTTGATGAATACTTTGTATTTTGATGGTATCCAGGGTCTGATGATGGAGCTAGAAGGTGACCATAGGAACTCCGTCATAAAATGACATAACTCCATCGAGTTTGGGCTCGTACGATTCGTTTTGACGAGTACTTTGTCTCTAGATAGTATCCAGGGTCTGATGATGGAGCTGGAAGGTGGCCACAGTAACTCTGTAATGAAACGACTCAACCTTATCGAATTTGGAATTGTTTGTTTCGTCTTGAGGAGTACTTTGGTCCTAGATGATTTCCAGGGCCTGATGATGATGATTTATGTCCATTTCCGATATTTTACACATGCTATAATTGTATGCAAGCACACATTGAAAAAGTTATAATCATTTTATTTCTACTCATTATTCTTACAAAATAATTTCGATGTTTCACATCTGGTAGACGTCCCGCGACGTCTATTTTTTTTAATTTATCCATTTTGGAACAGCCATGAACATGAGTGAGAACACAGCCATCAACATGAGTGATAACACAGCCATGAACATGAGAACTCACGTTCATGGCTGTGTTCAGATATACACTGCGAGCACTGTCCATTGCTCATACTGGAGAAAAATCGTTGCGTTATGGACAGATACTGCCGCAGTATTCTAGGGATATATATGACGTCATAAATCGCCGCCATTTGTGTACTGTGAGCAACTCAGCACTGGCGTTTTCGAGGAAAGGCGCTCTCAGTGGTTTGATCACGTGATCAACAGCGTCTAGAAATTTAACAAATTGCACTATACATTAAACACAAAGTGAAAAATGTGAAATCGAAAATAACAGTCAGGAGCAAGATTCGAACCTGCATCTTCTGGATACCGTCCAGATGCTTTACCAATGCTAAGCATGTCAAATGCTAAAAATATATATAAAAATATCTAAATAAATTGCACTATGGAATATTATTATTGAATATTGTTATTCAAAGATCTTAACATGGAAATTTTTAAGAAATTGTGTTTATTGCTGTGTGATACCATAACTTTGTATGAAATTTAATGAAAGTAATGACAGATCAATATATTGGACTGCGCTCCGTTATAAACAGTAACCAGTATAGGTAACTATAAAGGAACGACTTTGCAGTATACTAAATTGACGTCACACCTTACAGTGCTCGCAGTGTATATCGGAACACACCCTAAATTAATACTTTTTTAGTCGGATTTATAAAAGTGCAGTAAAATTACAGATCCAGTGTTGTCAGTTTATGACTAAAATAAAAAAGTAACGAATGATTTCTATATGTTATATTACAAGTTTAGGATCATGTAAACTTCTACTGTAGTTATTGTTTTCGTATATAATATTTCTTTATAATGTGAATTGGCGTACTTGCCATGGGACTTAATTTGAACATTTAATTATTCGCTTTCACTGCTAGCATTGCTATACTCACTCTTACTTTAATTCCAAAAGTGTCTAATTGCAAGCGATATGCAGTCATTCCATTTAGCGGGAGTTGCTGCATTTGTTTTTTTTTAGAATAGGTTATCATTTTACTTTATGCAATTTAGAGGTTTTATTATTTTTGCGACATGCCCCATTACCTACTTACGCCCAAACTAGATCAATAGGGTTCAGCTCGCAGTGGTACAAGGGCAGTCTTATTAGAATAATTCTGTATGGTGCAGCCAAAAGTCAAATATCATTACCCGTCGTACTTGATGGGCCTCGTGGTGTAGGTAGTCGGTAGTATAACCGACTTCCGTGCACGAGGTCATAGGTTCGATTCCCACTCAGGACAATTGTGTGATGAACACAGATATTTGTACTACGTCTGGGTGCTTTCTATCTATTATATGTATGTATTTACAAAAAAAAGTAAAATAATAATGTAATAGTAATGTATACAAATAAGTACCTATTACATCCGTAATCTGGTACTCATATCACAAACTTTAAGCTCAGTTTGGGACCAGAGGACGTTATGTGAAAATATCTGTGAATATTATTATTATATTATTTCCAAAAAAAAGTAATATATGTATTAAATTTATCCGTACCAGATACCCATAGAGCTAGCGTTAAGCTTAGTTTGAGACCAGAGGACGTGTGAAAATGTCCGTGAATTTATGAATATTAAGTTTATTAAAATAATGAGTTTGCAGCCACTCTTGTACTTTTATTTTAGTCAAATGCATTATTGGCAAAATTTCAACTTTACGAGTGATTTGCGTTACCCATCACTACCACAATATTGGGCTTTAATTTTGGTAAAATAGTGTGCCCATTTTTTTGTGCAACCCATTTTAGAAAACATTCGGCATTCATTACTTCGTGGTGGACCTTGTTTCCTTGCTTGTCTATAAATAAGAAATGTAGACATTCGAGAAAGCCCTCATCATCTAAGCGGTGACTTATATTATGAGGCGTTTCCTATTGCAGTTGATTTTTTTAAGCACATAGTCAAGACCATTGAGTTATATGGTCAAGACGATTAAAAATGCTTGGCTCAATGACTCCAGGTTTGTCCAGGATTTTTTTATGTAGATTGACTCAACTATTACAGAAATGGATAACAATAACAACAAAGTGAGTAGGTAATGAAAAAAATAACAAGTAACAAAAAAACTAACATAATTAAACACAATAAAACTTATAAGTTTTGAGTGTTAATGTGTTAGGCGTGACTTGGGCGCGACAGCTTTTACTCCAATTTGCCAATTTGGTCTTGTGGTTATCCGATGAATTGATATGCTTTATTGTATTGAATCAATAGCTTATTACAATATCAAACAATGGCAGTATTCAACTAGACTATATTAATGTTTTACAAGACAAGCCCATAAAATATATGCCATCATACTTTGACGATTGCTCTGTCATTCCCAAAGAGTAGAATAATCTAAAAAAAGAGTCATTCCATTTTCAAAAACCCGCGGCGCAGTGTTGCCAATACCAATAATATGTCTAATTTATACAAAATATCTAATAGAGTAGAGTCGATAAAAAATATCTAATAGAGTATATATTCTGAAGAGCACGCTAACGAATGAAACAACCGTATACCTACTTGGAACACTTGGTTATTAGTGGCCTGCCGACCGTGCCTTAAGCCAATGCAATGCGCCTTCAATACACATTCCTTCCACCACAATTAATTTTGGGCAGTACGAATAGCATAGTGGTTGAGGGATATCAATTGCCTTTGGTTACAGGACTCCATATTTGTTTACATGTAAGAAAAATGGGACTATAGTACATAAAATCGTCAAAGTTTACTAAGAGCTTGCATTGTATCCATGCATTAGTACTGCGGATGCAATGCAAGATCGATTAAGAATCGAAGCTAACGACTGCAATCTCCAGAAGCGCCTGGATCTCGCAGTAAAGCTTTTCATCGAAAGAACCCGGCAAGAAACTCATAAACCATTTTTTAAATTGCTAATTTGTTACAGTGTTTACATTTTTATATCACTTCCACACTACCCTGTTCGTTGCCCTGAACTACGGGGTGTGCGGTTAAGAACAATTCTTACCATCTTAACAAAAAAAAAAGGTATTATAACTAAAGTATGACCAGACAAACTTTAAAAATGAGTGCGATATAGGCATGCATCCGACATATCAACGTATTTGAAATCCGTTTCTAAATCAGTTTTGGTTCGATATTCCAAAACTTAAAAACTGATTTCACAAAATCACCTTACAATGACAAACACCAAGCACAGATTGCTTATTCTGTAAATCGAAATCTAAAATCTGTGTGACTATAACGACGATTTCTATGAAATTCATAATTAAGTACCTATATGAAATTCGATAGTACATTTCTTCTTAACGTAGGTACTGGCTGACATCCGCACCATCTGTACTTGGGCTTTATAAACCGATCGGGACGGTTGTTTTGCTCGCTAATTTGGATTTATCCTTTAAATGACTTTCGAACTGGTCTTTGCTGGAAATGTCGGTGCCCAGGATATCTATACTCTATACTATCGGAAATTGGGAGAGTTCTCAGACTCCTTGGAATTGAGACACCAAGCACAACGAATGCTTTCTTCTTTGCAGTCAACACGCACGTGTAATTTTATCGTAGGGTTAAATAGATCGAAGCCGCCGGCGGGCCACTGAAGGAATGTAATATGGTTCCAGTGGCCCGCCAAAAAAGGCGGAGAGAAGGCACACGGCGGGTTTCTTTAGTGGGTGAGGGCCTCACACTACCCTGTTAGTAGCCCCGAACGACGGGGTGTGCGGTTAGGAACATTTTTTTCCCGCCTTAACTGTGTTAAGTCTTTAAGTCTCACGTAATAGGGGGCGAGCCTATTGCCGTCTACCAGGCACATTTTTCCACACTAGTTTTCGCGATAATAATCGCTATATGTAAACATGAAGATACTTTTGACTGTCGCAATAATGGTTTTAAGGCCCTGACAAGAATTAATTTAGTAGATCTACCACAGTCGGAATGTTCTGGTAATGTGAAGTGCATACAAATAGTTTTAAGTGGTGCACCAGCGTAACATACGCTCTTGTTATTGTCTATCTTAAGTCTTATTGCGTTGGAAAGTAGTATATTAAGTATGTACCTAAACGGCGACCACAACATATTTTTTATGAAGTAGTAACAGCCTTTCAAGGGCCAAGCTACTACCTGGAGTTGGTGTAGGTTCGGCATTTTCACTAAGCCCTACCATCAGCGCGGTTTTTTAGTTATGTATATTTGTCAAGTTGAGGTGTATGGGACTGTGAAGTGTGAAGGTATTATAGTTCGTCATGACAACAAAAAAAAACTATTAGTGCTATACCTACTATTAAAAAGCTGTAAAAGAGCTGTGTCTGTACATTTACGATATTTGAGAAAAAATTACTTTATTAGGCTATATAGGCGTGTCTAAACACAAAACATTATTTTACATTTTTGTCTGTTTGTTCGTTTGCGCATCACGCAAAAACTACTGAACGGATTTTGATGCAACTTTTTTTTTGGTAGCTCTTGGTTAGACTTAAAAACTGGTATCTATACATTTTATCCCGCTACTATCGGGAACCTGAGATATAACCTAAAAAGTAGCTTTTGGCTGGGCAGTCTTAAATAATTTAATTGCGTCACTAACCACAAACCAGTTTTCGTGATCTTAGTTAGAGAAGATCCTTTATATATATCGTATATTAAAATCAAAGTTATATAATTATAAATGAAGCATAGTGTAACATTGAAACATCAAATAGGTAAGTACTTAGCAAGGTCATGATAATAAATATTTTAGTTTCTTATAAGTACCTATAAATTATATTTCGTTATTTTTAAAGTTCTAGTAGTTATGGTGCTAAAATATTCATTGGTGAACCTTACCTATAGGAATAAATCTAGCTTTGATAGGTTCTTGTATTTTTTTTTAATTATTCATGATTCTTAGAGCGCTGTCGAAGTAAAATTGCCACATTACATATTGAAGAAGAAACACGGAACATGCATAGTTAAAATAATTGATTAGGCACTTAGTTATTCTACTAACATTTCACTTAGGCAGAACTTTTAAAATTACCATTTTATATTAGCGAGGGAACGATACCATTTGTTCTCAAGAAACTTTATATTAACCTTTTTTTTTAGTTAGGCCACAACGTACCTACCACAGACCCTGCTGTCCTGGGAGACAGCGGGGTAGTGTGGAGCTCTCACCCACTAAAAACCCACCGTGCACCCTCATCCGCCCGTACTCGGCGGACTAGACCACTGGTACCGCATATATTCACGTCAGTGGTAGCGGCTAGCCCTATGGGACTCCCTCTCTGAGCTTTATATTAACCTACCTCTATTACCCCGGCTGTACACACTCGTCTATTTGTCTCGCGAACCTCTCGTCCGCTCTCGTCACGTAGAGGTTTACACCATATACACACTCGTTGTATCAAGGAGGAGCACACCATATACACACTCGTATCAATTGAACTTCGGATGCCCGTCGCGATGGACGTGGAAAAAACTGTTGCGGCATTTTTTTATTATTAGTTATTGTAACTTTTTACTCATTTACGATAAAAAAAAATTAAACCATGGCGAAAAAGAACTTTTTAACTATTCAACGGGGATATAATATTTTTTTAACTCTTCAACGGGGATATCAAATTCGTTGCTTATCCGCAACTAAGCGTCGTGTAATAGTTGCTTATCCTTGTGCCTGACATTCTTAGGATTCCATAATAGTGCTTGCCTTTGGTAGGCTTCTAACAAAGTCCACATTTGTCGTTGTCGCACGGAGTAAGCACATCTTTACGTGAACGCAGTTGGCGAGCAACTAAACGAATGAGTGTGTACAGGCGCGCTCTTGTTTTCATCGCGAGACTCCCCGAAACCCTTTGACTTGTGCATAAAAATCCGACACGCTCCCGAGACATAGCGAGAGCCGCGAGACTAGACGAGGGTGCCATGTACACACTCGCCCTCGGCCTGTCTCGTTGTGTCTCGACGAGTGTGTACAGCCGCCTTTAGTATCGTACCTATCCACCCTTTCCTTGGAGTTGGCGACGTGCGAGTAATGCCTCTGTTGTCTCTAGCACAGTAGGCTACCGTAACAGCCCACCATTAGGTGAGCTGTATCTATGCTAGTTTGCCACCCGCGTAGTTCTTAGAACAAAGCGCTTCTTGCGACTCTCGTGGTAAAGAATGAGATTGTCAGAGCAAAATGCAAACGATTATTGTGGTCAGTTATTATTTATAGATTACAAGGATGGCAAAATTTACGACTTGCCTGGTGATAAGAAAACTTTAGAAAACCAAGGCTTGGACCAAATTGGTCCGTGAATAGAAGCGTCATTCGCGTGTTCTCTATCCCAGGAGAAGTGATCGGAATTGGAGGGGAAGGTGATGAGACGGTGGTTTTTATATAGGTACTTCCGGTTGAGCTGGATTTCCCGGTAGCTCCTTATACGTGCTCCTCGGGCGGGGTAATATTAAACCCATATTCTAAAACGTTTCCTCAACCTTTCCTCCACTCCAACTCAACTGAGTATCCTCAGTTGCCACATTACCTATCCTCGAGGAACATCTCAAAGAATTCTCGAAATTGGTATTCTTAGTTGAAAACTCGAGCAAAGCTCGAGGAACCTCGCATGAGGTTGAGTGTTGAGTCGAGGTAACTCGTCATTAATTACGTCATTGTAGATACAACCAAAGAGTAATACGTATAACCAGAAAGATACAACATTGTTTTGGGCAAAAATGCTTTGATTTTATATCCGTGGTCATTCAAAAGTTAACAGATGTTTGTCATTTGACATGTTTAAATAGGTACAAGGATCGCCACAAGGAGTAAAAGTCAGGTTCCTACATAGCAAAAAGTAATATGTACTTACTTATATCGTACTAGCTGACCCGGCAAACGTTGTTTTGCCATATAAATTATTATTTCTAGGTAATTTCTAGTGTAGACGAAAAACTGACTCATTGTAAGTGTGTAAGGATGTGGTATATGCGTGAAATAGTCATGGAGCGCTGAGAGAATATAAAAATAACAAACGCCAAACATTATTATTTTTAAGTTATTATAGGTTATTTCTTAAAATTACATATCACTAATTAATTACGACAGTAACACTAACAAACAATATCAGTCTCTTAATGCTATAGCGTGAACAATATTTTTTGTTAGCCCATCTTTAGTTAACATAGCGGTCGCCCGCGGCTCCACCCGCGTGGATGTCGGTTACCGCTGCAAAAAGCCTTCCCAGGAAAGACACGGTCAGCAAAATGATTCCCAGGTCAATTCACAGACACCGACACTAACATCGACGACGCAGTCATTATCCGCAGGTGGCATAGATTGTCTTTATGAGGATGTTAAAGTTGTTAATGAGGAAAATATTTAAATGTAATTAATACTAAGTTTTCACTTCTGCCGGCAGTCCCGGAGTGAAACCTGTTGTTTTAGGATAGATAACTAAAGCGATTATTGTAGAGCTTCTCTATAAACAACATTTGACGTTAAATTATTTTCAGGTAACAAAATATACTGATGGTCGGGAGCCCCGACCCGTGATAGGGCAACGTAAAGTTGCCCATTCGTAAAACATTCTTTTCGTAAATCAATTCCTACTAATTTGAATGTTTGGCCCTGGGATTTGTTTATCGTTAGTGCGAAAGAAATTTTTACTGGAAATTGGAGCCTTTTGAATCATGGGTATTCTTGGTATATGAGCTAATTCACCAGCTGCAGGGCCGGTGATAATCTTCGCTACTATTAAATTATCTTTTAGCTCCTTTATAAGAAGTCTCGTGCCATTACACATGTTGGGGGAGGGGCTTAAATTTCTGAGAATCATTATCGGCGTGCCAACTTTTAACGACAGTTCATGAGGTGGTAGTCCAGCGGGGTTCAGAGAATTTAAAAATTCCTGGGGGTAGTGCACTGCGTCCTCGATGTTAGTGACGGTGTCTATGGATTTATAGCACTTTACTTCACCCGGTACTTTCTGCATAATTAAATTGTTTATTTCGTTGACTGTTTCATTCCTGGGAGAAACTATTTCTCTACAACACAGCCAACGAAAATCATTTTGATGTAAGTTTTCGATGTCAGGATATATAGCATCTATCAGACTATCTAAATTATGGACTATTTGGCCTAGAGACTCATCCAAAGTAACAGCATAATCGGTGCCCAAATTTAGAGATGGAAAAATTCCTTCTCCAAGTTTCAGCAGCTGTTGTGGAAAATTGTTATGCGTATTTCCATGTAGATGAGCTCTCATATTGGTGCGCAAATTCAAATGTTGAACAGATGTCCAAAGTTGAGACGATTTAAAACATGCCTTCATAATATCTGCTCGCGTACCTCTGTTGACGACTGGAAGCGTTTGTCGGAAATCTCCAGCAAATACAAAAGTGATACCACCCATGACATTAGCAGAGCTTCGGAGGTCTTTTAAAGTACGGTCTACGGCCTCCACTCATGGTGCATTCATCCCATATTACCAACGACGCGTCTTGCAGTAACTTACCAAGAGGCCCATTTTTCCGAATAGAGGACGTAGACCGTTGATCTAAAGATACGGATAGCGGGAGTTTAAACGTAGAGTGAGCAGTTTTTCCTTCGTTCAAGAGAGTTGCAGCAATTCCTGACGAAGCAACTGCAATCGCTATCTTCCCTGATTGCCGTATCTTAGCAAGTAACAAATTTGCGAGAAAAGTCTTTCCGGTACACGCTATCCACAATAGTCTCATAAGCATGTCTTTGATCTGGTACTAATTTTGGCACATTGTCATTTACAAACGCTGTTAAATCATTTCTGTTATATGTTGTATCATTGTGTCAATAGTATTATTCTGGGTACGAACGGGAGAAGGTAATCCAAAATCACTTAAATTTTTGTCGTTTAATTCTAGTAGTTTGTTTTCTATTTCAATTAATCCTTCATTATAAATGACTTCAGTGAAGGGTAGTGTTATCCTGATTTTGTTGTCTGATACGATGTCTAATATCTTCACAGAACTGATCTTTGAAAGTATCACATAACCTCAATGGTTCCGATGGTTGAAAAATAAAAGTATACCGTAGACTCTACATAAAGCGGCATCTTTTTTTATCTCCGGATGTCCAACTACATCTTCACCACGCCTCCTTCTAGTGAATTTATTATTTGCCCATGTATAGTATTGCGGGACTTCATGATACAGAAGAGTTTTCGCGAATTCATCTTCATTACAGAGAGCAAAAAATGCCAGTATTGCGTGGGTTTTGGACAACTTGATGAGCTGTCCCTAGTGTAAAATACACCCTTTGACCGTTCTCTAGATGACCGGCCAAATGCACTACAGTAGGATGCCGGTCGTGAATGGGAAATTCAAATAAGCGCCAGACAGCTTCAGATGTGCTTATGTACCTGCCATTTAAATAGTTTTTGACCTCATCGTGTGGGTTTCTAAGGCTAAAAGTTGTATGATCTGAACCTTTATTTATATACTTACATATATATTTAATGGCTTGGACAGAGTGGCAATACTCCACGTTTATATGAGCGTTAAAAGTCTTACATAGTAGCGGGGAGTATGGAACAATCCACCTATTATCTATCGTCACCATGTTGCCCCTGATTTGTAGCGTAGTGCTCCGACCGCCATTTCCTGTATCGCGCCTACGATAAACTGCATACCCATCCTCTCCGGTCTGGGTATCGTTCATGAAACGGCGAGGGTATTTTTTTGTGCAGACACCGTTCTTCATGCATGGTGCAGCTAAATTATGTTCTCCGCAGGGTCCATGTACCATATTTTTAGTTATAATGTCGTGTAGTACCGGATCAATTTCTTGATCGGGTAGCTCCGCAACTATGACACTGTCGATCTCATCTGGTTGTATTTTAGTTTCTAGCCAGAACAGCAAATGACAATGAGGTAAGCCGTGCTTTTGCCACTCCACACTTGCCATATATAACATTTTACTTTACCGAATATCTGTTCTTTGACAAATAATTTGATGAATTTCTTCATCTTTAAATGAAATACACGTAAAATCATGTCATGAAGGTTGAAAGACCGTTGTCCTGGTAGCAGCTCCGCCTTAATTTCAGGCCATTCGGGGTTACATGTAAAAGTGACAAATAAGTCAGGTCTACCATAATTTCGGACGTACGTGATCGCGTCCTGCGTTTTCTCGTGCATGAACGCGGAGAACTTGTAAATGACGATGGCAATATGACATGTTGACGGATATTTGATGGATCAACATTTGCGTCATGATTTAAGGCATCTTTGAGATGAATGTAGTCATCAGCCCTCAGTCTTTGTTGATTCCGAGAAATATAATTTAATCTTTCCGATATCATTTTCGCCATCGCGTCAACACAATATTGACTAAATAAGTCTCTGTAATAATGTAACGGATTAAAAGAGTTAGTTCTAAACATTAATCTAAATGCATAAAATTGTATACACGAAACAGTTTTATTACGCGCAGAACCCTGCTGAGGGATAGTCAAATAATAACCGTCTTCTCCTGTCACAAACATTATAGGATACTGTAGTGGATCATAGGACCGATGTAGCTCAGAAACTCTTTTGAGCTGTCCGTCTCTACCGTGTAAGACTATATCCCTGGGACCTTTGTTTTCATCGACCAAGAGAACGGCTACCTCGTTTACAGTAGAAGCATTATATTGGCCTCTGTGTACTGTCTGTGGAGTGCGATCTGAATGAATAATTAACTTTAAATTATCTGAGGAGTTGAGTTCTAAGTTTTGTTTAAAACTTCGTATATACACGTTATGATTATTCAGAGCGGTCTGTAATTCGCGAATTAAATCCATTTTTAAGGTTGGTGCGGTTGGTGCTTGATAGCAATGATAACTGGTCTACATCCGAAATAAAATTTATTTGCAAGAACTGTGGGTTTTGGCCTGATGGTGGTAAAAGGCTACCAATGAGATGATACACCTGTCCTTCAATTTTAAAAGTGGGCATAAAATTACCTTCCCTGATTTCTTTTGCGCCAAAAGAAGTCATTTGAAAAAGACTATTTACTTATATTTGTTAAAAAATGACCAGATAATGGATGGTTGATTTTTTATTGGTTGTGGCGGCTCCTGAAGTTTAGGAAGACAAACTTTACCTGAAGCACAGCACATACCATTAGGTTCATCCGCCCATTTCTTGGCAGAGCAGTTAGAACAGATCTTATTCATGACTCCGATTTGGACGGACGCTTGTTGTGCATAATCAACCTGCGGATCATATCTGAAAGCCAGTCTGTTGCTGCTAGCTAAAATTCGATGGCGAACTCTATTTGTGGACATCTGCTGTCTCTCTGCCTGAGCTCTAAGTCGCTGCAAACGCTCGACACTCGACTCTCTTTCGCACAACAGAGAGGTCCTTATATTTTGTTCATGAAGACGTCGGGAACGCTCCAGCCCCGACTCTCGTGCACATAACTCAGAGGTTCTCAGATTTTGTTGTGCAAGGCGTTGCGAACGTTCGACACTCGACTCTCGTGCGCGTACCTGAGAGTTTCTCTGATTTTGTTCAGCAAGGCGTTGTAAACGTTCAGGTGAAGATTCTCCCATACGACGTATTCTTGCTGCCCGTGCTTGAGAACTATGTTTAGAAAGTTGAGACCTGGCTCTCTTAGGCATTTTCAAATGTTTAAGAAAATGCTAATGCTAATATTCTAGCTCTGAAAAGAACTGTTGTTTAGCCCTGAAAAGAACTGTTGTTTAGCCCTGAAAAGAACTGTTGGTTAGCCCTGAAAAGAACTGTTGGTTACCTCTGAAAAAAACTGTTGGTTAGCCCTGAAAAGAACTGTTGATTACTTCTGAGAAGAACTTTTGCGTAGGTGTAGTTTTAAGAAAGAAATCTAAAAAATATCGCACGAGAATTATTAGACTTCGCGCACGACCGCTGCGTCGGGAGCCGACCTCGCGTCTGAGCCGCGCGGGTACCTTACTCATTGATCTAAACTCCCCTCCCGCATGCGCACCCCCGCCTTGGTGACGCTCACTTCGTAACGGGCCGTGCAGCAGAAATCGTAATATTTTCTTCAAAACCAAATGTCCAATTTTGATCATTCAAAGACCAAATATTATCTACATAAACTGTACTTAATGATGAAATAATTTATTTTAATAAGGATTAATAGCATGAGTAAAATAAATGCGTTTAAATGTAGTCCAAAAAAAAATCAAGATTTTTAAATAAAAAAATGGTTGTTGGGCCTCACTCGACATAGATAGTGTGCCGCGGACTTTTTGTAGATATTTATAAGATCTACAATTAATTAGAACATTTTATGGTTCTATCTTTTATAGTTTAGGCAGCGTACGCAAAATAAGTAACTTATCTGGTAGATTTTTACACCTTGTGTCCGAAAAAACCCAAATATCTTACGGAACCCTATTTTTTTTGCAAAATATAATTTTGCTATGTTACTTGTGGATAATGTAGCTTTCAAATGGTGAAAGAATTTTTAAAAACGGTCTTGTAGTTTTTGAGCCTATTCATTACAACCAAACAAACAAAGTTTTCCTCTTTATAATATTATTAGTGTAGATTAGTGTAGATAACCAGGACGTACCTACATAGCCTCGTCGCGTCAACATATTTTTTTTGCTGGGTGTGTTTTTGTAGCTCATAGCTAGTAGGTATAAATTTTTAAGATATTATTTATTTTGTGATATGTCCCCATCCATCCATGCATCAGCCTTTTAAAGTCCACTGCTGGACATAAGCCTCCCCAAGAATGGGGGATAGTGCCGCTTGGCAGGCGGGTTGGCGATCGCAGTGGATGTTGTTAATACGCGAAGGAGTGCTGCTGCCCACTCCCTCGGTATTCCCTCAGTCGGTTTTTACGACTCCCATGGGTGGAGTGGGGTGGGACAATTCTAAAGCTGGCCCCACACGGCAAATTGTTGTTGTAATGTCTGGAAGAGAAATATTCAGTGAGTCGGTAAAGTTATGCCTACAAGAACTCATAATTAAATATAAAATAAATTCGACGAATACATTAGCCGCCGGTAATTCTGCTGGAAAAAAAATAGCTTACGTCTTTGGAATTCTACGGTATCGTAAAACTCAGTTGGGTTTTCAGCATCTCGCAAGTAACATCTTATGAGATAATCATACGGATTGTCACAAAGCTAGTTCAAAAACCGCTGGAAATCCATTTTAAACACTAGAAAACAATATTCACATGAAATAATGAGCTTCAGTAAATTGTTTATAGAACAAAAACTTCCTTGAGAATTCCTTAAGGTTGGTCCCGACGTACCTTAAGATTGACAGTTGTTTCCTCACCTCGAGTGAGGAAAGGCGTCGAGTGGAGGAGATTTTTTGCAACTAAGAATACCAATCTCTTTGAGTGCGCTTGAGTGGAGTCGAGAAATTTTCGAGGAACCGTCTTAGAATATGGGTGTTAATCTGGCCTTTTTGAATTTTAAAATAACCAAATCTCAGACGCCCTGAGATTTGGTTATTTTAAAATTTAAATTCAAATATTCTTTATTTCATAGGCCTATTATATAGCATTAAAGGAACTACCATGAAATTTGCAGCCAAGATAACACACGTTATAAGTTTTTTTTCAACTCCCTGAACTAACGAATAATCCTTGTATCGCAGGGGAATTTACAAACATAGGAACAATTTCACGGACACAAATACTACCAGACTCAGAACAATCATTTGTGGATCACACAAAGAGTTGTCCTGTGTGGGAATCGAACCCACAACACTCGGGCCAGCCTCCTGCTGGTATCTAAACCACTCCACCTTCTGTGTAGTCAAAAGTTTGAAGAGCACTTTCCCTCCTAACTGTACCAATCACATCGCCATGTCTATCTGCTTTGATCTAACCTCTCTAAGCGTCCTTGAGTTGTCTGTAACACGTCCAAATTATCTTAACATTGCTTTCTCATTCTTTACAACTACATATTTTTTATTTAATTTGTTCTAATAGCCAACATTAATTATTCTACTTTTCAAGTTTAGGTAAAGCGACTTATTCACACGGGCCATAGTAATTATGTTTTCACTTCAGTAGCTCAAACATGTAGGTTTTGCTGCCTGAAATCAGTGAGCAAAATGCGATTTTGCTCACTGAGTGAGACAAAGTAACTTTATAATTTCTTTTTGAGATAGCCGCGAATATCTTATATTCAGCCTTGGGTTAATTATATAATTCGAAACATTCACACTCTATCTCTTTCCCACCATTAGAAAGAGAGAGTGACAAAGACTAGCCCTTTCGAGGTTCCGATTTTGAATTCGACCTCAAAGCCAAACTCGTTCGGAATTTCGTACTAACTAAAGAAATTTTGCAAAAAAGATAATTATGTCTTTTAATATAATTTATTAAATTTTCAACTTATTGTTGTATTTAAACGAAAATAAGTGTTTACTGCAAATAAAACTGATATTTATACTGTAAATATTTAATTCTAGTTTCAAAAATATTATTAACTATAACGATGCCAAATAAATCTGTTACTTTTAATTTGCAGATTTGTAGTAATTTTACTTTTAACTTTTAAAATGTTCCATTTTATTGAATTGGTACCTCTACTTAAAATGTTAATTATTTTGGAGGATTTTGCTCTCTTGTTGCACAAATAGCTATTATTTCTTTATTGTTACTGTGAAAAATATAATTGTATAATACTAAACAATGGCAGAGGTGTCAATGCACGCTCTTTGAACTTGACTCTAAGATTATTTGTTATACTATATTGTTATACTGTTTGTTATACTCACGGAGTACAGAAAAAGAGTAGGTACTCTGTACTCTGTGGCTATAAGAGGTGATCCATTTCGAGGTTCCCTACTTTTTTAAAGAAAAAAACAGAAAATTCTAAATTAATGGAGAATGTTTATTATCATTTGAAAGAACATTCTTTGGCATTTATTTTTTGAAGATTATGTCTATCAAATGTTGGCCGTTGTTACGTCGCAGATGGTCCATCCGTTGAGTCCAATTTTCGATGACTCGTTCGAGCATGTTGAGGATCCTACACTAATGCCTCGTATTCACATTGCAGTTTTTATCACATTTACTTTAAACAAATGTTTAAAAATTGCTAGAAGAAAATAGTTGTTTATAAAAAGAATATATCGTAACCTTGTATAAAATATAATGTTATAATTTTATGTTTTGTTTTCATTGTTATTTTTTTATAAGTGGCCTACAATCACTTCTGATTTTTCCCTGTGCTTTAAATGGTAACTGGTTTTAAAGGACTTTGAACATTGTAGGAAATATTTATATATATTTTTAGCATTTGACATGCTTAGCACTATACATTAAACACTTTGTGTTTATTGTAGGAAAATTATTTTATGTACCGTGGTTGGTGTGTATAAATCCATCTTCGGCGTATTGAAGTAATATCAAACTGTCACAGTGGTATACAGGTGGGAGAGACGGCACGCGGTAGGTTATGGTAGTGGTTGAGGGCCCCACGCCACTCTGCTAGTTCCCCAGAACGACTAAACGAGTAAACCGTTTAAAATTAGCGAATTTAAAAAGTGGCCCATGAGTCTTATCATGAAAGGCTTTATACTACGGAATCTGGCCGCTTTCGGCGATTGCAAACGCCATTTTGTTGTTGCGGATGCACTTGGCTCAGGCGTTCGTGTTAATTATTATTAGTGAATTCTTGACGATTTTAAGTGCTATAGGTCTATGAAATAAAGATATTTTTGAATTTGAAACTTGTTCGACAATGGTGTAGGTACATTTTTTTTTTGTTTTTTTTTATTGCTTGTAGTGGTAGACGAGCCACGGCCTATCTGATGGTAAATGGTAACCGTCGCTTATGGACTCAACTATACTGAGAGACCTGAGAGTATTGTCAAGCCACTGCTCACCATTTCATTTCACCGATATGAAATGAAAGAATAAACGGCTATCTCCTGCTACAGCCAAAACGCAACGATGTGCTTCGTGGCTGGTCACACGGGAGATGGTGGTACCAACCCGCTCGGGCCCGCTACCAAGTGAATACTCCCACTTGGTACGCAGCCCTACCACCAGTCATGCAATGGATGATAAATGTTTACTTCCCATAGTCGCCTCATACGACACCCGTGGGAAAGAATGGGGTGGTGACACTTGTATTCTTAGTCCGTCACCACACGGAAAAAAAACCTCAACTAAAAAAAGTTGTATATATTTAATTTTGAGTATCTACCTTTATAGCTTTTGACGATTGCAATTGTATTATTGATATAGCTTTGTGTTGCTGATGTACTTCTTCAGGCGCTAGCGTGCTTACAAGTATATTATATAGTACATAAACGTTGACTGAAAGTTCTTGCTTATATACGAAGTAGTCCGCAGATTTTATTTTTATTTATTTACTTGCCCGCAGCTTCGCTGCAGCCTAAAGGTAGTTTTTGGGTTATATCTCAGGTTCCCGATACAGTAGCGGGATAAAATATATACCCGTTTTTAAGTTTATTAAGAGCTATCAAATACAAAAAAGTTGCAAAATCCGTTCAGTAGCTTTTGCGTGATGTGCTAACGAATAAACAGTCAAACCAACAAAAAAACTAGAAAAGATTGTTCTGTCTTCAGACAGAAAAAAATACTATATTGGGCTATATAGTGATGCGCTGAACGTCTCCCGCTACCATGGAGGGGGTATAATCATTCAGACACCTAAACTCTACATCGACTTAAATTTCAAAATTTTACTAACGCCTTCTAGTGACATTAGACATAGTTACTTTATCGAACAAGGTATTTAAAAACACAACTGTGACAAGTTTTGCAGTTACGAATTTAATAATTACTTTATTTATTAATGATGCCAAAGAATTATAACTTCTCACGCGCGTACATAAGTACACGCATTTTAATTTTTTTTATCTCTCCTGGATATAATGATCTCTAGACAGTATGTAGCTTACGGCGGCCGGTATCAACAGACACTAGTTCATGTGCACGAGTGTCTGCTCAAATATAAGTGCAGTCTCTGTTCCCTCAGTCTTATAGTCCGATGGGATGGCATTCCGACACCACCGGAGAGAGACTCAGGACCTACGGCAAGAGCAGTAAGCACCACCAGCTTCCTAGCTCCG
Organism: Leucoma salicis; assembly: GCA_948253155.1. Lineage (NCBI taxonomy): Eukaryota > Metazoa > Arthropoda > Insecta > Lepidoptera > Erebidae > Leucoma > Leucoma salicis. The sequence continues at coordinate 17,167,777 of OX411820.1, read as the reverse complement.
AGCTGTTGAGAATTTTCGACCAAAAAACACAATAACTTCTTGTTAGCTTTTTTTCACGCGTGGAATTCGTTTATGGACCGTCCACCGGGCTGAAGGAGGGGTTATGCTGAACTCCCAGTGGAACTGGTCTAAGCCACGCATAAGTTCCTCCACCCTTAGCAGGTCTGGGCCCCCATTCCTAGTGGCCCCATTTGTTTTGGAGGACCAAGCCCTCCCTCATCGAAAGGATCCTTCTTGTTACCACCACCACCTGGGTAATATTAATTTTTCAGTCATTGATGTAATGATGCCAGTTGGCATAGGCTATCAGCTAATATCTTTAAAGGCCGCGTGGGGCCGGCTTTAGAATTGTCCCACCCCTCTCCACCCATGAGAGTCGTAAGAGCCGACTGAGGGATTACCGGAGGAGTGGGCAGCAGCATTATTGAGTATTAACAACATCCACTGCGATCGCCAACCTGCCTGCCAAGCGTGGCGACTATGGCACTTTTCCCCCATATGGGCGCACAGGATCGCTCGTTGTGGCGTTCTCTTGGGGAGGCCTATGTCCAGCAGTGGATGTCGAAAGGCTGATGGATGGGCGGATCTTTAAAAGGCATTTTTATCGTAGGTTAGAATTTTTTTCTAAGTAGGTATAGTGCATTAGATTAATTCAATGTTTCATTGTGTATAGTTCGGATTAATTAAAATAGGGATATGTCGGGAAACACAATCTTGGTCATAAAAGCACCCGACCACTTTCACTTTTTGAAAGTGTACCTGCTAAGTACCTACCTACCTACAACATCATGCGGACGTTTAAATGGCATTGATACTTAAACTAAAAATATGTAGATGTAGACCCACGGCTCACCATTCTTTTTTGGGTTTTGGAGATAATACTTAGTTAGGTATTATTATAACGAAAATTGGCGGATTGGATAGATGGTTAGATTAAATAAACCTGTAGTGTGTACCTAGGTATGTATATTAAAGATATTTGACAAAATAGGTATTGTATTTACTGTAAGTATACCTACGTCAAATATGTATGTATGTATGAAATGAAAAAACAAATGAAAGAATAAACGGCTATCTTCTGCTACAGCCAAAACACACTGACGTGCTTCATGACCGGTCACACAGAAGACGGTGGTACCAACCCGTTCAGCCCGATATCAAGTGAGTACTCTCACTTGGTACCCAGCCCTACCACCAGTAATGCAATAGGTGATAATTGCTTACCTCCCTTAGTCGCCTTGTACGACACCCGTGGGAAAGAATGGGGTGGAGACACTTATACTTTTAGTCTGTCACAACACGGACAATATAGGTATCTCTTTCAGCTAATATCCAGAATAGCTGGATCGATTGGACCGGACTTTCACTAGCAGATAGCTGAAGTTCTAAGGAGTAACTTAGAAAGAAAGAAAGAAACTACATTTCACGTATACAAAGTCGCGGGTAGCAGCAGCCTAACATAGACTAGACCACAAAGTGCGAAAATGTGAAATAAAATGATAACCACTCAACCGCGCTGGTGGCCATCATTTTCTCTTTCACATTTGCGCAATTTGTGTTCAGGTAAGTGGCCGAGCATGTAAAGCAATTAAAATATTTATCTCACTTACAATCTATTTAGACAACAAAGCGCTCACAATACTATCGTGTTGGTGTTGTATCTTTGGCGTCCTTACACATAATAATATCCTTCGTCTAAGTAATAATTAATAACTTATCTACCTACGTCATAGAATAGAAACACTATTGTCTTATCAAATTCTCAGCTGCGGCATGCGTGTATCCATTATATGTATATATTATAATTTAGATTTCATTTTCATAAGTGTTTCTTATCTTCACACGGTGATCACATGAGTAAAGAAATGGTTCCGTTCCTTTACTCATGTGCGCTGATGTCATGAATAGATCTTCGATCAACATTGTTGATCGAAAGAAATAGATGTAAGACACTCTTATTTTAGTAAATATTTTTATAAATATCGAGTCTTCTCCGAGATGTATCTCCGAATAATTATGAAACGGAAATATTATGACGTTTATACGTTTTACAACACTTGGGTGCGAAAATTAGCACATCAGAACTAACAAATAGGTAAGTATAGGTATATAATGTATCTTTTAACAGGTCTAAGGGCATAATTTTAATTTTATACAACTTTAAACAAGAAGTGCGTTCTCACGTTTTTTTTTCATAGATAAAAATACTGTTAAATTATGGCTACATGTAAAAAAAGATCTAATGACATTTTGTTCCAAGGCCACAAACAATACACATCTCCTATTATATGACTACTTATAACATAATATCCGAAAAAAATCCCGGATCAGGCAAAACCTATTAGATTTTTTTTATACTAGGTGGGTGGCAACCAAGCTTACGGCCCACATGACGGTAAGCGATTACCGTAGCCTATAGGCGCTCCAACTCTCCAAGGGATAGGAGGGGGACAGGAAGAATAATAAAGAGAGAATAGGTAGGATACTAAGGAGAGGATAAGAAGGATAATAAGGAGAGGATAGGGAGGGGGTTTGTGCCTCCGGCGCTCTCACTCTACTTACCGTTGTTTCACGCTAATCTTCTGTGAGAGGCTAGTACTGCATACATGTAGTCTGGACCCCATGAAATACATAATTATCATCATCATCATCAGCCTTTTAATGTCCACTGCTGGACATAGGCCTCCCAAAGAATGGGGGATAGTGCCGTAATCGCCACGCTTGGCAGGCGGGTTGGCGATTGCAGTGGATGTTGTTAATACTCGAAGGAGTGCTGCTGCCCACTTTCCCGGTATTCCCTCAGTCGGCTCTTACGACTCCCATGGGTGGAGAGGGGTGGGACAATTCTAAAGCCGGCCCCACACGGCTTAAAAATGAAATACATAAGGCTGCTTTTTATTGTGGAAAAAGTAATGGTTTCTGTGGTATGGTTATTTTTATATCGAGATAATTGTCCCACAGAGCGAAGTACTCGCACTCGTATTTATACTCTGAACTCCACACAGACGACGTCGCACGCAGAATCTAGTATAAAATATTATTAAGGATTGTTGTATTACCAAGATGGGTAGGTAGGTACATACTACAATGCTCATGGTCAGTAACTATTTGAGTCACATGCCACTTGTGCGCAGTACTTGTTATGTAACAAGTGGCCGGGTTGTTAGTTTACTAAAGATTGAGCGACATTCTCAGCTAGATTTTGTATTTAGAGTATATTCTATACACGCAAATATCAATATTTTATACTGTGTGGAATTTTGAATATTACAAAAATTTGTTTTTTTTTTATTACGAGTACTAAACTGACTATCGATAATTTCTTTATACCGGGTGTAAAATTGTAAATGACATATCGATAACTCCGGGCAAAGATGTCACCATGTAACTGTAATACTAGGTATGCCCCATACAATTTTCGTCGATAACGAGTGGTTACAAAGTTCGTAATTTTTGAGCCGCCATCGAATCATTAACAACGCGACTAAAAAACATGACGAAGGTTTCAAACCATTGTATTTTTAGAGTACTTATATCGGTGATTAACGTGTTTATTACCTAAAATCGAATTTAGATAGAACATTATGTCGATTTTATCTCGCATCATTGTCTAGCATTCAATTTAGAAAAAAAAACGAAAAAGAAATTGCAATTTTCATAAAAATACCAATACAAATTTCCATCACCTGGGGTTTAGAATCGAGTACTGAACTATAGTATCAATTTATCGGTACGATACCATTTACACCTTATATAGTTAAATTGCTTTTCATTTAGAGTATTTAAAAAAAACTTATATTAGCTTGACTTATTAAAATGTCATAAAATCTTGGAAGTAAATTTTAAACTTATTTTTCGTTAAGGTGGGAAATAACCCTAACGGCACACCCCATCGCTCGGGGCAACGAACAAAGGCCCTCACCCACTAAGTAAACCCGCCGTGTGTCGTCTCCCTCTTATTTCAGTGGTTGTCAATTTTAACCTACTTACTTCTATGTCATATCGTAATGAACGTATACATAGTCTAGATGACAATGTTAATTTGGTGGTAAAGGCAGGAGGTACGAGTAGATAGGACAATTCTTCTGGCTACTAATATACCCCTCGAGGTTGAAGTTTATAAAGAGTCCAACAAATTGGGTTTGGTAACGAGGGTTTGATGATGGAGCCAGGAGATGGATAATGGAATTCTTCAGTGACCAATAGTAAAGCTGTCGAGTTTGTGGCTTTTACTTTGTAATACTATAAGGAGTAAGTACTATTTAAACAGTGTTCGTTTGTCCGTGTGGTGACGGACTAAGAATACAAGTGTCACCACCCCATTCTTGCCCACGGGTGCCGTACGAGGCGACTAAGGCAAGTAAACAATTATTACCCATTGCATTACAGGTGGTAGAGCTGGGTACCTAGTGGGTGTACTCATTTGCTATCGGGCCCGAACGGGTTGGTACCACCATCTCCCGTGTGACCAGCCATGAAGCACATCAGTGTGCTTTGGTTGTAGCAGGCGATAGCCGTTTATTCTTTTATTTCATACCTGTGAAATGATATGGTGAGCAGCCGCTAGTCAATACTCCCGGTATAGTTGTGTCCATGAGCGACGGTTACCATTTACCAACAGGTGGGCCGTGGCTCGTCTGTCACCATACGCAATAAAAAACATTAGGGTGTATACCTACTTATTAGTTTATTTTTTAAACCAGATAAAATGCAAACGCGTTTTATTGTTACTTTCGTTGTTTTTGACGGGCCTCGTGGCGTAGTCGGTAGTGTAACCGACTTCCGTGCACGAGGTCGTGGGTTCGATTCCCACTCAGGACAATTATTTGTGTGATGAACACAGATATTTGTACTGCGTCTGGGTGTTTTCTATCTATTAGTATGTATGTATTTACAAAAAAAAATAGTATATGTATTAGGTATAGGTATACTTAATCTGGTACCTATAGCACAAGCGTTAAGCTTAGTTTGGGACCAGAGGACGTTGTGTGAAGTATGTCTGTGAACATTATTTATATTTATTTATTTATTTTTGTTATTATTATTTTATTTTGGTTAACATTAAGGATCTTCTGTAGATATCAAAGTGAAAGTAAATCATTTCAAGAGTCAAGTTATTGGTTTCATATAGTTGTAGGTACCTAGTGTGAAATTGTAGTTAATTAACGAAGCATTTTGATTGAAAAAGTCATTATTATAGATGATACAGTATTGTATAACTTCTGTAAATTGTTATTGAAATTAGAATACTCGGAATAAAAGGTTATTTAGTTGTCGTTACTGGTTTTAATACTGTTTTAATATTCTCATGGGATGTAGTTTCCCTCTTGACAATAATAATTTGGAGTCGTCGATAAGCAATAATGGCTTCGATTTAAATTTTAAATGTATATCTACATTATCTACGTCTATAATATTCATTTAAAAGACGGAAACTTGACGGAAATTATTTACATATTTTTTGCATATCTAACACCGGGAAGCGCGAAGTTTATTTTGTTTTAATACTCTTTACTTATCCATACTTCCTTACTTTTAATATTATAAGTGCGAAAGTGAGTTTGTTTGTATATTTATTTGTTTATTACGCTTATACGCTGTAGCTACTGAACCAATCGTCACGAAATGTTGCAAGTCTGGTGCCCTTTCTTCCCTCCCGGCTCTTTTCTTCCTAATTTTTTTCCTTTTGCTTCATTCCGGATAAATCTTTCCGCCGCTCCAACGACTTCAGACCAACTGTGATACGGGGAGCATCGACAATTCTAATAGCACGCTTTTGTAGGGAGTCAAGTGGGTAAAGTTGGTACTTAGTCGCACCTGCCCACAGATATGACCTGGACTCCATATGAGGGCGGACTTATATTTTATATAATACAAGTCGCCTTATTATTGTGCTTTGTCGTAAAAAGGAAAATTCTCAGAAGTAGCCCGGAGTTTGGAAATGTGCCCGATAGACGGCAATAGGCATATTACGTGGGATTTAAACATAGCCGGCGAATCGTGGGTGTGTAATACACCTCTGCCTACGCCTTCGAGGAATACAGGCGTGATGCTATGTTTATGCCTTTGTGTAAAGTACCGCTTGGCTCTCTTCAGGACGACCAGTTTTTTACTCGCCAATTTCGCTTTATCCTCCAAATAACTCGGGCACTGGACTTTGCTAGATATCGAGGATCCTAATGCTCACGGAGACCGGGAGAGTTACGTCTTGGAACAGGGGCGCCACTATAAAAGCGTCCTTCTTTGTAGTGAACGCGTAAACCTTTGTCTTTGTAGGGTTGAATAGAAACAAGTTCCTTTCGCCCCATTCCGTGGCCCGCCCTAGAGAGTGCTCGACGTCAGACACAAGTTGGGGCCGTCTCTCCTACAGCATGTTCTGAGGGATTTTACGATGACATCAGCCATACAGTCATCCGCGTACTTTCTATCGAGAACAAGTCATTGATATGCAGCATTCTGCAGCACTTGGGAGAGCACCGAGCCTTGTGGTATGCCAGCATTAACCCCATGGTAGCAGCCGTCTACTACAACTGTGATGCTCCGACCATGCAGGAAGCTGGCGATCTATTTGCAGAGCTCCTTGGGGACTCCATAGGATGGTTACTTCGATAGAATGACCCCATCCCCAGACTGTCAAATGCGTTCTCTATGTCCAGGCTGAATGACAGAACTTCCGATAAAATACCTAATTTTAAAATATCGTATTTGCTAGCAACAGGTAGTACAGGTATATTATTATATTTTTCATAATAATTAAACTAAGGTAAACTAGATCTTTTGCAGTTACTTAATTTACTGGAACAAGGTTAACAATATATTCTGCAAATACTTACATTATATTAAATGTGTACCTATTTATACACTGGCGACGGGGTTCGGCCTTACGCGGCCATTTTGCATACGGCTCCGGCGTGGCGTACAATTTTACAAAAATTATGCATTTAGAAATTTTGTATGCACGACTATACTAAACACATTCCTTATTTTTTTTTGTTAAGCACTTAGCGCTTGTGTAGTTCGCCAACCTGTTATAGGTGTGATAGGCCATAGGGCCTAAACCCCTTTCACTTTGAGAGAAAATTGCAGATGTCCGTGCTGAGTGGGGGTTAACAGGTTCATAAAAGTACCTTTGTAGTCTCGGTGAAATAAAACTTCGTGAGAAAACCTGTATTTCCGAGATATTGTCTTATGAGATTAAAAATATTATTGTATAAGTCATTGATGAGTTATATGTACTACGTAATGAAAATGGTGTAAGTAGTCTTTCCTGAGTATTTCACATATAATATAGAACGTATTTGTATGATGGCAGCTTTAATATTATATTTTTTTTATATACTACGTGGGTGGCAAACAAGCATACGGCCCACCTGATGGTAAGCGGTTACCGTAGCTTATAGACGCTAGCAACACCAACACCAAAGGCATCACTCGCGCGTCGCCATCTCCAAGGGAATAAGGAGAATGCTCTCATTATTATTCTTAGGTAGGACACTAAGGCTGGCCGTTGGGGCCGGCACCAAGAATAGCTCCACCCCATCCCTTCCTATGGGAGTCGTAAAAGCCGACTAAGGGATAACCGGGGGACCGGGCAGCAGCGTTCCCCTGTGTACTAAAAACATCCACTGCGATCGCCAACCCGCCTGCCATGGCGATTATGGTAAAACCCCCATTTTGGGGAGGCCTATGTCCAGCAGTGGACGATGAAAGGCCGATGGATGGATGGATGGAGGATACTAAGGAGAGGATAAGAACGATAATAAGGCGAGGGGGTTGGGCCTCCGGCACTCTCACTCACTATACGAAACACAACGGTAGAAGTACCTACAGTTGTTTCATGCTGATCTTTTGTGAGAGGGTGGTACTTCCCCGATTATGCAGCATGAATGGACCCGGTTGTCCATTCATGCTGGAACTGCTGGATAAGCAACGCTCTACCACTAGAAAAATCTTTAGATTTTCACTGTCCGCTCGTTACTAATAAAAAAACCTTAATAGATAGCGCAAATCGACAGACGGTGATAAAATATTGTTATTGACGGGCCTCGTGGCGTAGTCGGCACTGTAACCGACTTCCGTACACGAGGTCGTGGGTTCGATTCCCACTCAGGACAATTATTGTGTGACGAACACAGATATTTGTACTGCGTGTGGGTGTTTAATATCTATTATTATGTAGGTATTTACAAAAAAAATATATGTATATGTATTGTATTCGCGACCCATAGAACAAGCGTTAAGCTTAGTTTGGGACCAGAGGACGTTGTTGGAAATATCCGTTAATATAATTTATTTATTTATAATATAGGTATTTCCACTAAAAACGTAGCATCACGCCTGTATTCCTCCAAGTAGGTGGGGTACTACGTGGCACTGAAAAATAGCTGGCGGACCGTGGGTGTGTAATACACCTCTGCCTACCACTTCAGGGAATGCAGGCGTGATGCTATGTCATGTTATGTATTTTTTATACTTAACAAGTTACATAGTCCTCGCAAAAAGCTAAAGCGCTGGGACCTTGTCACATTAACACTTGACGTCACCCACAACTAAAAAGTACCTATTGCCAAATATTAATTTAATTATTATAATTAAAAGTTAATTTAATTAATATAATTAAACGTTAATTTAATGAATACAATTAAAAGTTAATTTAGTTAAGATATAATTATTAAATTATTTTTACTGTAGCTGGCTCAAGTATTATAATAACTTTATAAATGTCTGTCTTTTAAAATAGGTACCTAAATAAAGTTTTTAAATTGACGAGATTACTTCACCAAATTAGTTTATACCTACATAATGATCAGTATTTTTTATTTCCATAATAAACACACGAAGAGACCAATCAACAAAAAGGATCTTTTTCAAAACAGTCAATTAGTTTTAATTATTTATTATTATTTCATTGTTAGGTACGTGTATTGTAGAACTTGGTTTATTAATTTATATTTGTAATATTTAGTAGTTAAGGCGCGCGAATAATTTTCATTGAACAAAGGTTAAAAATTAAATGTATAATATTTTTCTCTGGCTTCGGACACAACAACAATAAAGGTCCCACTGATGTGATAATAAAGTGTTACGCAGCTATATACGGCACAGTATCATTTAATCAGGATCTTTATAACTGTTACGCATTCGATTCTTGTCCTAACATTTTAACTATCAATTATTATATACTTCAACAATAAAAAATACATTACTATTGTTTCAGGTATGAATACTACAGCGCAATAGCTTTGATGCGTTAGATTTTTAGGCCACATAAAATTATGTTATAGTTTTGTAAGCTGTCCCGATTTTATTACAGGCACCAACGGTCGTTATAATAAAACACACAGAATTCGCACTAAACTTCGTATATTTCTTACAATCAACTGTCACTTTAAATTACGTCCGCAACGCTTCGATCGACACTTAGACGAAGGATATTATAGACAAGCTATCAGCGTATGCAGTGTCGAGATAGCAATAGATAACCGGAATAATTTTAAAAGGTAACTATGATTATAACTTTGTTGACCAAAAATGTACTACCTGTTTTAGCCGGATAAAAGTATGACAGGACAAAAGAAATTGCAGTTATGCTTATATTTTGCTTAAAATGTATTAGAACATGTAATGTTAGCGTATATAACGTGATTAATAAAGGTTTTTTGTACGTCAATACAAAAACAAGCTTACATACTGATGATGGGGACGGTTGGCCACCTCATTGTTTGGACCCAGTTCATTGGGTCCAAATACAACTGACGTATAGGCGAAAAGGATAAATATACATATACCTGTGTCTCTCTCATTCTTTGTAAAACCTAGTATGTGCATCCTTTTCTTCATCCTTAATGTCAAAATAGTAGCGAGTCTATATTATTCTTCGTCTAAGGATCGACACAAGTCTACTGACCAGTGGGGGCACAGTTAAAATATCATTAATTTTTACAGATCGCAGCGCCGTCTGCAGTTTGGTTGTACAAACTTGGCTACCATCTTGTACTGCTTGTCAAATGGCTGACCACTATTAGTCTGTGTCTGACAAAAGAGAATCTAACTTCTAACATTTTTAGTTGAAATATTGTATTTATTATCATTGGTGTATTTTCGGTTATTTTTGGGTGCTTTCTGTAAATTATCTTAATTCTCGTTGTTATATTTATATTACTGTTGTTTTTCGTTACTGCGTCATTGTTATTGTTTCATATGTTATAGTTTGTTAAGTTTTTATTTTGTTATCGTTTTTGATATTGTACCTAATCATTATATATGAGTGAAGTCTGGCGTAGATACTGCATTTTTGGCTGTCATATTTTTCGTAAGTACTAGTAAATAAAATAAAGTAGATTAAAATGGAGTTTTATTTTACAAATAACCTAAATAATATTATTTATAATATGCCTACCTATATTTGTAGAACTATAACTTTAGTTCACCAACCAAACTCTAGGTGGCAGCTCCTTCCATACATGCAAATTTTACCATAGAGTTTCCACTCTTTTCCAGTTTATAGCTTTACTCTTTGCTACTGACCATCGGGCACAGATAATGCACTATATATAAGCACAACTGAGTCATTGTTTTGACAAGTACTCAAAGTGTTGTCAGTAAAAGGGGTTAATGGCAAAGTTACCTCAAAAATTAGGGGAAATGTATTTAAAACCTTACGGTTTGATGCACCGTTATTGTCCTTACATATTATATACTTAGTTCGATGTGAAATAAAAAGCTAGGTATTAAGAAAGGTGCTAAAATACTGTATCTATAGTTAAAAATTAGATATATTATTTACTCGAATATTAAAAAAACCCAGATGTGTGCAATTCACACACGGCAGAAGTGAAACTTCTGAAAAGTGATATATGATAATAATCATACAGTAGCAGACGTAAACTTCCCTCCTATCTTTCTTTCTCTCTCCCTCTTGCGTTGGAATATTGGATGCTACTCGTTGCTAAAGCTCGTCCTGGCCTGTAACAAGTATACTACGCGCATGCGTTCGAGTGCCACGCATTCTCTCTCGCTCTGTCTCTTTCTATTCCCCATCCCCAGGAGCATTGAACGTTTAACGCAACAGTGCTTTCATACCCCCTCCATGGTAGCGTTAAACGTTTGACGCAACCGCTCAGGCGCTCATTTAAATGAGTTTGGCCTAAATGAAAAAAGAAGAAACACTTTTACTACTTACCATTATTATTAATTCTGAAATTTCTTTTTTTTATAATACTTAACTTCGTGAATATTACACATTATGAAATAAAACTACGTATACGAAATCTATCGCGTTTACTTGATTTTCTACTATCCCGACGTTTCCGAAGCTTCATAAAGTATTAGAAAACTATTTTTTAGTTTTCGGCAAGCGTGTTTTTTAGTTTTTTAAACTATAATTTATTATACTGACAAAATAGATGGCCTTCAGTAAGTGAACCACAGCAAATAACAGTGATTATTTTAAATGGAAATTTAATGCGATTTTAATGAAGCATATCGATGTAAATAAATCCATAGATATCTGCGAATGTGACTTTATAACACTTGAATATGAGATTTTACCTATATGTATCTCGAAAGGTTCGAAAGTATTTTCTATGGATCGTACAGCGTATTCTTACCCGGCCAACGCCGTATTTGCTACGACGCTAGTTTACTATAAAAAATAAATTCATACGACATTATAATACTTTCTGATATTTGCGCAAATGTTACACGTTATGAAATAAAATTACGTTTACGGAATCTATCGCATTTATATTTAATATTTTTTTTATCATCGGGATAGTAGAAAGTCAAGCACACGCACTAGATTCCGTAAACGTTGTTTTATTCATACGATGTATTCATTGTTACACTAAACTATTCGCCATTTTGGTATCAGTCTAAGAGCACCGTGAAGCAGTACCGGATTAAGAACCACCTTACTTCTTACCACCACACAAAAAAAAAAAACAAGATATTTTAAAGATGCGAAAAAAGCGGGGCACTTTATAAACATACAATATCACGGACACAAAGTACACCCAGAAGCAGAACAAAGATTTGTGGATCACACGAAGAGTTTTCCTGTGTGGGAATCGAACCCACAACATTCGGGCGGGAGGCCGGTATCTAAATCACTCCGCCAGCAGTTCAAGTCAGCTACAGTCATCTTTGGATCTTTGGTTTGTTACCTAAACCTTCAAGTTCTGTATTTTAAAGCTCCGTAAATGTTTAATAAGAAATAACATTGTGTAGTGTTTGTTTAGTCGAAATATTATGCATACAATATCTGCAGTTTATAAGCAATACGTTACAAGTGAAGTGTAAACAAGAGCAGCACCAAAATCGAGTAAAAACTACGTCAAAGTGTAATTATAATTCAAGTGCTGAGAAAAAAGTGATCAGCTGTGGGTACACTGTCATTGCTGACGCTCACAGCATTCTCGCGGTTACGCGCAACGCGGAACCGTGAAAGTCCTATGCAGTGCGCGCGACGGGTCTCATCAGTGCTGTTATCATAGATCAACGACGCAGAACGTACATTGGCGCGGATTAAGCTAATCTGTCTCTAAGAGGTCAGTATATAATATTTTTGAAGCTACGACATAATATTTCAAAGTAGTCATGAAGTGTGCAGGCTGTTTAAAAATCACAAAAGATGTGAATGCTATTAAATGCACTTCAACTTCTTGCGAGAAAAGTTTTTGCTGGCAGTGCATAAATACTTCCTCGATTAATTATGATCGGAAAAAATCATGGAAATGTCCTGATTGCTGCGCTGTGCAAAAGAAAGGAGGTGGCAATAGCCTAACCCCCATACGCACCACCCTGGAATCGGAAAATGTCACTATGCGTAGAAAAGTTGACTCTACTCCAGACAATGCTGAATCTGAGATGAAGGAACCCGCAGTTGCCATAACTCGCTTGACTAGTGAGTTTGCCTCGCTTAAAACAAAATTAGACGAGGTCACCCACTCGCTTTGTCACTCTCACGAGAGGATAGAGGAGCTCGTGCGCACTATATCAAATAACGATACACGTTTAAAAAAATTGGAAAAGCGAGACCAAGATATTACAAGTCTGCAGGCAACAGAATTTTTTTTTCTGCAACTGTAGCGAGCCTTCGTAATGAGTTAAATGCTCAAGCGCAACATAATCTACGAAACAAGATTGAGATTGTTGGTATCCCGGAGAACAATAGTGAAAATTTAGAGCACATTTTAAAGGTGGCAGCTCAAAAAGTTGGAATCCAATTGGAGGATGGGGACGTGGACTGGATTACCCGGGTGGGTCCTCGCCGCCCCCCTGTGACGCTCAGTCTCCCTGAGGCAGGCAGACTACCGCGCCCAGTCGTCGTGCGGTTACTGCGGCAGCCCAAAAGCGATCAGCTTTTAAGAGCTTCCAAGTCCAGAAGAAACCTGTTGAGTTCAGATTTGGAGATAACTGGCGCAAAACTTGAGCCTAAGAATCTAATTCTTCAAATTTCTTATAGAACATATCAAAACTTTTTTGTTGACCTCTTGCGTAAACTAAAAATTGAATATGAACAGAAGGAATTAAGAAATAACGCTAAAAACCTAGAAAAGCCTTTTGTGGTATAGTTGATAATAGACACGACCCCACTGAACTGTTGACTATAAAAAACTTAAATAGTTCACGTCACCCTCTTGACTTATGTAATGATCATTTTTCTGCAGTAGGACAACAACTGGCTAATCAAGTAATGTTCAACGTGAATAAAACGGAAACATATCTTGCTGATGCAGTTAAGAAAATAGCTTCACCAGCGGAATCATTCTTCATGACTCCCACGGACAAATACGAAGTTGAAAGAATGATCATGGACCTGCATAACGGCAAGGCACCAAGTAACTTGTTAATTAAACAGATAAAAATGCGATTATTATCCCGCTTACACATATTTTTAATCAAAGCCTTTCAAGCTGAATTTTACCTCATGATTGGAAACTAGCATCTGTTAGTCCAGTTTATAAAAGTGGCTGCAAAAACTGCGTTGAGAACTACAGACCTATTTCTCTTTTAAATGCTTTTTCGAAACTTCTAGAAAAACTGGTTCATAAAAGACTAACAAACTATTTAGAATCCCGTAACCTAATATCACCTAGACAATTTGGGTTTAGTAGAGGAAAGAACACTGAAGATGCGGTATCACTTTTGACTTCTGCCGTGTCATCAATGCTTGATGACAAACAAAACTGTGTTGGAGTGTTTTTGGACTTGGCCAAGGCTTTCGATACTGTTTCCATTCCTATACTCTTAAAGAAATTAAATAACATGGGTATCAGAGGTGTTGCCTCTGACTGGTTTAAGAGTTACTTGATAGAACGGCGACAGTATGTGAGGATTGGCCAATGTTTGAGTTGTCCACAACCTTTGGGGTGCCGCAGGGAAGTATACTTGGACCTACTCTCTCTTTACGGCGTACATCAACGACATGCATGATTTGCAAATTCAAAACGCAGATATAATTTGCTATGCTGATGACACCGCCATTGTATTTCACGGATCTAATTGGCCTGAAGTGTGATTCACTTACTAGAGCAATTGTTGTAAAATATCTTGGGGTCCTCATAGATGAAAACTTATCGTTTAAAAGACACATTGTAGCGCTCTCCGCTCGGGTACGCGTACGGGTCGCGATGTAGCATGTATACACACTTTAAGATCCATATATTTTGCATTATGTAAATCCTTATTAACATACTGTATCACTTGCTGGGGTAGTGCAGCCAAGACTTTCCTTATTCAAGCTGAGAGGGCTCAACGTTCAGTCTTGAAAGTTATGATGAAAAGGCCGTTTAGATATCCAACCTCTGATGTTTATAAAGACAGTGGTGTGCTTAGCGTCAGACAACTTTTTATATTGAAAATAACTCTCACTACTCATAAATCCGTGTTGGCTTCTGCTGAATATGCAGATATGTTAAAAAAAAGAGTTTACCGCTTACCAACTCCACACGTTAAAACTTCACGCGCCCAATGTTTTGGGCAATTTATAAGGCCAAATGTATACAATACCGTTCTCAAGTACTGTAATATTAAAGAAAAGTCAGTGTACGAGGCTAAAAAGGTATTACAAAAGTGGCTGACTACACTTAACTATGATGACACGGAAAATTTAATAAATATCATATCATAACTTCCATCACTATTCTTTAAATCTATATATCTATTGCAATTATAATTTACTATCAATATCTATTGTGTGTTATATTTAAATATACAATAAACTTTGATATACATAACTACATAAACACGATACTAGTGTTAAGTTTAGGTTTTAATATTATCTGTTAATCGTAGTTAGGTCTTCACGATACAGGCTTGCCTAGTGTGGAGACCACTGCTGTAATTTATTTTGTTAATTTATACTGATTAAACTTTAGTTTCATTTCATTTAATTTCATCTTACACAGTCCCGTATTGAGGATTATTGTATTCTCACGCAGTTTCACTCCCTATTATCAACAGTGTAACACGTAACCAATTATTGCCAATGTAAATTACTCCTAAAAGTGCCCACTATAAATGAGTGCAGATTACGCTTTTCTGCGCTCATTTCGTTTAGTGCAGTTTCGACGAGCGAACATCCGCAACGTATCAACATACCTAATAAACTACTAAAATCTCTTTTGAAAAAATCATTGACGGTCTCTGTTGTTTCCGAATAGTGTCATTACACTCACGTACTCAGTTAAAACTTGTTACTATAATACAATTTTGCCTCGATTTTTAAACACCATTGTGTGTTCTTAATTTATAGATCAATGCTCCTAAAGAACCTATCAAAAACGAAGGTGAGCCTGTTGACACATCCATTAACACTTTTTGTACTAAAAAATTTTAGACATGGAGTTCAAAATTATAACTAGAAATTTCACACTTTCTAGTATATCTTTAAGCAGCTAGCAGTTAAACCAAGAACTGTAAAAACAGTGATATCGAGTTTGATCTTTAGTCCAAGGACGAGACCTTGTAAGGCTCCTGAATGATGATGAAGACCTCTGATTTTTTTTTAATTTTTGAACTTAAGGACGAGCATGCATGAAAGCGCTGATGAAAGTAGATGAAGCGAAAGATGTGTGTCAGGATCGTAGCAAGTGGAAAGAAGTGATATCTGCCTACACCTACGGGAAACAGCCGTGAAAATATGTATGTATGTATGTGTGATTTGCTTACAATTTATCCTAGCTCGGTGAAGGAAACATTGTGAGAAAACCTGCATGCCTGAGAGATTTCCCCACTTCTGTAGTCTGCCTACCGTACGTACACTGGCCAGCGTGGCAGACTATGTTCCTAATCCCTCTTATCGACAGAGGAAACCCGTGCCCAATAGTGGGACAACAAAAGAATTGAATAGGAAGAAGTAGTACCTATGTCATTTGACTAAACTAACCAGATAGTTTAAATAAAAGTCTTATCAAATTTAAATATAGATAATTGTTTCAAACACTAGAAAAACACGTTTACTGAAAAATAGTGTCATAATTAGTAATAGGTAATGATGGTAAAAAGCAATAGGGTGTTTGACATCAAATTGATTAAGATAAGATTATAGTAAAAAGCATTCACGCTTTTTTAAAATAATTTTTATTAATTACTAGCTGGGGCCGTGTGGGGCCGGCTCCAAGAATAGCTCCACCCCGTCTCTTCCTATGGGCGTCGTAAAAGTCGACTAAGGGATTACCGGGGGACCGGGCAGCAGCGTTCCCCTGTGTACTAAAAACATCCACTGCGATCGCTAACCCACCTGCCAAGCGTGGCGATTATGGTAAAACCCCTCATTTTGGGGAGGCCTATGTCCAGCAGTGGACGATGAAGGGCTGATAGATAGATGGATGGATGGACTAGCTAACCCAACATACATCGTTCTAAGAGCTATTGGGTATTTAGCAGTCCAATAGCTTTTGTCTAATCTAATCAAGCGTGTAGCTGGCACAACACACTATGTACTTTGAATTAATGTGTGTGACGTCAATATATGAATTGTCAGCTAGAATCAGTTTGAATGGGAAGAATAGTTATCACGTTTTGCCGGCAATTTTTCCTATTATTCTCTTCATAAGAACCTCCTTCAGACATCAGCGAATATTTGAAAAAAATATCAGAAAAATTGGTCTTTTCTCAAGTTTTTTTTCGTTTTTAATTATATATATTACATTATTTTCTATTTTTTAGTTACTAACTAAGTGTGTTTTTTTAATTATAATTTATTTTCTTCTTTTTTTACAAAACAGAATCAAATGTACTTCTATTTAACAGACGCTATTCTTTTCTACCGTAGGTGTGACGACAGTATCGATTTGTAATAAAACACGGACAAACTTTTCAAATTATTGCATTATAGGTCCTTGGTAACTATGCAAAGTTTAAATTTAGCCGACATTTTGAAGTGGGGCAAAGATTCATGTTCAAAAATTCCTTTATATGCAGGCGAAGCTAATTGAAGCTAATTGAAAAAACAGCGTGTTAGAAACGTTTTTAACAGAGTGCTGGGTTTTAAAAATAATAATAACTTCTACAGTCAAATATTAACTTGTTATTAGGCTATTTATTTGTGTTTTCTTTGGAAAATAAACAAAAGCATTACTATAGTAGTTATTATTTACCTACATAAGTCTCCATTTCAAATACAATAACATATATGCCCGTGTTGGGTAGAGGTAGACCAGCTTGGTCTCCACGTACTTTCCTACAAAAGAAGCGCGGGAAGGTTTTCACGTCACAGCTCCCTCAATATCATCATAAAGAGGGCTCTTGCCTCCATAGACGTACCCGCCATTCTAGATCCAGCCGACATTTTACGCGAGAACGGCAAGAGACCCGATGACATGACGCTAATCCCTTGGGAGTGACGGCGCGCAATTGTCTGGGATACTTGTGTGGACACCCTTGCGCCCTCACATATCAACGAGTCAGCGTCTGCGGGGTGCTGCGGCAGAACGCGCAGCCACTGCGAAGCGGCGCAAATACGCGGCCATCTCAAATAGCTACGTGTTTGAGCCGCTTGCAGTGGAAACATTTGGTCCGTGGAGTACATCCTTATTAAAAAAGTTTAATAAAATAAGTCCTAGGCTGGTCTCAGGTACCACCGAAGGAATGTAACATAGTTCCAGTGGCCCGCCAACAAAGGCGGAGAGACGGCACACGGCGGGTTTCTTTAGTGGGTGAGGGCCCCACACTACCCTGTTCGTTGCCGCGAACGACGGAGTGTGCGGTTAGGAACATTTTTTCCCGCCTTAACAAAAAAAAAGGTTGGTCTCAAGTGACAAGAGAGCTGGTTCGTTCCTCACTCAACGAATTGGAATAGCGATTCAGCGAGGTATCGCAGCCAGCATCTTAGCTACAATCCCACCATCCATCCACCCATCAGCCTTTTGGACATAGGCCTCCCCAAAATGGGGGTTTTACCATAATCGCCACGCTTGGCAGGCGGGTTGGCGATCGCAGTGGATGTTTTTAGTACACAGGGGAACGCTGCTGCCCGGTCCCACGGTAATCCCTTAGTCGGCTTTTACGACTCCCATAGGAAGAGACGGGGTGGAGCTATTCTTGGTGCCGGCCCCACACGGCCGATACAATCCCACGCGGGTAGCTAATAAAACTGTTCCAATCTTTCAAAATTGTTAGTTATTTTTTAATATTTATTATCTTTACTTGTTTATACTAATTAGTTATAATTTATTATTTATGTTCAAAAATAAATACAAATACAATTAGGTACATTTTATCTACCTTGCTATTTAATAGAATACTATTAGTAGGTACTGTATCGACAATGAGTGATATCAAAGATGGTCCAGGGACCATGAACGCTTGAGAGAATACTCGGAACGAGGAGAGTTCTAAATTGTTCCTGCGCTGATGACAGGCACCGACCTGACCACTAGAATATCAGTGTTATGGTGACGTGTCACATGGCGGGTATTGGGCATGACCCCACAGGAGATCACTGTCGTACTGAAATATTTGACATACTTACTCGTATATTTCTTTAATTTTCATCTGTCAAGTGTCATGTGTCTATAGATCATTTTTTATGTATTTCTTTTTGTGAAGTAAAGAAGCGAAGTCATTAGTTTCTTTTTTCCCTATAGAATATAAAATAAGTTGAGTTATGGAGAACGACGGCACGTAAATCCATCCGATAGGGTGGCGTGAGTCGTAAAGATAAATGTGATGTGGAGATTGAGTATGGCCGTGGGTCAATGCGCTTTTTGTGCTTAGCGGTCTAGAGCACTTCTCCGGATTGGTAGGGACGTAGGTTCGAATTTCCCGCTCAGTATAATTTTCTATTTTGATTCTTATGAAATTGTGTGTGTATATTCAGTAGGTCTGAGAATAGTCCATCCATCCATCAGCCTTTCGAAGTCCACTGCTGGACATAGGCCTCCCCAAGAGAACACCACAACATGTGTTTCGCTCATATGGGGGATAGTGCCGTAATCGCCACGCTTGGCAGGCGGGTTGGCGATCGCAGCGGATGTTGCCAGTACTCGAGGGAGTGCTGCTGCCCACTCCCCCGGTATTCCCTCAGTCGGCTCTTACGACTCCCATGGGTGGAGAGGGGTGGGACAATTCTAAAGCCGGCCCCACATGGCCTACCTAGCCTGAGAATAGGATGTAAACTATTTTTCATTACTCATACTCTGAAAGTAGGCCTGAAGTTGCCTGAGGACCGGGTTTAAACTAATACTTTTCAGCCCTAGGGAGAATTACTTTCAACTGACAGCTGAGTAATTATAAAAAAAAAACAGTTCTATTTTCTGTACAGTCAGTCAATTACAGCGCGATGTAAAATTGAAATAACATAAAGTTAAGTATTTATTAAAGAATTAGTTTTTTATATATGACTTTATTTTAATATAGTTGCAACTATGTAAATCTTTAGATTAACGAAGATTTATATTTTTTCAATGATTAAAATGAAAAATAATGGCTGAATAGCTGACAGGCCACAGACAAAAAAACAAAATCGGCGGGAAAATTGCGATTCCAAATTCAATTTATTAAAGTCTCCCATTTTTGCTTTAGCTAATTCATGATTTTTATTTTTAGTTTCCTCGTATTCGTAATGAAAAGCACAGTGTTTACCTCTGGATAAAGACTTATTTAGTAAGTACTCGTTGCTTTCATCCCCAGGGTAGCAATGTACTATTTCATACCCCTAAGTGATAAGGTCGGCATATAATTTAGTTATTTCTCTCTACGCTAGAAATTCTCTAGAAATAATTTATATGGCAAAACAACGTTTACCAGGTCAGCTAGTCTAATATATAAAGTTCTCGTTTCACAGTGTTTGTCGCCATTCTCCTCCGAAACGGCTTGACCGATTCTTATGAAATTTTGTGTGTATATTCAGTTGGTCTGAGAATAGGATGTAGACTATTTTTGATACCCCTAGTGATAAGGGTGGTCCAGCCCCAAATTTTTTTCATAAATTTATTAAACAAGATTTTTTATTTTAATGTTTTTATGATTCGGCATTAAAAAATACACACAACCCTAGATTTTCACCCTTCTACTGCCTATTTAATAGCGATATTAGTACTATACTATTACTATTAGTATTCACGAAAAAAAAAATATATAGCGATATGAAGTTCGCCGGGTAAGCTAGTGTTATATAATATCTAACAAAGCAATGTAAATCAAAAAAATATTAAAAATAAATTTCTTATTGTACCACGTAATACACTCCATAAATACCAGTACGTAATATTTAGATATTTTTATATATATTTTTAGCATTCGGCATGCTTAGCACTATACATTAAACACAAAGTGAAAAATGTGAAATCGAAAATAACAGTCACGAGCAGGATTTGAACCTGCATCTCCTGGATACCGTCCAGATGCTTTGCCAATTCAGCCATCGTGAAAATTGCTCCCGACTGCTAATTTCGATAACACATTCATACTTAACGTTTTTGGGTGACGCCTGCGCCATCTGTCGGAAGTATATTCATACATTATACCAACCAGGTAAACATAATTTTACAATTAAGATTTTACCTAAATATGGCGCAAACCCTATAAATATTTAGATATTTTTATATATATTTTTAGCATTTGACATGCTTAACAACATGCATTAAACACAGAGTGAAAAATGTGAAATAGAAAATAACAGTCACGAGCAGGATTCGAACCTGCATCTCCTGGATACCGTCCAGATGTGTGTGAATATGTTATCGAAATTAGCAGTCAGGAGCAATTGTCACGATGGCTGAATTGGCAAAGCATTTGGACGGTATCCAGGAGATGCAGGTTCAAATCCTGCTCGTGACTGTTATTTTCGATTTCACATTTTTCACTTTGTGTTTAATGTATACTAAGCATGCCAAATGCTAAAAATATATATAAAAATATCTAAATATTTATAGGGTTTGCGTCATTATTAGGTAAAATCTTAATTGTAAAATTAAGTTTACCTCGTCGGTATAATGTATGAAAATACTTCCGACAGATGGCGCAGGCGTCACCCAAAGACGTTAAGTATGAATGTGTTATCGAAATTAGCAGTCAGGACCAATTGTCACGATGGCTGAATTGGCAAAGCATCTGGACGGTATCCAGGAGATGCAGGTTCAAATCCTGCTCGTGACTGTTATTTTCGATTTCACATTTTTCACTTTGTGTTTAATGTACCAGTACGTAAGTTCAAATTAAAATAAAAAAAAGAACAGGTATAGAGTCGGCTATTCAAGTTTATATTTTTATTTTGCGTTACGTTACTCGCTATAATAGATATTATATCACTGTTGTACTTAACTTTAAGTAGTTACCTTTCAAAGTAATTGTAATGTGTTTACTTATACATATATATATATATATTGTCTCAGTAAGCATCAGTCATCGCTTTAAATTGGTATAAAGTACTGCCTAAATGGCGCTATTAGTTTTTTTCGAACTTTTGCATGATTACGTCAAAATCATTCAATTCATCATGTCAATGTTTAACTACTTCTTCTCAAGACGCAGTAAGAGCTAGGTAAAATGTTGTGTATGCATACTTATTGTATAGGTACAATGTGTGCATATTATATTTCATTTTGTGTACTCATTCACAAACATCTAATTAATGTAATTATCCACAATAGATAGACCAGGTATACATTGTTTGGTGATTTTATTGCGTTAGTTGGCAGATGAGTCGGACAGCTTACCTGATGGTAAGTGGTAAAGTAACCATTCATGTAATCAACATCAACCACTGTCACTATGTAATTTCGCAGGTGGGAAATTGAATAAATGAATGAATGAACGTCTCCCGTTACAATCAAAACATAATATATCTAGGTGCTTCATGCTCGGATACACACAGCAGACGGTAGTAACATCTCGATAACAAGTGAGTACTACTTGGTACCCATGAGTTTTTTTTCGGTTATATTCAAGGTATTTTGATATTTTTATAAACATAACATAGCATCACGCCTGTATTCTCCGAAGGGGTAGGCAGAGGTGTACTACACACCCACGACTCGCCAGCTATGTTTAAGTCCCACGTAATAGGGGGCGAGCCTATTGACGTCTACCGGGCACATTTCCAAACTTCGGGATGCCACTGAGAATTTTTCTTTATAGGAAAAAGCTCAATAACATTTTGCCCGACCCGGGCATCGAACCTGAGACCTCATGATTAGCAGTCGCATACACTACCGCTACACCACCGCCGCAGTTAACATGCATACGTTTTATATACATATTTTATTAACATTTGATATGCTTCCATCCATCCATCCATCAGCCTTTCAACGTCCACTGCTGGACATAGGTCTCCCCAAAAGAACGCTATAACGAGCAGTCCCGTCATGGGGGATAATGCCGTAATCGCCACGCTTGATTGACGATCGCAGTGGATGTTGTTAATACTCGAGGGAGTCCTGCTGCCCACTCCCCCGGTATTCCCTCAGTCGGCTCTTACGACTCCCGTGGGTAGAGAGGGGTGATATGCTTAGCCATATTATAAATTAAAATAAAGTGTGAAAATGTGAAATCCAAGATAATATTCGCGAGCAGGATTTGGATCTACCTGGAATAGGTACCGTCCCAGATGCTTTGCCAATTCAGCTATCGTGACAATTGCTCGGGACTGCGAATTTTATAATTCGCATTTATAATTTTCTATTTAAGGCAGTCCTATAGGTACTGGGATCGCGTCACTCGTGGCCAAAACACAGGAGCTTATCTCCAATGATTTGCCTGCTTTAAGCGCACGTGATTTTTATAAATATCTGGTACTTATGTATCTAATATCAGGGCAGAACAAATAGATAGGAGGTATTTTTTTAATGTGGACTGTTTTTGCTTTTCGTTTCTAGGACCCTCCGTTTTTTTTAAAAAAACGCGCGTCATAATTTTTTTTATTTTATTTCCATCTTGTAAATATTACCTCAAACGAGGGACCTTACCTTTTTTATCGTAAGATTAAAAAAATAAAAAATGTTAGCTGAACTGCAGTGCTCGAGTAAACTTTTGGCAAACGATACAAAAAAGGGGGGAGGTTGCAGAGGTAAAAAATGTCATCAGGTTTTCCGTTATAAAATTTTCAGTAACCGTACATAGTCTGGGACCTGGAACTGTGCGCAGTAGATTGTCATAGGCTACCACGTTCTTGAAATTAAGTTAAGTGACATAGAGGACATTGGAGTGTTACACCTTTACCTACCTTTTCGAAATATAAACTAATAAAAAATATCGGGTACAAAGCGTTGTAATTCTATAACGTATATATACATATCTAAATGCTTAAAACATCCTGGACTACGAGTAAGTAATTACTACTATTTATCATTACGCCAGCTCCCTTGCGGGCTAGGCAGAGAGAACAGAGTGTCACTTGTAAGTCACTTGAAAAATAATATAACAACACTTACCGTTTCCGTTCATGGCTTCGACCCGTTTCGGTTTATCAATGTGTATCACTGGTATATCGGTATCTCTAGATATTCTTTCGATATACGTTATAGTATTATCGATGTTTTCGTCGATATCAATAACAGTTACGTCACTATCTTTTTCACTCGCGTGCTGCCCTGTCGGCGCCGGCATTTCAACTAACACTTACAATAGATTGTTTATAACTGCTCGATTTAAAGCCCTGCGCATGAATTCTATTTTCAAAACGTATTTTTTTTTGTGTCCGCGACTCAAGCGTCTGGTATCCAATGTACGCGTCTCATGAATATTCAATAAAGTCTAAGTTAGGAGGACCTAACTACTTAACTACGTCAATGCAGTAACATAGACATATTATTGTCTAGACACGTCTCTTATATATAATATTCTCGTGTCACAGTACCTATTTTTGTCGCCATTCTCCTCCGAAACGGTCTGACCGATTCTTATGAAACTTTGTGTGTATATTACGTAAGTCTGAGAATAGGATTTAAACTATTTTTTAATTTTTACACAAAAAAAAAAAATTTTTTTTTTATGATTTGGTATTAAAAAATACATACAAACCTAAATGTTCACCTTTCTACTGCTAATAGCGATATTAATAGATAAGACTATTAATTTTCTTGGAAAATATTCACGAAAAATAAATATGGCGGTACGAAGTTCGCCGGGTGAGCTAGTAGGTATAAATAAAAATGATTTAGGTATACAGTTTTTTTATAAAAGCTTCAATTGTTTATCTTTAAAAATATGCAAGTAGCAAAGCACTTATAGACACATCTTTATTATTATCCTTCATAATAATTACCTATAAATCTGAAAGTACGTTTGTTCGTTTATTTGTTACGTTGTCACGCCATAACTACTCAACCGGTCTTAAGGGACCTAGATAAGGACATGTCTATTATTTATTTCAGGCCAATCAAAGCTAAATTTGCGTAGACTTGAGACCAATTAGTGTGTAGAGGTGACGTATTTATATATTCACGCGGACGAAGTCGTATGCAGAATCTAATTTATAATAAGCCAGAGCTTGACTAGGTATATCCCATGTGCAGTAAGTGTATGTAAGATTTTTCTTTTATACTATATGGGTGGCGAACAAGCATATGGCCCAACTGATGATAAGCGGTTACCGTAGCCTATAGACGCTAGCAACACCAGAGGTATCACTCGCACATCGCCATCTCCAAGGAAAGGGATAGGAAGGATAACGAGGAGAGGATAGGTAGGATAGATAGAGGACAGAGAGGGGGCTTCCGGTGCTCTCACTCACCATACGAAACACAATGGTAGGCGTTACTACCGTTGTTACACGCTGATCTTTTGATTCTTTTGAGAGAAAATTACAATTACCATCCGCTATTAGCCGTGTGATATACACTGCTGGACATAGGCCAGTTCCAGAGCAGCCCCGTGCGGACTGCATCCCACGGCTCCTCACAGCTTTAATGAGATCATTAATCCAGCTATTTAGGGAACTGTGCTGTTTTATACGAGATCTCCATTCAAAAAACTTTCATCCGTAAAGTTGTGATGAGTTTGTGGGGCGATGTGGCTTCTCAGATCCTCGCATAAATAGCCTCTTGCCGTACATTCAAACTTATTGTATGTTAATGACTTGTTCTACTCTATTGTTGTTCATACCATTAAATGATAAGATACGTTTGGTATGGACTGATGGAATGTGTACAACAAGCGGATATGATACTGGAGTTTGTCAATCATTGCGACAGTAAACTGCAGTATCATATTCCTGCGCTTACATTTCATCCCTTTTGCGACTGTGCTTGGGGTCTTGAAGACTGGTGTTTACAATGTACAAAGTTAAAAACCACCAGCTGCTTCAACCCTGAAATAATGCAGTGTCCTCGCTCACTGTGGTTTCAATGAACTACCCAAAGTAGAGGTTTAAAACACTGATGGCGGTCTGTATATTCCAAAGCTACACTCCGGGAAGTAAGAATCAGTGTGCACAGGCTCTTATATAGGGACATGCCCACTGAATTTAGGCACTTCGGCCCTGGGTGCACACATATATAAATGATAATATGCAATTTGAAGAATGGAATGGTAAAGGAATTGTCTAAATTATTTGTGAATGTGGAAAAAGAGAACTTTAGTGCCAGCGGGAATCGAACTTGCGTCCCTTCCAATCCGGGGAAGTGCTCCAAGCCGCTGAGCTATCGCACTGACCTTCAGTCCTACCCAATCTCCACATCACATTTTGTCTTTACGAGGTTTTTGGAAGGGACGCAGGTTCGATTCCCGCTCGCAAGTCTTCTTTTTCCACATTTACAAATAATTTGTACTTTAAAGTAGCTGAGCATGTCAAGTGCTAAAATACAGATCGAAATGGTAAAGGAATTGGTTTAAAAAAATGTCAGGATTTTTTAAATATTATACGGCTTTCTTTCGCAAATACTACCTAATCAAGTTTTCATCCTGTTAGTAGTTTTCGAGCCCATTTAGAAAGCTTATTCATGGTATATATCTTATACCCGTATATAGAAGATGTGAGATAGTAATACAAAATTGAACTACAAACTCAAATTTTGTTGAAACTTGACATTGTGTGTTGGAACGTTTTTCAGTAACTATGTCCAATTGATAAATGGATGTCGTATTTTATTCAATGTTTTATTCAACACGAATTAATTCACGAATTAATTAATTAACAAACGAATTACAGGAACGATTATTCTTTTGTTAATTTTAGTTTTTTAATTCTATTTATGATGTATTTTGAAGAACAGATGAGAATGGCAGTTAAATTGCGCATATCGTTTCTTTTATGATCTAAAGAATTTATGGTAAATTAAATTTTTTATTTTTTTTTTATTTATTTATTTTGTAACACAAAAAAACATAATTATATGATTACTTATAAACATACCACACAAACCATCCAGAGTTTAACAGTGGTATGTAAGACACATGCAACTCGGTACAATGAACATACTTATTTACCTATTCTGGATCATGTAAAAAATATTTTGTTAATGTCTGTTTACAATTTATTGCATTCATGGTATTGCAGATTTCGATAGGGAAGCTATTTAATATAGAGGGTAGCATGTATATATAAATAGCAATTCGCTTGTTTAATTATCATAACATTGTAACAATTATTGTAAAAAAGGCTAATTTTTATATCTCATGTTTCCGATATACTAGTGGAATAATAGTTAGGATTTTTACCTACCCAATTGAATGCCCGAAATTGTTTTTAGTCAATAAATGTATATAAATTATAACAACTTTGCTTTCTTATAAAACTATTATAAATAAAAGCTATCTAGTGGCACTGCACGAAACTTACGAATGATTATTTTGCAGCTCGTGAAATTGTTCGCCTCTGTTAGAATTACTTATTAGGGTTCCCACTTCACAGTTTTTTTTTGTTTAATTCTATTTGTTTATAATATAATAAAACTGTAACAGAGTTATGTCTGTATATTTCAAATATATGAGAAAACAATAATATATTATAGGCTATTTAGGCGTAGGTATATACACAAGACATATTTTTTTGAATGTTTCTATTTGTTTCGCAAAAACTACGAAACGGATTGATCAGCTAGCGACTAATCGCTCTAAAGCTTTAAATACTTTTATCCTGCTACCATATCAGGACCCTGAGACCCTTAAAATCAACTTTTAACTGTAACTTGTACTTTTCATTTAACACAACAATATTTTTTGCACCGATACTAAACACCATAGCAATTTGGGCATTACCCTTTTAATAGGATAGGTTTTTACTAGTGCTTGCTTTCTTTAGAATAAAAGAGTTTTATCTGTTTGAATGTTTCCACTACCAACCCTATCGTATGCATGAGGCGTGGTATTGAGAGTTGAATAATTGTATAGGGAATAAGGAAGCGCATAGACCGTTTCACTAGCGACGCCTTTCGTTACGCGAATATTGCATCACATCATATGTAGATGTATGTAATCACAGAATCCCTTCTTTAGACAGATCGGTGGTCCCACAGGTTGCTTGCTTATACTATGTTTAGGAATATTGCAAAGCATTGCGGCACTTGATTCCCTCGAATACACAAATAAATTCACAAATGATTGAATTAACGAACGAATTACAGGAATGATTATTCTTTTGTTTCGTTTTTCTATTTTTAATGTATTTTGAGGGACAGATGAGAATGGCAGTTAATTGTGCATATCGTTTTTGTTAAGATCTAAAGAATTTATGGTAAATTAAATAGCAATTCGCTTGTTTAATTATTATAACATTATAATAATTATTCTAAAAAAGGCTCGTTTTTATATCTCAGGTTCCGGAATAATATGTACTTATCCTTATATTATCGTAGCGGAATATTATGTGTACTAAGAAATATGGACGATGAATAAATAAATATTCACGGACATTTCACACAAGTCACACAACGTCTTCTGGTCCCAAACTAAGCTTAACGTTTGTGCTATGGGTACCAGATTACGGATATAATAGATATATTACTTTTTTGTAAATACATACCTACATAGATAGAAAACACTCAGACGCAGTACAAACATCTATATTCATCACACAAATAATATTGTCCTGAGTAGGAATCGAACCCACGACCTCGTGTACGGAATTCGGTTACACTACCGTCTACGCCACGAGGCCCGTCAACTGTCAATGACTACCTTAGTGCTTGGGGACGTCATCATGTCTTTGTTTTTACTGTGGTATGTGATGGGTGTGTGACTAAAAATCTATTAAGGCTTTGTAATGCTAAAATAATAACGTCTTTTGACTGCCGTCATTAACGTATTTGGATTTAAAGAAACCGGTATTATGTTTTAGTCCTCACGTATCTACGACTTATCATACATATATTAATAATACTAATTGGTAGTAACGTTTTAAATAACTAATGTTTTTAATCGTTAACAAGTCATTTTGATAATTACCAGTTATCTCCAGTTAAAATTAAACCGCACTTTGCGCCATGATGCCTCTAATATTATAATCACTTTTCTCGCGCATTCACCGTGTAAGTGCAGTTCGTGATCATACATACAGTTATTACAATAATACATTCAGGAGTTTATTGTGATAAATTGTCAGACTGGCTTTTCCTGTCCGGTTATGGTGATGAGGACACTTTAGCAAAAGAAAAAGAAAAAGTAAATCTATGTGTATAAATATATGAAATTCAATTGCTGTTCGTTAGTCTCGCTAAAACTCAAAAATTACTTATCACGCCATTTCCCTTGCGGGGCAGGTACTCAAAAATTGCTTGACTGATTTGAATCATTCTTTTTTTTTGTTCGTGCTAATACAGGGGTGGTTTGAAAATAAGAAAAGAAAGGAGTACCTATCCTGTAAAAAAAGTAGAATCATTGAAAAATTCAAGTTTCATTTAATAACCTATAAAATCCAAATCTTAGACGATGCAGATTGATTCGGATTGATAATCGCTGATATAATAAATTCTAGGTGATGATCACCAGGTCATCTAGTACTTTTTATAGTTATATTATCTAAAGAAGTGTTCCTCCTAATCCTAATATACGAGTAATAATTATAAATACGTAAGCCTACTACACATTTAATGATCTCAAATATAGTTATCCCATAGGAACCGTTAATTTTTTCTGAAATTATAATTAGACTATGTCCTTTTCTCTGTACAAAGAACTGTAACTATAGATATATATGCAACATTTTATGATTAGTCGTTAAGAAATTACGGAGTAAGGATGTGTCATTGTGTCCTTATGTACCTATTTTAAAAACTGCATTAAACTACTGACTGACTGATCACTCAATAATAAACTAATAATAAAAATTGGCTTATCTTCACATTTTACATTAGGCGCAATGATTATGACTCTAATCTAAAATTCATAAAACAGCCTATAAAGCTTATATTATTTCAAAATACATATTAAAGATGGCGAAAAGGGATTATTATTTTGATCATCGATGCCAGAAGGTTATTTTTCCAACCTTTTAGTTGATTTGTAGCTACGTCAGATTACTTCGAGGTTATTCGTTTCAGAGGTATATATCTATAATACCAAGCCATCATGTGCAGTCAACAGTCAGCACAGTAAAAATAAAATATAATAAGCATGGTGAAGTCATACCACTGAGGTAGTGTCACATAGTTCCACTGGTCTGCCAATACAGGAGTCAAGGAGAGACAGCACATACCAGGTTTATTTATTGGGTGATGGCCCCACACCCCCACACTACCCTGTTCAGTGCCCCGAACAACGGGGTATGCGGTTAGGTAATTTTTTCCCCGCCTTTACAAAAAGAAGGATAGTGGACGTATAGGTACATATTGATGATTTTTTTTACTTATAATTTTAGTTGTTTTGATATTTTAATGTATATTGTAAGCCCTTGATATGCTCGGCCATATACGTACATTTCTTTTTGTCTCGAAATCACGACCGCTGTATTAGCAAAGCATCTGGAACACTTTTCCAGGAGATGTAGGTTCAAATATTGCTCGTTACTATAAATTTCACAATTTCTAACTTTGTATTTTAATTGTTTTTATTTTATTTATTTTGATTTAGGTAAAGCTACGTTTGTATCATTGTTATCTTACTTGCAAATTAATATTTTAGAGTTAGTACTTAATATTGGAAAAAAATATAAAAGGTTACTTTTTCCACTAAAATGTTATTTTTATAATACTTTCTGATATTTATGCGAATGTTACACATTTTGAAATAAAACTTCGTTTACGGAATCTATCGCGTTTACTTAATTTTACTACTATCCCGACGTCAGGCCGCGTTCCGATCCGGTGGTAGCTTTTTAGTCTTAACTTTTGGCAAAATCAATATATTTAATAATATAAACTAATAACCAAGATTGTCTTCTTACTGATAGTAATTGGTAGTTTATGGTAGAAATTTTGAGCACTAAATAAAAACAAAAATTTCAGTTTAAAGAGGAGTATTATACTCATTTTAATATACTAATTTAGTCTCATACATTGTAAGCATAAAAAAAATTTGAAGTAAATATTTTAATTGTGTTTCTAAACGAATATTAGGTGGGTTAAAATAAATAAACCAAAAATTTTGTAAAATCATATACTGTGGGTAGATGAGACCGTTGACATAACATATCAGCCTTGGACGTCTATCATCTAAGTCCACCCGTGATCATGAATGCTGTAAAGTATTTGAAACGTCGGGATAGTAGTAAAATTAGGTAAACGCGATAGATTCCGTAAACGAAGTTTTATTTCAAAATGTTATTTTTATATCAAATCCAGGTAACTTTTGAAAAGACCCCTCCGCAAAACTATTTTTGGTGGTTGTGCATTGTATCAGCCCTAAGTGCACATGACATGTGTTGAAGAACACACGTGTCATTATTATAATATAGAAAGTAGATAGTGACCTGCTATGACATATCGTATTAAACATTTATAAGACTATTAAAAGCAATAAAGTTTTCTTTCAATTGATATGCCATCCTTAAATAAATTGTAAAAACTATTTAAATGATTAACTTGATTATGATTATTTAGATATTTTTATATATATTTTTAGCATTTTACTTTGTGTTTAATGTATTGATTATGATTATGATAAATTCATATATGTTTGAAAACAGCTTTGATTTGGTTTTTGTTCGTGTGGTGACAAACTGCTACCACCTCGTGTTTCCAGTTCATTACCACACCAGGAAATACCTACGCTGGAAAATATAAGTTAATTATAATAATAATACTCATTTGTCATTGAAATTGTTGTAAGATTACACATACTTAGGTATTAGATATCTAATATATAAAATTCTCGTGTCACAGTGTTTGTCGCCATTCTCCTCCGAAACGGCTTGACCGATTCTTATGAAATTTTGTGTGTATATTCAGTAAGTCTGAGAATAGGATGTAAACTATTTTTCATACCCCGACTTTTTTAATTCTGTAGTCAAAAATTTTTATGATTCAGCAATAAAAAATACATACAACCCTAAATTTTCACCCTTCTACAGCTCACTCCTATTTTTTAATAGCGATATTAGTACTTTATTTAGATTTATTTATTTGTACTTTAACAATTTTTATTGCAAAATATTCACGAAAACAAATATGGCGGTACGAAGTTCGCCGGGTGAGCTAGTATAATTCTAAAACCGGTAAATAGCTCGCGGTCGATTACTTACTTCGGCCCGGGTTTCGAGAATATCGTTTTTTGTGATATTTTTTAATATCACCAACATAATATGATATTATCTACATAATTATGGATTAGGTAACTATTGATTTTCCATTCCAATGAGTTTTAAAATTAAGTAGTTCTTTCTCTTTTATAAAAATGTAGCCTGGACATTATCGACTACTTTAGTAGATAAAACAAATTATTTGTGAAAATGGAAGACTTACATTACGTTTTTTTTTTCTTAATTATGGTGGCAAACAAATCACGGCTTACCAGCTTGTGGTAACCGTCACTCATTGACTAAATATTTTTTTTAACAAAAACAAAAGGTAGCTTTTGGCAAGTTCCCACAAGCAACACTATTTTTATATTAAGAATACTGCTAAGCCCACAGAACAGAATAAGAGGACCTCTCTTATCTGTTCTGTGGCTAAGCCACTGCTCATTATTTTAATTTTTCGGATGGAATAGAATAATTGAACGAATATTTCCCGATACATCCAAAACACATATGTGCTTCCCGGTCACGGAACTATTAAGATGTTCATCGACACTCCTCCTTCCTTCTTTTTCTCATACATTCTGAGACTCCCACAATATTGGTAACAAATATTTATTTGTACTTTAACACAAAGTGCGAAAATGTGAAATTGAAAATAACAGTCACGAGCAGGATTTGAACCTGCATCTCCTGGACTACCGTCCCAGATGCTTTACCATTTCAGCCACCGTGACAATTGCTCGGGACTGCAAATTTCGATAACACATTCATTCTTAATATGTTGGGTGGCACCTGCGCCACCTGGCTAAGTATGTCAAATGCTCAAAAAATATATTAAAATTTAATTGTACTCTGTAATCATTGGTTGTACCTATTTAAACTCCACCCATTGAAGGACAAGATCTGGCCGTAAACTTCTGCAGTCAGGTAGGTACTTCTTTTTTTAAAGAATACGTTATGGGAAAGATTGATGACGCAGAAAATTTGAAAAAGTGAACCTCAGGTCAACTCATATCAGGCGGAAAATGCTCGCGTATGTTCGAGCTGGTCCAATCACACTTAGCGCAATTTAACTCACGGATAGGTACTCGAGCAGTCTCGCGCATGCTAGAACAGTCTCGTGAATGTTCGAACCGTCTCGCGGACGTTTGTTCAGCTCGTGCTTACAACCAGTTGGAAGTTGAAGAGCACAGATAAAATATTAATCCCCTTTAAAAATGCTCGACTGGAATTTGGCAGTTATTGTGCTATTATTGGCCGTGTGGGGCCGGCTTTAGAATTGTCCCACCCCTCTCTACCCACGGGAGTCATAAGAGCCGACTGAGGGAATACCGGGGGAGTGGGCAGCAGCACTCCTTCGAGTATTAACTACATCCACTGCGATCGCCAACCCGCCTGCGAGCGTGGCGGTTACGGCTTTATACCCCATGACGGGACCGCTCGTTGTGGCGTTCTTTTGGGGAGGCCTATGTCCAGCAGTGGACGTTGAAAGGCTGATAGATGGATGGATGGATGCGCTATTATTATTATTTTTATTGCTAATGATGGCAGACAAGCCACGGCTCACCTGATGGTAAGTGGTATCTAACCGCCACTCATGGACTCAACTATACCGAGACTATTGTCAAGCCACTGCGCACCATTTAATTTCTCAAATAAGTATGAAACGAAAGAATAAACAGCTATCTTCTGCTACAGCCAATACTCACGTGTCGTAACGTGCATCATGACCAGTCGCAAAGGAGACGGTGGTACCGACCCGTTCGGGCCCGATAGCAAGTGAGTACTTTCACTTGGTACCCAGCCCTACCACCAGTAATGCAATGGGTGATAATTGCTTACTTCCCTTAGCCACCATGTACGACGCCCACGGGAAAAGATGGGGTGGTGACATTTGTGTCCTTAGTCCGTCACCACACGGACAAAAGCAGAAGCATTAAAAAGAGATTTTTGAGTGAAACTTTTTTTAAATGGTACCTATGAGGTTCTTCTTTTAAAAAATTTGCAAGATTCGATTATCGACTTTCAGTTGTTTTTTATTCAGCTTAGACAAGAAATATGGATACTTCGAAAATTCGAGTGATTTTTGAATATGAATTCCGACGCGGAACTAACGCTGCAGAAACAGCTCGCAACATCAATGTTGCGTTTGGAGAGGGGACTGCTAATGAACGCACCGTGCGGTTTTGGTTTAAACGCTTTAGTGATGGAAATTTTGATTTGAAGAACGAACCACGTGTAAGACCGCCCACACACATGTGAATAACAATGAATTGAAAGAGATGGTGGAAGCCGATCCTAGCCAAACTACCCAGGAATTAGCTGCATGGTTTAACGTTACCTTTCCAACAATATTGGCTCATTTGCGCCTAATAAATAAAATAAAAAAATATGAAAAATGGGTGCCTCATGATTTGACTGATCTGTAGAAAGAAATGCGTGTTGAAACTTGTGTTGCCGTGTTGAATCGATACAGAAATGAAGGAATATTATATCGAATTGTGACGTGATGAAAAGTGGATTTTTACGATAACCGTAAGCGAAAAATACAATGGCTGACCCGAGGTCAAACGCCGCAACAGTGTCCTAAAGCAAACCTTACCAATAAAAAGGTAATGGTAACTGTTTGGTGGTCTCAGCATGGTGTTATTCACTATAGCTTTCTCTGATTTGGTCAAGCAATAACGGCACATGTCTACTGTGCCGAATTCCGAACAATGATAGCAAAACTTGCAGTGAAACAGCCCCGACTCATGAATCGATCTTCATCATTATTGCTCCATGATCATGATAACGCGAGACCTCATACAGCACGAGAAACCGTTTTAACTCTACAGGAACTGCATTAGAAACCATTCGCCACCCTCCGTATTCGCCAGACCTTGTTCCAACGGACTACCATTTTTTTCATGATTTGGACAATTTTCTACGTGATAAAAAGTTTTCTTCCCAGGAGGCAGTACAAAATGCTAGTACAAGTTGCAAAATGCTAAGTTTATAGAATCTAGATCACCAGAGTTCTATCGCTAAGGCATAAATGACCTTCCTATTAGATGGCAGCAATGTATAGATAATAATGGTAGATATTTTGATTAAATAAATATGTTAAATGAAAAAAAAAAACGAATTTCAATTTTTCTGTACAAATCGGTAATTTCATACTTTCACCCCTTTTTCTTTATGTTTAGGCGGGAAAAAATTTACCTAACCGCACACCCCGTCGTTCGGGGCAACGAACAGGGTAGCCTTAACCCCTAATACATGATCGAGCTCGCGCAGAGAGGATGACACGTGCTACTGTCTTATTGGATAAGATTTTAATGTTGCATACTATTTTTAATTTCGTCTCAATGGAATAAGGTTGATATTTAATTCCCACTTAAAAGTGCTCGAACATATTTCGCCTGATCTGAATTGGCCTCCCCCTTTTTTTTTGTTAAGGTGGGTAAAAATATTCCTAACCACACACCCCGTTCGTTCGAGGCAACAAACAGGGTAGCGTGGGGACCTCACACACTAAAGAAACCTGTGTGCCTTCTCTCCGCCTTTATTGGCGGAGAACTATATTATATTCCTTCAGTGGTATCTGAATTGACCCCTAGGCGTGAAGGTTATGTTAAGGTATTTTATGGTCTTTTTGGGATTACAGTGGTTTAAATTTTCTTTTCCTTTCAAAAATACCTACCACTTATCGAAGGTTGCGACGAAAAGAATAATTAAATAAAAAAATAAATCACTACTTGCGGAATTTTTTTTACTGGCAACCATTATACATACGTGAAATTGATATTGTGGATAACAGACACTACATTTTGTGGCGTGAGCAGGAATTTAAGGATTTCACTCATCAGATAAGATTGATAAGGAATATCAAAGGTTTTTTTAGAGATAACACCCTACACTAAGAAATAATACTTGTATCTTGGGGGACTTTACAAATATCAAATTTCACGGACACAAAGTACACCCAGACTCAGAACAAACATTTGTGGACATCACACAAAGAGTTGTCCCGTATAGAAATCAAACCCACAACACTCGAATGGGAAGCCGGTATCTAAACCACCCGCCATCTGTTCAGTCAATGTTGAATGGATAGATACCGCGAATCGGCAAACATAAAGTATGGTAATACGTAAAAAAAATTAAAATGCGTGTACTTATGTACGCGCGTGAGAAGTTATACTTCATTGGCATCATTAATAAATAAAGTAATTCCATTCCATCAGGTATCTAGACTCTGGATACCAACTAGATACAAAGTACTCGTCAAGACGAATCATACGAGCCCAAACTCCATGGGGTTATGTCGTTTTATAATGGAGTTCCTTTGGCCACCTTTCAGCTCCATCATCAGACCCTAGATACCATCCAAAGATAAAGTACTCGTCAAGATGAATCAAACGAGTCCAAACTCGATGGGGTTGCGTCGTTTCACTA
The DNA here is from genome assembly GCA_948253155.1 of Leucoma salicis. NCBI lineage: Eukaryota > Metazoa > Arthropoda > Insecta > Lepidoptera > Erebidae > Leucoma > Leucoma salicis. Next base: position 17,131,281 of record OX411820.1, on the reverse strand, counting down.
CAGAGTTACTGTGGTCATCTTCCAGCTCCATCATCAGTCCCGGATACCATCTAGGTACCAAGTACTCGTCAAGACGAATCATACGAGCCGAAACTCCATGGGGTTACGTCATTATATATGAGAATTCCTATGGCCACCTTCTAGCTCCATCATCAGACTCTGGATACCATCTAGATACAAAGTACTAGTCAAGAAGAATCATACGAGCCCAAACTCCATGGGGTTATGTCGTTTTATATTGGAGTTCCTATGACCACCTTCTAGCTCGGTCATCAGACCTTGGATACTATCTAAAGACAAAGTACTCGTCAAGATGCATCAAACGAGTCCAAAGTCGATGAAATTGCGACGTTTCATTAACGAGTTCCTATGGCCACTAGCTCCATCATCAGATCAGCTCTATGTCATCATAATATTACATACTAACTAACTAACTTATCATCACGCCATTTCCCATTTTTGCGGGGTAGGCAGAGAGAACAGAGTGCCAAGAGGCTCTATTCTTGCATACATCTCTCGCTTCCTCAACATTCATAATTCTCTTCATACACGCTCGCCAGTTTTGGAGACTCCTGACTCCACCTTCTTTCAAAACATGATCGATTTGGTCTAGATAGGTGAGTCTCGGTCTCCCCCTGTACCTGCATCCTTCCAATTTCACATTGTATATCTTCTTAACCAGTCGTTCGTCCGGCATTCTTTCTACATATCCGAACCATCGGAGCATTCCCTTTCGCATCTTTACACCAATACTCTCTTTCATACTTACTCGCTCTCCTACGTCGTTGTTACGAATGCAGTCAGTCAGCCTCACTCCACAGATTCTCCGCAGAGACCACATTTCGACCGCATTGATTTTACTCTCATGCTCCTTTTACATGCCCTACTCTCGCTTCCATATAATAAGGTTGGGACAAGCACTGCGTTGTGTATTGCGACACGTGCCTGCTGGCTGAGGTGGTGGCTGCCGAGAAGTTGTGCCAATGCTCCGTTCACTCTATTTCCCGCATTCGCTCTTCTCTCTACATCAGTGGTGTACCTTCCATCCCGACTGAATCCATATCCAAGATATACAAATTCATCCACTTGTTCTAGCACACAATTTCCTATTGTTACTCTAACATCTGTTCTGGCTTCTTCTCTTTCAAAAACCATTATTTTGGTTTTGCTCACATTCACACGTAGGCCTCTTTTCTTACAATCTTCTGCCATTACGTCGATTAGGGTTTGCAGGTCAGTCGCAGACTGCGCTGATAGAGCAGGGAGTTAACCACTGAGTCGCCCATCTGAACCCCCACATTCATTTCCTTCAACCTTTGTAGACATTTATCCAGATATATGATAAACAGTCTGGCTGATAGAACGCAGCCCTGTTTTACGCCGATATTGACATCAAACCAGGGTGACGTTCCATCATCCAGCCGCACACAAGCTCTGCAGACCATGTAGTTGGACTGCACCGCTTGTAGCAGTCTATTGTTAATACCATACTCCGGCAAAATGTCCCAAAGTTCCTTTCGTACAATAGTGTCAAATACTTTCTCCAAATCCACAAAACTGCAGAAAACCCTCTGCCCTACAGCCAGATGCTTCTCCAATTTGTTGCGCAGACAAAAACACTTCATCCATGCATCCTCTTCCACACCTGAAACCTCCTTGTGCCTCACACAAAAATTTATCAGACACCATCCTCATTCTCCTTTCAATAATCTTACCATACACTTTGGCTGCCAAACTGGTCAAGCTTATGGCTCTATAGTTTGCACAGTCATAACGTGAACCCTTATTTTTAAACAAGGGTACGATGACTGCGCTTCTCCAGTCCTTGGGAACCATTCCTCCAACTCCAACAGAACACCTGGGCTCCAACATAAATTGAGAAGCATCAGGAGGGATTCCCAAAGACATGGACATCCAAGCTTGATCATCTCAGCAGACACCATATCAATACCCGATGCCTTACCATTTTTCAAACTTCTAATCGCCCATTCAATTTCCATACTAATGTCATCAGAGGACGCCGGTGCTGAATGCTGATCTGTTAGACCACAAGTGGCACCAGCATCACCCTGAATATCCGCATACATATCTCCAAAACGTTCACTCCATCGGCTTAACACATCTTTTGTTTGCGTAAGAATGTCTCAACCTTTAGACCTTATTTTATTCATTTTGAAAGCTGACCAACCACTACGAGATTTCTTCACCTCCCTCCAGAAAAGTTTGGTGTTGCTCTCGAAGTTTTTGGTCAGCCTTTCTCCTGCAATCATATTTGCTCTATCACGCTTCTCTTTCACTAAGGCCTTGGTGTCATTCTTACGTTGCCTGTATATTTCTTTCTTCTGTTCTTTCATACTTGCACTCAGGTTTAAAGAAGATACATAGTCCGCCACGCATTCTTCTTTTGGTCTACGGAAGCTGCTACTTCCGTATCCCACCATGCATCACCTTTTACTTTCCTATGCTTCTTTGAGCATCCACATACTTCTTTCGCTGTATCTACCATACCATCTTTCAATACTCTCCAGCATTCTTCTATGTCAGATCCCGGCTGAGTTGCCATTGTCAGCCGTTCACGGTCACTCTCTGCATACTTTGCTCTTACACTCTCTTCTTGCAACTTTTCAATCTTTATTCTTTCAAGCCCTCCGAAGTGGACACGCTCTCGCCAGTGTCTCCACTTTCTGAACAGACCACTAAATCTCGCAATAACGAGATAGTGGTCCGTGTTGACAGTGGGACCCCTGTAGGCTCTTGTATCCAGAATTTTACTTCGGAGGCGACTGTCTACCAGAATCAAATCTATCATACTTCTCTGTTCATTCCTTCTCCATGTATACACATGGATGTCCTTATGTTGAAAAAATGTGTTTGACACAATAAGGCTTCTCTCCATACATACATCCGCAATGAGCCTACCAGCATCGTTCACTCTTTTATCACCAAATGAACCAAGCACGTCCTCGAAGTCTGGACGCTTGATCCCAACCCATCCATTCAAGTCTCCGCATAAAATCACGCGTTCACTAGCTTCTGCTAAATCCAGAACTTCCCTAACATTGCCCCAGAACTTCTCTAGATCCGATGCCCCTGAAGAGCCTACGGGAGCATAAGCTGCGACCATGAAGACCCTGGTGACACAAAGTTTTATTCGGACCCATACAAGTCTGGGATCAAACATTCCGTAGTCTTTCACACCTGAGGCCAAGCGAGCGGACAGCAACACCCCCACTCCCATGCTGGCCCGACCGCTCTGCGGTACATCCAGACCACAGAGCTATCCCGCCACCAGGAAGATCTCAGGCGTCGCTACCCTTTCGCTTGGTCTCTGTTACACAGAGCACATCAAGCTGTCTGTCCGACATGACGGGTACCAGCTCGTGTAACTTACCTTCCACACCACCTCTTACATTCTACTTGCCTACTCGATACTCTGCTCCCCTCGACTCGCCAAACTGGGCAAGGTGTGATGGGTGGCGGCCCCCATCGCCGCATCTTCTATTGTTCGTACTGACGGGGGCGGGTCGGTACGCGTCGCCTCTGGGGCACGCCCTAACCCACACAGCGGTAAGCATTCGAGCCGGATTGCAGCCTGTGGATTACAGGCTGGCAGGGATCGCGACGAGCATGCAAATTTCAGCTCAATCGGAAACCGGAAAGTGTGTCAAACTTAACTTGCAAAATTTAACCGGGACAAGTTAAATAAAAGCTTGAAAATTATCCTTATAGACATAAATAATATAATAAACATAAGGTACGCGGCGGGCACTTTGCATTTTTCTAAAAAAACATTACAGTGATGCGCGCGCATCTATCTGTTACTTTTGTGTTACAGTGATGCGCTCATCATTTTTTCATAACGCGCCTAAAAGAAGTACCTATAACTTAAAAAAATCGAAAACGTTCGAGTAGACTGGACGAGGAACACCGGTTCTATACCGGCTCTAACTGGGAGAGCGCTATGTCCAGCAGTGAACCACAGCAGGCCGATTGATTGTTTTCCTTATCATAACTGGTTTTAAATGTGTAAATTACTTTTAACACATTGCCATCTATCAACACATGGAATACGGAATGTTATAGCTGGCTTATTGTTAAATAAAAAGAGAGTAAAAAACGACTGCGCGTGGAGTTTTTTGCGAGTGTAATTAGTACAATAACGTAGGTATAACCCAACACTAAGCCGGTTCACCTTCATCTCATAACTCTTAGGAGTATGCATTGATTTTAATATTAAATACTTATAATATATTACGAATAATTGTGAAAAAATAATCTGACAGCACCAATAACGGAGTAATTTAAGGAGGGATTTAGGATTAGAACAACATAATTTTAAAAAAGATGATTTTTACTAGTTATGAGCACTAAATTAGGATTAGCACATATTTATCTGGTTATAGAATGTACAAATTGAATTGATGTGTGAAAAATATACCCACATGTGATTCCAACATTTTTTATTGTTAAGTCGAGAAAAAAATACCTAACCGCACACCCTGTCGTTCGGGGCAACAGACAGGGTAGTGCGGGGCCCTCACCACTCACACCCACTAAATAAACCAGCCATGTGCCGTCTCTCCGCCTTTATTGGCGAGCCACTGGAACTATGTTACATTACTTCAGTGGTATGCGGATCCAACCTACAAGTCAATTTGCGAGGTGTATATGTATATGTCCTCCCTTCTCCACCCAGTGGAGGGGAGTGGGCGGCAGCACTCCTTCGAGTATTAACAACATCCACTGCGATCGCCAACTCGCCTGCCAAGCGTGGCGATTACGGCACTATCCCCCATTCTTGGGGAGGCCTATGTCCAGCAGTGGACGTTAAAAGGCTGATGGGTGGGTGGATGGATGGATAAGTTATGTATTAGTTAAGATTAGACATAGTTGCTTATTAAAAGCCTTGGATACAACAGTTTGGCATCGCTCCAAGCAAGATTGTTTGGTAGGACAAGTTCAAGCGTTTGGCCGTGGCCTTGTTGAGATCGTTAAAAAACCACGTGTATATTTATTTCCGTAATTATTAAACAAAAATATAATTGAACTGCAGCAGTGATAGCCTTTCTTTTTTGTTTAGTCGGGAAACATGTACCTAACCCCACACCCCGTCGTTCAGGGCAACGAACAGGGTAATGTGGAGCTCGCACCCACTAAAGAAACCCGTCGTGTGCCGTCTCTCCGCCTGTGTTGACGGACCACTGGTACTGTGTTGGATTACTTCAGTGGTCCGCCGGCGGCAGCGGTAAAACCAAGGACCGCAAACACAGTGGTATTGAGTTCGATCCCCAGTCCAAAGTTCAGACCTCTGACATTTCGAGATGTTTTCGAAATTATGTGTGTACCTACCTATTTGTTTACATATATCACTGCTCGGTGAAGAAAAACATCGTGAGGAAACCTGCATGCCTGAAAGATTTTCTCGACAACTTGTAAAGTCTGCCAACCCGCATTGGGCCAGCGTGGTGGACTATGTCCTAATCCCTCTTACCATGAAAGGAGACCCATGTCCAATAGTGGGACAGAAAAAGGGTTGAAAAAAAAATTAACTAACTACTACTTGGGTTTTGTCTGAGATTATAAAAAATATAATGAAGGGAAGAACAGTAACAAATAAATCCCATTAAAAACCAGATCCCACGCTGTTTCGCGAGTCATGAACTTACAATGATCTTTCGCATTAATAATAATACAATATTCAGCCTATCACAATCCACTCTCGTAGTGGACAAAGGATCAATTAATTTACACGAAAGTCACGCATTAAATCAACGAACTCAGTTTTATTTAAAAATCAAAAGTATATTAATTCATATTTTAAGTTAAAAATTACTTTACATGTAAATTGGGATCTTTGAACTCCGAATGAGTTATAAGATGTAATGTTGAATTTAACTCTATAAGGCCTTAAACACAAAGTGAAAAATGTGAAATCGAAAATAACAGTCAGGAGCAGGATTTGAACCTGCATCTTCTGGATACCGTCCAGATGCTTTACCAATTCAGCCATCCTGACAATTGCTCCTGACTGCTAATTTCGATAACACATCATACTTAACGTCTTTGGGTGACGCCTGCGCCATCTGTCGAAAGTATTTTCATACATTATAACGACCAGGTAAACTTAATTTTACAATTAAGATTTTACCTAATAATGACGCAAACCCTTTAAATATTTAGATATTTTTATATATATTTTTAGCATTTGACATGCTTAGCACTATACATTAAACACAAAGTGAAAAATGTGAAATCGAAAATAACAGTCAGGAGCAGGATTTGAACCTGCATCTTCTGGATACCGTCCAGATGCTTTACCAATTCAGCCATCCTGACAATTGCTCCTGACTGCTAATTTCGATAACACATCATACTTAACGTCTTTGGGTGACGCCTGCGCCATCTGTCGAAAGTATTTTCATACATTATAACGACCAGGTAAACTTAATTTTACAATTAAGATTTTACCTAATAATGACGCAAACCCTTTAAATATTTAGATATTTTTATATATATTTTTAGCATTTGACATGCTTAGCACTATACATTAAACACAAAAGTGAAAAATGTGAAATCGAAAATAACAGTCAGGAGCAGGATTTGAACCTGCATCTTCTGGATACCGTCCAGATGCTTTACCAATTCAGCCATCCTGACAATTGCTCCTGACTGCTAATTTCGATAACACATCATACTTAACGTCTTTGGGTGACGCCTGCGCCATCTGTCGAAAGTATTTTCATACATTATAACGACCAGGTAAACTTAATTTTACAATTAAGATTTTACCTAATAAATTTTGTGTTTAATGTATAGTGCTAAGCATGTCAAATGCTAAAAATATATATAAAAATATCTAAATATTTAAAGGGTTTGCGTCATTATTAGGTAAAATCTTAATTGTAAAATTAAGTTTACCTGGTCGTTATAATGTATGAAAATACTTTCGACAGATGGCGCAGGCGTCACCCAAAGACGTTAAGTATGATGTGTTATCGAAATTAGCAGTCAGGAGCAATTGTCAGGATGGCTGAATTGGTAAAGCATCTGGACGGTATCCAGAAGATGCAGGTTCAAATCCTGCTCCTGACTGTTATTTTCGATTTCACATTTTTCACTTTGTGTTTAATGTATAGTGCTAAGCATGTCAAATGCTAAAAATATATATAAAAATATCTAAATATTTAAAGGGTTTGCGTCATTATTAGGTAAAATCTTAATTGTAAAATTAAGTTTACCTGGTCGTTATAATGTATGAAAATACTTTCGACAGATGGCGCAGGCGTCACCCAAAGACGTTAAGTATGATGTGTTATCGAAATTAGCAGTCAGGAGCAATTGTCAGGATGGCTGAATTGGTAAAGCATCTGGACGGTATCCAGAAGATGCAGGTTCAAATCCTGCTCCTGCCTGTTATTTTCGATTTCACATTTTTCACTTTGTGTTTAATGTATAGTGCTAAGCATGTCAAATGCTAAAAATATATATAAAAATATCTAAATATTTAAAGGGTTTGCGTCATTATTAGGTAAAATCTTAATTGTAAAATTAAGTTTACCTGGTCGTTATAATGTATGAAAATACTTTCGACAGATGGCGCAGGCGTCACCCAAAGACGTTAAGTATGATGTGTTATCGAAATTAGCAGTCAGGAGCAATTGTCAGGATGGCTGAATTGGTAAAGCATCTGGACGGTATCCAGAAGATGCAGGTTCAAATCCTGCTCCTGACTGTTATTTTCGATTTCACATTTTTCACTTTGTGTTTAATGTATAGTGCTAAGCATGTCAAATGCTAAAAATATATATAAAAATATCTAAATATTTAAAGGGTTTGCGTCATTATTAGGTAAAATCTTAATTGTAAAATTAAGTTTACCTGGTCGTTATAATGTATGAAAATACTTTCGACAGATGGCGCAGGCGTCACCCAAAGACGTTAAGTATGATGTGTTATCGAAATTAGCAGTCAGGAGCAATTGTCAGGATGGCTGAATTGGTAAAGCATCTGGACGGTATCCAGAAGATGCAGGTTCAAATCCTGCTCCTGACTGTTATTTTCGATTTCACATTTTTCACTTTGTGTTTAATGTATAGTGCTAAGCATGTCAAATGCTAAAAATATATATAAAAATATCTAAATATCTATAAGGCCTCTCACACACGGCGGACTTTTTGTAGCGATGCTGTCGCGCGTTTGCATCGATACAGTCGTGATGGGTCGCCTAGCTGTTTGCCCTCGCCCACACCACGATTCAGCCGCGATACAAACGCGATAACGTCGCGCGTCTGTCGCGATGCAAACGCGATTCAGTAACAGCACAAATATAACAGATAGCAGCACTCTCGACCTGTCTGTGTTACACTGATGCTCGGTTCTCCACTCACGTGCCACGCTCCCTGCGTTCTCTCCCCGATGACGTCCGACACGGTCGTGCGTTTGCATCGATATAGTCGCGATGCTGTAGCGCACTAGTAGCGCATTAGCATCGCTTCTGTAGTGTGTTGCAAATGCGACTAACGCGCGATAGTAGCGATGTTGTCGCATGTTTATGAAACGCGCGACAGCATCTCTACAAAAAGTCGCCGTGGGCGAGGGGCCTAAGATCATTGATTTTATATCAATGCCTAAGATGTAATGTTTTATGTATTACTTAAACATAGCTGGCTAATCGTGGGTGTGTAATACACCTCTGCCTGTCCCTTCGGGGAATACAGGCGTGAGGCTATGTTGTTTTTTTTTTATAATGGTACATAATGACGTTACGCTAGAGGTAAGCATTTTACAGTTACTGTCTATCAAGTTTTATTTTTATTGCTAATAATGACAGACGAGCCACGGCCTAGCCATCAGTAAGTGGTAACCGCACTCATGGACTCAACTATACCAAGAGTATTGTCAAGCCGCTGTGCACCATTTCATTTCTCAAATATGAAATGAAAGAATAAACGGTTATCTTCTGCTACAGCCAAAACACACTGACGTGCTTCATGACCGGTAACACAGGAGGCGGTTGGACCGAACCGTTCGAGCACGATAGCAAGTGAGTACTCTCACTTGGTACCCAGCCCTACCACCAGTAATGCAATGGATGATGCTTACTTCCCTTACCAGGCGACTCCTTGTAGGACACCCGCGGGAAAGGATGGGGTGGTGACACTTGTATTCTTAGTGCGTCACGGACAGAGAGAGCGACCATACAAGATAGTTGCCTGTTGTTTATTAGTAGAAGAGCCCCATACAATTTCGCATATACGAGTATTATGTCCTTGGATACACAATGAGTAGGTGTAAGAGGATAGACATAAGTAAGATTGTCGTTCGGGCTAACGAACAGGGTAGTGCGGGAGCCTCATTCTAAAAAAAACCCCCCATTTGCCGTCTCTTCGTCTGTACTGGCAGACCACTGTGACTGTGTGACATTAATTCAGTGGTCCGCCGGTGGTTTACCCTTTTGGGTACCCTCTTTGAGAAACGACATCACATGGCTGAAATTTGCCTAGCTTTTTCTAATTAAAAATGGAATTCTAAAAAAATACCTAAATACTAAAAATATCAAAGAAAATATTTTGAATTTTTTACTAGATTGCAAGGAAAGGGTTATGTTTTTAGCTCGTATCTTGTATTTATGTAAGTATCTATGCGATATTCTTTATTAGCGCATATCTTTCATTCATATCGCTAGACGTAGACGGATTTATATAATTAAGACATTGTTAGACACGTCTTAACGCCCAAGTGTTCTTAAATAAGTGACGTTAAAAAAAACTAGGCAGCTGCTAGAGGTCATTGTTTGGAGTGAAAAAAAAGTTATTTCGTATACTGCGATATGAAGTGTATTTAAATTAAAAGGCTCATTGTAAGCGTTTTATGAAAGAATATAATACTGACTTGATTAGGCTGACTGACCGGATTCGTAGTGACGACGTAAGAGAGTAGGTATGAAAGAGAGTAACGGTGTAAAGATGCAAAAGGAAATGCTCTGATGGTTCGGACATGTGGAAAGAAAGCCGGACGAGCGACTGGTTAAGAGGATATACCTATAATGTGAAAGTGGAAGGATGTAGATACAGGGGAGACCAAGATTCACCTACCTAGACCAAATCGGTCATGTATTGAAGGAAGGTGGAGTCTGGAGTCTCCGAAACCAGCGAGCGTGTATGACGTGAATAAAAAAAAAAATTGGAAAATCCAAAAGCGCGCGCCTCATAATCTTCATTTTTCACAATAAAATTGATTATTTGATAAGTAACTAATAATGTATTGGTCTTGCTAAGTAGTTTTCAATAAATCACATAGATAGCGCTTATTTCAAAAAGTAATAATGTGGCCCTCATGTCTTATACGCCACCTAGCGTTAATTTTAAGAAATACTAATATATTGGTCTATAGAAGTAGTTCGCACGATATAAGGTATGGCGCTGGTTTTAGTGCACCACTGTACCATCGAGTAGAGCGTAAATATTCACTATTTTTTGTTTATTTAATAACAATTAAACCACATCGAATCAGACCGTGAAAAGTGATAGGGCTCTATTCGTAATTATACTGAAGCGTAAGAGAAAAAAAATACTCGATTAGTAAAGTATTTCGGTCGTTATCATGTTAATATACATTATCCGAATATACATACAACACACGGACATCCAAGACAAAACTTTTTTAAACAGTTTTTTAACTAGTTTAAATAACAAAAATGGCATCAAAAATATTATGAGTGTTAAAAATAGGTTTTTTTTCTTGATATGTATCTGTATATATTATTTTACAAGTGCAATTGTATATATGATAAAAAGAGACATTAAGTTTGAAACATCAGTTGTTATATGTGAAGCGAGAGTAGTACCCACCTCAACGTTTCGCTTATGAGGCGTGCAATATGAAAGTTGAGGAAGGAAGAGATGTAAGTATGCAAGAATAGAACCTTTTGGCACTCTGTTCTTTCTGCCTACCCTGCAAGGCAAATGGCGTGATGGTAAGTAAACTGATCAGGAAAACTGACCGTGAGTGTTGGGCTAAGTCTACCTTTGTTTGTTCACTTTGGGAATACGTTTACGGCGTTTTACAAAGTAGTCCTTAACGTTGTAGTCTTAATAGATCACGGTTCGCGTTGTTATTATACCTTTTTGTTACATCTGTGTAGAAAGGATTGGCCGTGTGGGGCCAGCTTTAGAATTGTCCCACCCCTCTCTACCCACGGGAGTCGTAAGAGCCGACTGAGGGAATATCGGGGAAGTGGGCAGCAGCATTCCCTCGAGTATTAACAACATCCACTGTGATCGCGAACCCGCCTGCCAAGCGTGGCGATTACGGCATTATCCCCCATGACGGGACCGCTCGTTGTGGCGTTCTCTTGGGGAGGCCAGCAGTGGACGTTGAAAGGCTGATGGAAGTGGAAGTGTACAAAGGATTGACACATTTTGCTAACTCGTACCTTTTCTTTTAAAGCTACCAAACACTAGTTCATACATAGGTATATTATACTAGCCTTTGCCAGCGGCTCCACCGCAGTGAAAAGCTAGTTTTTAGCTTATATCTCAGGTGCCCGATATAGTAGGGGGATAAAATGTATATCAGTTTTTAAGTCTAATCGAGAGCAATGAAATAAAGAAAGTTGCATCAAAATCTGTTTTTTTGCGTGATGCGCGAAAGAACAAACAGACAAACAAAAAAAATCTAAAAAAAATTGTTTTGTGTTTAGACACGCCTAAATAGCCTACTACATTTATTTTTTCATAAATATCTTAAATGTACAGACACAGCTCTGTTACAGCTTCGTAATAGTATAGATAGATAATTGTTAATTACTGGAAAGGGGGAATGACACACAAAACAAAATGGCTATTGCGTGGGCAGTGTTCGTTAAATAAAATAAAATTTCAGTCAGATACATCAATTACCTACAGAAGCTATTATTGAGATAAACTTCAAGCATAGCTTGCTCTAGTGATGAGCAAAAACGCTCTTACCGTAGGTACTAGAAAAAACATTAATAATTATATCCGGTGATTTACTGAACGTATAGAGTTCCGCGTGTGTCATAATGACATCGGTTGAAAAAAGTAAAACACTGTCTGGTTGGCGCATAGATATTATACTATATCTATGGGTTGGCTCATAGATATTATACTATATCTATGGGTCAACTTTTACTATATACTTATTGTGCGAGACACTTAATCTAAGCCAAAGGATATGCCATCTCTAAATGGCGTCGGTAGACGAAATAAGTGAAATGCATGAAGCTACAAAAAAGATAGGAAATGAAATTTTTATGTTTACCTACACTTTTTTTTTTCAGGAGGGTGAACTTTAAATGACCGTACACCCTTCTGCCTAAAAAGGCAATTATTTTATATTAAAAATGCATACTAACATCACGCTTTTTTATACTAGTTCGGCACACAAGCATGCGGGCCACCTGATGATAAGTGGTTACCACCTATAGCCTATAGACGCTAGCAACACCAGAGGCATCACTCATGCGCAACCATCTCCAAGAAAGGGGTATGAGGTGGATAGGAAGGATAATAGGGAGACAATAGGAAGGATAAGAAGGAGAGGATAGGGAAGGGGCTTGGACCTTTGGTACTCTCGATGAATTATGATGCAATGTAGAATGATTGTGCCGTGCTATGACCTTAGACTGGGGTCGATCTCGATCCCTATAATATACATATATTTTTTTTTTATTCTTATGCGTATCTCTCTCTCTTGTTGCAGCAGAATATCAGTGTCAGGTGGTTTGCAATCTTGTTCCTGCCTGGCACTATGCTGAGCTCACACACTCAAGCCTGCGCCACCCCAGTCACTGGCAGCGGTTCGGGTCAGCGGAAAAATTGGTTTCCCCGGCCCTCTCCGCTGCCTCCTTCTGCGAGATGACTTACTCGCCGAAGGCAGCGACCGTGGCATAGTTTCTGTTGCTGCCAAGCATCACTCTGACGACGCTCGGCAGCAAGAGGTCCCTCCCTATTGCTGCGACGAGTTCACGGCGCTGCTCGGTCCCCTACAGACTTGAGCGGTGTAAAGTTCAGGAGTTGATAATTGTGTTGAGCCAAAAGCTCAGTACACCCAAATTAGTTGATGAAGAATTGTAGTGGTCAATAGTTCTTATCATCTACTGCGTGAGTATTTCCTATCTGTAATGTCTACCTCGTGGGTGTAGAGTTTTAACTGAAGATATCCCGGACGTCAGCCTGTACGAGATCAGAATGGCCCTCAAACAACTAAAGAACGGAAAGGCACCGGGAGACGACGGAATCACCACAGAGCTTCTGAGAGCAGACGGAAAGCCGGTCTTAAAAGCTCTTCAGAGGCTGTTCAATTCTATTGTTCTCGGAGGCGACGTTCCAGAGTCGTGGACCAGAAGCGTGGTGGTGCTGTTTTTCAAAAAGGTGACAGAACCCTCTTGAAGAACTATAGACCCATCTCGCTATTGAGCCACGTCTATAAGTTGTTTTCGAGGGTCATTCCAAATTGACTCACGCGCAGGCTTGACGACTTCCAGCCTCCCAAACAAGGCGGTTTCCGAAAAGACTATAGTTCCATAGACCACATCCATACGCTTTGCCAGATTATATAGAAAGCCAAGGATATATAATCGGACTCAGTGTCTGGCGTTTGTGAACTATGAGAAAGCCTTCGATTCGATTGAAACTTGGGCGGTGCTGCAGTCCCTTCAGCGGTGCCAAATTGACTATAGGTACATAGAAGTGCTGAAGTGCTTGCATAAAAATGCCACCATGTCAGTCCGTGTTTAGGATAGGAGTACGAAACCGATCCAACAGCAGAGAGGTGTTAGACAGGGAGACGTTATATCCCCCAAACTCTTCACCGCTGCATTGGAAGATGTCTTCAAGCTCTTGGACTGGACCGGATTCGGTATCAACATCAATGGCGAATACATCACTCACCTTCTATATGCCGATGACATCGTAGTCATGGCAGAATCGCTGGAGGACCTTGGCACCATACTCAATGATCTCATCAGGGTTTCCCGACTAGTGGGTCTCAAAATGAACATGGACAAGACGAAAGTCATGTCTAATATCCATGTCATTTCAGCACTGGTCCTAGTCGGGAATGCGCTTCTTGAAGTTGTCGACCACTATTTCTACCTGGGACAAACAGTGCAGTTAGGTAGGCACAACTTCCAGGCCACCTTAGGGACCTCGAAGGTGGTCAGGAGGATCGGGGCGCTGGGGCTTAGGGTGGCCCTGGACAAGTCGGAGGCCCTACTTTTCCATAGGCCCCAACGTCGGCCACTTGCTGGCGCCTCGATCACAGTGGACGGGGTCCAGATTGGGGTGCAGGCCCAGATTGAGTATCTGCGCCTGGTGCTGGACGGGCGGTGGCGCTTTCACAAGCACTTCCGCCAACTGTCCCCGAGGCTAGTCGGCACAGCGTCCGCCCTTGCACGGCTTATGCCGAATGTGTGCCGACGGCTATACGCGGGGGTGGTCCGGTCGATGGCGCTGTATGGCGCACCCGTGTGGGCGGGGTCCCTGGACGCACTAAACAGGGCTCTTCTGTGGAGACCACAGAGAGTCGTTGCGTCCAGGGTCATACGCGGATACCGCACGGTGTCGACGGAGGCGGCCTGCGCGTTGGCCGGAATCACTCCGTGGGACTTGGAGGCGGAGGTGCTCGCCGAGGTGTATCGGCGGGCGTCGCAAGAGCGGGAGGGGGGCGGACGCCCCCTATCCAGGGAGGTGGCCAGGTGGAGGGCACGGTTGGAGGCGCCCCGGGCCGGTCTTTGGACCGTAGGGGCGTTCCAGCCGGTGCTAGAGGAGTGGGTGGGGCGACGGCATGAAGTCCTTACCTTCCGACTGGTGCAGGTGCTGTCGGGGCTCGGTTGCTTCGGCAGACACCTGTACATAGTCGCAAGGAGGAAAGCGACTCCGGGCTGTCACCACTGTGGCTGTGACGAGAACACGGCGCGGCACACGCTCGAGTCGTGCCCGGCTTGGGCCGAGCAGCGCCGTAAACTCGTCGCAGAAATAGGGGGGGACCTCTCGCTGTCGAGCGTCGTCAGAGCGATGCTTGGCAGCGACAGGAACTGGGCCGCGGTCGCTGCCTTCTGCGAGGAGGTTATCTCGCAGAAGGAAGCGGCGGAGAGAGCCAGGGAGGAGGATTCTTCCGCTGACCCGAACCGCCGCCAGCGACCGGGGCGGCGCAGGCGCAGGTACCTGCGCCTCATGCCGCCCTAGCTGAGGCTGCGGGTAGATGGACCGGGGAACGTCCGCCACCCGCAAGGCCTCCCAAGAAAGTGCAACGCTCCGTGCGCGGATGCGTCGCTCAGTAGAGGGTACCCGAAAGGGTAAGCCGCCGGCGGTCCACCGAAGGAATGTAACATAGTTCCAGTGGCCCGCCAACAAAGGCGGAGAGACGGCACACGGCGGGTTTATTTAGTGGGTGCAGGCCCCACACGACCCTGTTCGTTGCCCCGAACGACGGGGTGTGCGGTTAGGATCATTTTTAACAAAAAAACAAAATAAATGTACGCACAACTTCGAGAAAGAGGTCAATCGACGAATCCAACTCGATCTTCTCGTCCAATATTCCGCAGTGTCTGAAAACTAAGGTCTACGACCAGTGTGTGTTACCAGTGATGACATATGGAACAGAGACGTGGTCTCTGAATGTTGGCCTCATATCAAGGCTCAAAGTCTCTCAGCGGGCCATGGAGCGGGCTATGCCTGGTATTTCCCTACGTGATCGAATCCGTAATACGGAGATCCGTAGCAGAACGAGAGTGACCGATATAGTCCGCCGGGTTGCCATGCTGAAGTGGCATTGGGCAGGTCACATCGCTCGACGAACCGACAACCGTTGGGGAAGAAAGGCTCTCGAGTGGCAACCTCGTATCGGACGGCGCAGCGGACGGTCCCCCACCAGATGGACCGACGATCTGGTCAAAGCCGTGGGGAGCCGTTGGATGCGGTTGGCACAGGGCCGCTCGTTGTGGCGTTCTCTTGGGGAGGCCTATGTCCAGCAGTGAACGTTGAAAGGCTGATGGATGGCAGAGTTTTAAGTGTGCAGACTATATTGAGAGACGTCTTGTTCGGCTCTCCCTTTAGGTAAAAATATGCTTTTGATTTTTTCTGTTCTCAATAGTAACAGTAACCAAGCGTCAGAAAAGTTTATAGTATAAATTCATTCTTTACGTGATTACTTCAGTGATTTCTCTCTCTCCCTGAGTTAAAAAAACATACAATTTAACGGACACAATATAAATATACATACTCGGACTCGGAACATCCATTTGTGCATTAAACAAAGAACTTAAGAAAATTCTGTCTTTAATTGTGTAATCCACTGATGTGTAATATAACTGGCTGCAAATTCAAATTCAAATAATTTATATACATTTTTAGCATTTGACATGATATATATAGTGCTAAACTATACATTAAACACAAAGTGAAAAATGTGAAATCGAAAATAACAGTCACGAGCAGGATTTGAACCTGCATCTCCTGGATACCGTCCGGATGCTTTGCCAATTCAGCCATCGTGACAATTGATCCTGACTGCTAATTTCGATAACACATTCATACTTAACGTCTTTGGGTGACGCCTGCGCCATCTGTCGGAAGTATTTTCGTACATTATACCGACCAGGCAAACTTAATTTTACAATTAAGATTTTTACCTAATAATGACGCAATCCCTATAGATTCTTACCCAGATTCTTTGCCAATTCAGCTATCGTGACTATTGCTCGAGACTGGGAATTTTGATAACACATTCCTTCTTAATGTCATCTGTATATAGTGTACTTTTAAGGTAGCGGTTCGGGCTGCGACGAAGACAGGTGACCGAGACTTTATACTTTGTTGATATGCCTATAGGTAAAAGATAATTATGCATCTACCTAATCTATAGTTTAATAACTCTTGCAAAATGTTTAAAGTACATGCACGAATAAATAACTTCATAAATTGCAGATTTCAAATTCTTATTTTAGTATTTAATAGCAAGGCCATCTATTATCAGTCTGGAAAAACAAAGCTAACAGATTTACAAGATAGATGGCAGTAGTAGTTCTAATGTTTGCCATCCTATTTCCTACGGCTATATTTATATTTTTTACTATAGCCATTGTAATTTGTCCTTTTGTTATAGTTATACGTACAACATTGGTCCCACCATCCACCCATTAGCCTTTCGTCATCCACTGCTGGACATAGGACTTCTCAAGAGAGCGCCACAACTAACGATCCTGTGCCGCCTGCATCCAACACTGCCTGCCACCAGTCGTCATAATGATAGATGGAATGTCCACGGTCGGATTTTCCATCTATCATTGACGCAAGTGAAGGGGTGGGTAATACACTACCTATGATAAAGCTCATCACTGTTGTATTAAAGCGTTGTCACTATGATTTGCCACTGCGGACTCTAGAGTGGATAAGATAATGACTAGGATCTCATGATAATGAGAAAATAAAAAGCCATTGAAACGTCCATAAATTCTTGTGTAACCATAGATGTGGTGTTTCTTTAGATTATTGCATATGCTTTTACAGCTATCCATGTAGACAAGTTTTTAATATATCATTAAAACCAAGGTCGAAAAAATTTAGTTGTGTGATTAACCTTTCAAAAAATGAATTAGGACCATGGTACAATGCGACTAAGGGAATTAAGCAATTATTACCCTTGTATGATTGGTGGCAGGGCTGCATATCAAGTGCGAGCACTCGTTAGCTCTCAGGCCCGAGCTGGTTGTTACGACCATCTCCCGTGTGACCGGCCATAAAGCACATCGTTGTGTTTTGGTTGTAGCAACATATAGCTGTTTATTACGTCATAACTGTGAAATCAAATGGTGGGCAGCAGCTTGACAATACTCTCGATGTAGTTGAGTCCATGAGCGACGGTTACCATTGTTGCCAGACAAGCCAAGGCAAGGCCGTGCCAACATACGCAATAAAAAAAATTAAAACATTGTAAGGGTAAGATAGAGCCTAAAAAAATGTTATAAGTACCCAAGAAACATTCTTAATTTTTTTTGATAAGTTTTTAACAATAGAAGCAACTTTTTAGGTCACAAAACATTTTTTTTGATAGTAATATATATCGAAATAAAAAAAAACACCTTAATTATTATAAATAACATATCCTAGGGGGCGCATATAAGCCCAAATAAAATAAGCCCAAGCTTATATTATTAGCTCGGTATGTATCTTGCCGTGTGGGGCCGGCTTTAGAATTGTCCCACCCCTCTCCACCCATGGGAGTCGTAAGAGCCGACTGAGGGAATACCGAGGGTGTGGGCAGCAGCACTCCTTCGAGTATTAACAACATCCACTGCGATCGCCAACCCGCCTGCCAAGCGTGGCGATTACGGCACTATCCCCCATTGTTGGGGACGCCTATGTCCAGCAGTGGACTTTAAAAGGCTGATGGATGGATGGATGGATGTATCTTTGTATCTATTATATGCTTGACATTAAATGTTACAAATAGCTCAATGATATAATAAAAAGCACCCCACGATTTTTTACAATAATTATTGATGATAATATTATTTACTACTTTTGCACGCCTCAGAAGCAAAGCGTTGAGGTGGGTACTATTCTCGTTTTACACAGAATAACTGATTTTTCAAACTTAGAATATCCCTATTTGTCATATATTGCACTTGTAAAACAATATATACACACACATATCAAGAAAAAACACTATTTCTTTTTTACACTCATGATATTTTTTTATGCCATTTTTGTTATTTAAACTAGTTAAAAAACTGTTTAAAGAAGCTCTGTCTTGGACGTCCGTTTGTTGCAGGTAATGTATGTTAACACGATAACAACCGAAATACTTTACTAATCGAGTCTTTTTTTTCTTTTTAACTTGAGTATAACTACGAATAGAGCCCTATTACTTTTCACGGTCTGATTCGATGTGGTTTAAATTGTTATTAAATAAACAAAAAAATACTGAATATTTACGATCGACTCGACACTAAAACCAGCGCTATACCTTTCATGAGAACTATTTCTATATACCAATATAGAAGTACTTCTTAAAATTAGCGCTATCTATGTGATTTATTGAAAACTACTTAGTAAGACCAATACATTATTAGTTACTTATCAAATAATAAATTTTATTGGAAAAAATTAAGATTATAAGGTGTGCAGTTTTGGATTTTCCAAAGTATTTAGTTCAACTAGCTATTGAAGCGTGTTGTTTAATTTTTTTAAACTATAATTTATTTTAAATAAGATCATGGTACAACATGGTCTAAGGTATACATAGGTTCCCCTACACTTTATTTTTAGCTGTGATTTCAGGAACCAGAGATATAACTATAAATCTAGTCTGTGACGGATCCGTATGCTAGTTTTATTAAAAAAATAATTATTGGCCTCAAAAATACCATTGTAGTAGTGGATGTTATATTGCGTTATATTAACTTGGTGGAAGTTCAATTATTTAGAGTTCATCGCGAGTGTTTTCATTCCTGACTACACCTTCGACAGCTTCTTCGGAATATTTCTTCAAAAAATCATCCCAGAACTTTTTTCTGGCGCCAAGAGGATTGCTCTTCATTCGCAGAGTCTTAGTAATGTGCAGGTACTTAGAATCACTATCGTTACTAAACGGTTCCCACACAAAGTCCTTTAAAATGGGATCGCCTTTAAGTGGTGTTGGGTTTCTGTAATTTTGTGTAAGAATTAGAAAAAATATAGAACAAGTCGGTTATCTATAACAGCAGAAGTAAGCTTTTCTATTATAAAGCAAATAGAATTGAATTAATAAAATCAAAAGGTATAATTATTATAAAATCACTACTTACCCAGTTCTTGCAAAATTTGCCCACAACCGAACAAGTCTTTTCGTCACTTTA
This sequence comes from Leucoma salicis, assembly GCA_948253155.1. NCBI lineage: Eukaryota > Metazoa > Arthropoda > Insecta > Lepidoptera > Erebidae > Leucoma > Leucoma salicis. The sequence continues at coordinate 17,111,420 of OX411820.1, read as the reverse complement.
AGCTCAGGTTGTTCACTTGGCAACTTAATCATTTGTTCATATGTCTTTTTGATGCGAGAGCAAACAAATAAGTAACAAAGCTCATCAATTATCGTTGCACCTGTATTGCCAATGCTGAATATCGCACGTGTTGTCAACATCTCGCTATTTTCATTCCACAAACCTCTATAATCAAACACATAGTAAAATATAGAAGATGATACGCTTCTGGACAGCTTTTCAGCGGCTACATTCAATGCATAGTTTTGTAAATAATCTCCTACGTATACTGCATGCTCAAGTATATTACCGTAATGTAGCGACTTATCTTCAAAATAAAATTTCAAAATAGCATCATTTGCTTCCTTGTATTTTTTACTTTCTGGATCAAACCTAAAATCTGTTCTTATAGGCAACTGAACCATGTTATGGTCGGCATCAGCCCGCAATAATCTTGGATTAATTATGTATTGAGCAACTAAATCTAGACCTTCCCGAGAATTAATACCTATTATGACTGGAACATCATTTACTATATTACCGTACTCTGGTAAAAAAGTGATTACGCTATCATGCGCGTCACATTCTATCGTAGGTGTAAAAGGTAGTCTAGTAGTTTGATTCTCATTATTAAGTCTAGCTAGGATCTCAATATCTGCCGTCAATATTTTTTCTGCGTCTACACTACGCAGATTTTGTAATAGTTGTTCACTATTTGAAGCTGTAATGTTAAGTAACTCTCCAAGCAAAAAAGCTGTGGATTTAGGGTTTTCACTAAAATAAATAGATTCTAGAGCTGTGCCACTTTGAAGAATAGCTCCAGAGAATAATCCTGTGGCTTTATGGGAATAAAGAAGTATATCAGCCATGGCAGCTCCACCGCGACTTCCCATTAAAATTACTCTAGATGGGTCTCCACCAAACTGCTCTATATTATTTTTAATCCATTCCAGACCTAATATAAAATCTCTAAGACCATTGTTGCTTGGTATAATATGATCTTCTGTCGTAAGATAGCCAAAAATACCAAGTCTATTAGCAACTGTTACAACTACGACACCTTCTTCAATAAAAAAATCGGGAGAGTAGGTATCTGTTCCGTTGAACCATGTTCTGAAATTATCATTGTAGTCAAATACTATGACAGGGGCACTTTCTTTTATGTTTGGTGTGTATATATTGATGTATAGACAGTCCTCAGAGCCAGATACGCCTGGTGGCTCTTTAAGTCTCCCTCTGGTGTTTAGTTGCATGCACGTTGGTTTATTCTCAAACGCTTCTATGACACCTTCCCAACTGGTATGAGGCTGTGGAGGCTGAAATGAGCCACATTGTATGTTATTATACTACTATAATATTAATCATAGCCTAATAATAGGAGCGAGGCCTATAAAACATTAAAGTAGATATATCAAATGAGGAGATATAGGGAGGAGGTTTGGGTCTCCAGCACTCTCATTCACCTTACAAAATACAATCGTAGAAGCACCGTTGCTTCACGCTGATCTTTGAGAGGGTGGTACTTCTCCCTGATGGAGCCGGCCCGTTCATGTTGCCTAAGGCTCTACCACTGCTAGTGGTGACACTAGTAAATGCTTTTTAATATTAGCTCGTGCACTTCGTACAGTGAATGGTCGATTTTTTTATTACGGCAAGAACACCAATACCAATAGTGGATAATAATGCATTGATGATGATAATTAACATTTATAGTACAATATTATCGACTCGTTTTTGCCACGCACGGGTGCAATTTAGTCTTGAAGAAAATCCTTAATTTTTTTAAGAACTTCTTACTTTCTTGTACACTATTTGATTTATCCCTGCAATAGTATGTTATGATAATCGATCTCTAATTTGCCATATATAGGTTACAAAACATTAAATTTCTTTACTTATAAAAAAGTTGTTGGGCAATTATTCTTTAATAACAGCTAACTGATAATGAAACCATTATGTGGTTAAAGAAGTAAACCTATGCTTAATTCTTCAACAGACAAACGCCAACAATACTTTGTTTTAACATATTTAGAGTTAAAATTTTATTAATGGGTACTTACTTGAAATCGTAATTCTCCTACAGGTGACTCTGCGAACGGGACACCTCTAAATGAATAATAAACTTGCTTTTTATAAAGAGTCTTTTCCGCTTTCCCTAACAGAGTACCTGATTTTAATTTAACTTCTAAGGTTTCATCACAAAGACATTGCTTCAGTAAAACAATTGTTAGAACAAATTTTAAGTGAATCATTTTACTTTTGTGTAATTACACTTTATCGATTATAATATAATATTTTAAAGCACATCGTTTAATATTGGCTGGTTTATTTAGTCTGATTGATAAAGCCATGAACGGATTCCGCTTATCTATTCAAGATTAATACGAGTACGAAGATTAAAAACCTAACACCAATTTTTTTTATTGCCTGCGATGGCAGACGAGCAAACGGCCCACCTGATGGTAAGTGGTAACCGCCGCTCATAAGCTTTGGCAATACCAGGGGCACAGCCAAGCCACCGCCTACCGTGATTAAAGTGCTCCTCTCAAACCTTGTCTAAATAGTGACAAGTCGTAACTTCTTGGACAAGATCGTCTCCAGGTGGTACGCACGAACTCTAGTACGGCGTATCGTGGTCCTTTGGTAAAACAGCGATGTTGGTACCACCTCAAACAGTTCCTGAGAGTAATTCTTATGTAATACTGTAAAATTGATTACTTTTTTATTAACTGTAAACTCTTTGTTGGCGCTTTGTGAATATTTATGACAATTGATATAAGTAGTCATTTCCATTAAATATACCGACAATTGTTCATAAAAAATTGTGAAGCCAATGAAGGTCAGTCATGTTATCTCGGTTCACAGAAACATCCTTGGAATCTGTTTGTGAAACTGATCTTATAAAACTTAAATATTTTCTTCCAATCCCTTATCGTTCCACTATTGGACACGGGTCTCCCCTCAGAGTGAGGGGAATTGGGCTGAAGCTCACCACCGTATAATGTGTATGTAGTGCAAAGAAGTAATTCTTAATACATATAAAAGAATAATTGACTGAATGACTGTCATATCAATGCACGAACAAAAACGCAACGAAATTTACATATTTTGAAATAAAACTTCGTTTACGGAATCTATCGCGTTTACTTAATTTTACTACTATCCCGACGTTTCGAATACTTTACAGCATTCATGATCACGGGTGGACTTAGATGATAGACGTCCAAGGCTGATATGTTATTTCCGTTAGTAAACGCGATAGATTCCGTAAACGAAGTTTTATTTCAAAATGTGTAACATTCGCGTAAATATCAGAAATTTACATACTTTGATACTGTAGATAGGTGAGAACTAAAAAGGTAATGCAAATCCTGTGCAATATGGTTTTTTAATCTATCACTACGTCTCGGGCGAAGACACGGATAATGCACTAGTAAAACAATAAACATATTATCACGCCTATATGCTCCGAGGGGGTAGGCAGAGGTGTATTACACACGATTCGCCAGCTATTTTTAAGCTCCACGTAATAGAGCGAAGGCGAGCCAATTGCTGTCTACCGGGCACATTTCCAAACTGCGGGCTGCTACTGAGAATTTTTCTTTTTACGAAAAAGCTCAATAACTTTGCCTAACCCGGGGATTGAACCCGAGACCTCATGATCAGCAGCTATCACTACGACTCGAGCGAAGCCACGGATAATGCACTAGTAATTATTAAATCCCAGTGCGTTTCCATCGCGTTCGAAGATTTCTTTCAGATAGGTTTTTATGTGGATATTTTTTAATTATTAATCTATTTATTTAATATAAACATTAAATGAAATATAACAGTACGACATCGTCAGAAACTGAGTTTATCACTAAACACAAAGTGAGTTTATCACGTCAATAATAAAACAAACAAAATCAAATTTATTTTATTTATTAAAATTTCTTATGAAGTTGTGCGCGCGGATTTTACTTTATTTATTTATAATTCATCTTTTTCATCTCTAATGACTCCATTGACAGCCATTGCCCTGTATTTAGCCAGAAAATTGTCCCAAAATTCAACTCGGTCTTGATGGAGGTTTGTTTTTAGTTGAGGTTCGTCGCTTATGACTAGGCATTCTTTGTTTTCTTTAGTTGCAGGTGACCAGGTGAAGCTACTGCCTGAGGGAGTTGGGTTCCTGAAATTATAAATAATATAAATAATTGTTACAAAGAATTTTCTTTTAGTTTGTATTTTGAGTCGAATAGTCGAATCGAGAACAGAAATCCTCCATTAGTACACTGAAAGTATTCCTAAATACAGTCAATACATCCGTGCATGTATTTGATTTTCTACTATCCCGATATTTTGAATAAATACTTTACAATGTTTAATATCCATGGTAGCGGGTGGACATATTGGCATAAATATCAGATTAGATATTGATTGATCAGGCTATATAATATGCCTCAAAGTTTTGAAAGTGAGTGGCAAACCATGCTGATTGTCGTAGGTTCAATTTGCACTATAATATATGTGTGGTATACTTTGGTGGTAATTATGGCAATCAAAATACATCGGATCGCAGTCATGGCAGCTTAGCTATTTCGTGCCCTCACGGTAGCGGGCCCAGTAACGGCAGAGCAAAGGTTTCTAGGAATCATCAACAACTTCAACACCTAGTAACATACGACGTTAGGATCCTTAGAACCGACAACAGCACTATCGAGCTGGAAGAATAATTGGGCAAGCTCCGATGGTCCCATCGGATCATCTATCTTCGCACTTCTGATAATCCTATAGATTATCAGAAGTGAGAAGATAGGGTGACGGTGTGATCATCCTCTTATTCGAAAACCACACAGAGGGTGACCATCAGCCCCGGTGTCGAGTTTATCGTTTGCAGATCTATAGTAGGAAACTTGTAGAGGATTGAGAGTGTGTGTGGCTAGAGTAGCGTACCTTATACTCAAAATATCAACCGGTATTCGATAAGGTTACACAGGTTTATGCAACAATCGGACACCCTCCGTTAATGTTGTGGAGGCGCTATACGTGTACAACTTGAAAGCTATCCACTTCTATTACGTTTTAGAGGATTATCTATACACAATAGATAACCTACTACTGGAATATTAGGTTACCTTTGTATTAAAGTTCATTGGGATAATTAACTTTGTCATCTCAGGGTCTTAAATATCATATCATAAATTGTTATATTATCCCTGTATCGTATTATGTTAATTAATAAAACATTTGAAATATAATAGTACGATATCGTCAGAAGCCCATGGGAGTCGTAAGAGCCGGCTGAGGGAATACCCGGGGAGTGGGCAGCAGCACTCCTTCGAGTATTAACAACATCCACTGTGATCACCAACCCGCCTGCCAAGCGTGGCGATTACGGCACTATCCCCCATTCTTGTGGAGGCCTATGTCCACCAGTGGACGTTGAAAGGCTGATGGATGGATGGATGGATGTATTATGTTATTATATTATTATTTTAGTTACTATTTACATACCCAAATTTGGCGAAGTTAGTCCACATTTGAACCATATTTTTCAGGACTTTAATCTCCTCAGTCTCTTCATCCTTTAATAGTTTCATATAAGTCTTTCTGATTGGCTTGCAAACAAACAAATAACACAGTTCATCACCAGCGCTTGCACCCCAAGCACCTTCTATCGTCATGGCTTTTTTTAGTATCGCATTTTTTCTCATGTTAAGTTCACCACTATAATCGAAAGTATAGTAATATATTTGAGTATTGGACTCGTTCACGTATTTTCTTACTGCATAATCAATAGGATAGAAATTTAACATATCACATATATAGTTCATGTATTCACCAGGCTTACTAATCTTAACATAGCCTTCTTCAAAGTAGAAATCTTTAAGTTCTTGAATTGCTTGGCTGAATACATTGGAATGAATACTACCAAAATAGAAATTTTCTCGAATAGGAAGACTTAAAAGATAATCTCTATCCGCAAATGTGAGATATTGAGGTTTCCGCATATAGCGTTCCATCGACTCTAAACATTCTCTTGAATTATAACCCATCAATACTGGTATGTCAATATTTATTGGCTCATCTTCAGGTAATTTAGTTATAACAGCGTCAGGATGTTCTGGCTCGACTGAGGGTCCGAAGGGATAGGTTGCTCTTTGATATATTCTACCTTCATCAGAGTCTACTGATTGAGGTTCTGCTAAAACAATATCTACTGTTGATACAGTTGACAACTGACTAATCATACTAACACTTGTTTCTGCAGATTTTTCCAAAACTTTAGCCAAGGCTTTTGCTTTATTTTTAGGCGAATCAGGTAGATAAGAAGATTGAAATGCGGTGCTGCTTTGTATTATCGCTCTACTAAATAATCCCTTTGCTTTAGGTGATTGCAGAAGTATATCTGCTATTACTGCTCCTCCGTCAACTCCCATGAGTGTTATACCAAACGTATCACCACCGAACTTATGAATATTTGTTTGTACCCATTTCAAAGCTAATAAGACATCTCTTATACCATTATTACCTGGTAGCAGTTCGTCTTCAAAGCTTAAGAAACCTGTAGCTCCAAGTCTGTTACTTACTGTAACTAGGATCACACCCTCTTTCATAAAAAAATCTGGTCCGTAATCTTTAGACGCATTGTAAGATAACCGGAAGTGTTCGTTGTACAGAAAAACTATTACTGGGTAATTAAGTTGTTCATTACTTTTTGGAAGTTTTGGAGTGTGTATACTTAGGTGAAGACAGTCATCTTTACCACACACCCCATATTCTTCTATGGGTCGGACTGGTAAATTGTATTGTGTACAAGGTGGTTTTTCTTTTTTTGCATTTAAAACTGTAGTCCAACCTTCGTGTGGTTCTGGTGCCTAAAATATCAATATACAGTGGTAACAATTTCACTGAAATAAGTTTTAATAAATCTGTATATTTGTAATTAGTGAGGCACCCTCCCTTTACCTTAACTAATTAAATATCTTTATGACTTTTGAAGAACTACTACTGTGTAATACAATATTTTAAGATTTAGCCAGCATAGTGCCTATAAACTATAAATTGATGTTATAAAATAATTAGGAGATATTACACTTATCCAAACAACACTAAAAACCGTTTTATAATCCATTGCGTTACTTAGAAGAAATTGTGGAGATACAAACTGATGCGGGCTGTGACTTTATACTATGTATATAAATTTTAATTTTAAAAAGAAAATTTTTATCATATATTTACAATTCACATAAATATGCTTAGTTATTTAGGACTAACTTTATATTATGAATGATAACAGCAATGAGATCCAATGAATAACAGCAACAGAAATAAAAATACTAAGTTTGAGTTAAAATAATTTGAGTTCAAGGAAATAATTGTCTTTGAAAGCTCTTACCTTAAATCTTAGTGGGCCAATAGGTGCTTTCCCATAAGGGATACCCATAAAAGAATAATATTTTTCATCTTTTAATATCGACTGTACTTCAACACCTTCAACTGGACCTAATTCAGTCTTTATTATAAGATTAGCTTCAATATTCTTGACTAAAAATACAACACAGATCAGCAAATATAATATAGGAGCGCCCATATTAACGCGTTTACTTTAATTGTTTAAATTAATTGTTCAATTATAAACATGGTTTAACACGTCAGTGTAACGCACTGACGTGTCCTAACGATAAGTTGTTAATCTTGGATTTCACGTTTTATCTAGGCCTGATATGATGGCACACTTAATATTTAATTTCATACTAATCGGTTAAGATTATTGCTACTGTTAGGTATATGAAATAATACTAGATTAGGATCGACTGCACCACCATAATATTAGCTTATTTGCGGCAAATTGGTAAATTAAAAAACGGATAGCTCATGATTTACTGAGATACAGCGCGCGTTGAAGAAAACAAGGTTGTTTAAACGGTACAGAAATTAAGGAATTTTAGACTGGAATATGACATGTGACGAAAAATGGATACTTTACGATAATCGTAAGCGAGCAACGCATGGCTAACTCCAGTTGTAATGCCAAAACTAAAGGAAAGGCTTCCTACGGAAAAGTGATTCGTCATCGTCCATACTTGTCGGACCTTGCCGTAACTAACTACGCCTACTTTACTACTCCCGCAATTCAGAATTCGCACGGGACTGTTTTAGCAAATAAATTCACACTGTTAGTGGAGTCTCGGTCCACAGATTTTTATCGGAAAGGTTTGAATGGTCTTCCTATTAGATGGCAGAAATATATGGATGGATTATTTATTTCCAACGTTTCGACTGGATTGCATCAGCTACAGCTGCTACGAGCACGATTATGTAGTTAAGAAACGTGATAATTTAAAATGTTATAGAGGGTAGATACTTTGATTCAATGAATATTACACCAAGCAAAAAAAAAATATATTTTAATTTCCAATGGGAAATTGCCGTTTTGTCATTACAAAACGGCAATTTCATACTTTAACAAACAAAAATAGCATCACGCCTGTATTCCCTGAAGGGGTGTATTGTATAAAACAGTTATTGTAGTGTGCGTTAGCATATGCGAGTACATTAATATAATAGCATTAAAAAATATGCAGATTATTCAAAATCATCTCCATTAGCCTTAATACAACATGCATTTCTCCATGGGAAAATTTTATGGATTGCTTTACGGACCAATTTATCATGGAGTTTAAAGCATGTTATACTCTCTAAAACTGACTAAATCATAAACCAGCAGATTAAGATCAAGAGAAGATGACGGCCAGTTTTCAGCTTTGATGAATTCGGAAACGTTCGTTTACAAGCACGCTTGTTGTTGCTGAATCTTGCTGTAAGTACTATTCTTTGTTTTGGAACGCGATGTGGTTCCCAAGAATCATTTCTTTATACACATGTTTTGACACCTTTTTCATAAAAATCTGGTTCAGGTACTCCTTCACAGCTGTCACCCTACCAAACGATCCCAAATTACAGCAGCTATCTCGCAGTAATTTCAGAAAAGAGTCACATTGGTATGTATATTTACACCACTGAAGTAATATTATAACATAGATCCAGTGGCCCGCCAATACAGGCGGAGAGACGCCTTTAATGGGTGAGGGCCCCACACTGCCCTGTTCGTTGCCCCGAACGACGAGATACGGATCTATATTATACGGATTCGATCACGTAGGGAAAAATCAAGCATAGCCCGCTCCATGGCCCGCTGAGCGACTTTGAGATTTTTTAATAAGTACTTAAACATCAATAATTATGATAGTTGTGAAATCAGTTAGTTTGGCAATTATTTAACTGCCTCAGTGGTGGTGGTAGTGTATGCACCTGCAAATCTTAAGGTCTCAATTTCGATTCCCAGGCCGGGCTTCCAAAAAGATATTGGGTTTCTGATCTCTCTCCTGTCGTGTTGGAATGACGTCCCATCGGACTATGAGAGTGAGTGAACAGAGAATTTACTTGTGCTCGCACACACCCTCATATACTATATTATCTCCTGTTTACACTGGTCACTGGTCACCGTGACCACAGTAAAAGGAAAAACGAACAGTAGAATGTCGTCATAGAATAACTTCACGCATAGAATTCTCAGCATACCTGCAACCATCAGGCGCGAGTGCTTCGCGGTTACGTACGTTCGGTGCGATATATTACGTACCTAGTTATGTCACGATGCAATAAACAGTGTTGCTCGGTGTATAATTATATCTTATAAACTCAGACCAAGAAAAAAAATATTGACTGAACATTACGAACAATTCAGTGAAGCGATATAAAACCATGCCAAACTAGTAATTACAGGTGCTCACGTACGCAAATACAAACAAAACCATGTCAAAACGAAGTGTCCGTGGTAGTGTCATAAACCACGAGTGTTATCAGAGTATGATTCAAAATTACCCCAAATGACTCTACGATTTTGTACGTACGTTACGTACATGAATACGTCGTCAGCGCAATAATATTCCCTATATGATTTACTGTAAACTTACTTTATACTTTTACATCCTTTATGTTTTAAACATAAAACTTAATTTACCCAAATTATAGAGATTATTTGTTTCCGGTGACAAGACTTTCACGCACACATCTTTAAAAAAGTGGCTTTATTTTTTGGTTGACAAGGCGGTGTCTTTATTTATTAGTTAATTTGAGGGTATAAAAAATGAGAGAGTTTGTGAAGATGTTTGGATGATTGTTCATCAATCACGCTCAAACGACTTATCCAAATTTCATAGTGGATGTCTCATATATTATATGTCGTATGTAGTCTCACATTAGTATTCAGATAATCTATAACCTGTATAAACCCATAGTTTATAAATACTCGTATTTATTATATATTACAATATCAGTTCGTGTGGAATATGTGTTAACTACTCGGTGGATTATGAATTTAGAAGTTCACGTAGACAAAGTCGTGGGTGGGTAATATGTAGTACTTGCTCAGACTAAGAACTACTAGACGGAGCCACGGCGTGGCCGCACTTGAAACGGCAATATTTTTTTTAAATGTTGCCAGGTTGACAAATATTTAAATAAGGTCTGTAACTAGGTCATAAAAAAGAAACTCTTCGTAACAAATATTTTATTGAAAATCGCAACGTTTATCAAAATGATTATTTAAAAGTAAATCTGCCACCCCTTCTATTCATCCAACCATCAGTCTTTAAACGTCCACTGTTGGACATTGGCCTCCCCAAAGAGAATAACAAAACTAGCGGGCTTGTGCTGACTGCATCCAACAGCTCCCTGCCGCTTTGACCATATATTTGGTCCATCTGGTGGGTTACGCTGCGCTGTCCGATACGTGGTCGCCACTCGATAACCTTTTTCCCCAACGGTTGTCAGTTCGTCGAGCGATATGGCCTGCCCATTGCCACTTCAGCATGCAAACTCGGCGGGCTATGTCGGATATTCACGTTCTACCTCCGTATCCGTAATAAGAATTCGATCACGTAGAGAAACACCAAGACTGAGCCTTGATGCAAGATAAGTATCGCTTCTTCATATATTACCATTCTGTTCGATATCTCATCTGGTAAATAATAATAAGTTATATTTAATAAAATAATAGTACACAAGAATACAATTAAATTATCTTTTCTTTCTTTTCTGGGTCAAATAAGTAAAGAATTATCTTCCTTCCAGCGCTGATTTAATTAATTGAATAAGAACTTTTTTTTATTGCATTTAGTGGCAGACGAGCCACGGCCCATCTGATGGTAAATGTCAACCGTCGCTCATGAACTCAACTATACTGAGAGTATTGTCAAGCCGCTGCTCACCATTTCATTTCACCGATATATAATGAAAGAATAAACGGCTATCTCTTGCTACGACCAAAACGCAACGATGTGCTTCATGGCCGGTCCCACGGGAGAGAGAGTACTATAAGTGGTGAAGTTAGCTATAGGAGGAATACCACAACCTTATAAATTTGTGTTGCCACCTACCATTTGGGGTGTGAATACATCTTATTTAATTTTGTTTTACTCCTGGGTTTTATTTTGAAACCCTTAAATCCCAGACAGGTGTCACAAGAGAGAGCAAATTAGTTTCTCTGAATTCTAGATTATGTCTACAGCGGTAGAAATAATTTGTACTTTAAAAAGTAGCGGAGCATGTCAAATTCTACAAAATATAGATCCCAAATGTTTAAAAAAAAATCGCGCTATCAAATAGTATGAATTTTAATTGCAAAATTAAACTTACTATATTGGTTTAATGCATGTAAATGTATTCCGATAGATGGCTTTGGTCGTAAAGACAAAATGTGATAAGGAGATTGGGAGGGTCGAAAGATCTGTACGATGGCTTAGAGCATCCCGCTCGTACAAAAATCTCTTTTTCCTTATTCACAAATAATAAGATAAAACAGTTTTTTTTAAACGGAAAGATGAATACGTAGATTATCTTGAGCAAAAATAAAGCATATTAATTATAAATTTAATTATGTTTTAAGGAATACTTTTTATAGGACAATGCCATTTTTAGCCCTGTACGATAGTAGCATTGGGGCTATGATAATTATTAGTACCTATTTTTTATAATACATATGTATTCCATATTTCCATTTAACACGGACTAGCTCCATGTCATAATGAAGATAAAAAGTATTCCAAGGGACTATTTGTACATCCGACGCGCCTACCATGTTTACCTGAAGTCAATGCAATATTTTTTTGTTTTTTTTTATAGCATTGTTAGGTTATTTTTAAATCTGAATTACACTTTTGGAATTGATTTAAAAATTATGTTTAAAATTTCACAATGAAAAATCAAGAGCAGTTCTAATATTATAAGTTACATAAATCTGGACAAAAATCAGAAGTTTTGTTTTATTAAAAGCTTTTTGATCTCACAATTGGTGTTGTCAATAGGTTTTGTTTATAGTTGTCCCTGCTTTTTTAGGACTTATTTTTATTATTAATATTAGAGTTTATTAATCTATTAATACTTTTAATAGACTTATTTTTATAATTAATATAAGGCAAACTTAAAATGTCACTCTGAATGAAAATAATAAAGTAATCTATAATCTTTATTATATATAGAAAATAAATAGTTAAAATATTTTTTGAAACACGTAAATAAATAATAGAGCTCCATCTAGCGTCGGAAATACACAACTCTAGGATTATAATCCATCCATCCATCCATCCATCAGCCTTTTAACGTCCACTGCTGGACATAGGCCTCCCCGAGAATGGGGGTAGTGCCGTAATCGCCACGCTTGACAGGCGGGTTGGCGATCGCAGTGGATGTTGTTAATACTCGAAGGAGCTGCTGCCCACTCCCCTGGTATTCCCTCAGTCGGCTCTTACGACTCCCATGGGTGGAGAGGGGTGGGACAATTCTAAAGCCGACCTCACATGGCAAACGGATTATAATCCAACTGAATTTGTTTATTTTTTGAAAACTATTACAAGTGGTAACACCAATCTACTGTCATACGTAAACTGATCCATTTACATTTAAGCTTCATTGTTATGAGTATAAAACGCCCAGCTCATGACCTCAAAATCAGACAGTATTTGTAATAGTATGATTTTGCAGCTAGTCCGCTATTAAATGATAATTCTATGGGAATTCAGTAATATGTTTTAATAGAACACATGATTTAGTTTTGAGGTTTTTCAGGAAAAACTATGTATGGACGCAGAGCATTTTCCTTTAGAATTTATTTGTGGTCTAGTAAACCACGTACCATGGGTACAACACTAATTAGTTAGATAACTTTGTTTTATAACAATTTCAAAGTGACTTTGCCACATTCCATCCATCATCCATTCATCAGCCTTTCATCGTCCACTGCTGGACATAGGCCTCCCCAAAATGGGGGTTTTAAAATAATACCCCCATTTTGGGGAGGCCACATTAGTGAATAATGAATCATAACTTCATTAATATTCTACACAAACTTTTATTGTTTCATCTCTTAGATATTAACGGGAAATGTGCATGCAACTTCTTGATTACTTTATGCTTGCGTAATTATTACCTTATAAATACACAATAAGGATTAATATGAAGCTTTAAAACAGTTTACTTAATTAAACATTTATATTAATTCTTTTTTTTATTTCTCATTAAATTATTTTTCCAAATATACAAAATATATAACAAAACATCAATACTGATTGTTATCATAACTCATTTTTTTCTTTGTTTTGTATGATTTGTGTGACAACTCCATCAACAGCATGTTGTTCCCATTTAGTAATAAAATTGTCCCAGAAATCAAATCTATTTTTGTATAAATCTGTTTTTATTTCCATTTGTTGCTTAATATGAAGGTATTCTTTTTGGTCGATCTTGTAGGCAGGCCATTTTATACCTTCGAGTATCTCATCGCCATCAGGTGTAGGGTTACTAAAATAATAAAATTCAGCAGTATAGTAACACGAAATATCAAGACTATAGAATACATGTTTTTTAATTATCAACGGTGGCAGTCGAACAAGAGGCCCACGTCCCACCAGATAGTATTCGCCACTCTTGGACTTGAGTAATACTAGGGACACAGCTAACCGCCTACCACGAGTAAGGAGCTCTTCTCAAACATCTTTTAAAGAAGATAATGTCGTGAGGATATGGAAACACCACAGCAATAAATAAAGTAGTTTTGCACTTCCCTTCTAAGTTACATGAACTTACCCATATTTAGCAAAATTTGTCCACAGTCTAATTATTTTCTTTTGTACATTATATTCTTCAGATTTAGTCTCTTCAAATTTTAAGTAACTACTTATTAGAGCAGGACACTTAAACAAATAGCACATTTCATCTCCGGTGGCTGCTCCCCAAGTGCCATCTTCTACGGTAGATAGTTTCATCAAATTATTTTTGTTTTCATTTAGTTCGCTAAAATAATCAAAGTGGTAGTAATAAACATATTGTGATGACTTATTGGAATAAACTTTTGTAGTATAATCTACTGCATAATTTGTTAATATATCTCCCATCATAGTAACCATGTCTGGCACACTCTTCAATTTGATTTTGCTATCAGCAAAATAGAATTCTTTGATTTCTTTTGTAATAAATTCAAAAACATCTTTTATTGGATCAAATTGGAATTTCAAACGTCTTGGAAGTAAAATAGGAAAGTCTTTATTTAGAAATCCCATATATTTTGGTTCTATAAGATACTGTAGTGTTGCGTCCATTCCCTCTCTTGAATTAGAGCCAATCATGATGGGAATGTCAATATCAATGTCTATATCTTCAGGGTATTCGGTTAAAATACCCCCTGAATATTGTTCAACTATAGGGCCAAAAGTGATTACGCTTCTTTGAGTGGTTTTGAAATAGTCATTAGGACTAGCATGTAGATCCCTATTCACAATACTTGCAGCTGCAGTTTTTTGGAGTTCTTTTAATACATTAGTCGCACTAGTTGTGGTAATGTTCATCATTTCTCCAAGTTTGAGTGTTCTCTCTTTTACATTTTCTTGTAAATATGCAGAAGTCCATGATGTACCACTTTGTAAGATAGCTGCACTAAATAGATTCTTAGCTTTAGAATGGATTAACAAATCAATACCAGCTGCACCACCTTGCAATCCCATAAGAGTTATTTTATTAGGATTGCCACCAAAATATTCAATATTATCTTTAATCCATTCTATACCCTTTACAATGTCTTTTAGACCTGCATTTCCCGGTAATATGTCGTTTTCTAAAGACAAAAATCCAAATGCAGCAAGTCGATGGCTTATGGTTACGATAACAACATCTTCTTCCATAAAAAAATCTGGAGCATAGTCTTTACTTTTATTATAAGAATTTTGGAAGTGATCGTTAAATATAAAAATTATAACTGCTCTTTGTTCTTCATCTGCTCCTGGTGTAAATATATCCAGATATAAACAGTCTTCTTTTCCATATAGACCTACAGGTTGTCCTTTCTTTATGTTATTGTTGAATTGGATGCACGCTGATTTCTCTTTTGAAGCAATCAACTCTCCATCCCAAGGTTTAATTGGTTCAGGGGCCTGAAAATAAATTGTTTAAATATTTAATTTAACGGATAAATTTCATTACGGTTAGCTAACATGATGATGGCTGAATTGGTAAAGCATCTTAGATGGTTTTCTAAGAGATACAGGTTCAAATTCAGCTCGTGAATATTATTTTACCACTAACTTCTACAATAGGCAAGACCTACTCCTGTGTTGCTGGCATTAATAGGCTTCTGTTGGTAAGCAATTACTGTACCGTGTGTTTGCCACCATTGTAGTAAAAAAAAATCTTTCTTAATGAGGCAACATCCTGAGCTTATTTTAATAATCATAGTATCTTGGGAGATTTTGACAATTTACTGGACACAAAGTACACCTCGGCTCAGAACAACCATTTTTAGATCACAAAAAGCGTAGTCCTGTGTGGGAAGTGAACCCACAACACAGGAATGGGACGTCATTATCGAAACTACTCCTCTACCTATGCAGTATTATATTACAAATAATGAAAGTCTGAGCTAGTTTAGTCGTTTATAGGAAGAAGATATTCTGGGAGAAAAGTAATAGAAAGTGAAATGACTTGAATGATGAAATTGACGAAATAATCACCTACCTGTATTTTAAAAACAACATGCCGTATAAAATGACAAAATATTTAGTTATTATTTAAAAAAAAAATATTTGTGTTTATCATAACGATGAAAGTAAATATTACATATGTTAACGTTTATGCTACTAGTGTTTTTGTTTTAATAAGATAATATTTACCAGAAATCTTAGCTCTCCAACAGGTGGCTGTGCATACGGTATACCCATAAATCCATAGTATTCAACATTTTTGTATAATGTATGAAAGACTTTTCCGGATATTTGACCATGAGTAGTTTCCACTAATGGCTTATCTTCACACACAACGTATTTTACGCTAAGTAATAGAGCAATGAAAGTTATTAGTTTTATTTTTAACATAGTGTTTCCTAGATTTTGTTAAGGCAATCTAAATTAAATGAGTTATCGAGTGTTACTGAAGCATTATTCGTAAATGATATCATATTATCAAAACTTGTATTTATCTTTATTATATGTATATACTATATCTGTAGCTAATTGTACCTGTTAAATTGGGTATGAAGTAAGCCAGAGATAGTTTAATAAGTAAATTTAAATATAGCAACCGGTTCAAATTCTGGTAATGGACTGTTCACAAAATTAAGATAAGAGCTAAATTCTGCATTTTGCACCCTTTTTCTCCGTATCGTCACACTGCGTCACAATCCCCTCCTTTTCCTAGTAATAGATTATTGCTTATCTCAGCATGAATGGCTTGATCGGGGAGGTACCTCCCTCTCACAAAAGATCAGCGTGAACCAACGGTAATGGTACTGCCGTTGTGTTTCCTATAGCGAGTGAGAGTATCGGAGGCCCTAATCCCCTCCCTATCTTCTCTTTATGATCCTTCCTATCCTCTCCTTAATATACTTCCTGTCTAGGTGGGTATGCTTGTTTAAGGTGGCCACGCAAGCAGTATTTTTTTTTTTGCATTTCGTGGCAGACGAGTCACGGCCTGGTGCTTCATGGCCGGTCACATGGGAGATGGTGGTACCAACCCGCTCGGGCCCGATATCAAGTGAGTACTCTTACTTGGTACCCAGCCCTATTACCAGAGGATAGGTAAGAGGCAAGATACTAAGGAGAGGATAGGAAAGATAATAAGTAGAAGATAGGGAAGGGCTTTGGACTTCCGTCGCTCTCACTCACCATACGAAACATAACGGTAAGAGTAACTATGTTGTTACAAGCTGATCTTATGTGAGAGGGTAGTACTTCCTTAATCGGATCTGCCCATTCGTGACGGGATAAGCAAGTATCTAACACTAGACATATTTCCAGAGTTTTATATACCTACTATTTACAATTCCCTGATGGACATAAATATTAAATGTTTGTGATCCAGGAGTCCATAAACACCCACTGAAGTAATGTAACATAGTTCCAGTGGCCTGCCAACAAAGGCGGAGAGACGGCACACGGCGGGTTTCTTTAGTGGATGAAAAAACAACCCTGTTCGTTGCCCTGAACGACGGGGTGTGCGGTGAGGAACATTTTTTCCCGCTTTAACAAAAAAAGGGTCTCTTCTCATCATACATCATTATGCTGAGTTAAATTACTAGAATGTCATTCTTTAAGATCATATTGGATTGCTCTAATAACAGTACGTTTCTAGTGGTAGACCCATCCCAGTATGAACTCGCCGGCTCGATCGGGGAAGTACCATTCCCTGATAGAAGATCAGCGTGAAACACTGGTAGGTACTCCTGCTGTTATATTTTATATGGTGAGTGAGAGCGCTGGAGTCTCAAATACTTTCCTTATTCTCTCGTTAATATCCTATTTATCCGATTCGAGTGATGCTTCTGGTATTGCTAGCATCTAATAGGGTACGGTAACCGCTTACCATAAGGTAGGCCACGGTGTCCTTGCCCACCTAATATAAAAATTGTTCTGTGTTAAACGAGAGTAGTCCCCACCTCAACGCTTTGCTTATGAGGCGTGCAAAAGAAAGAAAAAGATACTATAATGTAAGTAACTATACTCGAATTATATTGTTTTAGAAAAACATAGTCACGCATTTTATTAATGTTTTAAGAATGACGTGTCTTTAGTTACAGAATGGCACCAGTTTAAATATCTTGTATCGCCGACAGTCTTAGCAATTTAACATACTAGTCGTTATAATATTATAGCTGTATTATGATAGTTTTATTTTTATGTGTTCTCGTGACATTGTTTTCTATTTCGCGTGGTACTGATTATGTGATAAAAACAAATGGTACGAAAATTATCGGCAGAAAAATGTACACAGTGTTTGAAAAGAAACCTTATGCTGCGTTTTGGAAAATTCCTTATGGAGAACCACCAGTTGGTAGGTTAAGATTCAAGGTTAGTTTAATACTCATTCGAATACTTTTTCCAGATTATTAGTTATGTACAGCTGAAGTAATGGTCACATAGTTCCAGTGGACCGCCAAAGCAGGCGGAGAGATGGCACACGAAGGGTTTATTCAGTAGGTGAGGGCCCCACACGAATGACGGTGTGTGTAGTTAGTGACATTATTTCCCAACAAAAATAAAAGGTTTCAGCTCTGTACGAATTTTCAGTTGGTTTTGTGTGATTGAGTAACAGACATGCAAACATCTGAACATACGAGTAGATACAAACTTTAGTATTTGTAATATTAGTAGGGTTTTGTGTTGTTACCTCCGTATGGTCTAATGAGTCTCTGGACAATAACAAATACAATATGAGCTTAGTGTATGTACGTAAGCGGAACTAAGGAAATTAATATAAGCAATAAACTTTTTAAGAATAATCTCACCCAGGGGATTATTCCACGTACTATGTACCACGTATTTCGTGAATATTTAATCAAAGTTGACTCTCATGCCATTAACCCTAATATCAATTTAGTTTATTATTAATCCTAATATCAATTTAGTTTATCATTAATCCTAATATCCATTTAACACAAATACATTCAAACGTTAATTAAATGAGAATGAAATACATTTTTCATTCTCATTTAATTAACATTGGTTTAAAAAAATGTAGTGTTTCAACTAAGTATTTATATTTATCTTTTTAGCCGACAGTACATCGACCCTGGTTTGGTAAAACCCTTTACAACTACAGAGCATCATACAATGAAACGTGTTCGTTCTTTCTCAATGAAGACTGTTTATACCTCTCGGTGTTTGTACCAATCGTGAATGAAGTATCATATTTTCCTGTTATAGTATGGATTCACGAGGACTCTGATGCACATGGCCCAGATTTCCTCATAGACGAAGAAGTTGCTGTGGTTACCATTTCTTTCCGAGTATCAGTCCTAGGCTTCCTAAATACGGGAGATGACTTCGCTGAAGGAAATATGGGCGCAAAAGATATACTAAGCGCCCTCAAATGGATAAGGGATAATATTAGTTATTTTAATGGAGATCTCAATAAAGTTACTGTGTTTGGGTCTGGCAGTAATGCCAATGTAGTAGCTTCATTTCTATTATCAACTGCCAGTGAAAATTTATATAACAGACTTATAATTCAAGACGGAAGTGCTTTATCACCAGCTGATTATAGAAATTACAATTTTGAAATCTCTAACAAATTATATTGGAATTTGAACGGACCATATGAAAAGTTTAACCGAACGCATTTCTACGAAATTCTCGACAAAATCTCTGTTCAAGAATTGGTTTCAGCCGCTCGAAATTTATTTGATAGTACAGAAGTCAGAGACAATCAAAGATTAATCCATTCGTTTGGACCTACAGTCGAAACGTCGGGTAAAGCTGCCTTTATTAATACACTCCCTTTGGAAGCATACAAATGCAAAATTACCAATAACGCTGTAGAAGTTATGATAGGATATACGAACTTAAATTCCCTTCACAGACTAGTTGGTTTTGTGAATAACAGGAAGTATCTGAAGTATTTAAATTATAACTTTCAGTATTTGTTGCCATTCGGAGGAAGGCGAGACGAGTTTGCGTCGACACTGTATAAAAAAATAAAGAGAAAAATAATGGATTTCTATTTTATTAATGGCACGATAGAGGAGACGAGCCTGAGACGGTACGCGAAATACTTATCGGATCAAGTGATTTATCCGGTGCTCCGTCAGGCGCGCCTACATGCTGAGGTGTCTTGTAATAATGTCTTCTTGTACCGTTTTGCTTATAAAGGGCCCTTCAACATTATATGGAACTCATTACTTCGCAGTTTAACATGGAGTGGCGCTACCGAAGGTGATATAATTTGTTACCAATTTAAATGTAAATCTTTAAGCCGCGCCTACGATACTGAAACTTCAAATGGGAGGCTTCTTATTAAGAAGATTGCAAGGCTATGGGCAAATTTCGCTAAATACGGGTAAGCTTATCTAAATTAAATGTTTAGGTACATACACATAATGAATTAACTCTAAGCACCCCGGTTAGTTTAATTAAGTCTAATCCAAATTGAAAATTTAAAATGATTCATTTTAATTTTGAATTGTGATTGTTTCGGATTCTTTAACCAAAGTTGTTTATTAATTGCTTATCCGTTTACAGGAAGCTTTGATAATATTATTAACGGATTTAAATATCAAATTTATACTGGTTACTTTTGGAACAGATATTTATTTAATTTCTGGTAATGTCGGTATTGCGTAATTAAATCCTCGGTTTCAACAATTTTTTTTATGTGAAAATGTGAAATAAGAAATTATGGCTACGAGCGGGATTTGAACTCGCGCCTTCTAAATACAATCAGATATGTTGAGGCGTAAACAATCCTGTAAATAGTAAATACCATTCAGATGATCTTCAGAGGGCAAGCACTATCATAAAATATTTCCATATTTCCGCACTTTGTGTCCTTTAATGTAGTCAAGCGTGATTAAAATGATATAAATTATCACATAATTATTTTTTACTCAGAAAATATTGTCTTGTCCTTACATTTTTTAGTAAATTGTACATGTTACCTAAATTATATATTATATACATTTCAGCAACCCCACTCCTGACATTGTAGATGATATTTTAGGAAGTTTGCGATGGACTCCTTTGATTTCACACAAAAACATGGAGGGATTGAACATAGGTAAAACAGTGAAAATAACAACCGTTTCAGAAGAAAAGCGGATGAAATTTTGGGATCAATTGCGTGAAGAGTACTTCCCTGATACCGAAATATCTGATGAAGTCATATAGCATTGAAATTTTATAATGAAAATTACAAAATATATCTGATTTTTCTTAATTTTTTAGACAAATTTGAAACAAACAAACATAGCGTCACGCCTGTATTCCCGAAGGGGTAGGCAGAGGTGTATTAGACACCCACGATTCGCCTGCTATGTTTAGTCCCACGTAATAGGGGGCGAGCCTATTGACGTCTACCGGGCACATTTCCAACCTCCGGGCTGCTCCTGAGATTTTTGTTTTACGAAATATCTCAATAACACTGCCCGACCCGGGGATCGGACCCGAGACCTCATGATCAGCAGTCGCTTACACTACCGCTGCACCACAGAGGCAGTTCCTTTTTATCCTTCCTATTTAGTTGGAGTTGGCGACGACCGAGTGATGCCTCTTGTGTTGCTAGCGTCTATACTTTTTTTGAAGGTGGGCAAAAATGTCCTACCGCACACCCCGCTGCCCGGGGAGACAACGGGGTAGTGTGGGGCTCTCACCCACTAAAAACCCACCGTGCGTCCTCACCCGCCCTTGTTACGGCGGATCACTGGTACCGCCTCGTAACGACCGCGATCCACAGGCGGCAGCCCCTTCGGGCACCCTCTCTTGTGTGACGCCCCGCGCAGCGTCTATATACTACGGTAACCGCTTACCTTCATGGGAGCCGTATACTTGTTTGCCTTCCAAGAAGTATAAAAATGTGGTATTAAGTGATAACCGTCGCTCATGGAGTTTAGCAGCTCAGAAAAACATCAGAAGCGGGAGAAGAAGAGAATGCGCGAGCGAAGAAAAGATAAGCGCTGAACAAACATCGCAACAAGAAGTTGGTTTCAAAGCTTATTCGTGCACATGACGGATTTGCTTAGATACCCTGCCCGAGTGTTGTGGATTCGATTCCCATACAGCACAACTCTTTGTGTGATCCACAATAATTGTTCTGAGTCTGGGTGTACTTTGTGTCCGTGATGTTTGTAAATTCCCCCGCGATACAAGGTTTGTTCCTTACTGCAGGGTGTTGTCTCTAAAAAAAAGGCATTTTCATCGACGAGATCATTTCTAGGTGATGCAGGCGGACCCTATTACTATCTGCACTCATGTTGCCTTTAATTTCATTACGTAATACTAGCTTAAGTCTAGCAAAACTACTTACTACTTGTTATAAAAATACATCACCATCTGGCACATAAAACATAGCGTCACGTCTGTATTCCCCGAAGGAGTAGGCAGAGGTGTATTACACACCCACGGTTCGCTAGCTATATTTTAGTCCCACGTAACAGGGGGTGAGTCTATTGCCGTCTACCGGGCACAATTCCAAACTCCGGGCTGCTACTGAGAGTTTTTCTATTTACGAAAAAGCTCAATAACATTGCCCGATCCGGAAATCGAACCCGAGACCTCATGATCAGGTAGTCACTCACAGTACCGTTGCACCACAGAGGCAGTTCAGAAATAAGACATAAATGTAAAAAAAATTGCCATCCCACAGGAACATTCCATTTTTTTAAGAAAGTCCTTGTTTGTATTCTGGACTGTATGTTATGACAAAAATTATGAAGAAAATAAAAATATCGATTTTAGTAATCAACTAATGGCTAAGCATGTCAAATGCTAAAAATATATATAAAAATATCTAAAAAATCAACTAATGTTAAATAAGTACCTACGACTAAAGCGCTCGTCAATTCTATCTGCGTATTTGATGCAAACGCTAATAGTACTTATACCTTCAAATCAGTATGAGTAATGATGGGCTTGAAAGAGTTATCGGTTTTCCAATTACGTAATCGATACAGATGCGTATGTTGAATTTTACGAACAAATATTAAAAACTAGCTTCTGCACCCGGCTTCACGTGGATTTCAGAATTGGTTCTAGAAAAAAATAAAGAAATTGTAATAAAACAATTGAACGTAAAAAAATCATCTTAAATATCTATTGCGCTTAAGGCCGTGTGGGGCCGGCTTTAGAATTGTCCCACCCCTCTCCACCCATGGGAGTCCTAAGAGCCGACTGAGGGAATACCGAGGGAGTGAGCAGCAGCAGTCCTTCGAGTATTAACAACATCCACTGCTATCGTCAACCCGCCTGCCAAGCGGCATACCTGCGATTACGGCACTATCCCCCATATGAGCGAAACACATATTGTGGCGTTATCTTGGGGAGGCCTATGTCCAGCAGTGGACTTTAAAAGGCTGATGGATGGATGGATCTATTGCGCTGTAATATAAAAATAGCTGCAATATACAAACAGCTGCAGTATAAGACATAGCTATCTAGCAATAAAGTCAAAAGATGGCGTTATTAGATCATCTTATAGGCTGCAGCAATTTATCTCTAACAAAGTAATCTGTATGACGACGGAATTAAAAACGATCTTGTAAGAACAAAACTTATGGGTATCAAAATGTTTAGATGACATATTTTCAGAATTTCTAATTACTAGATATTAATTTTATGATCATCATGTTCATCTAACTGCTTCGGTGTTGCAGTGGTAGTGTGAGCGACTAAGCAGTACAGATAAACATCATGAATGAGGCCTTGGGTTCAATCCTCAGGTCGGGAAATATTATTGAGCTTTTTCATAAAAGGAAAAATTCTCAGTAGCAGCCTTTTTTTTTGTTAAGGCGGGAAAAAATTTTCCTAACCGCACACCCCGTCGTTCGGGGCAACGAACAGGGTAGTGTAGGGCCTGCACCTACTAAAGAAACCCGCCGTGTGCCGTCTCTCCGCCTTTATTGGCGGGCCACTGGAACTGTGTTGCATTCCTTCGGTGGTCCGCCGGCGGCTTACCCTTTCGGGTACCCTCTACTGAGCGTCGCACCTTCGCGGGAGGCCTTGCGGGTGGCGGACGTTCCCCGGTCCATCCACCCACAGCCTCAGCTAGGGCGGCATGAGGCACAAGTACCTGCGCCTGCGCCGCCCCGGTCGCTGGCGGCGGCTTGGGTCAGTGGAAGAATCCTCCTCCCTAGCCCTCTCCGCCGCTTCCTTCCGCGAGATAACCTCCTCGCAGAAGGCAGCGACCGCGGCCCAATTCCTATCGCTGCCAAGCATCGTTGTGACGACGCTCGGCAGCGAGAGGTCCCCCCCTATTTCCGCGACGAGTGCACGGCGCTGCTCGGCCCAAGCCGGGCATGACTCGAGCGTGTGGCGCGCCGTGTCCTCGTCACAGCCGCAATGGTGACAGCCCGGAGTCACTTCCCTCCTTGCGACTATGTGCAGATATCTGCCGAAGCAACCGTGACCCGACAGCACCTGCAGCAGTAGGAAGGTAAGGACTCCGTGCCGTCGCCCCACCCACTCCTCCAGCACTGGCTGGAGCGCCCCTACAGTACAAAGACCGGCCCGGGGCGCCTCCAACCGTGCCCTCCATCTGACCATGGCAGCTCGGTGGGCGTCGCCCTGCCACCTGGCCACCTTCCTGAGTAGGGGGCGTCTGCCCCCCTCTCGCTCTCGCGACGCCCGCCGATACACCTCGGCGAGCACCTCCGCCTCCAAGTCCCACGGAGGGATTACGGCCAATGCGCAGGCTGCCTCCATCGACAGACTCTCAGTAGCAGCCTGGAGTTTGGATATATGCTCGGTAGATGGCAATAGGTTCACCCCCTATTACTTGGGATTACATATTTGGCGAACCGTGGGTGTGTAATATACCTACCTCTGCCTACCCCTTCGGGGATACAGGCGTGTATATTTAATCATTATCTTCCTAGCGTATCTATTTGGTTTTAGTTGGTCCACCACTATTTACACGGAGCGACCGCATATCTGACCTCCACGACTCAACTAAGGGGACTGCCAACCTCAGAACAAGACCAGAGTCAGATTTATTGATCTCTGACAACTTGTAGCTACTGTAAAGATGTTATTTGATAGCCGGGATTTACAACTTAACGTATTTAACGAAGCACGAAGGAGATAGAGGACAAATAAGTACTAGGTCAACCATCTGATGTCAGCCGAGTGAAAGATACCTTTTTTAATTTGTTTTGTTTAGGCGGGAAAAAATGTACCTATTCATATACCCCGTCGTTCGGAGCAACAAATAGAGTAGTGTGGCCCTCACCTACTAAATAAACCCGCCGTGCCGTCTCTCCGCGTTTATTGGCGGGCCACCGGAACTATACTACTCAGTGGGAGTGAAAGATTCCTAACCTTGCTAATCGTTCAAAGTGTAAGTACCTACACTACTATGCTCCGTCCTCTTCGTATAGCCATTAAATGCAATTATAAGTTATTTGTGTGTAAAAATTAGGAATCTTTACTAATATTATAAATGCGAAAGTAAGTTTGTTATTTATTTGTATGTTACGGTTTACGCCGTAATGCCAATCGTACTGAAATTTTCTGGAGAAAGCCTGAAACCTAGAAAACAGCATAAATGCTAGTTTTATCCCGGAAAAATGAATGGTTCCCGTGGGATATATATTTTTACACAGAGATAATTAATGTGCCCGCGCAGAGTGAAGCGTACGTCTACGCGGACAAAGGCCCGGATAAAATTTAGTTATAAATAAAAGCCTTCGAGTGCTACTACTATTTATATTTTTTGAACAGTTTTATTAATTAATCAACACAAAGTGTAAAAATCTGTCTTTTACTTCATCTGTCGGAATTATTTTCATACAGTATACCGACCGACCGGGAATTATTTTCATACAGCATTTTCATACAGTATACCGTGCCGTGTGAGGCCGGCACCAAGAATAGCTCCACCCCGTCTCGTCCTATGGGAGTCGTAAAAGCCGACTAAGGGATTACCGGGTGACCGGGCAACAGCGTTCCCCTGTGTACTAAAACATCCACTGCGATCGTCAACCCGCCTGCCAAGCGTGGCGATTATGGTAAAACCCCCATTTTGGGGAGGCCTCTAGTAGTGGACGATGAAAGGCTGATGGATGAATGGATGGATACCGACATTATAGAAATAGCGCAAGCGTCACCCAAGACGTTAAGTATGAATGTGTTATCGAAATTAGCAGTCATGAGCAATTGTTACGATAGCTGAATTGGCAAAGCATCTGGACGGTATCAGTAGATGCAGGTTCAAATCCTACTTGTGACTGTTATTTTCGATTTCACATTTTCACGTTTTGTGTTGATTTATATGGCTAAGCATGTCAAATGCTAAAATTATATATAAAAATATCTAAATAGTTTTTTTATTAATATCCATGTTCATGTCCGCCGCAATTTCCAGCATCGTGTCTCCCGTGTCCTCTGTTTTCCACCTTGACTGCTGAAACTCTCATGAACATCTCCGCGGCCTCTTTGTTCATGGAAGCCGTGGTATATGCCTATGATCACGTAGGCCTCCTTGACTGTCAAGTGCACCCTGATCACCATTAAATCCACTGCTATGACCGTGGCTATGATGATGACCACTGTGTCCGCTGTTGTGATCTCTTTGACTATCTAATTCTGCCTGACCGTTGTTAAACCCAGTTTCATGACCATGATGGCCCTGGCCTCCATGATCCCCAAATGCACCCTGGTCGCCACTGAATCCATTTACATGATGATGACCAGCTCTAGATTCTTCTCCGTTATGGCTGCCAAATCCACTTAGTTCGCCATGACCGCCTTGACTGCTACCAAATGGGATACCTGTGAAAACAGCTGTTTGAATATCGGGGTAAATAGATATTCAATTTTAATAATCTGACACTTATTCTCATGAAAAGTGTAGTGGTGTAAAATCACGCACATTTTGCGTGTGAATCATAGTCCTGTAATATGGGTTAAATTTTCTACCACCAGAGCATAACTTTGGACTTTGTTGTAGCTGTTAGCGACACAGAAGAAATGCACAGACGGCGGAATGGTTTCAGTACCGGCATGAGTGTTGTGGGTACGATTCCCACACAGGATAACTCTTTGTGTGATCCACAAATAGTTGTTCTGAATCTTGGTGTACTTTGTGTCTGTAAAATTTTAAGTTTGTAAAGTCCCCCGCGATCAATAGTTATTGCGTGAAATCATAATAAACCAACAAACAAAATTTCGCAATAGCGTAGGTCTGTAAAATAAATCCTTCATGACTTATCATACCTTATCTTTACGCTCTAGATAAAAGATAGTTCTCGTTTAATTACTTACCGTGGCAGGCTACAGATAAAGCTAGGAGAATGCACGGGATCTGTGAAATAAAAAAAAAACATAATATTTATTAAATCGATGAAACTGTAAGACCAAATCAATGATAATCGATTGTTTTGGGTACCGACTATAAAGTGTATAATAAATAATAATAAATAAATATTCACGGACATTTTCATACAACGTCCTCTGGTCCCAAACTAAGCTTAACACTTGTGCTATGGGTACCATTATGGATATAATACATATACAACTTTTTTTTTTTGTAAATACATACATATGATAGATAGAAAACACCCAAACGCAGTACAAATATCTGTGTTCATCACACAAATAATTGTCCTGAATAGGAATCAAACCCATGACATATGGTGTGTATAATCGCAATCTTCCAGGACGAAATTATTAAAACAATATCATTGTAATATACCCAATGGCTTTCTGTAATTCTGCACGCTTTTGAGAAAGCAACCGACATCAAAAATACAATTCACTTCAAGATTATACATATACTAGCGCATTACCCGCGGTTTCGATCGCGTCACAGTGATAAATCCATTTTGTATAGGATTTGCGGATTTTTTTTTCTTAGTGTCTCCTACATTATCAAAGAAACCCATAAATTTCTTAGTACCTAGCACCAGAAGATTGGGCTGTACGCTGATATGTCAGTCAGTCATTTAATTTTGATATTGAAGAAAATGTATAACTCTAAGACCCATATTCTATGTCTCGGGATCTATGACTGTTAAGAACATTAAATAACAGTTAATAATAATTACTTGCTCGACGAAATATGGAATAACATATTATAGAACAAAGACGTGGTGTTTGAATGTCGGACTTGTGTCAAGGCTCAAACTCTCATTGTACCATGGAGAGGGCTATGCTTGGTATTTCTCTACGTGATCTAATTCTTAATACAGAGTTTAATAAGAGAACAGGAGAGACAGACTGGGTTGACACGTTGAAGTAGCAATAGGCAGGCTCCCACCAGGTATACTGACGATCTGGTTAAAGCCTCTGGGAGCTCTTGGATACGGTCTGCACAAAAATGCTCATTGTAGCGCCGTTTTAGGAAGGCATATAAATATACAACAGTGGACGTTTAAAAGAATCTATCTTTGATTGATGGATTTGCTTTTATGTTACCAATTTTGAGAACTCACAAACAACTCAGCTGTACATATGACGCCGTTTCTCCAGCCCCCTTAGTATGAAAAACAAAATTTTATTTTTCGAGTCATTTTGTTTCTAGTCAATGTGATTGATCAACAGTCCGACGCGTGATTCCTGATTAGTCGAGATTTCGACGCGTGATTCAGGCGACCAATTACAATGAAGCGAAACGAAAGATCGTCTAACGTTTCGTTTTTCATTCTAAGGGAGCGGACCGTTATTTCGATCACGGCGGCCAGTGTCAACAGACACTAGCTTGTGCGCCGGTGATATTATAGTGCACGAGTGTCTGTACAAACACAAGTGCACTCTCTGTTCCCTCACTCTCATAGTCCGATGGGACGGCATTCTGACACGATCGGAGAGAGATCGGGCACAGGACCAAAAGGTTTACGTGGTTTTCGAGACACGGGGGTAAAACACCGCCAACTTCCCAACCCCGAGCTGCTATTGCGTATTTCTTGACAAAAAATATCAATAACTTTTTGTTGGCCGTACCCGGGATCGAACCCGAGACTTCATGGTTCGTATACTACTGCTAGACTACCATGCCATTGCGCTGCGATATAGATACCGATGGGTTTGAATTTCAGATAAG
Organism: Leucoma salicis; assembly: GCA_948253155.1. NCBI lineage: Eukaryota > Metazoa > Arthropoda > Insecta > Lepidoptera > Erebidae > Leucoma > Leucoma salicis. The sequence continues at coordinate 17,082,386 of OX411820.1, read as the reverse complement.
ATAAAAATGTGTATGATGTAAAAGTAATGGTTCCTACTCAACAGAAGCGAATGCAGTTATGGACACGTATAAAAACTTTTTATAAATAATACATTAAAAGTAAAAGAATAAAATTCATACCTTAAACGCCATTTTCTTTAAAACTTTCTTCTTTTAATTTAAATAGAGAATATCACCACAAACTAACAGCAGCAACTATCAGTACACCAGTTGTTGCAGAAGCTTAAATATCGAGTGTTCCAATTATAATCTGTTTGGTTGACCCCATAGATCAATTCTTAATAATTATTGATACAATAACAACTATCTCTGTTCTTCGAACATACGACTTTATTGACATATTCCAATTAAGGTTAAGGTAACAATATTTACAGAAAATGTTTTTTTAAATGTTATCTAGGTACACATATGCAGTTGACTGTTGATATCGGACTTTTTATAATAAACAATATTTTTATTGGCAGAATAATAACCGATATTAGTCATCTCGCTTAACTCTGAGGGGGCCGTAAAAATCTTTTTAACGTAGTAAGACAAATTACAAATAGACACACAAAGACACACAAATTGCGAAAATGAGAAATCGAAAATAGTAGTCACATGCAGGATTTAAACCTGCATCTCCTGGAAAACCCTCCCAGATGCTTTTCCAATTCAGCAATCGTGACATCGACTCAAGACTATGAAATTCGATAACACTTTTCTTCTGGGATGACACCTGCGCCATGAATATCCATCCATCCATTCATCCATCAGCCTTTTAAAGTCCACTACTGGACATAGGCCTCCCCAAGAATGGGAGATAGTGCCGTAATCACTACGCTTGGCAGGCGGTTCGCGATCGCAGTGGATGTTGTTAATACTCGAAAGAGTGCAGGATTTGAACCTGCATCTCCTGGACGATTGTCCCAGATAATTTGCCAATTCAGTTGAGCATATCAAAGGCTTAAAAATATATAAAAGTTTCTAAATACAAATATATCATTAAAATTGCCAGCCATTTCAGCACATTTCAGCCAGAAGCACCGTGATAATTACCAGTTTCGTAGAAGATTAGGCAGAAATATTGGATTGCCACTTCTTCATGAAACGTCCATCCACTGCCCACCTGACACTTAATACTGCATATAACTTTTATATTCATGATAAAATATATTTAAAGACAATATTTGTCTTTTTGAACCTATTTTATTTTCCCTTATTTAAGAGCGAAAGGTGGGGTTGGGGGTAAACAACATAAATCATTCTTTTCAACAAAGGATTGGAAGGCTCGGTGCCGGTGACGTAAATATGTATTGATGAATTGGAAGTTTATTTTCTTCTTATAATGTGTTTCGGCTAAATCCAATATTTTGAAGAGGTTTCTGGAACTGTAGTGGTCTAATATATCTTTATGCTTTGAGTCCTATTAGTCTGCCGCCTAATCCTACTAATATTATGAATGTTAGAGCAACTTTTTATCCTAAAGGTTTTTAGAGTTAGTAAGATATGAAAATTTGTATGTGTTTGTTACTTAGTCACGTAAAACTGCTAAATAGATTTAGAGGATTTATCAGACCGATAGTTCTAAATTACTTTTTTATTGCTAATGATGGCAGACTAGCCACGGCCCACCTGATGGTAAGTAGTAGCCGTCGTTCATGGACTCAACTATAAAGGGTATTGTCAAGCCGCAGCGCACCATTTCATTTCTCAGATATGAAATGAGAGAATAAACGGCGAGAGAGAAATATCTTCTGCTACAGCCAAAACACACTGACGTGCTTCATGACCGGTAACACAGGAGGCGGTGGTACCGAACCGTTCGGGCACGATAGCAAGTGAGTACTCTCACTTGGTACCCAGCCCTACCACCAGTAATGCAATGGGTGATAATTGCTTACTTAACTTAGTCGCCTCGTACGACACCCGTGGGAAAGAAGGGTGATGTATTCTTAGTCCGTCACCACATGGTCATGCCTGTTATTGCATAAAATTGGTACTTTATACAGTGTTAGTAAACTCTGTTTAACAGTTAAGTATATCTGAAGTTGCTACTAACTTTGTTTATCGAAACTGAATCGCTAAACTAAATTTATGCTAAGTTCAAAACTAAGTTGTCATCAAGGGAACTTCCTGATTGCAAGTTCAAAGTTGGGGAGATATTTACGTCTATACTGTTATTTGACAGCACTACTCAAAAGTTTTAACAATATAAATACTTGTCTTCTCAATTAATTATTATCAGATATATAGATGTTATCTCTCATTTATGTTTCTACTAGCTATATATCAGGTTTGCGATATACTAGCGGGATACAATGTATACCAGTTTTTAAGTCTTAATCAAGATCTATCGAATAAAAAATTGTATCAAAATCAGGTCAGTAGTTTTTGCATGATGCGCGAACAAACAAACAGACAAATGACAAACAGACAAAAATTCTAAAAAAAAAATAGTTTTGTGTTCAGACACGCCTAGAACTAATACGGTATTTTTTTCTCAAATATCTTAAATGTACAGACACAGCTCTGTTACAGCTTTCTAATAGTCTGAACTAGATTCAGCCCGCGACTCCGTACCTACTCGTGGAACTCAGGATATAAATACATCACTCTCGGTTAATTAATTTACCATCGCTATGTACAAATAGCTATTACTTTTTTTTTGTTTAGGCGGGAAAAAATGTACCTAACCGCACACCCCGTCGTTCAGGGCAACGAACAGGGTAGTGTAGGGCCCTCACCCACTATATAAACCCGTCGTGTGCCGTCTCTCCGCCTTTATCGGCGGACCACTGGAACTATGTTACATTCCTTCGGTGGCACAAATAGCTATACCTACCACCACCTTCATTTTTCCGTGATGAAGAGTAGCATCATGTTCTTTTCTGAGCTTTCATGATTGGTATAGTAGTTACTATTAACGTGGTTGGTGCTATTTATTTCGACCTGTATTTTAGCACTTGACATGCTCAACTACTTATCTACTTTAAAGAGCAAATTATTGTAAAATTGGAAACATAAAACAGACCAAAGTAGGTATATCAGCTCTGAGATAGATGTATAAATATTTAATACGTAGACTAACTTTATAAAGTCTAAAAGCACGAGTTGTCATTTATCATAGACGACGTCATGCCGTTGCACATGTTCAATGTGTTGTAGGGTTAACACCAACATGTAAAAAGTTTTCCTGTAATCTTCTTATATATAAAAATCAATTACCTTTTGTTAGTCTCGCTAAAACTGAAAAATGGCTTGACCGATTTCAATAATTGTTTTTTGTTTTGTTCCCTCTAATACAGGAGTTGGTTTAAAACTAAAAAAGAGGCATCCTATAAAAAAAGTATAAAAATATAAAAATTCTATTTTAGTGACTTTTTTTTGTATTTGGCTAACAAATGACAAAATAACAGCTACTGCTATTATTTCTAATTAATTTACATTACAAGGATCACTAGATAACATTCAAATCTTAAACGGTGCAGATTGATGAGGATTGATAATTGCTGATAAATTGAAGGCGATACGAAGTTGACCAGGCCATCTAGTCTCTTCTAATAAAGAAGAGATTAGAGGACTAGTGATTTATGTCAATTATAAAATTGAAATACTAAAATCACTGCTGTGATCAAGGGTCTATCTAGTAGGTAAGGGCTGTCCGTCATTGCGATAAAAGTCATAGTTCCAGATGGATATCTATTTTTCGAAAATGACATAACAACTAAAAGGATTTTTACGATATTTGTTATTCAGATAAGTTATGGCCAGTATCCTGGACATAATTTAAAAAAACCACATCAAACCGTTGCTTTTTTTGGATGAAGTGGCTGTTCTTGAATCTCTTCAGGTTGCTCTTCGTCCCAAATGCGGCAATTTTGTTTGTTTACATACCCATTGAGCCAGAAATGGGCCTCATTACTTTGTTGTTACCAGTCGAAATGCTCGAACGAGTCATCGAAAATTGGACTCAACGGATGGACCGTCCAACATTTGATAGACATAATCTTCAAAAAATAAATGCCAGAGAATGTTCTTTCAAATGATAATAAACATTCTCCATTAAATTTGAATTTTCTGTGTTTTTTTCTTTAAAAAAGTAAGGAACCTCGTAATGGATCACCTTATAGTACCTAATTGGATCGTCTGTCTCTGAGTAGGTTTTAGATTGTAGCCATTTGGAGACTGTGGTTTTAATTTGGTACTTGCAGAGAGGGTAAACATTACACGATTTATTTATAATATTATAAAGGTGAGCACTTATTACCTGGAAATGCTTACTTGCAAGAGTTGTTCTATGTCTTGGTGTCGGACATACTTTATAGGACCGTATTTAATTAAGCATAGACTTGTCATAAGATACCATTTTATGTTTTCTTAAGACTGTTTGGAGTACAAAGAGCTGTCTCACAGTAAGTACTTGACATGTTTCGTACAAAGTGGAGGTAGGGTATCTGTAAGGATTACAAGTCATAAGCTTCAGGACAGCCCTCTGCGCTCTTTCGAGCCTTAAAAAGTATGACTTACTTGAACCTCCCCACACTGATATACAATAGCCTAGGATGGACTGGTATAGTGCAAAGTAAACGGTTTTTAGAACGTCGGTATCGGCAGAACATCTTAACTTTTTGAAAATATAGATGAGTTTACGTACACGCGAGGTTAGGCTCTCCAAATGTGATTTCCAATTTAACTGATTATTAATTTTGACACCCAGATATTTAATTGTATTGGACCTAAATAACATAGGACAATCGCATCGATCACTGTAATCATTACACAAATAGGCTCTCAGTTGAAAAGTGTCAGATGATGGTTATTGAAAAGGTTAGATAGGTGGTTTTAGTTATAATTAATGTCAAGAGATTATCAGATAGCCAGTTCATTACATGCCCGAGGGACTGTTCAGCAGATGCAAAAGTGTTGGACCAGTTTGTGCCATGAACAACCAAAGCTGTATCATCGGCGTAGGTATATATCGAACAGTTTCGTATCGAGAGTTTGCAAAGCGAATTAATGTAGGCTAGAAAGAGAGTAGGCCCTAAGATAGAGCCTTGAGGAACACCGTATGTCAAAAAGGCATCGCCGCTAATAACTGAGCCGATTTTGACACACTGAGTTTTGTAAGACAGATAATCTTTAAAAATCTGGAGAGTATGACCGCGAATGCCCATTCCATCAAGCTTGCTTAGAAGGTGTGGACCAGAGACGGTATCAAAGGCCTTAGTGAGATCTAGGAAGATACCAATACACTTATTATTTTTGTCAAGTTTTTCCATCACATGGTCTACTAATGACGCTACTGCATCTTCTGTGGATTTTTTGCTTCTAAATCCAAACTGGTTTGGTGCTAAAATAGAATGGTGTTCTAAAAAGTTAATTAACCGAGAGTTCTAAATTTTCTCTAGTATTTTCGATAGTGCGGGCAACACACATATCGGCCTATAATTGTTGATATCATCTCTGGACCCTCCCTTGAAGATAGGGTGGACAATGGCCTTTTTAAATACTTTAGGGAATTTGCTCGTGTAGATTGCATTACAAATATGTGTAATAACTGGAACCAATGCAGTGCTACATTGTTGTAACAGAGAAGATCCAATAGCATCCCATCCAATAGCGGCGTCCTTTCGCAAACTAAAGATTACACTAGCTACTTCAGATTCATCAGTAGGAGAAAGTGCAAGAGAGTTAAGAGGTGAATTGTCATGGACACGTTCCAAAGAGGAAAATACGTAATTGTTATGTTTTAGTGCAAGTTCTCTACCTACGGCAAAAAATTGGTTAACTTTATTTATAGATAACTTATTATTAGATTCTAATTTTAAAAGTTCTAGTGGTGGGTTTGGAGTACAGTCTGTATTAATAATATTTTTAATCACCTTCCATGTAGCTTTGGGGTTATTTTTTGCTTTAGAAAACATATTTTGTTCGTATGCTTGCTTTAGATTTTTGAGTAATTTTTTGCAGAAGTTTCGGTATCTTAAATATGTAGTTTTCAGTGTACAATTATTTGGTTCCCTCCTTAACCTACGATTCATAGCGTTTCTATTTCGAATACACCGAAGCAGCCCTAGTGTAACCCAAGGCTTGATAAGTCTGTTTTTTGACGGAATATACTTTATCACTGAATGTTGGTCAATTATCTGACCTACTGTGGATACTAGCAGCTCTGCTGCTTTGTCCACATCTGAAATATTTAATACTTGACTAAAGTCTGTATTTGACACAGTAGAATAGACAGCAGAGTAGTCTATTTGTACATAAATTGGTTACTGTCTAGTAGGCACTAGTTTACCAACAATATTGAACAAGACTGGATAGTGATCTGTAATAGACGCGTCCAATACTAAGGTGGTATTTAGAAGGTCAGATTTTAGTAGGACATGATCGAGGCAGCTATCTTCACGAGTTGGCAGTGTATGAGTAGGTATATGGCCGTGTAAAGCCTGTAGTATTAGGTATTCGTGAGCTTGCGTGTTTTGATTGTGAGGGGCAATATTTATGTTAATATCACCAATTATTACAATATTACGGATGTTCGCAATAGACGTGAGAATAAGATTAAGGCTATCTAAAAAATTATCTATGTTTTGAAAGCTGGGTGACCTATACAATGCAATTATAGCTAAATTTTGCGATGGTACTCTGCACATTAGACAGTTAGCATCAGATATTTTAGGCTCTGTAACAATATGTGAGAGATATAGCGCAAACTACAAGATATGCAGACATGCGCAAACTAAATCACCAATGAGATCAGTGAGTTATAAATCTTTTTCTTCGAAAGATTTAAATCACTCTTTTAAATCTTTAACTCTTTTAAATCTTTGGTTACGAATGACGTTATTCATTCAGTTGATCATAAGTGATGCAAATATCTATTGATTCATGTAGTTATTCTCTTATTCCCTCAAGTCGCAACCAGTTTTGATCTTTTTATAATAACGACAGAGAATCTAAGTTTCTGTGAACCTATCGTCATTGTATTTCAAAAAAGTGCGTTTGAGTGTGCCTACAACTTATGGTATCTCATTTCAATTCACAATATCCTTTATCTATTGTCTCATTCTACATCTACGTTTGTGTTTTGTTAGTTTCCATCATTCCATTCCATCTGACTAAAATCAATCCTAACGTAGTGAGTTAAAGATATATTTTCGAAACAAAAGATTTAAAGAGTGATTACACATTTTGAAACATTATACATCTTTTGTATCAATCACTCCTGAGTTACACATCTCTACTATGTAGTATGTACCCTTCTAACATAGGAAGTATTGAAGTTTTACTGAGCCAACACTCGGACAGTATAATTATTTCCAGTGATATTTGTATAGCTATGAGGAAAAGACGAAGTTGATCTATATTTTTATTTATACTGCGTATGTTTATCTGTAATATGTTTATAGTATCGGGAGTCTTACCCAGAATTGTGGAACATTGTTCTGGCTTACAGATAAGGGAACGCTTTGTACCTATTAAGTCCAGTTCTTCAGTTATGTAATTTATGTCCAACATTGATGTAGGTATATAAATTTATAATAATATGACACTGGGCCTTGGTACCTATGGTTAATAAAAATGTATAATAGTATAATATGTGGCAGTAATAAAAGAATAATACAATAGCAATGTAAAGCATTAAAATTATTAATTGTATTGTTGTTGTGAGTGAAGTCCATCTTTGGTTAACTATTCTATAATAATAGATAATGTATTCTGGGTTCCAAATCAGTGAGAATCATGATGTAGTATAGCAGATATTACAATAGTTTGTAGATGTACTTGTGAACTATAAATATACTCACAATACAGTAGCAGGCATAGTAAATTTTGGTCTTTTGAGGTTTACTTATAAATATAATATTGTAATATGTGTATTGTATAGGGTTTTTGTGTGAGAGTAGTGAAAGTATAATGTATTTGTAATGTTTACTATGTAGTATAATGAGAATATTGCTTTGCAAAATTTTGCTACAATGTATATATTTCAGAGGCTGCTTATTGGCAACAATATATTTAAACAGTGTTTTTTTATTAAACGTGAGGTAGCACATTCTTAAAATATAAAAATATATGGGTGACAAAAGGATAGGCTTTTTATACACATGTTGTTCACTAAATTTAACATAATTATTTTTAAAGAAGGCAATCAAAGGCATAAATACAAACAAACTTAGGCATAAAGTTGCAGGAATAGCCCTATTGATTCTTAAGTAGTTTATTAAGGCAAGTTGTTGAATTGATAGTAACTGACTTCACGCTCTCTAAGAAAAATTTTACCATTCTTGGTCCAGCAAAATTTGTAATGGTTGGTTTTACAAAAGTTACGGGCTTCATAAAATAACTGCCTCAAGCTACCAGGCAAATATTCAGCAACATAAATGGGAATAATTGGACTACTAACTCCAACATGACTTGTATTTAACTTTTCTGAAGGGGGCAGACATTTATTAAATGTGCGTGTTGCATTGAGAACCTGATTTTGTAATGAAACACTCCGGAACTCCGCTACTACAGGCCTCATCGAGCCCTTTTTTCCAGGCAACCGATAGACATCACGAAGCTCATTTGCTTCCACCGTCGCTAGTACAGCGTTGCATGTTTGCACAACGAGGCAGGTCAAATCGCTTGTGGTCTCCTTTTCGTTTTGGGGCATATAATTTCTTATTTCAATGCTCGAAGAACGGGACCCCGTTGTAGGCCATTGACCTTCCTCTCCAACTCCATAATGTAGTTTCGTTGCTCTAATCGTTATTTTTCCAATTTTTCAAAAGTTATTCTCATACTTTCATATGTACTGTTCATAAATTCAATCGACTTTTCTATCTCATTATTAGTTTTGTGAATCTCTCTATTTTGTTGCTTAACCTCAGCTATATCGGAAATAATTTTATTAAGAATCAAGTCTTGGTCAGACTTCCATGAGGCAAGCATTATTGTTATCTTGTCCTCAAACAAATTCCATTCATTTTCCGGTGAATAATCAGGGCAAATGCGTTTATTTCTTGATGTTATATTGGTACATCCTGATATGCCGTGTGATTGCATATCAGGTGTACACATAGTCTCCTGATTGTCGGATTTAGTTGTAGGAGGGGGAGTGCGTACTGTTCTAGGCATGATTATGCCTTATATAGCTTTGTGGGTAGAATAGTTTTTATCTTGAATTGTTTTTGGTTATTACTCCAGATTACGGCACTAATCAGTCACAAAGGCTGCACAAAACCATGACACACTTCAAGATCTTTTTATCGGTATGAAGCACTAAAGAAACTTTGAACTTTTAACCAGTTTTCTTATAAAAACAATCCACAAGTCACTTAGTAGTACGCGCTGCCACAGAGTAGACTCTGACTCTACAATTAAAATTCTAATTTTACAATTAAGATTTTTACCTAATAATGTCTCAAACCCTATAAATATTTAGATATTTTTATATATATTTTTAGCATTAGTCATGCTTAGTACTATACAATAAACACAAAGTGGAAAATGTGAAATCGAAAATAACAGTCACGAGCAGGATTTGAACCTGCATCTCCTGGATACCGTCCGGATGCTTTGCCAATTCAGCCATCGCAACAATTGCTCCTGACTGCTAATTTCGATAACACATTCATACTTAACTTCTTTGGGTGACGTCTGTCGGAAGTATTTTCATACATTATACCGACCAGGTAAACTTAATTTTACAATTAAGATTTTTGCCTATTAAAAAAAATACTGCATTAGCTAGCCTATCTGGGAATCAATATTTCATATTATATGGGAATCTCTAAACTAAACGGGCGGCCTCGTGGCTTAGACAATAGTGTAACCGACTTCCGTGCACGAGGTCGTGGGTTCGATTCCCACTCAGGAAAATTATTTGTGTGATGAATTCAGATATTTGCACTGCGTCTGGGTGTTTTCTATCTATTATATGAGATACGAGAATATCCTAAAAACTAACTTTTGACTGCGTCCTAGCCACAGGCATAGGCTAATAATCATTCAAATTACATTGCTTTAGGAGTTGGAACTGAAATTAAAATAAAATGAAACTACTTTTTTTTTAATAAAAACATCTTTAAAGTTACATAATGGCCAAATTTGCAATTACTGAAGTAATCCAACACAGTATCAGTGGCCCGTCAACATAGGCAGAGAGACGGCACACGGCGGGTTTCTTTAGTGGGTGCGGGCCCCACACTACCCTGTTCGTTGCCCCGAACGACGGTGTTTACGGTTAGGAACATTTTTTCCCGCCTAAACAAAAAAAAAAGGGATGGACATGATAACTTTGGTAATAAAGTGGTCGTTTTAGGTCTATAATAATACAAATGATACATAAATGAATACACATAGAAAACACAATATAGCATATATATATATTATAAGACGCAAATATCTTGCGCCTGACACATAACGGTAGATAACATGTTAGAAATTTCATCGTCTATTCATATGCATGAGATGATATTGTATCAAATAAATCAAATGACTGATTTTTATTATAGATTCATAATAAAAAGGTAGGCACTTAAACGAATAACTACTTAAGGTAGGTTTTCATAAAATCATCTTTAGATGATTTGCTCTGAAAAAGCTCTATCAATATTCCCTAAAACCCTTTTACAACTTCGTTACGGATGGACAATTATTTTGTAAGAGTTGTAACAGTCGAGCCCAATCTTTATAGATATAAAGGGATACGATACAAGGGTATCGAGAATTAAGGTAGACCCCGATCTGTATGGGCACGGTAATCTATTGAGTCAACCTCCTTAGACCCAAAATGCTTAGATATTTTGCGGTAATCTGATACTATTCATATAAATTGTAGATTTGTCTTTTGATCGCTTATCGCTTATTGTTTATTTAAACTCTTTAAAATAAAAATATTTATGTATTGGATTTTAAATTATTTGATGGACTATAAACCTTACTATAACTATTTCAATTTCTTTATTTTCTCGATGACAGTTCTAATTTGATAGTTGTAGTGTTGTGACCAAATAAGTAATGATATCGATCGCATATATTTATTATATTTTGAACAAAGACAAATATAACAAAAACATTCAAATATATTTTTTCAAGGTGGGAACCCTCAATGGCCCACCGCCATTTTGTGTTTGTTTTAATCTGTCACTCGCAACAAGACGGTCGTGCTAGTCACTACATTTCTGTTCGTTGAGTTTTTTCACATTATTCATACTTTACTTTGTGTATTTTGTGTTCCTCCATGTTGATTGCTGCCCAGCTGTCAAATATCGAAATGCCGAAAGGATCTGTTCTGAAAAGGCAGGCGAGAGAACTGGTGATCAAGGTTCGTAATTACTTTGAAGCAGAGTATCAAAATGGTGGACCGCTATTACCACTGTCGCAAGTGCGAGATCGTGTTGCGGCCACATTGGGACTCTTCTTTTTGTTTTTTTTAACGCTGTTGGAATGCTTTTACGCATCCCCCCTGCCAGTGACAGACGGTGGGGTATGTAGGGCTCGCCGGGCGCCAAGATCTTGGTTGCGCCCGGAATACCCACTAAAACCACAGCGACCCCTTCCACGCCTATTAGCGGGACACCGGAGGGTCGCCTTTCGACATTCTACTCCGAAGCCCCAGGCGGATGGCCTACTGGCCACTCCCTGTCATCATCAAGGTGGTGGGAGGAGGTGGGCGTAGCGACGCCTTCTCCCCCCTGGCCTCCTCCGGCGGAGCGAGTCTGCGTGAGCTGACGCCTCGCGTTCCCGCTCCGCGGCCTCCTTCAGTGCAATTACAGTCTCACAGAAGGAGGCCATGGACGACCAGCACCTGTCACCGCCAAGCATCTGAGAGATTACTCTTGGCAACGACAGGTCTCTTCCAATTACCTCCGACACAGCGTGGCGCTGGGGCCCCCAGGCGGGGCATTCCTCCAGAGTGAGACGCGCGTCATCAACTAGCACGCCGCACTCGTGGCATCCAGGGGCTCCCTTCTTCCTTCCCCTTCTCTTCTAATACGATGCAGGTACTTACCGAAGCACCCATGTCCGGTAAGCACCTGCGTTAGCCTGAAACTCAGGTTGCCGTGCCGTCGATTTAACCAGCGATGGAGGTGCGGCGCAGGCTGCATTAGGACCTACTGTTTCAAAAATGACTACCGAAGCTTACAGTACAAGCGGCATGCAAGAAAATAAGCTTCGTACGCCGAAGAAAAAACGCCAACCACGTCGTGTGACATCGGTTGACAACTTCGACGCTGACGCTATTCGTCGTCATATATGTGATTATTACTTGTGCAAAGATATTCCAACACTTAAACAAACTTGTTGTTTCTTTACGTGAATGTGGTTTGTTCCATGGCCAAAAATCGTCATTAAGTTTGGTTTTGAAAGAAATTGGATTTTCTTATAAAAAATCTGACAAACGTAAAATATTGATGGAGCGTCACGACGTTGCTATGGCTCGCTGCGAATTTTTGAGCGAAGCCAAAAAGGTATCTGATTGATCAAATATTATTTTCACTGACGAGACTTGGTTAAATACAACCACACAGTATCTAAGAACTGAACTGACGACACCGCCGCTTCCACTAGTTTAGTGCCAATAGGAAAAGGTGAACGCCTTATCATATGCCATGCAGAGTCTAGGAAAGGATTCGTGTCAGATACTTTACTGGCCTTTAAATCCAAGAAAGCACTGGACTACCACGACGAAATGAACGCGGAGATTTATGAAGGATGGTTTAAAGAAATAGTGCAATCTCTGGAAGAACCGTCCATAATTATTATGGATAACGATACATATCACTCCAGACAAATTGATTAAATGCCAACGCAGGCTAATAAAAAACAAGAGATAATTGACTGGCTCCAACTTCATGGCAAAAATGTGGATAATACCTACTTTATTAAAAATACAATTAGTGAATATTTTAAAATAAAAAAAAGCCTACCTAAAAGATATGTTATCGACGAAATAGCTGCCGAATGTGGTCATTGGGTTCTTCGACTTCCGCCGTTTGATTTCCAGTACAATGCTATAGAACTAATATGGGCACAAATCAAAGGACACGCCGCTCGAAATATTACTCATCCCCCTTTTACGGCAAACAAGATGTTAGATTTATTAAAAAATGCATGTGCGAAAGTAACTGTCGAAAACTGGGAAAAAATTGTGAGAAGAACCCAAAACATTATAGCGTCGGATTGGGAAATTCATGTGGCATTCGATAATACAGAAGTATAGGAACTTATAATAAATGTTGGGGAGAGCTCATCGAGTGACGGTGACGATTTGATTAAAATAAATAAATAAAGATTACCTGTCGTTATAATTATTTCGTTTCATTGCCGAGTACCTACTTATTTTACAACAGCTTCAAAAATTTTAAAGAAGTTGTCATTATCAATCAAGAATTAATACATGTAACATCCTGTAATGAAATATAATATTAGTTATTAAATTTGTACAAAAGTATCCGGCAGTTTAGTTTCTTACATTTTGTAAAAAAATATCGGGTCTGTTATCGTGTTAAGTTTATCGATAGCTCCATCCCTATCAGTTTTTCCTGACTCTGGTATAACCTTGTACGTGCGTAAGCGTCACATTTTTATAAAATAATGCATACATAATGTAAAAAAGACGCTCGTTCAAGTTTCATCATCGAGCTGTCATCGAGAAAATAAAGAAATGGAAATAGTATAGTTACAAAACAATCGCAGCAACCAATCTTCGCTCACGGATATATAAAGCGTCAAATGGGTATGTGCTTGACCTTGTGCGTGTATCCATTTGCAATGGGAGGTAACCTTATAAGGCCATTTTTTTTTATACTACATAGGTGGCGAACCAGCATACGGCCCACCTGATGATAAGCAGTTACCGTAGCCTATAGACGCTAGCAACACCAGAGGTATCACTCACGCGTTGCCATCAGCAAAGGGATAGGAGGTGGACAGCAAGGATAATAAGGAGAGGATAGGGAGGGGGCTTGGGCCTCCGGCGCTCTCACTCACTTGTTGTTGTTGTAGGCTGATATTTCGTGAGAGGGTGGTACTTCCCTGATCGAGCCGGCCCATTCATGCTGGGATAAGCAGGGCTCTACCATTAAAAAATGTCCATACCATGGCCATGTCTCCAAATCATGGCAATTGCATTTCGGTATGTTATCTTAAGATCACATTGAAGTCAGATGCAATTGTACGGGTACTCTGCGGGATGGGTCCTATCTCTGCCTATACCCCGCAGGATACCCGGTTGATGCTTTACTTAGTATGTCAGTGGAGCAGCAATAGTGTATCAGTAATCTAACTACTGAAATTGAACAGGAGTGAAAATATTAACTGTATAGGACACAAAGTGGTTTGTTCGACAATTTTCGTAATTTGAAAATTCATTGTGATTTTTAGTCTAGGTGTATTGCTGTGTGATCCAGGAATAACTTTCTAGCACCGATTGTAGTTTTGAACCACCAAATGTTGCCCCCTTGGTGACGGACTAGTATAAGTGTCATCATTCCATTCTTTCCCACGGGTATCATACGAGGCGACTAAGGGAAGTAAGCAATTATCACCCATTGTATTGGTGGTAGGGCTGGCCACCAAATGGCATTACACACTTGCTATCGGGCCCGTGCGAGTTGGTACCACCATCTCCGGTATGGCTGGTCATGAAGCATGTCGGTGTGTTTTGATTGTAGCAGGAGATAGCCGTTTATGCTGTCATTTCATGAAATGAATGGCTTGACAATACTGCCGGTATAGTTGAGTCCATGAGCGACAGTTACCGTTTACCATCAGGTGGGCCGTGGCTCGTCTGCCACCATATTAATATAAAAAAAAGTCTAACAGTTTCAGTGGTCCGCCAATACAGGCGGAGAGACGGCTCAAAAGGGGTTAATTTAGTGTCTCATACTATTCTATTCATTGCCCCGAATAATAGAGTGTACGTTTAGTTATATTTTTTTCCGGCAAACCAAAATAAAAGGCATTTTGGCTTAAAAATATTACTGGAGAGTCATTCCCCTACTGTGGAATTACCTAATTTAGTAGGGTCACTTATCTCACCACCGAAGGAACGTAACATAGTTCCAGTGGCCCGCAATAAAGGCGGAGAGACGGCACACGGCGGGTTTCCTTAGTGGGGGAGGGCCCCACACTACCCTGTTCGTTGCCCCGACCGACGGGGTGTGCGGTTAGGAACATTTTTTCCAACCTAAACAAAAAAAAAAAGAAAAAAAAAGGGTCACTTATCTCATGGACGAGTAATGGGTATTTTCAGGTGCATTTATTTAAGTTAATTTAAAGGGTAAAAGAAGTTTGCGATACAAACGAGGGTAATAAAGAATGAATAATTTTTGTGATAGCCCTGTGGGCGTAGCACTGACGACGCCATCAAACACAGTTGTATAGTGAACGCTTGTGGCGCCTGTTAGCACTGTCGCCTGTCTCTCACACGAGCGGATTGCGATTCCATAATAACAAGCTTTATTAAATTGCTTTGTAAATGAAAACTGCGGAGCTTGCATCTAGGATGTATAGGGTAGTAATATAATAGAGCGCTGTGATTTGGCAAAACAACATCATGTTGAGTGCGGTGCTTTTTGACATAAAACCATATTTATATAATCACTTTTTTATGAAAAAAATGTTAATAAACATAAAGTGCAAATATATTAAATCCAAATTTGTCCGTGTGGTGACGGACTAAGAATACAATTGTCACCACCCCATTCTTTCCCACAGCTGTCGTATGAGGCGACTAAGGGAAGTAAGCAATTATCATCCATTACATGACTGGTGGTTGGGCTGGGTACCAAGTGGGAGTACTCACTTGCTATCGGGCCCGAACAGGTTGGTACCACCGTCTCCCGTGGGACCGGCCATGAAGCACGTCGTTGCGTTTTGGTTGTAGCAGGAGATAGCCGTTTATTCTTTAATTTCATATCTGTGAAATAAAATGGTGAGCAGCGGCTTGACAATACTCTCGGTATAGTCGAGTCCTTGAGCGACGGTTACCATTTACCATCAGATGGGCCGTGGCTCGTCTGCCACTAAATGCATTAAAAAGAAAAAATAGTAGTCACAAAGTGGATTTGAACCTGCATGTCCTGGAAAATCGTTCCAGATGCTTTGCCAATTCAGCAATCGTGACAATTGCTCAGGGCTGTGAATTTTGATAGCAAATTCATTCTTATTGTTTTGGGTAACGCCTGCATTTGGGACGGTATTCCAGGTGACTGTTATATTCGATTTCACATTTTTACATTTTATGTTAACTCTGTCTGTCCTGAACTTGCCTTCTAATGTGCATAGGGCTTCTGCCGATAAGCTGAATATAAAGAGGCAGTAACGAAAGAAGCAAGGGCAAAAAAAAAAGCAAATAATGAAAAAAAGAAACAAAATGGCTGACCGCTTATACCTCTGCTTTGACCCAAAATGGTTAACATCGTATAGGTATATATAAATAAAGTTTGTACTGTTTAGTGCGAACCGCAATGCTCGGATCATGAGCATGGCAATAAATTGTGTAGGCTAATCCCCGAAGCCTCACTAAATGCTATATAGACTGTTTACTGTACTGCGTTGGAAATATACCTATATTGTGTTTTTCACAAGCTATTGCTGTCCTCCTGTGGAACATGAGCGTCTTTGTAGAAGGAGAGTAATGTAGGCTTTTATTCAACAAATGCTCCGATGTACATAGATTAGCAGACTTCACAAGCCGTTGAGAAAATGTTCAAGCATCAAGCATACGGGACCTTAAAAATTGTACGTTAGATTAACACATAACATAGCATCACGCCTGTATTCCCCGAAGGGGTAGGCAGAGGTGTATTACACACCCACGACTCGCCAGCTATGTTTAAGTCCCACGTAATAGGGGGCGAGCCTATTGACGTCTACTGGGCACATTTCCAAACTCCAGGCGCTACTGAGAATTTTTCTTTTTAGGAAAAAGCTCAATAACATTGCCCGACCCGGGGATCGAACCCGAGACCTCATGATTAGCAGTCGCATACACTACCGCTACACCACCGAGGCAGTTGACGTTAGATTAAGATACATAATAATGCATTAAGTGGACTTATAAGTAATCTCAGGATGTGGACATCGGACGGACGTGTGATCAGCTGAAACTAAGGAAATTACATATATTATGGTTTTAATATTAGCCACTTTACTATGACGTGATACTAGATTGTAATTAGGGATGTAATGGATATGAAATTTCTGATACTAAATAGGAATAATATTATACCGGCTTAGGATACGGTTACCAATATCAAATTATTTCGAATTTTCTGCTAGTTTCGGATAGTTTTGGTTACAAATATTAGATTTTTAAAGAATTATAAAGCTAAAATACAAAAAAAAAAATACATTGCATCACGCCTGTATTCCCCGAAGGGGTAGGCAGAGGTGTATTACACAACCACGATTCGCCAGCTATGTTTAAGTCCCACGTAATAGGGGGCGAGCCTATTGACATCTACCGGGCACATTTCCAAACTCCGGGCTGCTACAGAGAATCGGAAGACCCGGGGATCGAACCCGAGACCTCATGATCAGCAGTCGCTTACACTACCGCTGCATCATAGAGGCAGTCGAAAAAGTCGAGTCAGTCAGTAAAATACAAAATGTGTTAAATTGTAATATAAATTATAATCCCACAATCAATAACTAGTTGTGAAGAAAGAACGCGTGCGGCTTGTGTGTCGTCTCAAACGGGCAAAAACCAAAAACCTGTCAGAATGGGGCGGTGTCTTAATTATACATTATAAATAACATATTGTACTCGTATGTATAATTAAAATACCGCCCCTATCCGAATTATTCGAAACTTTTTTAATCGGTTTCGATTACGCTTACGCTTATTGTTTTATTTCGGATATCCGGTAGTTTTGGTTACGATTACGGAATTTACGGAGCTCTATAACATTTCTAATTGTAATGCATTTCCAACGGTCTAACGTTGGGTTCAACATTGGTATATTTACATCGATATTTGAGAAGACGTATATTCAATACTTTTAGGTTTCAACTCTACAGTATCTATGGTCACAAGAGCCCCTCGTCTAGTTTTTCATCAACCCATTACTTATTTTTTTGTCAATCCATTACTGTCCTACTATTGGGCACGGGTCTCCTCTCAGTGTTAGAGGAATTTAAGCCGTAGCCTACCCCGCTGGCCCAGTGCTGGTTGACAGACCCATTCCTTACTAATATTATAAATGCGAAGAAAAGGTTGTTTGCGTGTTTGATTCTTTATCACGCCTTAACTGCTGAGCCGATCATGTAATTTATCATATGAGAACCCAGATAAAGACATAGGTGACTTTTTA
Source organism: Leucoma salicis (assembly GCA_948253155.1). Lineage (NCBI taxonomy): Eukaryota > Metazoa > Arthropoda > Insecta > Lepidoptera > Erebidae > Leucoma > Leucoma salicis. The sequence continues at coordinate 17,064,090 of OX411820.1, read as the reverse complement.
TCCCGGATAAACGGTTATTTTAATAGATTTACCAGAGCTGTTGTAGAGAATAATTCACTGGATAAATTGTAACTGTAGGTAAGTCAAAATAACGGGTTGGATGCTGTTTCTAGTTACGCGGTTAATAGATAATGATTTACATAACAAATTGCTTTGGATGAACATTCATATTACGAACCAGAGGGTAATCGGATGAGCCGTAAATTGCCGCAAGCCCTAGCTCACAAAGCCATATTGTAAATTTAATTTAATGTCCGATATCCATTAATGTAGTTTTGGTCCTGCATTAGTTTTACATTATAACACATTTAACGGGTCTGTACGCGTATTAAACTTCTTAAAATACCGTGGTCGGCTGGGGCAACTCAGCCGAAACGTCGAGATTAGTCAAAATAATAGTATTTTGAGAAGTTATATACCCGTTAAATGTGTTATATTGAATATAAAACACCAAAGTAATAATAGTTTTACATTACTCAAATTCAAGTATCAGATCCTATCTCCCTTCATACTACATCCTGTAGGAACGCAAATGGAGATTTTTAGTAACAATTATTAGAAGTGGGCAAAGGAAGGCCATTATAAGTGGCAATTCGTTGTCTCTGCATACTGTTTTGGGAAGGAGGTGTGATTGTATGTTTGTATGTATGTACTTTTGGCAAATGTATGGAATAACAGAAAGTGTGGTATATTTTAGACGTGGAAAATTTTAACGTTAAAATTTCTTGGCGTTTCTATTTTCAAGCTTCCCTGCTTGATATTAATTAAGCAACCGCTAGTAAGCGGTATAAACTAATAGTTCATTTCAACCTTAGATTTACCTATGTTAGGTAATAATCTGTTAAAGTCTAAAGAACGCAATGTTAGTACGTTTAGTCAGTGACTACAAGTTTAAAGTGTATTACCGATTGAAATACAAGTAATTTATCAACATAATATCTTGATTCTAAAAGCTTTTCAGTGTTATTGGGTTCGGTTGCTAGGTATGTCGATGTCACAGTGTTTACACAAGAAAGTGCGGCTTACGATGTGACAGGGAGAAACACTAGACGATGTTTTGTAATCACAGCTGAGTAAAACACTCTTTCTATATTAATACTAGTACCTACAGTAGTCAATTATATAAATTTCTGTACATGTTTAATATAATAAAGATTATTATTATACAAAAGAAGGCAATAAATTGTCGTAATTTTCGTGTACTAACCAATGATATTTAAATGAAGATGAGTTACGTTCGTACTAAATGGCTTACCGATATTGTTGCATTATGACAAAGTAAATACTAATTTGTAACTGTCTCTGTGGTGCAGCACTAGTTTAATGAAGAAGAACATCTTCATCAACAGTCACTTACCATACTAGAGAACACCAGAAGCAATCTATACATACAAGGTATATGATTCACTTCGGGGGTAGGTGAGAAAAATACTTTATAACTGGCATGGGAATACCAAGTGATAGCAAAACAGTAATATTAGTAAAAGAGTAATATTACTTTATTATTGAATGCATATCACTTTTTCAAACATAATATTATGTACATCGTGGTCATATGGTTTAAGTATTAATCATGCAAGCCGGAGACCGAGGTTTCAAATCAACTAGGTATAAAAGGAATACTTTTTGTGACAAAATAGTACATTGTTAACCTAGGGATGAAAGCAACTTATTAAGTGCTGAGACGGGGTTTGGCGCCCGAGCGTAGCGAGGGCTCCAATAGTTTGAGGGACTAAATAAGTCTTTATCCCGAGGTAAACACTGTGCTTTTCATTACGTGTTAACACTAACTAGACTACTGTTAACTAGAGAAGCGTAAGGGCAAAATGACAACTTCACTGGAGAACCGAAAAACAACTCAAATTTACCTCCCGTTATCTTATAACTCTTATGACAAAATCTATAGTAAAACACAAAGTGAAAAATGTGAAATCGAAAATAACAGTCAGGAGCAGGATTTGAACCTGCATCTTCTGGATACCGTCCAAATGCTTTACCAATTCAGCCATCCTGACAATTGCTCCTGACTGCTAATTTCGATAACACATCATACTTAACGTCTTTGGGTGACGCCTGCGCCATCTGTCGGAAGTATTTTCATACATTATACCGACCAGGTAAACTTAATTTTACAATTAAGATTTTACCTAATAATGACGCAAACCCTTTAAATATTTAGATATTTTTATATATATTTTTAGCATTTGACATGCTTAGCACTATACATAAAACACAAAGTGAAAAATGTGAAATCGAAACCTGTTTACCTGGTCGGTATAATGTATGAAAATACTTCCGACAGATGGCGCAGGCGTCACCCAAAGACGTTAAGTATGATGTGTTATCGAAATTAGCAGTCAGGAGCAATTGTCAGGATGGCTGAATTGGTAAAGCATCTGGACGGTACCCAGAAGATGCAGGTTCAAATCCTGCTCCTGACTGTTATTTTCGATTTCACATTTTTCACTTTGTGTTTTATGTATAGTGCTAAGCATGTCAAATGCTAAAAATATATATAAATATTTATAGGGTTTGCGTCATTGTTAGGTAAAATCTTAATTGTAAAATTAAGTTTACCTGGTCGGTATAATGTATGAAAACACTTCCGACAGATGGCGCAGGCGTCACCCAAAGACGTTAAGTATGATGTGTTATCGAAATTAGCAGTCAGGAGCAATTGTCAGGATGGCTGAATTGGTAAAGCATCTGGATGGTATCCAGAAGATGCAGGTTCAAATCCTGCTCCTGACTGTTATTTTCGATTTCACATTTTTCACTTTGTGTTTTATGTATAGTGCTAAGCATGTCAAATGCTAAAAATATATATAAAAATATCTAAATATTTAAAGGGTTTGCGTCATTATTAGGTAAAATCTTAATTGTAAAATTAAGTTTACCTGGTCGGTATAATGTATGAAAATACTTCCGACAGATGGCGCAGGCGTCACCCAAAGACGTTAAGTATGATGTGTTATCGAAATTAGCAGTCAGGAGCAATTGTCAGGATGGCTGAATTGGTAAAGCATCTGGACGGTATCCAGAAGATGCAGGTTTAAATCCTGCTCCTGACTGTTATTTTCGATTTCACATTTTTCACTTTGTGTTTTATGTATAGTGCTAAGCATGTCAAATGCTAAAAATATATATAAAAATATCTAAATATTTAAAGTGTTTGCGTCATTATTAGGTAAAATCTTAATTGTAAAATTAAGTTTACCTGGTCGGTATAATGTATGAAAATACTTCCGACAGATGGCGCAGGCGTCACCCAAAGACGTTAAGTATGATGTGTTATCGAAATTAGCAGTCAGGAGCAATTGTCAGGATGGCTGAATTGGTAAAGCATCTGGACGGTATCCAGAAGATGCAGGTTCAAATCCTGCTCCTGACTGTTATTTTCGATTTCACATTTTTCACTTTGTGTTTTATGTATAGTGCTAAGCATGTCAAATGCTAAAAATATATATAAAAATATCTAAATATTTAAAGGGTTTGCGTCATTATTAGGTAAAATCTCAATTGTAAAATTAAGTTTACCTGGTCGGTATAATGTATGAAAATACTTCCGACAGATGGCGCAGGCGTCACCCAAAGACGTTAAGTATGATGTGTTATCGAAATTAGCAGTCAGGAGCAATTGTCAGGATGGCTGAATTGGTAAAGCATCTGGACGGTATCCAGAAGATGCAGGTTCAAATCCTGCTCCTGACTGTTATTTTCGATTTCACATTTTTCACTTTGTGTTTTATGTATAGTGCTAAGCATGTCAAATGCTAAAAATATATATAAAAATATCTAAAAATCTATAGTGGTTAAATATCTGTTTTTTACTAATAATAAAGCTTTATTTATCGGCTACAGAATAGTGTAACTTTTTGGGCAATCAAAAAACGTTATTATTTTAATAAATTTTATTTTTCAAAAAATGGTTGGCATACGTCATTGTGGCTGTTACAAAAATTTACTAATGTGTGGAATGCAACGGAACTTCCGTTAAAATGGCCTTAATAATCATAGGCTACATAATCAATATTTCTGCGTTAAAAAGGTTTGACAAGATACGTTCTTTGAGCGATTACATTCAAGGCATCTTCAGTGTCCTATTCGCTCTGTAAATCGAGTTTCAATCGTTGTGCTCGTAACTTTTTTGACAAAATAATGTCAAGATTATTGTAAGTAGCAACACTTCATTTTGGCAGTAAACAAAAATCATTTTTATTTGATGTTATTTTTGTACTAAGCAATCTACACACTATAACGTCCCAGTTTTTTGGCATATAAAAATATGGGGATTAAAAAAGGGAACGATCAAAAATTTTTTTGAATTTTTGGTCTTACGCTATTCTTGTTCTTAACCCACGATTACGAATACGAAGAAACTAAAAATAAAAATCATGAATTAGCTAAAGAAAAAATGGGAGACTAAAAAAATTAATTTGGAATCGCCATTTTTCTGTGGCCTGTCAGCTATTCAGCCATTATTTTTCATTTTAATCATTGAAAAAATATAAATCTTCATTATTTTAAAGATATTTAGTTGCAACTATATTAAAATAAAGTCATATAAAAAACAAATTCTTTAATAAATACTTAACTTTATGTTATTTCAATTTTACATCGCGCTGTAATTGACTGGCTGTACAGAAAATAGAACTGTTTTATTTTTTATAATTACTCAGCTCTCAGTTAAAAGTAATTCTCCCTAGGGCTGAAAAGTATTACTTTCAACCCGCTCCTCAGGCAACTTTCAGAGTATGAGTAATGAAACATATATTTCAATATTAAAATAACTTTAATGGACTTTTCTGCAACTGACTGTTAATCCTATACATTTATGTGTTAGTTTCTTTACCGTGACGCTTTTTCATTAAAACGTAATCTAAAGAAGTATTCACTTCAAAAGAAAATATACCAAAATTAGTTACTAATCCATCTCTACATGCTCACGCCCTATCTCTTTCGCTAGGGTTGGCACATGTGACCACTGAAGTAATGTCACATATTTCCAGTTGTCTGCCAATTAAGGCAGAGAGACAGCACACGGCGGGTTTATTTAGTGGGTGAAGGCCCCACACTACCCTGTTCGTTGCTCCGAATGACGGGGTGTGCGGTTAGGTACATTTCTTCCCGCCTAAACAAAAAAAAAAGGGTTGGCACATGTGTGGCCCTGCTTGGATCTATAGGTGATGATAACCGCAAACCATTAGGCAGCCTATCTGCTTATTTGTTATCCATGGGATTAAACCAACATATTAGTAAAGGCATGCATTAATTAACGAACACTCCAAAGGCTATAAAAATCGTGAACTTCTTATTTATTTTAACGTCACGAGAAAGTGTTAAGTCATCTTGTCAACATAACATGCGTGCCTATTCAATTGTAATCAGCGTTTTATACAAAACTAGCTAGTTTCATAATATCTATACTAGCTTGGGGAAAGACTTTTCCCAACCTCGTCACCTTGACCACTTACCATGAGATAGCTATGGCTACTGCTACCATAAACAACATAAAGAAAATACTTATTTAGATATTTTTATATATATTTTTAGCATTTGACATGCTTAGCAACATGCATTAAACACAAAGTGAAAAATGTGAAATCGAAAATAGCAGTCACGAGCAGGATTTCAATCTGCATCTCCTGGATACCGTCCAGATGCTTTGCCAATTCAGCCATCGTGACAATTGCTCCTGACTGCTAATTTCGATAACACATTCATACTTAACGCGGTATTTTTAAGCTGTATTTTCAAACATTGTACCGACCAGGTAAACTTAATTTTTAACCGACAACACAATTTACACAATTACAATTAAGATTTTTAATTCAATTGTAATTTTGTGTTTACAAAGTGAAAAATGTGAAATCGAAAATATTTTCGATCTTAATTGTAAAATTCAGTTTGAATTGAGAATTTTTCTTTTTAGGAAAAGCCTCAATAACTTTGCCCGACCCGGGGATCGAACCCGAGACCTCATGATTAGCAGTCGCATACACTACCGACCTACTCCTATACTTCTTAGAGAAAAGAAGCAAAAATCAAATATTTCCTGTTTCTAATCAAGATTTGTGGTAGCTCAGCGGCTAGAAAATATATGCCTGGAATGAATGTAAGGTGTGCAAGTTCAAATCTTACTCGCAAACATTCTTTTTTATTAAAAATTATTTCTAGAATCTATTTTTTTAAACTACGTGGGTGGCAAACATGCCAACGGCCTATCTGATGGTAAGCGGTTACCGTATCCTATAGACGCTAGCAACACCAGAGGTATCATTCGCGCATCACCATCTCCAAGCAAAGGGATAGGAGGTTGCATAGGAAGTATATAAAGCAGACGATCTCTGTGGTGACAGACTAAGAATACAAGTGTCACCACCCCATCCTTTCCTGCGGGTGTCATTGCAATACTGGTGGTAGGGCTGGATACTAAGTGAGAGCACTCACTTGCTATCGGGCCCAAACGGGTCGGTACCACCGTCTCCTGTGTGACCGATCATGAAGCACGCCATTGTGTTTTACTGTAGCAGAAGTCCATCCATCCATCCATCCAACATCCATTCAACGTCCACTGCCGGACATAGGCCTCCCCAAAAGAACGCCACAACGAGCGATCCCGTCATGACGGATAATACCGTAATCGCCATGCTTGGCAGGCGGGTTGGCGATCGCAGTGGATGTTGTTAATACTCGAGGTAGTGCTGCTGTCCACTCCACCGGTATTCCCTTAGTCGGCTCTTACGACTCCCGTGGGTAGAGAGGGGTGAGACAATTCTAAAGCCGCCCCTCGGCAGAAGACAGCCGTTTATTCTTTCATTTCACATCTGAGAAATGAAATGATGCGCAGCGGCTTGACTATACTCTCGGTATAGTTGAGTCCTGAGTCCATGAACGACGGTTACCACTTACCGTCAGGTGGGCCGTTTCCCGTCTGCCATCATAAGCAATAGACAAAATAGACGATAGTTAGGAAGGGTAATAAGGAGAGGATAGGGATGGGGTTTTAGCCTCTGGCGCTCTCACTCACCATACGAAACGCAATGGTAGGAGTACATAACCTTGTTTCACTCTGATCTTTTATTAGAAGCAGGTACTTTCCCGAGCGAGCCAGCTCATTCATACATCTAAATGTTAAAAAAATACATAATTCGTATAACTAGCGCTAAAAATATTGCAACCTTCCTCTTTATATAAAATGTATTATGTATACATCATATTTTTTAACGTTTACCTTATTAATACTCTAGATTAAACAAGAAGTAGCTCTGACATTATTTTTCGATTAGATAAAAAGCTTTATCGAGATGTTGTTAAAGTCAGAAGGGTGACACTGATGCAATCTGGCAACTGTTTCCTTACCTGTATTTAAATTTAAATAAATAGCGTCACGGGACGTTCTCAGATATGAAAACATCGATTTTCTTTCTTTCTTCAAATATTGTATGAGTATTATATAATTCTCGAGCGCCATCTCGTTATCCATAGACGAATTAATACTGTTGTTGCTTTATTGATTGACATAATACTTCCTAGTTATGCTTTTGTCAACAGATGCATTAGATGTTTCGCATCAATGTCTTTATTTCATAGGCCTATTTTATACCACTTAAAATCATCAAGAATTTAAAAATAAATACCACAAGCGCCTGAGGAAAGTGCATCTGCAACAACAAAATGGATTCAGCGATCCGATTTAGGGTGGATTCGATCAAACTCGCATTTATACAAGAGTAACTATAACTGTATCAGGAATAATCTATTCCACGATTTTATTCTCTTGATAATCAACAGTCATTTTTCACACAATCGTCGTCGGATTGTGTGAAAAAATATAATATATTCATGTATTATTTATTCCTTGCATTGCACTTAAATGACAGCACACAAAACATAACGCCATTTTTGTATTTTTGGATTAGCGTCTTATTCGATGCTTATAGATGGTATAGCGACTATGCCCGAAGCGAGCCTAACGCTATTCATCGAATTGTTGTTGGTTAAACGTAAAATTGATTTACTCTTGTGTAAATAGCGATTTATTCTAGGAATAAAATTTATTCTTGTTTGGTCGAATCCGCCCATAGAAGGATAGGTCGTGGAATTAATGTAATGGTCTAGCTCAATTTGTTATCGCGGTGGCGGAATTGGCGAAGCTTCTGGGACGGTTTCCAGTAGACGCAGGTTCAAATCCCGTTCGTGGCTGTGATTTTCAATTTCACAACTCTTTGTGTTCAAATACAAAATACCTAAAATTTTAAAATTATTCTTTGTGACGAATGTTTTACATTTTATAAGGTTGTTTCGTATTATGACATAGGAAACATTAACATTTATTACTAATTTACCTGAACAATGGTGAAAAGAAGTGAATCAGTTTCGTGGTTTAGTATTGTAGAAAAACCCGGAGAAGCAGACAGACGCTGATTTTATTTTATATATATATAATAGATATTAATAACTAAATTTAAAAACTGTGAATAAACGGGATAAATGTTATTACTTCAACTTAATTGAAGATTGGCCTATCTATTTAACTACTCTATGATTGCTTAATAGCGCACGACACGTTATGTAATCTATAAAAGAAACAAGGCAAATTATATCCTTTACTGTATAACCTTGACTCCTACCCTTGAGTAGGCTTCTAATGGCAGTTGACTAAAAATGGGTGACAATGGAAAGATATGTGAATATAATAAAATTCCTTTAAAAGAAATTATTGCAGGTAAAGCATTTAATATTAATTTGTTTTGTTCTTAACTTATTACCATGCCGTGTGGGGCCGTGTGGGGCCGGCTTTAGAATTGTCCCACCCCTCTCTACCCACGGAAGTCTAAGTCTAAGTCTTAAGAGCCGACTGAGGGAATACCGAGGGAGTGGGCACTCCCTCGAGCATTAACAACATCCACTGCGATCTTCAAACCGCCTGCCAAGCGTTGCGATTACGGCATTATCCCCCATGACGCCCCATGTGGCGTTCTCTTGGGGAGGCCTATGTCCAGCAGTGGACGTTGAAAGGATGATGGATGGATGGTACTACGCCAGTCCCGTAAGATTTGGTAAGCTTCATAAGTTGCCAAGTCATACATTTCTTTAATCAAAGATATTTCGAAATTAAATGTGCACATTATTTCAAAAAGTCGTGGGTCTTGACATCATACCGGGAATTCCACTTTTTGCATGGATACAATTTTAGATGGGAACACAGGCAGAGAGGGCGTGCATAGCGTATCTATGCTTTCCCATCAGTCGAAACTTATATCCAAAGATACATTAATGGTTTGTGGCTTTAATTTAAATTACGTCTTAAACATGACTGTTTAATTTATCATATTTACAATTGTTTACTAATTTACTAAATTAATAATCTTTAAATTTTGCTTGCTCCTATGAGCACCGGACTATTCCGGTAGAAAAGACTATAGCGTACTTTTTATCCCGAAATCCAATGTATATGGGATAACTGTTTTTGAATGTAGATTATAACGTATCGATATTAGTTATAGGAATTAGGAAAATGAAGACTTTGATTATAACCACTAGTTTAGCCCGTGACGTTGCTTGCGTGGATTTCAAAATTCAAATCCGTTATGTCGTTTAAGGTATCTCACGCCCATAGGAATTGCTTATCTGAATGAAAAAATACAAGCCACAATTTCCAGAGATATTAATTTCATAAACTATTACGCCATAATAAGTGTTTACGAAACCAAAGTGTAAGGTTTTTTTTTTCAGAAAAAGAAAACTTCCCTCCTAAGTATGGATTTGGAGTCAGACATATTCAGCTGACAATTGCCATGTTGTGTCTTCTCGTTAACTTTATTGGGAGAGGTCACATGGGAGTCACTATCGTAGCTATGACTAGTGCACGTAAAGAGGACACAACCATTACACCTATACATTACAAAAATATAAATGTAACTAACATGTTAAATGAAAGTTTAATAAGTAATTTCTCAGAGACTGAATGGAAAGAAGTACATCCAAATAATGACTCTGAAGGAAATATTACATTACATATTAGCGAGGATAGCAAAATTATTGTAAGTTGGTAAAATTTTGGTATTTTTTTAATAATTTGTAAAAATTAATATTTCATCATCAATATATTAGACCTATCAGGCTTATTGAACCTCCTCCCTATCCTCTCCTTAGTATCCCACCTATCCTGTCCTTAATATACTTCCTATCCACCTTCTATCACTTTTCTTGGAGTCGGCGACGCGCAAATGATGCCTCTGATGTTGCTAGCATCTATAGGATGCGGTAATCGCTTACCATCAGGTGGGATGTATGCTTGTTTGCCACCCTCGTAGTAAACTTATACTAATATTATAAATGCGAAAGTAAGTTTGTTTGTAATAATCTTTACAAATACTTTGAAAAATCCAAAAGTGCACGCCTCATAATCTTCATTTTTCACAATAAAATTGATTATTTGATAAGTAAATAATAATGTATTGGTCTTACTAAGTAGTTTTCAATAAATCACATAGATAGCGCTTATTTCAAAAAGTAACTTCTCATGTCTTATACCGCCATCTAACGCTAATTTTAAGAAGTACTTCTACATTGGTCTGTAGAAATAGTTCTCACGAAATAAGGTTAGCACTGATTATAATGTCGCGTCGAGCGTAAATATTCACTATTTTTTTGTTTATTTGATAACAATTAAACCACATCGAATCAGACCGTGAAAAGTGATAGGGCTATATTCGTAATCATAGTAAAGTATTTTGGTCGTTATCGTGTTAACATACATTACCTACAACAAACGGACGTCCCAGACATAACTTTTTTAAACAGTTTTTTAACTAGTTTAAATAACAAAAATGTCACAAAAAATATTATGAGTGTTAAAAATAGTGATTTTTCTTGATATGTGTGTGTGTATATATTATTTTACAAGTGCAAATATATGATAAATAGAGACATTTTAAGTTTGAAAAATCAGTTGTTCTATGTAAAACGAGAGCAGTACCCACCTCAACGCTTCGCTTAAGAGGCGTGCAATAGGCTAATTCTAGGCATCGGAGAATTCCTCCACGTCACCGTCATAGGGTAAAAAAGTTTAAAAAATAAAATAAAGTTTAGTAAATTTAGTTTGTTTGTTACGCTTTCACGCGTAACTCGGAACCAATCACACATATTCATCATAATCTGGAGTTCAGAAAAGGACATGGGTTTTTCATCCCGAAAAAATTATATTCTAAAGTCTAGTATAAAATGGATATTATTTATGCATCAGATAGTTACCTACCTATTTATATAGCTAGGTGCTATATTTTGCTTGTTCGATCATAAGCTAGACTGTGCATTTAATAAATTAGTAGAAACTAGGTTTGTATCAAAAAAAAGACGATGAGAGAAAGGGAAAAAAGATAAAAAAAGGTTTTTTTCTGTCTGTTTATTTTTTATCTGAAAATACTTAATAGAATTATATTAAAATCGAAAAAAAAACATCCTCATCTAAAGATAAACTAATATCAACGTCAGATGAAGTCCATAATAAATAGCCTGTATTCCCCGAAGGGGTAGGCAGAAGTGTATTACACACCCACTGTTCTCCAGCTATGTTTAAGTCCCACGTAATAGCGGGTGAGCCCATTGCCGTCTAACAAGCACACATCCAAATCCATCCGGGCTGCTATTGAGGATTTTTTTTTATGAAAAAGCTCAATAGCACTGCCCGACCCGGGGATCGAACCCGGAACCTCATGATCAGCAGCCGCTCACACTACTTTTGCACCACAGAGGCAGTTAGTCATGAATAATAGCTAGTTTATACATAAAATAACGTTTCAGACATACGATTGGCCAAAGTCAATCCAAGAGATGGTGCTCAGCGGGTTCTTCTTCGGTTATATGCTAATGATGTTTCCCATGGGAATGATATGCCAGCGTTATGGAGGAAAGTTGCCCCTTCAAATAGCACTGTTTGCTAACACAATATTATCAGTTGCCACGCCTTGGTTAACTAATTGGGTATGTATTTATTTTATGCTCTATTGTTATGTCTATATGATATTATATGATGACATCGAATGGGCCATGCGAATAATCAGAAGGTTCATCAAGTCACGGTGTAAATGCTCATAGGTAAAAAGGGTAAAATCTCTTGCTCATTTTACATTGAAAATTGAGATTTTTGAAAATCAAATATAAAGCGCCTTGTAAGCGATCAAATTTGTTTGACCAAGACGTTTGTCAAATTTCACGTTTTCATCAAACAATAGCTCAAACGTTCTGGGCCTTGATTCTCTATGACACGTAAAATTACTTGCCGAAAACCAGTGACGTTATACCGAGTGCGTAACTCAAACGTCAGAATGCAACGTACCACGACATATTTTTTGTTGTCTATGCCAAATTTTGATTTTACACTTTACGTCTAGAAACCATACAATCGTTTTAATCGGAAAATACCGGTTTTTTTAAATTACATTTATTTGTTTCTAAACTTCATGATTAGTTAATATTTATGCATCGAAATTACTATTATGGACAAATAATATTAATTTGTTTTTGTTTTGATATAAATATATGATCAAATATTGGATAATTATGTAATATCTCTACGTACGAGGAGATAGTTTTAAAACTAAAATCTATCTGTCATTGTTTTAATGTCACGTCATCTGTCACAGTGTATAAGTAGTATCTCTTAGTAGTCTGTGCACATTGTTGTGAATTTTACTTTAGAATAACCCATCAATAAAATTGTTTATTTAATGAATATAAGTAAGTTACTTTCACACACTAACAAGAAAAAAGAAAGTATTTTACATAAAAATAATAAGCTCAACACTACAAACTTATCAACAGAAGAAAAATTCAGAAAACTGTTTATTGTCGGAATCAATAAGACCGTCACAGAAGAATTTACTGTTATAACAATAATACACATTGCTCCTTCCTTTGATAATCTATTTGAATTAAGTTCAGGGCTTTGGCAACGTTGTTTTTAGAAGGCTATCATAACTATTATTCAAGACATTTTGATCTATATTTTAGCACTTGACATGCTCGGCTACTCATAAAGTACAAATTATAATTTGTGATTAAGGACAAAGAGTATTTTAGTACAGGTGGGAATCGAACCTGCGTCCCTTCCTATCTGGGGAAGTGCTATAATCCCAGTGGATTGGTAGCTCAGTAGCTACAGTACTATCTTTTAGACATATCCAATCTCCTTATCACATTTGTCTTAACGACCAACACCCTCTATCGGAACGCATTTACATGCATTAATCCAATATAGTAAGTTTAATTTTGCAATTAAAATTCATACTATTTGATGGCGTGATTTTTTTAAACATTTTGATCTATATTTTAGCACTTGACATGCTCAGCTACTCTTAAAGTACAAATTATAATTTGTGATTAAGGAAAAAGAGTATTTTAGTACAGGCGGGAATCGAACCCGGATAGGAAGGGACACCGGTTCGATTCTCGCCTGTACTAAAATACTATTTTTCCTTAATCATAAATTATAATTTGTACTTTATTAATCAAGAACTGAATTATCACATTACATATAATCACAAATGTAAAAGCAAAATTCACATATTATACGATACTTCATCGATATCAACGGAAAAATTGCGGCGGCTATTGCTTAGTACAAGGACTTAATTTCATAAAATGGATATAATTTTAGTAGACGTGTTGTGAGATGTTGTTGTGAACGTATTAGTGCCTTCTTGCCTGTGTAATGTTTCCAATCAGTGACTTGCTTAACTTTTGTTTGTGACACTTCATAGGTACTAATTAAGTTATACTCATTTATACAAATAAATAAACGACTATTACTTTTCTGCATACTTTTTTTTTAATTAATTAATTTATTTATTTACTATGGACATCCAACAAAAGATACACACAGATAAATTACAATTAACATTAAAAAATAACGAGGTATTGTTTATGTGCGCTCTCTTAATTATAGGATATCACAACATGCCTAATCTTTAAAGTAAACACAAATTAAACTAGTTGTAGGTACAATGATTAAATGAAAACAATCAGTGGTGATGATAAGTAATGAAACAAATTAAATTGAATATGGTATAGTTAAAATTTTCAAAAATTTCTTAAATTTAGTGAGATTATTGTCAAATAAGTCTAACTGTGAATCTAAGGAAGATAATGCGTTGTATTGCCTGCAGAGTCTAGAGACCGGGGCGTAGAGACCGAGGTTTGTTTTGGACTGGGGAATTTTGAACAGTTTATATTTGCCTTTTCTGGCTAAATGTGTAGGAACGTTAATTTTAAATTTATCCAGTAAGTATTTACAATCTACGGCATTGTTAAAAAGTTTATGTAAAAAAATTAAATCGTGTAATTTGCGGCGATGCAATAGAGATTCTAAATGATAGTTATTAAGGCGATTTGAATAGGTCGTCAATACTTTATTTCATAAATTTTATTTATAAGAACACAAGAGGGGTTTGCCTACTATTATACATACGTCTAATACTTTATCTAAATACAGATTTTATAATGTCATAGGTACATGGAATAGTTTATTAAATATTATATTACTTGGACATTTTGTAAGAGTTTGTGACAATGTTCCGTTTATATCTAAGACATGAGTCGTAGTTACTGTTTCTTCCAAATAACATAACGAGCACTATATTATCAATAAGTATGTGCATTGTAAAGTTATTGATATTATATGAACAATGTATAGTATCTATAATAAAATTGTAAGTTGTAATACTAAGAAGACAGAATTTACTCTCATTCTCGTAATAAATAACAAATAACCTTTTAATACCTAAATATTATCTTAGTGATTCTGAAAATGTATGCCTAAAAAGTAAATAATAAGTAGGTAAAGTATAAGCGGGTAGCGACTTTAATGGTATTATAAACCATTAAAATGAATGGGTTTCTGAACTTTAGCTTATTTTGCCAGTTACAGAAACTTGTAGTCATTTAAAAAAAAAAATAATAACAATGGTAAACGTAACTACAAACGCGCTAGCATGAAACACGTTAGATTGACAGTTTAGAACAGCTTCAAAACTGACCTAGCCGCGTTATGAAACTTGATACTTTGCATAGTGAATACAATTTTAGACGACTTCCACGCAGACATCGTCAACTCGCCACGTAACGTGCTTCTTTAATCATAGCAAATCAGGGCCCTGACATGTTTGTCAAACGCGCTTTAATACCGCCAAATAACGCTTTCAATTAAAATTGATGAACAACACGTCAAATAACCGTAGTTTGTTTGACAAACACGCCAACAAACTCACAGACTATCAAATAAATTTGAACACGTAAAATTTCACAAATAATTAGTTGGTCTACAGGTCGCTTGGTCTACATTTAATAAAATGTTATGAAGTAACATAATAGGTAAATTATACATAGCATACGCAAATTGACGATAGTAATGAGTTAACCTATTATATACCATTTTTTTTCATAGAGAGAAAAATTTAGGCTGTAGTCTACCGTTCTGATCTAGTGCTGGTTCACAGGTTTAACAAGCCGTCGAGAATATTTCTCAGGCATGCAGGTTTCCTCAGGATGTTTTCCTTCATCGAGCAGTGATAATATTTAACAAAAACATATATATTTTCAACAAAACCTAGAAGTTTTTCTTTTAATTTGATACACGCTATTAACAAAAATAACTAAAAAATTGTTCTTTACTTACTTTTATAACATTGAGGAAAAAAAAATTATGCTAAATATTGCTTTTGATATAGTATTGAGAGAGATATTATGAGGTTACAAAAACACCTTTGTCTAAGGAAAAAGATTGTTAATTAAATTAACTATTAAGTTTTTTTTACTTTTTACTCAATATACGTGCAATTTGCGCAACTAGACTCATGTTGAAAACATAGTCTGGCTGTCATCAGATCTCTTAATATGATAATCCACATGAACGCTGTGTATTATGATTATTTTCATGACTTGCGAGTCATAATAATAGGTACTCGGACAGATTAGTAATAAAAAATTACGTATTGTTATTTGCCTAATCTTTGATACTTCGAACTTATTGAAATTTCGTAAGAAAATCAAAACACAGCTTCGCTACATCTTACTTATCTATGTAGTCCACGTTGCGATGGATTAAACATACAAGTATCACCACCATGACTGCATACTGCCCTTACAGTAAAGCGAAACGAAAGTTCGTCTAACGTTTCGTTTTTCATACTAAGGGGGCTGTGTTTTAGATGTAACGGGGGATAGGCGTCCAAATATTTATTTCCCAGGCGTAAATTAAATGGTGAGCAGCGGCTTGGCAATAATTATATTATTGCCAATCATGAACGGTAGTTACCACTTATAATTAGCTGGGCCGTGGTACGTCTGTCATCATAATCAATAAAAAAAATTGTTGTCTGAACATTTTTCCGAAATCTCTTACATTAGGAGTTCAGCCTTATATCGTCAAAGGTTTCACCAATGAAATACTATTTCGAAACTTTTTTCCTCCAACGTCTTTTTTACCTGACAGATGGCGTTGTGGTTTAAGTATCAGCCACCCATCTACCGTTTTGTGGGTTCGAGTCTCACTACGGACAAACATTTTTGCAAATAACAAATTAGTTCTGGGTGTAATTTATGTAAAAATGACGTCTAAGAAAATCACCTAGGGAGGCTGGAAAGCTGTGTGTTGCTGTCGGGTTTTACAAGGTATCACCCAATCCGGCACTTACCCCAGCATACAAGCTCTGCTGGCGAAATGGGCACCTAACAGTGAACGCGCTGGCCTCAGTGGTTGTGTATATGCAGGTAATTATCCGACTTTTTACTATGTACTAGAAGAACTAGTATAAGAACATAGTATCACGCCTGTATTCCCCGAAGGGGTAGACAGAGGTGTGGCACCACGAATCGCCAGATATGTTAAGTCCACCGGAACCATATTACATTCCTTCAGTGGGCTCTCTGAACTACCTAAGGATCAGATTTAAATATGATCCATGGATTATCGGGGATCCTGGTTCCTAAACCATACTGTAAATATTTTGATCTGTATTTTAGCACTTGACATACTCAGCTACTTTAAAGTAAATGTAGAAAAACTGTGTCGTAAAGACAAATGTGATGTGGCGATTGGGTATGGCCGTCGGTTACTGCGATAGCTTAGCGGTCTGAGCACCCCGGATTGGAAGGGACGCAGGTTCGAATCCCGCAGTAAGTTCTTTAAAATAGCTGAGGATGTCAAGTTCTAAAATGCAGATCAAAATACGTACAATACCTATTTCATTTTGATTAACTATATTCAAATAAATGATAAAAAAATAATTCCAAAATCTAATATACTAAACCATTTTCTTGATATTTAACAGGACTTAATTTAGGTACTGTGATAGCATATCAACTAGCCGGTTTCCTTGGAGCAAGTAGATGGGGTTGGCCGTCCACCTTCTACGTCGTTGGGGGAATATGTTTTGCCTGCTTTCTCCTTCTAACTGTATTTGGAGCTGCAACTCCTCTGGAGCATAAGTCCATTAGTGAAGAGGAGAGGAATTACATTCTGGGAACCATCGATAATGACAGAGTACAGGTAATGAAATTAGTATTTACAAATATTTAGAAAATAATCTAAATATTTATAGGGCTGCGTCATTATTAGGTAAAAAGCTTAATTGTAAAATTAAATTTACCAGGTCGGTATAATGTATGTAAATACTTCCGACAGATGGCGCAGGCGTCACCCAGGACGTTAAGTATCAATGTGTTATCGAAATTAGCAGTCGAGAGCAGTTGTCACGATGGCTGAATTGGCAAAGGATCTGGACGGTATCCAGGAGATTCAGGTCCAAATCCTGCTCGTGACTGTTATTTTCGATTTCACATTTTCCACTTTGTGTTTAAGTATTTACAAATTAAGTACTGAAGGAAATTAAGTAGGAAGGAGTTTCGGCTTCTGGCGCTCTCACTCACCATATGAAACACAAAAGTAGGAAGTACCTATCGTTGTTTCACGCTGGTCTTCTTTAAGAGGGTGGTGCTTCTCCGATCAAGCCAATCGATTCGTTCTGGGACAAGCAAGGCTACTAGAATCAAAGCTAGCATATCATCTACTAAGCACGTAATGTGTGTTACATTATATTGCTCCATAAAAAAATCGGGTTCATAGGTACCGCATTTTCTTTTATTATTTTATTATACCTAAATGTCCGAGCATAATAAGTGCTTATATTAAAATAATAACATAATTTTAAACTTATTTTGGTATTCGTTTAGTGATTTTTCATAGAACATTATGCTCAACAGACTAAGTTGAAAACGCCATGGAGGGCGATGGCCACGTCAAAACCTTTATGGGGAACTATGCTAACACACAGCGCGACCAACGGTGGCTTCGTATTCTGTTTCAACCAATTTCCTTCATATATCCATTATATTTTTGGGATAAATGTTAGAAACGTGAGTATTTTTTGTTATACTACGGCCCACTCAATGGCAAGTAGTTACCGAAGCGTATTCACATTAGCAACACCAGAGGCATCACACGCACGTCGCAATCTCCAAGGAAGAGGATAGGAGATGGATAGGAAGGATAAGGACAACAGTAGGAGCTGATCTTTTGTGAGAGGGTGGTACTTCCCCGATCGAGCCACCTATGCCGGGATAAGTAAGGTTCTACCACTAGAGAGTTAATTTGACTTTACTAGCTTGACTTATATTTTTGCGTTGAGTTTATATCAATGTATTTGTGAATTGTCGACATCTGAATGAATTCATTTTACACACGCATGAAACTGTGAGAATTATATATTATGTAGAATAAATACGTTAAGAATATAAAATAACTGCCTCTGTGGTGCAGCGGTATTGTGAGCGACTGCTGATCACGAGATCTCGGGTTCGATCCCCGGGTCGGGTAGTGTTACTGAGCTTTTTCGTAAAAAGAAAAATTCTCAGTAGCCCGGAGTTTAGAAATGTGCCTGGTAGACGGAAATAGGCTCGTCCCGTATTACGTGGGACGTAAACATAGCTGGCGAACCGTGGGTGTGTAATACATCTCTGCCTACCCCTTCGGGGAAAACAGGCGTGATGCTATGTTATGTTAATATAAAATATAGATGACCACTTTATTTATTTACGAGAGTTTCGTCATTCAGAAGTAAGTAGTTAATAATTAGTTACATGGCTGAGATAGTAGCCTAACTCTATCCACTTGTACTGTGTTTCGACTTTCCACTCCACTAAGGACTGGCATTTGTTGCTGCAGTGAATTTCTGTTTATTTCGTTTGTAAAATCCCGGGACACAAAGTTACGGGAGTTGAATATTAGTTTACTTTTAATTTATTTTATTTTGTTTTAGAGCGGCATAATATCATCCGCACCATATATAGCCAGTATTTTTGCTATTGTAGCGTTCGGTTGGATATCAGATTACTGTACAAATAAAAAGTATGTTAGCTTAAAAAATGCGAGAAGAATCTGCAATTCAGTCGGTAAGTTTTATTTTGAATATTTTTTATGGAAATTTCTGGTCATATTCAACTTCCAAATTCTGGAACATTGCTACCAATACAGCGATTAAAGCTGACGTTATCGGAGTGTTATATTCCACAGAAAGTTAAGCATGGGCACATGACAAAGGATAAACAAATTGATTTATATACAGGATGTAAACGACATCGTACTGATAATTGATACCATGGGTTTAGTACTCGATTCTGAATTCCCAGGTGGTGGAAAATTGAATCGGTTTTTTCATGACAAATGCATCTCCTATTAATTTTTATTTAAATTGCACGTGAGTTAAAATCATTATATTGTTCTGAATTCGATTTTAAGTAATAAACACATTAATCACCGATTTACTCCAAAAACTACAATTAGGTTGGAAACTTCGTCATGTTTTTTAGTCGTGTTGTTAATGACGCGATGGCAGCTAACATTTCTAACTTTATAATCCGTCGTTGTCGATGAAAATGATATGGGGCATATTATTACCGTTAGGTATTTATTTAGATATTTTTATATATATTTTTAGCATTTGACATGCTTAGCACTATACATTAAACACAAAGTGAAAAATGTGAACACGAAAATAACAGTCACGAGCAGGATATAGGGAGTTAGGTATTTGGTGACATTTTTGCCGGGAGTTATACATATCTACTTACACACGAAGTAGAACTTTATTTTGCCAAAGTGACAGCTTTCCCTAAATACTTGCTTAATTATCATCACGCTATCTCCCTTGCTATGTAGGCAGAGAGAACGTTACATTTTTTCCCTAATTCCATTATAATGATTTATCTTACCTAATACTATACATGTCAAATTATTTTATGTGTTTTTGTCCAATTTTAAAGGGATTTTCACTGCCATGTGAAGTCGGATTTTATGAGGATTATATGAATATATGCCGTGTGGGGCCGGTTTTAGAATTATCCCACCCCTCTCCACCCATGGGAGTCGTAAGAGCCGACTGAGGGAATACCGGGGGAGTGGGCAGCAGCACTCCCTCGAGTATTAACAAAATCCACTGCGATCGCCAACCCGCCTGCCAAGCGTGGTAATTACGGCACTATTCCCCCATATGAGCGCACAGGACCGCTCGTTGTGTCGTTCTCTTGGGGAGGACTATGTCCAGCAGTGGACGTCAAAAGGCTGATAGATGGATGGATGGATGGATATTATGATATGTGTTTTGTTGTATGATAATATCATACAACAAAATATGTGGATTAAATAGCTATATCAATTTAAATGTTGGTAAGTTGTAACGATTACAAATGCCATCAGCGCTAATCGCTCGTGGACCTAGTGCTCTCTAGCTGACGGTTATTTAGGAGTATGAATAAGTATCTCTAATTGTCTAGTTTTTAAATGTTAAATTTACAGGACAAATTAGTTTCTCACTCTGTCTTTTGTTGGCTTCGTACACAAGTAATACGACTGTTGCTGTGACGTGCCTCATCTCCGCCATGGCCCTGAATACGGGAAGCAACAGCGGATTCATGGTAATCTATAATAATACTTTACGTATGAAAGTGAGTTTGCTTCACGTAATGACTTAACCGATCGTCTTTAAATTTTACACACATGCCTAGTCTGTAGTGTCTTACATACTTAGACATTGCGTCTATAATAATAAAAAAATGTTATAAAGGCCAACTCCAACCAAAAAGCCAAACTTTGTCTCCAACTCAACGGTAGGCGGAAAGCCGGTAGGAAAGGCAATTCCCTAAACAATATTGTGACAAGCTGCTCTGTGGTGTAAATTTATATATCCATCTCTCGCTGTTCTAACAATTGCTTTACATGCGTATCTTGTACTATTGAACCGGGGAAACCATTTATTTTATGAAAAATTTGTCGCAACTGATCCCACAGGTAAAAGTATTAGTTTTATTAGTTAAAAGTCTTGTACTTATGTTCAACTACGAAACTTGTACTTCAATTGATACAATTACGATGTAAGCCGTTGAAGTTACAGTTAGTAGAAGAAGTTGACGTGAATTTTCTATGCATCTAATTCGCAGGTGGAAAATTATTTAAAGTTTAAGTATCGTCGGTGAAAATGGAGTAGTTATTTATATAAGTCAATCATGTTAACTCTATTGAAATTATAAAATAATGATAATATCACGTTTAGTTTGATTTTTATTATGATTATTCGGATAATATTTAAGTATCATTTATATCGGTTGTTACCCAAAATAACACATTGATTGTAAAACTGAACAAAACAGATGTCTTTTATTATCATGATTAATAGAAAATATTTTATGTGATGATGTTTTAGAATCGACTGCTATTTTTTCATAAATTTATTGCAGGTCAATTATATTGATTTGGCGCCAAATTTCAGCGGCTCGTTGATGGCATGCGGCAACACTTTAGCAAATATCGCAGCTGTTCTAATCACTGTTGCTGTATCGTACATTGTTACTGACATGGTATGTATACTGCTATTGTTGAACTATGGGTTGTTGTTAAACCTGAAATAAAGATTTATTATTATTATAATAATGGCACTAGTAGAAGACAGAGCGAACAGGCAAAGTACCCTCGCCAACCCTATGCAACGTTGCAGGCTTGCTTTCAATTCAGACCAAGTTCTTAGAATCATATAACCTATGCCATTGCTGGGAATAATGTATTTATCTATTTTGTTCTCACCTTTAAATATGTTATATTAAATATGTTATATTAAAAAAACCCGTTTGATTACGTTCGTGAATCGTATTGTAGGCATAATAATGCTTTCTACAGTACTTTTTTTCTAATAACTAATAGGTTTTCAGAACACTTTAAAAATAAATATGGCGTGTTGTCACTTTTCCGTAGCAAATATACCTGTTTTGTCACACCAGAGGCATCACTCATGTTTCATCATCTCCAAGGAAGGGATAGGAGGTGGATAGTAAGGATAATAAGGAGAGAATAGGCAGGACACTACGGAGAGTATAGGGAGGGAGTTTGGGGCCTCAGGCACTCTCGCCTACCATACGAAACATAAATGTAACGGTAAGAGTATTTACCGTTATGTTTTATGCTGATCTTTTGAGAGGATGGTACTATATAAAGCCGGCGGCTCTACTACTAGAATTTGGCACAATTTTATTTGTAGATCGCAAAAACACGTTCCGTGTACAGAAATGATCCAAACCACAAATTGGACAAAATTAATGTTTTAACGCCAAGTAATTGAAAATACCCCTCTCCACCCATGGGAGTCGTAAGAGCCGACTGAGGAAATACGGGGGAGTGGGCAGCAGCACTCCCTCGAGTATTAACAACATCTACTGCGATCGCCAACCCGCCTGCCAAGCGTGGCGATTACGGCATTATCCCCCATATGAGCGAAACACACGTTGTGGCGTTCTCTTAGGAAGGCCTATGTCCAGCAGTGGACTTCGAAAGGCTGATGGATGGATGAATGGAATCGAAAATAATCTCTATTTTTATGTTACAAAGATACGTTTTATTCTGCTAACTCTAAATATTTTTTTATGATAGGTCATACCAACCCAAGACTACGAATAACACTGAAAAAAGAAAGCAGAAGTGGTTTGATTTGAACCACTTCCGCTCAGCATAACTTTTATTGATGTTTTTTATGGATTCACTCATTTCTGTACACACACACGTCCAATTATTCTAGAAAGAAATTGAAGCTGTCATCTGTTAGAACTTTATAAGGTACTTGATTTTCAGTAAAATCTTTATTCTATTTTATTACAGACAAATATTATACAATGGCGGACAATGTTCTTCATTATATTTGGTATTTGTGTTACTTGCAACGCTGTCTTCGTCTTTTTGGTGTCTACGGATATTCAGCCTTGGAACTATGCAGCACTGAATGGTAACAGTTATTCGACTTCTATTTGCAGTTATGTGGCAGACGAGCCACGGCACACCTGATGGTAAATTGTAACCGTCGCTCATGGACTCAACTATACCGGGAGTATTGTCAAGCCGCTGCTCACAATTTCATTTCACAGATATAAAACGAAAGAATAAACGGCTATCTCCTGCTACAATCAAAGATAGTCAAATACACGGGAGATGGTGGTACCACGGGTTGGGTTTGGGCCCGATAGCAAGTGAGTATTCCCACTTGGTACCCAGCCCTACCATCAGTAATGCAATGGGTGATAATTGCTTACCTCCCTTAGTCGCCTCGTACGACACTCGTAGGAAGGAATGTGTGGTCATACTTGTATTCTAAGTCCGTCACCACACGGACAAATTGTACGTCATTGCAGCCATTGACTGACTACCGTTTAAAACTTATAAAATTATAATTATAGCTATTTTGTTTATGTATTGTGCAAATGACTACAACGCTCGAAGATCCGGCAATCATTGCGGAAGAAAGGTTTTAGAGTGGTGACTTGTGGGCCTAGCAAAGTTGCTATCTATGATCGCTAATCTCTAACGTTAAGTCACGTGACTTAGCGTTATAGATATCGTTAAATATGTCAAATTCCCATAGGCCCACAGGTATCAGATTACCCCGCATCAAAGAATATTGAGCTGAATTGTGGCTCTATCTTGGCGGGACATTTGCCCATCAGTGGATAATAGAAATGCTGGATGGATGAAGATGATTTTAAGCAAATTGGTTCATCATTGTGTGCTAATATATTCACAAAATATTTTTATAGAATCTTGCATCGAAGACCCGAAAGAAGATAAGAAAAAATACGAAAATAAAGAAATAGATAATGTAAAGCAATAGAGTCAATAAACGTTTTTTATATCACTTTCATTTTGACTGTTTTATTTGAATATTTTCGGCTTAAACTGCTATCTCTTACGACAAACTAGACATAGAATTTAATATTTGCTGATGATTTGCAGAAATTTGACAGAGTGAATGTAAAATACTTTACTGATAAAAATTATACATGCATAAGTTCGTAAAAATGTTTGGATGTTTGTCCGTGAATAACGCCCAAGCTATTCAACTGAATAGGATAAAATTTGCTAATTAGATAAATGATACACTGGTTTAATATAAGTATATTTAGGATACAATTTATTAAAAAAAAAAAGAAATATATAGTTATTACTGGAATGCAAACCTAAAGACACTGATTGGAATGAAATCTGGAATACAGATAACTTGTGGCTAGGGAAAACACACCCAATATTTTTATACCAACAAGGAGTTCCTGCATGTCTACGGAGGTGAAGTTGCGGCAGAAACGAATATATTATAAACACGTGTGTAACTTATATAATATCTGCACTAGACATAATGATATTTATTTTACGCAGTTAGTAATCTGATTAAAAATAAGATGCTACTATCAACGTAGTCAGTAAGGAGTCACTCATACAGATAACAATCTTGGTAAATTGAGGTAATAATATCTTACAGATATGACATTCCATTTATAAGTTAAGAAAGGAGTGAACGCCTATTTACATACGTTTTTCATTGTAAGTCTATTGTTTTTTTTTTATAATTCAATAAGATGCAGTTTTTTTTAATATTTTTGATCTATATTTTTTAGCATTTGACATGCTCCGCCACTTTTTTAAAGTACAAATTATTTGTGAATAAGGAAAAAGAGTTTTTTTTTGGTTTAATACATGTAAATGCTTCCGATAGATGGCGATGGTCGTAAAGACAAATGTGATAAGGAGATTGGGATGATCGAAGGATCTGTACTATAGCTCAGTGGCTTAGAGCACTTCCCCGGATTGGAAAAGTCGTGGGTTCGTTTCCCGCTAGTACAAAAATTTTCTTTTTCCTTATTCACAAATAATTTGTATTTTAAAAAAGGTGCAGTTTATTGAGACAATGGGAGTACAAAGTGATAGTAATAACAAATACCTATAGTTAACCCATTTAGAATTTCGCACTTCGATATTTATCGAATTAGTAGCTCGACCATGAGTTTATGCTATAAAGATACGATAGGTAATTAGAGTCGCTAGCGTTTATACGTGTATAGGATAGATTTCGATAGTACTCGTACCATGAGTTAAATTGCCGCTTACGTCACTTGCTCAAGGTAAGCTCGACAGTAGATTTACGTAGCATGTCGTTATGTTGGTACAGTGTAAACTTACAGCTAGCTTCAGGCTTGTTATTGTTCTCCTTTTCTATCTTGGTATAAACGAAAGAGAAAAATGCTAAAGTTCAATTCCGTGCTGTTATCCGACTAAATAGATGGGTCGCTTTTGTTTAAGTGTGTATTCGTAATAGTTCGATTTCAAATTTTGCCTCTTTAATGTAAACAAATGTTAGTGGCATCTCACTTATATCCCCATTGTATTTATTGTAGATCGCGATCGATAATGTGCGGTATTGTTGTTGTGAAACTATTATGTATTAATATTATGAGAACCAGTGCCTCTCGATTTCAATTATTAGTGGAGTGTATGATGGTGGTCGCCGGCGGGTTGTAACATACCCAACCCAACAATATTTTATAATAACGAATCACCTGTATTTAATTCAACTTTTACAGCTTTGTGGTCTGAAATACCATAATCTACAACCGAAGAGCTTTTTATTAAGGGTTGGTGATTCGTGAAAAGAAGGTCTATGCAGGTCGATGTTGTTTTAGTAACTCGGGTTAGGGTGTAAATTATTTGTTCTAGGTTATAAGCTGTCATTAGGTTTAGAAGTTGTATAGTTTGTCTGGATTTAATGTTTATATTTATGTTGAAATTACCACCCACAATTATATATTTATATGATTTTTTAATATTTAATTTATGTAACACTTTTTCCATTTGTTGGTAGAATAATTCAAAATGACGATCAGCTCTTTACAATCCTATGAAGATACAATTAAGTTTTGGTAATTCTATTGCACTAAATTCTATTACAAATTCTTTTGAATAACCTGAAATATCTACTCTTTCTATGTATTCAATATGTTTTTTGAGAATAATACACACTCCCCCGCCCTCGCGGGTTTCACGACTGAATATGGATGCTATTTTGTATTCTTGAGGTACAATTGACTGGCAATAATATTCATTTTTCCATAATTCAGATAATGAAATTATATCAATATCTAAACTTAGTAGTAACTGTTCTATTAATTCTGCTTTATTGCCAATGCTTTGTACGTTCTGAAATACTACAGTTAGTTTGTCATTGAAGTATGGGTTGCGGTTTATTTCATTACAATTTTTTTTATTGCGTGAGAAAAAATGGTGGAGTGCCACATATTTCTTTGATTGTAGTCGGCTGAGAGTCCAAGTGGAAATCACAGTCGTGTTCTGTATTATATGTATAACATTCTTTCGATAAAACATCTATTTGTTGCCCTAATTTTTCAAAAATGACAGTCATGCCCCTGTTATTTAATTTTCCCGATCGATAGTTAAACATTGTACTATCATATCTGAGATTCAAGTTAGAATCGAACAGGTACGCATATTGGTGTGTTTCTATGTCTAAATAAAGTAGATTATTGAAATTTTCTAATCGGCAATTATACATTGTTGAGTAGTTATTTAACTTAAAAGTGGGTAGGCATAAAATTATATTAGTATGGACAATGTTATTTAATAAGTTTCGGATCTTATAAATTATACTGAAATAGTCTCTAGTTTTTGAAAAATCTTCCTCGCCAATAAGTATGATGCAGTAGTCGTTCATGTTGTAGTCAGACAACTTAGCTGTAATTCCCTCCAGAAGTTGAAGAATACCGCTATGAGTGAATATATAGTGACAAATGCTGTGATTTTTAAATTGATTTTGTGCTATGGATAATATTTTATTTGTGTTGTTAACACTGCTGATAACACTAACTTTTCGTTTTGGTGAAATCTGGGTGAGTTTTACGGTTTTTATAGATTTCGGTTTTATTTCTTTATTTTTAGTAGTAGACTCCTTGACATTATCTGGATTTAATTTAAATTTATTTCTTTTAGTTTTTGTGGTTTGCGACTTTTGTTTTATGGGTGTTGTTGTAACTTTCTTACATAATTCATTTTGTTTCCGTAGCTCGTTATTAATTTCTTTCAGTCTGTTATTCTCTAGAGACAATGATTCGATTTCGTTATGGGCAATATTTAATTCAGCTTTTAAGTGTTCCAGTTGTCCCTTAAGTTGAATATATCGATCATTCTCGTCATCAGATACATCGGGTAGGCTTGTTGTAGTGCCATCTGTTGGCGAATCGGTTAATATTGTGCTGTCGTCTTTGCTCATTAAATTAGAATCTGATTTTGTGCGATTGCGCCGAAACGTAATATTTTCCAAAAAGTTCATTATGTCATACTCATACGGTGTAGGTACTATTTATAAATATCTATTACAAATTCTTGGTAAATGACTCGATGAAGTAGAAGAAAGTTGTAAATGTAAGTTTTAGTATTCCTCACATAGATGGCGGTGCTTTAAGTAAAACTGTAATTTAAAATTTTTTTCACTAACGAACTTTTATCGTTATTTATGTTTTTCTATGTAATATTCCATATCACTTAACTATTATGTCAAAAATACACCTCTTGATGTTATCAACTGGAGTTTAAAATCGTTTATATCTGTCCAAATAATTAGCACATATTTGCTATCAACAAAACCGTAAAATGTTCGCTGTATATATTTGTAAGTTTTGTATGATTATTTTTATTGATAACAATTTGCAAACACTATCACCTAGTTAATACATCACAACGTTCACATTTAATGTGATTTTATATTTGTTACTATATTAATTATTTTTATAACACATTATTTGTTCGGAGCAAATCTATACAACTTGTCTCACTGTGCGCACCTACTCGAATCCCTTCGAAGTCTTCACCCACTAAAGAAACCCGCCGTGTGCCGTCTCTCCGCCTTTACTGGCGGGCCACTGGAACTATGTCACATTCCTTCGGTGGTAGATTCCAAATCTCCACATGTAAATACCTATGTAAATGCATCCAACAGGTGGCGTAGGTCGCAAAGACATCAGAACAAATGTGAAGTGGAGCTTTGAAATCGTCGTTGGGCGACTGCAATAACTTAGCGGTCTAGACTTCTAGAGCACTTTCCCAGATTGCAAGGGATGCAGGTTCGAATCCTGCTTGCAGTAAAGTTTTGTGGCAAAAGGGTTTCCACTTTTACAAATAATTTATTATTAGATACTTAAATCCCTTACATATCCTCAGTGATAGTCACAGTACGGCTGCAGGAAAAACTAAAATATAGTATAATTTCAGAGTGGGATGTTATCTTCCTTGCCGTATTTCGTCAGTTTCTTCACGAGCCTCGGGTTTGGTTGGGTATCAGATTATTGCACGAATCACAAAATCATTAGTGTGAAAAATGCAAGAAGAATTTCTAACTCAATTTGTAAGTACCATTAAACGTTATTTTATCACAGTAATTCTTCTGACATTTATCTCATTAAGAAAAGTTATGCATTAGTCAGTATCGGGTCTTTCCTTGATTGTGTGATGACGGACTAAGAATACAAGAGTCACCACCCCATCCTTACCCGCGGGTGTCGTACAAGGCGACTAAGGGAAGTAAGCAATTATCATAATCAATATCATATCAATGCATTATTGGTGGTTGCGCTGGGCACTAAGTGAGAGTACACACTTGATATCGAGACCGAACGGGTAGGTACCACAGTCTCCTGTGTGACCGGTCATGAAGCACGTCAGTGTGTTTTGACTGTAGCAGAAGATAGCCGTTCATTCCTTCATTACATATCTGAGAAATGAAATGGTGCGCAGCGGCTTGACAATACTCCCGGTATAGTTGACTCCATGAGCGACGGTTTCCATTTACCATCAGATAGGCTATAGGCCGTGGCTCGTCTACCACCGTATGCAATAAAAAAAAAATGTGGAGATAAACATCTATTTTCCGTCTTGGAACAAATAACACTGTGTATATAACCACCCTTTGTGGACATCTGTCCTCCTCCGTGCTACGAAAGGCATTTGTATTCTTAGTTCGTCATCACACAGAATCACTCACACTCATCTGAATCATTTATTTTATTGGTAACGATAGCATAATAACGACATACCCGACGGCAAGTGGTACCAAAAAAGCTAAGAATTACAACCACGATCAACGAAAAATTTACCATTTTTTAGAAAGTTTTTAAGTTACAAATTATGAAAATTTTAAACGTTATTTACAGCACAGTGTGGCATAGCATTTTCGTTAATGCTGACATCGTATACGAGTAATGTAACAATTGCAGTGTCTACTTTAGTAGTAGCGATGGCCGCACATATGGGAATACACACCGGATGGATGGTAATTTGCTTTTTCATTCGCTGTCTAATAATTAAAAAAATATAAGCCTTCGCACGCCTCGCTATGCGGTTTAGATAGCTGGCATTGTTGTTTTAAAAATAAAGACGCCTCGAACATATGATACCTACTTCTCAACATACATACAACATACATTTACAGGATTGTTTTTATATCAAATCTACAAAAGTTAACATGTCTCTGTTGTTGCGTATTTAATTTTGATTCGGAAAGCGTTTTCTATACCTACCAAAATTCTAAACACGCGACGTCCATACTTACTCTCTCGCATAAATTATTTACTCTTAAGAAACTATCATTTTCAAAGAGCTTGTTTTAATTATTCTATTCAGTTTAGTTTACATTTTTTTGCGTTCACTTTGCATAAAGGAATAATACTCGTATCGCGAGGGACTTTACAAATTTACAATTTCACGGACACAAATTACACTCAAACTCAGAACAAGCATTTGTGGATCACACGAGTTGTTCTGTGTGGGAATCGCACCCAAAACACTCGGACGGGAGGCCGGTATCTAAACCACTCCGCTATCTGTGCATGCATGCAATAGGGTTACATTATTTTTTTATTACCAAAAATTAATAAAGCTTTTAAAGAACAAATTATTTCTGAAAGTGGAAAATAGAGAGTTTGAGATTTCCCGCTCGCAGTTAAACTCTCTTTTTCCACTTTCACAAATAATAAGTATCTGACTTGCAGTGCTAAAATGCAGATCAAAAACCTATATTTATTTTAAATTCGTGATTTCTATTTCGCAGGTTAATTCCATAGATCTAGCACCTAACTTTAGTGGCAGTTTGATGGCGACGGGCTCCACTATAGCTGCTGGATGCGTAGCTCTCACACCAGTTATAGTCTCGTATATAGTCACTGACATGGTATGTATATAACAAGAATTAATTGTGGAACACAAAAAAAATAAACATCAAATCAAACATTTTAAAAAAAATAACATTAAGATCGAAAAAGTTTTTTCGGAGTTCATCGTGGACCGACATTTTGTCAGGGAATTTTAATATAGAAGACGAAGAAATATATGATAGGATAGGAGAGATTTTGGGCCGTGGAATTCGGCTGTCATAAACAGTTTTAGTTGAATTAGTGATAATATAATCGAATGGAATGTCAGTGGTATAATCACAAATATTGTTATACCTCTGGGTAATAAGATCAAGGTGGTTTGGGATAAATTAATAGTGTGTCAAAGGTTAGATTAGAGACGCTACCCCCCCCCGCTATACAATCTATTACTTAACTATAATCGAGAAATTCTTGTACTTATTCTTTTACGTGTATCTTGGAAACTACTCTAATGATATAAATCAAATTATGGTTTGATTTTAAGCTTATTTAAATAAGTAACTTGTTCGAAAAACACACTTTTTTCAGAAAAATTGAGGTAGCATGGTATAGGTACTTAAATATAAACTGTGGTAATTGATTAAATATAACATTGGTGATGATCGATTTTTTGAAGCCTTAATGGTTGTTTCAGACGAATGTCATACAGTGGCGTATAATGTTTTTCATCATAGCTGGCATATCTCTTGTTACGAACGCAGTCTTCGTCATATTTATGTCAACTGATATACAGTCTTGGAACTACGCTGATTATAATGGTAATTATTATTTATTCAGATTAAATTTCGACTGTTCAGATGGCGTAGCGGTTTAGATACAGGATCTACCTGTGTCGAGTGTTGTTCGATTTCCACACAGGACAATTATTTGTGTGTTTAATAAAGGTATCCTTTCAGTGTGAGTGATTTTGGCTATGAATCATGGGACTGTTGTTTTTTTGATAGCTTAGTATAACCCACACTGAGGTAACAAACAACGTTCACAAGATGTCAAAAATACTCGTATATAAAATAGGAATGCAGGATTCTTTACGAAATTTTCCTGTAATAGGTATTTGTGAACATATATGATTTTGTAATTGTGAGGTGTTGACCTCAGATTGGGGATCGAAACCTGTATAAAAATTGTATAAGGCCTTATACATATCAAAAAGTATTTTCATAACAAAGCTTAGATTGACGGACTAAGAATACAAGTGTCAACACCCCATTCTTTCCCGTCGTACGAGGCTGCTAAAGGAAGTTAGCAATTATCATTACTGCAGCATTACTGGTATTAGGGCTGGGTCTATCTATCAGCCTTTTAAAGTCCACTGCTGGACATAGGCCTCCCCAAGAATGGGGGATAGTGCCGTAATCGCCACGCTTGGCAGGCGGGTTGGCGATCGCAGTGGATATTGTTAATAATCGAAGGATTGCTGCTGCCCACTCCCTCGGTATTCCCTCAGTCGGCTCTTACGACTCCCATGGGTGAAGAGGGGTGGGACAATTCTAAAGCCGGTCCCACACGGCAAAGGGCTGGGTACCAAGTGAGAATACTCACTTCCTATAGGGCCCGAGTGGGTTAGTACCACCATCTCTAGTGTCACCGGTCATGAAGCACATTGGTGTGTTTTGGTAGCAGGAGATAACCGTTCACCAGATACCAATACCCGTCTTGTCGGAGGATCTTCCCTTTTCAATGGTGGATGAGGAACGTTCCATCCTGTTGCTCTCAACCAAACATGACCAAAAAAAAACAATAAAATACTATGTTATTATATTTAATCAATACTGTTGTAGTACCTAAGTTAAATCTGCGATTTCCATTTTAATTATGTTTACTTTTGAGTATATTACTAATATAAAACTGGTGTATAGTATGGTCTATATATAATTTTTTTTTTTTCAGAATCTATCAAGAATCACAAAAAAGAAAAAGCTTAAATTACAAGTGAATAGCCCTCCCCCGAGTGCAATTATGAAAATATCTTTAGGTTATTTAAAGAACTCTCTATTACAATATTTTAAGGTATATCTTAAGGTTTAGCCAGTTTGGAAAATCACCTCAAAAACTGAAAATCCGTTGCACGGTTTTAAAAAAGAAAGTCAGCAGCCTCATGCCCACAGTATATTTATTTTATACTATGTATAGATAATAAGTACCTACTTATATAATCCAAAAGGAATTTTCTGTTGTTTTACTTGTTACGTGTCCCGTCGCAGATATCTTCTCGGTATCAGAAAATTTATTGTAGTAGGTGCCCGAGAATGTCCAGTGTTTTAAATAACAAGATACGTACGAAATAAGAAATGTACGTCTGTACATTTAAGATATTTGAGAAAAAAATACTGTAATAGGCTATATAGGCGTGTCTAAAGACAAAACGTTTTTTTTTTAAACATTTTAGATCTATTTCTTTTAGCAATTGACATGCTCCGCTACTTTTTAAAATACAAATTATTTGTGAATAAATAAAAAGAGATATTTATTTTCCCGCTCCTACTAAAAATCTCTTTTTCTTTATTCAGAAATAATTTGTACTTTAAAATGTTTAAAAAAAAATCGCGCCATCAAATAGTATGAATTTTAATTGCAAAATTAAACTTACTATATTGGATGCATGTGGTGCTTGCCGATAGATGCGTTGGTCGTAAGACAAATGTGATTAAGTAATTGAGATGATCGAAAGATCAGTAGGATAGCTTAATGGCTTGGAGCGGTTCCCCGGATTGGAAGGGATGCGGGTTCGTTTCCCGCTCCTACTAAAAATCTCTTTTTCTTTATTCACAAATAATTTGTACTTTCATCCATCCATCAGCCTTTTAACGTCCACTGCTGGACATAGGCCTCCCCAAGAATGGGGGATAGTGCCGTAATCGCCACGCTTGGCAGGCGGGTTGGCGATCGCAGTGGATGTTGTTAATACTCGAAGGAGTCCTGCCCACTCCTCCGGTATTCCCTCAGTCGGCTCTTACGACTCCCATGGGTGGAGAGGGGTGGGACAATTCTAAAGCCGGCCCCACACTTACTAAACGATTTTTTTCAGATTTTTGTCTGTTTGTCTATTTATCTGTTTGTATGCTCGCGCATCATGCAAAAACTACAAAACGGATTTTGATGCAACTTTTTTTATTTGATAGCTCTGCATTAAATTTAAAAACTGGTATCAATATTATCCCGCTACTATATAGGGAACCTGAGATATAACCCAAAAACTACACAACAACACGGCTTCGCCGCAGCCAAAAGCTAGTTTCATCATATAATCTTAATTGTAATAATTTAGCTTACCTGACCGGAAGCATTAACCCATCCATTTAAGCAGTGATAGATTAGTGGTAAAACCAAATCCTGTAAACACACTGGTATCGAGTTCAATTCCCAGTCCAAGGTTACAGAATACACCTCTGACTTTACGTCATTTTTAGAGAATATATGTATTTGTTTACAAACTATTATTGCTCGGTGAAGGAAAACATCGTGAGGAAACCTGCTTGTGAAGTCTGCCAGCTTGCACACAAGCGTGATGGACTGCAGCCTGAATTCCTCTTACTCTGAGAGGAGACTCGTGCCCAACAGTGAAACAGTAACAAGTTGAAGAAAAAAGATCGTAAAATTCATTAAACATATCTGATAAATAGTATAAACATGTCCGATAGATGGCGTGCCCCTATCATACCAACTTCAATGTTCAAATTCAAATTCATTTATTGTGGGCATAGGTAAAATACATAAAGGTGTACAAGATAATATATAAAGATCTCGCTATGTCCCGCTCTTTAAGCACACAATATTAATTAAATATCTTATATTAAACTTATATTTAAACATTATATTCATTTAAAAAGTCAATTGTATAATATGTCTTATCGATTAAAAAGTTGTGTAATTTATTTTTAAAACTATTCAATTCTATTGTCATTAAAATACGTGCAGCTAATTTATTAAACATTATTGACGCCATTCCAAAGAAGCCTTTATCAAAAATGGCAGTTCTGTGTGGCATAGTAGGTATTTTTAATTTATATCTCTTGGAATTTAGTTCACCAAATAGATATTTATTCGTCTTAACAAATACTGCTATCTCATATATATAAATTAAAGCTAATGTCAAGATCTTAAATTGCTTACAATATGGCTTACATGACTGTGGAATATGTATGTTTGCTATAGCGCGTACGCATTTTTTTTGCGCTTTAAACAATAAATGTCTGTTTGTAGCATTCCCCCAGAATATAATTTCATATCTCAATGTTGACGTTACATAAGCATGGTAGGCTGTTAGCACAACTGACCTATCCACGATCTTTGCAAGATTGTACAGAGCATATGAGTACTGATTCAACTTATTACAAGCTACGTTAATGTGTGTTTGCCACGTCATATCATTATCTATCCATATTCCTAAAAATTTTATAGAATTAACCTCATCTATTTTAGTTGAATTATGTTGTATGTTTAAAGTGCTTTTAATATTTTTAGAGTAACTATTTTCGTTTTATTTAAATTAATAACCAAATTATTTGATATCATCCATTTTATAATTAAATTCAAAGTTTCATTAATGTCAGTTTCAAAGGTCTCCACATTACGTCCAGTTATAATACCAGTACTATAGTCAGCAAAGAGAATCATTGGATATTTTATAGCCCCAGGTAAATCGTTTACATAAACAAGAAATAGCAGTGGCCCCAGCACACTTCCCTGCGGTACCCCATACTTTATTATTATTGTTATGCACTTCAAATGTGAACCGTTTAAACTGTAACTGTTATGAAATATTTCAGTATTATTATGATTATAACTTGATATTAAAAACACTGTGATTATGTGTTCTATTATATTAGTACCTAATGCGTAATTGTAAGGTTAGTTTTTATTTGAAAGTGTTTAATATTAATACAACGATCATAATATTCACTCCGCGTAGACGATGTATAATTACTAAATAACTCACTGAGATAACACTGTCACTTATTCTTTAACCTAAATAATTACATATTGTTTTAGTGTTTACAGTATAAAAGAGGTATTTTATTTTTAAACAACATAAAATTACAGATACTTTATTGACGTTCCGAATTCGTGAAGTCAATATCTATGTTAAAGTGAAATTAATAATAATACAAACGTAATTCATTTTGCACAACACCCTACTGCGAAGTAGGGATATTGAATTATTTATAATTCTATGTACACTTAAAACACTATAAATTAAGATAAGTTTCAACATGATGCAAAGTGAAACCAAAGTTTGTGGGCATCCTCCTTATATCAAGTCAAAATCTCGACCTATAAAAATCTGCTAATTAAATAGTAGTTTACCTGATTTGATGGTTGGAGTACTTACTACTAGCTAGCTAAATATATTGTAATTTGTAAATACTACCATGTAATAGTGGGCGAGCCATCTATCGGGCACATTTAAAACTAACAATAATTGGCATTGAATACATTCAAAATATTGTAATTATGTTGCTTTTCTTTAGTGATAAATATTTTTGTCACACTAAATACCTATAAGAAAAAACTTGATGAGAAAGCAAAATATTTGTATGATTGTAAGTACTTAAACACTTAAAATATAACCTAATTTGATGAACTTCATTGGTGTTTTTCTCGAAAATCCGGCGAAGTAGGGATATTTGATTATTTGTAATTATATGCAATCTTAATACACTATAAATTAAGCTAAGTTTCGTTAATGTACAACATGATACAATATGAAACTAAAGTCCATACAATGTGTGTCCATACAAATGTCATTTATGGGCATTCTCCTTTCTATTATCGCATAAATATAAAAATATTAACTTCTCAGCATCTGTCAAATTAAATTGCGTTTTAATTAAATTTCTTTTACGAAACCGTTAAGAATTCCTTTGTTTCATTTATTATGCCAAACTCGTTATAATAAATTGTATTTTTCCCAATAATAAATGAATTTGTTTAAATAACTTGAGATATAAGCGCCATTTTGATAATACGCCCTTTCATTAAGTCGATTTATATCACTTTTTAATTTTCTATAAATAATTACTTTACGCAGACATAAAAATTAAAATTTGTCGAAGCTCAACTAGGCTCTATTCGCCGCCATTTTTTGTGAAGTTTTGAACTTTTAACAGATGAATAGAATGTCGAAAATTACATTAGATTGAATTTAAAATCCATTTTGAGCAAAATGGTGGTTATGTCATTTAATCTAAGGTATGAAATACTTATATAAGTTAAGTGTGAATAGACTTAAATTCTATATAGGTACATGTATAAAGTACCATACCTCATCTATCTGTAACTACTACTTACTACTTATAATCATGTCGTTTCTCTTGCGGGGTAGGCAGAGAGAACAGAGTGACAAGAGGCTCTATTCTTACATCTCTCGCTTCCTCAATATTCATAAATTTCTTCATACACGCTCGCCGGTTTCGGAGACTCCTGACCCCACCTTTCTTCAATACATAACCGATTTTTGTCTAGGTAGGTGAGTCTCGGTCTCCTGTACCTATATCCTTCCCACTAGGTACAATATCGGGAATCTGTGATATAAGTTATAAACTAGCTTTGGCCTGCAGTAGAGCTGCGGGTAAAGGATAGTGTGTATCTTCATAAATCATCAACCAGCCCAGATATACGGGCTTCATAATACTGGATGACAAGCGCAACATTCGCCTGACAACGAATAATGGCTTTACATTTTCGGTCTGTGGTCCGACCGACCGATGACCTGCTGTGCTCTGTAATAGGAATCTAGCGATCCATTACATTAAAAGCGGTTCAAATATATATGATGCGTCAGTGTATCAAATTGTGACTCAAATTATGTTAGAAAACGTCACTTTCAGGTGTTTAAACCTCAAGTCTTATTTTAAACTACGCAGCATATAATTTTTAAATATTTTGATCTGTATTTTAACACTTGATAATCTCGGCTAGTTTAAAGTACATATTATTTATGAAAGTGGAAAAAGGGAACTTAACTGCAAACAGGATTCGAATCTGCGTCCCATCCAATCCGGGGAAGTGCTCTAGACCTCTAAGCTATTGTGTTATTGTGTGTATTTGGCTATATTCAATTCAATTCATTTATTTATTCAGTCAACACATGGACCAATTACAGACAATAACTTTTAAATTTTCTACGTAACAATTTTAAATGAAATATAATAATATTAAATTAAATAAATTAATTTAATATTATTGGCGATTACGGCATTATCCCCCATAATGAGCACACAGTTCTCTTGGGAAGGCCTATGTCCAGCAGTGGACGTCGAAGGGCTGATAGATGGATGATGGATGAAATAAATTAATATAGGCGTATCTAAACAGAAACCAATTTTTTTTAGACTTTTTGTCTCTTTATGCAAAATTTACGGAACGGATTTTAAAACATTTTTTTGATAGGTCTTGATTAGGCTTAAAAACTGGTTTACTTCTTCTCTTTCCTGAATTTCTTTTCTCGGAAAAGGTATTTAATGACTTTTGCTTTATTAGGCTGGGCTTAGGCTCATTGGTCTAGCGGATCTAGTATGTGACTCCGAGTTAGGAAGTTGACGGTGTCTCACCGCCGCATCCTCATGGAGTTCCGTACTCCGTGTCCTCGTGCCTCAAAAAGCATGTAGTTGTTGGTACTGCGTCTGATATATATCTGTTCATGTTGGGATGGCGTTCCATAGAACTAAAAGAGAGACACTCATGGACTGTAATACTTCCTGCTTAGTTGACTAGTATACCTACTGATCGACGTGACCGAAATCAGAAGAATCGAAGATCATTAATCTCATGACAGGAGATGAGGTGGTGACTTTGTATGATTAGTCTTTTTTAAACTTAAGGTACTCTGCATATATCATTATTCCATCAGCCTTCTTTTATTGCACGCCTCATAAGCGAAGCGTTGAGGTGGGTACTATTCTCGTTTTTTTTATTTGTGTCTTCCAAAACATCTAATGTGAAACTGGCTGAGCGTGGCGCTGTCGCCACGCCAATTTATTAAGTTGTTTATAACGCTATCTGTTGAAAAAAGCATCTAACCAGGAAGTATAAGTACTGTAAAAAAACCAATAACAGTTTTAATTCGTCTATGGATAACAAGAGGGCGCTTACTAAGAATTATATAAGACTCGAACAATATTTGAAGAAAGAAATAAAATCGATGTTTTCACATCTGCAACGTCTACGGGACGTTGGCGCTCATTTTTTATTTTTGTTTTCCAATGCTGATTATAAGACAAGTGAGCGATGCAACGAGAGGATATTATGTTCATTCAATAATTATACTCTCTAATCTTACTACTACGAGTACTTATCCTGTTTAATCATAATTAAAATTTATATTATTAGGTATATGGACAGCCCCCTTAATATGAAAAGCGAAATGTTAGATGAACTTTCGTTTCGCTTCATTTTGATTGGTCGCCTGAATCACGCGTCGAAATCTTGACTAATCAGGAATCACGCGTCGGACTGTTGATCAATCACAATGACTTGAAACGAAATTTCGTCTAACGTTTGGTTTTGCATTCTAAGGGGGCAGCTCTGTATTTCAAAAGTGGTAGAGCCTTGCTCCATCAGGGAAGTACCACCCTCTCACAGAAGACCAGCGTGAAACAACGGTAGGTACTCCTACCATTGTGTTTCGTATGGTGAGTGAGAGCGCTGGAGGCCTAAAACCCCTACATATCCTCTCCTTATTATCCTTCCTTGGTGAAGCGCGAGTGATGATTCTGAAGATCCTAGGGTCTATAGGCTACGGTAACCGCTTACCATCAGGGGGGCCGTATACTTGTTTGCCCATGTAGGATAAAAACAATAAATACTTATATCTAAACAAAATAAACCACCCCACACTTAACAAATAACACAATCTCCGCACCAGTCACATTTATATAAAGTGAATATTGGCACTTCGGAGTAAAGAAAGGTGAAATGCTCTCGAGGCGAGCTGTCGTGAGTACTACTCGAAACGTTTATAGGTTTCAATTTGTCAGACAGCTGCGGTGCACGTATATAATATATATATACCTGAATTATACTAAACAAACGTGCTAAAGATTGAATACATAATAGGTACGCAGATTTTGTTTATTCTAAATACGTTTATAAAGTCTGTAAGCGTAATTACATTATTTAATAATTAGCCTTTGCCCGCGGCTCCACCGATGCCAAGAGCTAGTTTTGAGGTATATAACTTCACCGGTTTCCGATATTGTAACGAGATAAAATGAATACCAGTTTTTAAGTCTTATCAATAGTTATTAAACAAAAAAGTTTGTGAACCCGCGCTTATGAATATCGTTCAGACGCTCTGGAGCCATCAATTTCCATTAGCTGGAGCATTAATTCAATATAATAAGTAAGCATATGCATCCGATAGGTGGCGTAAGTCATAAAGACATGGAGATTGGGATGCAATTCCCCGGATTGGAAGGGACGCAGGTTCGAATCCGCTCGCACTAAAGTTCTCTTTTTCCACATTCACAAATAATTTGTACTTTAAAAATAACATATTAGGTAGGTAATTAATAAAAAAATATCGAATCATAGCCATTAGAGTGATCAAATCAGATAAATATTATTAGACAATAATCCGCTATTATTGAAGCATGCTCTTCTGAAATTTATCGATAATCTATAATACCTTTCAAAATATACGAATATTATGGATGCTTGTTAAGCGAAAACCGCATTCTCGTTTTCAATTTAGAGCATGTATTGCTGCGGTTTCCATTGGTTCTGCGGGATTAATTATTTAAACAGATAAATCGGAGCAAAGGTTATTATATTTTATACTATAAACCAAGTACAAGCATACATACCGACTGCTGGTAAGCAGTTACTGTGGCACATATATGCTAACACTTGCAGAAGCAGCATTCTTACTTTGAACTCAGAGAAAGGGATAGGTGGTGGAACATACTTCAAGGAAAGGGATAGGTGATGTTTTGTTTAATAGGGAGTTGAAGGTTTCATTGAGGGGGAACAGGAAGGATGGCAGAGAAGTTATGAGGAGGGGGTTTGGCTTTCAGGCGCTCTCAAACCAACTTATTTTGTTCCAATAAAATCTTATTTAAGTTATTTTTAATGTTACCATAGTTATTAATAATAACTCTTTAAAAAAAAAAAAATTTGTCAATAATTTTATTATTTAAAAAAAGTTAATTTGGCTAAGAACCTCCGCGGCGGTGTAGAGGTAGTGTATGTAGTTGTGGATCATGAGGTCACGAGTTCTAATCCCGGGTTGAGCCAGCAAAAAGTTATTGAGTAAACCATCGTCCCTCAAAAATACGTAAAGCTGTTGTTTGGAGACTATTATTACTTATAGCCTAAGTTATAATATATAGGTACTAACATTCTTACTGAAATCTTCTTTATCGATGTATACTTACTTACTTATTATGACGCCATCTCTCTTGCGGGGTAGGCAGAGAGAACAGAGTGCCAAAAGGCATATTCTTGCATACATTTCTCGATTCCTCAACATTAATCATTCTCTTCATACACGCTCGCCGGTTTCGGAGACTCCTGACTTCACCTTCCTTCAATACATGACCGGTTTGGTCAAGGTAGGTGAGTCTTGGTCTCCCCCTGTACCTACACTCTTCCACTTTCGCATTGTATATCTTCTTAGCCAATCACGCGTCCGGCATTCTTTTCAAATGCCAAACCATCGGAGCATTTCCT
This sequence comes from Leucoma salicis, assembly GCA_948253155.1. NCBI lineage: Eukaryota > Metazoa > Arthropoda > Insecta > Lepidoptera > Erebidae > Leucoma > Leucoma salicis. The sequence continues at coordinate 17,022,837 of OX411820.1, read as the reverse complement.
TTCACATCTCCAATATAATTATTATTTTATTACCATCGATTTATTATTTCAAAATCTACTTCAATTTGGTAGCTGTAACTGTATGTTCATTGCACTTAAGCCACGAGTAATCAGGAGGGAATATAATTACTAGAGATTAAGCAGACAATGACAATTATTCCCATACAATCATCATTAAGTAAAGTAATAAGGAGTTTCAGAGCTGTGGGTGGCAACACTCCAACAGATTACCACTTATTACGGCTAGTTACGTTTACTTTATTTTGGTAAATCTTTCGGGGCCTTCTTTTGGGAGTGTTTCTCTTTTTTTAACTGTCTCTAGACAGTTAAAAAAAGAGAAACACTCCCAAACTTACTGCTATTACGCTATTACGCTACTGCTGCACCATCTATGGTGCAGCAGTAGCGTAAGCGACTGCTGATCAGTAGGTCTCAAGTTCGATCCCCGGGTCAAGCAGTGTTATTGAGCTTTTTCGCAAAAAGAAAAATAGGCTCGCCTCCTATTACGTGGGACGTAAACATAGCTGGCTAACCGTGGGTGTGTAATACACCTCTGCCTACCTCTTCAGGGAATACAGGCGTGATGCTATGTTTTTTTTCTTGTGATAGAAAACATTCTATTAAAGGACTATGTCATATTTTTAAGTCTCTAATGGAATCTTGGGGATCTTTTACCGAAGGGATTTTTTGTCATTGTATTTTGTCAGTTTTGAAAAGTGTTATCGTTCGATTAATTTTGTTATTTTAGTGTTAAGGGAACAAGACACACAAGACGAAACAATGTGGAATAGTACAAGATGCATATTGAGCTGTAATAACTAGTGATATTAAATCCAAAAAGTGAACGTACCACTAGTACATTAATGAGAGAGAGTGGGGTAGAGTATCGGTAAGGTTTTCGAACATGTCCAAATAATAGAAAACAAAGTGTAAAAATGTGAATTAGAAAATGACACGAGCAGGTTTTGACCACACTCCTTCTGAATACCGTTCAGATGATCTGCCAGCTGAGCCATCGTGGCATAAAACATTACTTCTCAATCTCTTGGACAACGCGTTATATCTCCGATGTAATCATTACAATGTGTTAATCCGGGTATTAAACTATCTATGTGCAATATGTCATCCAAACATGTTCAGCCGTTTTTCCGTGATTCAGTAACAAACATACAAATTTTCATATCCCTACTAATATTATAAATGCGAAAGTGAGTTTGTTTGAATGTTATACTTTCACGCTGTAACTACTGAAGCATCTTTTCCAATCCGACCTTCCCCGGATTGGAAAAGATGCGTGTTCGATTCTCGCTTCTACTAAAAATCTCTTTTTCTTTATTCACAAATAATTTGTACTTTAAAAAGTAGCGGAGCATGTCAATTGCTAAAAGAAATAGATCTAAAACATAATACTTTTGTTTACTATGAATTATATCAAGTTTAGTTAAGAAGAACTTACAAAGGCTCTATGTGGTAAAATGATAAAATAGCATTATACGAAATAGTTTAATTATTAAAAACTAGTACTAGTAGTAGGAAGTAAGTACTACCTGATATTTACGCAAATGTTATACACGTTATGAAATAAATTATCGCGATACAGTCATTTTTTCTCAAATATCTTAAATGTACAGATACAGTACTGTTACAGCTTTATAAGTATAGATATCTACCTAATCTAATATATTTGAACGAGCAATTCTTGTATATATATATATATATATATATATATATAATCTGAATCTCGGAAACGGCTCCAACGATTTTCATGAAATTTAGTATACTGGAGGTTTCGGGGGCGATAAATCGATCTAGCTAGGTTTCATTTTTAGGAAACGTCGTTTTATCCGGGTTTTCAGGCAATGAAAAACTGCTACAATATTATTAGAATACGAAGGTAAATTTCGCCACCATCTACAAGGTTATAATAGCTCAGGTGGGAAATCGGGCGGTCCCAAAACCAGAAGGCCCCGGTTCGAGTCCAGATGTGTCCAGTTATATTTTTTCCCCCTTTTTTTCAAGTTCTTTCTTTTGTGAGAAAAACACATGATTTACAAAAAAAAAAGATACCGAGCAAAGCAGGTCATCCAGGTACTAGATAATTACTGCGTCGTACCGTTTACCTATATTTTGAAGGCCACGCGAAGAGAGCCAGCAGCAGCATGCAGAATCAAGTTTATAATATTTGTTGGTATTTAAAAGCTAGTTTCTCATGGAAAGATGTCTGTATATTTTTAATATTTATTATGCTCGTGGCTTATTATAGATATGCACGTATATATAACATTTTGTTAGATAAGGAAGGGTATTGACCGCTCGCAATATAAATTAATTTAGTGTAAACAGAGATAATGTATGTAACCGTCTCGACTGGACTTGTGTATAGTGAGGTCATGACTTTTCTTGTTACTAACCGCGCCAAACGGATCATGGCCCGACTGACGGTATCTGGTACTCATTTCTCATGTATTTGTTGGTACCAGGACAAAGCCAAGCCGCTGCCTGCCTTAATAAGAATGACACCGAAATGCTTTTAGACTGGTTAAATTTAGCCGCTAAGGTCTGTGAATGAGCAATAAATTGGTCGCTAAGTATGCTAGCTTGCGGTGCGATGATATGCAAATACATTCGACAGATGGCGCAGGTGTCATCCCACACATTAGGAATATGTTATCCAATAAAACTTTTTATTTCTTTTTCTTTAATTTGATACGGATGCACAGTTTCTTCTACCCACAATTATAATGATCAAGATGGATTTCCAGGAGATGCAGATGATGATGGCATTATAAGCTGCGGGTTTAACTATTAAATATTAATATTATCTAATGAGTAAACAGATTTGTTAAACAGTTTTATTACTTCAAAAAAATATTAACATTCAATAATCTAATATCCGTGTTCTTTATATCCACCTTGACCACCTTGGCCTGGGAACGGGCCTTGGCCTGGGAACGCTCCTTGACCGGGAAACGGGCCTTGACCTGGAATCGCCCCTTGCCCAGGGAACGCACCTTGCCCACCACCTTGACTAGGGAACGCACCTCCAGGACCAAACTGGCCTGGTCCATATCCTGCAGGGATAGACTGACCAGGGCCAAATCCTCCTGGACCCATTGGACCAGGACCATTCATTCCGGGACCACTTTGGCCTGGTCCAAATCCACCTGGACCGCCTTGGTTATTCCCAAAACCTCCAGGACCGTATCCTTGGGCACCTTGACCTCCCTGTCCTGGGGCACCTTGTCCTGGGCCTTGTCCACCAGGGTTGAATCCACCTTGGCCGCCATAGCCTCCATCCTTGTTATACGGCAAGCCTGTCGAGAGAAAAATATTATATTTAATGATATGTAATAAATTATTGAATAATTTGAAAGTCCTTTATAGTTAATGAGATTGTCATTTTCCAAGAAGAAAAAAATGTTTTGGATATAATTTAACTAACTAGAACTAGAGATATGAATAATTATGCCAAATTTCAAGTTAATTGGTCGTATAGTTTAGAAGATTTGGTTATGAGTGAGTCACCGACTGATATCTATTTAGACGGGCCTCGTGGCATAATCGGTAGTGTAACCGACTATCGTTCACGATGTCGTGGGTTCGATTCCCACTCAGGACAATTATTTGTGTGAAGAAAACAGATAGTTGTACTGCATATGGGTGTTTTCTATCTATTATATTGTATTTACAAAAAAAGTCATATATGTATTATATCCTAGGGTAATCTGGTACCCATAGCACAAGCGTTAAGCTTAGTTTGGGACCGAGGTCATTGTGTGAAATGTCCGTGAATATTTATTTATTTATTTTATTTTATATCTCGCTTAAAAATTATAAGTTTATAATAACTAGTTAGGATTTAATTTAAGGGAAAGATGAAAATACGCTTTTATCATAACGTTTCTATTAAGGTGGAACAGCATTATTAAGATTTAGGTACGCGGGTAAGTTAGGAATAGTTCCAGACTTAGTGTTGCTGATACCTACTTCACAATCCAGAATATATGATGGATGGGTTGGAGTTCCTAATGTATGCATTATAATGTATGATATATCTACTAATAGCTTAACAAAGGCAGATATGTATATTAAATAAATAGATATTTTTGATTTGTATTTTTAGCACTTGACATGCTCAGTTACTTTAAAATACAAATTATTATTTGTGAATGAGGAAAAAGATGCATGTCAAGTGCTAAAAATACAGATCAAAAATGTTTAAAAAATCACGCCATCAGATAGTATGAATTTTAATTGCAAAATTAAACTTACTATATTGGATTAATGCATGTAAAAGCGTTCCGATAGGTGGCGTTGGTCGTTAAGACAAATGTGATGAGGAGATTGGGTATGTATGACCGAAAAGTAGTGCGGTAGCTCAGTAGATTAGAGCACTTCCCCGGATTGGAAGGGACGTAGGTTTGATTCCCGCTCGCACTAAAGTTCTCTTTTTCCTCATTCACAAATAATAATTTGTACTTTAAATGAATAGATTTTATTTACTTTATAAAGTTATTAATCACTAGTTTAGGATTTATTTAACATGAAAAAAGAGGTAACACAAACTATCATGAATTTATTGCCTAGATTTAAAACCAAATAAATAATATTTTTATTAACACGATGCCCGTAAGATATAAAAGCTTATTAACTAAAACAAAACAGACGTAGAAAAGTAAAAATATATTTACCCGACATGGTATTATTTAATTATTCTCTCTGGCACAACAGCACCACTGTCCCGGTTCTTATTAACTCAATATAGAAGCAGTAGATCATTAACAAGTAAACAAAACTGATAATAATATTAGGTACTTATTACACAAACATTGTGCACAGTTTTGTTATAAAAATACTCTATTTATCACACAGTAATCGCAAAACTTCGTACGTGAACACTGAACACTCACTTGACTTTTTGAGACTTTTCAAAATTATGTGTAGGTACCAAGGTATTTGCCGTGTGGGGCCGGCTTTAGAATTGTAATGGGAGTCGTAAGAGCCGACTGAGGAAATACCGGGGGAGTGGGCAGCAGCATTCCCTAGAGTATTAACAACATCCACTGCGATCGCCAACCCGCCTGCCAAGCGTGGCGATTACGGCACTAGTCCCCATATGAGCGAAATTCCCTTGGGGAGGCCTATGTCCAGCAGTGGACCTCGAAAGGCTGATGGATGGATGGACCTAGGTACTAGTGTGAGACTAGAGCGAGATAAAATGTATAGGTACCAGTTTTAAGTCTAATCAAGAACTATAAAATAAAAAAAGGTGCGTCAAAATCCTTTTAGTAGTTTTTGCGAGATGCGCGAACTGCACAGATGGCGGAGTGATTTAGATACCAACCTCCCGCCCGAGTGATGTGGATTCGATCCCACACAGAACCACTCTTTGTTTAATCCAGAAATGGTTGTCCTGAGTCTGTGTGAACTTTGTGTCCGTGAAATTGTATGTTAGTAAAGTCCCCCGTGATACAAGGAGTATTACTTAGTGCAGGGTGTTTTTTAAAAAAAAATCTAAAAAAAAATATTTTTGTGTTCAGTTTTGTGTTTAGTTTTGTATTTAGCATAATGTAGTTTATTTTTTCTCAAATATCTTAAATGTACCTACAGACACAGCTCTGTTAAAGCTTTATAATAAAGCCTATAGGTAGATTTATAATCAATATAAATATTATCGTGGACAATTAAATACCAAGCGACTTTATAAGGATTTGACATACACGTAGCGGATTTCTGTTAAAATATACGATTTAATAGAATTGCTTTTGAGTTTGAGGATTATAATTTAGTTACTTACAGCTAGATGCTGCTGCTAGAGCCAAGACGACACACGCAATCTGCAATACAAATAACAATAGAAAGTCCTAATTACGGCATCTTAAAATTATACAGGTTTTTAAATAATCTGGCAATTCTAAAGATCAGTAAACATGAATGTATAATCCAACACAATATTATAACATTAATGATTTGTAGTATTTAACAATAAAAAAAAATATTACACTAGCTCTGCTCCAGTGGGCTAAGATGCATTTTATGATCGCTAACGCTATAGAAAACTATTAAAATGTATGGGAATTCGATATATTTAACGATATCTATAACGCTAAGTCACGAAACTTAACGTTAGAGATGTCTACATATAAGTAATTTCCATACATTCTATTAGTTTTCGATAGCGTTAGCGATCATATAATGCAATTTAGCTAGGCCCACTGGAATAGCAGCTACAACACTAGTCTGGGCGGTCGGAGGAGGAAGGAGGTCTACTGTTTTTAATAACAAGGATAATAATATTTTTTTCTATTTATTAGTTTAAGTCAGAGAATAAAATGAATGCTCACCTTTAACACCATAGTTTTCTGAACTACTTTTGTATTAAAATAATTACAACACTCGCACGTAATATGTTAATGCTGAACAGATGTAGACATTAGTTTATATACAAGTGTGTTATCTATATTTTGTCGTTTGACCCCAAGACTTTTTGAAGTGATTGTTGTCATGATAGTAAATTAATATGAAATGATAATATAAAATGATTTCGAAGAAGTGTTTTGCCAAGACTCATGATTCACTCGTTACTTTTGTAAATATCTTTCTTAAATTCTCGGAAACTGATGTGACAATAAATGATGAAAATAATGATAAATGTAATAAAATTCAGAAATACATAGCCAATGTAATAAAGTAATAAATTTCCTATAAATTATTACTAACGTGTACCTAAGAGTATTTTGCGAGTATATTTTGAAAAAAGAAGTTTGCTCTGAACACTTTTTATATTAAGATAAGTTGGTATAGCATCACGCCTATATTCCCCAAAGGGGTAGACAGTGGTGTATTACGCAACCCACGGTTTCCCACGTAGTTTCCGGTCAAGCCTTTACATAAGCAATATAGTTAGCCACTAGATATATAAATAAATGGGTATCCCATTATATGCGGAAGCTAAGTTAAATTACAAAACCACTGAAGGAATGTAATATGGTTCCGGTGGCCCGCCAATAAAGGCGGAGAGAAGGCACACAGCGGGTTTCTTTAGTGGGTGAGGGCCCCACACTACCCTGTTCGTTGCCCCGAACGACGAGGTGTGCGGTTACGAACATATTTTCAAAAACAAAAGAAAAAGATCAATGATAGCGGGAAATTAAAAACAATCTTTATCAATAATGTACTTTAAAAGTAGCTGAGCATGTCAAATGCTAAAAAATATATATCAAAAAACTTTATCAACTTTTTCTGCAAATAAATCCTTTATTTGTAGTGTTTACCATGAACTCGGACTACCAAAAAAATAAAGACACCGCACTATCAACTAAAAATTTCAGGTAATTCTAATAATACTCTGGTAATATTTGTGATTTATGTCACTTCATGTTGGCATAGTTTTGTTTGTATTTGTGTGCGAGAGCACGTGCAATTACTAGTTTGGCATGGTTTTAAATGGCTTCGCTTGATCGTTCGTAATGATCCGTCTATATTTTTTCTTGGTCCGATGACCATGAATTTATCTATGAAATAAAATTTTAACCAAAAAATAGTCCAAATAAGTACTAATTATAGCCTCACACAGAACTAGTCAGAATCACACTCAAACTAAAGACAAGGGTGCTATCTGGTCTGGTACTTAATTCAAAAGCTTAACTTTGTACATTTTATTGTATATTCTATTGAAATCAGAGTGATGGTGTGGTGGTATATGTTAGATCTGAAATTCCATTCACTTCTTCTCAATTAAAATTTGGTTCATGGGCCACCGGTCTTCTAATAGAGATTGGTGTTGATATCGCTGTAATTTGCGTTTATAGGTCGCCATCTATTGGAAATTGAAACTGAAGCCTTTATAAATTGTCTAAGTACAACCATACGTAATTGTACGGCTGCTGTTAACACACCATCAAGGAAAAAAAAATTAAAACCCTGGATCACCCCAGCTATACTACGTTGTATGAGGCAAAGGGATTCCCTATATAAGAAAATTAAGCAATTACTAAAAATGCAGATGAGTTAATATTATATAGTTAGATGACGATACTAAAAATTACTTATATGCGATATCGTAATTTTTGTACAAAATTAATAAAAAAATCAAAGAGGTCCTATGATTCTCAAGAAATAAATAAAGTTGGTAATAACCCTAAAGCTATATGGAAAACCACTCAATAATCAATAATAATAATCTCCCAAATTCTAAGGAGCCGTCGTCACAACTACTGACACATCCGCTTGATGAGATTAACGTTTGCAATGACATTAACAAACATTTTGTTAACATGACTTTAGCGTGTGAGCCAATTAAAGACCGACCAATGCCTGAACTGGTGGGTCTTGCCAATACAAACTCTCTGTCATCCCTAGTGCTAGAATAAATTGACATTGATGAAATTATCTACACTATTAAGTCCCTAAGATCAACAGCTGCTACTGGATGGGATGGCCCTCTCATTCTGCAGAGATATAGTAATATCTTAGCACCTATCTTGTGCTACATTCTTAATCTCTGTCTTGAGACAGGAGTGTTTCCTTGTCTTGAGACAGGAGTGTGTTCTTTTTTTTTTATTGCTTTTGGTGGCAGACGAGCCACGGCCCATCTGATGGTAAATGGTAACCGTCGCTCATGGACTCAACTATACCGAGAGTATTGTCAAGCCGCTGCCCACCATTTTATTTCACCGCTATGAAATGAAAGAATAAACGGCTATCTCCTGCTACATCCAAAACGCAACGATGTGCTTCATGGCCGGTCACACGGGAGATGGTGGTACCAACCCGTTCGGGCACGATACCAAGTGAGTACTCCCACTTGGTACCCAGCCCTACTACCAGTCATGCAATGGATGATAATTGCTTACTTCCCTTAGTCGCCACATACGACACCCATGAGAAAGAATAGGGTGGTGAGACTTGTATTCTTAGTCCGTCACCACACGGATAACTTGTTTTAAGATAGCGATAATACACTATATACAAGGATGGTGATGATAAATCTTTTAATAATTATCGCCCTATAGCGGTACTTACTTCTTTGTCTAAGGTCTTTGAGCGACTGCTTAATAACAGACTAGTTAATTTTATCTATAGATGTAAATTACTTTCTGCTCAACAATTTGGCTTTAGGAAAAATATATATACCTCTGACACAACATATGAACTGACATACGAAGTTGTGACTAATCTTAACCGTAAGAAACAAGTCCTTACAATCTTCTTAGATTTCACTAAAGCTTTTGATACAGTGCCTATCTCTATACTTCTCCTAAAACTAGAATCTATAGGTGTCAGAGGTCAGCAACTAAAGCTTTTTGAAAGTTACTTGTCAAATAGATTACAAACTGTTAAATTAGGTAATCATTACAGTGAACAGTTGTCAACTTCTTATGGTGTGCCCCAGAGCAGTGTACTGGGCCCGACCCTATTTCTAATATATATTAATGACATGTCCAAGATGGTTTTAGAAAATTGTAAAATAATCTCCTTTGCTGTCGACACTTCATTCACTTTCTATGCAGAATCCTGGTCTGAACTCCAAATAGTTGCATAAAGTGGATTTAATTTGGTAACCGATTGGCTCATACGTCATATGCTCATACTAAATACCTCTAAAACAAAATTCATTACTTTTTCATTTTCATCAGCTTCACTCAACCAAAAACTCCTATCATAATAAAAGCACATTCTTGTCACTTTGATACCTGTACCATGAGTAAAGAAATCTTATCTACACAGATAAAATTAAATACTTAGGAGTAACAATTGACAAGCATTTCAATTACAAATGTCATATTAATATACTTACAGGCAGAATTAGAAAGCACATATTTGTTTTTAAAAACCTCCGACACGTTGCAAGTTATTTTATTATTGGAACTGTTTACTACGCCTTATGCAACTCCTTAATAACATACTGCATAACTTGCTGGGGTAGTACCGCAAAAACCATTATCAAGCCTTTAGAAGTAGCTCACAGAGCGATATTGAAAGTCGCAACATTTAAATCCATCCGATATTCCACGACTTTATTGTATAAAGACTGGAATGTACTTAATGTAAGACAACTATACATATTGCAATTATTACTTCACCAGCACCAAAGAGTACCTTATATACACCTCTCCAAACGACGTAAAGATAAAATCTACACCGTTCCTTCCATTAGCTTTATTTTTACTAAAAGATTTCCTTAAATTCTGTCTTATCTGTGTTTAACTTAACTTTTTCTAAATTTATATCTGCTGTCCGTGAATATCTTCTCAATAAACCTTATGATGATACCGAAATATTCTTAACGGACACAAATAATATATATTTTTATATCAACACACACACACACACACAAACACACACACACACACACACACAAACACACACACACACACAAACACACACATATCCAACCACACAATACGTGCATACATCGTAGACTCCTATTACATTAAAACAATCTGACACAACCTTTTTTTTTGTATTGTATGTAGTATTAATTAAATTATTGACATTATAATTGCACAGGCATTATGTTAACGGGGTTGGCACTGTTACTCTTTACCACAGGTTACTTTTAACCACCTTAGGAGAACAGGTCGCAACCACTGGTTGCGACCTGTTCTCACTGGTTGGTTGTGACTGTTGGTCACTTCCAATTAATATATAATAATGTCGTATGTTGGTGACAAACTGTAATTTATGTAAATAAAGGTAATTATTGTACTAGTGGTCGTCCGGTGGTCAACATTCGACTATACACCGACCATACATACAATTAATCACATAAAATTTATTTTATTGAATGAATTTATTGCCAATGTATGTTATACCTACAAAAATATTATTTCTAATGTATAAAAATATTATGTTCCTGCACTCCTTCTCTATATAAACTTTAAGTGTGCCAAATCTCACACTTCCTGGTGCACGCAATGTACCTACTAAAAAAGGGGTACAAAGTTTTTTCTTCACGTATCTATTATATATAATTCCAGTGTCACGATGTTTGTCCGGGATGAACTCCGAAACTACTGAACCGATTTTAATTTTTCTTTTTTTTAAATGTGTGTTTTGTTCCAACTTAAGAGATAGGATACTTTATATCTCAATTTATAATAAAATTGCAATATTTATTTATGACAAAATATATGGCGGTACGAAGTTCGCCGGGTCAGCTAATTATTATATAGATTATGATTATGATGAGAAAATAAAGATTCCTATGTATTGTCACAGTACCTATAAATATGATCTGTTTTAACTACAACAAAAAAAAATTACAACTTATTTGAGAATACCTTGACTACTAAATAGAGAGAAATACCTACAGGTGAAAAAATAGAAAAATGTAACAGATAAAGTAAATAATAGAATAAAAGCTTAAGCTTAATATTCAGCTGAATTGGCAAAACTGGACGGGATCCAGGAGATGCAGGTTCAGATCCTGCTCGTGACTGTTATTTTCGATTTAACATTTTCCACTTTATGTTTAATGTATAATATGCTTAAGCATGTCAAATGCTCAAAATATATATAAAAATTTGTAACTATCTCAATATGTCAAATTAAAATTAATGCACATTTGTTTTCGCTCACAGCTAGCGTGTGTTATGCACGACCGAATAAAGTGCTTTTTAGGGACTCCAAATACATCTTGACCTCTTTTTATATTTTACAATACCACTATGTGCATTAACTAGTAGTGACCAGTATACTGCCAGGGCTCTAATTAAGCCGGTCGTATTTCTACTCGTCTAGTATGCATTGCTAGGCTGACAATCTTGCTTGATAAAGGTATTCCTAACTTTGGGATGGCACTAATTCAAATAAATACTTGATGTGTTACGTGCACAGGAGAGCACACAGTGGCAAAAACTGTTATGTTTGTTCAGATCTCAGAACTGTTTCAGATGTTTTCTTGTTAATCCGCCAATGTAATTAGGGTAAACAGCTTAATTATGGACATTTATTTATAACATATATTTTACTTACGATTTTCCGATTTTTCGGCACTGTGGCATGCGCTATGATCACGGAGCAACTGAAGTACTAATCCATAGTAATAGTAGAAATCCCATCAACAAATCTAGTATAGTAGGTAGTAGAGTATAGGATTGGTATTAGAGATCCTATACTTTTAAATTAACATTGTTTTGAAAGTCTTAAAACTAAACATATTAAAAGTTGAGAGTGCCAAGTTTGTTCTATATTTCTGTCATGTCGAGTCTAAGTTTCAATGTTTATAATTAAGTTATAATAAAAACTAACCCCCTTACTAATAAACATTTTTTAAGCTTCGAATAGTAATTCAGTGTTTTGTTCCGTTTTTTCAACGTCTAACTGTCATATCAGTGATAAAGACAAAATACGGAATAACTGTTCTATTGAAAAGTTATACAACGTTTATTAGTAAGTAAGAGTTTTTACCAATTATAAAGAGGCAAAGAATCAGTCATAACTTTTGCTTTTGGGGTCGTCGTTTTCCAATACTCTGATACTCTGATGAGGTTTGTCAGAGTATCGAAGAGATTTTTCCGATCGGCTGTTCGACAGTGGCTCATTATTGTAGTATACACAATAGCTTATCTGATTTACGTTTAGTTTTCTATAAAATTATACTACGTAATAAAAATAATAATCTTGCCCTTCTAAGAAATGGCAATTGGTAATTAAATAAAACTCATAATTTTATACAACAAATAAATATATTTCCCATTAAGTTCCATGTATAAATTTTAAAATTACCTTTTTAAATAACATCCATGACAACAATATATCAATAGGTTATTTTACATTATTCTGGAAGGTGAAAAGTTTAATCACAATGACTCTATATAATTTATGTTATAGTTACATTACAATAACCCCGTTTATATATAATAAATAATTAAATTCATTATGTATATGGTATACAATACTTTCACAATTTGGTATAAGTAAGATTTTGGACTAGAATTAGTACGTTCTCGCTAATTTATTTACATATACATCAATGGTCGGCCCGACTAATACTGCCTTACATACATTTAAAACTTTAATTAATTACAATATGACCAGAAATATAAATACAAAGACCGTTAGAATTATGATTCAAAATTATTACTCTTTTTTATCAATTCAACCCATCTTTTCTTTTATTAAGTAAGTTCATTTTTATTAAGAGCACTCTTGCTAAATGCTTAGATGGCCCTATTAAAAACTCTGGATTAATGTTAGTCGATCTAATGTAATATTTAAATAAACTTTTAGACCAATCTTATACACCATTTGTAATCGTAATTTGAATAACCATTATATTAATATTTCTGATCAGATCTCAAAAACAGACTGCATATATTAAGACTATATTAAACAAATACCGAATATGGTCCACATTAAATTTTAACTTACAATAAATAATTTATAACACTGTAATATATATTATATTACATAATATATAATCTATGTAATAATTAAGAAGAGTTAACTAACCCAAAAAGCTGAAAAAGGTTTGAAATATTATGTTTCATCCTTATTTTCATTATAAGTTATAACGGTCAAGTAAAAGTTGTTTCGTTTATAAAATACAAAGTTATTCTATAACGCCACACAGAGTTTATTTAATGGAATCTTGAGAGATACCTAAAATAGTTAAAATATACAGTAATTCATCAGAATGTAAAGCTCAAGTACAAGTAAGTACCACAGCTATGTCAGCATCTCATATACATGATTACGTACATGACAATGTACGAATGAATATATAAATATGACCTCAATGAAAATTTAATATATTTCCTACCTTTTTCGCGTTTAAATAATAATATATACTTACAAACCACTCAATAATGTCTTTTAAAATGAAGGACCCTTGCCAACATAATCGGTGTAATAAAAAAAAAATTATATATCTCGTAACGAATACGCTTTACTTAATGATTTTGTATCATAAGATGCAGTTTATTTGTATGCAGGTAACATGATTTTGGAGTATGAAGCAGACTTAAAAGTCTATCAAAGCAATGAACTATTACAGCGCAACTTTACTAAAAAGCTGCTTTTACGTTCTGACTTTGGTATATTTTATTTTACTAATTATTTTACTCTATTCTTATGATGTACAAAGACTACTTTTGTATACTGGAGAATGATGTTTTAGTAAATGTTTATTTTTCATTGCAAAAGCACACACAAAAATTTTCTATCAAAATATTGCAGTCAAGGTTGTGGAAAAGTACATTTTATTTGAGTAATTTTATTACAGTTGGTACAAGGTTGTGCGTTATATTCGTTAAATTAACTACTTTGTAAATTAAAATAAACTAATTTATTTAACATTTTTCACAATATAATTATTTCAGACAGAGAATTATAAGTATTGAGAAACTTATTAATTTAGGTTTTTACTACAAAATTGCTACAATTACAATTAATATAAAATTTTAAGCAGCGATTTACGAAAACTTATATATTGTAGATTTCATAAATATATTTAGTCCGGTCAATTTAGACATAAAAATAGTAGTCAAATAACAAAAAATCCCGGAGAGCCTAATTTTAGTGGAGAGCTGGAGTTTACCATTAAAAATAAAGTTTTAAAAATCCCCATCGATCCTATGTGTGCTACAAAAGTTATTCGGGGTCAAAGGTCAAAATTTGAGATTTTTTGGATTTTTCTCGAAAACAGTAAGTTTTACCAAAAAAAAACCTCCAAAGTTGTAGATCTTAAAATTCTCTACAAAAATGGTCCTTATGATTTTTTTCCTAAGAGTTACCATTCCTAAGATATCGCGATTCTAAGAGTCAGATTATACATGATATGCACATATAAGCCACGTATATACATAATCAGGCACTTAACACACTTGTCCGTGTGGTGACGGACTAAGAATACAATTGTCACCACCCCATCCTTTCCCACGGGTGTTGTATGAGGCGACTAAGGGAAGTAAGCAATTATCATCCTTTGAATGACTGGTGGTAGGGCTGGGTACCAAGTGGGAGTACTCACTTGGTATCTGGCCCAAGCGGGTTGGTACCACCATCTCCCGTGTGACCGGCCATGAAGCACATCGTTTCGTTTTGGTTGTAGCAGGAGATAGCCGTTTATTCTTTCATTTCATATCTGTGAAATGAAATGGTGAGCAGCGGCTTGACAGTACTCTCGGTATAGTTGAGTCCATGAGCGATGGTTACCATTTACCATCAGATGGGCTGTGGCTCGTCTGCCACTACATGCAATAAAGAAAAAGTATAAATACCTATTTGTGTCTCTTTTGTATATATTCTACTATTCTGAAAACATTTATTCAAAATATAGTCAGTCCCTAACTGAATCCCCTCTATCCACGTGGCCTTGAAAAACATCTGGCTATTCTATTGTCCGTAGGACTCGTTCATATACCATCTGCTATTCAAAACTTGTATCGAGTATACTATCAAGTTCAAACATGGCCAGGCAATCAACTGAACCCAGAAGACTAGGGTTGTAAATTGATAGATAATACTATGGAACCGATTCAAACTTTACTCCCACCTGCTCCAGAAAACTCCTCAACACTATTTTTTGCAATTGCAAAAAAGGTTGTAGTGCCAAATATGTCTGTAAAAAGCCGGGTTGCTGTGTTCTCCAGCGTGTACCAATTGCCAAGATCAGTCTTGCTCAAATGTCCAGTTGAGTACAATAGTGAAAAATTCCTGTGATTTAATGAAGAAACCAATGATTCAACCACATTTGAACAATTTATGAACATTCAGCAACAGGAAAAAGAAGAAATCGAAGAAGACATGACTGAAGTTGAAGTAGACTTTCAAGAGTATGAATTTGATTAAAATATCTAAAGAAATCAAAACAATAGTTAACTCAATAATCAATAGCAATATCAATAATAAGGTAATATCTAGAACTTGACAGGTATACCCTTAAATTATCCTAAAATTGTCATGACAGTTAGTGCAGTAGGTCTACAGGGGAAACCACGGTAAAAAAAACGCGCCGAGTACACTACCTCACAGGTAGCGTGGAAATGTGCGCATATCATGTATAATGTGACTCTTAGAATCGCGATATCTCAGGAATGGTAGTTACCATTACAACACACTTAGGAAAAAAATCATGAAGACAATTTTTGTAGAGAATTTTAAGATCTACATCTTTACTTTGAAGTTTTTTTTGATAAAACTTACCGTTTTCGAGAAAAATTCAAAAAACCTCAAATTTTGACCTTTGACCCCAAATAACTTTTGTAGCACACATAGGATCGATGGGGATTTTTAAAACTTTATTTGTAATGGTAAACCCCAGCTCTCCACCAATATTTGGCTCTCCGGGAATTTTTGCTCTTTTAAATGTCTATATTAACCAGACTAATTAGAGATAGTAATTATATAAACGATATAATGCTAAAATAATGGAAGAACAATAATAAAGTCAGCTAACTAGTACTTACATACCAGGTCCTATAAATATTATGGAAGTATTTCATGCACCTAAACACCAAACATGGACTCAAAGTCTAGAAAATATTAAATAAAAATAGTTTTATATCGATTTTGAAATATTATTTCAATGTAATGTAAATATATTCTCTGTGATACCTATAAGTTTAATATAAACTGTAACTATACCAAATTATAAAGATAAAAATATTATCTTAAAAACACGAGTTTTTTAGTAAATTATCTTCAAAAATCACTGATTTGGAAAATTCATGGATTAAAACTATATATAATATATGTTTATATCATAACGCATTTACATATTATTTATTATAAAAACTTGGCACATTCGAAATATAAAACTAACATTGAATGACAAAGCAAATATTTTATATCGGCATATCATTTGATTACAAGCTAAAGGTAATTCATAATATATATGTATATTTTGTACGTAATCATATGAATATAATTGATTACTTAAAACATTGGAATAAACTACAAAACATTGAGTAACATTGACATATACGACACCAAAACATTTCTAAATAATAGATAAATTATTCTAACATGAAACATACATGATACTGCATCAGTCTAACTGGAGTGGTTAACGCTGTGCCCAGTGACGTCATCGTCAATTTTAGTTATATATAAAAAGCACATAAATTACCTATATTATAATACATAATATATTTTGAAATTACTATAATTCTAGCTAGTACATCACTTAATAAATTTATATATGTAGTATGTCGTGCGCCGTGCCGCCCATGCTAACGACATGACGCTTATTATAGAAAAGGTTTTGATGATGTGTACAGGCGAACACTTATGGTTATTCAGATGGAGACACGATAGTGATCTTAGGGATTAGATGCGTTAGTGTGGGCGACACAATTATGTGTAATTTACTAAACGATGACCCTGTGTCAGTCGTGGACTGCAACCGAGGCGCTGGCGGCGAACCCCGGGAACAATTTCTATCTACGAAGTTTAGAATCTACGCACTACGCCCTTAGTTGACTTAGGCACTGTCTATCTAACGCACGGAGTCTGTACTCCGTGATCTAACGATACCGAAAAAGACGGCACTACTCTACTTACCTAGTCGAAGTATTGAAATATGATTCATTAGAAATTTGGCAGTTACGGTTTACCGATCCGCGAAAACTTGAAGGAGAAAATTTACAGAAGATAAGGATCTCACCCGTAATAGAAGGGCACGGACATGCGAGAGCTTGCGTGGCATCGCCAGCGGCGCAACGCGTACAGCACGCGGTAAGGGGACGTGACGCGGCGAGTACGACGCCAACGCTGCGGCGCGCGGGAAGGCACTAGCGGCGGGGGCGCGGCGCGGCGGCGGCTGCGGCGCGACAGCCGGGCCGGCGCCGCCGCGCGCAGTCAGAGCGGGAAGCAGCGCGCCGAGCGACGCGGCTCCGACGCGCCGCGCCGCCGCCGCGCGCCCGTCGCGCCGCGCAGGCTCGCCGCGTCTCCCTCGCTGCAGCTGCTGCGGCCGCCGCCGCCCCACAGCCGCTCGGGCTCGATGGGCTCCAGTTTATGCATTGACGGCCTACTTGACATGCGTGTGCTGCCCCCAGCTGGAGTGGAAGCTGCTCGCTCGGAAGCCTCGTCGTCGAGTTCGATACGGCCGAGACGCAAAGCCATTGCATACTCGGCTCGTTCAATGATACTAGCAGGTTCCTCCTCCACAACCGTGGTATCTGCAATTGTGGTGTCTCCGATCGTGGAGTCCGCAGCGCATGAGTCAGCACGAGGTGGCGAGTCCCCTGGCGCGGTTAAAGAACGCCGTGTTTCACTCGATGATGGTGATGCATCGGCAGCTCGTCGCTGAGGTGTCGCAAATACTGAGTCGGATACCCAACTTCTAGATTCGGAGTTTTGGCGCAATGTCTCATCGACGCTCCGTTGAGATGTACGTCGACTAGACCGGGGGCTCTCGTCGTCGATGGCGCGAAAATCTAGTGTGCTCAGATCGACGGGGCCAGCTTGTCGTCGAGAACCTTCTCGGCGAAACGACGGTCCATGTGAAGAGAATGCTGCGTCATACAGCTCACAAAGACTCGTACGATCTGAATGTGGTTCCTCGTACAGAGTCAAATTCCGCGTCTCAGTCGCATCAGAGGGTGTTTCGTCACGATTTGACGTAACCTCGCTTCGCTCTGAAATATCAAACGTAAAACGTGCTTCGAACCGATCTGGACTTAAAAGAGGTGCGGAACGTGAACAGTCATCACGTTGTGGAGATCCATCTGATTTGAGTGGCAATGGGCGTAGAGCTGTCCGGCGTGGCGACGTGTCCTCCGAGTCTGTTGAACGATCAGAGCGCGGTGCATGACAAATATGGCGACGACCTAGCGTCGGTTGTGAACCTAATGGTAATCTTCGGCAGCATGTGCGTTCATGCCGTACATCTGAACCACTACTGCCTGTTGATTTAGAATGTGGAGGCCGGCGACGACGGTCATCTTCTCGTCCGTATAATGACGTAAAATCCTCGGAGCAAAATTTCTCAAAGAGTTCTTGTGAGCTAAGCCTTGTCGATCCGGTTGCATTGTAGAACGCCTCGGTTGGCGAACGTTCCGGTCGCTCGTAAAGTGCACTTGAGCTAGCTCTTTTCGACTTATCCATAAGACCAAATTTATAAATTTTCGGCATACGACGATCATAAACACCTTGTGAGTGAGCGCGCGCGGGAACGCGCGGTGGAGTGGCTTCAGCAAGCGTGCGGTCCGAAGAACCCGCACGCGCTGTACAAACCGTGCGTTCGCGCGCAAATGGCGGGGAAGTGGCGAACTCTAGTTCGGACTCGGCCTCGTCAGCCTCGGCAGACGGGCCAGAACGCTCGAGTGAGCTATGCCCACACTCGCATTCATCCTGGTCATCGCTCACGTCATCCTCGTCGAAAGACGGTGCTCGCGGGCCACGGCTGAATACTCGTCGGCGTTCATCCGCAGCGGCGTCGTCATCCTCGAGGCGAAAGGAGCGGCGTAATGGTGGTCGGTCGCGGCGCGGACGGCGCGGTACCTCCACAGCCACGGTAGATGCATGCGGCAGCGGAGGGCGCGATACGGCGGGCAGCAGGCGGTCGAGTGATAGTCCCCGGCGTGGCCGTTCAGCACGCTGTCGCTTCGTCTCACGTGGCGCTGCCGCGGGGCTCGTCTCTTCCGGAGTGGTAGGTAACGCCGCGCCGCGACCGAACTCGATAAACCAGAGTTCGTCCTTAAGTTCGCACTCTCACTTCTTTTCATTCATATCTTTATTTAAATAGTGCAGTACGTAGTGAAGGACGAGATCGTAGCAGTACTTATATTCCGTCTGCGGACAAAACATTTCATTTAAGTTTGTTATTTTAAAATACACCATTTTTTTCCATATTACAAGTATATGGCAAACAAGGATACGGAGTGCTGAAACAGATCACCGTAGCTCATAGGCACTAGTAATGTTAGAGGCAACGCTGGAGCATTGCCAGCCATAGGAAAAGGGATGGAACTCTTGTATTATCACTTACCATGTTCTCAACGAGCTGTGGTCGATGTCGTCGGACAGTTTTTACTGCTTGGAAAACGTCCACTTCACCGTGCTGAATCACTTGCTCGATGCAGGCATTAGCAGCGCAGTAGACACCGGCACGACTTCGTCCGTCTCTGTTTTAAAGCAATACATTTTATTTTTCTCATTTATTAAGGCAGCAACTGGAAATTTGGAGTCACTTTTTTCTATATTAACAAAGATACATCAATTTAATGGAATACTTACGGGGACACGACACAGACAGGTCCATAGTCAGTCCGCTGCCGCCATCGCTCTACCATGTTCATAAGCTCAACCAAAGAGTTGGTAGAAGAGGGCACTTTGTGACCCATAGGCCAACATGTCAACTGGAACAGCTGGACTGTTTTTGTCGGTGCTTTTACACCAGCCATCACTTCAGTTAGGGAAATGATCTAGAAGAGAAAGATTTGTAAGGAAGCCGAATTGGAATCCAAAAAAAAACTACATAATTGTAAAATTAAGTTTACCTGGTCGGTATAATGTATACAAATACTTCCGACAGATGGCGCAGGCGTCACCCAAGACGTTAAGAATGAATGTGTTATCGAAATTCGCAGACCCGAGCAATTGTCACGATGGCTGAATTGGCAAAGCATCTGGGACGGTATTCCAGGAGCTGCAGGTTCAAATCCTGCTCGTGACTGTTATTTTCGATTGCACATTTTCACACTTTGTGTTAATTTACATATTACAATTCATTAAATACGAGTAGATCTGTATATATACGTACCTTCTTGTTGATTTTAAATATCCAAGTCTTAATGTTGGTATAATGATTATGTGAAACGTGGTCTATTGTAAACGCTGGTCCATATTTCTTTGAATGTCGACCCTCAGGCCAAAATGGGGGAAATTGTTGCTATTGAAAAAGAAAATGCTAAAATTAGTCAAATAGTGCTGACAGCATTTTTTAAGAAGAAATTTGGGTACAGAAACTTACAGAATTTTTAGGTGGTACGCACAGGACAACGACGGCGGCACATTCGTAATCATAGACTAAAGACCAGAACTCTCCTTGTGTTTTTAGCAATGGCCATTCAGTTACTATGTACTCGCGGGGTTTCGTGTATCCCTGTAAATATAATTATCGTTATTTGAAGTAAGTTACATGATGCACTTTATAATGCCTATTTATACAGCTTAAATAAATTGAACTAGCAACGTTAATGACAAATATGAAGACATATATTTAATAAAAATATAGCTTACATCTACAAAAACAGCGTTGATATAATCCGTAAAACTGTTGCCTTGGAAAGATGTTAAGTATGGACGAAAATTGTCAGCTGAAACAAAATATTTCATTTTATTAGTGTATTTTAGTGAGTATCATATTTAAAAAAAATGTGAATGTGGAAAAAGAGAAGTTTAGTGCTAGCGGGATTCGAACCTGCGTCCCTTCCGAATCGGGGAAATGCTCTAGACCGCGAAGCCATCGCACTTACCGACGATCATGAAATGCATGCAAACGCATCTAGGTGGCGTAAGTCGTAAAGACAGATGTGGTGTGGAGATTGGGAATGGTTTGGTTCTTTAAAGTAGCTGAGCATGTCAAGTGCTAAAAGACTGATCAAAATGAGTATCATCTTATTTGAGATTACACGTATTATCGTATAATTATTATATTGTGTGATCATCTATTTTTGATTGGATGTGTAAGAAAAACTTTCTAGTATTTTACGAGAGAATGCCTCATTCGGCGGCTCTTTGTTATTTTTCTTAAATATTGATAAAGCATTGTTCTTACATTTTTCTTTATTATGATAATATTTCTTTCTGTCGGCTATGACCTATGACTTTTATTGTAAGTCTTACCATATATGTATATGATCTTAATATATTAGGTCTGTTTTTGTATACTTACGAGGTACAACCAATACATCGCGATTCTTTTCCCTGTTGTCTCCTCGATGGCCACCAGCGCAGTCTCCTATCGTGAACCGCGGAGTCTGTTTGCAGATCTGCTGGTATTCCGTTTGATATTCATTGAGTTTTGATACTGGATCCCTTTGGGATTTTTGCTTTAATCTCTGCGAAAGGTCTGATACAGGGAACCACGAAATTCCGCAGACCACATGCTCTTCTAAGGTGTCGTAGACAAATTTATACTGTTCCTATAAGATAATAGAATTATGTAGGTATAAGTATAAATGTGTGGTCATTAACTGTCAAAACTCCGTGAGTAATAATGTACTTGCTGATCATCACGCCATCTACCTTGCGAGGTAGGCAGAGAGAACATAGTGCCAAAAGGCCCTATTCTTGCATACATCACTCGCTTCCTCAACATTCATAATTCTCTTCATACACGCTCGCCGGTTTCGGAGACTCCTAACTACACCTTCCTTCAATACATGACCAATTTGATTTAGGTAGGTGAATCTCGGTCTCGCCCTGTACCTACATTCTTCCACTTTACCATTGTATAATTATGTTCTTAACCAGTCGCACGGCTCGCATTCTTTCCACATGCCCGAACCATCGGAGCATTCCCTTTCGCTAAAAGTAGTTTCGTAAAGATTTACACCAAGACTCTCTTTCATACCTACTCGCTCTCTTACGTCATCGTTACAATTGCGGGCAGTTAGCCTCACTCCACAGATTCTCCGCAGAAATCGCCTTTCGACCGCATTGATTTTACTCCCATGCTCCTTTTTGAATAACCAACTCGCTTCCATATACTAAAGTTGGGACAAGCACTGCGTTATGTATTGCGACACGTGCCTTCTGGCTGTAGTGATGGCTGCTGAGAAGTTGTCCCAATGCTACGTCCACTCTATTTCCCGCATTCACTCTTCTCTAATAATGTCACAAAAACCATATCAAACACAGATGGCGGAGTGGTTTAGATACCGACACGCCGTATTGTGGGTTTGATTGACACATAGAACAATTCTTTGAATTATCCACAAATGGTTGTTCTGAAACCGGGTTTACTTTGCGTCCGTTAATAGTATCTCTGTAAAGTCCTCTGCGTAACAAGGTGCTGTATAAAAAATACAAATAGATACTCACCTCGTTCTCTATAAGTCCTTTTCTAGATTGTCGAAGTTTTTTCAAAAACCCATAAACATCAAAGCAATCTTCCTCTTCAGCCAGTTCGAGGTTTGCATCAATTGCTAGGTAGACTCCTGATCTACCTCCACCGTCACTATAACCCGTAAAAAAATCAAAATAAGCAAATAAACAAATCTTAAATAAGCATAACGATCAGTTCATTCGGAAAAGTACTGATTTCGGTGACATAACTACGAGGTCGTCCGGTGGTCAACATTCGACCATACACCGACCGTACATACAATCAATGCTATAAAATAAATTATTATTGAATTAAATTATTTCTAATGCATGTTATACAAAATTATTATTTCTAATGCATATTATATTAAAATATTATTATGTTTCTGCACTCCATTTAAACTTTAACTGTGCCAAATCTCACACTTCCCGATGCACGCAATATGCTAAAAAAGGGGTACAAAGTTTTTTTTTCACGTAAACATGTTATATAGATAACTCGTAAACAAAACAAGACTTATTTACGGTATGTTTGGGTTGTATAAATGGATTAACTTATTGATAGTGCTCATTTGTAAATAAGACGGGTTAGGCAATTTTCGATGTGGGCATTTCATTTTACATATCTTATGAAAACTATGGTTTTTATCTTTATATTTTACTACTGCACAAAAAATAGATATAACTGTATTAAGTAGATTGAATATAAAATAAAGTAAGTATTTAGAATTTTGAACAATATTGAGTATCAAAATTTTCTCTACTCTTCATTGATATCTAGCCGATGATCAGGGCCCTGTTTAATAAACGTTACAATCCGTCCATTTTTTTAAATAAGTGACATATTTGTAAAGTTGTATAACAAGTGCTGTTTAGTAAACCTTACAATTATGTAAGAATTTTACAAGTAAAAATTATTAATATTACTATTATAAATGCTGGAAACGTTTAGGTGCATGTGCAAAAAACGTCTCTAGATTTCGATGACAATATTGTATCTACCAATATGTAATTGTAAGTTACAATTACATAAAATGTAAGTTTTAGTCGAAGATTCTTAAATCGAGTATAAATGTCATAAATCTTGGAATTTTAAAATATTAAGTATTTGGTTTTTGCATTTGGTTTACGCAGTACTTTTTTATTTGTTTGATTCATAGCGAAAGTCATGGAGCGCAATCATGAATTCACGATTCTGTCTATAATATATGAGAATAAAGATATTTTATTCGATCGATTTAGTGAAAAAATAACTTACCTTATGAAAAAAAAAAGTGGAAAAAGATTGCGGAACAGCTGAAATTATTAGAACAATTTTTTAATCTCAATTAAATCTCTTCACTTATTACATTGAGGTACAAAATTGTAAAGTTCTGACACAAGGCGAGTCCACCTGTCAGAATTGTTCTACAATTTACAAAATATGTAAATTTATAGTAATTATGCGTTCAATAAAACAGTTTTCCTTACAAATATGTAAATTGTCACATGTAAAGAGAAAATGTTTATTAAACAGAAATATGTAAAATGTAGGTACATTTTTTTACAATTTTGTCAGTTTTCCACCATGGTAAATTTGTAAGTTGTATTCTTTATTAAACATAAACTTTTAGATAATTATGAAACTTGTAAATTACAATTTACAATTTGTAACGTTTATTAAACAGGGCCCTGGTATAATGAGCATTCAAACATTCAGAGGAAAAATTCAATTGTTACTACTCACTTGCAGTGCACGACCATCGGTCCCGCAACAGGATTAGTAGCAAGTTTCCTGCCAACTACAGCCCGTACCCTTCGCCGGAATTCCAAAAGGGCATTACTGAAGGGGCACGTGTGCGAATGCCACTGCGTGTAGTGAAACTGGAGAATGAAACGTTCTTCCACCACCACCTTTAGTAATAATAACTTCATTATTCACGATAATCCTTACTAAATCTTTATGCAAACATATCATCTGGAGCTCAGAAAAGGACATATGCTACACTTTATTCCAGAAAAATGGATGGTTCATTTTGCATTAGGTGCCGTGGAGTGACATATTTATTGTCCACGCAGACAATATCGCGCTGCATCTAGTGATTTATATTAGAGGACATCCCCTTCGATTCCTAAGGTTAGAGTGTAGTAAATCCTACACGGCTTTTTTTAAATGTAATTTTCAACGTCCTGATGGAAAATAGGTATGTATACTCACATCTTTCTCCCGTTTATAGAGCCTAAACGTTCGTATGTGGAAATTGGCAAGCTCTTCTTCTTGAATGATGCCCACATTAATGTCTCCGTATGTTTCATCCTTCTCCTTGTTCGGTGGCCAGTACTGAACGCACATTACCTGATTGTAAGCAAAAACATACATACATACATAGGTGCAGCGCAGACGAAACACTTTTTGTGCGATCGAATCTGCGGCGCACAAAAAGTCTGCATGGCGCGCTAAAAGTCCGTCACGGATTTTTCGCAGACTTAACGCACACGACGCACATCTACGATCATTTTGTCGGCAGAACTGTAGGGACGTATACGCTGTGGAAATGCAGAGATCGCGATGTATTATTTTATACTTGAAGTTGTGGGGATAATAGTATTTTCCATTCAAACCTCCTCACATAGATATATTTACTGTCGTGAATCGATTGATATATATATTAATTGATGTTCTATGATTCCTGTAAGGACCCCTCTGGTCTGGTACAAAAGTAATCTCTCTATCAGTTTGTGTTGTTGTGTTCAACAGTGTTTACATAGGGAGCCATTTTATAAAAGATATTGTTGTGAATTTATATAATAATCGTGCGATCACTACAGCACACTTCAGCCCACATTTTTCTCATTAAATGTCTATCAGATATTCTGGCTTAGAAGTATTTATCATAAATAAATTGTTCTGCTGTTTTGTACTTCTTGTATTAACATCGATACATCGATCTCTAGTGCTATACTTTACCTCCACCACTTAACGAGTGCAGATTGCAGATTAAAGTGTGCGCCGTTAATGCTGCGTTAACGCTCGTTGAAGCAAAGGTTCTATTTTTTTTCGCGCACTTTTTGTACGGCGTGGCGCGGTCTGCAAGAATCACGCGGATTTTTTATCTACCGGACTTTTTGTGCGTCGTATGCGTTACTGCATATAATTACATAGGTTCTATTTTTACAGACTAAAAAGTGCGCCGCGGTGTAGGTCGTCTGCGCCGCACCATAGACTAATTCCTATTTTCCCACTTATCACTAAACAGACCACCGCTGCCCACCCTTCGCTCCCATGGGAAAGAGACGCGACGGGTGCGAAACACGTCACCGCCATTAAAATTTTCATTGCGTTGCTACGGGATAACAGAAAAGTTATGAGATATTTTTTTTGTTAGAGAAGATCCACAATTACGCACTAAAAGTGTTCACTATAAATGAGTGCAGATTACACTTTCCTGCACTCATTTCGTTTAGTGTTGTTTCTACGCGCGAGTAGCTGCGTCGCCGCAAATACTAAAATCTCTTTTGAAAAACTCATTGATTGACTGTCTCTTTTCTCTCGTTCCTTCTGAAAAGCGTCATTACAGCAACGCACGCAGTTAAAAAAAATAATGCGAAATGAATGCTATAAATTTAAGTAAATCTTACTTAAATGTCCAACTTTTGCCACGATTTTTATACAAAATTTTGTATCCTTAATTTATAGATCAATGCTGCCTTTACTATTTGACTTGAGCGTGTTTTATTTGAAACTTAACAGAAGTCAAATAATCATACTAGCCAATAGACGCTAGCCACAACACTCGCATGCAGTTAATCCTAAGAACACAGATAGGAAGCGGTCTGGAATGATGAGAAAAGACATAAAGGTGGGGATAATGAAGAGAAGATGAGGAGCTAAATAGGGAGGGCGATAGCGAATGAGAGATAATAGGATAGCTCCTATTGGACCTCCGGCACTCTCACCAAACTAACTACATACCTCAATAGAACAAGACACATAGAGAGAGAGAACGCTATGAAAACGTAAGCATTGTACAGGAGGAAATTGGCGTTTGAGTATAACTCGAAAAGGTTGAGAGTTAGGTTCCATCCATCAGCCTTTTAACGTCCACTGCTGGACATAGGCCTCCCCACGAGAGCGCCATAAGTATCGGTCCTGCGCCGATCGCATCCAACGGCTCCCCGAGTTTGGTTAGTTTGTGATAAATAAACATCTGTTTAAATTCTAAAGTACTTGTTGGCAACTAATGATTTATTGTTCACATAGTTTTATTCATAAGACTTGCTTTCGTTTTGTATTGAACGTCTATAATCTATTTTCTAATATCTATGAAACTTCTCAGATCTTAATATAATCTACAATCCTTTTCAAACCCAGTGAGACGTCGAGCCCATCTTATTCAGGTAAATCAGGGTTGTTAAACAAACAAGTGCCAGCGGACCAGGGGTTATCGTTTGATCGCTTTATAATTTGTTGAAATACTTTCTTACAGTGTTTGAAATTACTGGAGCTTTGATTTTAACTTCAGCGTATTCTTTGAATTAATTCGTTAATATATTTCTTGATTCGTAAGTTGCGTAATGACAGTAGAGTTGCCAAATTATCAATCTACATGATTGTTAATTTCGAATTATTATAACTCACATTATTTCTATATTTCGTACTCATTCAATTTATTGCGAACTTGTTTTATCCCAGCGTGGAGCTCAATTAACTAAATGCCTCTCATGCCGTGTCCTATGATGGAACAGTAATGAACCGCAAGAAAAGTTATACAACTCTCATAATTTCCTTATTCCACACAGAAAAATAAAGATATAGGTAGGTATCATACATTCAGCAGCCATAAGCTAACACTCGTAGCTAAACAGATATGTTTTTAAAAAATACAGTTGGTGTTGTTTTATTTAATACTTGTAATAATTTCCGTTGGCTTTCGTGTTCAAATGATCTAGAAAGATCATAGAAATATACAATTAACTTATCTCTAGAATCGAGTAGCCAAAAATTCGTTTTTTTTTCTACGCAGTGACAAAGTGGCCCTCTCCGTAACCCAAAGGGCTAACATTATTGCTTTGCTTTATTTGGAAATCAAAAACACACAATAACTTAAAAAGAGGAAACGGTGGTATCTGCAGAAGTTTATAAAACTGTGTCGCAAACACCAACGCCCTCCTCCGAATTAATCAATTCCAAAAGTAAAATATAGTAGTAATTACATAATGATTAAAAGAAATTTAAAAAGAAAACAAATATCTAAATATCATATTGTATGTTAAAAATATAAAGCCATGCGCGTGTGTGTAGGTGTGTGTGTGTGTTTGTCTGTAGATGTGTGTGTGTGTGTTTATGTAGGTGTATGAGTAATGTGAATGATAGTATTAGTGTTTTAAACTAATTAAGGAGATCTTTAGTGGAATCATATGATAGGGATAACAGCCATTCCAGACATATCATTTTTCACTTATGATGAGTCAGGGGATAAATATTAAGTAGTTTGTTTACTTTATTATAAAGCAGAGAGCTAATGTAATAGTAGTGGCGACTTGCTAAAGTCGTACGACGCGGTTCTATTATGCAAACTTTATCAGATCTTCGCTTGGAGGTGATAAAGGTAGGGTCAAAGGTAGGTAAGTTACCACCTGGAGCCCCGCCTCAGGGGACTGTTCAACGCGTGCCTGGCGTCCGGACGGTTCCCTGACTGCTGGAAGGAGGGGAGGCTGGTACTCCTGCCGAAGCCGGGGCGAACGCCGGATTTGGTCGGGGCCTTCAGGCCCATCGTGCTGCTGGACGAGGCGGGTAAGCTGCTGGAGAGAATCCTCGCTGCCCGCATTGTCCAGCACCTGCGCGACGTCGGACCCGACTTGTCGGATGCCCAGTTCGGCTTTCGGGCTGGTCGTTCGACGGTCGGCGCAATTATGCGCCTGAGGGCCGCGTCCGCGGCGGTCGTCGCTGGCGGTGGAGTGCTGTTGGCGGTGTCGCTTGACATCGCCAACGCATTCAATAGTCTGCCATTCAGCTGCATCAGGGAGGCGCTCCAGTATCACGGGGTGCCTGCATACCTGAGGCGGCTGGTGGCGGACTATCTTGAGGGCCGCAGCGTTCTCTATGAGAGCCGCATAGGGGACGTTGTGAGGAGACCCATGTCGTGCGGTGTCCCGCAGGGTTCGGTTCTAGGGCCGCTCCTGTGGGACATCGGTTACGACTGGGTGCTACGATGTCGGCTCCCCCCTGGGCTGGCGGTCATCTGCTATGCGGATGACACGCTGGTCGTGGCCCGGGGCGGAAACATCGAGGAAGCGGCGTTCCTGGCCACCTTAGGGACCTCGGAGGTGGTCAGGAGGATCGGGGCGCTGGGGCTTAAGGTGGCCCTGGACAAGTCGGAGGCCCTACTTTTCCATGGGCCCCGACGTCGGCCACCTGCTGGCGCCTCAATCACGGTGGTCCAAATTGGGGTGAAGGCCCAGATCAAGTATCTGGGCCTGGTGCTGGATGGGCGGTGGCGCTTTCGCGAGCACTTCCGCCAACTGTCCCCGAGGCTAGTCGGCGCAGCGTCCGCCCTTGCACGGCTTCGGCCGAATATGGGCGGACCCAACAATGCGTGCCGACGGCTTTATGCGGGGGTAGTCCGGTCGATGGCGCTGTACGGTGCACCTGTGTGGGCGGAGTGCCTGGACGTGCCGAACAGGGCTCTTCTGTGAAGACCACAAAGAGTCGTCGCGTCCAGGCTCATACGTGGATACCGCACGGTGTCGACGGAAGCGGCCTGCGCGTTGGCCGGAACCCCTCCGTGGGACATGGAGGCGGAGGTGCTCGCCGAAGTGTATCGGCGGACGTCGCAAGAGCGAGAGGTGGGTGGTCGTCCCCCACCCAGGGAGGTGGCCAGGTGGCATGGCGATGCCCGCCGAGCTGCCATGGCCAGATGGACGACACGGCTGGAAGCGCCCCGAGCCGGTCTCTGGACCGTAGGGGCGCTCCAGCCTGTGCTGGAGGAGTGGGCGGGGCGACGGCACGGAGTCCTTACCTTCCGACTGGTGCAGGTGCTGTCGGGGCACGGTTGCTTCGGCAGATATCTGCACATAGTTGCAAGGAAGGAAGCGACTCCGGGCTGTCACCATTGTGGCTGCGACGAGGACACGGCGCAGCACACGCTCGAGTCGTGCCCGGCTTGGGGCGGGCAGCGCCGTGATCTCGTCGCGGCAATAGGGGGGGACCTCTCGCTGCCGAGCGTCGTTAGAGCGATGCTTGGCCGCGGTCGCTGCCTTCTGCGACGAGGTCATCTCGCGGAAGGAAGCGGCGGAAAGGGCCAGGGAGGCTGATCCTTCCGCAGACCCGAACCGCCGCCAGCGACTGGGGCGGCGCAGGCGTGAGTATTTGCGCCTAATGCCGCCCTAGCTGAGGCTGCGGGTGGTTGGACCGGGGAACGTCCGCCACCCGCAAGGCCTCCCGCGAAGGTGCGATGCTCCGTGTGTGGGTGCGTCGCTCAGTAGAGGGTACCCGAAAGGGTAAGCCGCCGGCGGACCACCGAAGGAATGTAACATAGTTCCAGTGGCCCGCCAATAAAGGCGGAGAGACGGCACACGGCGGGTTTCTTTAGTGGGTGAGGGCCCCACACTACCCCGTTCGTTGCCCCGAACGACGGGGTGTGCGGTTAGGTACATTTTTTCCCGCCTAAACAAAAAAAAAAAAGGGTCAAAGGTAAGTTTTGAATATTTTCGAACAATTGTGTTTAGAACGTAGTTTTCGGACTGTAAGAACTGAACATAGAGAGTACAGTTCAACAGTGGGAAACATATAGGGTTTTACTATAAATAACTGGCCTTTTGCGCTCTTTCTACCCTTAACAGAGTTGTTTTAGCTGCACTTCCCCATGTGGTAACGCAGTAACATAATATAGACTGAGCTAAAGCATAATAATCTGTTTTTAAGGCATCACAGCATAGAGTTGATCGTAATTTTTTAAAAACAAATGTAAGTTTACAAATACGTGAAACAAGGGAGTCTATTTGTAACTTCCAACTTAAAGTAGAATCAATTTCAACTCCCAGATATTTAATGGACGGTGCTCGTATTATTTCCGGGCAATTGCAAACAGAGGTAATATTGTCACAAGTAGGTATGAGCACAAATAAAGAACGTTGGGGGAGGTTAGGAGTTAAGGTTAGGTGAAAAGGGGATGAAATAACTTTTGGTCACGTTTAGGGTAAGAAGGTTAGACCTTAACCAATTCATAATAATTTTGAGAGCATATTCCGAGTAATAACGAACCTCATCCCAACTACTGTCATTAATGATAAGAGCGGTATCGTCCGCGTAAGTGAACAATTTGCAATTAGGGAGGTGAAGATCGCATAGTTGGGAAAGCAAAGCAATTTTGATAATTATCAATTTTATCCGCAAAACGAGGATTGCCTTTATAAAAAGCGCGATGGGTCTTGATATGACAATACACTCTTACCTTGATGAAGTCAAACGTCTTGGTAAGCATGACAATGGCGGCGGCTCGCTCCTGCCAGATCATGCGCCAGAAGTCAACCACTGTATCTTCCGTTGGTCCCTGTGTTACTATATATGCATTTGGCTTTAATATACTCTGCGAACAAAACGTTGAAATGTAATTCCAATTATATGATGAGTTCGATTAGAGATACCAGACTTTGTTTAGTTTATGTCAAATCCATCAATGGGAGAGCTCGATTTTTATATGCTTTTGTTAGCTAATGTAGAATCAATATAATTTATGGAGTAGGATAAAGGATTGAATGCAGGCGTCACATGACTGTTTCTTGTAGCGCTTTCTTAGGAAGGCCAATGTCCAGCAAGTACGATGAAAGGCTGATGGACGGATGGATGATGGGGCAAGAAGACTCAGAATAGAAAACAAGGTTTAGAATATAGGTTAGGAAATAGAGACTTTAGGGGAAAATGGTGTTAAATGAAAAGGAAGGAATTAAATGAAAGTTGTCGGATTAAGTGTGTCTAAACACATGATTCTCACGCAAACGAAATTACGAGTGGTCGCTAAGCTTATTACAAGATGATATATCACTTTACTCCTTACCATGCAAAAGTGGTACCATGTGGTAAAAAGTTAAACTAAATGATGGCTAGACGGATGGCTTAGTCGTGTTGTGCTAAACACACTTTATTTATTGTTAAGAAGGGTAAAAACAATCTTCTACACCAAATCCAGTTCTTTGTGTCCAAATTGGTAGAACGAAGCACTTATCACAGAATCATTCAAACGTTTTCAATTGAGTATATCTACTTCATGTGACGGCCCATTCCCTTCAAACGGTTCTTTGAAAGGTCTACGCACATTCAGCCGACAATTGGTACAATCATTATGTGTGGACGTGATCAGATTTAGGATTGTAGAATTTATTTTTGAAACCGGAAGTGTGGATGAAATTATTTTGACTCTGTTTCTACCAACTTTATATTTTGAAAAAAAAATAACGACCGTTAAGCAGGCACATTGGATAGAATGGAAACAATATAATAACAAGCACACCGTTAGCTTCAATTATTATTCTTCTATACATAGTATAAAGTAAATTCAGTAGTTATTCACGAAAGTGCGAAAGTGGAAGGATGTAGGTACAGGGGGAGACCGAGACTCACCTACCTAGACCAAACCGGTAATTTATTGAAGGAAGGTGGAGCGAGGAGTCTCCATTATATTTAAGAGACGCTGGCTAAATCTTAAGAGATACTCGTTGGTCAAATTAATGTACTAGAGACTTCTAGTTTTTCAATAATTTTAGGTTTTAGTAAACTGGACCCGTGCGAAGCAAGAAAGGATCGCTAGTATTTAAATATGAATTTAATACAATATTTAATAAGGAGTTGATGTATATGTCGCAGCCGGATCATAGAATTGGCCACTTAATGATGTGGCTGACCATTTCATAAAACCTCTTTTTTTGTTAAGGCGGGATAAAATGTACCTAACCGCACGTCGTTCGGGGCAACGAACAGCATAGTGTGGGGCCCTCACCCACTAAAGAAACCCACCGTATGCCGTCTCTCCGCCGGTGTTGGCAGGCCACTGGAACTATGTTACATTCCTTCAGTGACACTATTTAATAAAACCTAACCTAAAAAAAACATAACCATTTCATGAAAGTGTCGGCCACAACATGAAGTGTCTAGATCAGGGGTGGCCAACTTGATTAGACTTAAGATCTAGTTTTTACTTACGAAACCCTGTGCAATCTACCAACTACACATTGAAATTTTAAATAAAATTCTAAAGTTGTAACAGAGCTGTGTCTGTACATTAAGATATTAGAGAAAAAAATTACTGTATTAGGCTACATAGACGTGTCTGAACACAAAACATTTTTTTTTAGATTTTTTGTCTATTTGTCTGTTTGGTTGTTCGCGCTTCACACAAAAACTACTGAACGGATTTTTATACAACTTTTTTTATTTGATAGATCTCGATTAGACTTAAAAACTGGTATATATTTTATCCCGCTACTATATCAGGAACCTGAGATACAGCCTAAACACCAGCTTTTGGTTGCGGCGGAGCCGCAAGCAAAGACTAGTCTTAAATGACGGGCCTTGTTGCGTGGTCGGTAGTGTAACCGACTTCCGTGCACGAGGTCGTGGGTTCAATTCCCACTCAGGACAATTATATGTGTGATGAACACAGATATTTGTACTGCGTCTGGCTGTTTTCTATATATGTATTGATTTCTATTTTGTAAATACAAAAAAAAAGTAATATAATTATGTATTATATCCGTAATCAGGTACCCATAGCACAAGCGTTAAGCTTAGTTTGGGACCAGACGACGTTGTGTGAAATGTCCGTGAATATATATATTTTTTTAAATTAAATATAATTGAACAGCTCCTTAGACATTTGAGTGTATCTAGTATTTTGACTAATTTACGCAGTCAGTTCTTTAATATGTTTTGCCTTGCCGCGGTCGACTGGGCTAAAAGCCATGATCGACCAGTCGATCGCAATCGACCAGTTAGCCAATCGCCCCCTGAGGCTGAATGTCATATTTCACCTGTCGATCGTATCGAGATCACTGTGATTAGTTGAGAAACCGACGCGTGATGTCACAATAATCCGTTGGCCAATCACGGTGATCGTACAAGCGAGACGATACGATCGACATGTGAGATATGAGATTCTGCCTTCTAAGATGTGGACACGACATTATATACGATCAATTCGAGTATCCAATGAATCGAAACCTTTCGCAATTATCATAACAGCTGATGTTTTGTTTAATTATCAACCATTGTGGCTAGAATTGTTGTTACCTCTTTTGTAATAAATTCTGCGCTATGAAAGTAATACTTATCTATCTATACTATTATAAAGGTGTAACATAGCTATGTCTGTACATTTAAGATATTTGAGAAAAAAATACTTTATTAGGCTATATAGGCGTGTCTAAATACAAAACAATTTTTTTAGATTTTTTGTCTGTTTATGTGTTTGTTTGTTCGCGCATATCGCAAAAACTACTGAACAGATTTTGATGCAACTTTTTTTATTTGATAGCTCTTGATTAGACTTAAAAACTGGTATAAAATTTTATCTCGCTTTATCGGGAACCTGAGATATAACCCAAAAACTAGCTTTTGGCTGCGGCGGAGCCGCGGGCATAGGCTAGTATCCTATGAATAAAAGTGTCATCACCCCATTATTTCCCGCAAGTGTCGTACTTGGGAAGAAAGTAATTATCACCCATTGCATTATTGGTGGTAGGGTTGAGTGTTGGAATATTCCCTTTTTATTTTATCATAATATATGGATACTCGTACTACTCACATCTATGTAGGAAGCATTGATGTAATCCGAGTCTGGCTCGCGTTCCACTGCTTCAAGCACCACTCTGTTGTAGTCATCTGTTGGCATAATACGTAAGGGCTCGTACATTAATCACGTAGGGCTCGAAAGGGGGGGAGGGGGTTCTACAAAAATCACATAATATCACAAGAAGGGAGGGGGTTTAGTGAGATATCATGTATAATTTATTTTGTCTTTGAACGCGCGATTTCTAAACAACCGAAAGTGTGAGCTTGAATTAAATTATACTTAGGCACCTGTATTTAAAGGTAATATTCTGAAGATAGACATATTGATAGATAGATCCATCCATCCATCCATCAGCCTTTCGACGTCCACTGCTGGACATAGGCCTCCCTAAATTGGGGGTATACTGCCGTAAACGCCACGCTTGGCAGGCGGGTTGGCGATCGCAGTAGATGTTGTTAATACTCGAGGGAGTGCTGCTGCCCACTTCCCCCGGAATTCCCTCAGTCGGCTCTTACGACTCCCATGGGTGGAGAGGGGTGGGTCAATTCTAAAGCCGGCCCCACACGGCTAATATAGATACATTGTACTAAAAAATAGATGTGATTTTGGGTAGAGGAGGCCTTAAGCCTCACCACGTATCACCAGGGGGGATGGAATTGATGGTAATGAGGACGATGGGTTAAAAAAAAATGCTAAAAAAACGTCATGTGATTAAAGTACTATCCCTAATGTGTAAAATTGTTACCCTAACTCGTATTTTGTTCTTGAATGAAATTTTAATATAGGTATATCAAAATATCAATAGAAAATAATAGTCACGTAGAGGATTTGAAACTTCATATCATGTATTACCGTTCCAGACGGTCTGCTGATTGAGCTATCATGACATTTACTCGGGACTATCAATGTCCATACTTAACACATTCTTTTTAAATAAAAGCTTTTATGTACCTACTTGTGTATGTGACATCTAAATGGATTTGAGGTTATCTATGCTATTTTTTAGCAACCAAAAACATAGATCATACAGACCAGTAAATATTATTGTAAAACAAATGA
Source organism: Leucoma salicis (assembly GCA_948253155.1). Classification (NCBI taxonomy): domain Eukaryota; kingdom Metazoa; phylum Arthropoda; class Insecta; order Lepidoptera; family Erebidae; genus Leucoma; species Leucoma salicis. The sequence continues at coordinate 16,987,012 of OX411820.1, read as the reverse complement.
TTTCGCAAAGATCTCATGTCAACTCTCATCGTAGTTGATTTAGTAGAACTTGACTGAATTGTTTAGAATCTTAAATAATACAACGCTTGCTGAACAAAACCACAATTCACGTGACGAACCCTTTGTACAAAAAACTTGCCCCTTTGAACTTCCTTTTGTATATACTGCCTTTGTGTTTTGACTAATTGCAGGTCGAATAGAAACATAACGGCTTGGTAGTGGCGCTACTTGTTAATACGTATAAATGTAATGTGATGTGTGTGGAAAACGATCTACATTAAGAGAGAGCGAGAAAGAGAGCAGGGTGTGTGTGTGAGAGAGAGAGATATCGAGAGGTATATAATTTTATAGATATTTCTCAAATAAATTTTGCATTTTATGTTCGAGGTTATTATGTATTTCCTGCGAAGGTGACTCCGGTGACTGAAAGCATCGCTGTAAGAGGGTACCCGAAAAGTTAAGCCGCCGGCGGACCACTGAATATCTACCATTTCAAGTGGTCCGCCAATACAGGCGGAGAGACAGCACACGGCAGGTTTCTTTAGTGGGTGAGGGCCCCATACTACCCTGTTCGTTGCCCCGAACGACGGGGTGTGCGGTTAGGTATTTTTTTCATCATCTCATTTTTACATAAGCCAATAAAAATGTAATGAGTAGCAATGGCAATCCATTGCCACTCGCATTTCGACGACGTCAAAGCCAATGGTGTTTATACTGCCGCATTATATTGCATTTATTTTCACATGTCTTTCCGTCGACTCTCGGCAAACACGTTCTCCACGTGGAAATTGTTGCAGCATCAGCGCTCGTCTTTCAAGTATATTTAATTACTAGATTTAATCCGCGATTTCGTTCGTGTGGACTTACTCTACGGTATATTAATTATCTTTTTTTTTATAATACGTGTGTGGCAAACAAGCATTCCTGGTGGTGAGCCGCTACCGCAGCCCATAATAGACGCTAACAATATCAGAAGTATCACTTACGCGTCACCATCTCCAAGAAAAGGGACAGGAGGGGGACAAGAAGTATATTAAGGAGAGGATAGGTAGGATACTAAGGAGAGGATAAGAAGGAAAACAAGGGGACGATAGGGAGGGGGCTTGGGCCTCCGGCGCTCTCACTCACCAAACGAAACACAACGGTAGTAGTACCTACAGTTGTTTCATGGTGATCTTCTGTGAGACACCTTCTCACTTACGTACAAGTACTTCCCCGATCGAGCCAAGACCATTCATGCAAGGATAAGCAAGGCTTTAGCACTACATTAAAATAGCTTTCCCAGAGGATAACTGCCTCGGTGGTGTAGCGGTAGTGTGCGACTGCTGATCATGAGGTCTCTTGTTCGATCCCCGGGTCGGCCAATGTTATTGAGCATTTACGTAAAAAGAAAAATTCTCAGTAGCAGCCCGGAGTTTGGAAATGTGCCCGACAGACGGCAATAGAGAATATAGAGCCGTCTAGGGCCGGCTTTAGAATTGTCCCACCCCTCTGTACCCACGGGAGTCGTAAGACCCGACTGAGAGAATACCGGGGAAGTGGGCAGCAGCACTCCCTCGAGTATTAACACAACATCCACTGCGATAGGCAACCCGCCTGTCAAGCGTCGCGATTACGGCATTATCCCCCATAATGAGCACACAAAAAAAAGGATGCGGTTGGCACAGGACCGCTCGCTGTGGCATTCTCTTGGGGAGGCTTATGTCCAGCAGTGGACGTCGAAAGGTTGATGGATGGATGGATGGAGACGGCAATAGGCTTGCCCTCTATTACGTGGGACCTAAACATAGCTGGCGAATCGTGGGTGTGTAATACACCTCTGCCTACCCCTTCGGGAAATAAAGGCGTGATGCTATAAGTACTATCCCAGAGGAACTATAAATTTTTTCGGTATGAAAAGTATTCTATGTCCATTATTGGGCAAATTTTATGAAGTTTGGAAGACTATAACCTAAAACCCTCTTACTCTGCAAGGAGACTCGTGCCCAACAGTAGGACAGTAATCATCGTATTATCTTTTAGTTATCAGTTCATATCCTGAGAATAATAAGATGATTCTAAGTATACCAAATACGTGAGTGTGGAAACTAGGCCTGGCCACTTTTTACAGTTTAAAAACGGAATCTGGCCACAGAGTACATTAAACAGATAATTAATATAAGTAGTATTTAAATTTTTTTCTTTCTAGTTTTATCCCAAGCTTTGTTGGGGTCAACTTCCGGTATGCACGGCTTTAATTAATCCACCAGTACCTATTTATACATAGCTACTGACTAGATAGGCAACTAAAGAGCCACTTAGCCTTAGAACAAGACCGGAATAATTTTTATACAGGCTTATGACAATTTGTAACGACTACCAGGATGTAATTTGACAGCCCAGGGCCCACTCCTTAACGTGCCTTCCAAAGAAAGAAGCAGGATGTCACACATAGCATCACGCCTGTATCCGCGAAGGGGTACACACCCACACTTCGCCAATTATGTTTAAGTGCTAGGGGGTGAGCTTATTGCCATCTACCAGGCACACTTCCAAACTCCGGGCTGCTACTGAGAATTTTTCCTTTTACGAAAAAGTTCAATAGCACCACCTGACCCGGGGATCGAACCCTAGACCTCATGATTAGCAGTCGCTCACACCATCACAGATCACGTGTTTACAAATAGGCCTCATTAATAAAGGATGTTGACTAATCTCTGTCCTACATACCTAGTATAATATTTATTTATGAGTATGTCTCTAAAATGAATTTTAAGTAAATAACTTTTTAAAATTAGATTTATTACCAAACTTTGACGTCTCCAATTGACCAATTTATAGTTGAAAATCGCTGTGTCAACTGCAAGTAACATTAAAGTAAGTTATGAAAGCAGCTCCGTTTGATATTCCCAAACGACTCGCCTGAATAGACTGAGATCCAAGTTTAATGTGCTAAACCGCAATGAGGTCATAAAAGAGATTTCACGTTTATGGCAATCTTTATATGTAAGCACCAAATAAAAACGTCTGTGGGCAAACTCTGGGGAATTGTTATAAGGTGACGTCTACACTCCAATATTTTACGACTTCTTGAACATTAGATTTACTCTGATTGATTGTGGGGCCGGCTTTAGAATTGTCCCACCCCTTTCTACCCACAGGAGTCGTAAGAGCCAACTGAGGGAATATCGGGGGAGTGGGCAGCAGCACTCCCTCGAGTATTAACAACATCCACTGCGATCACCAACCCGCCTACCAAACGTGGCGATTACGTCATTATCCCCCATAATGACAACAAGCACACAAAAAAAAGGATGCGGTCGCCACAGGACTGCTCGTTGTGGCGTTCTCTTGGGGAGGCCTATGTCCAGCAGTGGACGTCGAAAGGCTGATGGATGGATGGATGGATGATTGCCACTGCCATCTATTGGATGAATAAAACATTATGATATCTATCTATACTGCCATCTATTGGATGAATACGAAATTATGATATTACCACCATTTAGTTTTAGATTCGTTAATATTTTATGTATTACTAGATCCCGCGAACAACTACATTCGTGGTACATTTTTTTTAGATTTTTTGTTGTTTGTTCGTTCGCGCATCACGCAAAAAGTACTGAACAGATTTTGATGATTTTTTTTTATTTGAGAGCTCTTGATTAGACTTCAGAACTGGTATACATTTTATCCCGTTACTATATCGATAAACTGAGATATAACCTAAAAAATAGCTTTTGGTTGCTGCGGAGCGGCGGGCAAAGGCTAGTTAATTATAAAATTATGAATTATTATTAATTTTAAAGATTTGGCGTGATAGCAGGTCTAGTATTATGCTCAAATAAACATAAAAATGTATATATGAACATATTGTGCAATGAAATAAAGAACCTTCTTCTTTTTTGAAGACGTTTAAAAATGTATTTATGCATGGCCTTCAATGGACTGGCTCGACCGAGTAAATGTTATTTCCTCTCAGAGAATATTGGTGTAAAGCAAGTACTCCTACAGTACTGATGTGGTCATATATTTAGTGAGAGCGCCAGAAGACACTATTCGCATATCCTACATCATCCCTATTTTCACTCTTCACCACTTTCTCACTAATTTAACTAACTTATCATCACGCCATTTCCCTTGCGGGGTAGGCAGAGAAAACAGAGTGCCAAGAGGCTCTATTCTTGCATACATATCTCGCTTCCTCAACATTCATAACTCTCTTCATACACGCTCGCCGGTTTCAGAGACTCCTGACTCCACCTTCCTTCAATACATGACCAATTTGGTCTAGGTAGGTAAGTCTCGGTCTCCCCCTGTACCTACATCCTTCCACTTTCGCATTGTATATCTTCTTAGCCAGTCGCTCGACCGGCATTCTTTCCACATGTCCGAACCATCGGAGCATTCCCTTTCGCATCTTTACACCAATACTCTCTTTCATACCTACCTACTCGCTCTCTTACGTCATCATCTCATTAATTTCTCTCCTTTTCATCCCTTTTTTATTATCCACTATATAAAACCACTAATAACTATAAAAAACACGATATTTGCTTGCGTTATCATGTGAACTAAGCTAGTTATGTGCAACATTCATTTCCATTTTAATTACATAAAGTTTGACTACATTAGAATGCACAGTGTGAACACTTCTTTACACCTTGCTAGTTTTCCTTGTAAACACGTTGCTTGTTATAATAGAACAAGCCAGAAAATGCAGATAACGAACCCTTCAATTAATTGTTGTTTTTTGTCATGTCACAGGTAGTAAATGGTAAAATAAATGCTTATAGTATTTACTCACAAGGTATGACTTTCTGATTTTGATTTTTATGTAGATTTGATTTCCTCGTTGCGTGTCGACAAGCGTGAGTCTCCACTTTGACCGCTGTCTGGAACAGAAAGGTACACTTTATTTATAATACACAACATGTCTGGTTAAATTGTAGTAGAATTTGGGTATCCGTTCCTTATCTACGGGGGAGGAAGGAAGGTATGTACTTGATTCCAAACTCTTGAAGCTGGTCTGCTCGTATTGTGACTCTCTTATTTGCGGTAGCTGTTCTTGCTCGAACACATAATTTTCTATAATTGTTGTATCGAACAGACCATTTTTAGTAGTATTAGTGATGATTTTATTCCCTAAATTAAATCTAAACATTTTGCATTGATGATTGGTTTCTATACAAATTACCTAAATATATTTTTTAAGAGTCAACAAACACGAAAAACGTGCACTTGAGCATGCACAGTTACGCATGCTCAAGTGCACGTTTTTCTTAAGCAAATACTCTAAAATATCGCTGTCTACTCTAATAGAAAAAAAAATGTTTGCCAACAAATATGTAAGTACATAACAGTGCAAACTATTTAAGTATATTGTTTTAAAATAGATAGATTCGCAAATTTTATTGAAGACCCATCAATGAACTCATCTCTTTTAATAGATGCTCCTTAAGCCAAATAAAGCAACGTAAGTAGGTCGCGTCAGGCAGGGCTTAACCTAAATATTTTACGTCCAGAGCGATAGACCACCCACACATCACTGCAACTTTTGCAAAACTACTTTAACATTTTTGATCTATATTTTTTAGCATTTGACATGCTCCGCTACTTTTTTAAAGTACAAATTATTTGTGAATAAGCAAAAAGAGATTTTTAGTACGAGCAGGAATTGAACCCGCGTCTTTTCCAATCCGGGGAAGTGCTCTAAGCCACTGAGCTATCGTACTGACCTATTCGGCCATCGCAATCTCCTTATCACATTTGTCTTTACGACCAACGCCATCTATCGGAATGCATTTACATGCATTAATACAACATAGTAAGTTTAATTTTGCAATTAAAATTCATACTATTTGATGGCGCGATTTTTTAAACATTTACTTATTCACAAATAATTTTTTTTTTACTTATTCACAAATAATTTTTTTCAAACTTTCAATGTTCTTTTGTTTGTTATATTACTCAAAATGCATTCTGCAGGCTTACCACGAACTCTTATAGCGATCCAGTTTAGGACCCAAACTGAACTGAATCGCAATTTCGTACCATGACGTGTCAAAGGCGCAATCTATTGTTTTTTGCCGAATCAGCACATAATCTGAATCGCAAACATGACATCTTTGTATTGAAATTCGTACCATGAATTTACTTGACAACCTAAACAAAATCGCTCAATTAGACATCATGGTGCGAAATACAACAACACACCTATTTTGAATTACGTCGGAATTGAATCGCTAGCTAAGAGTTCATGGCAGGCCTGCTGGTCTAGTAATAAGTTGCTCAGTCAAATAGACTGCTCTGGCTAGTGGCGGGCCCTGGTAACCATATGACTGTAATACAGGTTTTGTGAAATACCTACGACTGGCACCAGTCTCTCACTAGTTAGGTTAGTTAGTAGTGGCTATTATGATGCACCTAATTAATTTTCTGTAACAATGTTAATTAAATAGCTGACTGCTGCTGTTTTATTTTATTTAATACTTTCTGATATTTAGTGAATGTTACACATTTTGAAATAAAACTACGTTTACGGAATCTATCGCGTTTACTTGATTTTCTACTATTCTGACGTTTCGAATACTTTACAGCATTCATGATCACGGGTGGACTTAGATGATAGACGTCATCAGCCTTGGACGTAGTAGATAATCAAGTAAACGCGACAGATTCCGTAAACGTAGTTTTATATCAAAATGTTTTATTTTATTGTTAAAAAAATACGTACGCCACAAAAAAAGCTTTTGGTTCTACGTACAAGAAAACAGAAACGAAATAGTAATTTCTTAACTAATTAACATTTGAAAAAAAAATGTGTCAGCCCCGACGCACAACTGGAGTATATTCCTTAAGTGCGATTGTCTTTGAATATGCAATAGGCGTCTGTAATAATACTGAAAGCATGTATGTATTTTTATTCTATTCACATTTTTCATTTGATTCGGTAAAATATTATACATTAATCATGTTTATGAAATGGGGTGAAATTATTCTGTTGCCCTCTGCAAGGAATCGAGTGGAGACACCTTTACTTGTCGGCTGTATACAAGTATATACATACATAATTTCAAAGTGAAAGGTGCGCAAGGTACTTTACACAGAAAAACATAATAATTTTGAGTTGAGCCTGAATTAATTTTACTCACAGTGAGGGAGTTGCTAGTTTCTAGTCTACTGTTGGTACTGTGCCTGTGTGTGCGAATAAGTGCGAAAAACGAAGCCAGTTACCTAGCTAAAATAAATAATAATAAATAAATATTCACGGACATTTTCACACAACGCCCTCTGGTCCCAAACTAAGCTTAGCCTTAGTTAGCCTTAGCTAACGCTTGTGCTATGGGTACCAGATTACGGATATAATACATATACTACTTTTTTTTGTAAATACATACATATAATAGATATAAAACACCCGGACGCAGCACAATTATCTGTGTTTATCACACAACATGTATTTTTACAGACTAAAAAGTAGGCTACGGATAGTACGTCGTCTGCGCCGCACCTAAGTATGAATGTGTTATCGAAATTAGCAGTCAGGAGCAATTGTCACGATGGCTGAATTGGTAAAGCATCTGGACGGTATCCAGAAGATGTAGGTTCAAATCCTGCTCGTAACTGTTATTTTCAATTTCACATTTTCCACTTTGTGTTTAACATTGAAAATAATAAGATGTTACTTTAAATTATAGTCGAAATCTCTTCAATTTAAAATAAGCCAGGCCTTAATTTAAAAACCACTGAAGCAATGTAATACAGTTTCAGTGGCCCGCCAATAAAGACGGAGAGACGGCACATGACGGGTTTATTTAGTGGGTGAGGGTACCTTGTTCGTTGCTCCGAACGACGGGGTGTGCGGTTAGGTATATTTTTTTCCGCCATAACAAATACAAAAGGCATAATATTTTTTTAATTTATGTTTTGGAGCAGATTTTATAACTAGGTACTTCTATTATTTTAATACAATTAAATAGCTTGAAGAGACTTTTGTAATAGCTTTTTCTGCACACAATAAGAATTAATCAAAAGTCTATATTGTTGGGAAAAGGAGGAAAAGTTTCAACAGCGAAATAACATATCTTCTTATAACTGAACCGTAACTGAATCATAGCACAACTTTGTAATCTATTTCATAGCGTTTTCTTCCCATGATTCAATTTATGAAGTTTATTGTGAAGTTTCAAATTGAGAGTCTATTTCGTTTTTTACACGATTTTATCATCATTAACTAGCAACGTATGTACGCATTTCTGGAAGATTTATTGTGGCAAACTTATAATTGACGTATCGATTTAAAACTTTGCAAATGTAAGCCGATGGTAAATAAATATTAATTTGGGGGTCTTAAGGAATATGTATAGATTATTTATGGTAAATTCATATTTCTTTCTGATATTTACGCGAATGTTACACATTTTGAAATAAAACTACATTTACGGAATCTATCGCGTTTACTTCATTTTCTACTATCCCGACGTTTGGAATACTTTACAGCATTTATGATCACGGGTGGACTTAGATGGTAGACGTCCAAGGCTGATAGGCTGTTAGCCTATCGTAACGTAGTTTTATTTCAAAGTTCATATTTCATTAAAAACATAACATTATAAGCTGAAAAGTATGTTTTTTTTTATTTAAATGGTCTAATCTATGAAATTACCGAGAGTAGGTATTTGTGATACAAATTAATAAAGCATTGTCTTGTCTATACTGGAGTATTGTATAAATTATATAATCTATTTTAAAAAAGGCGAGTGGAAACCGTGGGATGCGCTAATACAGTCTAAAATATCGGTTATTATTACCTTATTACATGTCTAGGTTAAAACTGTTATACCACTGAAGTAATGTAACATAGTTCCAGTGGCCTGCCAATAAGGGCGGAGAGACGGCACACAGCGGGTTTATTTAATGGGTGAGGGCCCCACACTACCCTGGTCGTTGCTTCGAACAACGGGGTGTGCGGTTGGTAACATTTCAACATTCAAGTAGAATATCTCTATTGTGGAATGAATAACAATCTCGACAAAACGTATTTGAATTTGGGCATCACCCAAAGACTTTAAGTATGAATGTGTTATCGAAATTAGCAGTCAGAAGCAATTGTCACGATGGCTGAATTGGCAAAGCATCTGGACGGTATCCAGGAGATGCAGGTTCAAATCCTGCTTGTGACTGTTATTTTCGATTTCACATTTTTCACTTTGTGTTTGATGTATAGTGCTAAGCATCTCAAATGCTAAAAATATATATAAAAATATCTAAGTATTTGAATTTACTAATAAACGTTGCATAACATAATAGTTATTCAGTGTTTTGTCTTTGTCACTAATATGAAAGTTTCACGTTGAAAAAACGGAACAAAACTCTGAATAACTATTCGTAGCTTATACAATTTTTATTAGTAAGGGGGTGTGGGTTCTGTCTATGGTAGAAGTCAGTGAGATTGCAGTCTGTATGAATAAAAGGTGTCGTAGCCGTAAGTTTATAGGTCTGAGTGTAGATATTACTTGGTTTCTTTTATTAATTTTGTTAATAAAGTTGTAACAAAGTTACACGTAGTATATTCTAAGTCTACGAGTAGCATTGTAGCTATTTAAAAATTTCAAGGATTCGCTTTATTAGTAAGTAACCTGTTCAAATCTAGGACGAGTCAGCACATAATTATAGCGTTACAATTGTTTTCTAAATGGGAAAATCTGTTTATATTAAACGTCTAAGTCAGTGTCTATTTTTTAATTTGGCTTACCATCTAATGTTTAATTATAAGATGAGATACTCACTTGAAACTCTAATTTATATAATACTGGATACTTTCTTCTTTGTTCGCACAGTTTCTGGAAGTTCTTGAGCTCGACGGGCCGGTCTGGTATTGTTTCCGATATGGAACCGTTCTCGTCCACTGTGAAACATACAACCGTTAATAAATATGTTCATAAATTATTCTCTAGAAAATTCTAGAAGATTGAGAAACAAGGTCCGATTCTAGGGCTTTCGTTTCATAGTTATATTTTAATGTTTTATTTCGTTATTTAACTTCAGATCTAATAAAACCACCAACTACGTATTGGTTCAATTTATAGTTATTTGTAAAATTTATATTTGTTTTATATATTTCAAATATGTAATTTAAACCTAAAACATGTTAATGTTTAAACTACTAATCAAAAGTTACAAGAATTAGATTTGAAAGACGATCAAAACAGATATTGAATTGGTAGTAATTGATTGTGTTTTTTTCTATAAGATATATTGTTATAGCTTCAGAAACTTAATTTTTAATGGGGTTATTTTTAAAAACCAATACGTAGTATGCTTGTTGTTATTCTATTCTTTATTAATTAACTTCCATGACAGTGTATCTATGGTCTAAGTGAAGCAACTAATATGTGCACTGATCTAAATGTTAATACTAACTATCTAAGCCACACCACTCCTTTGTTAATTGTATGCCAATTACTACATCCCTTACATAATTATAGTTATAATTGCCAATCACCATGTCTACTATTTGAATTATATTGATAAATTAAAATCATTGAACTATTACTTCAGCTTTTAAATTATCACCACCAATAATTAAACTATTATAGTATCTTTACTATTCTAAAGCTGTAACAGAGCTGTGTCTGTACATTTAAGGTATTTGAGAAAAAATATTATAATAGGCTATATAGGCGTGTCTAAACACAGAACAATTTTTTTTAGAATTTAGTCTGTTTATTTGTTTGTTCGTTCGCGCATCACGCTAAAACTGTTGAACGGATTTTGATACAACATTTTTATTTGATTGCTCTCAATTAGACTTAAACATTGGTATTTTATCCCGCTACTATATCGGGAACGTGAGATATAACCTAAAACTAGCTGTTGGCTGCGGCGCAGCCGCGGGTAAAGGCTAGTTTTGATAAAATTGCCTGCACTGTAAATATATACATTGCTAGTGCGTTACCCGCGGCGTTACTCACGTCATAATGATGTTCTATTGTGTATTTTTATGTCACGTATGTGAACCTAAATACTAGCCTTTAGCTGCGGCGGAGCCGCGGGCAAAGGCTAGTTTAATTTATAAATTTATGTTGAGCGTCCACAGGTCCGCACCGGCCGCACCGCACGCACGGCACGTAACGGATTTTTCATTGCTTTGTATAAATTCGTATAGCACTGCGTCCGCTATCCGTACCACCCACATCGGACTCCGGGATATATTTGCTTTCTGGTTATACGTAGGTACTCTTTGATTAGCGAAAAATGTGTGTGACGTCACTCACTTTTATACTTCACCGTAGGGTTGTGTGTTCCGATATCTAGAAGGTATCGATGCCTTATCTACTCATAAGGACTTTTATCTTAACGCTTTAATTTTTGTAATTTTTTAAGCATTTTACATCCCTAGCCTTATAAATGAACACAAAATGGGAAAATGTGAAACAGAAAATATTAGCCAATAGCAGTGTTTGCACCCGCGCCCTCTGAATACTGTCCAGATGCTCTGTTAACTGGGCTATCGTGGCATTAATGTGTTATGGAAATGAATCACCACGAGTCGGTTCATCCGGCGTGTTTCTATAACTAAAGTACAGGAACCGAGCAAGAGAGAAATTAAAAAGAAATAGTCCCGCAGTCTGGATTCGATTCGATACCAAATACTTATGTTTTGATATCAAGTAATTATCGCAAGATTGATTCGTGTTCTTCATATTATAAATCTATACCTGCTATTATAAAGCTGTAACAGAGCTGTGTCTGTACATTTAAGATATTTGGGAAAAAGGACTGTATTAGGCTATACATATAGGCGTGTCTGAACACAAAACATTTATTTTTTATATTTTGTCTGTTTCTTCGTTCGCGCATCACGCAAAAACTACTGAACGGATTTAGTTGCAACTTATTTTATTTGATAGCTCTTGACTAGACTTAAAAACTGGTAGGTATACATTTTATCCCGCTACTATATCGGGAACCCGAGATATAACCTTAAAACTAGCCTTTGGCTGCGGCGGAGCTCGGACAAAGGCTAGTAAGCTATAAAATAAAACAAGTCGAAATAAATAATGATTTTGGGAGAACGTCTTTTTAAACTCGATTTTATTGGGAATCCAACCTTCGACTGAACATTTTTGATCTATATTATTTAGCATTTGACATGCTCCGCCACTTTTTAAAGTACGAATTATTTGTGAATAAGGAAAAAGAGTTTTTTTTTTGTTTCTTTTTTGTACTAGCGGGAATCGAACCCGCGCCTTTTCCAATCCGGGGAAGTGCTGCTGAAAAAGTGGCGGAGCATGTCAAATGCTAAAAAATATAGATCAAAAATGTCTTTGACTGAATTTATACAAAAATTAATTTTTCTCCGGAAGAATCGTCATCCCTAAACCGGACGAACTGGACGTATGCCATCCAGTGTTGCCATTGACATGACAATTGCTGTATCGTATGGTATTTGGTGCCGTTTATTATGATTGTCAATCAAGGGAACCTCACAAAGCGCATTAAAGTCGCGGGATGCAGCTACTTAATAACGTAATTTAATATAATCTATAGCACCATCCATTTTGAACTTCACACTTTAATAGATTATTATTGAATTTACATCGCCCATCCGTTTTGAACTTCGTACTTTAGTTGATTATATTGAATTTACATCGCTAGTATGATAAGTTAATAATGGACCATGTCACTAGTAGAGAATTCCCCGGAAGATTAGATGTTTTTCAACCGATCTTATTTCGTTCTTTCATACGTATTTACGATATCTATTCTACTATTACGAGACTTACAAACATAAGCAAAAATAGCTAAATAAATAATTTAATATATAGAAGAAAAACAGTGTCACCTAACAGCCTACTACCCCTAAAATATGTTTGATAATCTGGAATATTTTTATGAATTTGTATTTTATATCCTCTTTTTTTAATCAATATAACTACATATAAGAACAATATCCAGTTGTGTGTGAAAGTCTACATTTTAATTAAATTTGTATGAGACACGGCAATTTTTCAGCTTTTACCACAAAACACGACAATCTAACATCGAAAATAAGGCAATCAATTTTTAATTAATGGCAGCCCTTAAATTCGTTGCGGCCAGTGCGGACCAGTGGACGCTCATTTTCGGAAAATCCGTTCAATGCGTTGCGTGCCGTGCGAGCGTTGCGGCCGGTGCGGATCCGTGGCTCAGCTTTATAGTCTAGCTCTAGACGCATTTTCAGCGTGTTTGTAGTAGAATGTATAGTGAAACCACCATTTCAGTGTTTATTAACAAAATAACAAACACACATCGGATACTAATAATATATCGCATGGTTTTAGGTAATATTACTTGGCTTAGTTAGAATTTTGTTCTTGTAATTCATATCTACGTACAAAAAAATGTTACTCCTATACTTTAATGATTTTAGATCTATTTGTTAAAAGCCAACATATCTATCTACATTAGTAGTAATTGGCAAAGGTCACCTCCAAACTATATATATTACATAAACAACAATTTATCTATAAAAGATTAATATTGAGAATGGACACCACAATATTGTATCTACTATACTCTGGACATAACGAATATTTTGATGTCACAAATGATAAATGAATCCATGCTAAATCCAAAGCCCAACGGACAACAAACTTGTACGTGATCTTATAGATGCGTTTGTTTTTTGCTGTATACTTTAGCGGCTAATATGGAAACCTTTTTATTGCACGCCTCATAAGCGAAGCGTTGAGGTGGGTACTACTCTTGTTTCGAGAAGAACAAGTGATTTTTAAACTTAAAATGTCTCTATTTATCATATATTGCACTTGTAAAATAATATATACACACACGTATCAAGAAAAAGCACTATTTTTAACAGTCATGATATTTTTGATTTTTGTTATTTAAACAGGTTTTTAACTAAAACCTGTTTAAAAAAGTTCTGTCTTGGACGTCCGTATGTTGTAGGTAATGTATGTTACGACCGAAATACTTTACTAATCGAGTATTTTTTTCTTTTACCATTCAGTATAATTACGAATAGAGCCCTATCACTTTTCACGGTCTGATTCGACGAGGTTTAATTGTTATTAAATAAAAAAAACTGTGAATATTTACGCTCGACTCGACACTAAAAACCAGCGCTGTACTTTATTTCGAGAGAACTACTTCTATAGACCAATATAGAAGTACTTCTTAAAATTAGCGCTAGATGGCGTATAAGACATGATAACCACATTAGTTCTTTTTGAAATTAGCGCTATCTATGTGATTTATTGAAAACTACTTAGTAAGACCAATACATTATTAGTTAAACACAAAGTGAAAAATGTGAAATCGAAAATAACAGTCACGAGCAGGATTTGAACCTGCATCTCCTGGATACCGTCCAGATGCTTTGCCAATTCAGCCATCGTGACAATTGCTCCTGACTGCTAATTTCGATAACACATTCATACTTAACGTCTTTGGGTGTTTCCGTCACCACACGGTCAAAAAACTACTACTAATACTTCCAATTTCCACTTCACATTTTAGTCTTATACTGTTAAGATGGTGGCAATCTACTGAAAGGTATTTGCATACATTTTTGTTCCGATATGGCTGTCCGTGTGGTGACGGATTAAGAATACAAGTGTCACCACCGCATCCCTTACCACGGGTGTCGTATGAGGCGACTTAGTGAGCAATTATCATCCATTGCATGACTGGTGGTAGGGTTGGGTACCGAGTGGGAGTACTCACTTGGTATCGGGCCCAAGCGGGTTGGTGCCATGTGACCGGCCATGAAGCACATCGTTGCGTTTTGGCTGTAGCAGGAGATAGCCGTTTATATTTAATTTCATATCTGTGAAATGAATTGGTGAGCAGCGGCTTGACAATACTGTCGGTATAGTCGAGTCCATGGGCGACGGTTACCATTTACCATCAGATGGACCGTGAAAAAATATAGTAAGCTCAATTATTAGAATACATACTTAATGACGACGCGATTCACGAAATAATTTTATAGTGATTTTTAGCATTTGACATGATCAGCATTTTTTTGGGGAAGACGCAACTTCGAATCCTGCTCGTGAAAAATTCTTTTTTGCCACTTTCACACAAAAAAATGTTACTAGAATTACTGTTATTTTAAGTGTATGTTCAGGTATACTAATCGTGTTGGGCAGCATTCTGATTTTAACTTTTAAAGATTCGCGAATTGTACACATATTTAAAGTAGGTAACATAAACCTAAGGTAGTTAATAATTTCACCTAATTTATACGCGAAAAAAGACCCGTTTAAATATGTTACTTTATACATGCGTACACACCTTTTTAAATATGTGTACACAACTTTAAACAGTGTCAGTTGTCCCGTGACCACGGCTGCTTCAACGCAGTTGAAACGTCGGGTAAAAGGTAGTTAATAATTTCACCTAATTTATACGCGAAAAAAGACCCGTTTATGTTACTTTAAATAAGCATTCTGATTTTCTCAATAAATTACAGGCTAAGCTAGGTACGTTTTTATTAGTGAAAATATTATTATTATATGAATTTCCGTTATGTGAGCTTACTAAGAACGGTTAAGTATCATCCACACCTTTCGCGCGATGACCGATTTAGGTATTAGACATTCATTTTAGGAGCTGTTTCACTAGCATGATTGTAGCTGAGGCTGCGGGTGGATGGACCGGGGAACGTTAGCCACCCGCAAGCTTCCAGCCTCCCGCGAAGGCGCGACGGGCCGTTTGCGGAAGCGTCGCTCAGTAGAGGGTACCCGAAAGAGTAAGGATGGTGGATCACTGAAACTGTAAGGTCACATAGTTCCAGTGGTCTGCCAATACAGGCGGAGAGATGGCACACTGCGGGTTTATTTAGTGGGTGTGGGCCCAACACTAACCCTGTATGTTGCCCCGAACGACGGAGTGTGCGGTTAGGTAAATTTTTCCCGGATAATCAATACATAATCGGGATGAAAACTATCCTCTTTTAAGTTAAAACTCATTTTGAAAAAAAGTCAATATCGTAAAAGATCTTTCGAAGTTCATCGCGGATATAAATTGTGACAGGGATTTTTTATATAATTATATAGATATATACAATGTGCCGTAAAGTGACGTCTTTATATTCTGAAGTTAACGCAGATGGAGTCACGGGCAGAATCTGGTTTACAATAAACATTAGTAAGCATTTTGTATCATTTTGTGCCCCTAAAAACTTTGCCATCCAATTTCAATACTCACTCAGAATTTTCTGAGTTATATTACTTTCAACTCATTCCACATAACACGTTTAGGTATATAAGCGTGTTTCCAATTTGACACTGACAAAATTTTCAGAATTTCTCTCATAAACTCTTCCTTATATTTGCTCCATTTTCGTAATTCTATTTCATGCGTAGGTTGGTATGTATCTCAATGTGAACATGTATATTTTAAATACTTAACTTGGTCTTTGTCCAGCAGTGGACGTAGAAAGGCTGATGGATGGATGGATGGATCCTATTTTTTTTGTTAAGCCCAAACATATGTTCCTGGCTGCACACCCCGTTGTTCGGGGCAACGAACAGGGTAGTGCGGGGCCTTCATCCACTAAATTAACCCTCCGCGTGCCGTCTGTGTTGGCGGCCCACTGGAACTATATTACATTATTTCAGTGGTAATCCTGCTATCCTACTTATACCTATGATGTAGAATAACAATTTTTGCCATATCGACGTTAAAGTTTAACGAATTTTAAGTAATATTTGGCATATTATGACTATGCTAAGTAAATATAATATGTTTTATCCCGATAAGGAATTCCTGTGGGGTATACTTAAACCATCAATCTTTTCTTATTTCTCTGTTGGATCAACTTTGAAGGCCACGCAGATAAAGTTGCGAAACTAGTTCATTTGTAAAACTATCTTTATGTCAAATATGTTTTACAAAAAAAACATCAAAAAATGACGCTCAGCAGCGATTTACGGTAGAGCGCGTACTTCTCAGCCTTTTGTGATTCTATCACAACGTCGTCGTGTCTTATCAATCCATCATATATCTTATCATCATAAAGCCAGTCATATCTCTTCTACGGGCATATTGACAAAAGGGCCCTGAGCATGTACGTTTGTGAACATTTAAGACCAGTACCCATAAACTAGTTTAAATTACTTGCATGATTACTTTTGTTGTTTTATGGAGTGTTACAAGTTTAGCGCTATTTTTTAACCCCCGAAACAAAAAGAGGGGTGTTATAAATTTGACGTGTCTGTATATCTGTCTGTGGCATCGTAGCTTCTAAGCAAATGGACCGATTTTGATGTAGTTTTTATTATTTAAAAGCTGACGTGATCGAGATGGTTCTTAGCTACAATATATGAAGATCTGTTCAGGCCTTTCAAGGTCATCCGTTCTTTTTGTTAGCTGTGGTATGGATCTTAGACCTGCCTGTTAGATATGCTGGTACCATTGAGCTACTCTGATGATGGAGCTCGAAGGTAGGAGACGAAATCCTGGATTGTCTATTAGTAAACCCGTCAAGTATGGGCTCATTAGATTCGTCTTAAATAGTTCTGTTCATTTCTCGTTGCTCTTAAGTTTTATTTGTGTCGGGGGTACTTAAAATGTTAAATTTAATCATTATTAACGCTAAGAGCTAGTGCGTGTATGGCTAAGCATGTCTAATGCTTAAAAATATTTTTTTTTATTGTTATTATTTATTTAAATACATCATTTCGAAAAAACTCGGTGTCAATGATGTGTACTGCTTGTTTAAAAAAAAAGATACCCTGCACTGATAAATAATCCTTGTATCGCGGGGGAATTTACAAACATAAATTTCACGGACGGAAAGTACACCCAGACTCAGAACAACCATTTATGGATCACACAAAGAGTTGTCCTGTGTGGGAATCGAACACACAAGCGGGACGCTGGTATCTAAACCACTCCGCCATCTGCGCAGTCAACTGTGCGACGCCTTCGGACTATACTGTCGTGATCACCTTGGTTTTATCACTACAAGAGAACCGCAGAGTAGTTTATAAACTAATTAAAAGTACCTACTATAACGATTAGAAATGTATACGAATGGTAATAATTCTTAATTTATTCATAATCGTAGTTGATAAGCAACAGAAGTTGCTGTTTATATCCAAATTTGATGTAATTTAGAGCAGAAATTACTCTGTAACGTTCTTGTATCGTACGTATTGTTTTGCAAAGATTATAATTGCGTTAATTTCCCGAACGCTTATTCTAATGACTCAGGGAAATCATAAAATAACGGCAAGGGATATTGAAACCCTAATTGACATTACAATGATGTTCTCAAACAATCACAAATTTGCTTTAGACATGTTAATGATAAGGAAACTGTTTCATTCTGTAAAGCTTATTGTTGTTTTGTTGACGGGCCTCGTGCCGGTAGTGTAACCGACTTCCGTGCACAAGTTCGTGGGTTCGATTCCCACTCAGGATAATTATTTGTGTGATGAACACGGATATTTGTGCAGTACAAACAGTCTGGGTGTTTTCTATCTATTATATGTATTTACTAAAAAAAAGTAATATATATGTATTATATCCGTAATCCCCATAGCACAAGCGTTAAGTTTAGTTTGGGACCAGAGGACGTCGTGTGAAATACCGTGAATATTTATTTATTTATTCCGATAAATGAGTAACATAACAACTACCGCGAGCCCAAGAGGTTTTTATATATGTATGTATTTACACTTGTGCGTATGTATGTTTATCTATTCGCGCATAACTTCAAAACTACATATTGTAGCTAGACAAATAAGGTATCGTAAGAAACGTCTTAATTATCCGCTGGTTACAGGCTATGTGATGGCACATAACATTCAGGATATTGCGCTGTGAAGGACATCACGTTAAGATTTTTGGAGCGGCTCATCTGGTGGTACGTGGTAACCTCAGCTCAAAGACCTAGCAACTCTGAGTATAGGTATTGCCAAACTACTCTTACTCACTCGCCATTTCGTTTTCCGGGTGAATAAATTAATAAATAACAGTATATAAATATAATGACGGGCCTCGTGGCGTAGTTGGTAGTGTAACCGACTTCCGTGCACGAGGTCGTGGGTTCGATTCCCACTCAGGACAATTATTTGTGTGATGAACACAGATATTTGTACTGCGTCTGGGTGTTTTCTATATATTATTTGTATGTAATTACAAAATAAAGAGTAGTATATGTATTATATCCGTAATCTGGTACCCATAGCACAAGCGTTAAGCTTAGTTTGGAACCAGAGGACGTTGTGTGAAAAATGTCCGTGAATATTTATTTATTTATTGATATTTATAATGGTAAAACCAAAGTCAAAAATCAAAGTCAGGCAGTGTTACTGACTGTTATTCAACTTTTTCGTAAAAAGAAAAATTCTCAGTAGCAGACCGGAGTTTGGAAATGTGCCCGGTAGACGGCAATTGCGTCGCTCCCTATTAAATGGGACTTAACATAGCCGGCGAATCGTGGGTGTCTAATACACTTCTGCCTTTTTTTTTAAGGCGGGAAAAAATGATCCTAACCGCACACCCCGTCGTTCGAGGCAACAAACAGGGTAGTGTGGGGCCTTCACCCACTAAAGAAAACCGCTGTGTGCCGTCGCTCCGCCTTTATTGGCGGCCACTGGAACTATGTTACAGCCTTTTTTTTTTTTTTTTATTTTTTTTTTTTATTTTAGGTGGGCAAAAATGTCCTACCGCACACCCCGCTGCCCGGGGAGACAACGGGGTGAATGGGGCTCTCACCCACTAAAAACCCACCGTGCGCCTCCACCCGCCCTGCTATGGCGGATCACGGGTACCGCGTCGTTACGACCGCGATCCGCAGGCGGCAGCCCCTACGGGCACCCTCTCTTGAGCGACGCCTCGCGCACTTGGGCGTCGCACCTTCGCGGTAGGCTTCCGCGGACGGCAGGGTACTCCCCGACCCCACCGTCCGCAGCCTCGGCTAGGGCGGCATCAGGCGCAAGTAAGCGCGCGCACGCCGCCCCTCGCGCCGGCGGCGAATCGGGTCCGCGAAGGAGGATTCCTCACGGGCCCTCTCCGCCACCTCCTTCCGCGAGATGACAGCCTCGCAGAAGGCGGCGACCGCGGTCCAGGCCCTGTCACTGCCAACCATCGCTCGCGCAACGGCCGGCAGCGACAGGTCCACGCCTATGACTGCAACGAGTTCCCGGCGCTGCACATCCCAGGCCGGGCACGACTCGAGCGTGTGCTGCGCCGAGTCCTCGTCGCAGTCGCAGTGGTGACAGCCTGGGGTCGTCTCCCTCCTTGCGATCGTGTGCAGGTATTTGCCGAAGCAACCATGCCCCGACAAAACCTGCACCAACCGGAAGGTGAGGACCCCGTGCTGCCGCCCTGCCCATTCTTCCAAGATCGGCCGGAGCGCCCCAACGGTCCAGAGACCGGCCCGGGGCGTCTCCAGCCGAGACTTCCACTTTAGGACAGTGGCGCGGCGGGCATCTTCGCGCCACGATGACATTGCGCTCGCCGAGGGGCGGCTGCCCCCCGCCCGCGCCGTCGACGCCCGCCGATAGACGTCGGCGAGCACCTCCGCCTCCAGATCCCACGGGGGGGTTCCGGCCAACGCGCAGGCTGCATCGGTCGAGACCGTGCGGTACCCGCGTATTGCCCTGACCGCTACGACCCTCTGTGGACGCCACAGAAGGGCCCTATTGCGAGCAGCCAGGGACTCCGCCCACACGGGCGCGCCGTACAGTGCCATCGACCGTACTACCCCCGCGTAGAGTCGTCGACACGCAAGACTCGGTCCGCCCAAATTCGGCATAAGTCGCCCGAGGGCGGACGCCGTGTTGACGAGACTATGTTACAGCCTTGCTTATCCCAGCATGAATGGACTGGCTCGATCGGGACAGTACCACCTACTCACAGAAGATCAGCTTGAAACGGCCGGTACTCCTGCCGTTGTGTTTCGTATGGCGACTAAGAGTACCGGAGGACCGAACCCGTCCCTATCCTCTCTCTATTATTATTTTCCACCTCCAGAGATGGCGACGCGCTAATGATGCATCTGGTGTTACTAGCGTCTATATGTTACGGTAACCGTTTACCATCAGGTGGGCCGTGGCCGTATAATGCTTGTATGGAAGCGAGAGTTGGGTATACAAAAAGGAGCATGAGTGTAAAATCAATGCGGTCGAAATGCGATCTCTGCGGAGAATCTGTGGAGTGAGGCTGACTGACCGCATTCGTAACGACGACCTTAGAGAGCGAGTAGGTATGAAAGAGAGTATTGGTGTAAAGATGCGAAAGGGAATGCTCCGATGGTTTGGACATGTGGAAAGAATGCTGGACGAGCGACTGACTAAGAAGATATACAATGCGAAAGTGGAAGGATGTAGGTACGGGAGGAGACTGAGACTCACCTACCTAGACCAAATCGGTTAATGCATTGAAGGAAGGTGGAGTCAGGAGTCTCCGAAACCGGCGAGCGTGTATGAAGAGAGTTATGAATGTTAAGGAAGCCAGAGATGTATGCAAGAATAGAACCTCTTGACACTCTGTTCTCTCTGCCTACCCCGCAAGAGAAATGGCGTAATGATAAGAAAGTAATAATAAAAAAATGCGTGTATTTATGTACGCGCGTGAGAAGTTATACTTCTTTGGCATCAATAATAAATAAAGTAATGATTAAATTCGTAACTGCAAAACTTGTCACAGTTATGTTTTTAAATACCTCGTTTGATAAGATAATTATGTCACTAGATGGCGTTAGTAAAAATTTTGAAATTTCTTATAAGTCGATGTTAAGAGTTTAGGTATCTGATACCCCTCCATGGTAGCGTTTAACGTTTAACGCAACCCTGTCGGAAGTCGCATTAGAAGTATAACTTTAAAAACCATTGGTTTTGAGTTTGATTTCCTGCCCGGGGCCCAGACCCCGCGCTGTAAATATAATATAATAATAATATTCACGGACATTTTTCACACAACGTCCTCTGGTCCCAAACTAAGCTTAACGCTTGTGCTATGGGTACCAGATTACGGATATAATACATATACTACTTTTCTTTTTGTAAATACATACATATAATAGATAGAAAACACCCAGACGCAGTACATATATCTGTGTTCATCACACAAATAATTGTCCTGAGTGGGAATCAAACCCACGACCTCGTGCACGGAAGTCAGTTACACTACCGACTACGCCACGAGGCCTGTCAATAACTTTTGAATTCTTAAATTTTCTTGAAATTATGTGTGTATTTTTTACAAATGCTCTGTGAAGCAAAACATTTTAAGAAAACTTGCATGCCTAAGAGATTTTCTCGAGGGACTGTGAATTTTGCCAACTCGCACTGGGCCTAGGTTGGTGGTCTGAGTGACGACTCGTTCCCAATCATGGCACAGTAATTAGCTGAGAAATTAAATAATAGGACTGTTTTCTCATGCTACCCCAGACTTTACGATAGCAAGTGAGTATTTCCGCTTGGCACTCTACTAGTAATACATTAGGGGAGAATTGCTTCCATATCTATTAGACACTTCATAGGACACCCACGGGAAGAATGGGGTGGTGTCATTCAGTAGTTTCTTCTATAAGTTATAATCAAATGATCCTCTAAGTAGATACTTTTACTAGATTCTTTATTACAATATAGTTCTATATAATCTTATCACAGGAATATAGTATGTATTAGGCTGTCATCAAACTTACTCCCCCTTACTAATAAACATTGTTTAAGCTCCGAATCTAAGACTAAATACGTCCTAGACAGAGCGAAGAAAATTCTTTAACATGTATGAGCGAGAAAGTAAGATACAATTTACTAGTGCAAAACAGACATAGTCATGGATTTTTGTCTTTGTCGCCGTGGCCAGTTTTTGGTATTGTTACGATGTCAAAATTGTCACGATTTGAATCGAGTTGACTGAGATAATCGAAAATTTGCATAAAAATTCGGGTTTTTATTAAAATTTAATGTTAATTTGTGTTAATGAGTGTTTTGAGAAAAAGACTACGTGTTAATAGTGCTTGTAAAATAGTGTACTATGCTACAAAAGTACAGCGAGCGAAAAAATACAGGTATAACATTTCATTCATATGTAGTCGAAAATAAAAAAAAATCATGATTGAATGCTATAAAATGGGCTTTTTTACTCAAAATTTATAATTGCTACTAAGATACACTCGCAAAACACGTTTTCTAGTTTTATTAACTTTCTATTACTGAGAATTGATTCCGTGTTGCCTTATTGCGAATTTAATTTGCCCAGTTTTCACTTTACTAAAATTTATATGTAATTTATGAGATGATGATAAATATATACTTTTTTAGGTTTCCCTCTAATCCAGATGCGAGATCGAAATGGGTGTATGCTGCGGGAAAACGAGGCAACTCACGAAATACCCAAAATATGTTCCACGACATTTTGTTGATGTTTCATTATACATAATAAGAAAATAGTAACGTTGGGAGCAAAATCATTGCCAGTGAATATGTTCATGGAAGTATAGCTTTTAAAGGTTTTGTTACTTCAAAAAACATAGCATTACGCCTGTATTCCCCGAAGGGGTAGGCAGAGGTGTATTACATACCCACGACTCGCCAGCTATGTATGCCAGGCACATTTACAAACTCCGGGCTGCTACAGAGAATTTTTTTTTTGTGTTGAAAAATCTCAATAACACTGCCCGATCCGGGGATCAAACCCGAGACCTCATGATCAGCAGTCGCTTACACTACCACTGCACCACAGAGGCAGGTGTAATTTCATCTTTGTAAATCTTAATTCAAGATTATGACTACCGCTGTAGTCATAATCTAGAATTCAGAGAAACTGATTTGCTCTAAGTTCTTATTCAATTAGTTAAATCAGCGCTGGAAGGAAGATTATTATTATCTTATTTGACCCAGAAAAGAAAGAAAAGATAATTTAATTATATTCTTGTGTACTATTATTTTATTAAATATAACTTATTATTATTTACCAGATGAGATATCGAACAGAACGGCAATTTATGGAGCAGCAATATTTACCTTGCATCAAGGCTCAAAGTCTTGGTATTTTCCTACGTGATCGAATTCTTATTACGGAGATCCGTAGAACGTGAATTTCCGACATAGCCTGCCAGGTTTGCATGCTGAAGTGGCAATGGGCTGGCCATATCGCTCGACGAGCTGACAACCGCTGGGGAAAAAGGTTTTCGAGTTGCGAACACGTATCGGACAGCGAAGCGTAATATGGCCTCCCACCAGATGGACCAAATATATGGTCGAAGCTGCAGGGAGCCGTTGAATGCAGTCAGCACAAGCCCGCTAGTTCAAGTGCTCTCTTGGGGAGGCCAATATTCAGCAGTGGACGTTTAAAGACTGATGGTTGGATGAATAGAAGGGGTGGTAGATTTACTTTTAAATAATTATTTTGATAAACGCTGTGATTTTCAATTAAATATTTGTTACGAATAGTATCTTATTTACGATCAAGATACAGACCTCATTCTAGCTATCGTTTATTTTGCCCAAATATAGTTAAATATTTGTCAAGCTCGCAACATTTAAAAAAATATTGCTGTTTAAAGTGCGGCCATGCCGTAGCTCCTTCTAATTAGTCTGAGCTCCGAATAGTTGTTCAGTGTTTTGTTCCGTTCTTTCAACGTCAAACTGTCATACTAGTGTCAAATACAAAACACTGAATTCAGAGGTTAGGCGAAATTGTGCTCACACTGCCACAACAAGAGCCATTAAACAAGAAGGTTCAGAGGTTATACAACGTTTATTAGTAAGGTAGACCATGGCCTAATAATACAGGCCTACTCACATCGTTGACAGATTGCCGCAACTACGTCATAATGACGTCACATTTTCCTTGGCGTTTTTCAAATAAAATTATTTAGGGTAAATAATAACAGATGACAGCATTTAGATATTTTTATATATATTTTTAGCATTTGACATGCTTAGCACTATACATTAAACACAAAGTGAAAAATGTGAAATCGAAAATAACAGTCAGGAGCAGGATTTGAACCTGCATCTCCTGGATACCGTCCAGATGCTTTTACCAATTCAGCCATCCTGACAATTTTTTAGCAGTCAGGAGCAGGACGGATGGCGCAGGCGTCACCCAAAGACGTTAGGTGTGATGTGTTATCGAAATTAGCAGTCAGGAGCAATTGTCAGGATGGCTGAATTGGTAAAAGCATCTGGACGGTATCCAGGAGATGCAGGTTCAAATCCTGCTCCTGACTGTTATTTTCGATTTCACATTTTTCACTTTGTGTTTAAAGATGACAGCATTTTAAAAATAATAATACCAATAATTTACATATCAAAAATGAATGTTTAATTGTTTACAGTAATTATAATTTCAGAATTTCTGATCTAAATTGGTTTATTTTTATAAAAAGGAATCTTAGTTATTACTATGAGCAGAATCGTAGTTATTAGACTGGCAGCATAGCGTGGTTGTTGTATATGACAGATACATGACAACTGTCGCTTTTAGCCGTTTCTCTTTCAAACCAACGAGAAAACTAGCCCGTACTCTTTCTGTTAACATTGAATCTCAAAGCTTTTCCAACCATGGTAATATGTTACATGATAAATATACAAACGAATAAGTGAAAAAATTGTAGATACTCCTACTATTGTTTCGTATGGTGAGTGAGAGCGCTGAGGCCCTCCTTATCCTCTCCTTGTTATCCTTCCTTTTCACTGCCTATTACTTTCCTTAGAGCAGGAGTCACGCGAGTGATGCCTCTGGTCATCTGGTGTTGCTAGCGTCTATAGGCTACGGTAACCGCTTACCATAAGGTAGTGGGTATTATAAAAAAAATATGCTGGTTAGAATGGAGAATAGAACGTTTAAAAAGAAAAAGGCTAGAGGCTAATTTATAAAGTGCCTTTCCTGAGAGGTATTATAATATCCAACCAGCTCATGGCGATAAATTGGAGTACTTATATTTAAATATTTTTTTATAATTTTGTTCGCCAAATAAAAATTTCACCATTTTTCTAATCCAAGTCACGTTTATAACTCGCGACTCATCTTCAAATTTTTAATCCTTACTGTAATATAAATGTGAAAATGACTTTATTTGTTAGTTTTTTTGTTACGCTTTCACGGCGTAACTACTGAACCCCAGAGTACTAGAGCTCAGAAAAGGACACAGGCTATATTTCATCCCGGAAAAATGAATGATTTCTTCGGGTTAGCTATTTTTGTATGAAGCTAATTAAAGTGCAGTAGTGCGACATATTTATATTCTGAAAACCACCCGGACGGAGTTCTGGGTAGAGTCTAGTTTAATATTTTTTTTTTATTGCATTTAGTGGCAGACGAGCCACGGTCCATCTGATGGTAAATGGTAACCGTCGCCCATGGACTCAACTATACCGAGAGTATTGTCAAGCCGCTGCTTACCAATTCATTTTACAGATATGAAATGAAATATAAACGGCTATCTCCTGCTACAGCCAAACGCAACGATGTGCTTCATGGCCGGTCACACGGGAGATGGTGGTACCAACCCGCTCGGACCCGATACCAAGTGAGTACTCCCACCCGGTATCCAGCCCTACCACCAGTCATGCAATGGATGACAATTGCTTACTTCCCTTAGTCGCCTCATACCACACCCGTGGGAAAGAATGGGGTGGTGACACTTGTATTCTTAGTCCGTCACCACACGGACAAAATATTTTAGTTTTTATAGACAGTAATACTTTTTTATTTCAGACTTCTAACCTTTAAGGGGTTTGTGGGTAAATTGTGGGGAAAAAAATTTGAGAGCCAATGCCGCCTTGTTGATGACTTATGCACGGCAAAATTTTGTATGTCACTTCGCGATTTGAGCAGGCCTGTATTATTGGGCCATGAGGTAGACTAAGTATACAACATAATATGTATATGGTACACTTTCTGTCGTATAGAACTTTATAATCTTGCCAAATCGGAGAAATATGTACGAAAACGGTCGATTCATGAAAAGAAGTTTGGATAGCTTGTCTAAAAGTATAATCGTATAAGAAATCTTCAGAAACTTCTGCGAAAAGGCAACATTTTAGCTAAGATGCTGATGGCGGGAAAGCGTGTACATGTTTACGCTAAAAAGATAATATATTATTGCCCTTTTCAACTCGATAAATAAGTGAGTATGCTTCAGTATTCAGAAAAAATGCTTTATTATTTAATGTTATATCAATCACCCTTAAAATATTATAATTACGATTATTGTTTTAATAGTGGCCTAGCAGCATAGAACTGCATATCGTGATAAACTGTTTGTTTATATCCACCATAATTTATCTGTAAACAAATTTCGTCGTTTAGATGTTAAGCCATTTCCGGAATATAGCTATACTGCAGGAGCCATATTTTTTTCGGGATATAAGGTATCCTATACGAGTATATATTTATCCAGTCAATTATCTACTTACCGAATTCGGCTCAGTTGTTTAGGTGTGATAGACGGACAAATACTTAGTCACTAACTGTACTCAGTAGGTATATTATTCACCTGTTAATATGTAGATTGCGAGTTAAATATCCAACACACATTTAAGATCCAAGATTGTCTTTGTACGGTTTTTTATATTGGATGGTTTCTACTCGTCAAGGTCTGTAATATGTACTCAATCCGGCTCGAAGGACCAATGTAAAGGGGATGGCACTCAGTGAATTATGCTACGAATTTAGGCAAATAAAATTTATTTAATTACTAATGGCTTATAAATTAGTATTGTTGGCTAAAAATGTTGTGTAAACAATTATATTGTTCAGTTTTACCATACACCTATTTTTGTACTGAAAGAAACCAAACTTCTCTACAGTTCTTTATACGAAATGGTTTCTACTTGTAAAGGTGCATAATATGTACTTAAACCCAAACCTATACAAACACCTTTAAAATATATATCTCTTAAAAGTTTTAATTCTATGTCGTCACACGGCGCCATTGTTCATAATGTTGCGTCCTTAATGGAGAAATCGAATACAGGGCGTATCAGTTTCTTATTTTTCTCGCTAAAAGGGATACCTTCAAGTACATTAACACGGCCTCCCTTTTACGTGCGTCGAACCTAAAACGTTTAGCGTCGTTTGGACGGCTTCCAAACGGCAACACCGTTTCATTGATGAGAGATATGAGTAATCGACGTTATATTTAAGGCCACGTGATACGTTATCTTGTTATTTTGTTGTATATCATGTTTTAGTAGCAAATAATGTTTTTAAGGTAGGTATGTTTATGTTAATAATTCTGGATGGTGACGCGCAACTGCTTTGTAACACGCAATTCATTCATTTGCTAATATTGACGATTATAAATTGATTTACTTGCTGAAATGAACGTAAGTTCTAGTTTTCAGATCGGAAAAAGAAATACTTAATTGGGTATTGTTAGAAGCTTGTATTAACTTGTAATGTTTGTATGTATGTTCGGGTCGAATCTTGCAACTGAATTTTAAAGCAGTTATCCTCAACCGATTGAAGTGACATTTTGCATACAGGTGTAGTTTGCTAAGTGACATCATTCTAAATCTAATAAAGCACACGGTCCAAGATGGCAGACTAGTTATTTTTGTGCACTCCCATTATATGGGTATCAAATAAAATGGCTGCACTCTATATTCAATATGGCGCACCACCCAAAATGGTGGAATAGTTATTTATGAGCACTCCCATGATATGGGAAATAGTTTTCTGATAATATTACGTAAAAAATAATAGTAAAAATATACTTAATTTTAAAAATAAGCTTTTATTTAAAGTTTTTATGTGTTTTGTCTCTAAAAAGAAGAAAATAAAGTCTAAATTGAATAAAATCCTTCAATTTATTACATTACACGATTATATTTATTATATTTTATGGTCAAATAAACTTATTATTATTATATAAGAAAGCTTGTCACGAGATTAATTTTTGCGCTGACAAACAAGAATACAATACCTATGTAACTTGCTCTTATCTTATGTAAATGTAAGAAAAACAGTATGCACTTTATAAAATAGGTAAGTAGCTGTTTAATTTGTAATATTAAAAATGATTTTACTATTAATTTTTGTCTAATAATCTTAATTTTTTGTGATCCAATCTTATCTTGAGGTTACTAGCTGTAGGTATCATAAATGTTAGTAGGTAGGTTAGTGTTCATATAATATGGGTAGTCGTATCGTATAAAAATTGGTGATCAGCTAAAATGATTAAAAGGTTCGGCACCCAACGAAGTTTGGGATAACAATAGGAATATGACATACTCATTTTTTTTTTTGTAAATTTGTTTTTTAACTGTTATATTCAGGAATAAAGAAAAAAGGAAATTATACTCGGGAACCGAACCAGAATCCACGGTCAACCATTCACCCATCCCAAGAGAGCGTCACGTCGTCAGTTGAGCGGGTCTGTGCTGATTGCATACAACGGCTCCTACGTGACTGATGGATGCTGATGGACTGATTACGTAAAATTAGCAGACAGCAACCGCAACGCGACAGCTGCGCAGTAGACGTGCAACCGGTCCGAAAATGTCAAAAAACGTTGCGTCTTGTTAAGTTATTCATTTAATATTTAGATATTTTTATATTTATTTAGATATTTTTATATATATTTTTAGCATTTGACATGCTTAGCACTATACATTAAACACAAAGTGAAAAATGTGAAATCGAAAGTAACAGTCAGGAGCAGGATTTGAACCTGCATCTCCTGGATACCGTCCAGATGCTTTGCCAATTCAGTCATCCTGACAATTGCTCCTGACTGCTAATTTCGATAACACATCATACTTAACGTCTTTGGGTGACGCCTGCACTCTCCCTTAACCCTAATACATTTTTCGAATCTCTCAAATAATTTGTTTATACTATCAAAAAAAAATGATTTTTCTTTGGTGTCAAAATAGGCAGAAATTGCCGACTTGACTCCTTGTCAATTTTCTTTCCACGTAGCTCTTTCTTCATTTTTGGAAATAAATAGCAGTCATTATCAAGTCTGGACTGTAGGGTGGGTGATTCAGTTGTTTGAAACCGCACCGATGAATGGCAGCCGTAGCAAAATGGCACGTGTGAACGGGTGCGTTGTCGTGCAAAAGGAGCACACCTTTGGACAGTCTTCCTCTTCTGTTTTCCTTGATAGCTTTTTCTATCTCTCTAGTAAAGAAGCGTAGTATTGTCCCGTTACAGTAACATCACATTCTTTATAATCAATCAAAATAATACCTTCCATATCTCAAAAGACATTCGCCATGATCTTTTCAGCCGATTACGACACTTTAAACTTCTTTGGAGGAGGTGTACCTTTTTTATGCCACTGCATACACTCTTGCTTTGACTCAGGTTCATAGTGATGACCCCAGGCTTCATCTGCAGTAACAATCCGGGTCATAACTTCTTCCTTTCTCTCTCCACAGAGCTCCAAAAACTGGCGAGAGCACTCGACACGCTCGCATTTTTGAAGTGGCGTGAGCATTCTCGGAACCCATCTTGCACTGACCTTAGTCATGCCAAGATGATGATGTAGGATATTTAAAATACTTGTTTTGGATACTCCAACCATTGTTGCGAGCTGCTTCTTCTTCAGTCGGGCATCTTCCAATACAAGTTTTTTTATATTTTCGTCCATTTCTGGTTTGGTGGCCTCAATTGGCCGTCCGGAGCGGGGATCGTCTTCAATGGACTTTCTTCCTCGTTTGAAAATACAATGCCACTTGTAAACCATGGTCAATTACCAGGGGCAAAGACGCCGTAAACCGCTAACAGCTCTTGAAAAATTATCTGAGCGGATTTTCCTTGCTTGGTAAGGAACTTAGTAATGGCGCCGTGTTCAATTTTCTCCATACTGTGTAAATTTCTTCCAGATTCAGTTGTTTGCAGGCCGATAACTTAAAATTTAATGACCCGATTAGATTAAAACTTGGTATATATACTGTTAATGAGGTGCTAAACTAGTGACCACCTGGACAAGTAAACCTACCCCCACCAACCCCTCCATTCCGCGAACTTTTTGACCTCCCGTCGTATATCTAATCCGGGTGTGGGTCGTCATAATATGCGAAGGTTGTCCTACGCTGCACTGTTCAATGTGTGGTCGTGAATATAAAACCTTTCTTAAACCACTGTCAGAAGTTATAACTACCAGATCAACGAGGCGTTTAACGGTTCAATAAATTTTTAATAAAATCTAATACAAAGTGTGAAAATGTGAAATCGAAAATAACAGTCACGAGCAGGATTTGAACCTGCAAATCATGGAATACCTTCTCAGATGCTTTGCCAATTCAGCAATCGTGAAAATGGCTCGGGACTGCGAATGTCGATAACACATTCATTCTTAACGTCTTGGGTGACGCCCGAAATCGTAAAGCATCTGGGATGGTACTCCAGGAGATGCAGGTTCAAGTCCTGCTCGTGACTGTTATTTTTGATTTCACATTTTCATTCTTTATGTTAACTTGTATGGCCAAGCATGTCAAATGCTTAAAAAAAACATAAAGTATCAAAATATCAATAAAACCTGTTTTCATATATAAAACGTAAACATGATAAACGTTTACAAAATAATCTCTCGTGTCGTCATCATTTATTTCTTTTAATACGTGTGAACATTACATGTGTATGCAAACAACGATATTAATATACGACAGTGAGTATACATGAATTTGTATTACTTAGCTGGAAAATGAGAATTCTCGCGTTTGCAGGAAAATGTCGAGAATTCTCGCGTATATATCACTTGCTAAGCAGAAGTTTGACACGTTCTGTTACAGTTATGTGTTGATTGTGACTGAAACAAGGAAACTATAACGCTAACGCAAGTTGAATTAATTTCCTACGTATTATTGAATGATGTATATAGGATGATAGGAAACTAATCGTTCAATGATATGTAGATAATTCAAGTAGCAGTAATAATTCTTCAAAATATGAAAATTAATAAATGAAAATTCGAGCTAACTTCTTTAGTTTTTGATTAAGCGCCTCGAGCGCAATAAGTATGTGGGTAGATGTGATGAAAAAATTATAAAATTTTAGTCTAATCTAACACAAAGTGCGTCAAATGTGAAATCTAAAATAACAGTCACGAGCAGAGCATCTCCCAATACATTAAGAAGGAACGTGTTATAGAAATAACTTCAACAGATTAGAATAGATATTATTTTTATTAATTTTTAAGCATTTGACATGCTTAGCTATATAAGTTAACACAAAGTGCGAACATTTGAAATAAAAAATAACATTCACGAGCAGTATTTGAACCTGCATTTTCTAAGAAACCGTTCCTGATGCTTGACCAGTTCAGGCACCGTAATATCAGTTTGGGACTACTCAATTCGATAACACATTCCTTCGTAATGTCATGGGTGACGTTTTTGTTCTATATCAAATTTTCGCACATTTTCTCATTTATATTGCTAAACATGTGAAATGCTTATAATAAGTAGATAAAAAATTGTTCGAACTGAGTTATTATACCGAGAGAATCACAAACTATCACGATATTACTGTGTGGGTTTGAACCTCATCGGTGGTGACCTCTTTACAAAATTTAATTTCATATTCGAGTATATTTACTTTTGTACTAACCCCGACTAAGCCGTCTTTGGTTCAGTAAAATAATAAAACCTTCTTTGAACCGATCCTCTTGTGTAGACAGTTAAGAGTATCCTTTGTATATACACAGAACATCTCTGAGATGGTAGATAGGGCATAGTCCAATTACGAGACCATTGAAAGACTTTGATAAACAAGTGAACGTGCCACAGGCACTAATGACGAATAAAGATCAGCTATCTTAATCCATCAGACAAATTGATTCTGACCCATATCAGGAAATTGAGGCGAGAGCGCCAGCGGTATGTTTAGAGATTGAAGATCGATATTAACGTTGTAATGTCACACTATATTGATATGTTGTTTCAAATGCCTCGGTGGTCTAGCGATAATGTATGCGATTATAGATCACGAAGTCTCGGGTTCGATTCCCGGGTCAGACCAACAGAAATTATTGTGTTTTTCCGTCGAGAAATATCTACTACTCGCGGTGCTACCCCATCAAATGTACATAATTTAAATTTAGAATATTGTAACTTTTAATTTACGGGCAGAAATCCGCTGTATGTCGATGAGAAATAATGGCCGCTAACACGGCGACGTGACGTCGAGTATTGAAAAGTGTTGAGAATTTTGTTACAAAATATAGGCCGTTGCTGTCTATCGATAAGCAATATTTTAAATTTTATACATGACTCCATTTGACTGCTTAGTTAATACTTTTTTTTATTTTTGTATCGA
Source organism: Leucoma salicis (assembly GCA_948253155.1). Lineage (NCBI taxonomy): Eukaryota > Metazoa > Arthropoda > Insecta > Lepidoptera > Erebidae > Leucoma > Leucoma salicis. The sequence continues at coordinate 16,953,781 of OX411820.1, read as the reverse complement.
GGTATACATAATATTATAAAACTGTATCAATTATGTCTCTGTAGATTAAATGTATTTACGACGACGTAAGAGAGCGAGTAGGTATGAAAGAGAGTATTGATATGCGAAAGGGAATGCTCCGATGGTTCGGACATGTGGAAAGAATGCCGGACGAGTGACTGGTTAAGAATATATACAATGCGAAAGTGGAAGGATGTAGGTACAGGGGGAGACCGAGACTCACCTACCTAGACCAAATCGGTCATGTACTGAAAGAAGGTGGAGTCAGGCGTCTCCGAAACCGGCGAGCGTGTATGAAGAGAGTTGTGAATGTTGAGGAAGCGAGAGATGTATGCAAGAATAGAACCTCTTGGCACTCTGTTCTCTCTGCCTACCCCGCAAGGGAAATGGCGTGATGATAAGTAAGTAAGTATCTCAGGTTTCCGATATAGTAGCAGGATATAACGTATACCAGGTTTTAAGGCCTATCAAAAGCTATCAAACAAGAAAAAGTTTCATGTTTCATCAAAATCTTTTTTCTTTTTCATGAAATGCGAACAAAAAACAGTCAACAATTCATATTTTTTTATGTATTTAGAGACGCCTCAGTAGCCTAATACGGACTATATTTTCTTCTCAAATATCTTAAATGCACAGACATAGTTCTGTTACAGTTTTATAATAGTACAGAGACAGACATGATCATATTATAAGTACCTATTGCATTTATATCGACATTATTACTTCAGTTACGTAGCAATATTTTGGTATAAAATTATTATCTTAATTACAATGGTTTAAGACTCTCAAACGTTTAAAGCCTTTGTTATTTTATTTGTATAAAATATAGGTACTACATATTGAAATCCTCCAAATTTTACCTGAGTTCGAACTTGATTCAAAGAACATCAGATTCTACCATTTAATTTAATTTAAATTAGAGAGCCCCTCCTCTTGTTCGTTTATTTGAAACACAATTGGATTTTCAATTTAAGTTTTATTGGGAGTTAGAATTTGTTAAAATTTGTAGCTGATGTTATACAAAGTTATTGTATGTTGATGATATAGTTTTTTGAAATGTGATATGAGGTGAAATATCGGGGACGATTGAGCAGGTTTTGGTATCCACCCTCTCTCATCTCTCAGAGGGTGGCACGTTCCAGGCCCATTCGTGGTCGTCGGAGTAGAATGTCTAAAGACGACCCTCGGGTCCTTGCTTATAAGCGTAGAACGGCGCCGCTGTGGTTTTAGTGGGTATTTGGTGTAATTCGGGGCGTCCAGCGAGCGCCCGCATTTCTCGTCTATTACTGGCGAGGGGATGTGTAAATGCATTTCCAAAGTGCCAACAAAAAAAAGTTTTTAGTGCACCGTGATTCCACCGTTAATGCATGCATGTAGACAAGAAAAGTGGAACAAATTGTTGTGAAAGTGGAAAAAGAGCGCTTTACTGCGAGCGGGATTCGAACCTGCGTCGCTTCTAATCCGGGGAAGTGCTCTAAACCGCTAAACCGTCGCAACATCCGACGGCTACACCCAATCTCCACTTCACAATTGCTTTTTAGATGTGTTTACGACTCCCCAGACTTACGTTGGAAGGGACGTAGTTCGATTCCCGCTCGCAGTAAAGCTTTCTTTTTCCACTTTCACAATAATTTATTCTTTAAAGTAGCTGAGTATGTCAAGTGCTAAAAATACAGATCAAAATAAGAAAAGTGGAAATTAAAAAAAGCAGAAAAAGACTGATGAAATGATTTACTCTGCTGTAGTACGTTTTGCCTGATCTAAGCCATTACAAATCGCACATAAAAAAGTTTAGTGATAGCTCTTTATGAATATTCCGTGCGATAATATTCAAAGAGATTCTATTACGAGACTATGCTGTAATCTACATTCGTCTGTAATCTCATAAGGCCGTGACGCTGCGGTGCAGTCAATATTCTGAATATCATACAGTACATACACTCATTCCTACTCATATCGAAGCTTTATTTACTCTGTGCCACGTTAGAATTAAATTTCTAACGTATCTCAGGATATCCTTACTAATATCATAAATACGTACTCGTAGGTGTACGTGAGTTTGTTTATTTGTTACGCTTTCACGCTGAAACGACAGAGCCAATCATTATAAAATTTTGCACGCATATAATCCGCAGCAGAGGAAAGGATACAGAATACTTCTTATACCGGATAGATGGATATTTCCTGTGGGATAGATATTTTGGCATTGAGATAATAATTACTGTGCCGAAGTACGTACCTATTTATATACCGAAGTCCACGCGGTCGGAGTCGCGGGCGGAATCTAGTATCATATACAAAACAATTACTGTGCATTAGTCTTGCAAAAATTAAAAAATGGCAGCACCGATTTTGGTGAGTAGTTCTGCGTGGATCCCTGGATGATTTAGATTTATCATTGGACTCGGTACATATGTATACATTCATCCATCCATCCATCAGCCTTTCATAGTCCACTGCTGGACATAGGCCTCCCCAAAATGGGGGTTTTAGCATAATTACCACGCTTGGCAGGTGGGTTGGCGATCGCAGAGGATGTTTTTAGTACACAGGGGAACGCTGCTGCCCGGTCCCCCGATAATAATAGGTGATCCATTTCGAAGTTCCCTACTTTTTTACAGAAAAAAACAGAAAATTCAAATTTAATGGAGAATGTTTATTATCATTTGAAAGAACATTCTTTGGCATTTATTTTTTGAAAAATGTTGGCCGTTGCTACGTCGCAGATGGTCCATCCGTTGAGTCCAATTTTCGATGACTCGTTCGAGCATTTCGACTGGTAACTGGCAAATGGCACGCGTGATGTTTTCCTCCAAGGCCTGAATCGAAGCGGGTTTGTCCGCATAAACTTTAAACTTTACATATACCCACAGGAAAAAGTCTAACGGTGTGATATCACACGATCTTGGTGGCCAATCGACCGGCCCAAAACGTGAAATGATGTGCTCACCGAAATATTCTCTCAATAAATCCATTGATTGATGCGATGTGTGGGAAGTGGCGCCATCTTGCTGAAACCAAATGTCGCCGAGATCACGAGCTTCAATTTCAGGCATCAAATAGTCGGTTATCATGGCACGATAACGGTCGCCATTGACGGTTACGTTCGCATCGGCATCATTTTTAAAGAAATATGGACCGATGATTCTACCGGCCCACAAACCACACCAAACCGTTGTTTTTTTCTGGATGAAGTGGCAGTTCTTGAATCTCTTCAGGCTGCTCTTCGTCCCAAATGCGGCAATTTTGTTTGTTTACATACCCATTGAGCCAGAAATGGGCCTCGTTACTTTGTTGTTACCAATCGAAATGCTCTTCGAACGAGTCATCGAAAATTGGACTCAACGGATGGACCATCTGCGACGTAGCAACGGCCAACATTTCATAGAAATAATCTTCAAAAAATAAATGCCAATGAATGTTCTTTCAAATGATAATAAACATTCTCACTTCACTTTATATTTAAAACATTCCCCATTAAATTTGAATTTTCGGTTTTTTCTGTAAAAAAGTAGGTAACCTCGAAATGGATCACCTTATACATTAGTCGGCTTATACGACTCCCATAGGAAGAGACGGGGTGGAGCTATTCTTGGTGCCGGCCCCACACGGCAAATATGTATACATATAGTATTTTATTCGTTTATTATCAATTTTAAATCCGTGTTTTTATATAAATTTAATTAAATTAATTATTCACCGCTAATAGCAGCAGACGTTCGGGCAGGAGAATGTCTGCTGAGATCAGATAGTTTATTGATAAAAAAAAATCATTATTTAGCATTTTAATAGCACAAAATAAAAGTAGTAATTGTTGTTGGAGTAAAGTATAGATAGCATACTTAATATTTTAGATTACAATTCGACGAAACATAATAACACGAAGCCAAATGAATATTAGTAATTAACGCAAAAGCCGACTCTACGGGAATCCCGCAGTGTCACTGACGTTATGACAGTACAGAATATTGGATCGAAGCCAGATAAATACTCCTCAAAGGAATAATTAGTAGGTCGGAGCCTAGTTGTGTACTTTTCATTAACGATCGGCAAAGTTAAGAATTTGCCGTGTGGGGCTGGCTTTGCCGTGTGGGGCCGGCTTTAGAATTGTCCCACCCCTTTCTACACACGGGAGGCGTAAGAGCCAACTAAGGGTATACCGGGAGAATGGGCAGTAGCACTCCCTCGAGTATTAACAACATACACTGCGATCGCCAACCCGCCTGCCAAGCGTGGCAATTACGGCATTATCCCCCATGACGGGACCGCTCGTTGTGGCGTTCTTGGGGAGGCCTATGCTTAGCAGTGGACGTAGAAAGGCTGATGGATGGATGGAAGGTTAAGCAGCTTTCGTTTAGCCAACATCAGATGTGTGACCAAAAAGCGACACCCATTTGTCACAAGACCTCCGTGGTTCGGAAGATATGTTAAGCTGGCAGTTCCGGATACCAAAGAACATACTGGCAGTTGTTATAAGAAATATCTGACTCCGGTCTTGCTCAAAACCAACAAAGCTTGGGATAATACTACTAATAATGATACCTACGACGGGTAGGTCGACCAATGAGATCATGCAATCTATGAATACTTCAAATTATGTTTTATGCTTGACCTATTAAGGATATTAAAAGTCAATTCTGATCTGAGTCTGATTTTATAACATAAATCAAAATATTATTAATTTAAAAGTGTATGAAATAGTGGGCCACTGCCATCGAGTGCAGGACCAAGCTGTCGATGGTTAGGGCTCCAGAGAAAGGAACCTCTCACAATAAGTGCCGTGTCGAGGAGTACTGCCTTTTGCATCAAGCCCTTTATCCAGCTGTCCAATAAGTATTTTTAGGTGTTGCTCGAGACTCTTTGCGATCAGTAGTATTGATTATTAATCTCAATGGTTAAACATTCCAAATTGCATTAAGGAAGAATCCTTGTAGGCAGCAAGAAACCATCTGTGTAATATACAAAGAGTTGTCCTATGTGGGAATCGAACCTATAATATTCAGGCAGGTTGGTATGTAAGCCGCTGCCCCATCTGTGCAATCAAAACACTTTCTACAGTAGGTAACATTGCGCTAGGAATATTATTTTTCTGTTGCATCTTTTATTGCTTATGGTAGAAGACGAGCAAGTCGCACCGGGTGGTAAGTCCAGCTCATAGACTCAAAAATATTACGAATACTTTCAAGCCGCTTCTTGGCGAATGAATGGACGCCTGTCTCCAACTACAACCAAACGAGGTGTTTCACAACGTATATTGTGAAATATACGTTATGAATGTTCAGAAAGGGAGCGCCATTTGGCACTCTGTTTTCTCTGCCTACCCCACAAGGGTGATGATAAGTAAGTAAGTAAGTTGTTGTTCGGTCGGTCACACGGCAGATGATGGTACCGTATCGCTCGGGTACGATAACAAGGGACTACGACCACGAATCGGATGGCACAGTGTAGGATGGCATCCCACCAGGTGAACTGATGATCAGATCAAAGTCGCAGGCAGCTGTTGGATGCAGGCAGCACAGGACCGTTCCTTGTTGCGTTCTTTTGGGTAGGCCTATGTCCAGCAGTGGAAGATAGAAAGCTGATAGATAAATGGATTGACATCCACTTGGCACGCAACCCTTGCACCAGGGTGATATGATTACTTGCCTTAGTCGAAAGAATGCGGTAGTAGGTACCTAATACCTAATCTCTTTAGAAGAAATTCTCATATTTGAAAATGGAACTTAGATTCTATCTATCTAAATTTTTTCTATTGCTTACCACGGCAAATGAGCCACGGCCCACCTGATTGCAAGAGGTAACCTCTGATAATGGACTGGTATTGCCAATCCGCTGCTCAACTTGAAATCTAACCACTATAAGTACTCTTGATAGGAGCAACAACCTCCTCCCGCGACAGAAACATCGAAAGGCAAGAAAAAGGTCGTAACTACCCGTTCATGTTCACAGCAAGCGAGGACTCTCACTTGGTGCCTAAGTCTACTAGTAAAATTAAAAAAAAGGTAACAACACCTTCAATGATCCATTCCTTTTGAGGTTTTAGTGTCGTATTCTAGCTTAGTGTCGCTAGGGTCGGTTTCAGATACCACTGAAGTAATGTAACATAGTTCCAGTGGCCCGCCAATAAAGGCGGAGACGGGTTTATTTAGTGGATGAGGACCCCACACTACCTTGTTCGTTGCCCCGAACGACGGGTGTGCGTTTAGGAATATTTTTTCCCGCCTTAACAAAAAGAAGATAGGGCCCAGATAAGCAACTAAAAGTAGCCAGTATGCGTAAATGCGATGACCCAATTGTGACCGCCATATATCTGTGTTAGTAGATTTAAGACGGTTATCCGAAGCTCCTAACTAATTTGCATTGTAAAACAGTTGTTAAATGTTGCCTTCGTTCTCGATTTTCCATTGTGCTATTTATATTAAATAGTAGCTATACGGAAACGTATTATATACGTTTCCTAGCTACGTATGTAATACGTTTCTGTATAGCTACGTATGTAATACGTTTCCGTATAGCTACTGATTTCTTTTTCTAATAACACGTCAATATAAATACTAATAGGGACCTATTCGTTTTAATAAATAATTATGTATTTCAGTTTATTCAAAACAAGTTTTATTTACAAGTAACTCAAGGGATAGCTTCATAGTCGTTAATTTTAAAATATCGGCTTTGCAGAAAATATTTTGGATGGTTGTAATGGCTGTAGCTATTTTTGCTTTATTTTTGTATTTTTTTTATAATTAACCTTGAACATAAGTTATTTTAAGGATATCATTTTTTACTTTTTATATTACGCATTTAAGTAGTACTAAATCTCGTGAAGTTATATTTTAATTTCGCAATTGTGGATTTATAGGTACTTTATTTGTTGAGACAGAGAATTTCTGGTGGAAAATTCAACAACAGTTTTTAGTATAACCCAGTATTTAAGCCCGGACCAAGCACTTTAGAACGTGTCCAGGAAACTAACGAAATAGTCATGATTTTTATAATCAATTCAGCAACTAATATTTAATAAAAATAGTTTTTCCTAGAAAACGCAGTTAGGTTATAATGACCAAAAAAGGTATTTGCAAAACTGTGACGTGTGTTCTCTAAAAGGAATCTTACAAACTTTATACTTTTTTTACAATTTTATATTACGAGTATAGTCTGGTCACAGTCTATTTATGGTCCTTAGACTGTGGTCTGGTGGTGATTTCAAGTGATTACGTTTAAATACTTCATCTACGAAGGCAACAAATGGAAGCATTAGTACTATTCTAGTGATTGTAAGCTTTGGCTTGTTTTGGAACTTTGGAGAAAACTTCCTATTTTGCACTAATTGTCACTACATTCTAAATTTAATTATCTCTAATAGGTAGTACTGGCTGAATGTGCAAAATAGCAAACCTTCTTTATCCAAATTAAACCGAAAGCCTTCTAAACACAAATTATTTTTTTTAAAACCTTTCACTTACTCTCTGGTTTAAATGTGACTCGTTCTGAAATAACAAAATTGTTTGTTAATCTTTTGTTTGTTGTTGTTCTTAGACAGTATTTAATTATTTTTTTTATTCCTTATAACAAAATTTGACGTTACACTTTATTATAAAAATCTATAGGTAATATGATAAACCAAATATTTTGAATTCTAAATTGATGAGAACTAAATTATTAAATACTCTACCGTCTAGAAGTAAATTTTATTTAATATTTTCTAAATTCTCCATGAAGTCGTGTTATAATCTTACAGTAAGAACGACTTACAATATCTACGATGCATTCTACATTTGTAAATAGGGTAAACTGTAGTATTGCTGGCACCCCTTAGTCATTCGCACTTTGGATTTTAAATGCAAATATTAAGAACTGGTATAGCAAAAAACATTTGTTCTATTTTTTTTCATAATCTGCAATCGTAACATTGTTTGCAGAAAAAAGTAGGTTTTATAATATTATAGCTGGCAGCACTAAAGAAAATAAATATATACCGGCGCCATGCAGAACTGTTAAAACATCACTTTCTAATAGGGGTCATCAATTAACGACTGTAACTTAGATTATTTATCATTATGCTTAGTTTTTAGGTAAATAATGGGTACGAGTGCTTTTTTTTTGACCAATTTTCTGTTATAATCTTACTTTATTAGGTGCCATATAGTATAGTAAACAGTAACTATACTTATGGTGCCAATGACTGTAATTTCAAATATTTATTTTGTTTCTTTTCACCTATCAATTTAAAAAATACATATATCAATCTTAAATATGCTTAGAGTGCCAATCATTATACAGTTTACCTTATAAAATTAATTAATAATAACCCATTTGCACTAAAAATATAATAATGTGGATAAATTATGTTTCTTTTGTCACAAAACTAGACAAAAAATTTAGGGGGCAGCTACGCATTCCTGTTCATTACATCAGGTAAAAGTGAAAACTCCTCTTACATACATGAAGAGCTTCACTCAAAGAAAAGTACTTACGTCATAGCCCAGGAAACGTTTGATAATCAAATAACGCCTTCCTTTTTTCGTTGTTACACTATGATTTTGATTGCCTTTGGCATTGATGGGTCAAAGTTACTTATATACACATAATTTCTTAACCAACATATAACCGCAATTGTTTTACTTACCTATGTCACCAATCAGCATGTACATGAAACAAGAATAATTGAAATTATTAATTTTGGTATGAAATAACAATGTTCAAAAACACAAAGTGAAAAATGTGAAATCGAAAATAACAGTCTCGAGTAGGAATTGTCACGATGGCTGAATTGGCAAAGCATCTGGACGGTATCCAAGAGATGCAGGTTCAAATCCTGCTCGTGACTGTTATTTTCGATTTCACAATTTTCACTTTGTGTTTAATATGTTTTGCTAAATTAGGAATAGGATCTAGGAATTTGAATTAAGAATGTAGATTTCATTTTATATTTCATTAACGCATATCATTATAATATACCTATAAATAAATATTAAAGTTTATCGCTAATGTAGTCTCGGGTAACTGCTATTATAAAGATGTAACAGAGCTGTGTCTGAACATTACCATTTCACATAAAATAACTATATAACGCTAATTAGGCGTCTCTGAACACAAAACATTTTCTGTAGAATTTTTGTCAGTCTGTTTACTTCTGCACATTATGCAAAAGCTACTGCCGCTGGAAAAGACTAGTAATAATATATATAAGGAATAAAGACTGCTGATCATGAGGTCTGAGGTTCGATCCTCGGGTCAGGCAGTGTTATTGAGCTTTTTCGTAAAAAAAAAATTCTCAGTAGCAGCCCGGAGTTTGGAAATGTGCCCGGTAGACGGCAATAGGCTGGCCCCTATTACTGTGGAATTTAACATAGCTGGGGAACCGTGGGTGTGTAATACACTTCTGGCTACCCCTTCGGGGATACAGGCGTGATGCTATGTTATGTAATAAAGAAAAAATACATGGGGCAGCATTAACATCTCCAGCTCATTCATATCTATAGTAGGTTGAATTTTACAACAGAATTAAGTACAGATGATTATTTCCTTAATGGACCATTTATGTAAGTTTTTTAAAGAAAATCAGGGAATCTATCAAGCAAACTGATTTATGACAATCCCTACGTTTCGAATATTTTACAGTATTTAAAGTCATGGAAGGACTACTTAAATAAGTACTTTATTTAGTCCGTATGGTGACGGACTAGGAATACAAGTGTCACCACCGCATACTTTCCCAAGGGTTTCGTACGAGGCGACTAAGGGAAGTAAGAAATTATCATCCATTGCATTACCGGTGGTAGGGCTGGCTCCAAGTTGGAGTACTCACTTGCTATCGGGCCCGAGCGGGTTGGTACCACCATCTCCTATCTGACCGGCCATGAAGCACATCGGTGTGTTTTGGTCGTAGCAAGAAATAGCCGCTAATTCGTTTTTTTTTATTGCCTGTAGTGGCAGACGAGCCACGGCCCATCTGATGGTAAATGGTAACCGTCGCTCATGGACTCAACTATATCGAAAGTATTGTCAAGCCGCTGCCCACCATTTTATTTCACCGATATGAAATGAAATAATAAACGGCTATCTCCTGCTACAGCCAAAACGCTACGATGTGCTTCATGGCCTGTCACACGGGAGGTGGTGGTACCAACCCGCTCGGGCCCGATACCAAGTGAGTACTTCCACTTGGTAACCAGCCCTACCACCAGTCATGCAATGGATGATAATTGCTTACTTCCCTTAGTCGCCTCATACGACACCCGTGGAAAGAATGGGGTGGTGACACTTGTATTCTTAGTCCGTCACCACACGGACTAAATTTTCATAGATGTGAAATGAAATAGTGAGCAGCGGCTTCACAATACTCTCAGTATAGTTGAGTCCATGAGCGACGGTTACCATTTACCATCAGGTGGGCCGTAGCACGTCTGCCACCATATGCAATAAAAAAAATACGTTACTCTACTAGTAGAATACGTATAAGAAACCACAATACTATTTCCGTAAAATATAGCGGCTGCATTCTGAATTACTTATAACATGAAGTAAATTCGAGTTTCCTGAATCAGTACTTCCTATAGACAAATTCCGCTGTTGGGCTCGATCTTTCTCCACAATGGAGCGGGAATAAGTTTACTATGCTATTTTCACGGGCAGAGGCATACCTAGCGTTATTTCCAAGTTTTTTTCTTTGCTTGCAGTAATATTGTCTGATCTTGTTTCCTGAGGCAACTTTTAGAGTTGCCGTACCCGTAGAATGACTGAGGTAGTCAGATTTTCTAGTGATATATTTGTCATTTATCTTGATCTGTATTTTAGCACTCGACATGCTCAGCCACTTTAAAGAACCATCGTTCATCCATCCATCCATCAGCCTTTCAGCGTCCACTGCTGGACATAGGCCTCCTCAAGGGAACGCCACAACGAGCGGTCCCGTCATGGGGATAATGCCGTAATCGCCACGCTTGGCAGGCGGGTTGGCGATCGCAGTTGATGTTGTTAATACTCGAGGGAATGCTGCATCCCAAGCCCCCGGTATTCCCTCAGTCAGTTCTTACGACTCCCGTGAGTAGAGAGGGGTGGGACAATTCTAAAGCCAGCCCCACATGGCCTAAAGAAACAAATTATTTGTAAAATTGGAAAACGAGCTTTACCGCGTGCGGGATTTGAACATGTCCCTTCCAATCCGGGAAAGGAATACAAATATTTTGATAGATTTATTTTTAACTCATTATTATTACTAATATTTTACAAGTGACAGTGACTGTTTGTTTATGTCTTCTTGACGCCGTAAGTACTTAACCGATCACCATTAAATTTGGCATACCTACATATAGTCTAGAGTACAGTGAAGAACATGTTTCTTTTATTCTGAAAAATGGAGAATTCTTGTGGGATAGTAATTTGTCTGTAAATATTATTTATGTGCCAAATAATAAGGTGTTTGTATTTCAGGTGGGTGATATTAGATGATGACGTATTTATATTACAGTTCATCTATAGCTTTAATAATCACGAAAATATTTGACACGCGGATCACGTTTCTTGCAGGTGATTTATTACTCGGGAGATTACGGAGATACCAAAATGTCGTGATTAATCACAGCACGTGGTTTATACTAAAATATCTCACCATATTACTTTTTATTGCTGCTCCAGCATAATGTATTTATGCCATATGAGTCACTGATCTTTTGAATCAAATAGGTTTTTTAATCAAGAGAAGCTATACGTTTTCAGAAATGTTTCAATTTAAGTGTGACCTTTAAATATCAAACTACTAGACACTGGAACCTTATTGTAAGTGAAATCGACTTAAAATGCTAGCCAAAATTCCTGTGTTCCTTTCCTTACATTAATTTAGCATGGTTGTTAAAAAATAGTAACGATTTTGCGATTTTAAATGCTCGATATTAATAAAGGACATTACTCTGCGTTCATGCATAGTTTCTTTCCGAAAAAAACTCAAAACAAAATCATGTGTTGTATTAAAACATATTACTGAATTCCGCGAATATAATTGAATATAGCGGACTAGCTGGAAAATTGTACTATTACAAAAACTGTCATTGATTTTGAGGTCATGAGCTGGGCGTTTTAAACTTATAACAAGGAAGCTGGAATGTAAATGGATCAGTTTACGTATGACAGTAGATTGGTGTTTCACTACCTCTTGTAATAATTTTCAATTCAGTTGGATTATAATCCTAGAGTTGCGTATTTTCGACGCTAGATGGTGCTCTATTAAATATTTACGTGTTTAAAAAAATATTTTAACTATTCGTTTTCTATATACAATAAAGATTAGATTACTTTATTATTTTAATTCAGAGTGACATTTTAAGTTTGTCTTATATAAATAATAAAAATAAGTCTAATGAAAGCAGTGACATCTACTAACAAACTCTAATATTGATAATAAAAATAAGTCTTATAAAAGCAGGGTCATCTATTAACAAAATCTATTGACAACACCAATTGTGAGATCAAAAAGCTTTTAATAAAACAAAACCTGATTTTTGTCTAGATTTATTATAATGTAACTTATAATAATTATTAGAACAGATCTTGATTTTTTATTGTGACATTTTACACACAATTTCTAAATCAATTCCAAAAGTGTAATTCGGATTAAAATAACCTAACAATGCTTAAAAAAAATAAAAGAGCGATTGTATTGACTTCAGGTAAATTAAGGTTGTACAATTAAGTCCCTTCGAATACTTTTTTCTTCATTATGACATTGAGCTAGTCTATGTTAAACGGAAATATGCAATTAGTATTCTAAAAAATACTAATAATATTACGATGCTACCATCGTACAGGGCGAAAAATGGAAATGTCCTTTACTCATTTGAAACCATTTCTAGAATTATCATATTTTGCTAAATATAATAGTGCTTTTGATGTGGAAATTGTACTACATACCTACTCGTACAGTTATTGCTATCACGCAGAACGTTTAATTACTTATTCGGAGCACCGTTGTAATTTATAACACTCACCTTGATTCGCCATCGTGATTCATAATAAGATTCTTGACGAATCGTTGAAATAGTGATTAAGTGTAAATTAAGCTCACGGTATAACACAAATTATAATTGAACAAAGTGGTGATGTAATAGCATTTTTATCCTTGAGCTTCGTAAAGCTTAAATTGTTGGATAATTGACTTTTTAAACCTGTCACAGTTCATAGAAATAATTGCCTATGGCGGTCATTTTTAACAAAATTACAAGAAGTGAATAACTTTGCCATGGCATTATATCTATTTTCATTTTATAATTTAGTGGCATAAATATAGAAATAAAAAATATTTAATACGGCATCGTGGAACACTGAACTGATAGATGTTATTACAAGGAATTAAAACAATAGAATAGGTTGGTGACATTGTGTTTCAAATTCATCGCCCAAACTATGAACTGTGATTCGGAATGATAGAAATCAAGAATTTTCTTGTCTCAACATACTAAGTAACAGACAAACGTTATTATCATTTTTCTTTGTCGCCTAAACTTATTTTAGTAAGACATATAACGTATTTTTCCTCATATTAAAAAAATATGTTTTCATAAATATCAAATTATTGTGAAAGTGGAAAGAGAGCTTTATTGCGAGTGGAGACCGGCTTTAGAATTGTCCCACCCCTCTCCACCCATGGGAGTCGTAAGAGCCGACTGAGGGAATACCAGGGGAGTGGGCAGCAGCACTCCTTCGAGTATTAACAACATCCACTGCGATCGCCAACCCGCCTGCCAAGCGTGGCGATTACGGCACTATCCCCCATTCTTGGGGAGGCCTATGTCCAGCAGTGGACTTTAAAAGGCTGACGGATGGATGGATGGATTGCGAGTGGTTTCTCTTTTTCTACTTTCACTATAATTTGTTCTTTAAAGTAGCTGGGCATGTCAAACACTAAAATACAGATCAAAATATTATGTGTATAGTACAAAAACTTCGTAATCATTATTTTAAAATTCTATCTTTGTTACCACCTTCGATGTAACTTATATCTTCCTTCGAGTAGAGCCTCTCCACCAAATCATCAATCCATCCATCCATCCATCCATCCATCAGCCTTTCATCATCCACTGCTGGACATAGGCCTCCCCAAAATGGGGGGTATTGCCATAATCGCCACGCTTGGCAGGCGGGTTGGCGATCTCAGTGGATGTTTTTAGTACACAGGGGAACGCTGCTGCTTGGTCCCTCGGTAATCCCTTAGTCGGCTTTTACGACTCCCATAGGAAGAGACGGGGTGGAGCTATTCTTGGTGCCAGCCCCACACGGCAACTATAAATAAAATCATTAATATCTAAACAAATAAACTATTCTCCGCAAGGCGAAAACTTAGATGTGGTCCCGATTCTTGTCCACTCCCGGATGTTATGAACCCAAGACTTTTCCTGTGTCCAACTCGACGTCGAGTTTTCCCATTATGATTACTTGTAAAAGTTGTTATATCTATTGTATCCAAGAATGTTAGCAATATATGACATTTTACGCATCGTTGTGATGGACGAGAGGTCATATTTTTGTTGAGCTTAACACAGAACTTCACGTTACACAGATTCATTCATAAAGCTATTGCGATTATGGAAACACTAAACTACATGACTTATCAATGTCATAGAGTTCTTTTTCGATATTAATTATGTTATTCTTTAGTATTATGCATGCAATGATGATAGTACACATATTATCAGCATATATCATCAGCAGTCTATTCTGGTTAAATAAAATAAGTGATAACATTTACCACTTATAAGATTATCGAGTTCTTTTTTTTATTACATGTAGTGGCAGACGAGCCACGGCCCATCTGATGGTAAATGGTAACCGTCGCTCATGGACTCAACTATACAGAGAGTATTGTCAAGCCGCTGCTCACCATTTAATTTCACCGATACGAAATAAAAGAATAAACGGCTATCTCCTGCTACAGCCAAAACGCAACGATGTGCTTCATGGCAGATCACACGGGAGATGGTGGTACCAACCCGCTCGAGCCCGATACCAAGTGAGTACTCCCACTTGGTACCCAGCCCTACCACCAGTCATGCAATGGATGATAATTGCTTACTTCCCTTAGTCGCCTCATACGACACCCGTGGGAAAGAATTGAGTGGTGACACTTGTATTCTTAGCTAACCACACGGGCAAGTTTATCACGGACAAGTTAAGCAAGTTTATCGTTATAATTTTAAGACATTATTTGGCTTATGAAGCAGCCGTGACCATGAATGCTGTATTCGAAATATCGGGATAGTAGAAAATCAAATACACTACTATTAATTTAATCTTTATCTATTATTAATTGAATAAGGCGACACTTGGCGGAAGTCCATTGTTACTATTATAGAATGGATATTTTTAGGAGGAGAGCCCACCACTCATCCACGTATTGTCAATCCCGGTTATCTTTGGACAGAATAAACTAAGATTGCCAATCCGCACTCTCACAGATAGAGGAGAATGTGATAATAGCAAAGTAGCACGGACGATAACGACAAATAAAAACTCACCAACGCGACACAACCATGCGAAACGGTAGAACTCTCAGAACCACAATAATGCAATATTCCGCAAAAATCCGGACCAAAGATAACCGGGATTGACAATCCGTGGGTGAGTGGTAGGCTCTCCTCCTAAAAAAAATCTATTATTTCGAAAAAGTAGTTTTATTCCATAACCGTAATATTCCCGTAAATATCAGCAAGTATTACATTATCTGGCTTCTGAGAATAATAGTTACGTACAGTCCCCTAGAGCATACTCGTTTTAAAAATAAGATCTACGAATCGCTATGCAATAAAAAGGTAAGGTGTAATGTACCAATTACTATCAGTGCGTTTCCAAATCTTGGGGATTGATGCGAATGTTTTTGTCGAGGTCGCGCCACGATGGCGCCGTTCTCGATCCCCTTTCTATTTACTCTCAAGTGTGGTACAAGCAATAGCTAGATTATTCTCCCTTTATTAAATGCAGATAAAAATAATATGGATGAAACCTCTTCAATATAACTTGAAGAGAAAAATCAGGAAACGTAATACGCTAGAATTATCTAACAAAACTTTGAAATGTTTTCAATACTTTTGAGCCCAAAAGGTAAAACCCTTAAAATTACCTTTTTAAAATTTATTTCCTCTTGATTTCACGTCGCTGGTTGTATAACCGCAAAGCGTGTGGCTGACCAACTGCGTCAGTTGTGGTTATAAACAGCGACGTAAAGTTTGCTGCTGTCTTTTATATGAATTTCAGCGTCCATAATCTCAGTGTACGTGTTTTTAACTGCCCCTGTGTTGTCAGGAAAGATTTACTAACTTAGTCAATTAATACACAGGTCTCAAAGTGACCATGTCATTTCATGCGATATATATGACGCGATATCAGATTTTCAGAAGATAAAACGCAAATAGCATTTGTTTCTGACACCAGTCACAGATGTTTAGACAAAGAAGGCTCTCTCTAGGACCACCAAGCTATAGCTGCGATTGCTCTTTTTCCTCTTTTACAAGTAATGTGTTCTATTAAAGTAGCTGAGTATGTCAAGTCCTAAAATACAAATCATAAATATAAATAAAAGGATAATTAAAAATTTTAGTTCTCATTTATCGCATAAGTATTTTAAGGTAGTAATCTTATTGTCTCTTTGTACCTATGTATTAAAATAAATTTAACTAGGTACCTTTAAACAAAATGAAACTTTGAAAACACAATAAAATGCACATATTTCATTTTTAACACGGTTGTAACTAATTGTTAGTAATGAAATTTTGTAAGTCAATGTTCAATTACTTCTAATCATCGTATCGAAATAATAATTTGAACTTGTATATTGTTTGAATGGCAATAGCGTGTTTTGGTATTTTGGCGCTAATTTCATGATGGAGCCAGGAGGTGAACAGTGGAACTCTTTAGTACCTGCTAGTAAACCCCACAAGTTCGCTTTTCCGTGATTCGCTGTAAAGAATCAAATAGATTGGGCTTAGTAACGAAGGTCTGATGATAGATCTATCTAGGTAAATAGTGCAATTCTTCAGAGCTACTAGTAAAATCCTAGAGTTCATGCGATTCGTTTTGTCGAGCTCAAGAAATTGTACAAACTTAAGCGTATTTATATTTTTTTATTGATACATATTATAGTTGATAGAATATTTATTGAACTGTAAAATATCAATTAAAAGTATTTTTAATGAAATATACTTTAAGTTTCATACATGACAATAATACAAACGAAACTCTACAAACGTTTATGTTTGTACCAAGCCCTAGGTAGTCTCCGGTGAGCCTGACGTTGCCTCCCTGTATAAACACACAGTTACCATGTAAATAGAGATTTTACGTTCACGTTGATATAGTTACCGACAAGTGCCGAGGTTACTGTGGCACATGTTATATATTTTGTGATTTTCAAGACGGTGCTGGCAAAAGCATCGCAAGAATAAGAATAGGGACTAGTTATAAGTCGTGTACTTCTTTCTTCACATTGAAGAACATAAAATTTGAATTTAATTATAGTGAAAATCTAAGAATAAATTCAATAATAAATTGTGTCACAACCCCATTGATGTTTGTAGACGTAGTAGGTATGTCGACTAAGGGAAGCTAGCACATCCTATAGTTTTTTAATATTATAAATGGGAAAATTTGTAAAGACTTTTCGATGTTTATCCGTTAATGAAGCCAAAATGACTAAACGGATTTTAATGAAATTTGGTGGGTAGATAGATGAGTCACCATGTTAACATCACGATTCATCACTTTTTATTCCGAAAAAAAAAGTTTTGGACGTTCGACGTTGATAGTTATATTTAAAATAGACCTAACGTCTCAAAAGATTTTAACAAAATTTCAAGTACACCTAATTATGCCTTAGATAAATAAATAAAACACATGTTTTATCGCCATAAAGCGCTCTTGTAGGATAAATGTTTAATCACACATTTATTATTTCTTCCAAGACCCAACTCTGGTAAAAGTAATTTTGATATTTGCATATAAAAGTAAAAGTAATTTCGAACAAAATCATACTGATAGTAGAGTGTGGTAGCAAATATGTATTCTATCTCTTTCTGTACCTATATATGCCTGACATAAGTGTGACATAAGTGTCAGGCATAGATACTCACTTTTAAATATCCAATAGAATATAATCATAGTTCACTTTCTATAAGGACCTCTCCTCCAGAGGTTGATAAAGATTGAAATTTATAATCACAAAAATTAAAAAGAAAACATGGTCTTTTATTGCTTATGGGGGCAGATGAGCGATGACGGGGTAAGTGGTAATAGCCACTCATAGTCTCAGTAACATCAAGAAATCCACAAAGCTGCTGATCCCCATTTCGTTATGTCGTTGGGAAATGAAAGAATTAACGACTCTTATGTCTTTTATAAATTAACTCAAAATGTGAAAATTAGAAATGGAAAATAACAGTTTCGAGCAGGATTTGAACCTGCGTCTCCTGGAATACCGTCCCAGATGCTTTGCCAATTTAGCAATCGTGACAATTGCTCGGGATTGTGAATCTCGATAACACATTCATTCTTAACATCTCATTCTGCTTAATTGGCATCTGGGATGGTATTCCAGGAGAAGCAGGTTCAAATCCTGTTCGTGACTGTTATTTCACGACGATTTAACATTTTCACACTTTGTGTTAATTTCTCATGAAAACATTATGAATACACAATACTCATAATATTTTTCTGTTTAGCTTGTAAGGTATATTTATGCTGCAACACATAATTTAAAATATCATGTCACGTATATTTGTGTAAGCGAAACAAGTGCCTAAATTAAAAAAATAAACAAGGGTATAATTAAAAGTAAAGACAATCCGGCACGTTTTTTTAACAGCTGCAAAGGGACTACTATCAAAATGTCTATTATGCAATAATTGTAACGACTGTTCCGAGTCCAAACTGTCTAGAAAATAAAAAAGTATACAAAAATATGTTTGGTTGTAAAGGCTTTTCCGTGGGTTATTAAATATCTACCAAATTATTCGAGTCTTTAATTAGGTATACTAAAAAGAGGTTTTCATTAGATTCGGGCATAATAACGGCGACGGTTATATTGATGAGTAAGTAGGTCGTGAAGGCGTAGACTTTCGTCAAAAGCTTTAATTATATAATTTTTCAACTGTAGTTTTTTAATGAAATATTATTTGTAAAATTAATTATTAATGCCGTGTGGGGCCGGCTTTAGAATTGTCCCACCCCTCTCCACCCATGGGAGTCGTAAGAGCCGACTGAGGGAATACCGGAGCCGTGGGCAGCAGCACTCCTTCGAGTATTAACAACATCCACTGCGATCGCCAACCCGCCTGCCAAGCGTGGCGATTACGGCACTATCCCTCATTCTTGGGGAGGCCTATGTCCAGCAGTGGACGTTAAAAGGCTGATGGATGAATGGAATTATTAATGAAATATATTGGTAACATGTAAATGTAACTAAAATGTACAGCCGGTATATCAAATATATCTACTAGTTTTCAATGTGGTATTGTGACTTAAACGTACTCTAATTTAAAAATATTTTATGATATATGCATATATATTACCAGAGATTAATATAATTTAATAATTTCAGGAATAAAATAAACCTATTTGTGCGATGCACGCTCTAGTGCTCTTTATTTGACCAGATGTACTTGACTTCAGCGATGACGCACTGAAGAGTACTCCACTAGAAATGCTTTAAGCATTTCATTATAGTTGAAGTTGGAAGAGATATTTTTTAAAGGACCGCATTCTGTGTAGGTACTAGGTAGGTGCCTAATTATGAAAAAATGTATAATTATAGTAATATACCAGCCTTTGCTTGCAAAAAGCTAGTTTTTAGGTTGTATCTCTGGTTCCCGATATAGTAACGGGATAAAATGTATACCAATTTTTAAGTCTAATTGAGATCTATCAAATAAAAAAAGTTGCATCAAAACCAATATAGTAGTTTTTGCGTGATGCGCGAACAAACAAACAGATAAACAGACAAACAGACAAAAATCTAAAAAAAATTGTTTCGTGTTCAGACAGGTCTATATAGTATTTTTTTGTTTTTATTTTTCCTATATGCAGTAATTTTTTCTCAAATATTTTAAATGTACAGACACAGCTCTATAGCAGTTTTATAATAGTATAGATGTATGTATATATATTATAACAATGGTACTAGCTGAGATAAATACAATTGATTATTCTGGACTATTTTTACTTTAAAGGAAGTCATTCCTTTTTTGAACTAAACAATTATTAAGCACCATTGTGATTAGAAACTCAATGAAACGAAAAAGCTACTCTAAAAAGTGACAAACTTATGTAGATAGGTAACTACTATCTACAAAAACGCCGTGTTGTGCGGATAGATATAATTTTTCCTGCCTTACGAAAAAAAAATGGTCGTAATGCAATACAAATTAATATTAATCAGTGACCAATAAGACCTTGCCTTCCAATCATCCAAACAACTACAGTTGATTAAGTTTTCTTCTATAATATTATACATAGAAGCCTATAGAAGAAATGTAATTATCCTATTTCTAGAAATGGGGACAAAACGTTACAAAGGCGTCAACCCATGTTATTTTCCATGACGTCATTGAGGCTGATTAGCTGGTGATGTGTTTTATCGTTAATACGTAATACTCCATGTGATGTGTGCTGTAGTGAATTTTATTAAGGTTAAAGAGTATTGCTTGTGATACGAGAAGATGAATAAGTGCTTTATTACATTTTCAATGGATATTTTTATTTAACTAGCCTTTACCCGCGGCTTCACCGCAGCCAGACGCTAGCTTTTAGGTTATATCTCAGGTTTCCGATATATTTATATTTCCGGTAGCGGGATAAAATGTACCCATAATAGTTTTTAAGTCTCATCAGAAGCTATCAAGTAAAAAAAGTTGCATCAAAATCCGTTCAGTTTTTGCATGTTGCGCGAACGAACAAACAGCTTATATTTATAGCCAAATACAGTTATTTTTTCACATATAGCTCTGTTACAGCTTTTTAATAGTTACATGGAATACGGTGTTGAAATCTATATATCTATCTTTACTATTTTAAACTGTAACTCAGAATCTCTCTTTTTGTTTCTTTGTTTGTTCGCATATGACGTAAAAAACTACTGAACCGTTAATAATGATACTTTCATTTGATAGCTGTTGACTACACTTAAAAGCTGGTAGGCTTTTTTTCCTATCCTCTCCTTGTTATCCCACTTCCCAACCTTCTACCCCTTTCCTTGGAGATGGCGGACAAAATGTATACCAGGTTTTAAGTCTCATAAAGAGTTATTCAATAAAAAAAGTTGCGTCAAAATTCGTTCAGTAGTTTTTGCGTGATGCGCGAACGAACAACCAGACAATCAGACAAAAAATCTAAATTAAATTGATTTGTGATCAGACGCGCCTATATGGCCAGTATATATAAATATCTTAAATGTACAGACAGAGCTCTGTTACAGCTTTATAATAGTATAGATTTAAACTGTGATACTTACATAATATTGAAAATTAAAACACAGCTCACAATATACAAAGGCACATTGGCATTGGTTTATAACGGAAAAGCAATTAATGTGTTTGAAAGAACCTTTGCCCGAGAGAAATTGAGTACATTATGCGCTTCATTAGATTAATGTGAACACAAACTATGAGTTTATGATAATGGTCGTTGTATTGTGTGTTCATTATCTTCTAGTCAGATAAACTTTGAAATTATTCAGAAGATTTATCTACAAGACATTCAAGTCGTCATAAAACCATCAGCCTAACAATTATACAGCTGTAACAGAGCTGTGTCTGTACATTTAGAAATTTGAGAAAAAATGTTTGTGTCTAAGCACAAAACATTTTTTTTATTTTTTGTCTGTTTGCTCGTTCGCGCGTTACTCAAGAATTACTAGACGCATTGTGATGTTTTTTATTTTATTTTATAGCTCTTGATTGGACTTAAAAACTGGTAAGCATACACTTTATCCCGCTACTATATCGGGAACCTGAGACATAACCTAAAAACTAGCTTTTGGCTGCGACGAAGCAAATCTAGGATTTGCTCCGCCGCAGCCCATTAATACAATAGTGACTTTGTGATTTGTATTTTAGCACTTGACATGCTCAGGTACTTTAAAGAACAAATTAGTGGTGAAAGTGAGAGAAAAGACATTTACTGCGAGCAGAATTCGAACTGCGTCTTTCAATTATTACAGTGTCGTTAGTTTTTATTTAAAAAAATCTTATCTAACTTCCGTAATTAATTATGATTTCAACTAATTTAATAACCAAAATGGAAAAAAAATCAAAGAACCCCTTAACAGATTTAAAGATGGAACCTGAAAAAGGATTCCCTGAGATGTCTTAACCGCTGACCTAAAAGCTTTAAGGCATGAAAATCCATCATCCATCAGCCTTTCAACGTCCACTGCTGGACATAGGCCTTCCCAAGAGAACGCCACAACGAAGCGGTCCTGTGCCGACCACATAAAACGGCTCCCCGCAGTTTTGACCAGATCGTCGGTCCATCTGGAGGGACGTCCTACGCTGCGCCGTCCGATACGTGGTCGCTACTCGAGAACCTTTCTTCCCCAACGGTTGTCGGTTCGTCGAGCGATGTGCTTGCCCATTGCCACTTCAGCATGGCAACCCAGCGGGCTATGTAAAACTCCATAAGAGACTTAAAGTACAACTCTCATTATATTATTTTGATTGCTGTTCATGGACTTAGCAATACTACTGATAACCCGTTCCTCATTATTTAATTTCACAATAGAAAATAAGTGCTTGATCCTGCTGACTATAAAATCGGGGAGCAACTTCTTAACGCATATATATATATATATATGTTTCATTGTTATATTATTTTCTTTTTGCCGTATTTTCCTGTTAAGTCCCTTACCGGTATAATCGGTTCGGAATCGGTTTAAGGAAACATGGAGAAACGTATGGTCTTTCAAGCACGAAGTAGCAACTATACTATATTATAAATGATAGATACTGTTTGGCTCACAATCTATAAGTAGGAACAAAATATATTATAGTTATCACAAAAGATTGTCTCTACTAAGAAGCGAAATTAAAATCGCTTTTTGCTCGGCGTAATATTATGAATAAATATTTTTTTTATATCTATTTCAAGAAATTTTATGAGTTCACTGTATTTTATAAAACAGAATTAAAGTCGGAGATATTAAATTAAACAAGGTTTTTTTATAATTTGACACTAAAACCACATCGTAATACATTTATATATGAATGGTTCCAAGTATGTTCAATGGAATTATTTTCACTTTTCACCATCTCGTTATTTTCTGAAATGTATAAGATCCATGCAAATAAGACATAAAATCTGGCTGTGTTGCTTTGATTGAGTGATACTGGATTTGCGCGTGCGTAGCATAGTACGCACTGTCGCGTAGCAACAAGTGGTTATCATCTGAATAAGCAGGACAAGGTTAAATTCACGTTTTATAAAGTATTTAAAATATATTGAAACGACGTCTCAGTTTCTTTAGTTTTTCAGTAGACAAATTGTGGTTACGAATACGGTAAAAATACTCGTGTCTCAGGACTATGTAATGCTGATATGTTGAAACCCTCTTTTTTATATACTATTGCATTGGTTGAAGCTTTCAGACATGCCATGAGGTACCATGAATTTTAACCGAAGTATACGCAGTCATATAGACTCTCTAGCTTGTTTAAGGACGAAGGGAAGTCTTAAGATATTTACATACGTAGCATTTTGAAATACTTGTATCGCCTCAATCACTTGAATTGTAACTAAAACTATCAAGATAGCTCATATAATATAAAACATAATATATTAGTTTGGGGACATTAGTGATTGTCTTTTCCTTAAAGTTTCTTCGGACCTTATTTTGGCAGTTCCATGTGTTTATTCCGATACCAAAAGCACGCAAGGTCGCAATAATAATTTTACGACAGATTTATTTATTACGGAGTATACGCAACAACATTCCATGGTTTATTGCCACAGATGCCTTCAAATAACATTCGATGAATGTTCGAAATATACGTACCTATATCTATTGATGAGAATTCCGTTTAATGTGGTTAAAATTGATCATGGTTAAAACACACATACTAATTTCAAATAGATACTCGTAGCTCAGGCCCACGCAATAGGCGTATTGTTGTTTACATAGTAAAGTCCAGCCTCCTTGCTAGCAATAGCAAAAAGCTAATTATAGGATTGTAAAAATAAGAAGGTAACACTTTATGTATGACCCAAAATTCGATTTCGGGACCTTACTGTTATAAGTTGCCTTATAGCGAAGCAACTTTACTTATAGATGCAGCAAATTTTATTATTAATTATTTTCGTTAAGGTTTTGATTAACACATAGCATCACGCCTGTATTCCCCGAAGAGGTAGGCAGAGGTGTATTACACACCCACGACTCACCAGCTATGTTTAAGTCCCACGTAATAGGGGGCGAGCCTATTGACGTCTACCGGGCACATTTCCGAACTCCGGGCTGCTACTGAGAATTTTTCTTTTTAGGAAAAAGCTTAATAATGTTGCCCGACCTCATGATTAGCAGTCGCATACACTACCGCTACACCACCGAGGCAGTTAAACAGATATAGTTGAATGAAATTTGTGTGTTGTGCATAACGTTTCTACCTAATTGATTTGGATAAGTTGCTACTTTGATTACTTATATGTATGCAATATATAACAATAACAGTGGTTGTAATTATAAGACAATTCTATATCATTTCTAGTCTCTAATTAACTAGTTAAATTATGTGTAAATATTGCAATAAATTCCTTATATGGAGCAAGGAGTCTCTTCATAATTATTCTTAAATTGTCGGCTATGACTTTAATTGTTTTCTGCGTAAGTAATCGCTATACATAATATAGAATTTAGTTCTAAATATGAAACATTACTTTTCATAAGCAGCATTCTGAAATGTTGTATGAGCCAAAATCAATAATGCCTTGGTGGTTATTTAAGTTTAAGTACTTTAATAACTGTTATTAAGTTTTATAGGTATGTAATTTTAAAAATGTATTGGTCTGAAATTCCTTAAAATGAACTACAATAATGCTTTATAATGATTGTATGATAAATCTAAAAAACGTAGGTTCAATAATACTTCTGTAAAAAACAAGCTAAGAATAAAAACCATGCGACTTAAGCCGATTAGGCATGCGTCCTATTACAAAAAAAATACTTGTCTAAATTTATGTTTGTTGAAAAAATGGTACGTAGAGGAAATTTCAAACAAACAAATTGGTAAAGCAAGATAAGCCGGCTCAGTGAATCTGCGTGCGGACTTTGCCAACTTGTCTTATATTTGCTCCGCAAAAATTTTAGAATACCTTACGTTGATACCGTATAAATTTATTGATTTAGGGTCGATTTAACTCTTGTGAGAAATGATTTTGGGTTTGTCTGCATGGTGATTAAGGTGTTATGCGGTATCAACAGTTCCTGCTATAATAATAATATTTTAATTTTAATGATGAGCTATTTTTTTTATAAACTTCCACATGGTAATTTATATTTTATCAATGAACAAAAATACATTTAGCTGGCAATGTATAATATTAAACTTAACAGTTCATCAGAATGTTGTTTTAATATTTTCAAGTGAAAACTTCTTTTAGCGCGGTACGCATATTTTTAGATGAGATAAAATCTCTGGACTCTCGACACCGTTACGAGACGCAGCTATAGTGTGCATTAGAAATTAAATATGACACACTTCCCGATTTCCGATTGAGCTGAAATTTTACACCCATATGTATATCGCGTGACAATGCAATATTATGATGACATGGAGCTGATCTGATGATTTAGCTGGAAGGTGGACCTAGGAACTCTATAATGAAACGGCGCCATCGAGTTTGGGCTTGTATGATTCGTCTAGCCGCGTACCTTGTTTATAGATGGTATCCAGGGTCTGAGAAGGAAGCTGGAAGGTGGCCACAGTAACTCATATAAAGAAACGACTCAACCCCATCGAGTTTGGATTCGTTTGATTCGTCTTGATGAGTGCTTTGTCTTTAGATGGTATTCAGGGTCTGATGATGGAGCTGGAAGGTGGCCATGCGAAACTGTAATTAAATGGCGCAACTCCATCGAGTTAGGGCTCGTTTGAAATGTCTTGACTAGTACTCCAGTCCTAGATGATATCCAGGGTCTGATGATGGCGCAGGAAGGTGGCCACAGTCACTATGTAATGAAATGACGCAACCCCATCGAGTTTGGAATTGTTTAATTCGTCTTGACGAGTACTTTGTCTTTGGATGGTATCCAGGGTCTGATGATGGAGCTAGCAGGTGGCCATAAGAACGAACTCCGTTATAAAACGACATAGCACCATCGAGTTTGGCCTCGTATGATTCGTCTTGACGAGTACTTTGTCTTCAGATGGTATCCAGGGTCTGATATGGAGCTGGAAGGAGGCCACAGTAACTATGTAATGAAACGACCCGAACCCATCAAGTTTATATTCGTTTAATTCGTCTTAAGGAGTACTTTGTCAAGTTCATTGACGATCATTTTATTTTTCTAAATGCCTGAATGAATAATTTTAATTTACAAGTTTTAATTTAAGATCGAACAATTAATTTGGATATCTAAAAATAACAACTGTTTGTTTATAGTTTTAAGTTTTCACTTCTGTCAGCAGTCCTTAGACTGATTTTTGGTTTTTGATGTGAAACATCTAATGCGGAGGGAGGGTAAAATCGGCTGTTAGTGCGGCGACGCTTTTATTGTACTTGTCCCTTTCTAATCTTGCAAGTTAAACTTGACACACTTCCTGGTTTCCGATTGAGCTGAAATTTTACACGCATGTGTATATCGTGTCGTCGTGACAATGCAATATTATGATGACATGGAGCTGATCTGATGATCGAGCTGGAATGTGGACATAGAAACTCTATAGTGAAACGGCGCAACCCCATCGAGTTTGGGCTCGTATGATTCGTCTTGCCGAGTACTTTGTGTCTAGATGGTATCCAGGGGCTGATGATGAAGATCGAAGATGGCCACAGTAACTCTATAATGAAATGACGCAACCCTATCGAGTTTATACTCATTTGATTCGTCTTGAGGAGTACTTTGTCAAGTTATGATCATTTTATTTCTACAAAATAATTTCGATGGTTTCACATCTGCTAGACGTCCCGCGACGTATAGTTTTTTTTTAATATAATTTTAGTATTTGATATGCTTAACTATACGTACTCATATAACCATATAAAATAAATTAACAGAGTGTGAATCACAGTCACGAGCAGGATTTGGACCTGCCTCTCCTGGAATACCGTCCCTACAATCTGGGACGGTTTCACACTTTGTGTCAGTTATGTTGTTTCTTAGTTCTTAACCAAAAAATATGTGGGAAAGTATATTTAAAAATGGCAACACTTTTATCTTTACCCTACAACATTTTGTGTTAAATTTGTTGTCTATAATTTATTCACATTTCGGTTTTCCTTTAAGAAGTTTAAATAGTATTTCTTATTTAATTACAGAAATGGAAAACTCTGGTTTATCGATTTATATTAAAATTACTTCCAAATTTATTTTTCATACAAAGTTCATCGACCAAAATAAAACCCTATAGGGTTTGTTTCAAACACGTCCTCATCATTGTGACTAAAAAAATTAATTCGTTAAGTTTTTAACATTTATTTACTTACCGATACCTAGTTCAATTACGAGTAAAATAAATGTTTAATTTTGATGGACAAACCTTTTATTTTTGTCCACGTGGTAAAAAATATAGGTACCTAACCTTCGGGGTAACGAACAGGGTAGTGTGAGGCCCTCACCCACTAAATAATCCCGCCGTGTGCCGTCTCTTCGCCTGTACTGCTGGATCACTCAAACTGGTAGCCATTACTTTAGAAGGTCGGCTGGTGGCTTATTATTTTTGAGCGACGGCTCAGCGCCCCTTCGCAGCAGGCATTGCGAGTGGTGGCCGATCCCCGGTCCGCCAGTCAGCTAGGGCGGCATAAGACTCAGGTCCTTGCGCCTGCGCCACCCTAGTGCTGGCGACGGGTCGAACCACGGCCTAATTCCTGTAGCTGCCAAGCATCGCTCTGACGACACTCGGCAGTGAGAGGTCCCCACCTATTCCCGCGACGAGTTCACGGCGCTGCTAGGTCCAAACCGGGCACGACTCGAGCATGTACCGCGACGTGTCCTCGTCGCAGTAGCAATGGTGATAGCACGGAGTCGTTGCCGACAGAGGGCCTTGCTGCGCAAGCAACCATGCTCCGACAGCACCTGCGCCAGTCGGACGCTAAGGACTCTTTGCCGTCACCCTGCTCGCTCCCCCAGCGCCGGCTGGAGCGCTCTTACAGCCCTTACTAAAGACCGGCCCGGGGCGTCCCTAGCCGTGTCCGCCATGGTAGGCGTCACCCTGGTAGCCACCTCGCTGGGTGCGCTTGTTTGCCTATCCTTTCCAAATACAGCTTTGGCATTGCGAGCAGTTTCTGCTGCGTTAGTGCCACGTCGATACTTGTTTTCGTATATTATTCCGATTTTCGCTGTAAAGGAATATGTTCACGTTAAAGGCTGAATGTAAAAACAGTTGAAAGTCGAACATCGAACATGTATTTTTTAGTTTAGAATGTCATAGCTTTCGTTTGAAAAAGTGTCACTCTAAAATCTGACCTGCACATTTATTTTACACTAGCCTTTGTCTTTTTTTCACATAAGTTTTATTTCTGTAGGCGTTCAGGCTGAAAACCGCCGAACTCATTTAAAATTTAAAAATACCTTATGTTAAGAATTTATATTTATACAACATTTTTGGTTTGACTATTCACATTCAGCAAGCGCCATAACCCTTTTGTACCTATATACGTATAAAGGGGACCCATTGACTATTTTTACAAATGTTTTTAGCATTTTATTTAGCGCTAAAATAATACATTTATTTGTGTGAAATCCACTATGTAAGACTCATTCAATATTTTTCGAAATTATGTAAACCTCATTTTTGAAGCCGAAACGTACATAGCAGAGAGGAGAGGCAGAGGTGTATTACACACCCACGACTCGCCAGCTATGTTTGAGTCCCACGTAATAGGGGGCAAGCCTATTGCCGTCTACCGGGCACATTTCCAAACTCCAGGCTGCTACTGAGAATTTTTCTTTTTAGGAAAAAGCTCAATAACATTGCCCGACCCGGGGATCGAACCCGAGACCTCATGATTAGCAGTACATAATATAATGAAACATACGATAATGTATATTAAGTTGTAGAAAAAAAAGGATGCTTTTAGCGCTAACGGAAGGCGACCGGACGGTTGGTTCCGGAAAAGCTCCGCCACTTAGAACGGTTTGTAAGAAGTCCGACCAACGTAAGCTGGTCTCATCAAAACCTGAATTGCGCAGTATTTATTTTGCTAAATTTTCAGATATTATAGTGTTTTTTAATGCAACGAAAACTAAACTATAACAAATGTATAGTCCTTAATATTAACAATTCTTCATAGGTATGAAAATATTTGTTTCTAAAAAGTGCATATGGTGGCACAGGAGCCTTGGCCCACCTGCTGTTAAGTGGTTCGCCGTAATACTAAGAATACTGTCAAGTCACTGCTCACCATTTTATTTCACGTATGGGAAATTAATGAATGGACTTGGCTTTCTCCCGCTATCACCATAACTGCAGTGTTTCATGGTCGGTCACGCGGAGGATGGTGGTACCAATACCAATCCACTTGGGCCAGCTAAAAAGTGAGTACTTCCACTTGGTACCCGACTTTACCACTTAGTACCCAACCCTACAACCAGATATTTAATCGCTGATAATAATTGCTTACTGCTTTTAGTCGCCAGAAACTATGGGATGGTACTTAAAAAAGCCGCAAACAAATGCTGATAATTCATATATTACTTATATTTCTCTGGCTGTCGGTGTTTTTTCACCATTACAAAGCTGTAACAGAGCTGTGCCTGTACATTTAAGATATTTGCGAAAAAAATAATGTATTAGGCTATATATGTATAGGCGTGTCACAATTTTTTTTTTGTTTGTTTGTTCGCGCATCAAGCAAAAACTACTGAATGGATGCGACTTTTGTATTTGATAGCTCTTGATTAGACTTAAAAACTGGTATACATTTTATCCCGCTACTATATCAGGTATCACCTAAAAGGGCAGTATCATTATATTATCGTAGCCATGGCTTAATTATTTTACATTATATACCGCAATTTCAATCCGCATACTAATAATTGAATGTTATATGGAAATTCTTGAATATTGCAATATTTAGCAGCAAATTACCTCAAAGTTGCGTGGGCTAGAGAGCGTTCACTCGTATAATTAGGCGGGTGTAGGTAGCCAACGAGTATGAAACTCGGGGTACTGAACTGTGAGAATAGGCCTTTAGTAGCCGGGTGCTTAAAACGAGAGCAGAGGTTCTATCAGAGATATTCAGAGAAATCCGTACGGATGTTAAATATAAAAAAAAAAAGTTTTATTAATAACATTTTTTATGCATATGAAATACTGACTATCAGAATATCATTATCGTTTAATAGAAAAATATTAGGGCATATTATATTTTAGACGACAAATTAACTACTTACATGATTGCAATAATATGCTCACGGACAATATGGAAGTGAAGTAGAAATTGAATACCACGAATATATCTGTAAGTGTATAGTATATGTATAATAAATTCTATAGGTAATTAAGTGGTTAAAAACTTTTATCAAGAGTTAATGGGTTCGAATTCCCCTCGTATAACGTTTTATTATTTGCAGTAGAATTAATTATCTTAGTCTATATAGTTCACTTACGACGCATACAATACCACCCATACCCATACCCATAATCTAATCCAGAATTCGCTAAGATTTCCGAGTGCGTGTTGTATATTTTTAAAATTATAATTTAATATTTCTGAAGGCGGAAAAAAATGTACTTAACCGCACACCCCGTCGTTCGGGGCAACGAACAGGGTAGTGTGGGGCCCTCACCCACTAAATAAACCCGTCGTGTGCCATCTCTCCACCTGTATTGGCAGGCCACTGGAACTATGTTACATTACCTACTCCCACAAGTGTCGTACGAGACGACTAAGGTAAGTAAGCAATTACCACCCATTGCATTACTCGTAAGACTGAGTACCAAGTGGGAGTACTCACTTGCTGTCAGGCCCGAGTGGGTTGGTACCACCATCTCCCGCGTGACCGGTCTTAAAGCACATCGGTGTGTTTTGGTTGTAGCAGGAGACAGCCGTTTATTCTATTCTTTCATTTCATATCTGTGAAATGAAATGGTGAGCAGCGCTTTGACAATACTTTCGGTATAGTTGCGTCCACGAGCGACGGTTACCATTTACCATCAGGTGGGCCGTGGCTCGTCTGCCACCATAAAAAAAAAATCCTCTCCTTATTATCCTTCCTTTACACCTTTTAATCCTTTCCTTGGAGTTGGCGTGCGTAAGTGATGTTCTTGGTGTCGCGTCTATAGGCTACAGAAATCGCTTACCATCACTTGGGCCTTAGGCCGTATACTTGTTAACCCGCAAAATACATATACAAGGAAAAAAAACAGTATATAATCAATTTATAGTCGTACATCATTTTCATCGAGTTTAGCATTAGTTCCCATTTCGTGTTTTGAGTCCTTAAGGGACTGCCTGAAGAGATTTGCTCAACTTAAATAGGTTGACATACGGGAAGTACTGTAATAATATTTGCATTTGCTATTTCTACTCGAGTGCCAGCTTTAGGGTAACATAGTTCTGTAAATAACCAACTCCAAGCCTATAGCCTAACTCCAAGTTACACTAAGATATTCATAAAATGTTAGACCCTCATTTAAGAGTAATTTCAATTCCTAATTTATACTATTATAAAACTGTAACAGAGCTCTGTGTCTGTACATTTAAGATATTTGAAAAAATTATACTGTAATAGGCTGTGTAGGCGTGTCTAAACACGAAACGATTTTTATAGAATTTTTGTCTGTTTATCTGTTTGTTTGTTCGCGCATCAAGCAAAAACTACTAAACGGATTTTGATGCAACTTAATTTTTTTGATAGCTCTTAATTAGATTTAAAAACTAGTATACATTTTATCCCGCTACTATATCGGGAATCTGAGATATAACCCAAAAACTAGCTTTTGGCTGCAGCGAAGCCGCGAGCGAAGGCTAGTTTGTTTATAAAAGTGATGAATTAATGGGGTTCAAACCCGCGCATTCTGAATATAGTTCAGACGCTCTTCCAACTGAAATGGCACCATATTTCAGCAGGCAAAGCGTCTGAGGGGGTTACATTTTCGCACTTTGTTTTCAAGAAACACAAATTCAAATATTTTTGAAATAGATTAACACCTACTTGTATTACATATTCACCGATGTTCTAATGCAGATGATAGTTCATACTCATAAAATAGTCATAGTGGCTACGGGTGATTTTTCTTCTGCAAGTTCTTACCAGCAAATGCGTGTTTACCATTACCAATAAACACAAATATGGGAACATGTCTCTGCCTCAAACGTGAGCAGGATTATAAACAATCAAATGTTTGGTTATATAATATTTTACTGTTGTAGCGGGAAAAACCCCTATTTACGTGACAGAAAGTTTTTTTACTTTATGTGATTCACGCAATGTACTCGTAAATTTGTTCCCTGGAGTAAGTTGAGATATCAAAGTTTGTTGAATTGACATATTTACACGCCTAATTAAACAATAATTTGGTTACAATAAACATTTTTTGTATTATTGTATTAAAAATGATGTGACTGTTGTTTAAAACGAATAGATAATCAATCTAATATTAGCAACTTCTAACAAAAACACATTCGTTGTTAGATGTGTTGAGTGACAGCTTTCGCTTATCATAACGTGTTTGATCCGAATAGGTTGTCTATCATATCCAGCCATCTTGGCATGTTTCTGTTGAAGAGCAATATAACCACCTATATCCATTTTACTCCACTGAGTACAGTGTTGATCATCTCTGGACAGTGGATTGTTTTTGCTGCATAAGTTCATTAGCGGCAGTTATATACCACTTACCATTCAGTTAGGTGATTACAAGCGTTTTAATCTCACACTGAAGTAAATTTTACGTCATTTTCAATTGTCTGAACACGTTGAATTGTTTAGTTTAATCTAATCAATCTATAACATACTATTAAAGCTTTAACAAAGCTGTATCTGTAGGTACTTGTTTAAGGCTATTTAGGCATATCGCAATAAAAAATCTTAGTATTTTGTCTGTTTATCTGTTTATTTGATCGTACATATCATCATCAACCTTTTGTGTTTCATAGGTCTTAATTATACGTATAAACTGGTACACGTTTTATCTCATGGTCTACGAATACAGGCGGAGAGACTGCACAACGACGGGGTGTGCGATTAGCTACATTTTTCCCCGCCTTAATAAAAAAAGGGTTAAATATAAAAATATCTAACGTTTTGGAAATAAAATGCATAAAAACTACAAACTTATAAAATTTTACTGTCCGTGTAAAAATACACTTTTAAGCGCCCCAGAAGACCCCGAGGCGGAAATTTATAACTTGTTTTCTTTTACCACATTTCTATATCCATTTCTAACTCTTAGATAACGGAAACTGTCGTAAAGCTATGATAGAAAAAATAAAACGGGGAAACTGCCGGGTGGGAAAAGGGTAGGGAAGGAAGAATACGTGATAGCGTGACGTGACGTTGAGACAGTGCGCTTGATGGGATTTCCTGTTTCCTCCCGATAAAAGTGGGGAACATTTTGTTTTATTATTGAACGAATATCTGTTGTACCTTTGAGTACTTAAAATGTTTGTCTGTTAATAATGTTTAGATTGCAATGAATAGATATTTATCTTGAGAATTATTTTGGATTTGATTGTCTGTTGAGTCTCGTGTAAACAGAGTTATTGTTGCTGCTTTGATTTGTGCTCAATTGAATTATGACGCAAGTTGTATAATCGTAATAAGAGCATGAATTTTTGCGATATTTTTACAGCCATCCATACTGTTTTGGTTATCTATATATATATAAATCAATTTCTGTTATATCTAGATATTTTTATATACTTTTTTAGCATTTGACATGCTTAGGTGTAATGTCACATTTATTGTGTTATCGAAATTATTAGTCAAGAGCAAGTGTCACGATGGCTGAATTGGCAAAACATCTGGACGGTATCCCGGAGATGCAGGTTCAAATCCTGCTCGTGACTTATTTTCGATTTCACATTTTTCACTTTGTGTTTATTGTATATGCCTAAGCATGTCAAATGCTAAAAAAGTATATAAAAATATCTAGATATTTCTAGGGCTGCTTCATTATTTGGTAAAAATCTTAATTGTAAAATTATTTTACCTGGTCGGTTTTTTTGTTTTGTTAGCTCTAACACAGGGGTGGTTTAAAAGTAAAAAAAAATGGGGAACTATAAAAAAAGTTGAAAAATTGAAAAAAAAAACATATTGGCAGCTTTATATGGATATTTGGCTAACAGACGACAAAATGACAACTACTGTAATTCTTTCTAATTCATTTGCATTAAAAGTCTAAGCTTCTTGATTACAAACATGGCCAATGATGCAGGCCTGCGCAAATCGCGAAAGTACATACAAAATTTTGCCATGCATGCGTCATCAACAGCGTTGGCTCTCAATTTTTTTCCCCCACAATTTACTCACAAACTCCTTAGTTTTGATAGGATTTTTTTTATTTTGGTCATATAAAACAAAAAAAAAATTCTGTCTATAAAAGCTAAAATGTATTAAACTAGACTCTACCCACAACTCTGTCCGGGTGGTTTCAGAATATAAATATGTCACAATACAGCACTTTATTTACCTTTATGCAAAAATAACTAACGCGAAGAAATCATTGATTTTTCCGGGATGAAATGTAGCCTGCGTCCTTTTCCGAGCTTCAGTACTCTGGGGTTACGTCTTGAAAATTTAACAAAAAAACTAACAAATAAAGCGTCTCTCTCTCGTGGCGTAGTCGGTAATGTAACCGACTTCCGTGCACAGGTCGTGGGCTCGATTCCCACTCAGGACAATTATTTTTTGTGATGAGCATAGATATTTGTAGTGCGTCTGGGTGTTTTCTATCTAATGTATGTATGTACAAAAAAAAAATATCTTAAAGTACAAATTATAATTTGTGAATGTCAAGTGCTAAAATATAGATCAAAATGAGTAATATATCTGTTATATCCTTAATCTCGTACCCATAGCACAAGCTTTAAGCTTAGTTTGGGACCAGAGGACGTTGTGTTATAAAGTTTGTTTCACAATTATATTATTTTTATTAGTAAGGGTAAGGATTAAAAATTTAAAAGATGAGTCGCGAGTTATAAACGTGACTTGGTATTGGTATTAGCAAAATGGTGGAAATTTTATTTGGTGTACAAAATTATAAAAACAATTGACATATTAAAATTCTAAATATAGGTACTCCAATTTATCGCCATGAGCTGGTTGGATATTATAATACCTCTCTGGAAAGGCACTTGTCTAATTAAGCCTCTTGCTTGATTTAAAATTTTCTATTTTAAATGTAAACCATTCTGACCAGCATTATTTAGTTTGTATTTTTTTTTATGTAATACATCACCATGGTTGAAAAAACTTTGGGATTCAATGTTAACAGAAAGAGTACGAGCTAGTTTTCTCGTTGGTTTGAAAGAGAAACGGCTAAAAGCGATAGTTGTCATGTATCTGTCACACACAACAACGCTATGCTGCCTAACTAATAACTACGATTCTGCTCATATTAATAACTTAGGTTCCTTTTTATAAAAATAAACCAATTTAGAGTAGAAATTCTGAAATTATATTTACTTTAAAAATTTATTATCACAGCATATTTGATAATTATATGATTTATATTATATTTTTTTAAATGCTGTCCATCTGTTATTATTTACCCTAAATAATTTTATTTGAAAAACGGCAAGGAAAATTGACGCATTATGACGTAGTCGTGGCAAACTGTCAACACAGGCCTGGATGGGCCATGATTACAAGCAAGTTTAAGCATTTAATAACCTGTCAAAATCCAAATCTTAGGCGATACAAATTTAAATTTCAGGAGATACGAAGTGCCGGTGCACTTTTCATCTAGTTTCTAATAATTTCATGTCTCTTAAATTAAAACTAAGAAGTTTAACTAATCTAGTTTCTACTTAAGTACCAATAACCAGGTTCCGAAAGGGTTACCTGGTGAACTGTAACACAGGTAATATTTTACCTACTTCAGGCACCAGTGATCCACAATCGGAATACTTATTGCTTATCACACTTTTAGCTTAAGTTTCTTTATCAATATATTTTGGTTTGGTGAGAAAATAAAACATTTTATTATTATTACCTATTATATTGATGTGAAAACATCTAATGTGGATGGAGGGTAAAACCAACTTTTTTCACTTCAATTAATTGTCTTCATTCGGCGGGCTGTTCTCCGCAACTCCACGTCTGAGCGCGTGTTTTGCGTGAATTAATTGTCTTTAACAGATAGCGTCTGTTGAGGAAGTATAATGTCAATCAATAAACAATAACAGTTTTAATTCGTCTATCGATAACAAGAGGGCGCTTAGCAAGAATTATATAAGACTCGAACAATATTTGCAGAAAGAAAGAAAATCGATGTTATCACAATCTGCGAGACGTCCCGTGATGGCTCATTTTTTTATTATAAAATTAACATTTCTTTAACTCAATTAAAATGAAATAAAAAAACAACAGGCGATTTTTATTTTTGCAACCCATTAATTATTAATGAAATGCAAAAGGAATTGAAGTTTATCTTCGAAAACAAGATAAAATCCATTATTATCAATATAATCAAGAAATTACACGTTCTTAGAGATTCCAATATACCTACCTAATTTATTTTCGCTACTTTAGACAACAATGATTATAATCGGAATTAAGACGTTCGGAATACAGGTACATGTTTATACATTTACGTACTTGAATATATT
The DNA here is from genome assembly GCA_948253155.1 of Leucoma salicis. NCBI lineage: Eukaryota > Metazoa > Arthropoda > Insecta > Lepidoptera > Erebidae > Leucoma > Leucoma salicis. Next base: position 16,916,818 of record OX411820.1, on the reverse strand, counting down.
ATGTATGTTTATACATTTACGTACTTGAATATATTATGTCTATTGTGAATGATGATACAAAAGCTTTAGTCTGTAGATACTATATATTTTTTATCACTTTTTTAATCGATATAACCTCAAACCACCTTTACTGATAGACCCTTGCTTATCCCGGCAAGAATAGGCCGTCTCGATCGGGGTAGCATGAAACAACGGTAGGCACTCCTACCGTTGTGTTTCTTATGGTGAGTGAGAGCGCCGGAGGCCCAAACCTCCCTATCCACTCCTTATTATCCTACCTATCCTCTTCTTAATGATCTTTATATCCACCTTACATCCCTTTTCTTGGAGATGGTAACTGGCGAGTGATGACTTTGGTCTTGCTAGCGTCTTTTTTTATCCTACGGTAACCGCTTACCATCAGGTGGGCTGTTTGTTTGCCACCCAAGTAATACAAAAAGAACTCAAATTCTCCAATAGGTCAGTTATTATTTATTTATAACAAAATAAAAACCATTAAACAGTATTATTGCTTGTAGTTTTTGCAACTTCTAACGGTCATGGAAATCTTCATTATAATCATAGACATTAATCACCCAATAAAACTATTACAACATCCGGACAGTTATACTGTAAAAGAGCGACACATCAAACAAAAGATAAGTCATAAAACTGACTCTCAACTCAACTGATCTGTCAATTTTTGTCTGCGAATGAAACCTGTCAGCCGATCACGACGCGCGCGCGAATGACGAATGTTACCGAAATAATGCCATTCGTCTAGGACAGGATGTCGTGTGAATGACATACCCCATGTTTGAGCATAAACGTTGGAATGTTTTAATGACAGCTCTTTTTTGCCAGTTTAAAACGTAGTGTAAGTATGCGTATTACGAAATTTAAATGTATGGTAAATGTATCAGTCAAATGTTACTAATTATACGTAAATTCATGTCAAACTTTACTTTCGTCTCTTATTCCTTTAGCCCCTCGACTCTCGCTCTGATAGATCGTATTCCATATTTCCCGTTATTCAAATTTAATCGGTTTATTTCTCAAGTCAATCTACTGTTTATTATGGAATATTTTCCTTAAGATATCAATATGTTCACGAAATGTATTTTGTTTTAAAATTTCGCCTTAATATCTTTCAGATAATTTGCCCGAGTCATTCTCTAAATTAAGTTAATTTATTAATATACTTAAATAAAGCAAGAATTGAAAGATATTCCACAAGAATTACGTTGAAATAATTATATCATAAAATCGTAGTAATTTGAAACTTTGGGTGGCTCAAATATTACTTAAGAATAAAGTACAGCTAATTATTTCTATTACATTAACAATGAAACAAGACTCCCGCGATTAAATTATATTGTGTACATTTTAATATTTCTAATTTGATCTCCGATGTAGAATCAAGATGAAATATTAGATATATTATACCCGGGTTTTGAGCAAGCCAGGAGCTCGCAGATGCCTCTGTGTTGTATATATGCTTGAAACCCGGGGCGAAATAATTGATCCTAAGCGTAAGTTACTTGCCAGTACCTATATAATATATTTATCTAATCTATACTATAATAAAGCTGTAACAGAGCTGTGTCTGTACGTTTAGGATATTTGAGGAAAAATGACTGTATTCGGCTATATAGGCGTGTCTAAACACAAAACATTTTGTTTTAGATTTCTTCTGTTTGTTCGTTCGCGTATCTCACAAAAACTACTGATTAGATTTTGATGCAACTTTTTTATTTGATAGCTCTTGATTAAACTTAAAAACTGGTATACATTTTATCCCGCTACTATATTGGGAACCTGATATATAGGTAACCTAAAAATCAGCTTTTGGCTGCGGTGGAGCCACAGGTAAAGGCTTGTATATTATATAGGTACTGGCAAGGCTAATGTGGCAATCTCACGGTAATTTCAATACAAAATAATACAATATTCCGCTATACCTATCTACTACGTCTACATTTATTCCGACTTAGCGAATTGTAATGACATTATATTTTTGTATTGTTATAAAATTGTAAAAGCTACGACAGCTTCATGATAAGTTATTGAACACCAAATAAAATTCAATAACCCCTCAGAATTACTTACCAATCTAATTTCTTCAAGATAAAAGGTACTTACTAACCCCGAACAAAATGCAATAATGTCTAAACCGCCTTTCACTATCTTCAATAAAACCTAATCAGTTTTCATTTCTGCAAAAATATAAAATAAAGGAAAACATCAAGGCGTAACTCCAGACACTTTTTTTGTAAAATTGTTCGATCAATTTTCTTTTCCCTTGGTTCTGAACAAGTTAATAGGATTTACTTTGTTTGCAAATCATATTTTTGTTTAACTATATTTAAACCCTGAAGTAATTTGGTTAATTTTTTTGGTTAAAAATTATACTTGTGACCGATACAGAGTATTTTTACTATGTTATGTACCTTTTGTGAATATTTAAATGCTTAAGCTAAGCACTCTCCACTCGTCGCGGCGATATGGGGAGACCTCTCGCTGCCGAGCGTCGTCAGAGCGATGCTTGGCAGCGACAGGAAGTGAGCCGCGGTTAAGGCCAGGAAGGCCGATTCTTTCGCTGACCCGAACCGCCGCCAGTGACTGGGGCGGCGCATGTGTGAGTACTTGCGCCTGATGCCGCCCTAGCTGAGGCTGCGGGTGGATGGACCAGGGAACGTCAGCCAATCGCAAAGCCTCCCGTGAAGGGGCGACGCTCCGCGTGCGGAAGCGACGCTCAGTACTCAGTAGAAAGGGTAAACCGCCGGCAGACACACAATGTAACAGTTCCAGTGGGCCAGGCCCGGAAATTTTCAGACTGTTTCGGTCTAAAAACGCATCATCAAGCTCTAATACTGTAACTAATAACGATATCGTCATTAGTTCTCAGTCCAGCTAGCCGACTCATTAGTTCAATACTATTTCTGATCATTATATTATACAATACACAATGTTTATACATTTTACATAGCTGACAACTGACGTGTAATGGATGGACAGTCAGTTTATTTCGAATAATTTAATTATCAGTTGTTTACTTTAAATGATATACTTAAGATCCCATCGCATGGATTCTATGTTTACGTATTATTTTTATCGAATTGGAATTAATTAATTATAAATATATCGTATAACTAATGGTTAGTTTCTGTTGGGTTATTTATCAAAATAAGATATACATACACGAAGCTGCCAAGAAAATACGACTAAATTAGATTTGACAACCTTCAATTTTTGAGCTCTTCACATCAGCATCTTTCAAGTTAATTATGTTTACTAATAATATTATTAGGGAAATATTTATGTAAATATTTTTCTTTAATTTTAGTTTAGTATATGACTCAATATTTTTTTCCCAGTGGAGACTCATTCCTTATGTGTATACACACATACGGCAAGGTTTATTTTTTCTTGCCTCGCGTTCAGTAAAAGATATAAAATAAAATATAAACACAATAAAAAAACAAGTTTTATATCTGGCAGGTGTAATCGCACATTTTATGTGTTGGAAGTAATACGAAGCTAAGTAGGTATAATCTTTATCAAAATTGTGTAAATACGGGCCCTTCGGTTACATTTAAGGTTTACTTTCCAGACTAAGATTTTCGAGTACCTTACAGGTATAAAGAGATTCTGCTATGATGCTGTACAGCAAACTACTACTAGGACATTTAAAATGTAAAAAAAAGTGAAAGATTAATTGGATTGTGGCTTAAATAACTATTCACCGTGCTAAATGTTGTAGATTCGATTCCCCAGCGAAATAAACTAAAGTTGGAACAAATACGTTATAGGTAAATTAAGCTATAATGCAAGAACATTTTACCACAGGCTAAAGTCGGATAAACTAATTTATATAAATACTAGCCTTTGCCCGCGGCTCCGCCGCAGCCAAAAGCTAGTTTTTAGGTTATATCTCAGATTTCCGATATAGTAGCGGGATAAAATGTATACCAGTTTTGGTTGAAAGAAAATATTGCACAGCATACTGACATGAAGGTGTTTTAAAATGTAAAATATGCAATTATCCTGTATTCCATCCATCCATCCATCAGCCTTTCAACGTCCACTGCTGGACAAGAGGCCTCCCCAAGAGAACACCAAAACCAGCGGTCCCGTCATGGGGGATAATACCGTAATCACCACGCTTGGCAGGCGGGTTGGCGATCCCAGTAGATGTTGTTAATGCTCGAGGGAGTGATGCTGCCCACTCCCCCGGTATTCCCTCAGTCGGCTCTTACGACTCCCGTGGGTAGAGACGGGTGGGACAATTAAATAAATTCGGCCCCACACGGCCTAATCCTGTATTATAAAATTCAAATGATAATATTGAAATTTAATAAAGGAGGATTATTATTTCCATAAAAAGGAAAATAAACTATTCAGTGCACGCCTCTAATGAATGAACCTAAACAACATAACCTTACATTTACAATCAACCACAAACATGCACATGGCGCGTCTTATCTTTACTGTACCATCGAGCTTACGTTTAAAGCCGGATGCTTCGTAGTGGAAAATTCTCTCTACATTTATGCTATTTTTGTACTCACGCGTATTAAAAATATATCTTATACGTAAATGTGTACCTATATGCATGTGCAGCGAACGTTGGAGTGTGTTCGCTTCGCTGAACTTCATAATCGTTTAATATCAATCGACTACAGAGGATCTTGAGGTTCCTGTGACACGCCATATTTTAAGTTGCTAAATACAACTTTACACATGACATGATGGACTGAAAACTACAAAACTAGTTGTGATTTTATTCAATGAACAATATGGTACATAACGTAATGTAATCAACAATTTAAAAGGTTGACGTAAATGATTATCCTATCTATTAAAACAGCAAATATATGCTATATTTGTGAATGTGGAAAAAGAGAACTTTAGTACGAGCGGGATTCGAACCTACGTCACTTTCAATCCGGGGAAGTGCTCTAACCGCTAAGCCATCGCACTGACCGATGGCCATTCCTAATCTCCATATCATATTTGTCTTTACGATTCACGCCACCTATCGGATGCATTTACATGCATTATTCTAATATAGTAAGTTTAATATTGAAATAAAAATTCATACTATTTGATGGCGCGGTTTTTAAACATTTTTGATCTGTATATTTTAGCACGACATGCTCGAATCCCGCTCGCACTAAAGTTCTCTTTTTTCCACATTCACAAATAATTTGTTCTTTAAAAGTAGCTGAGCATGTCAAGTGCTAAAATACAGACACAAAATGTAGCAAATAAATGCGTTTAATGTTTAGTACTTTCATTCAATGATTATTATTTAATAGACTCATGAAAAGTTTTTAAACGCTATTAGAACTAAGGTATTTTGATGTTATAAATATATTTTTTAAGCATTTAACATGCTTAAAATGCCTTAGTATAGGAAAATAAAATAACAGTCACGAGCAAAATTTGAACCTGCAACTCCTGGAAATGAATGGAATGGAACGCAGATGGCACACCATCACCAAAGACTTTAAGCAGGAATGTGTTACCGAAATTCGCAGCCCCGAGAGTTCGCGATGGCTGAATTGGCAAAGCATCTGGAACGATTTTCCAGGAGATGCAGGTTTAAATCCGGCTCGTGATTGTTATTTTAAATTCTTATTTTTTTTTAGGTGGGCCAAATCGTGTACCGCGTCGTATCAACCGCGCTCCGTAGGCGGCAGCCCCTTCGGGCACCCTCTCTTGTGCGACGCCCCGCTATAGGTTTGTGACCTACCTCAAGTTACCAATTCCATAGAATGACAAATGTTAGGCTAATGTGGTGAGATGTAGACGACGCAAGTCCACGCAGCGCAGGGCTGGGCAGATTTTGTAATGCTTTGCAGGGAAGGATCTTCAATCCCAAAGCTACGTACGTTGCGGTGCAGACATGCTTGCATTGCAAGTGCCTGGGCCGTAACGTCTCAGCATACGATTAGCCTTATTCTCCAATCATGCGGCGTAGCCGCGGACATAGGCTAGCTATTGTTATACGAGTACCTTTTTTTTTTTCTTGCATGTAGTGGCAGATTAGCCACGGCCCATCTGATGGTAAATGGTAACCGTCGCTCATGGATTCAACTGTACCGAGAGTATTGCCAAGCCGCTGCTCACCATTCTATTTCGCCAATATGAAATGAAAGAATAAACGGCTATCTCCTGCTACAGCCAAAACGCAATGATGTGCTTCATGGCCGGTCACACGGGAGATGGTGGTACCAACCCGCTCGGGCCCGTTACCAAGTGAGTACTCCCACTTGGTAACCAGCCCTACCACCAGTCATGCAATGGATGATAATTGCTTACTTCCCTTAGTCGCCTCATACGACACCCTTGAGAAAGAATGGGATGGTGATACTTGTATTCTTAGTCCGTCACACAGACAAAACCTACTTATAACATGACATTAATTTATAATATTTTTAGCAAAACATTTTAATTACTTATATTACTATGATATTTTTTCCTATGTTACAAGAAATCAAGCAATATGCGGAATGGGTATTATTTTGATTTCAAGCAGTCTCCATTTTTATTTTAAATCCAATCCAAGTATAATTTAACTCGCTGCCTAAATATGGAATTATCGCTGTAGTTAGAAATAGAATGGGGACAAACCCAGGTACATTTTCTTATCCTTTTATGGGTTTTCCTGCTCTTGTAATATTCAGTAACTGCGTATCCTCTACATCTCCATATTCCACCTCATACGAACACTCACGGGAATGAATGGGGTGGTGCCGCGTGTTTAGTCTGTTACAACACCGATATATATAAGCCGATCCGCCGATCAGCATCACCGATAGTATGTTTTTATTGCGTTTATTTTTAAAGGATGTGCATCTTCTATTTTGATTTTATAAAAGAAAGTTGAATTTGATATTTAACCTAAAGGTTTTAGCTGTGCTGGAGCCGCGGGCAAAGGCTGGTTATTGCTAAACGAGTAGGATAAAATGACAAATTTATAATATTTTTAGCAAAACAGATTAATTATTCTATGATTTTTTGTCCTATGTTACGTTTGACAAGAAATAGAACAATTATAATATATATTAATATTTTATAAATTTCAAGCAGTCACCATTTTTATTTTTATTGCCAATGATAGAATTATCCACACTCTTTAATCGTGACTACTAGGGAATCCCACAGACAAGCAGTAGCTTGGCTATTCCCATTGACAGGTGAGTGCATCAAAAGAGGTTACCTTAAAAAAATTGGTAGATCATAGGTGCATTACCACATATCTAACGTAAAAAAATGTTTGTACTCACCAAGAGAAATGAGGCCGCTATTAAGCATAGGCAGTTTGATACTATTTGGTATGGAAACCAAACTTGTAGTCCCCGAGGTCCTGAAGTCCTTTTTCTTTGGCTTCTTCTCCATGTCGTACCTGGTCGTGGACCTGGAGCGGTGTTTCCGTTGGCTCGTAGCCACCGAAGTACCGCGCTGGCCCGTTCGCGACGACATTTTGACTCAATAAACGATCTTCCTGCGGTATATATTGGGAAATGAACGGAAGTATTTATCTTGCGTTTAATAACACAACGTCACTATACCACGAAAACTTCACAAACACTATTTTATTTCGATATCGTTATACAAAAAATACGTTATGCCGTTTTGCTTATTATTGTGTGTCTATAAACTTCATTATTATTTACGCGTAATCATTATATAGTATATATCTAAACATTTACTGTACATTATACCTAGTTTATTTGACAAACTACTAAAATGGCGATAGGCGTTAATAAAATTGGGCTAAAACTGGTATCACAATGTAGTCATTTTGAGTGTGATGTGACAATGAGTCATCGCCTGGAACAAAAGAAAAATATGTTAAAAATCCATTGGAAAACGAAATATTCAATAATAATACAAATTGTAATATTTAATAATGCGAATAAATTAACCTTAATATATAATTATCTTTGGACTCATTACACTTTACAGGTTAGATGAAAACAAAAGTTTTTTAATTTAAACTTTAATTAATGCGCAAATATTCTGACATGTGTTCTAAAGTTAAAATAACATTGCCCTTTTGGACTGAATAAGTCAAATTCCAGATGCTTCATATATAAATATATTTTGTCAATTCTGCGTATAGTAGTTAAATCCAATAATATTACAAGTAATAAATGCTAGTAGTCCTTGTAACCTTGTATCATTGGCTGATGACGATCTAAAGTAATGGCAAGAAATACTATTTAGAATCATAAAAGCAAATTACGTTTTTTAAACGGTTTTTATTTTTAACTGTTTAAAAAATACATGAAAGCGCTGATGAAAGTAGATGAAGCGAAAGATGTGTGTCAGGATCGTAGCAAGTGGAGAGAAGTGGTCTCTGTCGGGTAGGCTACGGGAAAAAGGCATGGCAATTTGTATGTATGTATGTATGTTTATTTTTGAAATACTCCATATGAAGCTTAAGGCATATAACAATTATATTACCTATTAATACATTTGAAATCGAATGGAGAGTTCTCAAGAACTCATTTCTTTATTATTTTCAGTTTTCAGAATTTAGAGTGTATGTTCGCAACGAAATTGAAAAACCCTCAATGCTAGTATTGAGTCCCATTAGCGCGAAACTGTAAATGTGTATTGCGAATTTGATCGTTTGCCAACTTATACATACTCGTACAATGATATGTATTTGTTTGGACGTAGAAAGAACATCTGGTGCATCTTATACGTTCTGTTTAAATGACGCATGTACGTGTAAGTATTCCATTCATTCGATAATATTTGGACTAAAATATATCAAAGACACGACTGTATAGTTAGTTCTCTCCAAGAATTCGAATACAGCTGAATTTAGACACATTCCCACACTAGTCACGTTTCTAAAGCAAACAGATAAGAGTGCCTTAAAATTGTAGAGTCGTGTGGTGGTTGCTCTGCTATTGGAAACTTGATCTGCAATAGCCGCGCTACAGTTGTGCTACATCCTAAAAGTGCCCTAGGCTAGCAATAAGGTACTTACTATATTTTTAAATAAGGTTATTCAATCAATTTAGAAAAAAGTTTTTTCAATTGCAAATAAACGCTTTGAACCATCTCACTAATGATTCCAAATATACCCAGATAAAGTAGCTATTAGTACGTTACCGACGCCATTCAGGTCATCGCTTTAAAACAATCTTTTGGAAAGAGTAAAATGTATATATACTATCTTTTCTAATGTATAAAAACTAAAAGTTTACATCAGAAATAAGGCTGAAATAAGTCTAGAAGATAAATAAGTGTGAAATAAGAAAGTCGAATTCGCGACCTCCCGGCAAAACCCTTGGCCACAAACCGCACAGTGAAGTATGCTGAGAAACCTAAACCAAGGTAAGATACTACTGAAAATGCGGTCATGTGGGTGGTGGCGGTGGTATGAGGCCCTCACGTGGTTTCTCCAACGCTTCTGAAAAGATAATTTCTCAATAGAATTATAACAGATATAGGTACTCTCAAATAGGTTTTACGTAGAAACAATTTCAACACTTGGCTTATTAGTCAAATATCTGAAACAAGTACCTATATATTATTCTACAAGATCATATGATTTCATAGAATAATAAAGCAATAATTGTAACTTGGACGGTATAACTGGTTCCTTTGAGAAAACAAAAGTTAGCGCAAACTCACTTACGCGCAACATCAAATGCGTACTTTATGAAATTCTCTTTGTAATGAGGTCAAGAATGAAAATCAAAACTCAAAGTCAAATTTACCTTAATTTTAATTTCAAGTATCTACTGAGTGAGAGTCGTTTACTTTACACCAGTCTGTTTACTAGCGACCCTGTCTGGGGTTAAAATATAGATCTATAGATAGGTGCGGCGAGCTTAGGAACTACAAGACTATCCCTTCTTCCCTATATTTGAGTTATGCAAAACTTATCAAAGGGTATTCGAAGGTTAATTGCTTTCAACTTTGCGCAATACTATAACTTCATTAACATATAGATTACACTAATCACTTTATTTTAAACAATATAAATCCTGAAAGATAATCTCCAATTAATTATAATCATTAAGTATTAATTTTCTTTAACGATAAGAGAATTATGTTGTATGGTTGCATCAAAATCCATTCAGTAGTTTTTGCGTGATGCGCGAACAAACAAACAGATAAACAGACGAACAGATAAACAGAAAAAATATCTAAAAAGTCGTTTTGTGTTTAGACACGCCTATATAGCCTAATACAGTGTTTTTTTCTCAAATATCTTAAATGTACAGACATAGCTCTGTTACAGCTTTATAATAGTATAGATAAGTTTTTTTTAATAAACAATTTTTTTTGAAGATCTTTAGATATTTGGATGCTTGTCAATAATTCACGCCTAAACGACTTAGTGGATTTGGATAATATTTTGTAAGTAGTTAGAAGAGACACTGGATTATAGGATACGTTTTATTATAAAAAACAATAGTTCCTGTAGGATAGCTAATTTTAGTAAATAACATAACATAATTGGTTATACAGATAAATGATAGCCTGGATAAAAAAATAGATTCATAAAAACTAACACTTATATTGTCCTTTTGTACAATGAGAATTTGACAGTAAGTAACAAAACATCTGTCTTCTTAAACAGTGTATTAAATCAGTTTTATATTATTGTGAATATGGGGGATAGAATATTGTTTAGCCCAGAGTTTCTGAGGGGTAAGTATTCCAAACGACTCTATGGACTAAATTTTTATGTACACGCAGACGAAATCGCAGGCAGGTGCCAGTTATTATATAATTGCTATTATTTATTATTAACTAACTTAAGCCCGCAACTTTTTGTACGTAAATGCCATAATTGACTCCAGGCCGTAATATATCTCAGTCAGTTTAGTCATTCCCTATATGCTGAGTATGGTAATCACATCATTGATTTTTTAATTTTGCCTGGTAGCTTTCTCTATTCTACACGGTCTTGCGACAGTTCCCTCCGCAAAAACCAGCATGCCTAGTTTTGATTAGAAAGTAGTATCCTACTAGCTTATACTATTACAAACATTGAAAAGGTTAATAATCATTAGTGTTAACTTCATGAGAAATCATTAAATAAACAATTTTCAAGCGAATAAATAAATGCTGGTCATATTTTCAAAAAAAGACGATTGTAAAGAACTTTAGTTTGTAAGTGTCGCATGAATTTGAATACAATGACGTGTTCAACACTACATACTGAATGAAGATAAAAATAGCATACGTTGAATGGACATTGGTGTTATTCATATTTTAGTTATTAAGTTTACGTGGGACCGAGTGCCAGTATATTTATAGCGCTAATGTATCTATCATTAACTGTTTAAATGATGCACAGTTCTTTAGTATTGTAAAATGGCAAATATAACAAAAATATTTGAATTCCATTACGCTTCCTATTTTATAAGTTGATTTCCAATATATAGGTGTGCATCAGTAGGTAGGTATCCTATAAAATAGCTGTTTCGGTAGCCCGTTGTACATATTCACAATCACCGATTGCCAAAATCCTAGCATCGAATTACATAACACTTACAAAAAATATATAAAATATGTTTTGAGTATACATCACATGTATGGCCGTGTGGGGCCGGCTTTAGAATTGTCCCACCCCTCTCTACCCACGGGAGTCGTAAGAGCCGACTGAGGGAATACCGGGGGAGTGGGCAGCAGCACTCCCTCGAGTATTAACAACATCCACTGCGATCACCAACCCGCCTGAAAAGCGTGGTGATTACGGCATTATCCCCCATGACGGGACCGCTCGTTGTGGCGTTCTCTTGGGGAGGCCTATGTCCAGCAGTGGACTTTGAAAGGCTGATGGATAGATGGATACATCACAGAGTGAAAAACTAAAGTAATTAGTCACATCTTGCCAAAAACAAGAGACGTCATTGTGTTTAGTCTGTGTGGGTGATTTTGTATGTACTCGTAGGCGGAAAATTTCAACGGTAACTTGGCATAAAACTTTTATTATTTTCCAATAACAGCACAATGATTAGAACATGAAATATTTGACAGAAATAGAATGCTGCAGAGGACGTTACGTAGTCTTTGTTTTCGTCAAATAGGATTTTTGAATACAGAAAATAACACGGTACGATGGTTGGAAGATTTTGCCATCAATCTATTTAAGCTAATTATTGTCATGATCGATGATTTAGAGGCTATACGTATATTATAATTAATAGGTTCTATCTTAAGGATAAACCTTTATATCGTGGAAAATTTAACAAATTTATATGCAATTAATCTACCCCAGAATTTCAATAACTAGATACCTCTAGTTATATCTTTATGAAAAACCATATCTAAAACCATTTCTCCAAGAAAAAGGTTAATCTCAAACATTGTTAACTACTAATAAAGAACCTAGGTAAATCATGTTATTTTCTTTAGCTGGGGGCAGGGAGTCAATTTAGGTATTTCTGTTGTTCATTGCCCACACCACTAGAGCAGTGACCGTGTGACCTCTTACATAAATAGCTCATGTATCTAAAATATGAAGTCGCACTAGTGAATAATAATACCTGTAGAGTGGAGAACTTTAATGTGTGTGATTGATTGATTTGATGACGGAGAACTTTACAAACATATTTAACATGTTCACGTGAATAAGTGTATATCGTAGCTCTATGCGATGTTGCGCAAGATTTCTTACAAATTAGAGCGACGTCTAATGATACTTACTTACTTATCATCATGCCATCTCCCTTGCGGCGTAGGCAGAGAGAACAGAGTGCCCAAAGGCTCTATTCTTGCATACATCGCCCGCTTCCTCAACATTCATAATTCTGAATGCCTCGCCGGTTCCGGAGACTTCTGACTCCATCCATCCATCCATCAGCCTTTCAACGTCCACTGCTGAACATAGGCCTCCCCAAGAAAACGCCACAACGAGCGGTCTCGTCATGAGGGATAATGCCGTAATCGCCACGCTTGGCAAGCGGGTTGGCGATCGCAGTAGATGTTGTTAATACTCGAGGGAGTGCTGCTGCCCACTTCCACGGTATTCCCTCAGTCTGCTCTTATAACTCCCGTGGGTAGAGAGGGGTGGGACAATTCTAAAGCCGGCCCCACACGGCCAACTTCTGACTCCACCTTCTTTCAATAAATGACCGATTTAGTCTAGGTAGGTGAGTCTCGGTCTCCCCCTGTACCTACATCCTTCCACTTTCGCATTGTATATCTTCTTAATCAGTCGCACGTTCGGCATTCTTTCCGCATGTCCGAACTATCGGAGCATGATCGTGATGATGACGTCTAATGATGCTGTGCAAAATAACGTTGTGCAAATAGTTTATGATAACAATATTATATAGCATCACTAACATATTGCGCTGACATCCTGAGACCTAGATGCAAACTGCGAAAGGCACATGTTAGAAAAGCTATCATCGACATTTCTATCAATTGGGCCGTAATCAGCATCCGATCCATATTCTCCATCGTCAACAAAAGCGAACACAGAACTACCTCTGCCTTATATTTGTATTATGACACCAGCGGCGAGCACTGGTTAACTGATGTGTCATTACTGTTAGAATATTATCAAATATAATGTTAATTAATACAAGTAGCGCCATCTATAAGACATAGAGGTGAAACTTTGTCTATGGTCTATCTATGAATAACTTGAATAAGATATGTCAGTTAATAACCCACAACCAACGACTTTTATCAATTACATTCTCAAAAACGACGTACAGTGACGTTGTGTGCTAATAAAGTAGGTACTTAATTAGTAGGCACCAGGACAGAATGCCATCAAAGATGGCAAATAAAATCGATGCAGCGTATAACTAGAATTTTGAATTTGTTACATTGTGGCATAGTAATCCAGCTTTTAAATAGTAGTATGGTCAGACTCCACGCCATGACGTCAATGAGCTCAATAATCCGAGATTTTGCTGGACGCAATAATGCGTTCTACCATAATCATTACATATGTGACGTAGGCATGAATGTGTTAACACCTAATAAATTATTATCAACCATAAAGTACCCCAAAACAGATGAACCATTCGTGGTTCTTCGAAATGCTTAATTATATTTATAACTTACACTTTAAACTAGTAAAGTAAATAGATCTCAATTTAGACAATTTAGAAGAGAAGACCAGGAAAATTGTTCGCCAAATGTGCACTGAAAAAGGAAGTGTAAGAGAAAATCGTTCCCGATTTACGTGCAGTATGTTGACTGAACGAATGAGCGAATGAACAAGTAAACAGTTGACTGAGTCATGCTCGTTATTGAATAAACCGGTCGACTTCATTCAAGGGTAGCTGTTATAAAAATAAATCATGGTAACGATGACTTGGTGAGTGAAATATTATAGACTGAAAAATAGTATCATCACCCTATTGTATAGAAACAAAAAATATATTAATTTTAATTATTTTGCTATATACGCACACGTTACAATTTGTAAATATGGTCAAGATACCAAGACTATGTTTTGTATTTTTATTCTAAACTAAAAAATAGACATGATTTAAGAGTTGAGGTAAATATCAAGTTTAACCGAAGTCAATGAATTGTATTGAGGAACTGCTATTTTACCACTGCAAACTTTTATGGATAATCTAAGATTATATTAGGATATTTTAGAGTAATGACTTCTTCTACTAATATGACAGCTGTCATTAAGGGCTTATGGTGCTTTCACACACGGGGCAAACGATAACGCACGAGGAAATTACAATGCAAAATATAGTGATATAATATGTTTACTAACCAATAGGTTAACCCATTCCCTGTCCGTTTGTAGACACAATAGAAATTTAATTGTTATGTATCATATATAATTCATGGGACAGGGAACCCGTTAAGCGTGAAGTTTATAGCGAAAATATATAATACTAGCCATTGCCCGCGGCTCCGCCGCCGCCAAAAGCTAGTTTTTAGGTTATATGTGTGTACCGGGATAAAATGTATACGATTTTTTAAGTTTCTTCAAGAGCTATCAAATACAAAAAGTTGCATCATCATCCATTTTGTGATTTTTGTGATGCGCGAACGAACAACCAGATAAACAGACAAAAAAGCTAAAAAAAATGTTTTGCGTTCAGACACGCCTATAGAGGCTATAGAGCCTAATACAGTATTTTTTTCTCAAATATCTTAAATGTACAGCACAGCTCTGTTACAGCTTTATAATTATAAATAAATAAATATTCACGGACGTTTCACACAACGTTCTCTGATCCCAAACTGAGCTTAACGCTTGTGCTATAGGTACCAGATTACGGATATAATACATATATTACTTTTTTTTGTAAATACATACATATAATAGATAGAAAACACCAGACGCAGTACAAATATCTGTCTTCATCACACAAATAATTGTTCTGAGTGGGAATCGAACCCACGACCTCGTGCACGGAAGTCGGTTACACTACCGACTACGCTACGAGGCTCGTCAAGTATAATAGTATAGATATAAAGTGGATTCATTTTAATAGGTAATATTTGACAATTCATCAAAATTCAACAACGTAACCTTGTAACGGCGGGCATAAAATAATATATTTTTTCGTCTTGTTACAACTGCACAATTGCTTAACTTTACACAACTGCTTAATATTATTTTGAAGAGAGTAACATTCTTACGTCAAGTAAATAAAATTACAGATTGGGACAATGTCGTGTTTATTGACGAAACGTGGTTGAATGATAACCATACGGTTTCGCGGACATGGACCGATAATACAGCGGCCTCCAACTCAAAAGTTCCATCGGGAAAAGGAGCCAGTCTTATTATATGTCACGTGGGATCAGTTCTCAAGATTTTATTCCAGACTGCCTCCTCGCATTCGCCTCTAAAACTACAAGTGATTACCATGAGGAAATGAACTTTAAGGTTTTTAAAGAGTGGTTTGAGAAGCTGCTAGTCAGCTTAGAAAACTCATCCAAAATTATAATGGACAATGCACCGTATCATTCTGTACAAGTTGATAAACCACTAACTCAAACAAATAAAAAGCAAGAAATTGTCTCGTGGCTGGTAAGAAATGGTGTGGATGCAAGTCCAACTTTATTAAAAGCTGAGTTGTTAAATCTGGTAAAAGCAACTAAGCCGTCCAAGCTTCGCTATGTAATCGATAAACTAGCCCTAGAGCATGGACACGAAGTTATTCGATTGCCTCCCTACCATTGCCAGTACAACGCCATCGAGCTTATTTGGGCACAAATAAAGGGACATGCAGCGCGGAACAATACTGAACCACCCTTCAGTACTGCTAAAATGATGACTCTGTTTCAAACTGCGTGTGCAGAAGTCACTAAAGAAGACTGGAGAAAAGTCGTAGAGAAAACAAAGAAAATAATTTTACAAGATTTGAACGAGATGTGAGAATAGACAATATTATTGCAAATGAATTAATAATATCTCTTAGTGCTGACAGCAGTGATAAAGATGACAATACTAATAACAGTTCTGATAGTTCAACTGAATAAATGCAATTTTTTTGTTAAATTATGTACTTATCTTATTTTGCTACTTAAATTTACGAAAGAAAAAATAATAATGGGACAGGGATTCGCCTGATGTTTTTAAAAATTCACATATGTTTCAAGTCTAGACTCTACTTCGTGACTATTATATTATGTAGGTATTCAAAATTATGCACCACCCACGGGAGTCGTAAGAGCCAACTGAGGGAATACCGAGGCAGCAGCACTCCCTCGAGTATTAACAACATCCACTGTGATCGCCAACCCGGCTGCCAAGCGTGGCGATTACGGCACTATCCCCCATAATGAGCACGCAACAAAAAATGGGATCGATGATCTGGTCAAAGCCGCGAGGGGCGTTGGATGCGGTCGGTGCAGGACCGGTCGTTGTGGCGTTCTCTTGGGGAGGCTTATGTCCAGCAGTGGACGTTGAAAGGCTGATGGATGGATGGATGGATGATCAAAATTTGGGGAAGATCAGTTAGGGCTTCAAAAGGTACCACTGCAGGAATGTAATATGGTTCCGGTGGCCCGCAAATAAAGGCGGAGAGACGGCACATGGCGGGTTTATTTAGTGGGTGAGGGCCCCACACTACCCTGTTTGTTGCATCGAACGACGGGTGTGTGGTAAGGAACATTTTTTCCCGCCTTAACAAAAAAAAGGGCTTCAAAATGTAACATACTAACAAAATTATTTTCACATAAATACCTATCTATTAGTAAGGATATTGGATATAAAATGTACATTAAAGTAATTAACGACAAAAGGATATTGTCGCCTTAATTAATGGACAGCGTACTGAAAAAAAAAACCAAGTGAATACACAAAGCATCTTAATTAGAAAGATAAGGCCTCTCTGAATGTCGGCGTCTTTTCATCTCGCGGACTACGTTATTCACTGACGACAATCGGCTTATCCACGAAGCAAGTCTTTGTCCAAACTATTTGTAGGTACCATAATCCTTGATGTAGAATAAAGTGTAATATAATAAGTCCTCTATACGATATGGAAGCTTTATATCGAAGAAGATTTTGCCGGTGACGCCATCTGCGTGGCCTTTAGAATCGGGTCACATTAATGATCACTATGCAAAACTTGCTATTCCACTGGAAGTTACCAGTTTATTTGGCCCCGGACTATATATGTAAGTACGCTAGATTTCATGAAGATCATTAATGCAGTTACGGCGTGAAAGCTTAATAAATAAACGCACATTCGCATCTTAGAGTAACTAAAAAATATAGACGAAGCGTTACGAACACTCCAGTGAAGCCATGTAAAACCATGCCAAACTCGTAATTACACGCGCTCACATACACAAATACACACCTAAACCATGCCAAAACCACGAGTGTTACCAGAGTATGATTTAAAATTACCCCAAATAATGACTTGACGACTTCATACGTACGTTACGTACACGAATACGTCGTCAGCGCCATAATATTGCCTATATGATTTGCTGTAAACTTACTTTATACTTTTACTTCCTTTATGTTTTAAACATAAAACTTTTATAAATATACCCAAATTATGGAGGTTATTTCTTTCTGGTGACAGCATTTACACGCACGCATCTTTCAAAAAGTGGCTTCACTTTTTAGTTGATAATGCGGTGTCTTTATTTTTTAGTTAGTCTGAGATTCGCATTTGTAATATTAATAGGAAAGTAGCAATATTAGTGATGATACACTAGGAATACGAGTCTCAACACAACACCTCAGCGGCCCACGATGCCAATATTGGCACTGTCAAATAGTTGTCAAAAACTTTAAAAATGTTCCTTCGCGACCCACGATGGGCATTAACCAATTGTCACTTTCATATTTATAATATTAGTAAGGATGTCTTCTACGGTGCTTTAAAGCGTTTTTATTTAAGAAAGAATCACTGAAGCTTATTTCACTCTTTATCTACATTTAGAAAATAAAGCAATACAAATAGGTATACGGGTTTGTACACGTTGCTCGCTTGTGCGAAGCATGCACAATCTAGTGAAAATATATGGGTCTCAACGGATAGCTAAGCTCCACAATACGATCCTTTGTTAAACGGATTTAGATAAAAACGAAGAACGAACTAGTCACAAACGTGTCTGTTTAGTATTCATTCGCTACGGTACAACAATAAAACGTGATACTATACTTATATTATTATGTATCCCTGTTGCTTAGAAATCCTTTACCGATTTAAGCCGAGTTCTAGCGTGTAAAAATTCACTTTCTTCTAGATTGTTAAGAAATTAAGTACTTAAGTGTATATGATTGGTGGAAATGCTGCTTAAAAAGCAGAATTTTCTATTAATATTCCCTCTCGCTTGCCTGAATTTGTAGTGGGTAGTGCTTCAATTAATTAATTTAGTTTTGGCCAAGATAGCTGCTAATTTATATATGACTAGCTGTTACCCGCGACTTCATCCGCGAGGAAATTCTTAAAAGTAAATAAAGCAACCCTTGAAATGACAATTTTTTTTTTATCTTTTGTAAAAAATATTTTATTTACTAAAAAATTATCCTATGTTACTTCTAATACCTCCAATAATATGTGTACAAAGTTTCATGATGATCGGTTAAGTAGTTTTCGCGTGAAAGCGTAACAAACAAACTTACATTCACATTTATAATATTAGTATGATAATACGTTCAGTGTCTAAGTTTAGGCGAAACCATTAATCTTTTTTATACACAGAGTATAAATGACATCGTAGGTACCGATAAATTGATACCATGTGTTCAGTACTTAATTCTGAACGCCCAGGTGGTGGAAATACTTTTTCATTTTTTTTTATTTGAATGCGAGATAAAATTTTAGTACTGTTCTATTTAAATTTGATTTTAGGTAATAAACCCATTAATCAGCAACTTAGACCAAAAACTACAATGGATCGCTTCGTCCATGTTTTTTAGTCACGTTGTTAATTATTTGATAGCGACTAAAAAATTGATAACTTTGTAACCCATCTTTGTCGATGAGAATGGTATAGAGCATATTATTACAGTTTTATTTGATGACATCTTATGAATTAATTTATAATATATGTCTTATAATTGTAAAAACTTTAGAAAATATTATACTACTTCATGTAAATATACGTATGAGTACTACGCACAATTCATAAAGAGAGCAGTCATGCTGCTCTTACGAAATTTAAAACTGCAGTAGATAAACTAATATATTTTTGAATAAACTTTGTTATTTGAAAAACTCTAATGATTTTTTAAATAACAAAAAATATTTAATAAACTAATAAAACAACGAGTAAACATTAAAAAAACGACAGATTTCTGTGGATCAGGAACTACCGATGCCACGCTCACGTCGCTACAATTACAGGATGAAAGGGATAATCCTTACAATTATATGTCCGAAACTGGAATCCCAAGCTAACTGGTTCGAAATAGAACGGTTTCGGGATTAATTGTCATAGCTGAAGCAGCAAAATTCAATTTAACCTGTTAGGTGAAGAATTCGTTTAATTGATGTTTTTAATTTAGTTGTTTTTGTTTAGGGATATAAGTAATGCAGAGATTTTATTATTAGAAACTGAAAATAAAATGAAGTTGACCACATCAATAGCCAGGTAGGTATTATCAAAAGTATATTTTGTAATTTTTACAGGTCTGACCTTTTGAAAAGGCGTAAACCATTTATAACTCTAAATACAAGGTGAAATATACTTTAATCCTAAATATTTCAGGCCGGTTATTTCAAGGGTGTGTAGAAATTCAGAGATGAATGTTGAAATTTGAGGCAGCTGCAGGCTCTAATTAATAGGGACAACGTAGTAACAGCAGCGCTAGGATGTATATTTCGTATAATCACTGAGCCAACGCCTCCAGCCTCCAGGCCATGATTAAAACTGAGATTGACTCTGAAATATAATTTGACAGAAAATCACGACGACACCCACTAAAGGGGTCTTTATCTTTAACAAATTCTGTGGAGCGTCAAACTCGATGGACTGATTAATACTGTGAGCAAAAGCTACAAGTAATTGCTCTTGTTCTCACTATGAATTGTAACGCCACGACTTGATTATTTGCAAATTGTATTGCTTTTAAATTTTTTAATTATTGATATTTTGGATTTACTTTATAGTTTCACAGCTCTCTACTGCTAGACGAGCTAGCAAATCAGCGCATGTTAAGTCGTACTGGCAATGCCCAGCCTCAGCTGCGTAACTATTTTCGCTAATGAAAATTTACTGACGAAAAAAAATCATGGAACTGAGCAGGATTCTTTAATTTATTCTCGTGGTCAGTAGCTATACATTTTTTTTTATTATTATAATTGAGAATAAATAGGTGAATCTAGTGGTGAAACCAAGGACTGCAAGGACAGCGGCATCGATTTCGATCTCCAGTTTAAGGGCAGACCTCATATGGCACACATTACTGCTATGAGAAGGAAAACATCATGAGGTAACCTGCATGCCGGAGTGATTTTCTCGACGGCTTGTGAAGTCTGCAAACCTGCACTGGACTAGCGTGTTGGACTGTCTATTCCCTCTCACCGTTAGACGACCCGTGCCCAATAATGGAACAGAAAAAGGGTTGAAAATAAAATATTATAATTATATTATCTATTTAGTTGATAGGTTTTTATTTACTTCCTTTTAATATAGAAAGCGCAAGAACAGATCGAGCTTAATCTTTTGTAAACTTTCTTCAAATGCCTGACTTGATGGACTTAGATGGTAGATGTCCAAAGCTGATATCAGCTGCTCAGCGTGATCATGAATGCTGTAAAGTATTCAAAACGTCGGGATAGCATAAAAATCAAGTAAACGCGATATATTCCGTAAACGTAGTTTTATTTCAAAATGTGTGAAATTCGCGTAAATGTTAGAAAGTATTATATATTTTAAGCGTTACGCATACGCGTATATATTTTGAGGTCAAATACATTTATTTCCCGACGATTAAGACCCGAAAAGTAGTATCCATTAGTTATTTAAATGAAATAACGAGAAACAGTCAAGCGTGCTACATACATATAGCTTTTTGTTTTGTATGAGAGCAGGTGGAAAACGAAACTCTTGGGAAATACCCTTCTGTCGTATATTACTACCGTTTAAAAAGAATGTTTGCGGAAACGATGTGTGATAATCATCTTATATTTATACAACTTCTTTAGATATTTTTATATATATTTTTAGCATTTGACATGCTTAACACTATACATTAAACAGAAAGTGAAAACAAGTGCTCGTGACTGTTATTTTCGATTTCACATTTTTAAAAGTAAGTAAGAACAATATCACGCTCAATGATATATAATAATAATATTCCTATTGATAAATTGATGTGCCGATTGCCTATTAAATATTCATGAAATTATGAATGTTGTCAAATTGATTGATTGGATTTTGCGTATCAATGCATTGCCAACACCATTTGTATTAATTTATTGGATATGTTCACTTTAGGAGGTATTCGAAACTGCACCATACGTTTAACGATCGTGAATATTTAGGTATAATATATGTTTATCGTAACCAAAAACCTGTTCAACCCTGTAAAAAAAAATCTGGTTATTTAAGGGTATCAACTGATTCTTAGCGTACACAACAGGCAATCGAGAAAATTAGCACTTCGAACACTGAACTGACACATTGTGCAACTATAAACATCTGACGATCTGTTTGAAATATCATATATTAGCGCCTTGATAATTACAGGGCGTATATAGAGACACAGCATGCTGCTCATTGAATGGTGTGAAGCATCGCTTACTGAAATTATAACAAACAACGTTCAACACTTATACCTACCTATATACATGAATGCTCTTGAAAATTTAACAATCTGGTGCCACATAATACATGAAAATCCACGCATCATGTCTTGAAGACTACGAAAACTTTTTCGATTTTCACATTTTTCACTTTGTGTTTAATGTATAGTGCTAAGCATGTCAAATGCTAAAAATATATATAAAAATATCTAAATATTTATAGGGTTTGCGTCATTATTAGGTAAAATCTTAATTGTAAAATTAAGTTTACCTGGTATAATGTATGAAAATACTTCCGACAGATGGCGCGGGCGTCACCCAAAGACGTTAAGTATGAATGTGTTATCGAAATTAGCAGTCAGGAGCAATTGTCACGATGGCTGAATTGGCAAAGCATCTGGACGGTATCCAGGAGATGCAGGTTTAAATCCTGCTCATGACTGTTATTTACGATTTTTACATTTTTCACTTTGTGTTTAATTTAAATTTAATTTTACTGCATAAAAAGCCAATATTTTTACAGAAATATGATATATTTTTCAGTTATTAGATATTTCTGAATATCATAGAATAGATTTTGAAAAACAGTCATCATGCCTATTGTTTTTTCAACCCTTTTACTGTCCCACTATTGGGCACGGTTCTCATATCATAGTCTGCGGGATTTAGGCCTTAGTCCACCACGCTGGCCCAGTGCGGGTTGGAACACTTCCTACGCGGCCACCAAATCTCTCAGGCATGCAGGTTTCCTCACGATGTTTTCCTTCGCCAAGCTGTGATAATTTATAAATATTTTTGTTTATTGCATGTAGTGACAGACGAGCTACGGCCCATCTGATGGTAAATGGTAACTGTCGCTCATGGACTCAACTATACCGAGAGTATTGTCAAGCTGCTGCTCACCATTTCATTTCACAGATACGAAATGAAAGAATAAACATAATATAAAAATAATATTGTTGCGTTTTGGCTATTGCAACTGCCAAAACGCACCCAGCCCTACCACCAGTAATGCAATGGGTGATAATTGCTTACTTCCCTTAGTCGCCTCATACGACACCCGTGCGAAAGAATGGGGTGAAGACGCTTGTATTCTTAGTCCGTCACCACACGGACAAATAATTTTGAGAAATCTGAAAAATCAAAGCTGTTTTATTGGGCACGACAATATTGAATCTTACTCGTCATGACATTTTTGTGGTTCACAAAACATTATTGATAAATAAGCACAATATAACAAGTGCTTAAGATAGTACATAGCCCAAAACATCAAGTTCTTAATTCACATATAATCTAATTGGTCACTTAATTAATTGTTATCGATTAGAAATTAGGAATGTGCTTCTCAGATAGTTTACAGAAAGCAAATACTAATCGCTCATAATTAGTACCTAAATTAAATAATAGAAATTAATTGGCTTATTCTCTTTATTAAATTATCTAGGTAATATTCAAAGTATATTTTTACTCATATTTGATATAAAATTACAGAATTTTAACTAAATTAACTTAGTTTAAATAATTTAGTTAAAATTTTGTAATTCTGTAACTAAATTAACTAAAGGTAATACCACTACGGTAGTGATGAACACGACGGACTATGATCAAAAAATCCGCAGCTTGCTCGCCGATGTAAATACCTATAAACCAGTAGCCTATAACCCAACTACCAGAGTGACACTTCGTACGCGCTCCCTCATACAAGATCACAGAGTTATTCACGGATGACGAGTATAACAGGTTGTATAGCCCAAAGATAACACAGCCGCCAAAACTTTATGGACTGCCTAAAATAGACAAAAGAGGTGTGCTTTTACGACCATTACATACACATAGCTAGTGTTGCAGCCCTTAATAAGCAAAACACCGTCTTACGTAAAAGACTCCCGACATTTCGTTGACATTTTGAAGGCGATCCGATTGGAACCTAATGAATTAATGGTGACTTTTGATGTAGAATCTTGTTCCACTAAAGGAGTGTCTTGGAGTGATAAAGGGCATACTGATCTCGAAGGGTATATTGGACAGATACGTAGAATTACTAGAACACTGCTTAGACGGCAATTACTTTGTGTACCAGAATCAACACTACCTTCAGATTGATGGAGTAGCTATGGGTAGCCCCGTAGCACCAGTATTAGCCAACATCTGGATGGAACATTTTGAAGAAAAAGCGTTGAGGTGAGGACCTTTTACC
The DNA here is from genome assembly GCA_948253155.1 of Leucoma salicis. Classification (NCBI taxonomy): domain Eukaryota; kingdom Metazoa; phylum Arthropoda; class Insecta; order Lepidoptera; family Erebidae; genus Leucoma; species Leucoma salicis. The sequence goes on along the minus strand of OX411820.1, from coordinate 16,892,443 downwards.
ATCAGATTCTGGAAAAGATATGTCGATGACGTGTTCTGTGTAATCAAAGGTACCAACAGGGAAGTAGAACAATATCTTAACCACCTCAACTCCATTCACAATAAAATTCACTTCACCTATGAAATGGAGAATGAACGGTCTTTAGCGTTCCTGGATGTCAGGGTAAATGCACGAGAAGATGGCTCACTGGGGCACACTGTAAATCGAAAACCTATACACACTGACAAGTACCTGAATGCCTGTTCGCATCATCACCCCCGTCACTGCAATCCGTCGTGACCTCTTTAACCTAATCGAGCATATGAACTTTGTGACCCTGAACATTTAAATAGTGAGCTCGTACACGTTCAGGAGACACTCAAGAGAAACGGGTACAAAGCGAGTCTAAGGTGTCCAGTTCGCCACAGCCAACGTACGAAATATCCTGAGGTCAGTCGCCAACCTGCGTTCATGCCCTACATTAAAGGAATAACGGACAAAATTGGTACAGTCCTATGAATGTATTCCATAAAAACTGTTTACGTTCCGTCCTCTAAAATTTCAAGGCAAGTTCGTACACCGAAGGATGTAATCCCGTACCAGACTCCCGGTGTCTACAAGATTGATTGCAGTTGCGGTAGTTCCTACATTGGTCAGACTAAACGAATCATCGCTGAGAGAGTTAAGGAACACATCGTGGCTGTGAAAAATCGGACGACGGCTAAATCAGCGAAAGCAGAACATCTGCTCGACTCTGACTTAACTCACTGGATTGAGCTCCACCGAGCAAAATTATTATCCACAGATCGCAAATATTACCGCAGACTGATCCGTGAAGCGATTGAGATTAGAAAATACAAAAAATTTAATCGGGATGACGGATACAAGTTGTCGTCGGCATGGAATCCAGTGCTAGGAAAATATAAATATCGTAGTTTACCGTCTAAGGCGCCGGTGGACACTATTAGTGTTGTGTGTAGGGACTTTCGCCATGTGGGGCCGGCTTTAGAATTGTCCGACCCCTCTCCACCCATGGGAATCGTAGGAGCCGACTGAGAGAATACCGGGGGAGTGGGCAGCATCACTCCCTCGAGTATTAACAACATCCACTGCGATCGCCAACCCGCCTGCCAAGCGTGGCGATTACGGCACTATCCCCCACATGAGCGAAACACATGTTGTGGCGTTCTCTTGGGGAGGCCTATGTCCAGCAGTAGACTCGGAAAGGCTGATGGATGGATGGATGGTAGGGACTTTAACAAATATCAGAAATGTGACGATGAAGTGAGGGTAGTTACATCCAGTGCCCCTGAACGTAGCAGGCGGCGCCGCACATCGCCAGTTGACCCGTGACCACGGCTGGTGAAACCGAGTCGAAACGTCGGGAGTAAAAAGGTATTTGATACGCGTTAAGTCCCGTAATAATAGTTTAAATAGATAGTAATGAAACGCGATAGTTTGAAATATTATATATATTTTTTATTGCTTATTGTTGCAGATGAGCTACGGCCCGACCTGATGATCAGTGGTAACCGTCACTCATGAACTGGAACTATACACACAGTATTGTTAAGCCACTGCTCGCTATTTTATTACGCAGTTGTGAAGTTAAACAATAAGCAGTTATCTCCTGCTATAACCAAAACAGACCGACGTGCATCATAGAAGAAACACGAGAGACGGTGGTACCAACTACGCTCTATCCCAACAACAAGTTCGCATCCTTACTCCGTCGCCACACGGGCAAAGGTTAAGTAATATTTATAAGAAGAAAATTTGCAATACTTACAGAAACTATAAAAGAAAAAGTTCAACATTTTTTGAAACACTTAGTTTACTGCTTTTAAAATTCAATAAAAAGTATACAAAATATCTTAAAGAACAAATTATTTGTGAATAAGGAAAAATATTTTTAGTACAAGCGGGAAACGAACCCGCGTCTTTTCCAATCCGGGGAAGTGCTCTAAGCCACTGAGCTATCGTACTGACCTATTCGGCCATTACAATCTCCTTATCACATTTGTCTTTACGACCAACGCCATCTATCGGAATGTATTTACATGCATTAATCCAATATAGTAAGTTAAATTTTGCAATTAAAATTCATACTATTTGACGGCGCGATTTTTTAAACATTTTTGATCTATATTTTTTAGCATTTGACATGCTCCGCTTTTTACCTTATTCACAAATAATTTGTACTTTAAAAAAGTAGCGGAGCATGTCAAATGCTAAAAAATATGGATCAAAAATATCCTAAAAGAATTTATAAAAAAGCTTAATATTTTATATTGAATCTTCATTAAAAGGGCTACTAATGAACATCCAATTTTCCGTCTTATCATCAATATACAGATCTTTAAGTAAAATTCCACATAATTTCCTTTAACAAAGAGAGATTTTGCAATGCTATAAAAAGCTCGGTTTCAAAGCGTCCCGAGTAAAAAGATATCCAATTAGCCTCTGCGTGTACGACTACAATAATAGTTGTAAAAAATCAAGTTCAAACCGGCTTCCTTTCTTCGTAGCTTAGAATAAAAACGTCAGGAAAATCTAATCATGTCTTAGGCCCATGTTTAGTTAGGTATAACTAAAGATTTAGGTTATAAGAGATTCTATATTATACAACGTTTGAAATTTATATTAAACTAACTGCTACCCGCAACTTCACCCGCCTGGAATTTAGTTATTTTAATTTTTAGTGCAGAATCCTAATTATTTTTCTAAAATAAAAGTGGTGATCCCCTCCCATGAGTTCCATCCAAATTGTTCAGCCATTCAGGAGCTGTGAATTATATATTCGTCGTATGTACTTATCTATTTGAATCGGTATTCATCACAGTTTCATTGTTTTTTTTTCCCGGAAAGTTAATTATTTTTCCATAATTAAAGTAGTGTAAGTTACTCCTTGTAACAACAGCTATATGCTAGTGAAAGTCCCGTCCAAATCGGTGTAGCCATTCCTGAGATTAGCCGGAACAAACAAACAGACACAAGCTTTTAAAAAAACAACTTATGATCACTTTCAGAGAATCCTGACTTCACCTTCCTTCAATGCATGACCGATTTGGTATAGGTAGGTGAGTCTCGGTCTCCCCCTGTACCTACATCCTTCCACTTTCGCTTCCAAAAGCTTTAAAAATTGGTATTTTGTTATACGAGTAATATATACACTCGTATAGATTAAATAAAAGCCTGTTATTTAGACAATACAAACAGATACTTCAATTTTATTACCTATATGTATAGACTAGCTGACCCGGTAAATGTTGTTTTGCCATATAAATTATTTCTAGACAATATTTAGGGAATTTCTAGCGTAGAAAATAATAATGGTCCAGGAGCCACCGCGTATTTTTTTTTTAGTGATTAATAACAGGCTGAATATTTGTGAGTAGGTTCCGTTCGATGAGACACGCAAATTTTTCTCAGTGAAAAATCTTGTAAGAGGTAGCTATTAAGTGTCCGTGAATTTAACAACTTCCAAGCGTGGGACAGAGAAAACGTACCACTAAATTTGTAGGACTATGACTATTTCATTATACAAATACTATGTACAAAGCTGCATTCAAAAAATCAGATGCTTAATAATTTGAATGACCTCTTTATTTATATTTGTCTCTCTATATTTGTAGAAGAGCACGCTCCAGTCAAATCACCCATTTTGTAGGACAATTGTTATTCCGAGTTTATTATCCAATTATCCTAACATTTAAGCTTACTGTTAGTCAGACAATTTCAACACCCCACCAAATCGAAATGTTTTATACCTGCGCTCTTTATTAGCTACCTCTATCGAGATTTTTCACAGAGAAAAACTTGGGCGTCTGGTCGAACGGAACTTACTCACAAAGATTGAACCTATTATTAATCACTTAAAAAAATAGGCAGCGGCTCCAGTACTATAACTAACTTATATTTTATGCCAAATCATAAAAAACTTAAAATTTAAAAAGTTAGTCCAAAATATACAATTTTGGGGTGGACCACGCTTATCACTTAGGGGTATGAGAAATAGTTTACATCCTATTCTCAGACCTACTAAATATACACACAAAATTTCATAAGAATCGGTCAAGCCGTTTCGGAGGAGAATGGCGACAAACAGTGGGACACGAGATTTTTATATAGTATAAGATATAGATTACAACTAATAAGAAAGCAAGCAAGTATCACAATAATGCATATAGTAACAAAAGATTTAAGCTGATACATACTCGTCTTCTAGCCTCTATAATCCTTGCTAACCACCTTCTTATACCCTCCCTATCATATTCTTACTTCATCTCCAAATCCTTATACTCTCTCTAACATTCTTCTTCTTCATCTTCTACATTTTCCCTGCGATCGCAACGCGCGAATGATGCTCCTGGAACTGCCAGTACCAATAGACTATGCTAACCGCTTACCATCAGGTAGACCGTATATATGCTTGTTTGTCCCCCCTTATAGTAAAAACTTACGTTGGTATATACTCTATAAAATAAATTTACTGAATATGAAGCACTTTGTTGGCTAAATCCACTGACTTACCAACAAATCGGCCTCTTGTCCGCTCTCAAACGTGTCCGAACCAAAAGAGAACTATAACTCCAAAAGAGAGGCAATCGCGCTCCAGTCTCGTTTGGTCGACCGACTTAACTATTATGTTCAATATGCCGTACTTTATTGCGAAAACAGGTAACAACTACTCAAATAAAGTGAAAAAAATATTTTAAGTAGTAGACTATTGTTTTATCATTTGCAAGTATTATTTTGCTTAAAAACAAATAATTTGTTTTATATTTTGAATATACAGGTATGCAAAATAAATCATCAACACATAATATTCACTAGAAGTTACATAAGGTGATCATGGTGCGGTCCATTGGTAGAAGCTACATTAGCTAATAAATTATTACAAAGAAAACTCAACACTATTATAATGATACAAGGTTTCAAATTAGAATGTTGAAATTTGTATGTATTAATAAAGACTGTCTATTGGCTGTATAGTCTATTGACTGGAGACATATTTTTCATAAATTTTGTACTAGACCCGACATCCATTTTTAATAGGTCAATGGCTATCCATGATTATTTGAGAACTAGCCAGTTATTAAACATACCAAAATCTTTATTGATATTATTTCAGTAATAAGTACCTAAATTAAATTCAGTAATAAGTACATTGTTATATATTTTAGATATTTTTATATATATTTTTAGCATTTGAAATGCTTAGCACTATACTTTAAACACAAAGTGAAAAATGTGAAATCGAAAAATAACAGTCAGGAGCAGGATTTGAACCTGCATCTTCTGGATACCGTCCAGATGCTTTACCAATTCAGCCATCCTGACAATTGCTCCTGACTGCTAATTTCGATAACACATCATACTTAACGTCTTTGGGTGACGCCTGCGCCATCTGTCGGACGTATTTTCATACATTATACCGACCAGGTAAACTTAATTTTACAATTAAGATTTTACCTAATAATGACGCAAACCCTTTAAATATTTTAGATATTTTTATATATATTTTTAGCATTTGAAATGCTTAGCACTATACTTTAAACACAAAGTGAAAAATGTGAAATCGAAAAATAACAGTCAGGAGCAGGATTTGAACCTGCATCTTCTGGATACCGTCCAGATGCTTTACCAATTCAGCCTATATTTAAAGAGTAATTTTCTAAAATATTTAAAGGGTTTGCGTCATTATTAGGTAAAATCTTAATTGTAAAATTAAGTTTACCTGGTCGGTATAATGTATGAAAATACGTCCGACAGATGGCGCAGGCGTCACCCAAAGACGTTAAGTATGATGTGTTATCGAAATTAGCAGTCAGGAGCAATTGTCAGGATGGCTGAATTGGTAAAGCATCTGGACGGTATCCAGACGATGCAGGTTCAAATCCTGCTCCTGACTGTTATTTTTCGATTTCACATTTTTCACTTTGTGTTTAAAGTATAGTGCTAAGCATTTCAAATGCTAAAAATATATATAAAAATATCTAAAATATTTAAAGGGTTTGCGTCATTATTAGGTAAAATCTTAATTGTAAAATTAAGTTTACCTGGTCGGTATAATGTATGAAAATACGTCCGACAGATGGCGCAGGCGTCACCCAAAGACGTTAAGTATGATGTGTTATCGAAATTAGCAGTCAGGAGCAATTGTCAGGATGGCTGAATTGGTAAAGCATCTGGACAGTATCCAGAAGATGCAGGTTCAAATCCTGCTCCTAACTGTTATTTTTCGATTTCACATTTTTCACTTTGTGTTTAAATTGTTATATTATATGTAATTTTAGTATAACAAGACTTTTTAGAATTGTGTTGAGAATTCAACGATAGTAAAGTTTCATACTCTTGTAATAATACTTAGTTCATATTAATAATCAAATTTAAATGAGTTACTTTGTTATGTTTTATAACGTCAATGGAATGAATACAAAGCATTGTACCATCCATCCGTCCATCAGCCTTTTAACGTCCACTGCTGGACATAGGCCTCCCCAAGAGGACGCCACAACGAGCGGTCCCGTCAGGGGGGATAATGCCGTAATCGCCACGCTTGGCAGGCGGGTTGGCGATCGCAGTGGATGTTGTTAATACTCGAGGGAGTGCTGCTGCCCACTCCCGCGGTATTCCCTCAGTCGGCTCTTAGTAGAGAGGGGTGGGACAATTCTAAAGCCGGCCCTACACGGCCGGCCCCACAAACATTGTACAACACATACTATATATATATGTAGGTACGTGTATATTCTGGCACGCTCTGACACTACCTCACAGTTCAGTAAAACTAATTTCAGTGAGCAGTGATGCAGGCTTTTTCCTATAATCCATCAAAAAGTTTCGTTCTTATTCAATAGTGTTAGGACAGTTGTACACCAGATATAGTATATAATGTATTTGAATTATTGATAGGGTTTTTCTTTGAACTTTTAATCTAATTAGTTGATAGTAATCTTTATCTATAGATATATATATAATGTAACAAAGTTGGGTTAGTTACAGCATTTATAACTCAAGAAAGGCTGAACCAATTTTTATGAACTTTGATTTTTTGTCTTTATCTGCACGCAGAATAACTACCTATTAAAACAATGGAAGAAATCACGAAAACATCGTAGTAAATTACAATTGCATAATGATTTTACATGTTTTGTTGTGTACGTAGGTATTTAAAATGAATTAAATGTACAAAAGGAAGTTTTCCAATGGAATTTTTACTTTAATATCATCAAACATATTTCTTAATCTTCATTGTGATATTTCTTCGACAATCATTTTTGCCTAATCGTTTTCTGATTTGTAAATTGGATAACCATTCACTTGGAAATCTCAAGTTCTGACAGTGATTGATTTATGTTTTTTCTTTCGCCCATCATTTTGCTCTGGGATTTTTTCATCGCTTATACATCCAACACAATCCGACGTACTGGAAATATTGCCTTTTGGAGTTTTCATAAATACTGCTATATTAAAAAAAAACCTATTTCTAAAAAGCAATTGCGAAGTGGAGATTGGTTGTCGTCGTCAGTGACTGCGATGGCTTAGCGGTTTAGAGCACTTCCCCGTATTTGAAGGGACACGGGTTCGGATCCCGCTTGCAGTAAAGCTCTCTTTTTCCACTTTCACAATAATTTGTTCTATGTAGCTGAGCATGTCAAGTGCTAAAATACAGATTAAAATATATACTTCTATATAGAAAAATAATACCGCTACAGTTTTTGTCCAATGTTTGGGATTTTTAGGGTTGATTTTTAAGTAAGACTTGCATTGCTTTATAAGGCCCACTTGCGCGTTCCAGAGTTAATGTACTACTCTGTCAATAAAGTACCGGAAAAAGATCAATAATACACAAAAATTTTGTTATTCATCCAAATTTATTTTATCACCTTCAAAGTATGTTCCTTCAGAAACGATAGACTTACGCCAACGAATAATCCAATCATCAAAACATTTTTTAAACGCTGTTTCCGGACTTGAGTTCAGTTCTCGCCGCGAATTCTCCTTTATGTCTTCTACCGCTTGGAAACTGGTGCCACGAAGTGGTAATTTGAGTTTAGGAAAAGAAAGAAGTCGGCTGGAGCCATATCTGGTGAATATGGTGGTTGCTCGATGGTATTTATTGAGTGTTTGAACAAAAATTCATTCACAATGATGGCCTTGTTCGAAAGCACATTATCGTGGTGCAAAATCCAAGAATTTTCTTTTCACAAATCTGGCCTTTTTCGTCGAATTTGCTCTCTTAAACGCCGCATAATGCTCAAATAATATTTTTTATTTACCGTTTGACCTTCTGGCAAGAATTCCGAGTGCACAACACCACTATAGTCAAAGAAAACAGTCAACATGACTTTGACTTTTGATCGACTTTGGCGTGGTTTTTTCGGTTTCGGTTCAGTTGGAAGTCGCCAGTCCGAAGCTTGTTAACTAGTTTGCATGTCAAACTCGTAAACCCGCGTCTCATCACCAGTAACAATGCGTATCATGAATGTTGGGTCGGAATTGACTCATTCTAGCATGTCCTCAGCGACTTTTTTTATTTTTTATTATTGCATTTATTGGCAGACGAGCCACGGTCCATTGGTAACCGCCGCCCATGGACTCGACTATACCGAGAGTATTGTCAAGCCGCTGCTCACCAATTCATTTCACAGATGAAATGAAATATAAACGGCTATCTCCTGCTACAGCCTAAACGCAACGATGTGCTTCATGGCCGGTCACACGGGAGATGGTGGTACCAACCCGCTCGGGCCGGATACCAAGTGAGTACTCCCACTTGGTACCCAGCCATACCACCAGTCGTGCAATGGATGATAATTGCTTACTTCCCTTAGTCGCCTCATACGACACCCGTGGGAAAGAATGGGGTGATGACACTTGTATTCTTAATCCGTCACCACACGGAACCACTCTCATGCGATTGAGTTTATGGAGAAAATTCAGGTCTTTTGGGACTAGCCGAGCGGAAACATGTTTCATATCCAAGTGATTATTTAAAATGGTAGGGATTGACTCGTGAGACACAGAAAGTTCGGCGGCTATTTCTCTCAAAGTTGAATGAGGATTTTCAGTCACTATTTCCTTCACTTTTGCAATGTTAACTTCAGTTGCAGACGTTGATGGCCTACCAGAGCGAGGCAAATCTTCCATCACATCTCGACCGCTTTTAAACGCTTTGTACCACTCATAAGCACGTGTTTTTGATAAAGTCGATTCACCGTAAGCCTTCTGTAACATTTTCAGTGACTCCGACTCCGAACACGAAATTCCATTGGCGATGCAAAATTTAAGACAAACTGTTTGTTCGATGTTTTTGTCCATTATGAAATTCGCAATACACACTAGATATGATATAACTAAAAACAGCACTGTATTTAATATAAATAACAGATGCAACTCAAACTCCGCGCACTCAATTCGAAATGGATAATAGTTGTGCCAATCTAACAACAACAAAAAAAACAAAAATTTGAATTTGGAAAACAAAAAACATAGCATCGCGCCTGTATTTCCCGAAGGGGTAGGCAGAAGTGTATTACACACCCACGACTCGCCAGCTATGTTTAAGTCCCACGTAATAGTATATTGACATAAAATACTCTCGAGATAGTAAACCAACAATCATTTGACATAATGACATATCGCCATTCAACATAAACTACCAAAAACACATGGCTTCAATTCAAATCTGACATTAACCAAAGACTTATGCAAGTAACTGTTGTGTGAGAGAGAGAGAAGAATACTTGTGTCGTTCATCATTCATTCCTTTTGTATTTGGCTGGATGTAAGCAGAATGAGGTTAGTAAAACCTTTTTTTTTTATTTAAGCGGGAAAAAATGTTCCTTTCTGCACACCCTGTCGTTCGGGGCAACGACCAGGGTAGTGTGGGGCCTTCACCCACTAAAGAAACCCGCCGTGTGCCATCTCTCCGCCGTTATTGGCGGGCCACTGGAACTATGTTATATTCCTTTGGTGGTAGGTTAATAAAACCTGCGTGATTTTTCTTACGTGCAAGAGAAATTTTGAATTAGATAGTTATTTGTGTAACCTAAGCAGTAGTAAACGCAAAGGTATTTCACTATCTCAAAATTTCCCCGCAAGTGGCCCTTATTATAGTGTACCGGAATTAGTTGTAGTAACAGAATTATGTTTGTTAATCAAATAATATTGTAGCTAATATTTTGCATCCTGTATATCGATAACCTAACGCTCCTGTTCCCACATGTATTCGATCTTCGCTCACTTCATCCTGAAACTTGATTAGTTTAGCCGACCACCGATTGCCAATGAGTTTTATTTTTGTGGTACCATGTAGCCTCTGGAAATTGAATACGCTACGTTTGTAGGTATCTTGTTACGTATTTCTATATTATTTCTTATCGTATAGTAGGTATGCTAGATATTGTAATTGGACATCTTTCTTATTTAATATAATTTTATACTAAAGATATTAAAGATTTAAAAAATAAGTGCCCTTGTAACTTTTCGTGTCTCAGTTCATTATCATTTCCTGCGTATTTCATAAAATTCATGTTCGTTAAATACGTAAAAAAAACACGCGGGGCAGTCTTTGGGGACTGCCAATAGAAGTGAAAACTAAGTAACTTGTGAATTGTATCGTCGAGCGACCAATTAATTGGTCATTAACACATCTTATTGATAAATCAAAAATAATTCAAAAATAATGATCTAATAGCTCGACGATACAATCAATAAGTTACTTAGTTTTCACCTCTATCGGAGCGTTCGGTGACGATGACACAAGTTCCATGATATTTGTTCACCCAAAAAGTGCTCAACGCGCCTAAAAAAGTTTTCATTTCAAAAAATGAGCGGAAAATTGATAATAATTATATTAAGCAAAATTAATTAAATAGTAAAATGGAAAGACTAACTTACTAAGCCCTTTGGCTGCATGGGCGAGCAACAGAGATGCGTCATTATCTCCTTCAGTGAGCGGCGAAATTTCAAGGGTTGAAACCCTTATGTAAGCGTTTTATAAAACACTGATGACAGACGACATAATATATCTAATATATAAAATTCTCATGTCACAGTGTTTGTCCCCATTCTCCTCCGAAATGGTTTAGCCAATTCTTATGAAATTTGTGTGTAGGTATATTCAGTAGGTCTGAGAATAGGATGTTAACTATTTTTCATATCCCTAAGTGATAAGCGTGGTACACCCCAAAAACTTTTTTATTTTTTAGACAACATTTTTTATAGTACACATTATTATTTGTGAATGAGGAAAAAGAGATCTTTAGTGCGAGTGGGAATCGTCCCTTCCAAAAGCACTTCCCCGGATTGGTAAAATAATAATTTGTACTTTAAAGTAGCTGAGCATGTCAAGTGCTAATATATAATATAGATAAAAAAAAATATTTTATTTTTTTATGATTCGGCATTAAAAAATACATAAAATATTTAAATATTTTTATATATATTTTTAGAATTTGACATGCTTAGCTATATTAAATTAACACTATGTGTGACAATGTGAAATCGAAAATAACAGTCCATCCATCCATCCATTCATCAGCCTTTCAACGTCCACTGCTAGACATAGGCCTCCCCAAGAGAACGCCACAACAAGCGGTCCTGTGCTGACCGCATCCAACGGCTCCCCGCGGCTTTGACCAGATCGTCGGTCCACCTTGTGGGGGGCCGTCCTACGCTGCGCGGTCCGATACGTGGTTGCCACTCGAGAACCTTTCTTCCCCAACGGTTGTTGGTTCGTCGAGCGATGTGGCCTGCCCCTTGCCACTTCAGCATGGCAGCCCGGAGGGCTATGTCGGTCACTCTCGTTCTCCTACGGATTCGATCACGTAGGGAAATACCAAGCATAGCCCGCTCCATGGCCCGCTGAGCGACTTTGAGCCTTGAAACGAGGCCAACATTCAGAGACCACGTCTCTGTTCCGTATGTCATCACTGGCAACACACACTGGTCGTAGACCTTCGTTTTCAGACACTGCGGAATATTGGACGAGAAGATCTTCCTTAGATTCCCGAACGCTGCCCAGCCGAGTTGGATTCGTCGATTGACCTCTTTCTCGAAGTTTTGCCTACCTAACTGGACTATTTGTCCTAGGTAGACATAATAGTCGACAACTTCGAGAAGCGCACTCCCAACTAGAACCGGTGCTGAAATGACATGGACATTAGACATGGCTTTCGTCTTTTCCATGTTTATTTTGAGACCCACTAGTCGGGAAACCCTGCTGAGATCATTGAGCATGCTGCCAAGGTCCTCCAGCGATTCTGCCATGACTACAATGTCATCGGCATATCGAAGATGAGTGATGTATTCGCCATTGATGTTGATGCCGAATCCGGTCCAGTTCAAGAGCTTGAAGACATCTTCCAATGCAGCGGTGAAGAGTTTCGGGGACATAACGTCTCCCTGTCTAACACCTCTCTGCAGTTGGATCGGTTTCGTACTCCTGTCCTGAACACGGACTGACATGGTGGCGTTTCTATACAAGCACTTTAGCACTTCAATGTATCAATAGTCAATTTGGCACCGCTGAAGGGACTGCAGCACCGCCCAATTTTCGATCGAATCGAAGGCTTTCTCATAGTCCACAAACGTCAGACACAGAGGCCGATTATATTCCTCGGTTTTCTCTATAATCTGGCGTAGCGTGTGAATGTGGTCTATGGTACTATAGCCTTTTCGGAAACCGGCTTGCTCGGGAGGCTGGAAGTCGTCAAGCCTGCGCGTGAGTCGATTTGTAATGACCCTCGAAAACAACTTATAGACATGGCTCAAGAGCGAGATGGGTCTATAGTTCTTTAAGAGGGTTCTGCCACCTTTCTTGAAGAACAGCACCACCACGCTTCTGGTCCACGACTCTGGAACGTCGCCTCCGAGAACGAAGGAATTGAACAGCCTCTGAAGAGCTTTTAAGGCCGGCTTTCCGCCAGCTCTCAGAAGCTCCGTGGTGATTCCGTCGTCTCCCGGTGCCTTTCTGTAATAACAGTCACGAGCAGGATTTTAACCTGCAGCATCTCCTGGATACCGTTCAGATACTTTACCAATTCAGCCATTGTGATAATTGCTCATGACTGCTAATCTCGACAATACATTCATACTTAACGTCTTGGGTGACGCCTGCGCCATCTGTGGGAAGTATTAGTCGGTATAATATATGAGATATGAGAAATAGTTAATGTTTAAGTTAAACATTAAAAGGATGTCATGGAACAATGTCATACTATCCAAAAAAACAGAATGTAAATTGATATTGTGAATCTAAAGGTCTTCCTCATCGAAAAAAAGTTATAATAATATAAAAAGGAAAAAAAAATTATAAAAAATAGTAAAATTGTACTAAGAATCACATTTTGAATTTCTGAGAGTGTAAAAGGGTTTTTTAAGTTTTAGATTAAAATTGAATGTGAGCTAGTATTATTTAAAAATGTTGTCATCCCAGCGAGTCAAAGGTTGATTTAATATTTGATTTTTGAATATTGGCTTTACTGACTTCTACGAGTATATGAATAAACGCTTTGATGTCTCGAGTAATGACAGAAGCGATGTGTTGACGTATCGTTATGGCTTCAATGAGCCGTTTCGCAAAGATAATTATAATATTAATGTACATATTAATTTCGAAAGATATTTATAGCCACTGAATATGTTATCGGATAATGACATCGAACTATTATTTCTTTGTGAATTTTTGTAGGGTTAAGATAAGAAAAATATAATTACTAATTAACCTAGTTTTAAATTACACAAAGTGTGAAAATTGAAACCGAAAATAATAATCATGAACAGGCTGCTCTGCCTCTGTTTATATCTGACAAATGCTAAAAAATATATAAAAATATCTAAATCTATTATATAACCCTTATTTTTATCTGTATAATTTCAATAAACGATGAGGCTTGGGTTTTGGGCATCACCTTGGATCTAGATCCGACTGATCTATCTATCGAAAAACTTATTTGAATGAATTATTCTAATCAAAAATATCTACGTTTACAAAACGATGTATATTCAATTCCATCCATCCATCCATCAGCCTTTCAACGTCCACTGCTGGACATAGGCCTCCCCAAGAGAACGCCACAACGAGCGGTCCCGTCATGGGGGATAATGCCCTAATCGCCACGCCACGGGTTGGTATATATATAGTAGGTACATCATCTATAATGCCACTTATCTACAGGGCCCGGTCAGTTCAGGATAGCACTAGCAGTTTCTTATTTATTGCCAATCATTGAGATAAATACTACATCAATGTTGCCAATAACATGTTTACCTATATTTGGTTATTAGGTATATCACAAAGAAGTAAACAGCTCCCACTTGTTAAAATAGGGCCACATAGGTACATAAGATTTCCTTCACATTTCGAAAAATAATACAGATATATTGTCACAAAATACATTCGCGATAGTAAACAATATTTTTTTCATTAAACAAGAAGATAAGATAAGCCAAACAATAATTTGACATAATGACATATCGCCATTCAACATAAACTACCAAAAAGAAAGAAAGAAAGAAAGAACAGACTTTTTTAATCCTTCACAGAAGGGAACACACACACACAAAACACATAGCATCAATTCAAATCTGACATTAAACAAAGATTTATGCAAGTAGCTGTTGTGTGAGAGAGAGAAAAATACTTGTATCGTGCATCACTCATCCCTTTTGTATTTGGATGTAAGCGGAATGAGGTTAGTAAAACCTGCGTGATTTTTCTTATGTGCAAGAGACATTTTGAATTAGATAGTTATTTGTCTAACCTAAGCTAGTAAGCGCAAAGCTTTCTCATTATCTCAAAATTTCCGCGCAAGTGGCCCTAAGCTGTATAGTGAAAGTTACAAACATTATTATTTTTCCGACGTTGCGTAATCTTACATTAAAATAAACAATTTCTAATCTTTTTACTTTATGAGTTAATAAAATTAACGGAGTGTTTAGATTTCATCATCCATGTCATCCATCAGCCTCTTAAAATCCACTGATGAACATAGGCGCCTCAAAGAATTCTAGATCTTACGTATTATTTATATTAATTTACTATAAAATCCAGAAATGAATAAACGCTTCAAATTAAAACCAGGATCCACTAGAAATAGTCATTTATTTAAAGTGAATTAATTATTACCATTAGCTACAGCGTCATTTTAAATTCTGGCCGTGATTTGAATACCAGCCTTAATCGCATTGCGGTGGTAAAGCTCGGTCACTAAAAGATACCGACCACTTTTTATCTTAAAAGACTGATCCTTGAGATTTAAATAAAATATCGAATCGTTTCTTTGTTCAATCATCATTACATCTTGCTACAATTTCCAGATGGAATATTTAAATTAACGCTACATCTTGATTATTATGTACTATTATAAAGCTGTAACAGAGCTGTGTCTGTACATTTAAGATTGAGAAAAAATGACTTTGTTAGGCTATATAAGCGTGTCTAAACACAAAACATTTTTTTAGACATTTTTTCTGTCTGTTTGTTCGTTCGCGCATCACGCAAAAACTACTGAACGAATATTGATGCAACTTTTTTATTTGGTAGCTCTTGATAAGACTTAAAAACTGGTATACATTTTATCCCGCTACTATATCGAGAACCTGAGATATAACCTAAAAACTAGCTTTTGGCTGCGGCAGAGCCTTTTTTAGCTCGTCGTTTCAACTACGTTGCAGCCTTAAAGAATAATCCTTGTATCGCGGGGGACTTTACAAACATTCAATTTCACAACACTCACAAACTACACCCAGACACAGAAAAACCATTTGTGGATCACATAAAGAGTTGTCCTGTGTGGGAATCGAACTCACAACACTCGGACGGGAGACCGGTATCTAAGCCATTCCACCGTCTGTGCAGTCAAGATTCGCGTGAAGTATTCGCACTTTTTCATGTAGAATAGCCAAGGGTAAACTCAATTACGTTTTTGATAGTATTTTCAGTCCATAATTGTCTGTTTTAAAGACCACGAGGATTTATTTTGTAAGAGAAGTTTCTAAAAGACTTTAAGTACCTAGGTTCAAAGAATAACTCTAGAACGCAAATAGGTACTCTTCTAGATACTTATTATTTCTAAGAATTTACTGCAAATACAGTCTCGCAATATATAGGCATGTGTCGTAACCACAACAATGTTAGATAACTCAGTTCGCTAACAAGGTTTACCTTACATTCTCGGCAATACACGAACGCGGCAAGAGTTTATGCAATAAAGCCTTACTGCAAGGGAAAACGCAGCATATAATATTGAATATTCTGCATGTATAACGCAGGATTTTAATCTACTACAGACGGAAAAATACTTGATATACGAATAAATAACTGATTATTCTGAAATTTATTCTATAGCCCTTAAGCTTTTGTTTTTTGCTCGTGATATTTGACTTTTATTCGGATTTGTGTAAGGTTAGGTTAGACAGATTTTATTGAGGATTGCCGGGGTTATAATGGACAGATTAGATTTTTTTTTTGTTAAGGCGGGAAAAAATTTACTCCCCGTCGGCAAAGAACAGGGTAGTGTGGGGCCTTCACCTACTAAATGAACGCGCCGTGAGCCATCTCTCCGCCTGTACAGGAAGGCCATTGGAACAGTGTGACCTTACTTCAATGACAGATGAGATCTACACTGTTTAATGTAGTTTCTGAACACTGGTTAGGTGTTCCATTTATTCACCCATTTTGATACCTGCGGGGCTAACCATTCGGTTTTCCATTCCTACTATGGCTACGATCCCATATCATAATATATTCGGAAAAAACACATCAACTTCGATAGAATTACTTGTAACACAACAAGGTTTGCATAATTCAATTTCTTTGTTTATACCAAAAAAGCAGTAGTACACACATTAGCGCGAGAATGGCGTTCAGAGACAAACACGTCAAAACGCACGAGAAACGTATATAGGTATACAATTTTTACCTGTTTACAGGCATTGTCACGCTAAAGGATCTTAATGGATTTTTCATCATGTTTTCCCGAACGCTTTGGTAAATATTAAAGTCTAGTAAGCATTTGTGGTTGTAAACATAATACAATTACGTAAATATTTTGTTACGATAATCTTTTCAGTCAATGCCAATAAGCAATAACTGCTAATAAAATTGTATTGAACTTGTATTTTCGCGCAAAAATGTCTGACTTTGAAATGAAATTTGACGTAAAAATAGTTTATAACATGGTTGATTAATAAAAAATTTGGAAAATCCAAAACTGCACGCCTCATAATCTTCATTTTTCACAATAAAATTGATTATTTGATAAGTAACTAATAATGTATTGGTTTTACTAAGTAGTTTTCAATAAATCACATAGATAGCGCTAATTTCAAACAGTACTAATGTGGGTTTTCAGTCTTATATGCCATCTAGCGCTAATTTTAAGAAGTACTTCTATATTGGTCTACCTCTGTCATTTTGCAAGGCGCCATCTGGCAATTAGTAAGAACAACAATCCATGAGTTTACATATATACCTGCATAAGTGCATATAATATATATAAACATGTAAAATTGAATAATTTATTAAACTGTAAACAAAAACAAATTAAGAAAACAAAAAGACATGGCTAGTTTCCTTACAAAAAAAGCAATATTGTGGTTCTATATATACAACAGCAACTGAATACATCTAAAATTGCCACTTGTGACATCTAGGGCTACATTTGTGAATATCTCTTTTACTTTAAAACAGCGACATCTATCAATAGAAAATTGCAACTTTGGACAATATTATACGACTTATTTAAAAATCAATGAGTTCAACAAGAAATCTCTAAACCATTTATCTTCCTAACTTGGTTGCCTTATAATTTTATACTTTGTTCTATGTGAAAACACCGTGACAACAACGCCAAGGCCACGCAAAAAAAATTGTGGAATGTAAAATATCTTTTTTCGTGTTTTATAACGTTGGTGTGTTATTATTTATGTGTGTTTAATGTTTTTAATTATTGTTATGGATAAAATAGTTATTATACTTGGCAAATTTCATCAGTTCGTCAAGCAAAGGTAAGGTAACTTTCTTTTAACAAAAAACAATGTACCGGCCGGGCGAACGGCGTTCTGTTGACGATAGTAAAACCACCGGTGGCTATGCGTACGTGAAAAGGTAGTTAGTTCTCATGAAAGGCGTTGGTTTTAGAGTCGCGTCGATCGTAAATGCCGTAAATATTCAGTATTTTTTTGTTTATTTAATAACAATTAAACCACATCGAATCAGAACGTGAAAAGTAATAGGGCTCTATTCCTAGTCATAATAATTCGTAAACGAAAAAAAAGACTCAATTAATTAAGTATTTTGGTCGTTATCGTATTAACATACATTACCTACACTACAACTCACGGACGTCCAAGCCAGATTTTTTTCAAACAGTTTTTTAACTAGTTTAATAACAAAAATAACATCAAAAATATCACGAGTATTATAAATAATGTTTGTTCTTTATATGTGTGTGTAGATATTATTTTACAAGTGCAATATATGATAAATAGAGACATTTTAAGTTTGAAAAATCAGCTGTGCCGTGTCAACCGGGAGTAGAACACACCTCAACGCTTCGCTTATGAGGCGTGCAATAATTGCTATTATTTTATCAGAGACTATCTAAGTGATAAAATTTAATTGATGATCTATTTTAACCTGATATATGTACCTACATTATAAATATAATATTAAAGTCATGTCTAATGTCCATGTCATTTCAGCACCGGTCCTAGTCGGGAGTACGCTTCTCGAAGTTGTCGACCACTATATCTACCTGGGACAAACAGCCCAGTTAGGTAGACACACTTCGAGAAAGAGGTCAATCGACGAATCCAGCTTGGCTGGGCTGTGTTCGGGAAGCTGAGGAAGATCTTCTTGTCCAATATTCCACAGTGTCTGAAGACGAAGGTCTACGACTAGTGTGTGTTACCGGTGATGACTTACGGAACAGAGGTATGGTCTCTGAATGTTGGCCTTATATCAAGGCTCAAAATCGCTCAGCGTGCCATGGACCAGGCTATGCTTGGGATCTCTCTACGTGATAAGATCCGTAATACGGAAATTCGTATTACGGAAGTAACCGACATAGCCTTTTTTTTTTCTTTGTTTAGGCGGGAAAAGATGTACCTAACCGCACACCCCGTCTTTCGGGGCAACGAACAGGGTAGTGTGGGACCTTTACCCACTAAATAAACCCGCCGTGTGCCGTCTCTCCGCCTTTATTGGCGGGCCACCGGAACCATATTACATTCCTTCAGTGATAACCGACATAGCCTACCGGATCAGCATGCTGAAGTGGCAGTGGGCAGGCCACATCGCTTGACGAACCGACAACCGTTGGGGAAGAAAGGTTCTCGAGTGGCGACTGCATATCGGACGGCGCAGCGTAGGACGGCCTCCCACCAGGTGGACTGATGACCTGGTCAAAGTCGCAGGCATTCGTTGGATGCAGGCGGCACAGGACCGTTCGCTGTGGCGTTCTCTTGGGGAGGCCTATGTCCAGCAGTGGACGATGAAAGGCTGATGGATTGGACATTATTTATCTAATTAAAAATTGCTATTATAAAAATTATAAACATTTCGATGAATTTCAAAGGCATTTTAATGTTTATTTTTTAATAATTCACTTCTTGTACACCATGCTTAGGCAAACATAGAGATCATAGTAAATATGTAACAAATCAGTATCTGTATGATTATTTGTGCGTATTAATGTTTTGCAATGAATATTTTATTTGATGAAAAAGGTACAAAATGTATAACCTTCCTCTGTAATGCAGCGGCAGTGTGAACAACTGCTGATCATGAGGTATCGGGCCTCGTGTCGTAGTCGGTAGTGTAACCGACTTCCGTGCGTGAGGTCGTGGGTTCGATTCCCACTCAGGACAATTATTTGTGTGATGAACACAGATATTTGTACTGCGTCTGGCTGTTGCCTATCTATTATATGTATATATTTACAAAAAAAAAGTAATATATGTATTATATCCGTAATCTGGTACCCATAGCACAAGCATTAAGCTTAGTTTGGGACAAGAGGACGTTGTGTGAAATATCCGTGAATATTTTTTTTATTTTTTATCGGGTTCGATCCCCGGGTCGGGCAGCGTTATTGAGCTTTTTCGTAATAAAAAGAGATTTTCAGTAGCAGCCTGGAGTTTGGAAATGTTCCCGGTAGACGGCAATAGGTTCGCCCCCTATTATGTGGGGCTTAAACATAGCTGGCGAACCGTGGGTATGTAATACACCTTTGGCTCTTTTTTGTCCAGGCGGAAAAATATGTACCTAACCGCACACCCCGTCGTTCGGGGCACCGAACAGGGTAATGTGGGGCCCTCACCCACTAAAGAAACCCGCCGTGTGCCGTCTCTCCGCTTTTATTGGCGGACCACCGGAACCATATTACATTCCTTCAGTGGTGATACACCTCTGCCTACCCCTTCGGGGAATACAGGCCTGATGCTATGTTTAAAAAGGTACATGAATAATGTATTACTTTGATCTGTTCACCAAATGTGCAAGTGCTTCAAAAAGTTCACAATGTACTAAAAAGATATTCTATTTCTGACTCAGCACTTTGAACGTTTCTCTTTTGTCTTTGTTATTATGAATATAAAAGGAGTATTTGTTTCGATTATCTTATCTCTACTATCCCGTCTCAAAACTAAAATAATGAGATTTTTTTATTTGACTGACATATGACTATTTATTAGTATACATTTTGAAATTACTAATATTGAAATGCGAAACTGAGTTTGTTTGTTATGCTTTCACTTTGTAAAAGTTATGCATACCTATAGTCCGAAGAAAAGGACATAGTTGTCATCCCGGAAAAATAAATCATTTCAGTGAGATAGCTAGTTTAACATAGAGATGATTGTGTGGCTTAGAGTGATGTGTTTATATTCTGAAATCAATGTTTAGTTTAGTTTATTATATTAGTAAGATATTGTGATCTATATTTAAGCACTTGATATGCTCAGCTACTTCAGAACAAATTACTTGTAAAAATAGAAAAATAGATTTTTATTGCGAGCTGGATTACAATTTCTAGTTGAACATTTTAATCAAAAGAAAATATATGTTTAATGAACCAAAGTGTTTTCTTTGTTAGTTTAATGATATAAGTAGTAATCAAAGATTTTTTTCCATCCACCCATCAGCCTTTCAACGCTGGGTTGGAACTGGAACTGCTGGACATAGGCCTCCCCAAGAGAACGTTACAACGAGCGGTCCTACAAATTATTTGTGAAAGTGGAAAAAGAGAGCTTCACTTAAAGTAGCTGAGCATGTCAAGTGATAATATACAAATTAAAATATAATATTATGATCTTATTGCTGACTGAGTACGGAACCAAAAACCAAGTCGCTCAGTAAGGGCAAACTAAGCTAGCAATTTTCTAAGCAACACAATACACTTTAGAAGCTGCAATACACGCAATTCCAAGTTAGAAATAGCGTCGGGAATATAACTGACAATTTCATTCCAACCGCTCGCCTCGTCGGCAACAATGATACAAAAAACAAAGGTATCAAGTCACAATAAGTGAAGTGTGAGCCGGTAATTCAGGTGAGTAAATTGGAATTGTAGAAAGTCATAAAACAGCTATACAATAGAAATTTAAATCTATTGAAATTATACGACTTTATACGTAAGCAGAGAAAGAGAAAACTTTATAATGGGTTGAAAATTAAAAAGAAGTACTGTTTTAAAGTTTTGTAACTTGTTTTCTATGATAATTATTAATGTAAATACGATATTCTTCATTCTTCATGACCCTTTTGTGAAATTGTCATTTTGCACTGTCATTATTAATTCAAATTTTGAAAAAGGAATCTAATGCATTCTAGATGTAAATATAACTTATTTTTTTAATTTATTCAGTCATTAAATACAGGAATATTAACTATAAATATACTTAAGTGATTATAAAATAGAAGTGGGAGATCTTTGTTCAACTACTAGCAGGATTCGAACTTGCGTCCCATCCAATCCGAGGAAGTGCTCTAGACCGCTAAGCTATTGCAGTCGCCCAACGACGAGTTCACCTCACATTAGTATTTAACGACCCACGCCACCTATCTATATATAGTTCCCTTTGTCCACTTTCACAAATAATTTGTTCTTTAAAGTAGCTCAGCATGTCAAGTGCTAAAATACAAATAAAAAAATATTATCGTTATATATAGAATATATCAATAGTGCGATATAATTGCCATTGTACTTGATATATATATAGACAAATAGCTTCCACCCGTGACTACGTCCGCGTCGATTTCAGAATATAAATGTGTGATGATGTGAATAGTCACTCTACGGAAAAATAATGATTTCTATGCAAAAAATACTAATCCACAAGAACTATCCATTTTTGGAATACAAAGTAGCTTATGTACTTATACTGAAAAAAATTTTAAAAGCAGTCACGAGGACTGCCGACAGAAGTGAAAATATAAAAAAAACCACTGATTATCTATACTATTATAAAGTTGTAACTGAGCTGTGTCTGTACATTTAAAATATTTGAGAAAAAATATCTGTATATATACTATATATAGGCCGTGTGGGGCCGGCTTTAGAATTGTCCCACCCCTCTCTATCCACGGGAGTCGTAAGAGCCGACTGAGGGAATACCAGGGGAGTGGGCAGCAGCACTCCCTGGAGTATTAACAACATCCGCCTGCCAAGCGTAGCGATTACGGCGTTATCCCCCATGACGGGACCGCTCGTTGTGGCGTTCTCTTGGAGAGGCCTATGTCCAGCAGTGGACGTAGAAAGGCTGATGGATAGATGGATGGATTTATAGACGTGTCTAACCACAAAAAAAAATAGATTTTTTGTCTATTTGTTCGTCTGTTTTAAATCGTGAGCTATTAAATAAAAAAGTTGCATCGAAATCCGTTCAGTAGTTTTTACGTGATGCGCGAACAAACAAACAGACAAAAAATCTAAAAAAATATTGTTTTGTGTTTAGACACGTCGTTTTCTTAAATGTACAGACATAGCTGTGTTACAGCTTTATAATAGTATAAATATATATTTCTACATTCACAGCTGGCCCAGCGAGTTTTGTACTAATAGAAACAGATATCGTGTTATCGTTAACACATTACGTGACCATGTCGATGACAACTTACATGAGTTTGCTCCCTATCCAAACCTGAGTTTGCACTTCAAAAAAATCACTTACACACTGCTCACAAATTGCGAAAATGTGAAAATCCAAAATAACAGACGCGAACAGGATTTTACCTGCATCTTCTGAAAAACCATCCCAGATGCTTTGTCAATTCAGCCGCCGTGACAATTGCTCGGGACTACGAATTTCGATAATACGTTCCTTCTTAATATGTTGGGTGACGCTTGCGCCATCTGTCGGATCTATTTGCATACATTTTTCAGACCAAGTAAGCTTAAACATTACAATTACGATTCATACCAAATAATAAAGCAGTCCTATAATTATTTCGATATTTTTTTTAATTCCATTAGATAGATACAAGCGAAACCTAATAAAAGCGCTTTAATTAAACCATAAAATTGCAGATAGTAAAACCAAGATGGATGTAGCATGTCCCCAAGCGGTTCAAGAGTACTATAAAATATATGGACAAAGTAACTTTGGTGGTTTTACATTCAAAGATTCCGTTACATAAATACATCTATACTATTATAAAGATGTAACAGAGCTGTGTCTGTACATTTAAGATATTTGAGAAAAAAATACTGTATTAGGCTATATATACCTACGTGTCTGAACACAAAACAATTTTTGTTAGATATTTTGTCTGTTTGTTTGTTCGCGCATTAGGCAAAAACTACTGAACGGATTTTGATGCAACTTTTTTATTTGATAAATGTCAATTAGACTTAAAAACTGGTATATATTTTATCTCGCTACTATATCGGGAACCTGAGATACAACCTAAAAACTAGCTTTTGGTTGCGGCGGAGCCGTAAGCGAAGGCTAGTAGAGTAATAAAAGTTTACGGAATCTATCGCGTTTACTTGATTTTACTACTATCCCGACGTTTCGAATACTTTACAGCATTCATGATCACGGGTGGACTTAGATGATAGACGTCCAAGGCTGATTATGTTATTTCAACGTTTTCATCTACCCACAGTATATAATTTTACAAAATTTTTGGTTTATTTATTTTAACCCACCTAATATTCGTTTAGAAACACAGTAAAAATCTTTACTTCAAATGTTTATGCTTACAATGTATGAGACTTTAAGTTAGTATATTAAAATGAGTATAATACTCCTCTTTAAATTGTAAAATTTTTGTTTTTATTTAGTGCTCAAAAATTCTACCACAAACTACCAATTACCGCCAGTAAGAAGACAATCTTGGTTATTAGTTTATATTATTAAATATATTGATTTTGCCAACAGCTAAGACTAAGAAGCTACCACCGGATCGGAACGCGACCTGACTGAGAAAGATCCGTCCAGAAAACTCAGTAGGCAACAACTGTTATGGATTATTAAATTTTTTGTACGGAATTACTGAGAGCTAATAAAGTTTAAATTTTTAAATTTTTTACAAAAGGCAAAGACTAATCACTACTGTGGGTTTTACACAATAAGCGCTAACTGTGTCTTGCAATCTTGTGGTGTGCCTTCTTGTATTCTGTTTGGTGAGGCCTATCACAGGATTCCAGCTTGATGGTGAGACCCAGCCGTCCTTTTGTAAAATCATAAACTGTGGGTAGATGAAACCGTTGAAATAACATATCAGCCTTGGACGTCTATCATCTAAGTCTACCCGTGATCATGAATGCTGTAAAGTATTCGAAACGTCGGGATAGTAGTAATATCAAGTAAACGCGATAGATTCCGTAAACGTAGTTTTATTTCAAAATGTGTAACATTCGCGTAAATATCAGAAAGTATTAATAAAAGCTTGTTAAAAATGTTTTATTATAGTTACATAAGAATATAATTTATAAGTAAAGAAATTTGCTTGAAGGTATTTTTACTACGATTACCTTCTAAATTGATTTGGCAGGTGTCTTCGAACGTCCTTTAATAAATATTCGAAATGGCGATATTTTTATAGGGATTTGTATAAAGACCGTAATAGGCTGTTAAATTACCCGCCAGCTGTGAAAATCAATATTTTTGCCAGAAAGTCGATTTAGGTTATTTTGCCCCCGGCATCTAGTAATGCCTGTTACATTTCCATTACGAATTTTGATATATCTCACTCACAAACTCATAAGCTCAAGTAATGTGAGTACTTTCGCAATTGCTGTTAACATAAATGATACTTTATTCAGTTATTCATGAAGACACAATGTTCCTTTTTTCTTGGGAGTCACGGCACGTTGCGTAAATGCTTTATTTTTGCAATATTGTGCTATGAAATTGTAAGTATATTAAGATTTTCTTTTTTATCTTTTGATCGAAATGAGTCTGTTCTCATTCTGGATAAAAAAAGACAGTTGAGTAGTTTAATGCGCGTATAGACCCGTCAAATGTGTTATAAAGTAATTAAAGTAATTTCAAATATCAACAACTTAAAAAAAATGCTTAACTACCAGTTACATTATATATCATTAATATAGTTGAGTCCTTGAACGGCGGATGCCACATACCATCAGGTAGGCCGTGGCTCGTTTGCCTACATAAATAATAAAAAAGACAATCATCACGAAATTTGGCATAGGTAGTTAGGGAGTATGGAGATCCTTATATATCCTTTAGCGTTTCTTTCGGTGAGTAAGAAAGGTCCTCTCTTTCTCTGTCCTATGGAGAAGATATCTTTATCCCTCTCAAAGACAATGACATAGGAAAACAACCGTCCACCCCCTTATTTTGTTTTTTTTGTTTGGGCAGGAAAAACAGTACCTGACCGCACACCCCGTCGTTCGGGGCAACGTACAGGGTAGTGCGGGGCCCTCACATAGCATCACGCCTGTATTCCCCGAAGGGGTAGGCAGAGGTGCATTACACACCCACGATTCGTCAGCTATGTTTAAGTCCCACGTAATAGGGGGCGAGCCTATTGACGTCTACCGGGCACATTTAAAGAAAAAAGAAAAAGAAAAGTTAAGAAACTAAAGAAACCCGCTGTCTCTCCGCCCGTATTGTTGGACCACTGGTACTATGGTGGATTATTTCAGTGGCCGGCGGCAACCTTCCACCCTGCCTCCCTCTCTTTTATTTGTTTTGGTGGCCGAAAACCGCTAGTTATAACGAAAAAGTCAGGGGGTTCGGTAAAAAATCTTAAAAATCGAATCCACAGCTCCAGGTACAGTCTTCTATGGCCAAAGGCGAACTTGTCGTTCTTTATAAAAAGGAACAGATTTGCTTTGGGTTTTGGGCGACTTGGATTCCAGCTGTAAGTATCTGTGACATAAGAAAACTTTAAATTGGTGAGCTCCACATACCCTAATATCTTCCCCCACAGGACCGATGCATAAATTCCACAGGGAGAACAAAACTGCCTGGTATTGGCCTGTCGTAGCATGACTGCAGTAAACGGATTACTTTATTACATATTCATCATTGATCGTCCGCTCTAGCATTAAACTTGATTGGCAACCTAACTGTATTTCAATATAAAAGGCTCACTATATTTTGCTTTTATGATATAGGATTGTTTTGTTCGCAATCTCTTCATGGTGTTTTTTTTTATTTTAATGCACGTAGTGGCAGACGATCCACGGCCCATCTGATGGTAAATGGTAACCGTCGCTCATGGACTCGACTATACCGAGAGTATGGTCAAGCCGCTGCTCACCAAATCATTTCACAGATGAAATGAAATATAATCGGCTATCTCCTGCTACAGCCAAAACGCAACGATGGGCTTCATGGCCGGTCACACGGGAGATGGTGGTACCAACCCGCTCGGGCCGGATACCAAGTGAGTACTCCCACTTGGTACCCAGCCCTACCACCAGTCATCCAATGGATGATAATTGCTTACTTACCTTAGTCGCCTCATACGACACCCGTGGGAAAGAATGGTGTGGTGACACTTGTATTCTTAATCTGTCACCACACGGATGCCAGTTTTAAACAACATCAAATCACGTGGTCAATAATAGATCAGGCACTAAACTTACTAATGATGAAGGACTCAAAACATGTCGTCACATGTCAATACTCCATGAAGGATCACAAAATGGCGGATCAGAGAACAAAACACCTCGTTACGCATGTTTAATTGACGAACTTTGGGGCGCCACGTACGGTTCCCAATCAAAATGTATTATATTATACAAATTGCTTCGCAAAGTAATACTATTTAGGTAATATTAATAAGACATGTTTGTACAGGTATTACTTACTCTTAATTGAGAAGTTTTAGTTAATCTACATCGGTAAATATTAAAGGGATATGTCCAAATAATGCCTGAAATCGACAGTAACTATTTATAGTCCTTAATTCTACTTAGAATAAAATATGTATAATTAAATAATTCTCAAGTTTGTTTGACTAGGGCAAAAATATAACGACTATTAAAATATTAAACTTGATATCCGCCTAATTCATTCTTATTTATATTTGAAGTAGGATAAAATTAGTCCACAGTTATCATTATTTTAATATAATTCAACCTATATGTACCGTAAATCTAACTAAAATAATATATGTGTGTCAATATCAATTAAAATCAAAGTATTTTCAAAATAGAAACGTATCGTGGCTGTAATGCAGAATGTTTATTCTGCATTACTTTTATACTTTTTAGCTAAGATTAATATCAATAATCTTAGCTTTTTAGTATGAGCGCGATACCAATCCAATATCTATCCTCCTGCACAGTTTCTTGATAATGATGATATTAGTTGATTTAAGAATAATTAAACATCAAAAATGATAACCTATTGTTATTTTATTATGGTATGTTAATCCTTGAACATAACCTAACCTAAAATTTAAAAAATGTCTGGAACTGGCTTTGTCCTAGTTTTTTGATAATTATTGATATTATAATGGGTTTCCTATGAGTTGTACGTTGTAGCGTATATTTCATTATTGTACATTTCAGGCATTTTTTTGTATGAGTGATGGGCTTTCTCCTTTATATTTAGGTATTGATCATGCCAGGGTATTATGGTGGGAGCAGTTGTCCCTAATTTTTTATTCAAAAAGAAGTGGACTACATTTAATTAACTGGAGAAGGATTAAAATGCGATGGGACAAAAAATAATGTACTTATGGTCAATGTCCAGCACTCCACAGCAATCCACACGCGCACTGTTTCAATGTGGTCACATTATTTAACGCGCAATGCATAGGCGGGTATACATCCAGCTCAAGAAAAGGAAGAAAATATTTTATGTTGGAGTTATGCTACCGCGTATGACGTATATCATCTTCTTCGCTAGACACACGCGTGATAGTCATTTTGTTTTATTTTTGCTTTTTTCTTCTCACTGACAGTTTAGGCCAGAGTATATGGGAAAGGAAAGAGGATTACACCAGATTTAAAATTAATTAAAAAGAAATGACACACTGGCGTAACGGTATAATGGTATACAATCGTGATTAAAGAAAATATTGATATTTATCATAGTAAAAAGTAACATTTAATTTATTTTAAATATTTACTCAAGTTATCATGCCCATGTTTATTCTGTAAAAATTGATGGTTCCTGTCGGATAACAATTACAGCGTAGAGATGATTAATAAGTAATATTACCTTATTGAAAACGTGCGAATGAAGGGCGCGTTGCTTGGTTTGATATAGTTCTGAAACTTTCGGTGATGGTTTAATGGTATATACCTACAATACGGAATTCTGTTGTTCAAAATTCCACCAATACTACTTATTTTATTTTATCATCCTTATGTCAGTAACTCTATGATTATACTTTGACCATAATATTATTTGCTGCTTCTCAGCAACAAATACCTACTGCCTCGTAGCAGGTGCAGCGGTAGTGTGAGCGACTGCTGATCATGAGGTTTCGGGTTCGATCCCCGGGCCGGGCAAAGTTATTGGGGCTTAAACATACCTAGCTGGCGAATCGTGGGTGTGTAATACACCTCAGCCTATCTCTTCGGGGAATACGGGTGTGATGCTATGTATGTTTCTCAGCAATGCGATAGATTATTTGTTATATGTAGATACATTTACGTCGAGGTTACTTTACAACGACACAATGGATTGGGACGCAATTTCTTGCTGATAGAGTATTCAAAGTTTTAAGTGTTGGAATATGACAACTAATACTAAAAAAAGTTAGGAAAAAATAGCCAACAAGGTGTTGACCTGTTACCCGTAAAACCCACTTATCATTCTCACCTTATCATACTTCCTCGCCACATTATATCCGTTTCCTTGACCTCGACCCTCGACCCGCGAGTGATGCCTCTGGTGTTGCTAACTTCTATAGGTTATGGTAACCGCTTATTATCAGCCCATCTGGGCTGTATACTTACTTGCCATTCTCGTAGACTGTATAAAAACTATAAGATAAAATCAAGTATCGTAAAATCAAGTATAGTCTATCTACCTTTATAAATATATAAATAATAGAACAGTTTTGTATGTTTGCCTTTGAGTGCTTATTATACTTGTGGGAAGACTTATTACTAATTATATTAGTCTCAAGATTGACCCCTATCAAACTAACTTTGACATAAACTTTGATGCGGTCTATGATGAAAGATTCTCGTCGGTAAGGTTTACTTATTTACTTATGCCTGAATACTCTGGGTTTGTTATAGTTATATTATAGACCTTTGCCCGCGGCTCCGCCGCAGCCAAAATTTAGTGTTTAGGTTATATCTAAGGTTCCCGATATAGTAGCGGGATAAAAAGTATACCAAATATCTTAAATACATAGCTCTGTTACAGCTTTATTATAGTATAGATAAAGCAAAAATTTTCATACTATGTATTTGTAGCTCCATACTTCGGTCACCGCGACCATAGAAACTACAGCAATTTATACGGGAGCTCGGTATCTAAATCACAACACAGTCTATGCACTTTGTTAAATTAGTAACGATTACCATTATAAATTCAGCGGCGTAGTTCGCCACTGGTCATGTCACTTTTTCATAGGCCGAAAAGTGGACAACGGGAATTTTAATGACAAGTGGCAATAAATTGCGTCTGTGTAACCTTTTACGAAAGAGGGGTGTATTAAGTATATAGTGTATTTAACACTTACGGCTGTTTATGTAATCATCCTTGCTAATATTATAAATGCGAAAGTGTTGGTTTGTTTATTACACTTCCACATCTTAACTACTGAACCTGTGGAATAGCTATTTATACACAAAATAATTAATGTCATTCAATACATGACACTCTTGGCACTCTGTTCTCTCTAACCTACCCCGCAAGGGAAATGGCGTGATAATAAGTAGCAATAGTATAATTATTGTGTTATAGAGTATATGTGTATAAGTACCTATATTCTGAAGTCGCGGCAGAATTTAGTTTAAAAATATGTGCCGACATGGGTTCTGTCTTGTATGTATGTATAACAGACAAAACATTCTAGCACACTGTCAACGAACCATCATATATGCTACAGACACGGGTCAAAAGTTGACTTCAAAGTTGTCAACAACAACTGTATTGCCAAAATGACCCCAATCATAAACGTTATCCCAGCTTGCCCCAAGGTAGGTATTATAGGATTTATGTAAGGCCCTTCATTAAGTAGCCCATACCAGATTGAGTTATAAATAAGGCCCACACGAAAATGCCTGCTTTATTGCTTAACCCAATTGATTGATGTCCTAATCTTAATGAACTGCTGCTGAGTTACAAATTGTGTAACGTTATTTTTATTAATGGTATAGAGGCATT
This sequence comes from Leucoma salicis, assembly GCA_948253155.1. Classification (NCBI taxonomy): domain Eukaryota; kingdom Metazoa; phylum Arthropoda; class Insecta; order Lepidoptera; family Erebidae; genus Leucoma; species Leucoma salicis. Next base: position 16,861,675 of record OX411820.1, on the reverse strand, counting down.
GATCTATAAATTAAAGATACACGATTGTGTATACAAATTGTGGCAAAAATTATATATATTGTTATATAATCTTACTTTAATGTATAGCATTCATTTTATAAAATAGTAACGACTTTTAACTGCGTGCGTGAGTTTAATGACGCTATTCAGAAACAACGAGAGAAAAAGAGACAGTGAATGAGTTTTTCAAGAGATTTTAGTAAGTATTATTATGTTGACACGTTGCGGGCGTTGCAGCTACTCGCGCGTCGGAACAACCTTAAACAAAATGAGTGCAGGAAAGCGTAATCTGCACTAATTTATAGTGGACACTTTTAGTGCCTAATTGTGGATCTTCTCTTTTTTATACATCATTGTATAGGGACTTAATTTTTGTAATCTTGCACAATGATGAATGTTTCAGAGTGAATTTAAATGTAAGGAATGAGAACACGAGTTTTAATGAAGAAGTATAAACTCGGTGTAATTAGACAGTAGGTACTAAATACCAGTTAAATGTTTCAACTACGACAATGTGTTTTCGTATCGTATGACGTCGTATATCGTCGACAATGTGTGATAACGTCTTATAAATCGATGAACGCAGCCTGCACGCACGAAAAAGTGTCACGTTCCGCCTGAGCCGATCGTGCAAACGAGAGCGCGGAACAAGCGATAGAGAGGCACGATCGGCCTAAGCGTTCGGCTTATGACGCATCTAGTATAATTATGTCGTTATCACGTAGAATTAGCGTCCGTAAACCGACTTTACAGACAACTATATTTACTTATATTTGCAAACTTTCGACCCCTAATTCACCCTCTTGCTAATTATAAAATTGCTGATATACCTACGTGTTAATTTATTATATAAACAATTGATATGCAAGAAAATGCTACATGGTATTCTATCTTCTAATATATAAAATTTCCATGTCACAATGCTAGTTACCGTACTCCACCGAAACGGCTTAACCGATTCTCATGAAATTTTGTGTGCATATTGAGTAGATCTGAGAATCGGACAACATCTATTTTTCATCCCTCTAAATATTAAGGGGAGTCCACCACTATTTTTTTTTTTGATAATTTTTTTTTGTTTTTATGTTATTATGATTCGGCATTAAAAAATACATACAACCCCAAAATGATATCTTCATCAGTCGTCGTCATACTTCAACAAATTTCATAAACGTAATGATACTTACACTTAAACCTTCCTCGCGAAGAACTTTATCCCTTGATTAAGCATCCGCTTGGAAATGCGGTAAGTCATTTTTGAGTTTATTGTTTTCTGACAGAGAGATATACATAAGCAACGAGGGAGCTTTATTTTATAATATGTATAGATTACATAAATGTTTTCAAACTTATTACTTCTGTACGAATACAAATAATTCATATATTTTTTTAATGATAAACCTTTTAAGAAACTAAACTATGATAGATAAACAAATAACGATTTTTAACGTTATTTCATGGGCTATACTTATAACAAACACTGTTATCGAAAACAACGTCTCAATAACAATCTTTGAATGAAAATATAAGCATAACTGTTAGAGGGCGTCCTCGCCGTCCTCTCATACTTTTGTCGGAAAATAATTGTTTACTTATAAGTACACAGTGTTACATACAAGTATAAACGAAATACCGCTCCCTCGGTATTCACTAAATTTTCGCCTTCAACATACGCTTCATGCCAATGCATTAAGTTTGGCATAGTTATTATTTTTTGAACGAAGACAGCTAGTTCTTACTTTGAGCACTAAAGAATTTTGAACAAATCCTATCTAAAATCAATTGTTTCCTCCAGGATAACAACATTCTCAGTGAACGGATACGAAGTTGTAAGCTAGTAACATAATGCCGGCGCTGTGGTACACGACCGCAATACACGTCTCTAGCACATGAAACCGAGCAGTACCCACTAACAGGGTATGGAAGGATGATATATATATACCATAACGCTATCTATTATCACATAATAATAGTACTATTTCTAAGCAACCAATATTTGTTTAATTCTAGTGGTAAAATCTTGCTTATCTCAGCATGAATGCGGACCGGCTCGATCGAGGAAGTACACACCCTCTCACAAAGGATCAGCGTATAACAAGGGCAGGGGTTCCTCCCGTTGTGTTTCGTATGGTGAGTGAGTGTGCCGGAGGCCCAAAGCCTCTCCCTATCCTCTACTTATTATCTTCTCGTTAGTATCCTATCTACCCTCTCCTTAATATCCTTTATATCTACCTCCTATCCCTTTCCTTGGAGATGGCGGCGCGCGAGTGATACCTCTGGTGTTGCTAGCGTATATAGTCTACGGTAACCGCTTATCACCAGGTGAGCCGTATGCTTGTTTGCCACCCACGTAGTTTAAAAAAATAATAATAATGATAATTTTATAATACAAATTTTGTATCCAGTTCATACACGTTTGTAACAACGCTTGCATAATTTATTTTAGGTAAGTACCTACATTATGTTACTAGTAATTATTATTATTATTACATTATCCTGATGCATCAGTTATTTATAAAATTGAAAATAGTTCAAGAGTTTCATTAAGAATTTATTTACAGACTTTCTTCGAAAACAATTTCTACCATCGTTAAGCCCTCGGTATCTTGTTTGATCACGTACTGTGAAGACTTCATATTTTCAAACTGTAGGCAATCTAAACATTAATCAGCAACAATGTATATTTTATCAGTTCGCATCATTAATCTTTATTTATTTTCAGACATAAATGCATAGACTATTTCCCAGAGGAGCGTGCAAAGAGAACGAATTGCTACATATTATATACGGCCTTCCGTTGCCACGCTCCAACTAACTCGGGTTTCACCATTCGGATGATTGTTACTAAAAATCTCCTTTGCGTTTCCAGGGGTATTGCTCCCAAGGGTAAGCCGCCGGCGGACCACTGATGACGACACACGGCGGGTTTATTTAGTGGATGAGGGCCCCACGAGTCGACCAGTGACCACGGCTGGTGAAACCCAGTCGAAACGTCGGGAATAAAAAGGTATTTTACTAGTAAATAGATACGCGTTAAATCCCGTTATAGCATTTAAAATACATAGTAATGAAACGCGATAATTTAAAATCCCACACAACCCTGTTCGTTGTCCCGAACGACGAGGTGTGTGGTTAGGTAAATTGTTTCCCGCCTTAACAAATAAAAAGGGTCTTGCTCCGACAAGATTTTTTCTGATACCGAATTTTTGATATAAAGCAGTATGTTGAACTAATTTTATAACTACAGCGACGGCAACTGTGCCAGTATTTTTTGTCAGTGTAGGACAAAGATTTCTTCTTAACATATTTGGGCTTTAGCTAGTCCACGAAAGCTCGCAAGCTGAAGAAAATTACTCAGATATACAGGCTTCCTGACTATGTTCTCCTTCTCTGGGCAATAATAAATGTACAAATACACGTGAAACATAATCCCGGAGTTTGGAATTGTACCCGGGAGACGACAATAGGCTCACCCCCTATTACGTGGGACTTAAACATAGCTGGAGAACTGTGGGTTACACACCCACTGTTCGTCAGCTATACATATCTGCCTACCCCTTCGGGGAATATAACCGTGATACACATAATTTTGAAAAGTTAGGGGTCAGCCTCGTGTTGTCTCTACTTTTAATTCAGATAATATAGATAGATGATGATCATATAGTAAGTAGTTCCTAAAAATGCTGTTTTAGTATCTTTTTATAAGAAACCCATATATCATTAATGTATTTTTAAAAAAACACGTGATAACGATCACACGTCGAACTGTCCCTAATGGTGATTATCAGTTGGGGTGTTCGTGTATTTCAGCAGCCATATTGAATGCTACGGCCGATCATGAAGTTTGTACCGATCTCTTGTTTTATACTTTTTACGTTCAAGAAGACATGACAAGACGTGAATCATAAAAAAATCTCGACAATAATTATTTTTTTTATATATTATTTTAGGTTGCATCATTATCCCAAATTTAAAACATAGATGGTGAGCTCTTAGCCAAACTATGCTTACGGTGGTCAATCCTGACAGAGACTACAAATACAATTTTTGCAATGGAACAATTTCACGCATGAAATAGAGTCCATCCATCCATCCATCAGCCTTTCAACGTCCACTGTTGGACATAGGCCTCCCCAAGAGAACGCCTCAACGAGCGGTCTCGTCATGGGGGAAATTCCGTAATCGCCAAGCTTGGCAGGCGGGTTGGCGATCGCAGTGGATGTTGTTAATACTCGAGGGAGTGCTGCTGCCCACTCCGCCGGTATTCCTTTGGTCGGCTCTTACGACTCCCGTGGGTAGAGAGGGGTGGGACAATTCTAAAGCCGGCCCCACACGGCCAAAATAGAGTACACACATGCAATGGCAACGCGTTTTTTTTCGCTCGTAGTGCTCACTGCCTTGACGTGGTATTTTAACGCAACACGTGGTACCAGTGGTCCGCCGAGTACGGGCGGATGAGGGCGCACGGCGGATTTTAGTGGTATTTTAACCCAAGGTACCCGTGATCCGCCCCTACGGCGGGCGAAGGCGCACGGTGGGGTAATTTGGCCCAAGACTTCAGAGTAGAATTTCTAAACTTATGCCAAGACCAACGAGATAATAAGAACTACTGGGTATAAATAAAGAAAATCGCTTACACTAAACAAACACATAACACCCTACCTTTGCCCTCAATTATGATGGTAGAAGATAAAATACTACGTCATGCCTCCCACGTATACAAGATAAATGTCTGACATTTCACGTCCAAATATTATGTGCGCAACATTTCTAAGTGGCACTTCAGGGATCGTTCCTAAGTATCTCAAATTTATTTGAATACTTTGTCTTAAAATTACAAGAAAATAATCTCGAAAACATTTTATACAGAAAAATAAAAAATACAGACATTCAAAGTCAAAGAGTTAGATCCATACCTCGATAGCGAAATTAGATACACCAGCCATTCTTTTTATTATTTGTACTAAATCGATCCTGTACACACTCGTCTATTGAGCACGATACTGGTCTATTAAAGATAACGTTTATTAAATATAGTTAATGTTTTCATCTTTCAGAGGCTTCTCGGCCATGGCGCTTTTGAAAACTATAAATATTTAGCGGATAAAATGTTGGTTTATGCCTTGGCTAAAGGATTTAATTTTGCCAGTATTTTGAGCACGTTGCCGGCCGTGGAATGTCACTTGAATGAATTTTAATCCACTTGGTATAAGGTTCGTTCAAGTGATCATATCGTTCTAGTTTTTATTTATATCTAAATTTATTATTATAGAATTAGCTTGTATCATTTTTAAAGTACAATTTGTAATATTTATTGAGTACGTACAAACGTACATGTACAATTAGAATCTTTAGTACTGTTAATGTTTAATACTAATGGTGTTCTTGACTATAGACATTGGCTTGGGCTCCGCCAAATATGACGTTGTCGAGTTTATGAATGCGATTATCGTGGTAAGGAATATAACCCTTAGGTGAGTGGGAGAAATGATTTGTGCTTTATTTAAAGTAAAAATAGATTTAGTTGTTACTAGTGGCTTGCCCTGGCTTAGAATGAAAGAAAACCATAAAGTTTTTTGAAGAACTCTTAGCATATTATTAAAATAAGACAGACGTGTATGTAGGCTTGTTTTATACTTTTTAGAGAATATAAACGTCAATTTGTTGCCATTTTTTCACAACAAAAGGCGTATCTCTTTGGCACTTAATTATTCAACAATATTATTGTAATTAAGAAATTCAGGAATAAAGCCTTTTAAGTACATGTAACCCAAACATTATGAATGTATGATTAGAATCACAAACATACCTAATGTGTAATCCGATTAAATTTTACAACGTTTCGTTAAACGCAATTACTTAATTAAGTCGCTGTTTGTCAGAGTTTTAACTAAGTGTCAATTAGGCAATTATAATACTGGTGTTGAGAATTTTATTATATAGGTATTTGATTGTGTCTGATTGTCATAAGTAGGATTTTACACGATAAATTATGTTTCTATGTAAGTGCTTTATCTACAACCTACGATACATTCCTAAAACTATATGAATTAACAAATAATCGGTACGGCAAATATAACACATTTTGATTTTCTAATAAGCTAAAGTTTTGCTTAAAAAAACCTTTGAATAAAAAATCTATTCTGGAATACTTTCTGATATTTACGCGAATGTTACACATTTTGAAATAAAACTACGTTTACGGAATCTATCGCGTTTACTTGATTTTACTCCTATCCCGACGTTTCGAATACTTTACAGCATTCATGATCACGGGTGGACTTAGATGATAGACGTCCAAGGTTGATATGTTATTTCAACGGTTTCATCTACCCACAGTATATGATTTTACAAAATTTTTGGTTTATTTATTTTAACCCACCTAATATTCGTTTAGAAACACAGTGAAAATATCTACTTCAAATGTTTATGCTTACAATGTATGAGACTTTAAATTAGTATATTAAAATGAGTATAATACTCCTCTTTAAATTGTAAAATTTTTGTTCTTATTTAGTGCTCAAAAATTCTACCACAAACTACCAATTACTACCAGTAAGAAGACAATCTTGGTTATTAGTTTATATTATTAAATATTTTGATTTTGCCAAAAGCTAAGACTAAGAAGCTACCACCGGATCGGAACGCGGCCTGACTGAGAAAGATCCGGCCAGAAAACTCAGTAGGCAACAACTGTTATGGATTATTAAAATTTGTTCGGAATTACTGAGATCTAATAAGGTTTAAATTTAATTTTTTTTTTTTTTTTATAAAAGGCAAAGACTAATCACTACTGTGGGTTTTATCTACACAATAAGCGCTAACTGTGTCTTGCAATCTTGTGGTGTGCCTTCTTGTATTCTGTTTGGTGAGGCCTATCACAGGATTCCAGCTTGATGGTAAGACCCAGCCGTCTTCTCTATTGAAATTGGGATGTTTCTTAATTTCAATAGCCTCACGTATCATTCTAGGGCGATATCGATGTTCTTTTGCGAGGATTTGAGGTTTGTCAAACCTAATGTAATGGCGGGTGCGGTCCTGTGTGTGCTCACAAATTGCAGACTTTGTATAGCGACTGTGCTTCACATCAGCTATGTGTTCTTTGATCCGAGTTGTTATGGATCTCTTTGTTTGCGTCGGGATAGGAGTAAAATCAAGTAAACGCGATAGATTCCGTAAACGTAGTTTTATTTCAAAATCTATTCTGGAGCTATTTAGACGGGACTCAAGCAAAGGGGATCGTTACATTTTTGAAAAAAAAAATAGGATTCCGCACTAAAAAAAAAATAACTAAATTCCACGCAGATAAAGTCGCGGGTAGCAGATAGTGATAAATAAACATATAGTGCAAAATTAAAGTAAAATTATTTATAGCTTCTGTTATAGAGCCACACCTCGTAAGGTTTGAAGTACAAACAATATACATTGCGATTACATTTGTCAATATTTAGTTACACGTAATTAAGTTGTTGTACGCAAGGTCAGCAGTTCGCCTCACATAACCTTGTCCTCGTGTCAATTATAGTTATGAATGCGTGTTATTAAATTTACTAGGATTAAATGTTACAAGTTCAAGATCCAGAAGCGTCCAGAAGACCGATTAATAAAAAAATATAATAAAAGAAAGAAAGAAAAAAAAAGTTTATAGTATATCTTTCATATTTTTTTAAAATTATAATGAGCTAGTATATGTCGGTATATAGCTATGTACGAATCTTAATTTTTTTTTCGAAAATAAACAAGGCCTAGTTTCCTCCTTAGCTATCTGCCATTAAGAGTCTCGTCCTAATCGGTCTAGCCGTTACCCAGGCTAGCCGGAGAAAATAGACTAACAAACAAAAACTTTAGAAAATGGTATTTTGTTATAGGTAACGTATATTCTCTCATATGTATTTAGTAAAAAGATGTTCTTTAGAAATTACAAATAGAAGTTTCTATGAATAAGTATTATTATTTATTACTATTAAATTACACACAAATATAATTTAAAATATTTTGCTACTTTTGTTGTGAATTTTAGTTTATAAAATACGAAAACGGTAGTCGATGTGACGGGCGGACGGCCACATTCAAATGTCAGTTTTGGTTAAGGAGTTCTTGACGGGACGTCATGGCGAGCGGTTGAAGTCCTGTCACAAACTCCAGCTAACTTCAACTTTCTACGTAACTTAGACATATAATGAAGTTTTCGAGTAACAAACATATTTTTCATGGTTAAGAAGAAATCTGCTCAAGGAAAACAAAGTTTATGGTATCATCAATTAAAAAAGAAATCCTACGTCTATGCAATAACTCACGGTTCATCATAAAAATTATAGGTAAGGACTTACTAGACATAATTATGAAATTAGAAAACAGCATGTTGTTACAAAGTTCATCCAATTTCTACCAATCCATTCGGTGTAAAGAGTGCGTATATTATTTTGCTGTATATATGCAATAAAAATGTAGCAGTCGTAGATTGTGTAGCAGACTGATACTCATAACTCGTAGAGGACGCAAGCGTCGTAGCTAACGTACCTACCTTGTAAGTTCAAGTGCTACGTCGCATACTCAATTAAATTGTTATGTTGATTTTATTTTGTATATTATTTTTTAGTGTTTACGTGAGTATTTTGTTTTATAATTATGACTTTTTACGAGTATAAACACGGCTTATATACCCGTAACCCTATAAAGAGAAAATGGTGAAGTCATGCATCTTGTCATCATCATATTTATGCACATGACAATGTAGAGCTATGGAAGGTAATTTAATAATTCTTACTTTTTGAAATAAACCTGAATTCCGCCAGCCGGAAGTTTGTTTTTTGTTAGGCTAGCCTAACATAGTCTGGTAGGAAACCCTTGCTCAAAATGAGATGGGAATGGATTGACGTTGATGGACTGTATTACATTTTTTTTAAAGCGAATATTTAATTAAATAATGAATAAATATTTTTTTTCAAAACGCCATTCTTTTATTTTTTTCGCCATTTTAACTGCCTCGATGGTGTAGCGGTAGTGTATGCGACTGCTAATCATGAGGTCTCGGGTTCGATCCCCGGGTCGGGCATTGTTATTGAGCTTTTTCTTAAAAGCAGCCCGGAGTTTGGAAATGTGCCTGGTAGACGTCAATAGACTCGCCCCCTATTACGTGGGACTTAAACATAGCTGGTGAGTCGTGGGTGTGTAATACACCTCTGCCTATCCCATCGGAGAATACAGGCGTGATGCTATGTTTTCATTCTTTTATAATTTTACTTGACAAATTACATAACAAAATTAAAAACATACAAACAAATTGGATGTTTAGTTTCTGAGATTACTGCCGACATCCAATCATACAAACTCTCTCTTAATAATATTGTTGGTATACGACTATAACCAAAAAATAATTACTTAATAGTATAATTACATAATTTAAATCCACACCAGCATTATCTGTGGTGATAAAATGTTAACATGGCATACTACGCCCATATTAACCCTAAAATGGCAACTTTTACAACGGTTCGTCCCAATTACCCAATCGTTTGTTCCAGCCGAGTTGTTCGCTCGGAATTAGTAAGCGCTCAGTGAGTTGAAAACGGAACAATAGCGTGCTGTGGAACTGAACTGGGCTCGAGGACAACATTCATTAAACTATTTAACACCATTTGTTATGAACGCGTGTGTATATCTGATCTTTTTATTACTCTAATATTATTTTATCTTCTACTTTTGCAGCAACAGCATTAGCAATTAAAAAATTAAAACGATCTTATATGTTTTAAGCAATCTTTAGTAATGTTTATTTATTTTTGTTACGCTTTCGCACCGTAACCGCTGAGTCAATTATCATGACATTTTGCATGCATATAATCCAGAAGCCAAAGAATTAGCTACTTTTTGTCCCGGATACATAGATAGTCATGCTTACAGTTCTGAACATATTCACTCTATATTTCATCTGTGAAGAATTTCAGAGGACTTTTTATATAATACAAGGGTGATAAACAAGCATACGGCCCACCTGATGGTAAGCGGTTACCGTAGCTTATAGATAGACGCTAGGAACACCAGAGGCATCATTCGCGCGTCGCCATCTCCAAGGAAAGGGATAGGAGGTGGATAGGTAGTATATTAAGGAGATGATAGGTAAGATACAAAGGAGAGGACAGGAAGGATAACAAGAAGAGAATAGGAAGGGGGTTCGGGCCCCCGGCACTCTCACTCACCGTACGAAACACAACGGTAGGTACTACTACTGTTGGTTCGCACTGATCTTTTGTTAGGGGGTGGTACTTCCCCGAATGGGCCGGCCCATTCATGCTGGGATAAACAAGGCTATACCACTATCAAAATCTGTGATGAATTTGTGAGAACAAAGTCGTATAATCATACCTATGGCCATGTCCTCTAGGAGTATACCTTTATGCTTACTAACATTGTAAATATACGGTGTCATGTTCTTGGATAACCTTCAAGTAGATAACAATTATCATGATGATAAATGGTCGTAGAGATGATCGACCAGTTTCCAACGCTTTGTAAGCATTACTTGCATAAAAGAACATTGTATTAACGTTTTTATACTTGAGATATTTTACAGACACAGCCACAAGATATCTGTCATGTCGTATACATGTCATCAATTTTATAAGAAAAAACTTTGCTTTGAATTGCTACCATGATAATATTCTGTGGTTTCCAAGCAGCAATATAAGACATTTAACAGATATTGCCACCAGTTGACCACCATTTTATGTTTGTGTTGACCCTAAGTCAATATTTTGATCTGTATTTTAGCACTTGACATGCTCAGATACTTTAAAGAACAAATTATTTGTGAATGTGGAAAAAGGGAGCTTTACTGCGAGCAGGATTCGAACCTGCGTCCCATCTAATCCGGGGAAGTGCTCTGAACCGCTAAGCTATCGCAGTGATCATCGGTACCTCCAAATCTTTCAAAGCAATCAAATGATTCAAATCGCTAGCGTGGGTCGTAAAGACATCTAAAAAATGAAAAGTGGAATTTTTTTTCACTCAAAAATAATTTGTTTTTCTAAATCAATATGTTACACTTACTAGGTAATTTTAATGCTTTTGAGGGCAGACGAACCCCCTGCCATAGCCCACCTGAGTCTTGAACCCACGCCTTCTGGAGTTCGAGACGATACTTTATCAACTGATCTGTTGGCATTCGCCCTATAACAACATATTTATACAGCCATGTCATCATCTTATTTAGTCGGAACAATATATGTCAATACATCCGGAAGGCGGTACGGGCATTACCCAAGACAGTAAGAAAGAATGTGATATCGAAATTGATGGGTCATGAAAACTCAGTTGGCAAAGCGTCTGGAACGAAGGCAGGGGTACAAACCCCACCCGAGGCTTCAACTTACCCGTGGCCTAACACTTTTACATGTTGCACACTGACTTCTGGCTGTTGTTGGTGGCCCAAAGTTATATCGTAATTTTCTTACCCTGAAACAAAGTGAAACGCATTTTAATAAATCATATAATAGTATTATACTCATCATCATATCTCAGGTTCTCGATATAGCGGTCCGGTCGATGGTACTGTACGGCGCACCTGTGTGGGGCTCTTCTGTGGAGACCACAAAGAGTCGTTGCGTCGAGGCTCATACGCGGATACCGCACGGTGTCGATCGAGACGGCTTGCGCGTTAGCCGGAACCCTCCGTGGGACTTGGAAGCGGAGGTGCTCGCCGAGGTATATTAGCGGGCATCGCAAAAACGGGCTAGGGTCGGTCGTCTCCTGCCCAACGAGGTGGCCATGTGGCAGAGCGACGCCCGCCGAGCTGCAATGGCCAGTTGGAGGGTGCGGCTGGAGCCGGTCTCTGGACCGTAGGAGCGCTCCAGCCTGTGTTGGAGAATTGGGCAGGGCGACAATACGGAGTCTTTACCTTCCGACTGGTGCAGGTGCTGTCGGGGCACGGTTGCTTCGGCAGATATCTGCACATAGTCGCAAGGAGGGAAGCGACTCTGGGCTATCACCATTGCGGATGCGACGCGGACACGGCGCGGCACACGCCTGAGTCGTGCCCGGCTTGGGCCGAGTAGCGCCGTGAACTCGTTGCGGCAATAGGAGGAGACCTTTCGTTGCCGACCGGCGTCAGAGCGATGCTCGGCAGCGACAGGAATTGGGTCGCGGTTGCTGCTTTCTGCGAGGAGGTTATCTCGAGAGGGCCAGGGAGGATGATTCTTCCGCTGACCCAAACCGCTGGCAGTGACTGAGGCGGCGCAGGTGCGAATACTTGCGTTTCATGCCGCCCTAGCTGAGGCTACGGGTGGAAGGACGGGGAACGTCCGCCATCCGCAAGGCCTCCCGCGAAGGTGCAGCGCTCCGTGCGGATGCGTCGCTCAGTAGAGGGTACCCGAAAGGGTAAGCCGCCGGCAGACCACTGAAGTAATCCAACACAATATCAGTGGTCCGTCAACACAGGCAGAGATACGGCACACGGCGGGTTTCTTTAGTGGGTGAGGGCCCCACACTACCCTGTTGGTTGCCCAGAACGACGGGGTGTGCGGTAAGGTACATATTTTCCCGCCTAAACAAAAAAAAATAAAAGCAGGTTCGCGATATAGTGGCGGGATATTTAATCCCGCCACTATATCTTATCTTATGTGTAAATGTATACCAGTTTTTAAATATAATCTAGTGCTATCAAATGAAAAAATTTGTATCAAAATCATATCTGTATTGTCAACAAATGCAAACCATTGTGGCAAAGCTATATGGTAAACAACCGAGATTGGTCAACTGCTCCAGCCCACTGCTGCTTCAGGTCAAGGCTAGACCACACACTGCACAACAGACGACCGAAACCACTTACATTAATTAAAATAATTTATTTCTGATATTTACGCGAATGTTACACATTTTGAAATAAAACTACGTTATAACTACACTACTACTAAATAAAAACAAAATTTTTACAATTTAAAGAGGAGTATTAAACTCATTTTAATATACTAACTTAAAGTCTCATACATTGTAAGCATAAAACCCGTGATCATGAATGCTGTAAAGTATTCGAAACGTCGGGATAGTAGTAAAATCAAGTAAACGCGATAGATTCCGTAAACGTAGTTTTATTTCAAAATAAAATGATTTCATTTAAAAAACATCGTTTCGCTTTTTTCAAACATAACGCTAATTTCACATGTAAGGACTTATATTATATTACACATAATATATTATGTTATTTATTTCAAAAGCCTTTCAGTTTCGAACCAAGAACGTGAAAAACCAATCTGTTAAACAAGACTTGTCAGCGGAGACGAGGATACTATGTACAATGGCTGTTAGAGAATGGCCTTTTAGGCACTTTCTTGTAATGGCTGCGGGTCAATGAACTACGTATTACTTCGCAGGAAAAAATCTTATTTCATGTTTATAAATTGGTACTGGTCCTGTTTGTAATGTCTCAATTACAGCTTTTTACTAAGTATATACTTTACGTATACGTTACCAATAACAATGTAACAATTTAAAAAAAATGTTTGTCGTCTGTCTGTCTGTATGTTCCAGCTAATCTCCGAAACGCCTGAATCGATTTGGACAGCACTTTAACTGACTGTTATTGTGAGTAGCTTAGGTTACTTTTATTTTAGAAAATTAAATTCACCTACTGTTCCACACAAAAAATAAAATAACTAAATTCCACGTGGTCGAAATCACGGGTATCATACAGTTAATCTATATTTTTTCGACATATAGCAGATTAATGTTTTCTTTGACAGCACATTAGTTTAACTAAACTGCTATGCCTAATGTTCTGGGGTTAAATACAGTTTTGAAGGAAGTGTTTGTGCTATTTAATCGTTTCTGAGTCGTATATTCTTACTATTGATTACAGTGTAGTCTCTATTTTTAGATAGGGTAGTATTCTAATAAAACAACCTTATAATATACTATAACTTATTTCTAAAACGACAATTATTATTTTGGTTATTTCTAACAGGAACAATGTTTTTTTTGTGTAATTTAACACAGGCAAGATCATCCAGCATTACCAACATTTTAGCAAACAAAGACAAAGCAATTATTTTTATGGATCGAATAGAAATGGATCCATTAAGTAATGGCATTTATCCAAGTTAGTAGTTCAGTAGAAGTCGGAACGCGTAATGATATTCGACGTAGCGTCGAAGTTTGATCGAGCACTATTTCACTTATTTTTTAGTGTTCATTATGGCAGACAGCAGGATTCACGTATTATTAATAAGTGGTAATCATCAGACTTAAATATACTAAAAGTACTGACAACCCGGTCCTCACTATTTCATTTCACGGATGTGATTTTCGGAATTCAAATTCAAAAATATGTTTTTTTTTATCTTTGATGAGAAGAGGCCAGCACGCAACTCACAGGTAACTTTTTAAAATTACCAATTTGTTACAGCTTTATAACGTTACTAGCCTTTGCCCGCGGCTTTGCCGCAGCCAAAAGCTATATCTCAGGTTCCTGATATAGTAGCGGGCTAAAATGTATACCAGGTACTAAGTCTAATCAAGAGCTATCAAACAAAAAAGTTTCATCAAAATCCGTTCAGTAGTTTTTGCGTGATGTACGAACAAACAAACAGATAAACAGACGAACAGATAAAAAATCTAAAAAAATCGTTTGGTGTTTAGTCACGCCTATATAACCTAAATCAGTATTTTTTCTCAAATATCTTAAATGTACAGACATAGCTCTGTTACAGCTTTATAATAGTATAGATTTACAAATATAATGGTATGAAATGTGCTGCAACAAAGATAAAATACAATAATTGTTAAAGTAAAATGGGGTCGGTGCAGAAACGTAAATTGTAGTCTGCGCTGTTTTATGTGTAGGGGTATCCACCTTCTTTTGGCACATAATTAGCAAAGGCGTCACGTGACTAGAATACGCTAAAATAAGGAAAGAAAATAATTCACGACGCCTCCACAGGCATTGATTGACCTTTAAGTGAGCATACACAGATCCAGCCACATGAACACGGAAATATATCACCGAAGAAATATAAATTCTTTTATAAGTATAGGTAACCTATAACTACAAAAGAAATTAAAAACATAAACACTTTGATTATATACAGGTATATAATCAAAGTATAAACATGTAAACATAGCATCACGCCTGTATTCCCCGAAGGGATAGGCTGGGATAGGCCGAGCAGAATTACACACCCACGATTCGGCAGCTATGTTTAAGTCCCACGTGATAGGGGGCGAGCCTATTGCCGTCTAGCGGGCACATTCGCAAACTCCGAGCTACTACTGAGAATTTTTCTGTTTACGAAAAAGCTCAATAACCTTGCCCTTGCCCGGGGATCGAACCCGAGACCTCATGATCAGCAGTCGCTCACGCTACCGCTGCACCACAGAGGCAGTTTGAGCACCAAAGAAATTACTGCATACAATTTAACGTTATAGTATTAAAGTATTTTAAGGTTAATGAATGAGAAGCAGCCCAAACCAATTTTGTGTTAACTTCAAGATAATCCTAAACTGTACTAACCTTTATTACGAAATCTATTTTTTATAGCTTTTTTAAACATTACATAGAGAACAAATTATTTATGGAAGTGTAAAAAGAGAGCCTTACTGCAAGCAGGACTCGAACCTGCGTCTCATCAATTGCGGGGAAGTGCTCTGGACCGCTAAGCTATCGCGGTCACCAACGGTGACACGAAATCTCCACTTCATATTTGTTCTAGATGTCATGATATAAAGCTCTATTTTTCCACTTTCACAAATAATGTTGTTTAAAGTAGCTGAGCATGCCAAGTGCTAAAATATTAATACAAAGTAAAGGGCATGTTTCGGAGTTTTATTGCCGAAGCATATATACATTGCCATTGCCACATGAAAGATCCTACTAATTCTGTGGAGGCGAATAGTATTAGCAATAAGATTGTCTTTGTTCCCGGTGTATTAATACGATCACTATAGATACTAGGTCACTCTATAGATACTAATTAAAGCTACTGCATACATAAAATGTGACACAACAATTTGAATATTTGTTTCTTTTTCTGAGTCAGGGAAACTCTCGAGCCTAGATTATACCTATGCACAAATGGCCATTTTTTAACTACATATATGGAATTTAAATATCTGAAGCATCCCCACCCCATAGCAGTAAGCCATACGACATACTTACTTACTTATCATCATGCTTTCTCCCTTAATGAGTAGGCAGAGAGAACAGCCAAAAGACTCTGTTCTTGCATCATCTTTCGCTTCCTCAACATTCATAATTATCTTCATACACGCTCGCCGGTTCCGGAAACTCCTGACTCCACCCGTGGAGTCTTTGGGTGGAGTCAGGAGTTCAGTTCAGTTCAGTCATTCTTCAATATATGACTAATTTGGTCTAAGTAGTTGAGTTTCGGTCTTCCCTTGTATCTACATCCCTCCACTTTCGCATTGTATATCTTCTTTACCAGTCGCTCGTCCGGCATTCTTTCCACATGTCCAAACTACCGGAGCATTTTCTTTCGCATCTTTGCACCAATACTTACTCTCTTTCATACCTACTCGCTCTCATACATCATCGCTACGAATGTGGTCAGTCAGCTTTACTCCACAGATTCTCCGCAGAGGTTGCATTTCTGTGTATATACTGTGTATATACTGTGTATATTCTCTATATATACTGTGAAAGTAAATGAAATAAACCTTAGATAAAATAGGCACTTGTAGTAAATTTAATACACTTCGTTTTATTTTCATTTAAAACAATTTCACATTGAAGCGATGAACAACTTCAGACAGAGCATTGTTTACATCGTCACAATTAAAGTAGTTGTCTTGTTATTCTGAATAATAAAAATGTATCATCTGCGAGCAAGCCTACGAGTCTATCCTATGCTACCCACTTTCCCTGATTCCATGGTGATTAAGTATCATGAAGTACACAGTCAAATGCCTTAGACAAATCGCAAAATACCCCTTACACATCGTGCAAATTCTAGGTTTTAAGGCGGATTTTTAATACCCGCATCAGCAAAAGACCGTTTTGAAAGACAACACACCAAGAAGCTTCGCGGCAGGTCACGCGGCAGACGGTGGTACCGATCCTTTCAGGACCGATAAGAAGTGAGCAGTTACTTGCTTCTTCGTACTCAGTTCTACCACCTAGTAATACAATGGTTACTTTTCTTAAAAGAAATAAGGCATTTCTTACTGAAAAACGTAGGAATTAAAATATTATAATACATAATTTATTAATCGTGTAAAGTAAATCTATGTTTGGGTATCTACATATACGCTCTGTTCATATGTGTGGGTACCTATACATAGATAAATACTATTCTTGTATGTGGCTACCTATATGTTATGTGTATGTATTGCTTATCTACTAATGCTATGTTTGATGGATTAAATTGATAATACGGGTACTAATGTAAGTAGTTGAAATCGGGAGTTGCATCTGCCAACAAACTGCTATGCAGCTTGGCAGAAGCACATTAATGTGTAACCTATTATCTTTGTTCTGAATACATACATTTTTTTTTTTTTTTTTTATTGATACACCTTCCTTAATTGGGTACTTCTCACAGTCGCCTTGTATAACACCCGCGGAAAATAATTTATGGTGACACTTGTATCCGTGGTCTGTCCCCATATGAATGAAAATATAGGCTTTATTTTAATTTTAATCGTCAAGAAGAAAGTTATTTATTCTCAAAGAACAGTAGTCGGTAACCGAAAAACCTAGTTATGACTTCGAACAATGTTTAGAATGTCGTTTTTATTGTTCTTCAGACGTATGTACGTAAATAGAGAAAAGAAAGAATGAAAGAAATACTTTTAATTTGTTTTCTACAATATTTATAAAGAAAAGTAACTAACTAAGCCAAATAATATTAAATAAAAATTCAAACTCAAACTCACTCACGTAAGTCAAAGTTTGAGTTTGAAGCCAAAAAAGGTCTTGCCTCAGCTTAGGTATGCTTCTACTAGTAGTCCGTCAACACGACGGGTTTCTTTAGTGGGTGCAGGCCCCACACTATCCTGTTCGTTGCCTTGAACGACGGGGTGTGTGGTTACGTACATTTATTCCCAAAAAAAAGGTATGCTTCTGCGCGAAAACGCCGCAGCGCTGGTTTTCAGGCAGAACCAATGTAGTGCGAAGATAATGGTACTATATAGGTAATGGGTGTTACTATATATGTAATGTTATATCAGAAATATAAAAATCAGAAGAAAACAGAAGATACCGACTACTAGTTTGGAACCCGAACTGATATATATTAATATAAAATCAGACCATATATCTGAGCACAAGCCGTGTGGGGGCCGGCTTTAGAATTGTCCCACCCCTCTCCACCCATGGGAGTCGTAAGAGCCGACTGAGGGAATACCGGGAGAGTGGGCAGCAGTACTCCTTCGAGTATTAACAACATCCACTACGATCGCCACTTGCCAAGCGTGGCGATTGCGGCACTATCCCCCATTCTTGGGGAGGCCTATGTCCAGCAGTGGACGTTAAAAGGCTGATGGATGGATGGATGATATCTGAGCACTAGACAGAAAATAAATGTATGTATTAAGTAGGTATTCTTTATTTATTTACAAAATTTTGCTAAATAAACCCATGATTTTATTGTATACTAGCTGACCCGACAGCCGTTGTCCTGTGTTAGCTATGGACATTCAATTACTTGTGAACTGTCAAACACGCGAAGTTAAAATAGTCGTTAAGTTTTCTGCAATTTTTCTATTACATGCGCAATTTTCTTAATTTTTTTTTCATAAGAACATTCTCCTCACAATAATAAACACAACAAAAATAAACACACAACAAAAAAAAGAATTTGCGTTATTGTTCCATCCGTTCACGCGTGATGCGATGACCAAGGGAAATAGAGATTCATTTTTATATATATAGATAAGTATATATTTCTTTGCTTGTACATAATTCCTAGGTAGTGAATAAAGAACGTGGGCGACTGTCACACCGTGCATGTCGCACGTAGTCTTGACTTCATGAACAATTCAACCCACGTTACGTCTCATTTACTCAAACTCGAGAGCTATGTCATTTATTATTCGTAGGCTTTAATAAATCTACTGTCCTAACTTTGTATAAACAAAGCAGAAAAAAATATTTCCTCAGCAACGTTTTATTTAAGGTTTATTTTAACTAACTAACTTATCATCACGCCATTTCCCTTGTGGGGTAGGCAGAGAGAACAGAGTGCCAAGAGGCCTATTCTTGCGTACATCTCTCGCTTCCTGAACATTCGTAACTCTCTTCATACACGCTCGCCCGTTTCGGAGACTCCTGACTCCACCTTCCTTCAATACATGACCGATTTGGTCTAAGTAGGTGAGTCTCGGTCTCCCCCTGTACCTATATCCTTCCACTTTCGCATTTTATATCTTCTTAACCAGTCGCTCGTCCGGCATTCTTTTTATAGGTTTCTTTTTATAATCCCAAAGACAAGAAGAGGAAGTTATTGCTAATTACTTATTTTTTTTAATTAAACCTAGTAGTATATTTATTAACGATTTTTATTATTTTATAATGTAACATGTAAATGTTTAACTGCCACGCTGGTGCAGCGGTAGTGTAAGCGACTGCTGATCATGAGGTCTCGGGTTCGATTCCCGGGTCAGGCAATGCTATTGAGCCTTTCGTAAAAATAAATATTCTCAGTAGCAGCCCGGAGTTTGGAAATGTGCCCGGTAGACGGCAATAGGCTTGCCCCCTATTATGTGGGACTTAAACATAGCTAGCGAATCGTGGGTATGTAATACACCTCTGCCTACCCCATCGGATACACAGGCGTGATGCTATGTATAATATAAAAACTAAACTAGTTCATATATCTGATCCGAGCCACAGCCATTATTTACATCATTAGAAAACTAGCCACGATTAACCTACAACGTAAAAATATGACATCAAATACGACACAAATAGGTATATAGTGACGCAACCCAATCAATTTTGTTTATTTATTCCGTGGTAATCACATTTTTGGCCCTCGGTAAATACGGTTCGGTTGGCCATTGTGATAGACGGCCCTCTCAGCAATACTGCTCCGGTTGTCATGCAAATATTTCTGCTCATTGAGATTCCCTTTGGTTCCGACAAAATATCCACTTCTTAAATGTATGCAAATTATTTGAAAATTTAATCGGTGTGAAGCAAAACGGTCTTTTAACATTCTGAAATATAGTTTGAAATTCAAATGGGTACACTATTTTTAAATGATGATGAAGTGAAATAATAAAAAGACATACTTAGCTACTTAAATTTGAACAAACTGTTTAAACATCTTGGCTTTCAAAACTACATTCTAATAATAATTTGAATAATAAAATCTCTTATGTACTTCTAAAAAGCCAATAGAGCTCGCACGAGTACTACTTCCATCTGACATGATAACTAAGAAGGTATAGGCACTTTTAGACTTACCTAAAGATACAATGACCAGGACTAGAAAAGAGCATATTTTCTAATATCTTCTTCGGCTGTGACCTTATTTACATACATAACAGGAGTTTAAGTATATTACTTTCCAAAATACTAGCAATGTAAAACATGCCAGGTTGGAAAAGATATGGCAGTTTATAATATCAGGACAGATTCTACGTACAAAACATTCTCGCAGTGTATTGAGTAAGCATTTTGATTGTCCGCTGTTTATAGACTAATATGACGTCACACTAAATTCAATATGGTACCCTCCAGAGGACAAAAAGTTAGAAGCAAAAAAATATTGAGTATCAAATAAAAGTGCTCAATTAGCACATTGTATACATATAGTCGGATTTTCAGTTATATAAATTGCAATAGGTGGCGCCTCATGACTGCCTATTTTGAGTGAAGGATTTATATAAAGTTGTATATTTCAGATATGAATATTTTCGATTAGAACGTCAAACACAATTGCGAAATATCTTGGAGGGCCATTAAATTGTACGTGACCAGACTTTCAAAAGGATATAAAAGGGTATCTAATTGTAGCATATTTATCAGTGTCAACGCATTAATGCACGAGCGGCCATGTTTGCCTAACCGTATAATTATATTTCTTTATTACTAAATTTGTTTTATTAAAACTTTTTACATGAAAATGAGGTGCATAGCGATATTTTAGACATTTGCATTAAATGAGCAATTATCAATAAGACTTAACAATATTAGGCAACAGTAAATTAAAATAAAATTGCATACTCAAATAATATACTACACATTTTTTTTATAATATGAAGTCGGCAAACTAGCATACGGTTCATCTGATGATAAGCGGTTACCGTACCCTATAGACGCTAGGAACACCAGAGGCATCTCTCACGCGTAGCCAACTCTAAGGAAAGGCGATAAGAGATAGAGAGGAAAGATAATAAAGAGAGCTTGAGGATGGGAGTTCTGGTCTCCGGCACTCCCACTCACCATAACACAGCATAACACAATATTAAGAGTACCTACGGTTATTTAGCGATGATTTTCTGTGAGAGGGAGGTACCTACCCGGACAAACCGGTATATGCATGCTGGGATAAGCAAGGTTCTACCTCCTCACCGCCTCACTCGGCCGTGTGGAGCCGGCTTTAGAATTGTCCCACCCCTCTCTACCCATGGGAGTCGTAAGAGCCGACTGAGGGAATACCGAGGGAGTGGGCAGCAGCACTCCCTCGAGTATTAACAACATCCACTGCGATCGCCAACCCGCCTGCCAAGCATGGCGATTACGGCATTATACCTCATGATGGGACCGCTCGTTATTGCGTTCTCTTGGGGAGGCCTATGTCCAACAGTGGACGTGTTGAAAGGCTGATGGATGGATGGATGGACTACCCCCTCACAAAATATTAGCATGAAATAACGGTACCGTTGTGTTTTGTATGGTAAGTGATAGCGCCGGGATCACAAACTCTGTCCTTATCCTCTCCATATTACGGTAATATCCTACCTATCCTGTCCTTAATATCCCTTCCTATCCACCTCCTATCCCTATCCTTAAAACGGCGATGCACGAGTGATGCCTCTGGTGTTACTAGCGTCTATAGGCTACGGTAACCGCTTACCATCAGGTGGGCCATATGCTTGTTTGCCCCCCACGTTGTATATAAAAAAAATATGTTCCCCTTTATTGAACAGTTAACTTATTTGTTACCATCGCTTATTGACAAGAAGAAGAAAATTACTTTTATTGTTACCCTTTTCTTATATTTATAAAACAATGATTCAACAGAATATCAAATACAAGTGCTAATTAACTACCGAAGCTCATTAAACTGTTCGTCTCGAAACTTGCTGGGGATTAAAGGCTGAATGTTGAACGTTTGTCAGTGTTGGCGCATTAATGAGGGGTGCCACGAGCGGCCACGCAGACGTCTGTGTTACAATAGCCTTATATTTTATCATAATTTGTTTTTTGTAAACAATGTAGTTGAATGAATATAAGCTAATTAAGGGGAAAATGTTAGCGCTTGCAGATTTACGACAATCGTGTGATAATTATCTTATTCTACCTTAACTTTTGTTGTTAGAAATCCATCCTCGGTAGTGCAGCGGTAGTGTGTGCGACTGCTGATCATGGGGTCTCGAGTTCGATCCCCGGGTCGGGCAATACTAATGAGCTTTTTCGTAAAAAGAAAAAATCCCATTAGCAGCCCGGAGTTTGAAAATGTGCTCGGTAGACGGCAATAGGCTCGTCCCCTATTACGTGGGACTTAAACATAGCTTGCGAATCGTGGGTGTGTAATACACCTCTGCCTACCCCTTCAGGGAATACAGGCGTGATTCTATGTGTTTATAGTATGTTTGTTCATAGATTGATGATCATTACACCATCTACCTTACGGGGTAGGCAGATAGAACAGAGTGCCAAATGGCTCTATTCTTGCATATATCTCTCGCTTCCTCAACATTCATAATTCCCTTCATACACGCTCGCCGGTTAGGAGACTTCTGACTCCACCTTCCTTCAATACATGACCGATTTTGTCTAGGTAGATGAATCTCGGTCTCTCCCTGTACCTACATCCTTCAACTTTCACGCATAATATACTTGCAAAATATTTTATAATTTCGCTCATCAAACATCGCATAATTAATTAATAAGATAATGTTTAGTATATTTCCCACGTTTGATCTAGAAAGATTTACAAGCATCAAACGGAACTAATAAATCATACGGGCCAACGAACATTCTTTATCATCTACAATATTTTTTACTGCATGAAAAGATGTCGTCATTGTTTACCGTTGACATAGCAACGGTGGATGATATGCCAGCCATATTTTAGAAAAATCAATACAATGACGTCAGGCTTTATTGAAAATAGATAGCGGCTTATATCTGTACATTTTTCGCGATGTACGTATATTTTTTGATATCAATAATTTAAAAGTAAATTCCGGGGGTTTAGAATGTGTGTGATTGGCCGAGGGATTATTGTGACATCACGCGTCGATTTCTCTACCAATCACAAGCGAGATGATACGATGTCGATACGATTTTTTTTTTTAGTAAGTGTCAAGTTATTACCGAGAAAATGCAATTATATAAAGTTTGCAACCTACTGTTAAAACCAAGGACCGAATCGACGTCAGTGGTATCGAGTTCGACTCTAGTCCGAGCTCCTCATAGCGCAAATACCTACTTATGGCCCTTCTGAATTTTTCAAAATTAATACACACAGTATTTATGTACAAATTTTCACTAAGGTGAAGGAAAACAACGTTAGGAGACCTGCATACCTGCGAGATTTTCCGCCAACCAGCAATGGGCCAGCGATTTTGGACTAAAAATAAACTAAGCCTACACGTGTGCATAAACCCAAACCAATCTTATGGAAGACCCGTGTCCAATAATAAGACTGCAACGGATTCAGAAAAAAAGCCTTTGAAAAAAATTTTTAGACATTTATGATACTCATCCGTAATCAACAATTATTCTACCCAAATATGGAAAGACTTTAAAAATATTTTTATATTTTTATATATCTTTTTAGCATTTTAAATGCCATATAAATTAACACAAAGTGTGCAATGTTAGGGCGCAGGCGTCACCCAAAACGTTAAGAATATGTGTTATCAAAATTCGCAGTCCTGGTCAATGTCACGATGGCTGAATTGGCAAAGCATCTGGGACGACATTCCAGGAGATGCAGGTTCAAACCCTGCTCATGACTTTTATTTTCCCACTTTGTGTTAATTTGAATCTTTAATTAAAGAATAACTTATAATAGCTATACTAGCGCATTAACCGCGTCATCGTTCACGTCATAATAATAAATAGTTACATTTTGGGTAGGATTTGCTTAGAGAAACCCATATGTAAATTTTCACGGTCCCAGGCCCGGGAGTTTGGGCTGTGCGTTGATTTTATATATACATACAGAAGACCGCATCACCATTTGATAGGAATCCTTCATTTTAATAACAATAAGTAACTTATATAGGGAACCAAATCTTATGAACGCAAACATTTTATTTTAATAATTATGTAAATATATACATTCTACACTTGTATTAAAAAAGCCAACCACAAATAACCTCTTATTAAATTCTACTCTTGACTTAGTGAGGACATAGAATTAAATGAGAATGCTTGCCGCAAGCACTGGACGAGTAGATAGAGTCGTAGACTATTTTAGCGGTGGTATTTAACGGTGCTTAGGCAGATTTTCTATCTAAATGTGCCCTATCAAACAGTAACTAGTACCTATACTATGTTTAAATATCTATACGACCGTATATTGCCTAGTGTATATTGTGTGCTTGCCGTGTGGGGCCGGCTTTGCCGTGTGGGGCCGGCTTTAGAATTATCCCACCCCTCTCCACCGGGGAGTGGGCAGCAGCACTCCTTCGAGTATTAACAACATCCACTGCAATCGCCAACCCGCCTGCCAAGCGTGGCGATTACGGCACTATCCCCCATACTTGGGGAGGCCTATGTCCAGCAGTGGACGTTAAAAGACTGATGGATGGATGGATGGAAAGTGTATATACATTAGATCAAGGGTCTCCAAACTTTGAAGCATTAGGGCCATTTTTTTTTTCAGTATTTTCCACACGTCACATTTACATAAATCATTAGTGTTTTTTGTTTTACCGTGATTAGTGGAACTCATTTCAACTATTTGTTAGTTATTAATATGATTATAAGGTTAATCATCACTTAAGTTAAGTTTTCTGCGTCATCATTTCCATCATTAAGTTTTACCTTGCAAGGAAATCAAACCGAGTAATTATCATTCTGTGTTTTCTTCTTCAGCTTATATAGCAATAGTAATAACAATAACACATTGGCTGTCGTGGGCCAGATTGATGACACTAGTCTTAAGCTGTCGCGGGACGGATTGATGGCATTGGCCGGCCGGATTTGGCCCGCGGGAGATCATTAATACCGATAATATTAGTATTTTGTTATTTTTTATTTATATGTTAAGCACTTATCACGCTCGGCTATTTACTAGAAAACAAAGTGCAGAAATGTGTTACAAGCTGTCGACATAATCTATCAGATATGCAGGCTTGCAACTGATATTTTACTTGACCTAATGACTTGCGCGCCTATAAATGCATAATTCCTAAAAGACAGGGGCGTGGCCTTATAAAGTCCTGTTTTAGACTGGTGAGCTCGATATCCTTGTGCATTTTGTATAAAACGAGATTTCGATCCGTAACTCCTGGTTGCGAAATGTATCGATTATTTAGTGTTACTTGATATGGTATACGGTTTTGCTATACGAGTGGAAAAACAACATTTTTCGGGATCGATTCAGAGCCGAGATCCAATATTGGAATAATGCATGTAAATGCATCCGACAGGTGGCATCGGTCGTAAAGATATATGGGATGTGGAGGTGGGGTTGGCCGTCGGTCACTGCGATTGCTTAGCGGTCTAGAGGACTTCCTCGGATTGGAAGGGACGCAGATTTTCAAATTTTCTTTTTCCACATTGTCATAAATAATTTGCTATTAATAATTTATTTACTTGATAATACGAGTAATATCACAAATACGCCTCGTATATTTCGATCTAGTTAGGGAGATTAAGATGGGAACGTAACGGATGTTTGTTTTACCCGCAAACGCCCCAGGTATCAACGTCTTTGTTTCATGTGACCCAAGTAGAGGTTCCCCTTTATAATAAACTATAGAAGTGTGAACTAATTTGGCTCTTAAGAGGTTGTTACTTGGTACAAACTCAGCGTGTGAATGACTCGTTTGTACTTAAGTGGATGTGTAACGATTAAGTTAAATCTTCTCTCAATTGTGAAGTTCTAAATTACGTACAGTCAGATTAAGGATTACAAATACCTAACTTTTTTGACACAGATACACACATAGAGACACATACACGAACACACACACACACACTAACACTCACACACATGATATATATTTTGTATTTAGTATTTGTGTGTAGTTCTAATTATCTAGGTACTAATAATACTAATAATTATCTAGGTATATATATATATATATGCCTTTCAAAAGCTAGCTTTTAGGTTATATCTCAGGTTCCCGATGTAATATATAGTAGTTTTTAAATCTCATCAAGAGCTATCAAATAAAAAAGTTGCATCAAAATCTGTTTAGTAGTTTTTGGGTGATGCGCGAACAAACAAACAGATAAACACAAAAATCTAAAAAAAACTCCTTTTGTATTCAGACACGCCTTTATAGCCTAATACAGTGTTTTTTTCTCAAATATCTTAAATATACAGACGCAGCCCTGTTAAAGCTTCATAATAGTGTAGATAACATAACTACATTATAGTAAGAAGGCAACTCATAATGTCTCCGAAAATGATAATTAGTCCGTTAAAAACTCCTTACATTTTACGACACTTTGAGCTTTATCAGGGCGAGTTTTACCCATATTGTAGAGACTTCATGATCTTTCATGGTTTGCCACCGCATTATATAACAATTCAGTTAAACTTTGTTCGTGAATTCCTGTAGTAATTCCCTTTTTCTGTTAGAAACTAGTTTTGACCGTGTGGTGACTAGGAATACAAGTGTCACCACCCCATCCTTTCCCGCGGGTGTCGTACAAGCCGACTGGGGGAAGTAGGCAACTGTCACCCATTGCATTACTGGTGGTAGGGCTGGGTACCAAGTGAGAGTACTTCCTTGCTATCGGGCCCGAACGGGTCAGTACCACCGTCTCCTGTGTGACTGGTCATGAAGAATGTCAGTGTGTTTTGGCTGTAGCAGAAGATAGCCGTTTATTAATGGTGCACAGCGGCATGACAATACTCTCCGTATAGTTAAGTTCATGAGCGACGGTTACCACTTACCATCAGGTGGGCCGTGGCTAGTCTGCCATCAATAGCAATAAAAAAAAAATATTGAGTGATTATTTTGTTACAATATTATGTACATAGAGGGATGTTCTTAAATTATTACAGAATCAGATTTGTACCTGAACTATAATCATGTGTAGGCAGGAATGGCTAGCTAGAAAGAGCAAATACGTCACCTCTACGCTACATTATTTGTTTATAAGCAAAAATAGCGTAGTTATATGTATACTGTAGTGCCTCAGGCATGTTCACCGAAGCTGCAATAGATGGTTTTCACGCCATTATTAGAAAAAGATGCGCCTTCAACATGTACAGGGTGCGTGGCAGTCCCAATAGCATCCTCAGCACAATAGCCGATAGATGGGATAGCCCCATACTGGGGCATTGGATGCGCCTACACAGGCCCGTGACGTAGTACATAGGTTTTAATTTAATTGTAATTTTGCTTATTCATACTAACGCTAGTTATGTAAGGTTAATGTAAAGAAGCCTGATATAAATTATTATTATTATTATATGCTCTTCTGGGCTCGACATTACAATGTTAGCAAAATTTCACGATGATCGGTTCTGTAGTTACGGCGTAATAGCGTAACAAACAAACAAATGTGTCATATTATAATTTTGAAATTTATTTTTGGTACATATACGTTTTAATAAAATCTTTCAGTTCAGCTGCTACCCTTATTAACAATCTGATACAGTTCAGTAAATTTTTAACGTACCTACATATTTCTTCCACATACACCGTACTGTTTTTTTAACGTAGACTATTTATTAAACACAAAGTGAAAAATGTGAAATCGAAAATAACAGTCACAAGCAGGATTCGAACCTGCATCTCCTGGATACCGTCCAGATGCTTTGCCAATTCAGCCATCGTGACCCTTGCTCCTGACTGCTAATCTCGATAACACATTCATACTTAACGTCTTTGGGTGAAGCCTGCACCATCTGTCGGAAGTATTTTCATACATTATACCGACCAGGTAAACTTAATTTTACAATTAAGATTTTACCTATTTATCTTGCTACAACTACAGCGTCTCTACAGCGATTGGGAAGTGTTATTACAATTGTATTCTTTACCAAAACAGAGTGTGAACTATTAAAAAAGAAAGAAAACTGCCTTCAAAAAGGAACCCAGGAACTAAAAAGCAATAAATAAAATAATATAAAATTGTTATTTACATACGATTTCCGTGCTAGACACCTACTGATGTGTTTGAAATCTGCGTTTGCACTGCTTCAATAAGACAGCTAGTTTTACAGTAAGTTTCAGAGTAAACGAAAAAAATTTATGAATGTATACAATTTTTTAGATTTTTGTTGATTTCGAAAAACCGCTGCGATCCGCACCGACCGATTTAGATAAAATTTAAATGGGATCATTTCGGAATAAACCTCTTTCGAACAAAGAAATTATTTTGCAAATCCGTCTATATTATAACGGACTTCTACTCGATGACCGAAAGGTCGGTGCGGTAGCCCAGTGGCTTAATTAGAGTACTTCCCAGGATTGGAAGGGACGCGGGTTTGATTCCCGCTCGCACTAATGTTCTCTTTTTCCTCATTCACATATAATTTGTACTTTAATTGAAAATAATTTTAATTGATTACCTCACAGAGACATGCATATCAAGCTTTACTAGTTTTACTGACTGTTCAGTAAGATAGGTCATGTGTTCAAAATTCCATACCTAAAATGAATTGTACAAACGATCTGTTTGGGCTGATCCATGTAATATTACAAGCTTTTTTATAACTATATATTCAAATAAATATTCACGGACATTTCACACAACGTCCTTTGGTCCCAAACTAAGCTTAACGCTTGTGCTATGGGTACCGGATTACGGATATAATACATATATTACTTTTTTTTTTGTAAATACATACATATTATAGATAGAATACACCCAGACGCAGTACAAATATCTGTGTTCATCACACAAATAATTGTCCTGAGTGGGAATCGAACCCACGACCTCGTGCACGGAAGTCGGTTACACTACGGACCACGCCACGAGGCCCGTCGTATGGTAATATAATTTCAAAATTTTTGCTTAGAATATACGAAATATGTTTACGTTACTCGTATATAAGCTTCATAACTAAATTACAGCATTTACGCCCAGAAACTCAATTTATCCTATCGTGTTAGATAAAGCGGGACCTCTTTTTATAAAGGTATGTCTCTTTTTATATCGCATAAGAAAATTGAACAGGACTATACAGTAGTCACAACGAATCTTTGTGTTTTTGAAGTTAGGCACAGAGCGCGAAGTGGGAATATTGACAGAAGCATGGCCCAATAATACAGGCCTGCTCAAATCGCGAAGTGACATACAAAATTTTGCCATTTCAGCATTGGCTCTCAAATTTTTTTTCCCCACAATTTACCCACAAACCCCTTAAAGGTTAGAAGTCTGAAATAAAAAGTATTACTGTCTATAAAAACTAAAATATATTAAACTAGACTCTACCCAGAACTCCGTCCGGGTGGTTTTCAGAATATAAATATGTCGCACTACTGCACTTTAATTAGCTTTATGCAAAAATAGCTAACAGGAAGAAATCATTCATTTTTCCGGGATGAAATGTAGCCTGTGTCCTTTTCTGAGCTCTAGTACTCTGGGGTTCAGTAGTTACGCCGTGAAAGCGTAACAAAAAAACTAACAGATAAAGTCACTTTAACATTTATATTAGAGTAAGGATTCAGAATTTGAAGATGAGTCGCGAGTTATAAACGTGACTTGGATTAGAAAAATGGTGAAATTTTTATTTGGCGAACAAAATTATAAAAAAATATTTAAATATACTCCAATTTATCGCCATGAGCTGGTTGGATATTATAATACCTCTCTGAAAAGGCACTTTATAAATTAGCCTCTAGCCTGTTTCTATTAAAACGTTCTATTCTCCATTCTAACCAGCATAATTTTTTTATAATACCCACCACCTTATGGTAAGCGGTTACCGTAGCCTATAGACGCTAGCAACACCAGATGACCAGAGGCATCACACGCGCGACTCCTGCTCTAAGGAAAGTAATAGGCAGTGAAAAGGAAGGATAACAGGGAGAGGATAAGGAGGGCCTCAGCGCTCTCACTCACCATACGAAACAATAGTAGGAGTACCTACAATTGTATCATTAGTTTGTATATTTTTCATGTAACATATTACCATGGTTGGAAAAACTTTGTGATTCAATGTTAACAGAAAGAGTACGAGCTAGTTTTCTCGTTGGTTTGAAAGAGAAACGGCTAAAAGCGACAGTTGTCATGTATCTGTCATATACAACAACCACGCTATACTGCCAGTCTAATAACTACGATTCTGCTCATATTAATAACTAAGATTCCTTTTTATAAAAATAAACCAATTTAGATTAGAAATTCTGAAATTATAATTACTGTAAACAATTAAACATTCATTTTTGATGTGTAAATGATTGGTATTATTATTTTTAAAATGCTGACATCTGTTATTATTTACCCTAAATAATTTTATTTGAAAAACGGCATAGAAAATGTGACGTCATTATGACGTAGTTGCGGCAATCTGTCAACGATTTGAGCAGGCCTGTATTATTGGGCCATTGACCAATTCAAGCATACGATAAGTGCTGACCAATTCAAATGTTATTACTCGATTAACAAAGCAATCGAATGAGACTATAATGTTTTCATATCTAAGTAGGTATTTAAGTTCTATTTATTTTTTTAATAGTATACGAGAGATTTGAGTGAATAAGCTTTAATCTAGATTTAGAAGAGTCCATATCTTTTAGTACGATCGATAAATTATATAATTATCGATAAATGATATAATTATTGATTACAATTGTTAAATTATAATCGAACATTTTTCGATTACTTAATGTAAACTGTAGAAGACGCACATGCCTTGCGTCACAAAAATGGCTACTGCGCAGTGTCTTGCAGCCAACTTCAGAGACACAAAGATCTGTTGTGACTACTGTACATTGGTTCTATTTTGAAATTTGAATTAGAAAATAGAATTTAACTCCAAACTGTAAAGAATAGAGGATGGTCATAGGTATAATATAGTGTGTTTAAGATATTACTAACTTAGCTATTAGAAATTTATGGCAATAAAATAACTTTAAAATCTATCTTGACTTAAGGGAAGTTCCGGGGCTACGTTCATAGGGGGCATGATGAGGTCAAATACTAATAATTTTCCTTTTTCAATTTTGACTAAATGCTGTCGAATATGGAGTCTGTCCCACTATAATTCGACTTTATGACGCCCTCAGACTGGTAAGATTGTTCTACCATGACTTGTAAGCTAAATCCGTTCTAGTCTGAGTAAGATATAAGAATGTTTTGGATACGTTCAGTACTAAGTGACCATTTGAAAGACAAGAACAGGAAATTTGCAGCGTTTTGTTACGTAGAACTTCCAGAATATTCAAACACAAAAATCTTTATAATTTAACGAAGACACGAGCGATCAAAAATACTATATAATAGTCTTGGTATTCAGCAATAAAGCCATAATAAGCGAGGAAGATTAATTTATATAGAAGCTATGTAATAACAAAGACATCGTCATGTCTATCCCCTCCCGAGGCATTAACATCCCGGCACGTCGCCTTTCCAAGGTTGAGAGCCGCCACAGAAATAAAATAGCTACCTAATTATTGCAGCGGACTTATCACAGTGAGTGAGATATAATTAATCATAATTAAGTATATTTTATCGCATAAATCTCTTGTTAGAAATATAGTAAAATGAAATAAACCTTTAAAGAACAAATTATTTGTGAATGTGGAAAAAAAGAAGTTTAGTGCGAGCAGGATTCTAACCTACGTCCCTTCCAATCCGGCTTTAAACCGCTAAGCCATCGAACTGACCGACGGCCATTCCCTATCTCCACGTCACATTTGTCTTTAAATACGACCACTTTATATTGGATTAAAGTAAAGTAAGTAGTTTTTACTTGATTATCGAACAAACGAACATACAAAATTCTAAAATAAAATATGTTCAGAGACTAATATTTTCTCAAATATTTTAAATCTACAGACATACCTATGGTACAGCTATATAATATATATTATCTGATAGTGTAAGATGATGGTAAAAGAGCCCTGGCCCACCTAAAGATAACTGCATAGATGGCGGTGTGGTTTAGATAACGACCTCCCGTCCGTGTTGTGGATTCGATTCCCACACAGAATAACTCTTTGTGTGATCTACAAATGGTTGTTCTGAGTCTGGGTGTACTTTATGTCCGTGAAATTGTATGTTTGTGGGACATTACAAAGCGCCACGATACAAGAATGAGGAGTAGCGGCTAATAATAAAATAATATGAACCGAAAGAATAAACAGCTATCTGCGTAGTATTAATATTAATATTTTTTACGCAACTTTTAAGTGGCGGGGTCGTCAGTCTCTTTGCTATCACTAATCAGTGAAACTGGACCGATTTGGAAGGGACTTTCACTGGCAGATACTTTATGTTTTAAGAAGTAACGTAAGCTACTTTCATTAAAAAAAAAACTTAATGCAACGCGGACAAAGTCGCGAGTAGCAGCTAGTTAATATATAAAATAGATTTGCTTTCCACGACGTTAACACAAAAATCGGATGCGCAAAATAATCTTTTGAAGACATTCAGTATTTAGTCTCTTTGAGTCGTCGAGAAACGTTTTTATAAAAGAGATTCCTATTATGTATACACATATTCAATAACGAGTACTGCTTTGATGTGGCTTAATAACGCTGATCCTGTTACTTGAAAGACAGATATTATGAAAACATTTTTTATAGACACACACATACATGTGAGCATGTAATATTAGCTAGGTATGTAATATATGTATACCTACATGATAGAGTAAGCTGCGGTGTCGCCAAAAAGTCGCCTATATAATTGAATCCCTATAGAAGCTGATACTCTTGTCATCTACCTGGCACAGTTCGAGATCGTAACAAGAAACCTCTATTAGCACTTTTATAACGACCCAGGACACGAATCCGACATTTAGTAATCAAACCAACGGCATAAATTTTACTCACTTTATAGGATGCCTTGCTCAACTGCGTGACAGTTGAATTTAAAACAAAATCCATAAAATAAATAATCAGTGAGTCTAGCTAAGTTGAAAACTATTAAAATGTATGGAAATTTGACATCTCTAACGTAAAGTCACGTGACTTAGCGTTATAGATATTGTTAAAAACTTGGATTAAAATATAGGTTCTTTATCTATGTTTAAAGATGTCAAATTCCCGTACATTTAAATAGTTTTCTATTAGCGTTAGCGATCATAGAATGCAACTTGGCTAAGGCCCACAGGTATGTATAGTTTAGTTGGCAGTTTTGATAACGCAGGAAGCTCCTTCCCAAAAGTGGGACGTTTGTAAGGGTTCCTTTGAATAAATTTTATTGTACAGTTGATAGGGAAAAAATAAGCATGTCTACTAATCATATCTCCAAACAAGCAGAGTGACCTCGTATCGGGCAATTTCACAGCACGGTTAGTTTCACTTTATGCTCGTTTAAAAACAGTACCTTTCAGGGCTTTTGTGTAATACTATTGTTTTAATTTCCGTACTAAAACTGAGATATAAGATTGTATATTGCGTATTTTTCATTTATACCATTTTAGGTTTTGTATTTAGGCTAAATTATACATGTGTGATTTAAAGAGTAGAGCTCGAAACATAAAGTGAGACGTTTGATTTCTTCAAATTTGAAATATAAATTAATTTCAGTATGCTTTAGTAAAAGTTTATGTAGCTACGAGAAAATGCTAAGAAATAAATAAAAGAGTACTTGAATTAATTTGATAAATATCGAGAGCACACAAAAAAAGTTTAATATTAAAATAATTTCTTGACATCAACAAATATTGCATTCAATTAATGATATACGTATATAGAATATTGAAGCACTTAAACTATAAGTACCTTTCATCAAATATATTATATTTAATAATTATAGTATTTTTACGGGATATGGAAACATAAACCCTCATTTTATTAGGGCAAATACTCTCTAAGTGCCTCTTTGGGACGCACTATACTGATGCTTAATATTTTATTTAGTAGTATTAAAAAAGAACTCACCACCTTAGAACAAGACTGAAGTCTAAACTGTAACGATTATCAGGATTAATACAAAGTGCGAAAATGTGAAATCGAAAGTAACAGTCACGAGCAAGATTTGAACCTGCATCTCCTGGAATACCGTGAATAGAAGAGAATACCGTACCGATGCTTTGCCTTTTTTTATTTTCGATTTCACATTTTCGCTGTTATAGCTAAGCATCTTTTTTTTTGCTTTTGACGGGTCTCGTGGCGTAATCGATAGTGTATCCAACTTCCGTGCGCGAGGTTGTGGGTTCGATTCCCACTCAGGACAATTGTTTGTGTAATGAACATAGATATTATATGTATGTTATACAAAAAAAAGTAATATATGTATTATATCCTTAATCTGTTACCCATAGCACAAGCTAAGCTTAGTTTGGGACCAGAGGACATTGTGTGAAATGTCCGTGAATATTTATTTATTTATTTTATTTTATCTCAAATGCTTAAAATACTGTTTCACATACGGAACTCACTGCTTACGTGCCTTCCGAAGCACTGAGGAGCTCAGGTGCCCACAAAAAAGCTTCACGTTTTGGGCTACGCATAAGTTGCTTTACCTTCCAGATCATTCGAGTGACAAGTGCACAAATAGGCCGTAGCCTGCAAGAGGTCATAACCTCCTCCATGACATAATATATTGTTAAACCAAATAACCATGAAATAAGAAAGAGTTACCGGATCTAAATCGACGAATAAATACAGTATTTAGGTATTTACATTCTCAAGAATTCAATATGTTAAATACATACATTCACTTTTATGTTAGTAGCGTGTTTATTGTTGATACAGATTGGTATTTTTCTATATCCTGTTGAAAATTAAACTAGAACAGATAAATAAATGATAGCTAGAAATCCAATTGATTACTATAATACATGTTTAAATAAATACAACACAGATAGATTATGTTTTGATTATTATAAAATCCATCCATCTTTGTATCCATAAATATATAGTGAGCGAGTGTCCGCGCAAACGCAAATGCGCTCTTTTCCTTCACTCTGATATTCCGATGGAACGGCATACCAATACGACCGGCTTTACACTTACTATTTTCCAAGGTACAAGGATGACACACAATATCCTAATTCCATGCTGCAATAGAAAATTCAGCCAGACCCGGGATTTGAACCCAGGACTCCATCTTCACACTACGGCTAGAGATATTTTAAAATAGGTCCAAAAAAGCTTATTTATCTAGCAGTAATAACGCAAGAATAGAGCCTTTTGGCACTCTGTTCTCTCTGACTACCCCGCAAGGGAAATGGCGTGATGATAAGTAACTGCCTCGGTGGTGCAGCGG
This sequence comes from Leucoma salicis, assembly GCA_948253155.1. Taxonomy (NCBI): domain Eukaryota; kingdom Metazoa; phylum Arthropoda; class Insecta; order Lepidoptera; family Erebidae; genus Leucoma; species Leucoma salicis. Next base: position 16,825,971 of record OX411820.1, on the reverse strand, counting down.
TAGTGTAAGCGACTGCTGAACGTGAAGTCTCGGGTTCAATCCCCGGGTCGGGCAGTGTTATTGAGCTTTTTCGTAAAGAGGAAAATTCTCAGTAGCAGCCCGGAGTTTGGAAACGTGCCCGGTAGACGGCAATAGGCTCGCATATAGGCGTGATGCTATGATAAGTAAGTAATAATAACTAGTAAATTAGTAAACCATTTAGACATGCAACGTTGTTAGTTCATTAAGTTCCGCAATATTTTTTGGTGTTGTTTATGAGTTGTAGAATTACAACACTTTTTTTATTTTGCATCCCATTGCACGTAATCGTTCAATAGATTACACCTGTGTTATTTTAGTATGTAGTTACTAGCTATATCCAACCCAGATACGACGCTCAAGTATTTATGTCTGTGTGAAATCAAAATGGCGTCCATTTATAGCGCGCCAAGAAAAGCGAAAACTAATGTCCCGATATCGTAGTGGCGCGCTCCATTGCCTCGTGACTGATTAATAGTGTGTTTGCAATACTAAAACGGTCACGGAAAGCTTTTATATGAATCTTTAGTTTCGTAATGAGTAGTTATAGTTATATTTGTTGTATAGCACTTTCAACAAAGTTTGCGATTTTATCCTTGGTCCAAATCTATTGTGTTAACTGTAACAGTGTAGTTTGGTCACTAGGCGGACAGACCACACAATTAAAGCCCCTGGCTTTAATTGTATTGTTGTTTAATTGTGTTTGGAGGAGCATCCCTGTTAATGAATACATCGCTGTACCCTTCAGAGACCTATGTCCAGTACTGAATAATGCGTAGATGATGAATACAATGGTGTAAGTAAACAACTTTATGTCTTTTTTTAAGAACACTTTACCTTTTTTTTGTTAAGGTGGGAAAAAATGTACCTAACCGCACACCCCGTCGTTCGGGGCACAACAGGGTAGTGTGGGGCCCGCACCCACTAAAGAAACCCGCCGTGTGCCGTCACTCCGCCCGTGTTGACGGACCACTGGTACTGTATTGGATTACTTCAGTGGCCCGCCGGTGGAAGAACATTTTACCAGCTTTGTAGAATAAAAAATTGCTTGTCTCTAGCCTGGTTGAATATAGATCTTACTTTAGGAGATAAGTTTTCAGAGTAAAACATTTTACGTGTAGTTTATAGGACATTCTATGAACGACTTTTTGAAAGGTTTTTTATGTCCACTTCGTGGTTGACCTCTTAGTGAGTTTGACCTAAATTTTATTTCCCGGGTAAGCTAACTTTAAAAGATTACAAGTTTTTCGGGTAGTTACAACAAGTTCAAAAATTATGAAAATGTCATATAACTGACTACAAACAGAGAAATTGAATGGCGCTGTTCACATCTGTCTGTTTTTCTACTTAACCACTTATTAAAACGGCTTCCATGGTCGTTGAGATATTTAAAAAAAGGTTTAGGTACATGTAAATACGTACCTACTTAGGAGATTCAAAATTAAACTAAGTAACGGATTTTGAAACGGCTTTCATTGTCGTTACTATGATATTAAAATATCTTAACTACCAATGAATTGATTTTGCAATTCATTGGTCGCTAAGGTTTTTTTAAATACTTTGGAAAATCCAAAAGGGCACGCCTCATAATCTTCATTTTTCACAATAAAATTGATTATTGATAAGTAATTAATAATGTATTGGTCTTACTAAGTAGTTTTCAATAAATCACATAGATAGCTCTAATTTCAAAAAATACTAATGTGGTTCTCATGTCTTATACGCCATCTAGCGCTAATTTTAAGAAGTAGGTACTAATATATTGGTCTATAGAAGTAGTTCTCACAAAATAAGATATAGCGCTGGTTTTAGTGTACCACTGTGCCATCGAGTCGAGCATAAATATTCACTATTTTTTTTGTTTATTTAACCACATCGAAACAGACCGTGAAAAGTAATAGGGCTCTATTCGTAATTATACAGAAGTTAAAAAGAAAAAATCTGGAAAACGGTTGACCCTAAAGGCCATCCCTGCAACTTCCTGCTAAGAAGTTAAAACCAATAACTTCCCAACATTTGAAAATTTTCAAATTTCTTAGCGGGAAGTTAAAAATTAAAAATAGCAACATGAAGCGCTGTCTTGCTCAGGATGTTCAGACAACAAGACAAGGAAAATATTCAGTCAAGAAAGTAATCGATAGGTACATCACACATCCGATGTCAAGAATGCAATATCTGAGTTTCTGGAAATTAACCCAAGGTAATCGAGCTCGAATTTTTGATAAAAAATTATTAAAACAGCATTTTTGAATAATTTTAAATTGAAATAACTTTTTAATGAATGAACTGATTTTCTCGTAGTTTACGGCATTCAACTTTTTCGAGAACTATATCTCACGAACGAATCAACCGATTTTGACCGGTTTGGCAGCTATCGACGTGGTTTTTTGATGTTAAGAGCTGTTTAGTTTTTGGAATCGATCGGTATAACCGTTTAAAAGTTATTCCAAAAAAAAAAACATTTGATAAAAAAAAATAGTTTTTTAACTAGTTTAAATAACAAAAATGCCATAAAAAATATCATGAGCCTACCTATTAATAAGTAAAATACATTTTTTTTTTATTAGACAGGCATATTATTGTCGGAACATGGGGGACTATGGGTCCCAGGTGGCTCTTGTTGGGGCAGAAAAAAACTTGGCAATGAATATAAAGTAATCTCCGATCTCTGCGGAAAATCTGTGGAGTGAGGCTGACTGACTGCATTAGTCACAACGACGTAAGAGAGTGAGTGGGTATGAATATTAATAAATAATGCTCCGATGGTTCGGACATGTGGAAATAATGCCGGACGAGCGACTGGTTAAGAAGATATACCATGCGAAAGTGGAAGGATGTAGATATAGGGGGAAACCGAGACTCACCTACCTAGGTACTAGTTAGTTAGTAGTTGGTCTAGACCAAATCGGTCATGTAATGAAGAAAGGGGAAGTTAGGAGTCACCAAAACCGGCGAGTGTGTATGAAGAGAATTATGAATGTTGAGGAAGCGAGAGATGTATGCAAGAATATAGCCTTTTGGCACTTTGTTCTCTCTGCCTACCCCGCAAAGGAAGATGGCATGATGATAAAAAATAATGTAAAGTATAAATAATATCTTCAAATCCGAATTTAAACACATAAACATTTAATTTCATACTGAAATTGTGATTACTTCACATTATAAAATAGATATTTTTTTCATTAACAATGTACACAATTATTAATTTATGCCTGTTTAACAGATTTTGAAGATTTCAATTTAAAATCTGCGTGAAACAAAGTAATGTGTGTGAGAGCGGTGGAAGCCCAAACCCCTTCCCTGTCTTCTCCTTATTATCCATTCTATCCTGTCCTTATTATCCTTTCTCTCCATCTGCTATACCTTTCCCTGGAGATGGCTATGCGTGAGTTATGCCTCTGGTGCTGCTAGCGTCTATAGGTAACCGCTTACCATCAGGTGGACCTTATGCTTGATTTTTAAAGACTTGTGCTGTGTGGGAATCGAACCCAAAACACTCGTTCGGTACGCCGGTATTTAAACCACTCCGCCATCTGAGCAGTCAAATTTGATTGCAATATAATATAAAGTTTAAAATATTACTTCTTACGCCGGTTGTAAGTGTGTCATGTCCGCTTCAGGAAGCTGTAATGTGGTGCTGACATTATATCTCTGATCGCATGTAGTCGATATTTAAAAACATGATAACATTACTATCAGTTTAATCTAACGTAGTAATTCTAAACGAAACTCCTGAAGTTTGTAAACCTTTTGAAATGAGTATAACGACCAAAACTAATTTGAAACACTTTTCATTGATGTTGAACTTTGTTGATATTATGGAAAACAAATTTTATACAAAATTCAACTTGTACAGATTTTTTTTGTGTATTCACGGACATTTCAAACTACCTCCTCTGGTCCCATACTAAGCTTAACGCTTGTGCTCTGGGTGCCAGACTACGAATATAATACATATTATTACTTTTTTGTAAATACCTACATAATATATAATAGATAGAAAACACCCAGACACAGTACAAATATCTGTGTTCATCAAACAAATAATTGACCTGAGTGGGAGTCGAACCCACGACCTGGTGCACGGAAGTCGGTTACACTACCGACTACTCGAGGCCCGTCTATCAAGAGTCTCTCCTGGCAGTGAGTGGTAAACGATTCACATAGGCTTCTAGGTGACAAAACTGTTAATTTCAGCTTGAATATACAGGCTCGAATTGAAAGTAGTATCCTTTCACAGATCCTCACACAGAATAACTATAAGTATGCCTAATGTTTCGTTCCATCTGGTGTATGAGAGTGCTAGAGGACTTAAAACAACCGTAATTCATCTACAACCTCAGTCCGACGATCAATACCTCCATCTTTTCAGACCTCGGCCTTACCACTGCATTCTATGTATGTACGAGTATGTATTCTAACTATTAAAAAGCTGTAACAGAGCTGTGTCTGTACATTTAAGATATTTGAAAAAAAATAATGTATCAGGCTATTAGGCGTGTTTAAACACAAAACATTTTTTTTGTTTGTTTATCTGTTCGTCTGATTGTTCGTTCGCGTATCACGCAAAACAATTGTGATGCACCTTTTATTTGATAGCTCTTGATTAGATTTAAAAATTGGAATAGATTTCATCCTGCTACTATAACAGGAACCTAAGATATAACCTAAAAATTTGCTTTGGGCTGCGGCGGAGCCACGGGCAAAGGCTAGTTTGAATTTAAATTTATTTTTCTGTTTGACGTATGTATATTTTATTATCTTTTCTGACTAGTTGACCTACAAGGGTCAAATGTTTTGATACCAAACATTAACGTTCATTTTACGACACGAGCTCCCTGAACGTCTCAACGAGACTTTTATTGCTCTCGTTTGGTTCTCCAAACGATCTTGCGAATAAAAATTGTTTCAACTGTCTAGGGTAGCCAGACTTTGTTTTGGAAAAAAAAACGGTGCGTCTGCGGTGGTGCAGTGGTAGTGTGAGCTGATCACGATGTCTCGGGTTCGATCCCCCGGTCGGGTGGTGCTATTGAGCTATTTCGTGAAAAGAAAAATTCTTAGTAGCAGCCGGGAGTTTCAAAATGTATCCGGTAGACTAGTAGTAGAATTATTTTCCGGTTTGTTAATAGTAATTGTGGTGCAATATCACCTGTTATATACCTATAACTTACCCAAGCTGTCCTACCAAATTACAGCAGCAGAAGTTACGGGCGAAGTGTCCTCTTTGGGCTCACTGCAATTATCTCAGTGAATATGATAATTTATAGAAAGTGACAAGGGTTTCATGATGGATGAAAGACGCCCCGAGGAGAGAGGGTTTCTGTATTTTATTATTTAACAATTGTTCGTAATATGGGGTCATATATGAGACTTGAGTAAATACTTACTAAATAGTGTAGTGTCATAGCGGAGTATTAGTATAAAAGTATTCATTTCATTTTATTTATGCTAATACCAAATTCTGACCGCGACAACACATGGACTTCATAATATACTTAAATACATCTTTGTACCGCAGCACATTTTTTTTTCTTTTTTTTATTGCATGTAGTGGCAGACTGGCCACGGCCCATCTGATGGTAAGTGGTAACCGTCGATCATGGACTCAACTATACCGAGAGAATTGTCAAGCAGCTGCTCACCATTTCATTTCACAGATACGAAATAAACGCCTATATCTCCTGCTACAGCCAAAACGGAACAATGTGCTTCATGGCCAGTCACACGGGAGATGGTGGTACCAACCCGCTCGGGCCCGATAACAAGTGAGTACTCCCACTTGGTACCCAGCCCTACCATGCAATGCAATGGGTGATAATTGCTTACTTCCCTTATTCGCTTCATACGACACCCGTGGGAAAGAATGAGGTGGTGATACTTGTATTCTTAGTCCGTCACCACACGGACAAAACATTAATTATTTTTATGTTAAAATAGTTATCTTAGAGGAACTCTATTCCGGGAAGAAGGAAAATATATTTTTCCGGCCTCGTGACTATATGTATACAAAATTTCATGATGATTAGTTGAGTAATTACATCGTGAAAGCGTAAAAACAAACAAATAAGCAAACAAACTTACTTTTACATTTATAATATTACCGCCGGCTTTAGAATTGTCCCCCCCTCCCCCTCTTTACCCACGGGAGTCGTAAGAGACAACTGAGGGAATACCGAGGGAGTGGGCAGCAGCACTCCCTCAAGTATTAAAGCCAAGCCAAAGCGTGCCAAGCCAAGCGTGGCGATTACAGTATTATCCCCCATGACGGGACCGCTCGTTGTGGCGTTCTCTTGGGGAGACCTATCTCCAGCAGTGGACGTTAAAAGGCTGATGGACGGATGGATGGACGGATTTATACTAACTAGCCTTTGCCCGCGGCTTTGCCGCAGCCAAAGCTGGTTTTTTGGTTATATTTCAGGTTCCCGATGTAGTAGCGGGATAAAATGTATAGGTACCAGTTTTTAAAATTGCATCAAAATCCGTCCAGTAATTTTGCGTGATGCGCGAACAAACAAACAAATAAAGAGCAGACAAAAATTCTAAAAAATATTTGTTTTGGGTTTAGAAACGCCTATATAGACTACTACACTCATTTTTTTCCCAAATATATCTTGAATGTACAGACACAGCTCTGTTACAATTTTATAATATAATACTTTCTGATATTTACGCGAATGTTACACATTTTGAAATAAAACTTCGTTTACGGAATCTATCGCGTTTACTTAATTTTACTACTATCCCGACGTTTCAAAGACGTCCAAAGCGTCCAAAACGTCTATCATCTAAGTCCACCCGTGATCATGAATGCTGTAAAGTATTCGAAACGTCGGGATAGTAGTAAAATTAAGTAAACGCGATAGATTCCGTAAACGAAGTTTTATTTTAATTTTATAATAGTAAAGATTAGGGCTCATCTAGCTCCCGCGAAGTTGCGACGCTCCGTGTACCGATGCATCGGACCACTGAAGTAGTATAACACAGTTCCAGTGATTCGACAATACAGGCAGAGATACGACACATGGCCGGTTTATTTAGTGGGTGAGTGCTCCATACTATCCTGGTCGTTGCCCCGAATAACGGGGTGTGTGGCTAGGTACCTATATTTTTCCCGCCTTAGAAAAAAAAAACATCAAAAGGCCTCATCTAGCTGAACACTGAAGTAATGTCACACAGGTAAAGTGGTCCGCCGGTACAGGTAGGTACAGAGATGGTACAAGGCAAGTTTATTTTGTGAGTGAGGCCACACACTACCCTTTCCTTTGGTCCAAATGATGAGGTGTGCGGTTAGTAGCATTGTTTCACAATTAAACAAAAAAAATCTCATCGACTATCAACTGTATTAAAAAATGCATACCTAAACGTTTCACATGAACTTTTACAAATTTCACCGTGTTTCAACTAAAATATCAAATTAAAACTATCGATGATTGATAAAACAATTCGTGAAAACTGATATTACGTTATTTGATATAAGAATAAGATTAGTTTAAAAAATAAATAAAAATTAAATACATTTTGTTATCGTGTGCATGCCATGGCGTGCAATATTCTCACATAAACTCGTCTATGTTGTTTAAATTGTATGTCAGTATCGTGGAGTTGGGTCGACAGAACTAAATTGTTTGTTGCTATTGGCATTTCTTAAACGCCTTAGTGACCCGATTTCTATGCTTTGTCACAAAGGCTAAAATGTAATTATATACATACATAGATAGCATCAAGCCTATATCTCCTAAGGGGTAAACAGAGGTGTATTACACACCCACGGTTCGCCAACTATGTTTAAATCCCACGTAATAGAGGGCGTGCTTATTGCCGTCTATCGGGCACATTTGCAAACTCCGAGCTGCTACTGAGAATTTTTCTTTTTACCTGATCAGCAGTCACTCAAACTACTGCGATGTACCACCAAGGCAGTTTGTTTTTTAAATGTAATTTTATTCATTTTGTTCTGTATTTTTAGCACTTGACATGCTCAGCTACTTTAAAGTACAAATTATTTGTGAATGACCTTAGAGCACGGATTGGAAGGGACGCAGGTTCGATTCCCGCTCGCACTTTTTCCTCATTCACAAATCATTTATACAGTAATTTTATTTATTATAGGTATTGAACTCTTATTGTAATGTAGCATTTCAATCTAGTGGTCGAACCTCATTTGTTGAAGAAGCACTGTAAGAAGAGGAAGATTTATTTTCTATTACTTATGTACGTTTCTTATTACAAGAAGTGGAAATCAAAATTCCATCCATCCATCCATCCATCAGCCTTTTAAAGTCCACTGCAGGACATAGGCCTCCCCATGAATGGGGGATAGTGCCGTAATCGCCACGCTTGGCAGGCGGGTTGGCGATCGCAGTGGATGTTGTTAATACTCGAAGGAGTGCTGCTGCCCACTCCCTCGGTATTCCCTCAGTCGGCTCTTACGTCTCCCATGGGTAGAGAGGGGTGGGACAATTCTAAAGCCGGCCCCACACGGCCTGATCAAAATTAAATAAATCAAAATTATTGATATATAATTTATTATTAATTCTATCACAATATATATTTTACAGTTCCCCAATGAAATGATAAGTAAACGACTAATTACACAGCACCCAAAAATAACCAAAAAAAGACCTCAAACTAGAATCCAGAAGCGAATTGAAAACTAAAATTAATTTTCAATTCAGTTTCAGCAAAGTTATACGTTTTCAAGATAAAAATATAATAAAATTAATATCTTTCAACATGGCTTCAAGATCTAACACGTATATAAACTCCGACGATGCCTTGATCTTCTTATCGAATGTAAAGTATACTTATATTATTTACTTTTTAGATTAATCTCGGCTCATTTGATATAAATCGTAGCAACTGCTCATGGTCTCACAATACGAGGGGACCAATATCTTACAACTGGAGTAATGTAACACAGTTCCAGTGGCCCGCCAATACAGGCGGAGAGACGGCACACAGCGGGTTTATTTAGTGGGTGAGGGCCCCACACTAGCCTGTTTGTTGGCCTGAACGACGGGGTGTGCGGTTAGGTACATTACCTTAACAAAAAAGGGGGGAACTAGATCTTCGGGACAACCAAAGGGCTATTTAATAATTCTAGGTTACATTCTTTAGATTCGTCTCCCGTTTCTTTCTAGTTTAAAGGGACTGACGAAAATATTTTAGTAATACAAATTCAATTCCTAACTATTATAAAGCTGTAACAGAGCTGTCTGTACATTTAAGATATTTGAGGAAAAAGTACTGTATTAGGCTATAAATTACTGAACGGATTTTGATGCATCTTTTTTATTTGATAGCTCTTAATTAGACTTAAAAGTTGGTTACATTTTATCTCGCGTTATATATCGGGAACTTGAGATATGACCGAAAAACTAGTTTTCGGCATAGGCTAGTATTACATATAACATTATCCATCCATCCATCCATCAGCCTTTTATCGTCCACTGCTGGACATAGGCCTCCCCAAAATGGGGGTTTTACCATAATTGCCACGCTTGGCAGGCGGGTTGGCGATCACAGTGGATGTTTTTAGTACACAGGGGAACGCTGCTGCCCGGTCTCCCGGTAATCCCTTAGTCGGCTTTTACGACTCCCATAGGAAGAGACGGGGGTGGAGCTATTCTTGGTGTCGGCCCCACACGGCGAATAACATTATCAGATCTACTATAAATTACTGAGTAGCAATTCCTTACTAAATTGACGTGAATATTTCGTGTATGCACATCAAATATGTTGTCTGCGCACGTCCATTTAATAGTCCATAATCCTAGCAAAAGTCTGACTGACTGTCTGACAAAAGGCGTACTCACGTTACTCGTACGTAAGGTAATCTCTCTAATAATCCCATATAGAATCGTTAATTGGATAAAGATAAACACACAGATATAAATGAACTCTTCATGCGCGAGTGGGTTCGTGTAAATAAAGGTTTATAATGTTACTACACACACTCAGCATTACAGCGCCGGGTATCAAGGCCTACATTTATTAGCTGAATAAATCATACTAATTAATGTTAATAAGCACGTTCGTGTTATCAATTCTTACTAATATTATAAACGCGAAAGTCTGTATGTGTGGATGTATGGATATTTGTTACTCTTTCACGCAAAAACTACCGAATGGATTTTAATTAAACTTTACTATAATATACCTTATACATCGGAATAACACATAGCATATAATTTATAAATATATTGTCTGAATTTTCCAAAATATAATGATAAGTGTCGAGTAAGTAAGTAAAAATTCTGCCTTCTGCGAGCTATTCTGTGGGTCGAGCCAAGTTGCATTCTATTATTTAAATGTATGGGAATTTGACATCTTTAACCATAGATAAAGAACCTATATTTATCTAAGTCTTTTAACAATATCTATAACGCTAAGTCACGTGACTTAACGTTGGAGATGTCAAATTTCCATACATTTTAATAGTTTTCTATTAGCGTTAGCGATCATAAAATGCGACTTGGCTAGACCCACTGGCATGCACTGCAAAAACCGTTAGATTTACACGTATACATATGTATAATGGAAATGTTTATCTTAAATGGTCCTACACAAAAGCCCGCGACAGCATATATCTATATTTTATGTGTAAGCCATTGTCACCAAAATATTGAACTATTAATAATAAAGTCTATGCGGACGAAGTCGCGGGCTGAAACTAGTATGCCCATAACTAAGCTTATACTGCAATGAATAGCTTTTAGAGCATTCAATATTTAATTGAATGTAGTAATATTTAAGGGCCGCTGATTGTATCTATGGTAATGCTACTATTAGGGCCGACTGCAACAAATGAGTGGCTTATCTGACGATTGTGTTAATCCGTTCATAGACCTGGCAACAATAAAGACAAGGGCAAGTCGCAGCAAATATTGGTACCACAATACTCAATAGAGGAATGGGATGTACTAAGTAGCCGTGTGAGGCCGGCTTTAGAATTGTCCCACCCCTCTCTACCCACTGACTGAGGGAATACCAGGGGAGTGGGCAGCAGCACTCCCTCGAGTATTAACAACATCCACTGCGATCACCAACCCGGCTGCCAAGCGTGGTGATTACGGCATTATCCCCCATGACAGGACCGCTCGTTGTGGCGTTCTCTTGGGGAGGCCTATGTCCAGCAGTGGACGTTGAAAGGCTGATGGATGGATGGAATACTAAGTGGCGGCACGACCGATCGTTGAGCAGGCTTATGTACAACAGGGGACGTCTACAGGCTTATATATAGATAGATTGAAGTATATATATTATAATATATAATAGTAAATCCAAGATTTCATTATAAATGATAAAATAATGCCCTACGAATTTTGGATTAAACTAAAGTATACCTAATCTTTTTTGTTTTATAATTGCGTTAGGTGGCAGATGAGCCGTGGCCCACCTGATGGTAAATGGTAACCGTCCCTAATGGACTCAACTACACCGGGAGTATTGTCGAGCCACTGCTGATCATTTAATTTCACAGATATGAAATTAAAGAATAAACGGCTATGTCTTGCTACAACCAAAACACACCAAAGTGCTACATGGACGGTCACACGAGAGATGGTGGTACCAATCCGCACGGGCCCGATAGCAAGTGAGTTATTACTTCCACTTGGTACCCAGCCCTACCACCAGTCATGCAATGGGTGATAGTTGCTTACTTCCCTCAGTCACCTCGTATGATACCCGTGGGAAAGAATGGGATGGTGACACTTGTATTCTTAGTCCGTCACCGCACGGACTAATCCTATATGAATTAGTGCTCAAAACCTAGATGTACATCTAATAATATATAGGGATAGTGCAATTTTAAATGCATTATTCTTAGACACAGGTATGCAGTTTATAATTGGATGACAGTAGACAAACCAGCAGCCTAACTCAGACTATATATGTTCGTTAAATTAGTATATTACCTGCCACAACAAAAGCCATTAAACAAGAAGATAAGTATATTACCAGGGTAACCTAACGTAACGTCCGCCACCCGCAAGGCCTCCCGCGAAGGTGCGACGCTCCGTGTACGGATGCGTTGCTCAGATGAGGGTACCCGAAAGGGTAAGCCGCCGGCGGACCACCGAAGGAATGTAACATAGTTCCAGTGGCCCGCCAATAAAGGCGGAGAGACGGTACACGGCGGGTTTCTTTATTGGGTGAAGGTCCCACACTACCCTGCCGTCGTTGCCCCGAGCGACGGGGTGTGCGGTTAGGAACATTTTTTCAAAAAAAAAAAAAAAAAAAAAAAAGGGTAACCTAACGTCAAGATCGAGACAGATCAATACAAAAACTCGCTCTGAGTGTCTAGTTTGCAAGGGATACTAAATTAATGCGATACACGAAAACCCTTTATGAATAATCAGTATTTGTGCTCGTAGTACACAAAATATTCGAGACAAATGACTGCATTAGACTACTTAGGCGTCACTGAAAATAAAACAGTTTTAGAATTTTTACTATCTGTCTCTTTGTTAGTTCGGACAAAACGTATTTTGATGATTTTTTTTTGTTTTGTTTATTAGCTCTTGATTAAACATAAAAACTATCGTTTTGTCCCGGTGGTATATCGCGAGCCAGAGATGGAGCCGCGGGAAAAGACTATAGTATTAGTTTATGCAAGTTTTGTGCATCTCGACCAACACGTCACCATTTTATTTATAGGTAGGGTTAATACCACTCAATCCGCGTGGGTAGTAAGTTTATCAATATAAAAGTTTTTGGGATATAACAACTCGGTTTATCTCGATATACTCGTATAACTAATACTTAATGTAAGATTACTTTTATTAGAATACTAGATTAAACCCGCGACTCCTTCCGCGGATTTCAGAATATAAATACAGTCATCAACTCTAAGGAATACAAATTTTCTCTACGTAAAATAGATAGATATCACACGATACCCAGTTATTTTGTTTTCTCTACGTAAAATAGATAGATATCACACGATACCCAGTTATTTTGTTTTCTCTACGTAAAATAGATAGATATCACACGATACCCAGTTATTTTCTCGTGATAAAAAGTTCTTTGTCCTTTTCTGGGCATCAGACTATATGTATAAAATTCAGGAAAATTGATCTAGTAGTTACGGCGTGAAAGCTTAAGAAACAAGTAAACAAACAAACTCACTTTCGCATTTATTATTTCCGTGTGGTGACGGATTAAGAATACAAGTGTCACCACCCCATTCTTTCCCACGGGTGTCGTATGAGGCGAGTAAGGGAAGTAAGCAATTATCATCCATTGCATGACTGGTGGTAGGGCTGAAAGGCTGACCGATGGATGGATGGATACAAAGTAAGTAATGATTTCAAGTAAACCTTACCATTTTTGAGACTAAGCGACAAATAACGAGATTATATATAGTTCGTAAACGCATATTATCTAAAATCTAAATTATAATATGAGAGTTTCAAACTTGTATATAGTAGTTCGTATAGGTATAACTTATCTTATATAAGATCAATATAAGAATAAATATATGAATATGTAATAAGAAAATATAACCAGTGATGTTCGCGTCTTCAAGAATTACTAATATTAACAATTTACATTTAATATATTTAATAAAAGAAATAAATCAATACAACATAACTTTGGCCATATTAAGGCCATAAAATAAATTAAAAAAATCTGTGTAAAAGAAAAGAATTTTGTACGAGTATATTAGCATTTATTAATGACTACCATAATTCGAATGACATTCCAGAAGTCACTTAGCTAAATTACGCATTCCAGTGTAAATATCTACACGCTGACTATTAAAAACAGATTGTACAAATATAATTTGACTTTATAATTGGGATAACAAGGAGACCTATGTCTCCTTGTTATCCCAATTACTTGGGTTCTTCATAAGAATCTTTACTATTATAATAATATGAAGTTTTTTTTTGTTTAAATAATAGCTCTGTGGTGCAGCGGTAGTATAAGCGACTGCTGATCATGAGGTCTCGGGTTCGATTCCTGGGTCGGCCAGTGCTATTGAGATTTTTCGTAAAAAAAAAAAATATCTCAGTAGTAGCCCGGAGTTTGCAAATGTGCCCGGTAGACGTCAATAGGCTCGCCCCCTATTACGTGGGACTTAAATATAGCTGGCGAGTCATGGGTGTGTAATACACCTCTGCCTAACCCTTCGGGGAATACAGGCGTGATGCTATGTGCTACTCGGTTTGAGTATTTGCCAATGACTTATTTAGTGTATATTTCTTCTTCAGAGGTAAGTTTCATTCATTAGACCTTTTTAGTCGAAGTCACTTTGACTTCGACTAAGAAGGACTAATATAACTAAGAAGGAATAATATAAAGTTAGTCATAGTCAAGTCAAAGTCATGCTACAGCAAAGCGGTGGCGACTTTACTGAAGCTACTATAGAGTTTTGGAGGCAACACGAAAAAACAAGTTATGCCGCACTACATCATTAGCCAACACTTATGCACATACACAAATAGTTAATTAGCAAAAGACCACCACTTTTACACATTAATATGTAGGTAGTTGAAATAACACAAGTTTAGGAAAATAATGCTGTGCTACGACATGATCTTCTTTATTTTCCCGCCAAAACTGAATAATATGAATTAATTATTTATAGAATTGTTTTTAATAGAATGTTAAGATGGTTTAGGCACGTAAAGATCAAGGAAGGATGACAAAGAAGATATTATATATTATGATATGCTTGCTTGGTGCAGTTGGAATACTAAGATCTCGTCGAAAGTTCACCAACCAAGTAGGAAAAGATCTCTAGAAGGAGGAGGGAGTACCAACGTGCATGCATGAAGAATGTGAGAGTGAAAGTGCCATTTTCCTGCCTTAACAAAATAAAGGAAATTGCACATTAGAAATACGTAGTCTTTTTTGTTGTTCTCCATGTGGAAATTAAATCACTATAATATTTTTTCGAACAACCTAAGACAATGAACTCTTTGCTTCGAACCCGACAACAGACGTTTCAGTGATGATAACGCTCTCTATAAAACTCAAATAACTTTATATTCTGACTTAATCTGAATCTCAGATAAATTACAATAGGCCTGGCATTTTGGTGCGCTGCTGACTCACAACCGTTTGTTAAAAGTTTAAACTTTGTTAAAACATATTTTTAATGCTATGCAAATAATTTTGCGAAAAACTCTTGTGTTTTATATTTGAAATGGCATACCTTATGATGTAAAAAGTATGTTAAGTATGATATTAAAGCGATTGTAAAGGAAATTACTTTCTATTTGCAATATCTTTTTAATTAATGTGGAATATCTTATTTGCTTAAATAAAAAATAATATAAGCGCATTTACATAAATATTACGGTCTGACTCAAAATACAAATGTCACCACCCCATTCTTTCTCGTAAGTGTTCTAAGAGGATATTATCACATTGACTTACTGGTGGTAGGACTTAGAACCAAGTGGGAGTAGTCAGTTGTTATCGGACCCGAGTGGATCGGTACCACCGGCTTCCGTCTGACCAACCATGAAACAACTGTTATTTATTTATTTTAGAATTTTAGGTGTACAGATGTTTGTCCGTCCATAACGACTCAACGGATTTGGATGATATTAGCTAGATATATAGATAAGACACTAGATTAACATATTCTTTTTATCCCAAAAAGTTAATAGGTACCGCAGAACGACGGGGTATGCGGTTAGGAACATTTATTCCCGCCTAAACAAAAAAAAGCTATATAAATAATTTGTTTCGACATTTTTCATTATCTTCATAAGGAGTTTCTATGCGATACCCATACACGATATAATAGATTTGAATTTTGAAGTTCACGGAGACGATGTTGCGGCAGAAAGTAGTTAAAAAATGATGCCACCTTAACTTGATTGGAACTGTTAGTGACTTACACGTACTTTATTGTTTTTTTTGTTTTGTACGTTTTTTTATAGGATATAGGGTGTCGTAGGAAATCGTGGGCTATTTCTTAAATCTATTTGGGACTTCCACCGTTTTTTTGTTGCGCGGGATAAAATGTACCTAACCGCACACCCTGTCGTTTGGGGCAACGAATATGGTAATGTAGTATCCTCACCCACTAAATAAACATGCCGTGTGCCGTCTCTCCGCTTGTATTGGCAGACCACTGGAACTGTGTGACATTATTTAAATGGTCCGCCGGAAATGGGACTATGCGATGTTAAAAAGCTTGTGCTTGTTTTGCTATACACTCATATAAACTAAAGCTTATTTAAAATAATATTAGTTATTTAAAAAGCTGACTCGTTATTGAGTTGGGACCAAGTTGAAACATGGCTTATTTCACATATTTGCTTACCGCTTTAGCGATACAGGCATGATAATATAGAAAAAAGTTAAGTAATGAGTATGCAAAAAATCGCAGCAAAACAACCTATTTACTTATATTAGCTTACACATACACAATACAAGTTTATAACTAACATGATGTCATATTTTTTTTTATTGCTTGCAGTGGCAGACGAGCCACGGCCCACCTGATGGCAAATGGCAACAGTTACTCATGGACTCAACTATACTGAGAGTATTGTCAAGCCGCTGCTCACCATTTCATTTCATCAATATGAAATGAAAGAACAAACGGCCACCTCCTGCTACAGCCAAAACGCAACGATGTGCTTCAAAAAACACAATATAGGTCATCTATAGTTTAAATTGATATAGGTTTATCGGTTTAATACGAAAACTCTCTGCAGCTCGGAGGATATAGAAATGCAATTAGTAACTGTCATCGGAGACAAAGCGAAGTTTGTCAACAGAAGCTTCTTTAACAACCAGAGCAGAGATTGTTATACCCACAGTAGGTAGATATACTATTTGCTTTTCACGGATATTGTTTATAATCCCTCTACTATATCGGGAATCTGAGGTATATATAACTTAAAAAGAATCTAGTAGGATATAAGGTTACTTGCGTTGAGGAGAGTACATTAAAATAGAAGTGTGGTTTATAAGTATTCGTTCTTTCTCTCGAAACGATACTAAATAAATCGTTTGTTTTAATATTGCATATAAAATATATTATACATACGCTATTAACGTATGAGAAGCGTTTCTTTGTTCACAACTTTAAATCTGTTATAAAGCCGCGTAAAAAGCTCAGCGAGACAGATGGCGCAGGCGTCACCCAAAGACGTTAGGTATGATGTGTTATCGAAATTAGCAGTCAGGAGCAATTGTCAGGATGGCTGAATTGGTAAAGTATCTGGACGGTATCCAGAAGATGCAGGTTCAAATCCTGCTCCTGACTGTTATTTTCGATTCCACATTTTTCACTTTGTGTTTAATGTATAGTGCTAAGCATGTCAAATGCTAAAAATATATATAAAGATATCTAAATATTTAAAGGGTTTGCGTCATTATTAGGTAAAATCTTAATTGTAAAATTAAGTTTATCTGGTCGGTATAATGTATGAAAATACTTCCGCCAGATGGCGCAGACGTCACCCAAAGACGTTATGTATGATGTGTCAGGATGGCTGAATTGGTAAAGCATCTGGACGGTATCCAGAAGATGCAGGTTCAAATCCTGCTCCTGACTGTTTAATGTTTAGTGCTAAGCATGTCAAATGCTAAAAATATATATAAAAATATCTAAATATTTAAAGGGTTTGCGTCATTATTAGGTAAAACCTTAATTGTATAATTAAGTTTACCTGGTCAGTATAATGTATGAAAATACTTCTGACAGATGGCGCAGGCGTCACCCAAAGACGTTAAGTATGATGTGTTATCGGAATTAGCAGTCAGGAGCAATTGTCAGGATGGCTGAATTGGTAAAGCATCTGGACGGTATCCAGAAGATGCAGGTTCAAATCCTGCTCCTGACTGTTATTTTCGATTTCACATTTTTCACTTTGTGTTTAATGTATAGACATAAAAACTAGCACCTATACATTTTATCCCATTACTGATTCGGGAACCTGAGATATAACCCAAAATCTAGCTTTTGTGTGCGGCGGGGCCGCGGGCATTAGTTCTAAATTTATATTTTGTTTATTAGATTTTACTAACATTTCAATAATTAAATGTTAGTAAAATCTAATAAACTTTGGATGATGCAAACCGTAAATCCTTGTCACATTTATGAGTTTTTAACAGAGCAAGCTCAGCCATTACCTAACGCAAATATGGTAATAAAAATCATTGTAATGTACGTACTGAATGTTATTTTGTATTTTAATGGGAATTAAGTAAATAAATGTATAGGTATAAGTGTCTGATTATATACAACTAAATGAATTGTTAAATACGGGTTTGTCTATTGGAGTTATATAGATATTACAAAGTTCAGTATATTCGTTGTAATTAACAATAAAAATAAACGAATCATTCGTCATGTGTAGAGTTCGTATGTACGTTTAAACATAAACCTTATGTCTTTTCATAATAAGAAGTATTATTACGTCGAAAATTAAGAACATGTTCTCCTTGTGATGTTGTACATCAAACTTGCAACTGCATTACACAAGAGATACTTAGTTATGTGAAAACATTATGTTATTTGAGCTGCATAAAAGAGTTTTCACTCAGCAAAGGTTAACTTTACCATTATAACTGTAACAGAGTTATATCTGTACCTACATTGGAGATATTTAAGAAAAAATAACGGTACATTTTGGCGTCTCTGAACACAAAACAATCTTTTTCAAAATTTTTGTATGTTTGGTTTTTGAGTAATTTTTTTGACAGCTTTTTATTATACTTACTTAAAACTAATACATTTTCTTCCACTACTATATCTATATCCCGAAATATAGCCTAAATGTATCTCAACTGCAAGTAAAAAGAATATCAAAAGATTTGATAAAAGGAATTTCGAAACATTAAAGGAGCCATTTAAAATAAATTAGTATCATTTTTGCCCTGAGCTAGAGTGCAGCGTCGTCAAAGGACCAGATGCAAATTATGAAGCTCTGTTGATCAAAAAGATGATCTAGTGTAAATTATAAAGCTAACTTGAATCCTCTGGGCTAAACGCAAAAGCTTTTACCTCGTGTAATCTAGGTTGTTGGTTAGTATCGATGTAGTCTGTCGAGCCATAACTTCACTGCTTTGAGCGTTATACATATTTATAACTTATTAAGTTATGATCTACACAGTACAGGATCTCGTTAGAGGTCATTTACCAAATAGTGTCACTAATTTTAAACCTTTTTCCATTATGTTGTACTGTCCTCTTGCTGGCCTCAAGTCTACCTTCATCTATACTATTATAAAGCTGTAATAGAGCTGTGTCTGTACATTTAAGATATTTGAGGAAAAATTATTGTTTTAGACTATAAAGGTGTGACTGAACACAAAACAATTTTTTTAAAGATTTTTTGTGTTTATCTGTTTGTGTGTTTGTTCGTTCGCGCATCACGCAAATACTACTGAACGGTTTTTGATGTAACTTTTTATATTTGATAGCTCTTGATTAGACTTAAAAACTGGTTACATTTTATCCCGCTACTATATCGGGAACCTGAGATATGACCTAAAAACTAACTTTTGGCAAAGGCTCGTAATGAGATATATTTATAGAGACTCTTGTCCACTCTACTAACTATGCAACTACTAACGCAATACTCTGGTGCAATATAAGTTGATAGATACTAATTGAAGTTGTTCGAAGAAGTGTACTTACACGTCTTCGAACGACTTCAATTGGTAGCATATTATTTACCAACCCTTCTTCAAATGACATTCCTTAAATTCATGTCCGAAATCGTTAATCTTTATCGAATTTACAATAAGAAATCATTTTTCATCATTATTATTATTTATTATCCATCCAATTACGTAGATTACAATTCAACGTAGATTTCAAGCAAATCTGACAAAAAAACTAATACCATGTATTTTAACAATAAACGAATCAATATTCTAAGGATCAGCAAGTTTTTAATTCAATGAAACGCAATACCGCCAAATTACATCCGACAGTTGATAAATGAAGTTATATCCGACGATGATTGAACATTTATGTATGTACGGAGGAGCAAAAAACCACCGTTAGCTTTATATCGACGCGTCAAATGTCCCGCAGCAAATCTATCAATTTCCCATCATATTTCGTTGTCAGGGAAACTTTTATTGATACATTTTTGGTTATACGGTTCTGAATAGTGTTGTGCCACAGTGATATGATCACGAGATTTCTAGAAATTTATTTTATATTCAATTTATTTTTATTATTATTTTATTAGGATCGCCAACAAATGATACACAATTCTTATACAAAAATAGATGACAATAATACATGCCCTGTGCTCATTCAATTATAGGCAACCACAACTAACAAAGGAAGTACCGGTTCAGTGAAACTAAAAATAAACTTTAAAACATAACAAAGATAATAATATGAAAGTTAGAAGAAAAAACAAATCATACAATTTTTAATTAATTTTAAACTCTGCTTACTAACTACTTATATAATTTTAGAGTATCTTATGAAGACTAATTAATAGATTGTCTTATTGAGACACTCCAAAAGCATTTTTATATACGTAGGCATAGTGTCACCAAAAATATCCAGGTTTAACGAGCTAGCGAGTTTGTTGTATAGCTTGGTCATTCTAGTCATTGGTGAGTTAAACCCTAGATTAGTCTTATACCTAGGTATTTGAACAGTTTGAAGACACTTGGGCGTGGCAGCCTACTTGGGGCTGAGATATGGATCTTAGATAATAATTCAGGACAATCAATGTTGTTATTTAAGATATTATAAAGGAATGATAAATGAAGGAGCTTACGCCTATGATTTTGCGAGACTATATTGAAGTATTTCAGACGGGCATTGTACGAATGTAGGGATCTCTGTAGTTTTGTTGTGTACGTAAGATAGATAAGGAACCGCCTTTGAACGCGCTCGAGACGGCTTCTCTGAACTTGGTAATGTGGAGACCAAACTTGGGAGCAATACTCTAATATACTACGGACTAGTAAATAAAATAAAATAATTTTAGTTTTTTAAAGTTTAAATGTTTGGGTATTTCTGACTATGAATCCACACATTTTGGAGGCATTTAGTATTATTTTATCTATGTGCGCATTAAATGTTAGTTTGTTGTCCACTAGAACGCCCAAATCACGCACGCATTCAACTTGTTTAAGTGGCTGGTTATTTATATTGTATGATGCTTGAATCTTTATTTTGTTTCTGCTAAAGGATAAGTAACTACATTTACCTACATTTAATAGCGTTTTGTTTTGATCACACCATTCGACGAAGCGATTAATATCATCCTCAACAAGAATACAATCACCCGTGCTTTTGATAGGTTTTAAAATTTTAAGGTCATCGCCAAATAGATTAGCGATTGCATGATGAAAACATTTCGAAATAGAATTGATAAGAATTAGGAACAGAAGAGGCCCCAGATGTGATCCCTGTGGGACGCCTGAAGTGACAGCAAATTCATGGGATTGAGCGCCATTCACTACTACGTAAGATCTACGATTGGTAAGATACGATTCAAACCAGCACAGAATAGGTCCACCTACTCCTACAGCAGCAAGCTTCGACAGTAGTGTAACATGGTCCACTTTATCAAAGGCTTTGCTGAAGCCTGTGTATATAGCATCTACTTGGATGCCCTGGTCCAGATGAATAGGATATGGCGTCGGTAAAAGCTACAAGATTGGTGGTCGTTGATCTTTTTTTAATAAACCCA
The DNA here is from genome assembly GCA_948253155.1 of Leucoma salicis. Taxonomy (NCBI): domain Eukaryota; kingdom Metazoa; phylum Arthropoda; class Insecta; order Lepidoptera; family Erebidae; genus Leucoma; species Leucoma salicis. The sequence continues at coordinate 16,804,306 of OX411820.1, read as the reverse complement.
TGTTGTTGTTCAATAAGGCGAGTTTTGGTCAAACTGTACAGGTAGGAGTAAACTAAAGATTCAAGTATTTTCGGTAATATAGGTAAAATAGATATAGGTCTATAGTTCTTAACAGTATTTTTGGGGCCATCTTTGTAAATAGGGATTATTTTCGCGGTTTTCCAAAGGTAAGGAAATTGACCCGGATGGAGGGATTTGTTAAATATTAAAGCTAACGGATGGGATAATTTAATCTATATATTGAGTTCTTAAGTTAGATATTAATCTTAGTTTATTATAACATATGGACTGACTTATAGTTAGTTAGCAAAATTATTTACTAGAATACCAACAAACAAAAATTAAGTGTATTATTTTGTTGATACAGTACTGCCCTATTCGGATACGCTTAAATATAATACTGATTTTTTTTAAGTTAATTACGTTTTCATAAAACCGCCACTGGAACATTAAATTACAATTTGTGTTTGACAAATTATGGCTTCATATTTAAATTCTGTTTACATGGTAATCAATATGCTCACTTCTGAGTAAGTCCGTCTTAGTGTTATTTGCGTTATAATGTGAAGATTTAATAAAGCAATACAAGTAGAATATTATGTTGTTTATCGTCGCCCACGTCTCCATCTATATTGTAACTTATAAAGCTCTGACACACTTCAATATAATAATATATTCTATTGGGAATCGCCGTCGATAACTGCGATGGCTTAGCGTTTTAGAGCACTTGCCCGGATTGGAAAGGACGCAGATTCGAATCCCGCTCGCAGTAAAGTTCTCTTTTTCCACTTTCAGAAATAATTTATTCTAAGTAGCTAAGCATGTTAAGTAAATATATTTAAAAAAATCGCACCATCACAATTTTAATTGCAAAATTAAACTTACTATATCAGAATAATGCATGTATGCATGTAATGCAGCTGGTAGGTGGCGTGGGTCATAAAGACATCTAAAAAAGATTAGGTATCGCCTTCGGTGACTATGATGGCTTAGCGATCTAGAGCACTTCACCGGATTGGAAGGGTTTGAATCCCGCTCACAGTAAAGTTCTCTTTTTCCACTTTCACAAATAAATTGTTCTTCAATTGGTAAGTAAACCTATATTCAAAAGTTATTTAGTTAAAAGAAAAGATAGTATCACCTATTTGACAGACTGAATCAATCCGTCAAATAATTCCAACTTCACATAGGTAGTAACCGCAGTAGCAGATCCTAAACCCGCAGGGCATATTGGATACAAACGTGATTTGTAACATTGTGTGCGTTTCCAATTTCGAACCGTTCGCAATCACAAATAATCGCTATAGACTGCTTATAACAAACTATTTCAAATCATTCTCTAGATTGAGAAATTTAACTTAACTTAAATTTAGCCACTTTATGTTCACAGCATAAAGTGGCGGTATTAAATATTGCCAGACAAGCCATGGCCCACCTGATGGTAAGTGGCAACTGCCGCTCATAATATTAAGAATACTGCCAATACTGCCAAATTACCACTTACCATTTCATTTCTGGTTGGGCCAAAAATATATGGATGACTATCTCTCGCTGCTATTAAAACATACTGAGGGGTTTCAGTTGGTCACTTGGAAGACTGCGGTGATGTTACCGACCCACTCAGCCTCCCTCCACGAGTAGCATAAACGCTAGTAGAATAGAATAGCATAATCAGGGTATGGGACTGATATAGAGTTACGCTTACGTCGTCATAGCGCTTTCGTAATCTACTAGCGTTTCTGAAACTTGTCTAAAGGCTCTTAGTTGCCCCGTATGACACCCACGAAAAATAACAGCGTGGTAACAGTCATATTCTCAGACCGTACGAATAAAATCCCACGCAGATGCGTTTAGTCGTTAGGTCATTATCGAAAAATACAGCCTACAATAAATCCTTTATTCACTTTTTTGGATTAAAAATATCCTATTTGTTAATCCATCCAACTAGAGAATACTCTAGTGGCTGGCTTGATCGGGCAAGTAGTATTCTCCCAAAAAATCTGAGTTAAACAGCGATTGTTGAAAAGAAATTTCGAAACTCCCCGTCGCCGATTTTCAACGATAGTATTTATAAAAGCAAATTGGACTGTATCTTCTAACCACATCATCTAAAACAGACTAGAATAGCTGACATTATCATCAGATCAGTATCTCAGTATACAAAAAACCTACAAAGAAAAAGACATTTGTACCACATTGACATTCTGGAAATCCATAATGAATGAAAATGTACGAGAAGGTCTCCACTTCGCCGGCATTCTTAACTTTATTCATCCCATCTTATACATACAAGTGCGTTGATTTGAAGAGAGCTTCGTCAGGATGGCCATTGAGCCTCGTTTGTCAAATTGAAGCAATCAACGACCCTACATTAGCCCATTACATTTATTATTATATAATGGTATGTTATTCTAAAGCCTCTTGTCAAACAAGGGTATTTGTAAATATTGAGTTTTTGCTCAACGCTGATACCTAACGATTCAGTTGAAACTTACGGATGTTACTCATAAAGATATTGGTCTTAGATTTTTCATTTCAGACACTGAAATATCGGACAACAAGATATTCATTAATTTTCCGAATTACCCAGCCGAGCTACCTATATAGGAAGAAAGATTATATTTATTATAACCAGTAAATTTATTTTAAGAGAAAAAGAAAAAAATATGTACTAGATTTTAAGTTACAAAACGATATATCACACCCATTCGAATTTATTATATACCTACTAACGTCTAACTACGTTATCATAGTCGAAACTCCCGCGAAGATGAAAGTCTGCCTCAGTGGTGCACCGGTAGCGTGAGCAACTGCTGATAATGAGGTCTCGGGTTCGATCCCCGGTCGGGCAGTGCTATTTAGCTTTTTCGTAAGAAGAAATAATCTCAGTAGCAGCCCGGAGTTTGGAAATGTGCCCGGTAGACAACAATAGGCTCGCCCCCTATTAATCCAATATTGGATTAAAGCATGTATAATTATGCATATAGGATAGCGGATAGGAAGGGACGCAGGTTCGATTCCCGCTCGTACTAAAATACTCTCTGTCCTTATTCACAAATTATAATTTGTATTTAAAGTAAGTACAAATTTAAGTAAGTATAGTGTTTAATAATTTTTGTTACAGGTTATAGTTACTGGAAGTATCTAATACAGATCATATAAAAAGCTTATCTGTAAAGCTAAAGCAGTTTTATATGTATATCGATATTAAAGCCACATCAGAAAAACGAATGCACATGATAGTCTCGATAAACTAATAACACAAATTTAATGTATGCATAATAAACTTTTTCGATCTATCTTCTACATGAAACTCGATTAACGATTGCAATAAAATCTGCATTGAGATTGAATTGAATCATACACAGACTCCCGATTTCACATAAACTGAGTTTGTTATAAAAATCGAACGTTCAATGGCACTTGGGTTTTTGGACATCCATGTAGATATATTCTGACAATTCTCTGAGATATGACCAGCAAGGAATCATGATTGCTATTTTTTATAATGCAGTTCTTTTTCTTTTTTCATTCAGCAGTTTTTGCATGATTAATTAAACAAACATACAGCCCACCTGTGGGCGAGCGGTTACCGTATCCTATAGACGCTACGCTAGTAACGCCAGAGGCATCACTCGCGCGTTGCCCTCTGGGTGGAAAGGGATAGGACAACTACTAAGGAGAGAACAAGAAACATATTAAAGAGAGGATAGGAAAGATAATAAGGGGATAAGGAGGGGGTTGGGCGTAGATAGGTCCTTGGTAGGATTGCCTACCTTGTTTGACGCTAATCTTCCGCAAGAGGGTGGTACTTCCTTCATGTTGGAACGAGCAAGACTTATACCTAAAATACCTAAAATATGGTTGTCTGTAAGGTCGGTTTACGGAAGATAATTTTACGTGATAACGTCATATATGTGCGAGATGCGTCACAAGTCGAACGCTTAGGCCGATCGTGCCTCTCTATCGCTTGTTACGCGCTCTCGCTTGCACGCTCAGCTCAGGCGGAACGTGACACTTTTTTGTGCGTGCAGCCGGCGTTCATCGATTTATAAGACATTCCATCCATCCATCCATCAGCCTTTCATCGTCCACTGCTGTACATAGGCCTCCCAAAATGGGGTTTTACCATAATCGCCACGCTTGGCAGGCGGGTTGGCGATCACAGTGGATGTTTTTAGTACACAGGGGAACGCTGCTGCCCGGTCTCCCGGTAATTCCTTATGTGGCTTTTACAACTCCCATAGGAAGAGACGGGGTGGAGCTATTATATAAGACGTTAGTTATCACGTCAAAAAATATTTAAATACAAATTACCATTTAGGTCATAGATTTTTTAGTACACGGGTCATTTTATTAAAACGTCTGTTATGTGTACTGACCACGTCATGCTTATTTAAAATGCTTGAAATGCAAAGCAAACATAACAAATCAAGGTGGTAGTAACTACATAAATGTACGTTTGGGTAATTTCATCTGAAGTTAAATGGAGTTAAGCAATTCGGCCCTTATAATTACTATGTACGTAACATTATTCAAAGAAGGTACACAGTAAACATGTACCTAATGTGTAAACACAACATATTTATACATATACTAGATAACCCGGTAAACTTCGTATCACCTACAATTTATTTTATCAGCGATTATCAATATTAATCCCAATCAATCTACATCGCCTAAGGTTTGAATTTAGATAGATTATTAATTCAAATGAATTAGAAATAATTACAGTATCTGTCATTTTGTCAACTATTTGTCAGGTCCATAATCCAAAAAAAGCGATTTAACTGTTTAACCTGTTGTACGGTGAAACCGAACAATATAAATGCTTACATAGCGTTTTTACACCACAATACTAATTTATATTATAATAAGCCATCAGCATTCAGTACACGATTAGCGGTCATCGCGTGTGCTCCCTCGCTCCTTTGTAACTATTATCTTGGTACATGAATTAAATCATTTTTATTTGTCTAAATCCATAGCATCATTTACTAAGTGCCACCCCCTTCACATTGGTCCTTCGAGCTATCGAAATCGAGGACTTCACGGTCTGTAATTCTAAATCAGGATTGACGATAAGTGAAGTGCACTCGTTTTTCTATGAACAGTGACTTTTGGCATACAGTGACTAGCTCAGCATCCTAGCGAACAGTGACTTAGAGACACATCAGCGTAGCAGAAACTCGTGGTGTAGACAGCAGCAGCAGCTTCTAGCAGCAGTGAATTTGAAGGTGTGTCAGTGGCACAAAAGCAGCAGATCCTCTACGGAGTGCACAGCAGCACGAGCGTTCAAGTAAGATCGTTTCGTTATAGCCTTTATTAGCAGCAGTGAGTTCTGAGGTCGTATCCTTGATATTCACATTAACGAGTATAGCCAGCACTCTTAGGAGCACATACTAGCAGCTCGAGCTTGTGGCTCAACCTTTAAGCACATCGCCAACGAGGCATATCCTCAGTTGGTACAGCGGCAACGTCCAAATAGCATCATTTTTATATAGTCATCAGAAGCAACAGCAGCAAGATGGAATCTCTATATTTCAGTCAGACAGAAATCGCGGAGGCTATTAAAAAACTACTTATCAATTTTAAAAAGGATAGCGGGGAAAGAAAAACTTATGATTATTGCAGACGTAAGCTTGAAATGCTTGAAGCTTACTGGACAGATTTCCAAAACAACCATGAGGAAATGATTCCCTTCGAACAATCTAATCATAAATACTTTGTGAACTCGGAATATGAGCATACACGAGATCTTTACTTAACTGCTAAAAGATTTATTAAACAAAGCCAAGAAGAGACACAACTGCGAGGTAAGCCCACAGTGGCTCCTCAAAAAGCACAGCAAGAAGTGGCAGGAACGTCTGTCACCTCGCAGGATCCAACAGCTACCCCAACTCGTCAGTCACGAGGATCCTCAAGCAAGCTGGAAGACATGCTACACAAGCAGTCGGTCCATGTTAAAGCCTTTATTCGAACAGTCGAAAATATAGATATAGCATCCATAACAGAAAAGTGGGAGTTTGAAGATGCCCTTCAGATCTTACAAAACCGATGGAATGCTATTGACAACCTTCACTGGGACATCATCAGTGAATCGGAAGAAAATATAGCATACGAAACCCACTTCAGCAAGCATGAGCTAACTTTCAATAATATGAAAAAGGCCATCAATTCAAAGATGTGGTCTACGTCTTATCGCGAGAAATCTACTCCAAAACTCGATATCCCTACCTTTACCGGACACTATCAGCAATGGGTGTCGTTTAAAGATCTATTTAGTGAAGCGATACATAAAAATACAGTGCTATCAAACGCCCAAAAGATGCAACTTTTAAAAGGTAAAATTAAAGGAGAAGCAAAGCGTTTGATCCAACATTTACCTATTAGCTCTGATAACTATATTGTCTGTTGGGAAATCCTAAATCATCGGTATAACAATAAAAAGCTAATTTTCACTTCTATCATGAACACGCTACTAGGATTGCCTAGTTCACAGCACCAAGCACTAGGTTATATTAAAAAGCTACATGACACAGCCCTAGAAAGCCTACACGCCATAAAGAATTTAGGCATAGATGTCAGCTCATGGGATCCGATCGTCATGCATTTGTTAGCCCAAAAACTGGATAGCGATACTTACGGGGATTATATTGATTCTATGAAAAATTCAAGAGAGCTGTCGGTCTTACAAGAGTGTTTAGACTACTTGGAGGCTAAGTTTATAAGCCTAGAAACATCTCGCAAAAAGCTTGATCAAGTGACACCAAAATCGAACCATCAATCATCAAAAGAATTTCCTGAAAATCCAAAAGCATCGAGGTACAACCCTAACTACGCCAATAAATTTAATAAGCATCAATCATATTTCAAAGCCTTACATGTTTCTACGATCAAATGTCAATTTTGCAATCACCAACATGCATTGTTTAATTGCGCAAAGTTTTTAAAGTTGCCGCATGATGCGAAACTAAATACAGTCTTTAAATTGAAATTATGCAAAAATTGTCTATTTGATCACAATGGTCAGCAATGCATTTCCGTTAGGCGATGTCGCAAATGCGCTGGTAATCACCATTCCGTTTTGCATGACGCATGTATAAATAATGTGGACGTTGAAAGGCTGATGGATGGATGGATGTATAAATAATATTTCGCAATTAAACAACGCCGCGGTGACATCGGAGCCTATTTCGCAAGAAGCAAATGTGACTATTACTGCACATACGTCACAAAACAGGCCAGGTACGACTGAATTGTTGTTGGCAACAGCCTTAGTAAAAGTTGCAGCGATGGATGGTTCCTATCACATCTTAAGGGCCCTCGTAGACCCGGGATCACAAGTTTCGCTGATCAAAGACAGCGCGGCGAAGAAATTGGGATTACAACGGTCTAAATTTAACGGATCGATATTCGGCGTTGGAGAAGTTCAAAACAATTGTAATGGTAGGATCACACTAAACTGTGCCTCAGCTTATAGTGATTTTTTATTCAACACCGATGCACTTGTCATGAATAATCTATTAAAAGATATTCCACATAAAGCCTTTGACACATCGAAGTGGTCTTATATAGCAAATCTTAAATTAGCCGACCCGTACTTCAACATAAATCGTCCAGTGGACTTACTACTTAGCGCTCAAGTTTATGGCATGATATTGTTGGGAGGGTTGCTTAAAGGAGAAAGCTTATTGCAACCTATATTGCAAGAAACTCAGCTAGGTTGGATAGTTTATGGTGGTGGAGAAAGCTCATCATTTCTATGTAATGTGGTTAACAATATCCCCGATATTCAAAAATTTTGGGAGATTGAGGATATATGCGATAATTTAAATTTATCATCGGAAGATCAAGAATGTATAGATTTCTATTTATTAACAACCAAACGCAGGGAAGATGGCCGGTATGTGGTAAAATTACCGCTCAAATCTGAAATACAGACAAAACTAGGCTCGTCTAAAGAAATGGCTATAGCACAGTTTAAAAATTTGGAGCGAAAATTTAGCAAACAGCCAATTTTAACCCAGCAATATAAATCTTTCATTAGTGAGTACATAGCTTTAGGACACATGGAGCCATATTACAATAATAAACAAGCGCTATCATGTTACTTGCCGCACCATGCCGTGCAACGAGCGGAATCATCAACTACGAAACTACGCGTTGTATTTAACGCCTCAGCAAGGACATCTAGCGGATATAGCCTGGATGATTTTGTTTATAAGGGACCTAATTTACAGCAGGATCTCCAAGGACTAATATTGCAGTGGCGTCAATATCGTTATGCTTACACATCCGATATTGAAAAAATGTATCGACAAATTAATGTCTGTAAAAGCGATCAAAAATATCAGCAAATTATTTAGAGGGATACTCCTGATCAACCCTTACAAACTTACAATCTTACAACCGTCACTTATGGAATCAAAGCAGCACCATTTTTAGCAATGATGACTTTAAAGCGCTTGGCCTCGGATGAACGAATTAAATTTCCCGAAGCAGCTAAAATATTAGAAGAGTCGTGTTATATGGATGACGTCCATGGCTTCCATAATATATCCCAAGGGAAGCAGCTTATACGAGATCTGAACAGTTTGTTAAAATTAGGAGGATTTACACTGAGGAAATGGTCCTCAAATGTTCCGAAGCTACTCGAAAATATTGAACATAGCAACGAGAGTGACCTTATTTTCAACTTTAAATGTGAAGATACTTCCAAAACTTTAGGCCTACGTTGGAACTCTCGTGATGACAAGTTTACGTTCCAGTTCAACTTAGCAAATTTAAATACCAAAATAACTAAGCGATTACTATTATCCGAAATATCTAAGATATTTGACCCGCTGGGATGGTTGTCACCGTTCACTACGGAACTAAAATTAATATTCCAACAACTATGGTTAAACAAAATGCAATGGGATGAAGGCCGTAAAATCGGATATCGAATATCTTAAACAATGCCAAATACCACGCTGGATCGCATACAGAGCTAATAACGTCATAGAGTTACACGGCTACTGCGACGCGTCAACTAAAGCATACGCGGCAGTGATTTACGCTAGGATACGAAAAGAAAATGATCTATCTGTGGTATTAGTCGTAGCCAAAACCCGATTGGTTCCTATTTCAAAATGCATATCATTACCTAGATTGGAGTTAAGCGGAGCATATTTATTGGCAAAGCTAATGGATAAAGTTCTCAAATGCTATAGCGAGCTAGATATTCGGATATATGGATGGACGGATTCAATGGTAGTTCTAGGATGGCTCCAAGGTGAACCGAGTCGATGGAAAGCTTTTGTTGCAAATAGGACTAAAACCATAACAGAAATAATGAAACCAAGCTGTTGGCGATATGTCAAGTCGGAGGAAAATCCGGCGGATGCAGCAAGAGGAGGCATATTAGCTTCTCAACTGAAAAATCAAACTCTGTGGTGGCAAGGACCACAATCATTAAGATCGTTTGATGAAAATTTGGAGACTAAGAGGATAACTTATATTACCGATCAAGAAATAAAGATAACACCAATAGCAAGCCAAGTGAGTAATCTTAAGGAAAGCATCATATTTCAACTATTATTTAAATACAGTTCATTCCAAAAAATTACGAAAATTTTAGGATGGATTTTACGTGGCAAAATTTTACACTTTGATAAAAGCTCTATAATGTCAAATAAGCACAACGACCTACCCGGTTTTCTTACCTTATCAGAATTAAATGCGGTCCGATTAGCGCAGTCTGCGACTGACCTGCAAACCCTAGTCGACGTAATGGCAGAAGATTGTAAGAAAAGGGGCCTACGTGTGAATGTGAGCAGAACCAAAGTAATGGTTTTTGAAAGAGAAGAAGCCAGAACAGATGTTAGAGCAGCAATAAGAAATGGTGTGCTAGAACAAGTGGATGAATTTGTATATCTTGGATGTGGATTCAGTCGGGATGGAAGGTACACCGCTGATGTAGAAAGAAGAGTGAAGCGGAAAATAGAGTGAACGGAGCATTGGGACAACTTCTCAGCAGCCATCACCTCAGCCAGAAGGCACGTGTCGCAATACACAACGCGGTGCTTGTCCCAACGTTATTATATGGAAACGAGATTTGGGTATGTAAAAAAAAGCATGAGAGCAAAATCAATGCGGTCGAAATGCGATCTCTGCGGAGAATCTGTGGAGTGAGGCTGACTGACCGCATTCGTAACAATGACGTAAGAGAGCGAGTAGGTATGAAAGAGAGTATTGGTGTAAAGATGCGAAAGGGAATGCTCCGATGGTTCGGACATGTGGAAAGAATGCCGGACGAGCGACTGGCTAAGAAGATATACAATGCGAAAGTGGAAGGATGTAGGTACAGGGGGAGACCGAGACTTACCTACCTAGACCAAATTGGTCATGTATTGAAGGAAGGTGGAGTCAGGAGTCTCCGAAACCGGCGAGCGTGTATGAAGAGTCTCTGCCTACCCCGCAAGGGAAATGGCTTGGTGATAAGTAAGTAAGTAAGTACGAAGAGCAATTGATTTTTGTATATAGATGTCCTTAATTGTGTAAGTAACACAATATTGTAACATCGAATGATAGCTCTTGCATAGCAATCCCTTCTCTACTTTCAATATAAGAATATTGCTCAAAGTGAACTAATCCAGTTCAAGCTGTTATCGTTACAAGAGCAAGACTTATACTAAAAGCTTTTTGCAAAATGAAACTCCGTTTCATTTGAATTTTCTTGAAACTACTTCCTATTGAACGTACTGTTTTTACAAAATGAAATATTTAGAATTAGAATTCTTTATAATAGAATTAAAATATAAATATTAACGCATAATAAACGGGCTTAAGTTTTAATCACTTGGAATAATTGTAATTAGGTACTGAAGAATACAAGTGTTACCACTCCAATCTTTCCCACGGGTGTCGTATGAGGCGACTAAGAGAAGTAAGCAATTGTCATCCATTGCATGACTGGTGGTAGGGCTGGGTACCAAGTGAGAGTACTCACTTGGTATCGGGCCCGAGCGGGTTGGTACCACCATCTCCCGTGTGTGTATTATAAGACTACAATCCTTTCTTTTTTGTTTTTTTAATAAGAAAGCAAGTGCTACTAAAAACACACCCTTCCAAAAATAAAATAACAATTCACTTATTATAGTTCATATCGAACTATAATAAGTGAATTATTATTTACTACTACTTTTTACATAATATATCAGGTTCCCGACATAGTTTAGATATAAAACTTATACTAGTTTTTAATTCTAATCAAGATGTTGTTGATGCTATCAACCACATACTATCGTGTTCAGCGACAATTAATTTCAATATAGGTAAGTACGTAGTTTAACTGTCAACAAAAACATACTAAACCGCTGCCTCCATCCATCCATCAGCCTTTTAACGTCCACTGCTGGAGATAGGCCTCCCCAAGAGAACGCCACAACGAGCGCTCCCGTTATGGGGGATAATGCCGTAATCGCCACACAATTGGCAGGCGGGTTGGCGATCGCAGTGGATGTTGTTAATACTCGAGAGAGTGCTGCTGCCCACTCCCTCGGAATTCCCTCAGTCGGCACCCCTCTCGGGTGGGACAATTCTAAAGCCGGCCCCACACGGCCAACCGGTAAACCGGTGCCTACCGTTAGTAAAGTGCTTCACGGTAAGCGGCAGCTGTAGGTCACCACTTACCAGCAGGTGGATCGTTTGCTCGTCTGTCACCGTTGGCAATAAAAAAACTAAAGGGCAAAATAGTCCCCCATCTCTTTCTCGACTGAAGTGGCAACCTATTATTTGTTTCGCTCTCTACACCGTACTCTCAAATGAGTTTTAATAAATTAAAAAACCAGATGCCTGTAGAAATTTGCGTCCGGATCTTAGGATATTACAAAATCCATGAAAGCGAATAACAATAAACTGCTCCGATCGTAATTCAAAGTATTCTGACTCGGCATAACCTGAAACGTAATAGTCTAATAAACATTGGAAGAAAAGGTCGTATACCGCCTTTTGTGGCAAATTAGGAGGCCTCCGAGCTGTGATTGACAATTTGATTAAGTCGTGCCACTTTTTATCGAGTATAATAATTCATGGTGGTTTAGATGTAAATTGAAGAAAAGAGTCTGGTATATTGTATAATGGCAAAGCAACAATTAAATTATACATCTATATTCATCTATATCATGTCGTACGATAGTCATAATGCCTGCTTTAATACCACGAATACTGAATATTAACATTAAATTGAATGTAGCTTAAACTATTTACTTAAGTAATTAAGCCTCGTATTTTACAAATAAGCTATGTTCAGATTCTTTTATCTAATAAATTTACCACAGCTCAAACCTATAATGTATATCCTTATTATCATTCCTATCCACTTAGTATCCCTATACATGAAGTTAGCGACGCGTGAGTAGCTTCACGCCTGTATTCCCTGAAGGGGTAGGCAGAGGTGTATTACACACCCACGAGTCGCCAGCTATGTTTAAGTCCCACGTAATAGGGGGCGAGCCTATTGCCGTCTTACCGGGCACATTTCCAAACTCTGGGCTGCTACTGAGAATTTTTCTTTTAAGGAAAAATCTCAATAACTTTGCCCGACCCGGGGATCGAACCTGAGACCTCATGATTAGCAGTCTCATATACTACCGCTACACCACCGAGGCAGTTAAGTTAGCGACGCGTGAGTGATGCCCCTAGTGTTACTAGCGTCTCTGAATACGGTAACTGCTTACCATCAGGTGGACTGTATAGCGGTTTGCCATCCGCGTAGTATAAAAAAAGATTTATTAACACATTATTCCTTTATTTTTCAACTTGAACAGATAAGAATTAAAAAAAAAACTGTTCTCATATCTTTTAAATTTACAGACACAGGGTCTTTAAACATGACGTAAATATCATAACCACTTTTAAAAGAAAAAAAAAGTAAACAGCGTATTTTAGAAACAGGTAATTTCGTAGTAATTTTTTTTTTTTCGTACAATTATTTATTCCAGTAAATAAGCCGACACTACGAGTATTATACGTTTGCTTTAATAAATTTCCATTTTAAAGTATTAGGTAAGTTTTACTCATAATTATTTATGTTGTTATCCAACACAGAATAAAACTCAATAATACGGTCGCAGTCCTTTGGTTTTACCACTAAGCACTTTTTTTAAGGCACACACACTTAAGCATTTATATTAGGGAGGATCAACATTAAAAAGTAAAAAATCAACGCTGCAAAATATTGCTTGCAGAATAATAAAGTAGTAAAACATTTTCCATAACACAATATGTCACGACTTTTAATTAAAGTCCCGTAATACACTCTATTATCTACGGCTTGTGATCAACATGGCTGACCGTTGGACAATTGATCATTTGTAATTAACTTTATACGAGTACATGGAAAATTCCTGTTTTGAACATTATGTTACTACACAAAAAAGTAGTAATATTACGTTTGCCTACCATGTTCCCTGTGAGTGTATATTTGATATAAGCTCGTCCCATTTTTTGAAGTGGAAACTTCTATAAGAAGGTTTGGATAGGGAGCAAATTCATGTAAGTCGTCATCAACATGGTCACGTGACGTGTTAACGATAACACTATATTTGTTCCTATTAGTATAACTTATTTCGCTGGGCCAGCTGTGAACGAAGAAATGAACAGTTTTATTTTTTTTAATGTATGAATGAATAATATTAATTTACAAGTTTTAAATTAAGATCAATCAATTAATTTGGATATCAAAAATAACAACTGTTAGTTTATAGTTGTAAGTTTTCACTTCTATTAACTACAATGTTCTATGTTGATCGTGAGTTAAATATTCTTACATTACCAAATTTAATTTCTACAATTTAAAGTTGCACAGATACAGGATACCAATGATTTAGATACCGGCCTCCCGCCCGAGTGTTGTGGGTTGTTCTGAGTTTGGGTGTACTTTGTGTGCGTGCAATTGTATGTTTGTACAATCCCCCGCGATACAAAGACTTCACATAATCATACATGTGATTCAGGGGTAGAGTATTACTCCGAGTACGGAGTTCCGGTGCCATTTAGCACCTCGACCAGTGAAGTACCTCATACTTACTGTATTCTTATTGTTTATGATATATTTTTGAATTTATTCACTTTAGCGTGACACAAAACATAAACAAAACAACTAATGTTCCATCCATCCATCAGCCTTTCGAAGTTCACTGCTGGACATAGGCCTTCCCAAGAGAACGCCACAACATGTGTTTCGCTCACATGGGGGATAGTGCCGTAATCGCCACGCTTGGCAGGCGGGTTGGCGATCGCAGTGGATGTTGTTAATACTCGAGGGAGTGCTGCTGCCCACTCCCCCGGAATTCCCTCAGTCGGCTCTTACGACTCCCATGGGGGACAATTCTAAAGCCAGCCCCACACGGCAAAACTAATGTTCATATTTAGATATATTTCTTGTGTCCGTGTGTTAGTATGTAATACACCTCTGCCTACCCCTTCGGAGAATACAGGCGTGATGCTATGTTATTATCTTCAAAATAATGATTGATATCATCAAATTAGACCGCTACGAGTATAGTATCTAAGGAAACCTATTTCTTGTGTCCGTGTGTTAGTAATTGAACTCCTCCTAAACCGTTAAACTGATCTTGACGAAATTTTTTGTGTATGTTTGTGTAAATACCGAGATGGTTTAGATTCACATTCCTCCCCAAGAATGGGGGATACTGCCGTAATCACCACGCTTGGCAGGCGTATTGGCGATCGCAGTGGATGTTGTTGGCGATCGCAGTAGATGTTGTTAATACTCGAAGGAGTGCTGCTGCCCACTCCCTCGGTATTTCCTCAGCTGGCTCTTACGACTCCCATGAATGGAGAGGGGTGGAACAATTCTAAAGCCGGCCCCACTCGGCACTTCCACGCTTATTATTATTTAAAATAAAAGTAAAAGTATCCTTTTTATGGTTTGTTTACATGATGTGTCAAGGCTTTCTAAATACAGTATAGAGATGATTAATGTGTCGTAGAGTGATGTATTTATATGCTGAAGTTCACGCAGACGAGAGAATGCAGAATATAGTTTATAAACAAGGTATGGTTGACCTGTTATAGGTGGTTATTGCAAAAAACACTGAATATTTATTCTCTTGTACAGTTTTAATTAGATGTTTATCAGAAGAGACGCTCCGATGCGTTTATTAAAAGCATTCGCAGCGAGAACTAGATATTAATAACGAGATACAGTTTTATTCAGACGCTCTGCTGCAATACAATGCAGACTTAATTGATATTTTCAGGGACGCCTTCTAAATATAGTGTGGTTGTAGCGCAACCACCGCTTCCGCCGCTAGCGCTACACCGCCGCTGTTTAAGAATACCTAAGTTTGTAATATAGCGCAATTTAATTTAATAAAACAGATACAATTCATAATATTCGATACTCCTCCTAATATTTAAATTAAGTAATAAAAATTTGTTCCAGAATTATTTTTATGGTCCCCAAATATTTGGTAGAAGCTTTTTCGTAAAAAGAAAAATTCTCAGTAGCAGCCCGGAGTTTGGAAATGTGCCCAGTGACGGCAATAGACTTACCCCTTATTACGTGGGGCTTAACATATCTGGCGAATCGTGGGTGTGTAATACACCTCTGCCTATGTTATTATCTTCAAAATAATGATTGATATCATCAAATTAGACCGCTACGAGTATAGTATCTAAGGAAACCTTTTATTTTTAGCGTAAGTGTAGCACTACATCTGCAAGTTTTTCATAAGCCGGAAAATTGCGGTATCTATTTGAAAACTTGGAAAACGTCCTAATAGTTAGAATAAAGTTATTAAAATAAAAACTGGGATTGAGTACACGGAAAATAGGATACGTTTTACATAAGCTCGATCTTATGTAAGTTCGAATTTAAAGCTGAGCGATTCTCATAATGATATAAATTCATATTTAGTATATAAGCGAATTCTCGCCTGCAAAAGGACAGCAGCAATTTTGATTTTATTCAGCACTCGTTCGGTTTGAATTGTTAATGACAATCACGGATACCATGGTTTGATTTTTCTATAAAACGTGGTAATTATAATTGATTTTTATCGAAATTATTTTTATCGCGTATTTATACAAAATCACCACAATCTATACTAATAAATGGTGGAATTGCTATTTGTCCGTGTGGTGACGGACTAAGAATTCAATTGTCACCACCCCATTTTTTCTCACGGGTGTCGTATGAGGCGACTAAGGGAAGTAAGCAATTATCATCCATTGCATGACTGGTGGTAGGGCTGGGTACCAAGTGAGAGTACTCACTTGGTATCGGGCCCGAGCGGGTTGGTACCACCATCTCCCGTGTGTGTATTATAAGACTACAATCCTTTCTTTTTTGATTTTTTAATAAGAAAGCAAGTGCTACTAAAAACACACCCTTCCAAAAATAAAATAACCACCATCTCCTGTGTGACCGGCCATGAAGCACATCGTTGCGTTTCGGCTGTAGCAGGAGATAGCCGTTTATTTTTTAATTTCATATCGGTGAAATGAAATGGAGAGCAGCGGCTTGACAATATTCTCGGTATAGTCGAGTCCATGAGCGACGGTTACGATTTACCATCAGATGGGCCGTGGCTTGTCAGCCACGATAGGCGATAAAAAAAAAAATAGAGAGCCGGCTTTTCGTTCGGTTATACTGCAAAAGCTTCTGAACCGATCAGAATAATACTTATACCATAAGATGCAGCGTGTTTCTTAGAAGGTTTTAATATATGATATGTTGGTGATTACTTATCCGGAACCTATATTTTTGATGTGAAACATCTAATGCGGAGGGTAAAACCGGCTGTTAGCGTGGCGACGCTTATTTATAACTAAATAAATCCCCGCGGGCGAAGATGCGGTTACATAACTAGTATTATAATAAAAATCGTCGGCATTATGCAACACTCACAATAATGCAAAACTACACCTTAACACTACAAACACACAACTGGAACACAAAACTGTCGAACGCATGCAATATCCGGTCAGCTATCAATACCGTTACAGATCTATAGCTGTGTTTATCCCATCCCAGCGATCTCATGGTAAGTGTAAACGAATTACAGGGGATATATCCGGGTTTTGCTATTTTGTTGGCAGCGCGTTTCGTGTCAGAATCCGATGTCACGGTTGAAAATATTTGCGTGACTATTTTTGTATCTCATAACCGCAAAGATAAAACATTTGCCAAAAATGATAGCACCTATTGCTAATATAAATATTTAGTACATGATAGGGGACAATCAATCACATGTAGTGATTATCTATATAAATATATATAGCTATATCTCCCACGCATGACGTAAGTGGTAATTAATCATGGAACTAAAAGTCAACAAGTGGCGTAAAATTAGTATTCATATTGCTCGTAGTCCAGAAAAACTTCTAATGCATATTAAAATGATTATTTTTGATAGTTAAAATACGAGTAGACTTCAGACGGCGGCTGCGAGAGTATTCTTTACCCCGTGACCACACCCTAATTAGTAAAGGAATAATACAATTCATATATAAATTGAAGCTAAAATAATAACGTACTTACCTAGATGATACGTACAATATCATTCTCATACAAAACATATATTTGTGGCATTCAAATAACAACAACAATGTTACAAAATCTTGGAAGTCTAATTTGTCATATCACAATGAAACTTAGTATGTAGAACTGACGGCAATTTATTTATCGTGAATGTGATCTGAAGATGGAGCCAGTAGTAGATCATTGAAGTCTTCAATGGCCACTACTAGTGTACTAGTAATTTACTCGTGTAAGCCCCTTCGTGTTTGGAGTCACCTTTTGACGAATCAATTATATTGGGCTTGATAAAGAAGACCTAATGGTGAAGAAAGGAAGTGGGTGGTGGAATTCTTCAGTGGCTAGTAGTAAAGCTATCAAGTTTGGCGGACTCGTAAACTCGACTCGTTTTGATGAGTTTGATGTTGAGGGTCTATGGAATATGATATCCACACATTTTTTTGTTAAGGTGGGATAAAATGTACCTAACCCAAAAAATGCATACCCCGTCATTCAGGGTAATGAACGGGGTAGTATAGGGCCCTCAGCCTCACCCACTAAAGAAACCCGCCGTGTGCCGTCTCTCCGCTTGTAATGGTAGACCACTGGAACTGGTAGACATTACTTCAGTGGTCGGCAGGCGGCATACCCTCTTTCAAATGCATTCTCTACCAGTAATAAATTTTATGAGAATATCTTACGAGTAATAAGTAAAAAAGTTTGAAAAACCAAAAAAAGACGCTATGATGTACTAGGTAGGTAAAACAACTAAGTTTAAAAAAAAATGCGTAATTATAAAACCATCAATACGTGATGCGCTTAAGGTATGCCGTGTGGGGCTGGCTTTAGAATTGTCCCACCCCTCTCCACCCATGGGAGTCGTAAGAGCCGACTGGAATACCGGGGAAGTGGGCAGCAGCACTCTTCGAGTATTAACAACATCCACAGTGATCGCCAACCCACCTGCCAAGCGTGGCGATTACGGCACTATCCCCCATTCTTGGGGAGGCCTATGTCCAGCAGTGGACGTTAAAAGGCTGATGGATGGATGGATGGGTACAAACAAGTATACGGCTGATAGTAAGTGATTACCGTAGCCTATAGACGTTAGTAACCCCAGAGAGATAATAAGGAGAGGATAGAAAGGATAATGAAAAGAGGATGAACAGAATAATAAGGTATTAAAAAATAACGATATATGCCGACATATTTGTGTTGATAAACCAAACATATGTAAGTGTATATCAACTGCCTCGGTGGTGTAGCGGTAGTGTATGCGACTACTAATCATGAGGTCTCGGGTTCGATCCCCGGGTCACGCAATGTTATTGAGCTTTTTCCTAAAAAGAGAAATTCTCAGTAGCAGTCCGGAGTTTGGAAATGTGCCCGGTAGACGTCAATAGGCTCGCCCCCTATTACGTGGGACTTAAACATAGCCGGCGAGTCGTGGGTGTGTAATACACCTCTGCCTACCCCTTCGGGGAATGCCGCCGTGATGCTATGTATATTACTTAATATTAATGCTTGTATTTATTTTCGGAAAGTTTAATATCATTGTAATGAGTCAAGGCTGATGGATGGAATATCCATCCATCACCGCCGTCCACTGCTGGACATAGGCCTCCCCAAATTGGGGGTATAGTGCCGTAATCGCCACGCTTGGCAGGCGGGTTGGCGATCGCAGTGGGTGTTGTTAATACTTGAGGGAGTGCTGCTGCCCACTCTCTCGGTATTCCCTCAGTCGGCTCTTACGACTCCCATGGGTGGAGAGGGGTGGAACAATTCTAAAGCCGCCCCCACACGGCCAAATGAGTAATTATATATAATGATAAAAAATTCATTGATATGAGTATATTAGTGCATTAAAATGAACGAATGAGTTTTTCATATTAATTTATTTATGAAAATATGTGTATGTATTGGTATTTACTAAGATTCAATCAATTGCATCATCTGAATAGTCGTACGCGCCAACGTGGCGCCGATCGATGGTTCAAAAGCAAATTTTCAATTTTATTGCTTGTTCAACTATGTATAGTAAATAGCCTAATACCTATATAATATATATACATACGGGTTATCTGTGATTTGTGTTATAAAGCTCCTCTCTTGTAGAGCTACACAAATATATTACAAGAGGGGTATAAATATGAAAAGTCCTTTTTGTCTTGTAATTATATTCGCCAAGGCTTTGAGATTCAGAAAAGAGCCAAAATTACTCTTTGATCCCAATCCAATAAAAAGTTGCCACGAAGAAAGGGTACCTACCACGAAAAGAGGTCACGCAAAAGTTTTCGAGTACACTGCCTAGTCCATAATGAAATAAGTGATTTTCTTATGAGGTCTACGAGTAGGGTTTGCAGGAATTTGATAATGTTTCATATTAATTTATGTAATTAATATTTATTTTTAGGTATACTACGTGGGTGCCAAATAAGCATACCATCTGACAGTAATTGGCTACAGAGGCAGCAATCGTACGTTGCCAATTCCAAGGAAAGGGGTAGGAGGTGAAATAGAAGGATAATAAGGACTCTCACTGACCATACGGAACGCAACTGTAGGAGTTCCTACATTGCTTATATTAACAGTTTTTTCTGCTCGAAGAATAAAAACATCCTGAAGCACGATCCTGCTCGTAAAAAGTCTCTTAATATATTTCCACTTTCACAAAAATTTGCTTTAGTAAAATATATATTACATGTATATCAATAACATTTAAACGCCTAAACGGATTTGGGTGAAATTAGTTAAGTGGATTATGAGACATTAGATTAATATTCACGAAACACAGCTTCTTTATCTCAATAAGAAGTTACTGAGATACACCTATGATCAATCACACATTTTATCTCCATTTGGGCTCAACTATGAATTTCAGGGAGGCGATGTCGCAGCCAGAAGCTGATTATAACAATAATGCTCACTGAATAATTTATGTCAATACGTCTGATGACGCGAGCATCTACCAATACACGGTAAGAATGTGACATAGAAATGGTATACTGCGAGTAGGTCAAGTGCTGAAATTAATGGAAAACTGAATGTGAGCAATAAACAGAGCACCGAATGACCTCGTAACTTATAGTGACAAAATAAAATAACGCAATCAAATTCGCAAAGAGAATCATTACCCTAATTTATCCAGTCCATTCCATTTATCTAATTATCGACAGCACAGATCGCGTGGTTTAAATACCGGCTTCCAGCGCAAGTGTTGGTTCGATTCCCACACAGGACGACTCTTGACAAAATGACAATAGAGTCTGGGTGTAGGTACTTTGTGTCCGTGAAATTTTATGTTTGTAAAGACTCCGGCAATACAGAGATTATTCCTTAGCGCAGGGTGTTTGTTGTCTTTAAAAAAACAATATTTTTTTTTTTTCTGTTTGTTTTATGTTTTGTTTTAAAAAAAGACAATTTTTTTTTTATACTACATAGGTTGCGAAGAAGCATACAGCCCACCTGATGCTAAGCGGTTACCGTAGCTTATACACGCTAGAAACACCAGAGGTATCACTCGCGCGTCGCCATCTCCAAGGAAAGGGATAGGAGGTGGATAGGAAGGATAATAAGGAGAGGATAGGTAGGATACTAAAGAGAGGACATAGATAAGCAAGGCTCTACCACTAGAACACACACACTAGTCCGTGTGGTGACGGACTAAGAATACAATTGTCACCACCCCATTCTTTCCCACGGGTGTCACAAGGCGACTAAAGTAAGTAAGCAATTACTGGTGGTAGGGCTGAGTACCAAGTGGGAGTACTCACTTGGAATCGGACCCGAGCGGATTGTTACCACCATCTCTCGTGTGACCAGCCATAAAACATGTTGCGTTTTGTTTGTAGCAGGAGATAGCCGGTTATTCTTTCATTTCATATCTGTGAAATAAAATGGTGAGCAGCGGCTTGACAATACTCTCGGTATAGTTGAGTCCATGATCGACGGTTACCATTTACCATCAGATGGGCCGTGGCCCGTCTGAAAAAATATTTTACCACCCTTTACATATAGGACTCAAACCTACATGGTATCAAATAGTCTACAAATCCACACGCTGGCTCTTAACTTTAGCTACGCTGTAATGATGGCACAGGGAAACTCTACTCAAATTTAAGTTTAACTTTTTTAGTCAATAGTAATGTAGTATAAAACAAAATCGCTGTTACCGTCGGTATATTTCTCCGCTTACATCTTATAAACCACACATCGCATTTTGAAACGGTTTTGTCATATAGATATTTTTTTGCAATGAAGGTTGTATTTTTATAAACGTATACTGTCCCACTGTAGGGGGCACTGTAGGGCATGGTCCTTTAACAGTTTTCCTCACGATGTTTTCCTTAACCGAGCAAACAAATCCACCCATCCATCCATCAGCCTTTTGAAGTCCGCTGCTGGACATAGGCCTCCCCAGGAGAACGCCACAACATGTGTTCGCTCATATGGGGGATAGTGCCGTAATCGCCACGCTTGGCAGGCGGGTTGGCGATTGCAGTGGATGTTGTTAATACACGAGGGAGTGCCGCTGCCCACTCCCCCGGTATTCCCTCAGTCGGCTCTTACGACTCCCGTGGGTGGAGAGGGGTGGGACAATTCTAAAGCCGGCCCCACGCAGCAAACAAATACATAGGTACATCATTTCGAAAACACTCGAAAAGTCAGAGGTGTGCCGTGCGAGGTCTTGAACCCAGGCTGGGGATACGCTGTCTTTGTAGTCCTTGATTTACCGATGCACTATCACTGATATTACTATTGTAAGTATATATTATACATCTATACTATTATAAAGCTGTAACATAGCTGTGTCTGTACATTCAAGATACTTAAGAAAAAATGAGTGCAATAATGCTATAATATAGCCGTGTCTAAACACATACCAATTCTTTTTAGATTTTTTGTCTGTTTGTTTGTTTGCACATCACGTAAAAACTACTGAACAGATTTTGATGCAATTTTTTATTTGATTCCTTTGGAATATATTTAAAAACTGGTATACAATTTATCCCGCTACTACATATAGGTATCGGGAACCTGAAATATACCTAACCTAAAAAGTAGCTTTTGGCTGCGGCGAAGCCGCGGGCAAAAGTTAGTCTTAACTAAAATAGCTTAAGTAGAAAAAAGCCATATTTTATATGTTTGTATCAATAAATGTAGTTAAGAGTTGTAATGCTTCAAAAATCCAATAGTTTTCTCGATTTTAATCAATTGCATCCGTTTTTGTTAGGGCGGGTCGCCAGTACTTTTTAAAACACATATTATTTTATTTCATCTTCAAATTATTTAGAAGGCTTTTATGCTGAATGATAACTTTGTATGCTGAGTGACTAAATCGCCGCTGGAGCAAAACTGATTTTTACTAGAGAATTAGGTGCAACAGCAGTTCTTTTGACACTCGAAGGGTTTTTAATAAAATAATAATTTTAATTATATTTTTAAGTTCAGCGATTAAAGATAAGTATGCTAAATATTTATAAATGACAAAGATTGTGAAGATAATAATATTTGTATGTTAAATGTTTGGATGTTAGTCCGTTAATCACACCGAAACGACTGAACTGATTTTATTACGGAGGTACGTTTGGTAGATAGAAGAGATCCCGGAATAATATTATAGAATTATTCTTAAGAACCCTATTACATAATACTTTCTGATATTTACGCGAATGATACGTGAGGCTATTGAAATTAAGAAACATCCCAATTTCAATAGAGAAGACGGCTGAGCCTTACTGTCAAGCTGGAATCCTGTGATAGGCCTCAGCCAAACAGAATACAAGAAGGCACACCACAAAATTGCAAGACACAGTTAGTGCTTATTGTGGAGTGATTAGTTTTTATTTAAAAAAAAAAAAAAAATAGTTTTCAGTATTTTCGCACAAAATTTAATAATCCATAACAGTGTTGCCTACTGAGTTTTCTGGCCGGTTCTTTCTCAATTAGGTCGCGTTTCGATCCGGTGGTAGCTAGGACTAAATCTTACTTTCTGGTAAAATCAATATATTTAATAATATAAACTAATAATTAAGATTGTTTTCTTACTGGTAGTTATTATGTTACTAAAATTTTTAATTGGTAGTTTGTGGTAGAATTTTTGAGCACTAAATAAAAACAAAAATTTTACAATTTAAAGAAGAGTATTATACTCATTTTAATGTACTAGTTTAAAATCTCATTCATAGTAAGCATAAAATTTGAAGTAGATATTTTAATTGTGTTTCCAAACGACTATTAGGTGAGTTAAAAATAAATAAACCATAAAATTTTAATAAATTAAAATCATATAACTGCGGGTAGATGAAACCGTTGAAACACATATCAGCCTTGGACGTCTACCATCTAAGTCCACCCGTGATCATGAATGCTGTAAAGTATTCGAAACGTCGGGATAGTAGAAAATCAAGTGAACGCGATAGATTCCGTAAACGTAGTTTTATTTCAAAACCCTATTACATTTTCACTGGGATTTTTTATAACTTTGGCATTCCTATCCTAAGAAACTAAAAGATTTTTATTCAAATCTATTGCTTTAACTTATTGGAAAATGGAGAACATTTATTAGTATTGATCATAGCAGCCTTAGTTTTCATAATTTTGTCTTAACTATTATTAGGTAAAAATCTTAATTGTAAAATTAAGTTTACCTGGTCGGTATAATGTATGAAAATACGTCCGACAGATGGCGCAAGCGTCACCCAAAGACGTTAAGTATGATGTGTTATCGAAATTAGCAGTCAGGAGCAATTGTCAGGATGGCTGAATTGGTAAAGCATCTGGACGGTATCCAGAAGATGCAGGTTCAAATCCTGCTCCTGACTGTTATTTTCGATTTCACATTTTTCACTTTGTGTTTAATGTATAGTGCTAAGCATGTCAAATGCTAAAAATATATATAAATATTTACACATAGTTAAAATTCGGAGGCGAGTTTTACGTAAAATGCACTTTTTTGTGCTCGTAGATTGAACTGCGGTACTGAACAAATTAAACTAAAAAATATTATACTATATTCTAAATAGTGATCTACTCGATAACCTTGTTTGAATTGGTTTTCTTGGCATACGGACGTAATGAATAAACGGATTTGAATGAAATCTTCAGGTGGCCGTATGCCTGCTTGTTGGTCACTGACCTTTCCAAGAGTGCGTCACAATGAATGATACTGGGCTGCCTGCGTACAACATATCCCTGCGGCTCTGACCAGGTCATCGGTCCACCGCTCAAAAATAATTGACTGATATCAATAATGATAATAACTATACTCTTAGTTTTAATTAAAAGTATCTGTTGTATCAAGATTGAAGAGAGCCATAGCTTGACCTGTTTTTTATTTTTTTTTGTTTAGGCGTAAAAAAATGTACCTAATCGCACACCCCGTCGTTCTGGGCAACGAACAGAGTAGTGTGGGGCCCTCACCCACTAAAGAAACCCGCCGTGTGCCGTCTCTCCGCCTTTATTGGCGGGCCACTGGAGCTATATTACATTCCTTCGGTGGTATGGCATAAGACCTACCAACGTTGTAAATTTATAATTCAATAAGCATCTAATCTTCATAAATTAGTGGTGCGGTAAGTTTTGATACCGAAACTAATTATTCTTAGAATAGAGCTCGATACCTCAGTATTAGTAATCGTCATAAATAAACTATATTAATATTTACCAATGTTTTTAGGTCCCTAATATTCATGAATACATAGTACCAACTCGAATGTACGGAAGTGAAAGTTGGGTATGGCAGAAGAAGAACCAGAGTAGAATAAATGCAGTGGAGATGAGAGCTCTAAGAAGTATGTGTGGTATAACTTTAAAAGATAAAGTAAGAAACAGTGTAGTGAGAGAATGATGTGGTGTAAAAGAAGATATAGTGACAAAGATTGAGAAAGGAATGTTAAGATGGTTTGGACACGTAGAGAGGATGGATGAAAGCAGGATAACAAAAAAAAATATATATATGACGAGCGTGAATGATGCAGTTGGGAGGGGTAGACCTCGTCGAACGTTCTCTGATCAAATCAGAGAAGTTCTTGAGAAAGGTCAGCTCAGATGTACCCTTCACCGACGTGCATGTTTGAGGAATATAATGACAGTGAATGAGGCAAAAAAGGTGAGCAAGGATCGTGGCAAGTGGAAATCCGTTGTCTCTGCCTACCCCTCTAGGAAAAAAGCGTGAGTCTATATATAAAATAAATAAATATTCATACATATTCTAGTCATTAGTTGCTTAAGATTTTTTTTCAGCTACGAGTAACTAGGTATCTACCTACATCACGGAGACGTTAGAAACAAACACAAAATCTCGCGTTTTAGTAGGTAGGTATGTTGCGTATGTTGAGCTCGCAGGAGTCATCAAAATTACATAAAGTTGCCGTATTTTTCGTATGCACGGTTGGTGTAAGAAAATGAGGGTAAAAATAGATAAATTTTACGATCCTTTAATGGCTGCAAACAAGCAATCTCTTCATTTATCCGTACACTTTATGGCACCAACAACGAATATTAAACCGTGAATAATAACAAGGTGTCAGAACCTTGACACAAATATCCCTTACGTTTTCATACAACTTCTAGAACATAAATTTGGTTTAACTAATACAAATAAATACCAGCCGATGCATTAATGAAATTCCTCGCGCTATTCCTGTTTAGTACATTTAGTAAAGTTGAACACCATCATGAGTTATGTGTAAGAAATGATCATTAGGATGTGCAAGATATGATCATACGCTATGTCAGCTGCGAGTCACAATGACCAAAATACTGACGACGACTCAAGGTTGTTGAACGTTCGTATAAAATGGCCGTATGCTCGACGAATGATTGAGATAAGTCACCGTCGCCGTCGTGTCAAAGTTAGCGAAGTATGTAGTACTCACTAGAAGCGCCGATGGGGTGGTGATGTGTGATGACACACTGACACAGTACCGAGCAACACTTCACTATCAGTGGATCAACTGTTATGTGTACCAGTGGAGAGTTAGTGCCGTGTAAAATTAGCGCGGCTGGGCTCTAAGCAGCGGTGCGTCGTCGCTGAGCGAGCGGCGGGCGGCGACTGGGGCGTCTGGCCGGCGCCCGCCTAGCCGCCGCCGCCCGCCCCGCGCCTTATCACTCGAATTAAATTTATTTAATGGATAACCGGCCCGACGATGGGATGCCCATTGAAATTTCCCCGTTTTACGATGCGATTATTGATGACTTAAATGGCGTATGGCATATTGTCACCGGTTCGTTGCACATTTATGATTATCTAAGTCGTTTGGAAGGAGCGATATAAATTAATTATTGTATGTAGGTCACGTCGTTTAGTTCCGGCAAGTGAGTTAGTGGAGTAATATGATAGATATAGAAATATATATAACGCCTGCAACTCTATGTTATGGCTTAAGCCTTAAGTAATGACCACAGTAGGTAATATCTGACAATTAACTAAATGAATAATGCGAATAGCTAATTGCTTGATATTCGTTACCCATTTCTTATGACTCTATAGGTATGTCTAGTCACTCCTTTTTCGAAAAAATAAAGCCGTGCTTAGCAGTGCCATGATTTAGTAAAACATAGCATCACGCCTGTATTCCCCGAAGGGGTAAGCAGAAGTGTATTATACACCCACGATTTGCCAGCTATGTTTAAGTCCCACGTAATAGGGGGTGAGCCTATTGTCATCTACCACATTTCCAGAATCCAAAAATTTTCCTCTCAAAAATTTTCAGTAGCAGCCCTTATAATATTTTTTTTATGCTTTCAATATTCAATTTTGCCGAAATAACATTGCATTCAATGTTGATTAATATTTCTTAAAATAAATATTTCTCAAAAAGTCAACTGGTGCAACTCTGGATCGATCTTGATGTTAGTGAACTGAAGCGAGATGTTTATGCCACAAGACCAACAAATCATTAATACTATATGTCAAATGTGGGGTTCAGTTAATACACTTTCGGACGATAAGTAATTTGCGACGTTTTCATTGGTCGTATGTCGATTGTCACACAAGTTTATCCACTTTTTGAACAACAGTACTTAGATTAATAAGTACAATTACTATATGGCACTTATATTATACTATCGGAAAGGCATGGAGCCGATTAAATCTAAAGCGAATATTCTAACATCTCGTTTGGGCTTACCGCTTCCTTACTATAGCGATATTTCATTGAATTTGGTTGAATTAAAATACCCCAACACAAAGAAAATGCTTGAATGGATTGGATTGGATGCTTATAGACTTTCTTTTGTATAATTTAAAAATATACTAACGATATTGACTTTATACCTATAAACATAAAACAAACAAATAAACATTCACAACAAATAAAACAACGGATATAATACATATATTACTTTTTTTTGTATATACATACATATAATAGAGTTCGGGAAGCTGAGGAAGATCTTCTTGTCCAATATTCCACAGTGTCTGAAGACGAAGGTCTACGACCAGTGTGTGTTACCGATGATGACTTACGGAACAGAGGCGTGGTCTCTAAATGTTAGCCCTATATCAAGGCTCAAAGTCGCTCAGCGTGCCATGGAGCGGGCTATGCTTGGGATCTCTCTACGTGATATGATCCGTAATACGGAAATCCGTAGCAGTAGGTAACCGACATAGCCCGCCGGGTCAGCATGCTGAAGTGGCAATGAGCAGCCCACATCGCTCGACGAACCGACAACCGTTGGGGAAGAAAGGTTTTCGAGTGGCGACCGCGTATCGGACGGGGCAGTGTAGGACGGCCTCCCACCAGGTGGACTGATGACCTGGTCAAAGTCGCAGGCATTCATTGGATGCAGGCGGCACAGGACCGTTCGCTGTGGCGTTCCCTTGAGGAGGCTTATGTCCAGCAGTTGACAATAAAAGGCTGATGGATGGATGGATGAATATATAATAGATAGAAAACACCCAGACGCAATACACATATCTGTGTTCATCACACAAATAATTATTGTCCCGAGTGGGAATCGAACCCACGACCTCGTACACGGAAGTCGGTTACATTACCGACTACGCCACGAGGTCAGTCTACCTATAGTACATATTGATTGACTATAGGTACCTTAACTATATTGATTCCAACCTAAGAGTACCTAAACCTTACATTACATTATCTCATATTTTAGGGAACAGACATTTGTCTAATTGCAAATCTATACTCGTATAAAGCTATAACA
This sequence comes from Leucoma salicis, assembly GCA_948253155.1. Lineage (NCBI taxonomy): Eukaryota > Metazoa > Arthropoda > Insecta > Lepidoptera > Erebidae > Leucoma > Leucoma salicis. The sequence continues at coordinate 16,775,604 of OX411820.1, read as the reverse complement.
GAGCTGTGTATGAACATTTACTTGAGAAATAATTACTGTATTAGGCTATCTAAGCGTATTTTAACACAAAACAATTTAATAACATGATCGCTCAATAACACTTACCTATTAAGGAACGGAATTAGTTATCTGACTCGCAGCGTTCATCTAGAAGGCTTATAATAAGACGTGGGCGTTTCAAAGGGAAGAGTTAAATATATGTTCGTATTATTAATATTAGGATGCTGTCGCCATTGTAGGTTATTACTAGCTTTTGTTAAACATATTATTGTAATGTTACCGTTCCCGATAGACGAGGAAAGAAGTGATAATAATTAATTGCTTGTAATCATAATTTTCGTTGTACACTATTTGTTTTTTGTTGAACTTGAATTAAGCTTTCTGTTATTTCATTAAATAAATTTATGGATTATTAAGTACTGAAGTTAAAGCTCAAATTTGAAGCAAAGATTGCCTCTCTAACTAAACAATGATTATCTTTGGCTTTTAACTTCCAAGGACATTATAGTAGTCCTTAAACAAAATACGCTATAATCTAATCATTAAAATTGTATCTGTTCTTTACAAATTGTTCTAGAAATATTAAAATAAATATACCTTTAGATAATTTATATACCTACTTTTATTTTTACCTGTTGTCCTGACGTTTCAAATACTTCAACCGTAGTACTCTGAAAAACAGATTATGTTAACCGCATTTATGTTCGCGGAAGGTCTTAGGTGTTATAATGACAACGATTAAACGATATATATTCTATAATAATAGCTTGAATGAAAATTTCGTAAACATCCTTTACATTATCTTTCGTATGCATACAAAGTATTTTATAATAACGAAGTTCAGATCAGGATTTCATTACATTGTAAATTTTACAAAGATAGTCAACCCAGATCTTATCTCTCGAATAACCAGTCAAGCATAATTATGTAATTAATGGTACGGCAACAAAATGAGTTCATTAGGGATTAGGGAATTTTAGGTTGTTTTAGCCTTAAGTCTTAATAAGTAGATGTAAATACCTTATTTTATGAGCTTACACGTGCAATAAGAGACAATGTGCATGTCGTATCTAATGCTTTACGATTTAATAGTAGCATAAACATCAACAGTTAGAGTTTAGAAGACGCGTCAGCCAACTTGGCCACTACAGCGACGAATAAGTTCACTTTAAAATACAATGTATGTTTTTTTTTGTTGATAAAGGTGAGAGATGGAAAGTTAAAATGATACACATAGGTGCACCGAGACTCACCTACTTAGACCAAATCGGTCAAGTATTAAAGGAAGCGGAGTCAGGCGTCTCCGAAACCGGCGAGCGTGTATGAAGAGCATTATGAATGTTGAAGAAGCTAGAAATGTGTGCAAGAATAAGCCTTTTGGCACTTTGTTCTCTTTGACCACTCCGCAAGGGAGATGGCGTGATGATAAGTAAGTAAGTAACTATAGAGGTGACAAATGAGTACCATACGCCTGGTAATGACTGGTAACTGTAACTCAAGGACTTAGTAACAGCAAGAAGCTAAGAGATCCGTAATATTATATAGGAGAATAGGATCGGCCACTTTCCTGTATAATTGAAATACCTTGAAATGCTTTGCAGCTGTTCAATATTGAGAACATAAGACTGTTTGAGTACAATAACAAAAGAGTAATCTCAACCAAATACGACCGTTTCAGTGCGGTTTCGTTCCGAATTTATTTTTTTCTTGAAGTGACATTTTCTTTTAATTTAATTATTTTGTAACTTACCCGCGGTAATAAATGGGATGTTGTTACAGTGTGTTTTTATTACTTCATCAAATGAATAAACTTTATGAATTGTCAATTTTATTTAGAGTGAAATTTGTAAAATGAACACTGTGTGGTCCATAAATTAGGAATTGTCTTTGTACTAATGAACCACTAAAAACTATTTAAAAGAGTTGAAATTTTTTTCCACTTTTTTTCAATGACAACACCCTTTTTTTTTTTTTTTTGTTAATGCGGGAAAAAATGTTCCTAACCGCACACCCCGTCGTTCGGGGCAACGAACAGGGTAGTGTGGGGCCTTCACCCACTAAAGAAACCCGCCATGTGCCGTCTCTCCGCCTTTCTTGGCGGGCCACTGGAACTATGTCACATTCCTTCGGTGGTAATGACAACACCCTGCTCCAGGTAATATTACTTGTATCGATTAGATTTTCGATTTTTGGGGAAACTATTATTATTTCCTCTTTAAATTAAGGGTATTTAAGGGTTTTTTTAATTAGAAATTGCAAGACGTCATTTAAAAACTGCTGCTCTTTTTATTTTCATATTAAATTTTTTATCTTTTTCATACCACGCGGGTGGCAAACAAATATACGGCCCACTTGATGGTTAGTGGTTACCGTAGCTTATAGACGCAAGCAACACCAGAGGCAAGGAAAGGGCTAGTAGGTGGAGAAGAAGGATAATAAGAAGAGGCTGGAGGAAAAGGAGGGGTCTGGACGTCCGGCGCCTACACTCACCATATGAAACACAACAGTATTAGTACCTTGTTTCAAGCTGATCTTCTGTGAAAGGGTGGTATTTCCAATCAAGCCTGCGTATTCATGCTAAAACAAGTATCGCTCTACCACTAAATATTGCATAATTGCTTACCTAGTTTTGTTTGGTTCCTATATGAATAATACAACAAAACCAAGATAAAAAGGCAACATCAATTGAGCCCTTTGAAACGCGGTTACTACAATACGTCATAATATCAATGTGACTTTACGTTATGATGAATAAGAGTACGATTGATATCAACATCGGTATTAAGTAAGTAATAAACGTTTTCATCGGGCAATATATTTGAGGCTCTTCTTCCATACCTATGAGTTTCACAACACACATTAATTCGTTCATTCTGACACGTACCTAAATGATTTCACTTTATTACCAGTGTTTATGGTCAATTCGTTATGACATTTAGGTTTTATTTATTTATACTTAAATTCTTTATGGTTTTATATGACTTTTTGTACTTTAAAAACATAAATAACTAGCCTTTGCCCGCGGCTCCGCCGCAGCCAAAAGCTAGTTTTTAGTTAATATTTCAGGTTCCCGTTATAGCAGCGGGATAAAATGTATACCAGTTTTTTAAGTCTAATCAGGAACTATCAAATAAAAAGTTGCATCTAAATCCGGTTAGTAGTTTTTGCGTGATGCGCGAACAAACAAAGAGATAAACAGACAAAAATTCTAAAAAAATATGTTTTGTGTTTAGACACGCCAATATAGCCTATTACAGTATTTTTTCTCAAATATCTTGAATGTAAAGACACAGCTCTGTTACAGCTTTATAATATATAGATTATAATAGTATAGATGAGTTATAATGTTGTGTCATTTTACTAGTGAATCACATAAACAAGCAGATTATCTCTATACTATACGAATATGATAAAGAGGAAAGATATGAATTTTTGTATGTTTGTAACAAATAAACTCAAAAACTACTGGACAGATTTCAACATTTATTTCATGATTACAATACTACGTTATATTTAAGTAACATAGGCTATATTAATTACTAGAAAAATAGGGATCCCTACTAAAACTTCAATAATATATATGACATTTACTCTACGTTTATCCCAAAATCTTTAAAAAATAAATATCCATCCGTGCGATGCCAGGACGGACTGCTAGTATTATATAAAAGAATAACTGACTGACTGACTGACATATCAACGTACAGCCCAAAATTAATACTGTACGTGAGCACTAAAAAATAATTTTACGCAAATGCTATCTAAAATGGATTTTTCATTAGATCATAGGACATCACTATCATGCGAGTAAAGTCATGGGTCGCGCTAGTTTTTATGTAACAGGAGTGAGCTTCCTGGCGGCAAGCAGCCCAGAAAGATTGAACTTATAACTTATTCACGTAATATCAGGGGCGTAGCTGTGTTACACAATCGTTTAAAATTGAGAAGACATGTTCTCTGTCTGCTTGGACTCGGCAACAAACATGTACTTTCTATTTGTACAAAACCCACCAGTGCTATTTAAAGCCAGTTGTCTTCTTGCAATGATAATTGCAAGAAGACAATTGTAAATCCATCACTACAAGAATAAAATGTGTTGATGTTATTATGACTGTTGTCATGTTAGATTTTGCAGTGTGATAATGGTAGCCTTGCTTATCCCACCATGAATGGGCTGGCTCGAACGAGGAAGTATCACCCTCTAATAGAAGATCGACATGATACAACGGTAGACAATTGCGATTAGTATGGTGACTGAGAGAGCCAGAGGCCCAAACTCTCTCCTTAACAGAGGATACATAAGGAGAGCCATATTATCCTTCCTATCCTCTCCTTATTATCCTTCCTTTCCACCTCCTATCTCTTTCCTTTGAGAAGGCGACGCGTGTCTTTGGTGTTGCTAACATCTATAGGCTACGGTAACCGCTTACCATCAAGTGGACCGTATGCTTGTTGGCTGCCCACGTACCCACGTAATATAAAAAAAGTGTTTGCTACGTACCTCATCCATCCATCAGCCTTTCGACGTCCACTGTTGGACATAGGCCTCCCCAAATTGGGGGGGGGGGGGGGCTATAGTGCCGTAATCGTCACGCTTGGCAGGCGGGTTGGCGATCGCAGTGGATGTTATTAATACTCGAGGGAGTGCTGCTGCCCACTCCCCCTATATTCCCTCAGTCGGCTCTTACAACTCCCATGGGTGGACAGAGGCTACGTATCTACCTATATACAATTTTTATCACACATACTAGATGTTTCTTCAGGACTACTTAATATTAACCACAATGATGATCGAAAGTACCGTTTGCGGAACATTAGCAGATGGTTAAGCGTTACTGATCTCCAACCCGAGTGTTGTGGGTTCAATTTCTACACGAGACAACTCTATGCGCGATCCACAAGTGGTTTTTCTGAGTCTAGGTGAACTTTGTGTCCGGCGGACCACTGAAGTAATGCAACATCGTACCAGTGGCCCGCCAACACAGGCGGAGAGACGGTGAGGGCCCCACACTACCCTGTCCGTTGTCCCAAACGACGGGGTGTGCGGTTAGCTACATCTTTTCCCGCCTTAACAAAAAAAAAGAAAAGGTTTTATTGTCCGTCAAATTGTAGATACGTTTGTAAAGTCCTCCGCGATACATGGACTATCCCTTAGTGCATGGTGTTGTCAAAAACTACAAAATAACAAAAACCATGTTCCACACATAAACTTAGAATATAAAAGTATATTCTAACTGCCTTTTTTATTGCATGTAGTGGCAGACGAGCCATGGCCCATCTGATGGTAACCGTCGCTCATGGACTCAACTATACCGAGAGTATTTTCAAGCCGCTGCTCACCATTTGATTTCACCGGTATAAAATGAAAGAATAAAAATTGAATGAATGGGGTGGGACACTTGTATTCTTAGTCCGTCACCACACGGACAACATGCCTTACTAATAAACGTTGAATACCTTTCTCTACCTCTGAATAGTTATTCAGTGTTTTGTTTTTATACTATTATAAAGTTGTAACAGAGCTGTGTCTGTACATTTAAGATATTTGAGAAAAAATTACTGTATTAGGCTATATAGACGTGTCTAAACACAAAACAATTTTTTTTAGATTTTTTGTCTGTTTGTTTGTTCGGGCATCACGCAAAAACTACTAAACGGATTTTGATTGATAGATCTCGATTAGACTTAAAAACTGGTATACATTTTAAACCGCTAATATATCAGAAACCTAAAAAAATAAATATCATAGTTTGACGTTGAAAGAACCGAACAAAACACTGAACAACTATTCGGAGCTTAAACAATGTTTATTAGTCCTTACTAAATTGATGTGAGCCTATAGACCTAACCTCTTGGGTAAGTTTATAGGTCCATATCAATTTCAACCATAACTCAGTCTTCTGGCAATACATGTTCTTTTTTTTTTGCTATAATGTCTGAAAATACTAAGCTACGAATGTTTTTGGCATAAATTGAGACCATTTTCAATCAAATACATAAAGCTGTTTCGACATGATGACCTTAGCTTTACTTTAACTTATTCAAGATGATATAAGCTACCTACAAGTACTTAGATCTGATTCAACTTCACAAAAAAAAATCTAAAACGAAATGAAAATATTAGGGATGGGCCGAAGTACGTTTTATATTCGGTTTAACCGAATTTCGGTGGCTTGAACCGAACTTCAGCATTCGGCCGAAGTTCGGTTTTTTAATGCCGAACATTCGGTACAAGAAAAAGGTAAGGTTTACACTAAAATTTAGAGAAATCACATCTGTCACAGCTGCAAAATAAGTCACATATACCACTACTCGAAAGTCATTTAAGCATGGTCAGTTGTTTGATAAACTATAATTATTATAGATAAATTAAAATGTATAAATTAATTATTTTTTTTTCATAATCCAGGAGTCTATGAATCAATACACACAATCATTTGAAATAAGATGTCACCCTTACACTGACTGTTTTTAGGGTTCCGTACTCAAAACGGGACCCTATTACTAAGACTTCGCTGTCTGTCTGTCTGTCCGTCCGTTTGTCACATCATTTTTTTTTGCCCTTTTTTGCTCACTATTGATAACGGCAACAGGTAGACGCTTGAAATATTCACAGAATATTTAATTATATATTCACTTTAAAAATAAATAATTAAATTAAAATAAAACTAATATTTAAAGGGGGGGCTCCCATGCAACAAAATAGTGTAATATTGTTTACCTAGTCAATGGTACGCAACCCTTCGTGCGCTAGTCCGACTCGCACTTGGCCGGGTGTTTTTATTGCTTTACGCCGTTGTCTTTCATAAAAAATACACACAGAATAAATGACTTGTTACGGGCCTCATGGCGTGGTCGGTAGTGAAACCGACTTCCGCGCTCGAGGTCGTGGGTTCGATTCCCACACAGGACAATTATTTGTGTGATGAACACAGATAATTGTACTGCATCTGGGTGTTTTCTATCTATGATTTATGTATGTATTTACAAAAAAAAGTAGTAGGTATATGTATTATATCCGTCATCTGGTACCCATAGCACAAGCGTTAAGCTTAGTTTGGGACCAGAGGACGTTGTGTGAAAATGTTCGTGAATATTTATTTATTATTATTTATTATTTATTTTATGTAATATCTCAGGTTCCCGATATAGTTGCGGAATAAAATGTTTACCAGTTTTTAAGTCTAATCAAGAGCTATCAAATAAAAAAGGTTTATCAAAATTCGTTCAGTAGTTTTTGCGTGATGAGCGAACGAACAGAAAAAAAGTCTAAAAAATACTACTAATACAGTATTATTTTCTCAATAATCTTAAATGTACAGACACAGCCCTATTCCTGCTTTATAATAGTAAAGATTTTACCAGTCTTATGACAAAGAACATCTTGCAACACCAGCCAGCAATTTAATATCTTGCTAATAAAATGTTTATTACATGATATCTCTGAATGGTTCTCATGACTAAATTGGATGTTTTGGATCGTTTATTAAAATGTAAATCCATTTTTTAATAACATGATTGCACATAAAGCGAGGCAAACACTTATTCAGTAGATAGGTAATTAAAATTACAGAATAATTAAAGTAACTAATTTTCTAACAGATATAGACTGTTCAGCCAAAGGTTTTAAAGCTAGGATTATTACGTACTGTAGCATGTATTTTCGCACGTAGATTAATCAGGTGCTTTGATAAGATCTTATAATGTTAAGTAGACATGTATTAGAATATAAAGTAAATATTAACATTTATGAATAGATAAATATTTATCGTACAGCTTCTGATAATAAGCAGTTACCGTAGCCTATAGACGAGCATCACCAGAGGCATCAGTCATGCGTCGCCAACTCCATGTAAAGAGTTAGGAGGTAGAGTAAGTTTGATAAAGAGAGAATCAGGAAGGGATTTAGTTCTGCGGCGCTCTTATACACCATACAAAACACAACTGTAGGAGTACCTACCGTACCACTGAAGGAATGTAACATAGTTCCAGTGGTCCGCCAATAAAGGCGGAGAGACGGCACACGCCGGGTTTCTTAAGTGGGTGAGGGCCCCACACTACTCAGTTCGTTGCCCCAAACGACGGGGTGTGCGGTTAGGAAAATCTTTTCCCGCCTAAACAAAAAAAAAGGATTACCTACCGTTGTTTCACCCTGATCTTCTGTGAGAGGGAAGCATTTCCCCAATCGAGTTGACCCACGCATGCTGGGACAAGCAAAGTTCTACAACTACAAAAAGTTTTATTGTTGAATAGACTTTATTTATTTCGCAAATAAAACGGACATATTGAATATGATAGTTACTACATGTAGCTACTTCTATAGGAACTCAGGCTAGTCCATAAAGAAGGCTACGAGTATGTTTTGATGTCTGGTCATAGACTATTGTCACTTCAAATTTAGAATACACCTAACAAGCCATTTAAGTATGAATAACTGGTAATATTAATTAATTTAGAACATTATAAACTCGCAAGTGTGTATATTAGCGCAATCAGTAGGTACTGATGGTTTTGCATTAGCTGTCGAGCCTTATAGCTAAGGCAAGCCCAAGCATAGGATGATTTAATATAAAATGTATGGTGACTATAATAAATGTACCTAACCGCACACCCCGTCGTTCGGGGCAACGAACAGGGTAGTGTGGGGCCCGCACCCACTAAAGAAACCCGAAACCCGCCGTGTGCCGTCTCTCCGCCTGAGTTGACGCACCACTGGTACTGTATTGGATTACTTCAGTGGCCCGCCGGCGGCTTACCCTTTTGGGTACCTTTTACTGAGCGACGCATCCGCATACGGAGTGTCGCACCTTTTTGCGGGAGGCCTTGCAGGTGGCGGATGTTCCCCGGTCCATCCACCCGCAGCCTCAGCTAGGGCGGCATGAGGCGCAAGTACACACGCCTGCGGCGCCCTAGTCGCTGGCGACGGTTTTGATCAGCGGAAGAATCCTCCTCCCTGGCCCTCTCCGCCGCTTTCTTCCGCGAGATAACCTCCTCGCAGAAGGCAGCGACCGCGGCCCAAATCCTGTCGCTGCCGAGCATCGCTCTGACGACGCTCGGCAGCGAGAGGTCCCCCCTATTGCCGCGACGAGTTCACGGCGCTGCCCGTCCCAAGCCGGGCACGACTCGAGCGTGTGCCGCGCCGTGTCCTCGTTGCAGCCGCAATGGTGACAACTCGGAGTCGCTTCCCTCCTTGCGACTATGTGCAGATATCTGCCGAAGCAACCGTGCCCAGACAGCACCTGCACCAGTCGGAAGGTAAGGACTCCGTACTGTCGCCCCGCCCACTCCTCCAGCACAGGCTGGAGCGCCCCTACGGTCCAGAGACCGGCCCGGGGCGTCTCCAGACGCACCCTCCAACTGGCCACGGCAGCACGGCGTGCGTCACCCTGCCATCTGGCCACCTCGCTGGGCAGGAGGCGACCACCCCTAGCCCGCTCTTGCGACGCCCGCCAATACATCACGGCGAGCACGTCCGCCTCCAAGTCCCATGGAGGGGTTCCGGCCAACGCGCAAGCCGCCTCGGTCGACACCGTGCGGTATCCGCGTATGAGCCTGGACACGACGACTCTTTGTGGACTCCACAGAAGAGCCCTATTCGGCGCTTCCAGGGACTCCGCCCACACAGGTGCACCGTACAGCGCCATCGATCGGACCACCCCCGCTTAAAGCCGTCGGCACGCATTGTTGGGTCCGCCCATATTCGGCATGAGCCGTGCAAGGGTGGACGCTGCGTCGACGAGCCTCGGGGACAGTTGGCGGAAGTGCTCGCGAAAGCGCCACCGCCCGTCCAGCACCACCTCAATTTGGACCCCGTCCACCGTGATCGAGGCACCAGCAGGTGGCCGACGTCGGGGCCCATGGAAAAGTAGGGCCTCCGATTTATCCAGGGCCACCCTAAGCCCCAGCGCTCTAATCCTCCTGACCACCTCCGAGGTCCCTAAGGTTGCCAGGAACGCCGCTTCCTCGAAGTTTCCACCCCGGGCCACGACCAGCGTGTCATCCGCATAGCAGATGACCGCCCGCCCGGGGGAGAGCCGGCAGCGTAGCACCTATTATTAGCGTGGACTATTGAATGCGTTGGCGATGTCAAACGACACCGCCAACAGCACTCCACCACCAGTGACGACCGCCGCGGCGACGACCGGCTCGAAAACCGAACTGGGCGTCCAACAAGTCGGGTCCGACGTCGCGCAGGTGTTGGACGATGCGGGCAGCGAGGACTCTCTCCAACAGCTTACCCGCCTCGTCCAGCAGCACGATGGGCCTGAAGGCCGGGGTCGGGGATCGGATTTGGTCCCCCGACCGATTCTGGTGTTCACCACGGCTTCGGCAGGAGTACCAGCCTCCCCTCCTTCCAGCAGTCAGGGAATAGTCCGGACGCCAGCGCCAGGCACGCGTCGTACAGTCCCCTGAGGCGGGGCTCAAGATGGTCTAGAGCCAGGGCCAGTACCCGGGCGGGTATACCGTCTGGGCCGGGGGCGGTGTTCTTAGAACGAATCCGTGAAACAGCCGCCCCCATTTCCGACGCGGTGACGGATGGTACACTGAGGTCGGCCTCCCGGTCGCTACCTGGCGGTGCCATGACCGGGGGCGTGTGCGCCACCCGCCGTGGGAATAGGCCCTCGACCACCTCGGTGAGGAGGCCGGGCTGAAGGGGCTCTGCGAGAGGGGGTGTGGGTGTGCTGAGTGCGGAGCTTGTTCAGCGCCGCACGGTACGGGCGACCCCAGGGGTCACGGTTGAGATCGTCCAGCATCTCCTGCCTTTTCTCTGTTTTGGCGCGGCAGATGGCCAACACGAACGCGGCCCGCGAAGTGCGGTACGCCTCGTACAGCTGGCCCTCCCGCTTCCCATCGCGATTGCGCCGCCGACTGCGGGTGTAGGACCTCCAGGCTCGAATGCACGCCGCACGGAGGTCCATCCACCAGTAGAGCCCCTTCCTCGAAGGAGGACGCCGCGCACGGGGCATGGCCGAGTTGCACACCTGCGTAATCGCAGCGCGATATCGGCCAGCCTCGACGTCCACCCCCTCGCACGGGGCTGTTGAGGACAGCCACGATTGAACGATGGCTGCCTCCGCCAGTAGGTCCCTATCCAGCCTGCCCACAGCCCACCGTGGGAACGTGGGAGTTCTCCGCGCCGTGTTACCCCTACTGGGGCTCTGAAGGGACCGGGAGCCCTCAATCCGGATGTACCGATGGTCGGACAAGGTCTCAACCTCCTCCAGGACACACCAGTTCCTCACTCATGCTGCGACGTTGGGGCTAGCGAACGAAAGGTCCACTATCGACCCGCCCCGTTGCCGCACGCACGTGTTGACTGAGCCTCTGTTTAGCAAACAGAGGCCCGTCGACACCGCCCACTCTACCACCGCCCTTCCACGGGCGTCCGTCGCAGGGGACCCCCACGCCGTGGATTTGGCGTTGAAGTCCCCCACGACTAGGACGTGGCTAGGTGCCAGTCGCCGTATCGAGGTCTCTAGGCCGTTAAGCCAGACCTCGAAATCAGCCAGACTCCGGTTAGGGGAGAAGTACACGCCATACAGCGTAACTCCCCCCCAGTCGGCTGCGACGTATCCCGTGCCCTTGTCTCTGATCGACAAGGGCAGGGAGCGAAGCGCCGCAGAGCTGACGATTGCCACGGTGCCATTGCGGCTGCCCGCCCAATGAGCGCGGTCAGGTACGCAATAAGGCTCCGCAGCTACGGCTACACCAATCAACCACTCCACCATGGTTTGCAGGAGAAGATCCTGCGCCCTGGCGGATTGGTTGAGATTCGCCTGAAGGAGGATAGAGTCACGCTAGGGGGGGCAGCCTGGGCCGATTGGCTGATCCCCCCCTTTTTTGGGCCTGTCGTCGGGAGTCTGCATCCCTCCCGCCCCATGCAGTGCTTGGCAGGCCTGTTGCCTGCCGCGCACGCGGGGCAGTGAGGGGGGAGCTGACAGGGCCGGTATTGCTACTTGGCCCTGTGAGGGATTCTCCGGGGGCGTCGCTCCCGGTATCCTCTTGGGGAATCTTTGTATTTTTAACCTTCGCCATTTTTGTTTGAGTTTAACGTCCTCCGACGTGCCACCCTCGCGGCTGAGCTCCCCTCAGCCATGCATCCTCTGGCCGGGTGGCAAAGCACAGGATTGGGGTAATTTTTTATAGGGGTTTTCTTGCCCGCGGTCCGAAGACCCCCAGTCCTGTCCACTCAGGATTACGGGTCGGGCCACACGGTGGTCTGCATCAGACTGTGCCCACCGCTCGCAGAGCAAGCGGTGAGCCCGTCGCCCCTCAGGCTAAAAGCCCCATCTCCATCTCCCAGGGCCGGGGAGGCCACTATGGCCCTGCTAGACCTCCACGGCAGACATTCGACCCACTGCAAACAGCGAGCCCGTCACCACTCGGGTTGAAAGCCCTACCTCCGGGGACGGGGAGTCACTGTGACCCCGCTGTCCCCACCCCAGGGTCGGGGGGGCCACTGTGGCCCCGCTGACCCTCCACGACGGACGTCCGGCCTATCCACTGTGCCCTCTGCAAACAGAGGGGCACGGGGAGACCCGTCCACTACACCCGGGCACTAGAGTGCCGACGTTGCCCGGGGTGCACCAACGCGGAGGTACCCGACCCGCACCCCATGTATTGTGACACCTGAGCCATTTATACTGCAATTATTTCATTATTCTAATAAACTCATGTTTTCCGCTGTAGTGAGGAAATACTACCATTATAAACACTTATCATAGTAAAGAAAAAAAAAAAGGTAACTGGGACAATATCGCCGATTGAGGTTTTGGTTAATTTGTCTAATTAGAGCGATATGCGATCAAAAACGTATCTAATTCATGTCATTATCATAGTCTCTGATTAGACATCACACTTAGCACTTCTGCATGACATTCCAAGGTCGCATAACTTGACTAACAATTAAACACAAAGCGAAAAATGTGAAATCGAAAACAACAGTCACGATCAGGATTTGAACCTGCATCTCCTGGATACCGTCCAGATGCTTTGCCAATTCAGCCATCGTGACAATTGCTCGTGACTGCTAATCTCGATAACACATTTATACTTAATGTCTTAGGGTGACGCCTACGCCATCTGTTGGAAGTATTTTCATACATTATACCGACCATGTAAACTTAATTTTACGATTAAGATTTTTACCTAATAATGACGCAAACCCAATAAATATTTAGATATTTTTCAAATTTCTTCACATGTTACAAATAATTCAGTTTTGGTCTCGGGTTCGATCCCCGGGTCGGGCAATATTATTGAGCTTTTTCCTAAAAAGAAAAATTTCGCAGTAGCAGCCCGGAGTTTGGAAATGTGCCCGGTAGACGTCAATAGGCTCGCCCCCTACTATTACGTGGGACTTAAACATAGCTGGCGAGTCGTGGGTGTGTAATACACCTCTGCCTACCCCTTCGGGGAATACAGGCGTGATGCTATGTTTCTTTGTTTTTAGCATTTGACATACTTAGCACTATACACGAGATTAGCAGTCAGGAGCAATTGTCAGGATGGCTGAATTGGCAAAGCATCTGGACGGTATCCAGGAGATGCAGGTTCAAATCCTGCTCGTGACTGTTATTTTCGATTTCACATTTTTCATTTTGTGTTTAATGTATAGTGCTAAGCATGTCAAATGCTAAATATATATATAAAAATATCTAAATATTGACTAACAATGTTTTTCGTTTATTAAAATTAAGTCCAAATTATTTTATAGAATTCCATTTTATAGTATTGCTCTTATTGGAGTACATTTTGAGTTCTGGCTATTATAAAAACTAACTGCAATGCTACCGACTGATATTTTATTCATTTTAATTGAAAATTCTATTTAATACCAAGCATGGTTGCACAAAGTGAAGCAAACCGTTCACAATATATCAATCAGCTCAACAGGTAAATATCCTGATTGAATCTGATGCATTATTCCAAAAGCCTTTTCTGTCCAAATAAACAAACATAGCATCACGCCTATATTCCCAGAAGGGGTACGCAGATGTGTATTACACACCCACGATTCGCCAGCTATGTTTTAGTCCCATGTAGGTAAAAGAGGGCGAGCCTATTGCCGTCTACCGGGCACATTTCCAAACTTCGGGCTGCTACTGAGAACTTATCTTTTTAAGAAAAAGCCTAATAACACTGCGCGACACGAGGATCGAGCCCAAGACCTCATGTTCAGCAGTCGCTTACACTACCGCTGCACCAACGAGACAGTCTTTCCAAATATCATTATATTACAAACAAGTACATGATGTGATATTATAATATAACTAAAGATAGTCCACCATTTATTAATAAACATAATTAAAATCGGTACCTACTCGTACATTAATATGTAATCTCTACCAATAGATATATAATAAAATGGAAAAGTTAGCGTGGTAATATTTGGAAGTACATGTCCGGTTTATAGATTACATTATTATTATTGTTAAACCCTTTACTATGCCACTATTGGGCATGAGTCTTCTCTCAAAGTGAGAGGAAATTATGGCGTTATCCACCATGCTAATCCAGTTCGGGTGGCCAGACTCCACGACACAAATAATACACACAGGCATTCAGGTTTCCTCACAATGTTTTCCTTCACTGACCAGGGACTGTAGAATAAAATAAATAAAATAAATATTCACGGACATTTTCACACAACGTCCTCTGGTCCCAAACTAAGCTTAACGCTTGTGCTATGGGTACCAGATAACGGATACAATACATATACTACTTTTTTTTTTGTAAATACATACATACAATAGATAGAAAACACCCAGACGCAGTACAAATATCTGTGTTCATCACATAAATAATTGTCCTGAGTGGGAATCGAACCCACGACCTCGTGCACGGAAGTCGGTTACACTACCGACTACGCCACGAGGCCTCTTAACTCTATCTTATCGACATTTCGACATCGTATCGTCTCGCGTGTGATTGGTAGAGAAACCGACACGTGATATCGCAATAATCCCTCGGCCAATCACAGTGATCTCTCAACCAACCACAAATAACACGATATTATCATATCGGTGAAATGAAATGGTGATCAGTGGCTTGACAATACTCTCGGTATAGTTGAGTCCATGAGCGACGGTTACCATTTACCATCAGATGGGCCGTAGCTCGTCTGCCACTAAATGCAATAAAAATATAAAAAAAACAGTATTTTTTCTGGAATAAAATACTTATGACCTTTCGACTCCAGACTATACGTAGATATGCAAAGGGCATTGCTCTGCGTCCATACATAGTTCGCCCTGAAAAAACCTCAAAACAAAAACCATAGAACAATTGTATTGACTTCAGGTAAATATGGCAGGCGCATCGGATGTACCTTCGAGTACTTTTTTTCTTCATTATGACATGGAGCTAGTCCATGTTAAATAGAAATACTTATATGCAATTTGTATTATAAAAAATACTAATAATTATCATAGCCCCGATGCTACTATCGTACAGCGCGAAAAATCGCAATTTCCTTTCGTGATCATTGGTTTAGTAGTTACACACAAGATATTGTTTGAATTATATATGTAGTTACAATGAAAAAGTGCAACAAATCAAAAAACTCAATTTCACATTTATAATATTAAGTAAAGATGTTATCATCACATACACACATGTGTTTATTATCACATTTGCGTGTGTAAACGCAGACTTATAAATGATAATAAGTGGACTTTTTCCTAAATAAATTAATATAAGATGTGGAATAGTAGACGGAGCATACTAACTTATTTGCCGTGTGGGGCCGGCTTTAGAATTGTCCCACCCCTCTCCACCCATGGGAGTCGTAAGAGCCGACTGAGGGAATACCGGAGGAGTTAACTCGAGTATTAACAACATCCACTGCGATCGCCAACCAGCCTGTCAAGCGTGGCGATTACGGCACTATCCCCCATTCTTGGGGAGACCTATGTCCAGCAGTGGACGTTAAAAGGCTGATGGATGGATGGACCAACTTGTTAAAGGCTTATAAACATTTTGCACTAATACTCCTAATTATAATCCAACTAATAGAAATCCTTCCATTTACTTTATACATCTACCACATATGATAATACAAATATAAGTCAAAATATTAAGTCTGGTCGAATTAATGAAATATTCACAAAAATTAGAATATATCTCATCGCCTGATGCTAAATTTTGCATTTTGCATTACCTTTCAAAAAATTTCAGACTGTTTTAATAAAACAAAAAGAAAAAATCACATATACAAATCATCCATCCATCAGCCTTTCAACGTCCACTGCTGGACATATGCCTCCCCAAGAGAACGCCACAACGAGCGGTCCTGTGCCGACCGCATCCAACGGCTTCCCGCAGCTTTGACCAGATCATCGGTCCATCTGGTGGGGGGCCGTCCTACGCTGCGCCGTCCGATACGTGGTCGCCACTCGATAACCTTTTGTCCCCAACGGTTATCGGTTCGTCAAGCGATGTGGCCTGCCCATTGCCACTTCAGCATGGCAGTCCGGCGGGCTATGTCGGTCACTCTCGTTCTCCTACGGATCTCCGTATTACGGATTCGATCAAAAAAATGGAAATACCAAGCATAGCCCGCTCCATGGCCCGCTGAGCGACTTTGAGCCTTGATATGAGGCCAACATTCAGAGACCATGTCTCTGTTCCGTATATCATCACTGGTAACACACACTGGTCGTAGACCTTCGTTTTCAGACACAGCGGAATATTGGACGAGAAGATCTTCCTTAGCTTTCCGAACGCTGCCCAGCCGAGTTGGATTCGTCGATTGACCACTTTCTCGAAGTTGTGCCTACCTAACTGGACTGTTTGTCCCAGGTAGACATAGTGGTCGACAACTTCGAGAAGCGCACTCCCGACTAGGACCGGTGCTGAAATGACATGGACATTAGACATGACTTTCGTCTTGTCCATGTTCATTTTAAGACCCATTAGTCGGGAAACCCTGCCGAGATCATTGAGCATGGTGCCAAGGTCCTCCAGCGATTCTGCCATGACAACGATATCATCGGCATATCGAAGGTAAGTGATGTATCCGCCATTGATGTTGATGCCGAATCTGGTCCAGTCCAAGAGCTTGAAGACATCTCAATGCAGTGGTGAAGAGTTTCGGGGACATAACGTCTCCCTGTCTAACACCTCTCTGCAGTTGGATTGGTTTCGTACTCTTGTCCTGAACACGGACTGACATGATGGCGTTTCTATACAAGCACTTTAGCACTTCGATGTACCGACTGTCAATTTGGCACTGCTGAAGGGACTGCAACACCGCCCAAGTTTCGATCGAATCAAAGGCTTTCTTATAGTCCACAAACGCCAGACACAGAGGCCGATTGTATTCCTCGGTTTTTTGTATAATCTGGCGTAGCGTGTGGATGTGGTCTATGGTAGCATAGCCTTTTCGGAAACCGGCTTGTTCGGGAGGCTGGAAGTCGTCAAGCCTGCGCGTGAGTCGATTTGTAATGACCCTCGAAAACAACTTATAAACGTGGCTCAAGAGCGAGATGGGTCTATAGTTCTTCAAGAGGGTTCTGTCATATACAAATATTATATATATATTATAAACATATCATCACGCCTATTCAGGTGGCCTCGAAGGGGTAGGCAGAGGTGTATAACACCTACGGTTCGCCAGCTATGTTTGAGTCCCACGTAATAGGGGGCGAGCCTATTGCCGTCTAGCGGGTACATTTACAAACTCCGGGCTGCTACTGAGAATATTAAGACTTAATAACATTGCCTAACTCGGCGATCAAACCCGAGACCTCATGATCAGCAGTCGCACACACTACCGCTGCGCCACCGAGGTACTCGTAATTTAGGAAAAAAAAAGCATTTTATTAATAGTAAAACATTTTATTAGGTAATAGACATACCTACTTATGTATAATACTTATGTACATATATAGTGTTGCCCCATCTATTAGAATACGAAGCTATGTTTTAAAAATTACTCGTATTTAAAAGTAAACAGTGGAAGTATTTCTCATATTTAAATGATTAAACTATTTATCCTACTAGAGAAGAACTACAACATTTAAAATATATTTTAAAATAAAGAGTCTATTACAGTATTTTCAAGTATATCTTAACCGGTGTGTGCATTAGGATGTAGGTACAGGGGGAGACGGAGACTCACCTACCTAGACCGAATCGGTCATGTAAGTATTAAAGGAAGGTGGAGTCAGGAGTCTCCGAAACCAGCGAGTGTGAATGAAGAAAATCATGAATATTGAGGAAGCGAGACATGTATGCAAGAATAGAGCCTTTTTTGGCACTCTGTTCTCTCTGACTACCACGCAAGGGAGATGGCGTGATGATAAGTAAGTTGTACGTCTAACCTTCCTTGGAAAATTATTTAAAAGATAATAAAAACTGTTTCAAAATCCAAAAAACTAGACAAACAAACAGATGCTTATCTGTATCTAAGTATCTAGATTTTTTAGAAAAACTAAAGGATATTTGACATAATGTGACGATCCTAAGGGACGGAGCAATAAGCGAGTAGTTGCGTGTGGACATTTACGTATTTGTTCTGTTAAAATACAATTGACTGATCACTTTAATTCAGTTTGTGTCTAGATCTGTGAGAAACGCTTGTGTGTAGTAATGTCTCAAGATCCGTTGCAATATTTGCCGTTGGAAAGATGGAGTGAAATGCAGAACATCTTCAAGAAAGTTGGGCGTCGAGGTATAGCTACATACACAGTGATGGATACACAAAAGAAACTAGAAAAACAGAGTCATGGTTACAGTTTTAAAGTGTACTGCCCTTTTGGTGATGCAAGGAATGGAATGGTCGCATTGAATATCAAGGTAAATATTTGAATACGGGTTGATTTTTTGTCTTCAGTGCCTCAGTAACTATGTAAAAAACTACCTATTAGGTAAATATCTATTACAGATTATTATTTTATCATTGCATTATTAATGTCACTATCAACGTACCTATACAGTTCGTGAGTGTCACATGCGTATTCTAGGGTTATCTATGTACCACCGAAAGAATGTAACATAGTTCCAGTGGCCCGCCAACAAAGGCGGAGAGATGACACACGGCGGGTTTCTTTAGTGGGTGCATGCCCCACACTACCCTGGTCGTTGCCCCGAACGACAGGGTGTGCGGTTAGGAACATTTTTTCCCGCCTTAACAAAAAAAAATGGTTTATCTATGTACGTACTGACCGAATATGTTTAATTAGTGGAGTCTTTAGTTAGCAACGATAGGCCGATAACTTTCTAGCTATTATGAAGCTATAACAGAGCTACCTCTGTACATTTAAGACATTTGAGAGAAAATACTGTATTCGGCTATTTAGGCGTATCTGTACACAAAACAGCATTATTTAGAAATTTTGTTAGTTTGTCTGGTTATCTGTTGTAGACCGGATTTTGATTAAACATTTTTTTATTATATAATATAGCTCTTGATTAGATTTTACTTGATTAGAATTACTATTAAGTAGTTGTTTTATCACGTGCTTTAGAAAGTACGGGTCTGAGCGGTAGCTATAGATAAACCATTTTTTTTTTGTTAAGGCTGGAAAAAATGTTCCTGACCGCACACCCTGTCGTTCGGGGCAACGACCAGGGTAGTGTGGGGCCCTCACCCACTAAATAAACCCGCCGTGTGTCGTATCTCCGCCTGTGTTGGCGGGCCACTGGAACTATGTTGCATTACTTCATGGCCGACGACGGGGCCCATGGAAAACCAGGGCCTCCGACTTATCCAGGGCCACCCTAAGCCCCAGCGCCCCGATCCTCCTGACCACCTCCGAGCTCCCTAAGCTGGCCAGGAACGCCGCTTCCTCGAAGTTTCCGCCCCAGGCCGCTACCAGCATGTCATCCGCATAGCAGATGACACGCTATGCCGCTAGCCCAGGGGGGAGCCGACAGAGCTATCATGAAGATCTAAGACAGTCGTTACGCTACGCACAACCCTCAAATACACTAAAACCTGATTTAGTTTTAGCGGACAGATAAGAGTCATAGCATCACGCCTGTATTCCCTGAAGGGGTAGGCAGAGTTGTATTACTCACCCACGTTTCGCCAGCTATGTTTAAGTCCCACGTTATAGGGGGCGAGCCTATTGACGTCTACCGGGCATATTTCCAAACACCGGGCTGCGACTGATAATTTTTCCTTTTTTTTTTACGAATAATCTCAGTAACCCTGCCCGACCCGAGGATCGAACCCGAGACCTCATGATCAGCAGTCGCTTACACTACCGCTGCACCACAGAGGCAGTCGAAGAGTACTCGGTAAATACTACATTGCTTACCTTCAAAGACAAATCTCCTATAAACGTTAATTTCATTCGAAACAAGGATTCAATCTCTTAAATAGTAGCCTATTCCCCAGGCATAGGACCTGATGTATAAATAAAATAATAGAGGAATACAGTTATGCGCGTGTCATAGAAAAATTAGTTAAGTTTCCTAAGTTTTTTTAGACACTTGACCCGTATCTAAGAAAAAAAAATGCGATCATTATCTCCATTTAATATAAAGTTATTAGTGATTTCATAAACAACTATATTTATAAGCACATAACAAGCAACGCAGACGATGTCACGGGTATCAGCTAATCACATTACATTAGTTGAATCATTTAGCTAGTACATATATGTATACATGTGTTACAGGATGAATTTTATGAGATAATAATTCAATGTCCGCGTGAGGACACGGCGAAACTTGAAGATGCCTTGAAAAGGACCAAATTAATAAACTGGGAAAGGCGAATTATAATTCCATTTGCCCCATACCACGTAATCAAATGCGTCCAAAAAGTATTACATCCTATTAGCGTGGAGTTATTGCCGTCAGAAACATTTATTTTGGATGAGCGGCCCTTATATCTAGATATTAGGTACGTAATCAAAGATAACACGACGTGAGTTCAAGTTCTCAGTTGTTTGATATTTTGCGGGAGTGAAATAGATCTACTAAGATACCCTTAGATAAAGAAAATCAACCACATAACACCCCCTACAACCATAAAACATCTACCTGCGTATAGAACAAAGAAGGTGGATAATCTTGATGGTAATTGATTGAATGAGGACACTTGGCGGAAATCCATTGTTATTATTATACAATGGATATTTTAGGAGGAGAGTCCACCACTTACACAAAATAACCTAAAATTGCCAATCCGAACCCACGCAGGTAGAAGAGAATGTAATAATAACAAAATAGCATACACGATAATGACAAAAAAGCTCACCAACGCGACACAACCATGCGATATGGCAGGACTCTCAGAACCACAACGTTGCAATGAACATAAATTCGACACGTATTTCGCCTCTACACGAGGCATCCTCAGGAACGCTCGGCAAAAAAATCTCATTTGCGGCGTATCGTATGGTTGTGTCGCGTTGGTGAGTTTTTTGTCATTATCGTGCATGCTACTTTGTTAATATCACATTGTCCTCTATCTGTGAGAGTGCGGATTGGCAATCTTAGGTTATTTTGTGTGTGTCCAAAAATAGCCGGGATTGACAATCCGTGGCTGGGTGGTGGTCTCGCCTCCTGAAATAGCCATCCTATAATAATAATCTTGTTGGTATCAACACTAAAGAGTACCACAGATTAGCAGCACAAATCTTAGCATATAAGAGAGATAAATTGTATTAGTTTAACTTTGGGCATTTAACATTGCGAGTTTATCATTATTTACCAGTGTTTTAGGTAAACAGAATGTTTTGTTAGTAGTTACGATTGATAATCAAAAACATACACCATCTGTTGTAACATGCCATCCGTGAAGTATTTCTGTGTATTCGTCATTTATTCAATATTATTTCCACTTATAATTTTTCCAGACTTCCTGTCGGTATAACCCTTGGTGTTCTCTCATCAGAACACGTGGAATTGGTAAACTCTACGTGGCCTCACCGATACACCAACTCCGCTCAATACTTCCAGATGCACATCAATAACAAATCGGGATACGGGTTATTTCTGAACAAAAAGCTAATTGCATGGGTATTCATAAGTGAATCTGGTACTTTACTTCACTTATACACTATAGAAACACAGCGAAGAAATGGTTTTGCTGAATTACTACTAAAGATAGTTAGTAATATATTGGTAGAGACAGGTACGCCAATGTTGGCGTATTGCCTTAAAGATAACATAAATGCTTGTAAATTATATACAAAGCTTGGTTTCATTAAATCGGAGCCAGTTGCATGGTGTTATATAAATAAAATGTAATAAGTACAAACTATTTTTACGAAAAAAATTTCTCTCTATAATCGCATGTATACTATTATAAAACTGTAACAGAGCTGTGTCTGTACATTCAAGATATTTGAGAAAAAATGACTGTAATTGGCTATATAGGCGTGTCTAAACACAAAACATTTTTTTTTAGAATTTTTGTCTGTTTGTATATTTATCTGTTTGTCTGTTTATTTGTTCGCGCATCACACAAAAACTACTGAACGGATTTTGTTGCAACTTTTTTATTTGAAAGGCCTTGATTAGACTTAAAAACTGGTATACATTTTATCCCGCTACTATATTGGGAACCTGAGATATAACCGAAAAACTAGCTTTTGGATGCGGCGTAGCCGCTGGCAAAGGCTAGTTAAAAATAAAATCAATAATGTGTTAATTTTCATTGAACATAGGTCCTTCAAGGTAGCGGTCCTACCGTTAATATTATAAGTGTGAAAGTTTGTATGTTTGAATGTTTGAACTGCTGAATTTTGATGATATTTGGCACTAAAATAGTTTATGACCTGGATTAATACAACGGATACTTATCTCGAAAAATGTTAGGTACCTTTAAGTAAGCTACCTAACATTTGTCAATTTTCTATTTTGTATAGGCATTATCTTAAAAAAAAATATCAATATCTTCATTTCACATAGAGCTTTGACAATGATTTTTATAATCACATAATAGGCAACACAGACGAAGTCGTGAGTATCAGCTAGAATAATAAATATAATAATTGTTCACAACATAGGACTGTTCTGTCAAATTGCAATCTAAACGCAGAGGAACCGATAACTTAACCGCGATTCATTTTATTTTTAGACCTGTCCATCCATCCATCCATCCATCAGTCTTTCATTGTCCACTGCTGGACATAGGTCTCACCAAAATGGGGGTTTTACCATAATAGCCACGCTTGGCAGGCAGGTTAGCGATCGCAGTGGATGTTTTTAGTGCACAGGGGAACGCTGCTGCCCGGTCCCCCGGTAATCCCTTAGTCGGCTTTTACTACTCCCATAGGAAGAGACGGGTTGGAGCTATTCTTGGTGCCGGTCCCACATGGTCTAGACCTGTAGCTTGCGTCAAAACATATATTATATTGAGCTACCAACTAGTTCAAGCTTAACACAAAACATTTTAGTAACTACTAGTCTTAGCCCGCGGCTCCGCCACATCCAAAAGCTAGTTTTTAGGTAATATATCAGGTTCCCGATATACTCGCAGGATAAAATGTATACCAGTTTTTAATTCTAATCAAGAGCTATCAAATAAAAAAGTTGCATCTAAATCCGTTCAGCGGTTTTTATGTGATACGCGAACAAACAAACAGATAAACACAGACACAACTCTAAAAAAAGTGTTTTGTGTTCAGGCATCCTAATATAGCTATTTTTTTCTCAAATATCTTAAATGTACAGACACAGCTCTGTTGCAGCTTTACTCGTATAATAGTACCTATAGATTAGGTAGGTATTACATAGAATAAATGAGATTGATTTTGTAATAATTGTAGTTTAAATTTGCTATTACAATAGAATATTTCCGTAAACGGATATAGCTCAGGAAAGAACAAACAAGACGAGCGATCTTGTTCTTGTTGTTACTAGTGTCAAGACCACAGACTAAATAGAGTCCATTTTAAGATTGTGAGCGCCACAGATGAGTTACTGTAATTTGAGATCCTACATGCAAGAGATAAGAGTTATCATAATTTGTAATTAGTACATGGCATTATGGCCATGTAATTATTTACACTATGTAGGTACCTTATCATTGTTTTATGAATAATTTAGGTTAACAGTAATTGTTTTATTAGTCTCTATGGCTGATAAGTGATAAATACTTACTCGTTTTATAATAATACTAACTTCTGCTCGCAACCACGTCTGCATAAACTTTCCAATTCAAATTAATTAATTCATATTTCGACGCGGAACATATCGGAATATAAAATTTTCTGTGTGTACCTACATATATTATACAATGCATAATTTACTTGGGTGGTTGGTTGGTTCGATATACTTTGTGTTTGTCAAATTGTATATTTGTAAAGTCCCCCGCGATACAAGGATTATTCCTTAGTGTAGGGTATTGCCTTTTAAAAAAAATAATACATAAAGTTACAGCAAAACTTAGGTCACGTAGGGGAACTTAATTAATCGGGAGAAGTTGATAGTAGTATTCTGTATCTACTATTTATTTTACCTACCGAATTTTATCCAAATCCATCAAGTAGTTTAGATGAGATTAACGGACAGATATACAACTAAACATTTTCACAAATTTTGGCTTTGCAAGTGGAATATTAGTACTGCTTGGAGCATTTCTTCGTAGGACTAGTGTCTATTTTGTGGCATTTTTTTTGTATTTTGAGTGTAGGGGAACATTTCATCCCTACTTTTTTTCGTTTAATTGTGGATCTTTACGATTGACAGGAGAGAAGATCTGGGCTTTTGCCGTGTGGGGCCGGCTTTAGAATTGTCCCACGGGAGTCGTAAGAGCCGACTGAGAGAATACCGGGGGAGTGGGTAGCAGCACTCCCTCGAGTATTAACAACATCCACTGCGATCGCCAACCCGCCTGCCAAGCGTGGCGATTACGGCATTATCCCCTATGACGGGACCGCTCGTTGTGGCGTTCTCGTGGGGAGGCCTATGTCCAGCAGTGGACGTTAAAAGGCTGATGGATGGATGGAAGGTCTGGGAATTACTTGGTATTGATGATCTGCAGCTACCACTTCCAGATGGCAGATTGATATTATTAACCATAAAACAATGGATCTATGTAAATGGGATATCTATCTAAGTATAAAGATACAAACTGAACAAGAAGCTTGTGTCGGTCCCTTTTGCTCTTGTTGGGAAAAAAAAATAAGAAAAAAACTGTTTCTTATTGCTAATGATGGCAGACGAGCCTCCGCCCACCTGATGGTAAGTGGTAACCGTCGCTCATGGACTCAATTATACCTAGCGAGAGTGTTGTCAAGCCGCTGCGCACCATTTCATTTCTCAGATATTAGATGAAATAATAAACGTCTATCTTCTGCTACAGCCAAAACACCCGCCACACAGGAGACGGTAGTACCGACCCGTTCGAGCCCGTCATCAGGTGAGTGCTCTCACTTGGTACCCAGCCCTACCACCAGTAATGCAATGAGTAATAATTGCTTATTTCCCTTAGACGCTTCGTACGACACCCGCGGGAAAGAATGGGGTGGTGAGACTTGTATTCTTAGTCCATCACCACATGGAAAACTTAATAAGTTAACGAAACATCGTTGACGTACGGCGCACCGAACAAGGTTGTATTGTGGCACGTAGTCATATACCTACATCACGTAGTTTGTAAGATAAGAAAAGATCCAACACCATAAGGTAGTGTGGTGCTGTCACCCACAAAATAAACCCACCGTGTGCCGTCTCTCCACCTGTAATGCTCAGGCCACACTAACGAGCAACATCAATGCCCATGCCTATCATCGATAATTAATGCGTTAATGTGATTTATCACTCACTTCACTGAGTGGCCACATTCAATCTGTTTGATGTACTGCCACTGGTGTTATCGCCTTACGTAGGTACCTATAACGGCAACGTGAATTTCGTGGTCGAATTCTTGCGATAAGTCGTGGCTATACCAACGTTAAGCGTCCATCATTACGATAGTTGACGGCGTTTCCCATTAGTGTGGCACGTGCATAAGTATAATCATAAAACATTTTCGACTAACTATTTAGGGTTACATTCCAAGCCATCATTCATTGCACAAAAGAGAGTTAGGTAGGTATTTATCTATTAAACAATACCTACTTATCTAAGTAGTGCCTAATGTATGAAACACGTTCATTTCCCTATATTAAATTGTAAATGAAACCAGATAAACAAATTTATTTTTCTCACCTACTAATTCTCTCATGACTTTCTTGTTTTACCGTAATTGACGTAATTAGATACTAGATATTCACCTTACCAAATCTATACTATTATAAAGCTGTAACAGAGTTATGTCTATACATTTAAGATATTTGAGAAAATATGACTAAATTAGGCTATGTAGGTGTGTCTAAACACAAAACGATTTTTTGTTAGATTTTTTGTCTGTCTGTTTATCTGTTGGTTGTTGTTACTGAACGGATTTTGATGCAAATTTTTTATTTGATAGCTTGATTAGACTTCATCCATCCATCAGCCTTTCGACGTCCACTGCTGGACATAGGCCTCCCCAAATTGGGGGTAGGTATAGTACCGTAATCGCCACGCTTGGCAGGTGGGTTGGCGATCGCAGTGAATGTTGTTAATACTCGAGGGACCCCTCCCCCCGGTATTCCCTCAGTCGGCTCTTACGACTCCCATGGGTGGAGAGGGGTGGGACAATTTTAAAGCCGGCCCCACACGGCCCCTTGATTAGACTTAACAACTGGTAAAATTTTTATCCCGCTACTGTATCGGAAACCAGAGATATTTTATAACCCAAAAACTAGCTGATGGCTGCGACGAAGCCGTTGGCAAAGGCTAGTAATATAATAAAATTATAGGTACTTACTCATTATTATACACATTATGCACTACAAACAAGCTAAAAACAAGCAAGCAGTATTTATCATACGTTGCTGTGAGTCAGACGTGTCACGTGTCGCGTGACATTTTTATTATGACACAAGCCGAAGAGCCATTGCAATGTTTACCTTTGGAAAGATGGATCGACCTTCAGGTTGCCTTCAAAAAAGATTGGCCTCGAGGTATATCTGGATACGCAGCACTTGAGATACAAAAGCAATGGCTGGAACAAGGCATTAATTACGATTTCAAAGTTTATTGCCCTCTCGGTGACGTTGAAAATGGAATGGTCTGTGTTAATATCAAGGTTAGTATCTTCCTACAATACCTAAATATTTTTATTTTCACCGCAGAATTAAGATAATTATGCTTGACATAACATAAATAAGGTTATTATGTTATAAATTCCATTCATCTTTATGTATAGGTAGGTATAACACGGTCGCTATTGAATAAGGAACATGTACATGATTGTATACCTTAACCTACCTTATCACTAAAACATTATTCAGTCAGCCATCTGTCGGCAGCTCATTTATCTAATGACATTATCTAAATAACAAACAGATGGCGCTAGTACTATTGTTGAATAATCAACTCGCCCCACTATAGACCTTTTGTTTTCCCTTATTGTGTTACCAATAATTAATTTAGAACCTTTTCTTCATGACATGAAATCTTTCAATTCATTTTTTTTTTCGTGTGATTTAAATTTTATGCCGCTCCATTTACAGGTGCTAATATACTTGTGAGCTGTTTTTGTAATTTCAATTCTGCGATGAGAATTGGTGTTGGTATAAAAACATAAGTGAGAGCCCCACATTACCCCGTTGTCTCCCTGAGCAGCGGATAGACGTCCAAGGGTATCATCATATATCATCATGTATCAGCCTTGGATCTATCATCTAAGTCCACCCGTGATCATGAATGCTGTAAAGTATTCAAAACGTCGGGATAGTAGAAAAATCAAGTAAACGCGATAGATTCCGTAAACGTAGTTTTATTTCAAAATATCCTATTTGAATTTATGCCAAACCTTTTAAATGCAGGAAAATATGTACCTACTTAACCGCACACGAACAGCGTAGTGTAGGGCTCTCACCCACTAAATAAACCCGTCGTGTGCCGTCTCTCCGCCTTTATTGGTTGATCACTCGAACTTTTTTACATTATTTCAGTGGTGATGCCTAACCTAGGTTTTATCTGTACTTAGCAATTGTATATTCACATCACTATACCAACGACTCTAACGAGGTGTTATACCTATAAAATAAAGAATAAAATGTATTTGTTGATCGCATGATTATTATATATTTGTCCAGAGTAGGGATCACAGCCATAACAACAGGTTAGGAATTAAACACAAAGTGAAAAATGTGAAATCGAAAATAGCAGTCACGAGCAGGATTCGAACCTGCATCTCCTGGATACCGTCCAGATGCTTTACAATTCAGCAATCGTGACCCTTGCTCCCGACTGCTAATTTCGACAACACATTCATACTTAACGTCTTTGGGTGACGCCTGCACCACTGTCGGAAGTATTTTCATACATTATACCGACCAGATAAACTTAATTTTACAATTAAGATTTTACCTAATAATGACGCAAACCCTATAAATATTTAGATATTTTTTATATATATTTTTAGCATTTGGCATGCTTAGCAACATAAATTAAACACAAAGTGAAAAATGTGAAATCGAAAATAGCAGTCACGAGCAGGTTCGAATCCTGCTCGTGACTGCTCTTCAAATGCTAAAAATATATATAAAAAATATCTAAATAACGGGTTAGGAAACTCAGAAAAAATACTATAAAAATAACCTTTAAGGTATATTTGTAGTACTTTATCTCGACATAGAGATTAAATAATATTTAATTCATCATTATTTTTTTTCTACAATCCATTACTGTCTGCTTATCGCACGGGTCTCCTTTCAGAGTGACAGTGGTTTAATCCGCCATCCTGACCCAGTGCAGGTTGGCCACCTTTTCAACCCGTCGAGAAAATCTCTCAAACATGTATGTTTTCCTTCATCGGCAGTGATAAAATGTTAGCAAATTGACATGTGCCTAATTTTCAAAATTCAGAAGATTTGTCTTTGTGGTTGTCAGCCCCAGACAGGAGAGCGAACTCGATTTGATTGTTTTTGCAGTACTTTGGCTAGCACTGCTTTTTATATAGGTAATTAAGTACACAATAAACTTTAAAAATATTGTTGGTATCAACAGAAGAAAAATATTGAATTTTCAATTTATAAAAAATACTTTTTTCTTACAGGAAAATTTTTACGAAGTCATAATACAATGTCCGACAGATGATACAAAGAAGCTTGGTGACGCATTGAGACGAACAAAAGTTATAGATTGGAATAGAGAGGTTATAGTTCCATACGCCCCTATCAACATAACTCAGTGTCTTCAAAACATAATACAGGATATTAATATGAATTTGGACGTACATAGATTTTTACACACATTTATATGTGAACGAAAATTTGAAAATGTTAGGTAATCGAATAATCTAATTACATTAACCTAGTTATTTTTATATTGATAATAATACTGGGAATCATTTGTGAAAGTGGAAAAAGAGAGCTTTACTGCGAGCAGGATTCGAACCTGCGTCCCTTCCAATCTGGAGAAGTGCTCTGAACCGCTAATCCATCACACTGCCAATTCACAATTGCTTATAACGTCTAACGTCTTTACGACTAACGCCACCTATCGGATGCATTTATATACATTAATGCAATCAAGTGATTGTGCAGTGGAGATTGGGAGTCACCATAGGTGACTGCGATTGCTTAGCGGTCCATAGCACTTCCCCGGATTGGAAAAGGACGCAGGTTCGAATCCTGCTCGCAGTAAGGCTCTTCTTTTCCACTTTCGCAAATTATTATTTTTTTAAAGTAGTTGACCATGTCAAGTGCTTAAATATAGATCAAAATATTGAGGAATATTAAACACTAAACCGAGAAAATAATTGATAAATACATACTTACCTTTTTATTACGTGGGGTAATGCGTTACGCATACTTCTGTGACAAGGGCATGCCAGAGAGGATAATATATGTTGGACTCTCCCCGAAGGGCCTACCAACTAACCACCACGTTGGCCTACCTCACGACGCTTTGTAAGGGACACCGGCGCATGTAAAGCAGCACCGGTGAACCCGACGCATCTGTCCCTAGTGACGCTAACACGGGGAAGACCAAAAATAGCAAGCCCTCCCTTTTTCGCGGCGGAACTGCGTTGCAACAGCCCCACCATCCTCCCGGGGAAGTACATACTTACCTACTGCTAGTGCATCTAGCGGACTATCCGTAATCCGATGTTTATTTGATGCCTTAGAAATATAAAGTTTTTATTATTGAAATAACAAGGACTTTAAACTACAAAATTTGTTTTGACAGTCCTTGTTACGACTATGACTTTGTCTCTATCATAAAACAAACAAAATAAAGATAAAATCTGGAGAATATCCCATAAAATATAGTATGATCATTAAGACATCTGCCATCGCATTGTGAACACAAGGTCAACACTATAAAATTTATTGTATATAAGGTATATAGTGTCAGTAAATTACAAAATTTCCAGAGACAACATTCAGATTTGATTACAGTAAAAAATGTGATTTATAACGATTCGTTGAGGTTCAGTTATGCCACCACTGAAGTAATGTCACATAGTGGCCTGCCAATACAGGCTGAAAGACGGCATACGGCACGTTTATTTTGTGGATGAGGGCTCTACACTACACTGTTCGTTGCCCCGAACAACGGGTGTGCGGTTAGGTACTATTTTTTCTAGACTAAGCAAGGGTCAATTATGCCACACTATGAATAAATAAATCGTAATAATTACTTTCAAATATCTACTAAGTTTCTATTACAAAAAATAGTAACAAAATTTATATAAGTAGTTTTTAAAAATACTTACTTCATATTACGATATATAATATACGTATTTTACAGTGAATCGCTTTAGCATAAATAGGTTATCACGATATTCAGGCATATCGTGATTGAACTTTTTAACAAATAATTACAAAATTTATTGTTTGTTTTACAGCCTACCCGCAGACCTAAAATTTGGACCAGTAACATTAGAATATCTCGACTTAGTGGACTCTACGTGGCCCCAACGCTATCCAAACTCAACATGGCACTTTGAACTACTCATCAAAGCCAAATACGGCTTGGGACTGTACCTTAATAATGAATTAATATCGTGGGTGTTTATAAAGGAAGTTGGCCCATTACAGCATTTGTACACTGTGGAAGAACACAGGAAAAAAGGTTATGGGGAGCTGGTACTAAAGTTAGCAAGTAATGTCTGGCTAGAGGAAAATAAACCAGTATTTGCATTCTGTTTCAAAGATAACGTCAATGCTTGTAAACTTTACAGGAAACTAGGATTTTTTGAAGGAGAGCCGGTCTCTTGGTGTTATTTAAATAAGAACGAAACATGAATAATGTGGTTTTTATTTTAGTAAAATATCACTCTTTTTTTTAAACTGTCGCAGAGCCACCTATGTATGATGTTTGAGATAAAATATCTGTTTTCCGCGAATTAGGCGTGTCAGAACTCAAAAAAATGTTATAATAATTTGGTTTTTTTGTTTGTTAATTACAGAATGGATATTGATCTTAGTTACATTTGATTCATAGCTCTCAATTAGACTTAAAAACTGGTATGTATTTTCTCTCGTTACTATATCGGGAACCTGAGATATAACCAATAAACAAGCTTGCGCACTCCCTCGACTATTAACAACATTCACTGCGATCGCCCACCCGCCTGCCAAGCGTGGCGATTACGGCATTATCCCCTATGACGGGACCGCTCGTTGCTCGTTCTCTTGGGGAGGCCTATGTCCAGCAGTGGACGTTGAAAAGCTGATAGATGGATGGATCAATCATAACTGAAAATTAAATAGGAAAGTAAAATTATTTCGTAATATTTCAGAACAGTTGAAAGACCGTATATAATGTAATGAAAATAATCCTAAAATGATTTAAAGCATTTTACGTTATCTTTCCGGTACTTATGTTAGGACCAACTGTGTACTGATCTCTGATTGATGATTTGAAAAAATCTAAATAGGTAGGTATATCCTACTCCCAAATTAACAGATTTTTAAATGTCTTTATTTTAGTTTATCTTCACTTCATACAACCTCTCCTGCATACCATAGATAATACGTACCTATAGAGATACTATGCATGTACCTAAGACGCGTTTACTCCGATCTATGTATAATAACAGCTGTCTACAATAGCCAATTTTATTACTAAATATTATGTAAATGTATGTTAATTATAGTCATATTTATCGAAAAAATACCGTCATAGTATTCATACAGACAATGTATAGATAAGGTAGCAGTTTAATTCATTTTAAGAGCACTTTTAATGTAACCAAAATACCGTTCTGCTCTACTTATGACTTATAAAATGTTATGTATTAACATCACAATTGTAAGTTTAGAAGGTTATATAATAAATACTGATATTGCTTACATTATGAATGTGTATTTGTGCATTAATTACTCTAAAGATAATTTGTTATCACCACAGAACTTTGAATGAACTTCTGTGGTTATCACCGAAGAAATGTTAGCTACATTTTGATTCCAAATTATTTTTACCCCCGCAAACTACAAAAAGTATGAGATATCCCGTTAATCCCGTGTGTGGTGACGGATTAAGGATACAAGTGTCACCACCCCATTCTTTCCCATGGGTGTTGTATGAGGCGACTAAGGGAAGTATGCAATTATCATCCATTGCATGACTGGTGGTAGGGCTGGGTACCAAGTGGGAGTACTCACTTGGTATCCGGCCCGAGCGGGTTGGTACCACCATCTCCCGTGTGACCGGCCATGAAGCAAATCGTTGCGTTTTGGCTGTAGCAGGAGATAGCCGTTTATATTTCATTTCATCTGTGAAATGAATTGGTGAGCAGCGGCTTGACAATACTCTCAGTATAGTCGAGTCCATGGGCGACGGTTACCATTTACCATCAGATGGACCGTGGCTCGTCAGTTACTACATGCAATAAAAAAAAATTAAAAAAAAATCTCACTCGAGTCTTTACATTAACATCTAGTTAAGAAAAACTTAAAAGAAAGCATAAAACGAAGACATAGGAATTAATATTTGACTGGGCCACCAGTGTCGCAACTGGGACGTTTTTGGGCTAACTAATGAGACATAAAAAGCTGTTAGTCATCCAAATCAAATGCCACCATAATTCCAAAAACTCAGGACTCCCCATTTTAAAACCGGTTTATTCTGTCGCAGCATGAACGTTTTATACTTGTGTACACACCAAAAAAATCTTTGGACCACGAGGAGAAGAAGAGAATAATTTATTATAATAAACAATTATGGTAGCTATTGTAATCAGCTTTGAATTATTAAAGTTTTCATACCTACTTTTTTATCTATTAGTCAGTAATGTTCTTCTCAGCTGGAGTGTGTTGTTATCAATACAATAATTATTACATACGAAAAGTTAATAGATATGCAGAGACATACTCGGAATAATAATTTCTATATAGATTGTATAATATAATTACCCTATTTATATACCCGAGGCCGTGTGGGGCCGGCTTTAGAATTGTCCCACCCCTCTCTACCCATGGGAGTCGTAAAAGCCGACTGAGGGAATACCGAGGAAGTGGGCAGCAGCACTCCCTCGAGTATTAACAACATCCTCTGCGATCGCCAACCCGCCTGCCAAGCGTGGCGATTACGGCATTATCCCCATGATGGAACCGCTCGTTGTGGCGTTCTCTTGGGGAGGTCTATGTCCAGCAGTGGACGTTGAAAGGCTGATGGATGGATGGATGGATTTATATACCCAAGAGTCGGCGCAAGAGAACGAACCCTTCTTTCTCTAAAAACGTTTAGTGGAGAGCATTCAACAGTGCGTGATATAATCGACTTTAAGTTCCTACAAGTTTTACCATAAAGCTCTCCAGTTAATTAAATCAATAACGCTTAAAAATTAATAAAAGTTCCACGAGACCGAATTGCATAACAGCGAGACGGTATATAACACGACTGACCTGCTATTTCTATTATTAACTACAGAATGTACTTTATTTCGTTTGCTTAATGATTAATTTAAGCCCACTACTGTATCTTTTATTGTCTACAGTGTAGCCACAGAACATTAATATAATAGCGAGGTAACTAATATATCTATCTATACTATTATAAAGCTGTAACAGAGCTGTTCCTGTACATTCAAGATATTTGAGAAAAAAATACTGTAATAAGCTGTACCTATAGGCGTGTCTAAACACAAAACAATTTTTTTAGAATCCTATTTATTTTGTGGTATAGTTGAGTGAAAGACTAGCAGGGAGACCAGAAGTTTTCACTTCTACTAATTTTAATTATTTTAATTATTATTTTTAAAGCCAATAACTAGTAGTGTAGTGGTACCAAGTTCTATCCTCAGTCTGAGAGACTTCGCAAGATGCACACCTTTGACTTTTCGAAGTGGTGTGTTACTTACAAATTACCACTGTCCGGTGAAGGAATCTGCATATCTTTTATTAAAACGGGGAAAATGTACCTTTTTTTTATTGCATGTAGTGGCAGACGAGCCACGGTCCATCTGATGGTAAATGGTAAGCGTCGCCCATGGACTCGACTATACCAAGAGTATTGTCAAGCCGCTGCTCACCCATTCATTTCACAGATATGAAATGAAATATAAACGGCTATCTCCTGCTGCAGCCAAAACGCAACTATGTGCTTCTTGACCGGTCACACGGGAGATGGTGGTACCAACCCGCTCGGGCCCGATGCTAAGTGAGTACTGCCACTTGGTACCCAGCCCTACCACCAGTCACGCAATGGATGATAATCGCTTACTTCCCTTAGTCGCCTCATACGACACCTGTGGGAAAGAATGGGGTGGTGACACTTGTATTCTTAATCGCACACTCC
Organism: Leucoma salicis; assembly: GCA_948253155.1. Classification (NCBI taxonomy): domain Eukaryota; kingdom Metazoa; phylum Arthropoda; class Insecta; order Lepidoptera; family Erebidae; genus Leucoma; species Leucoma salicis. The sequence goes on along the minus strand of OX411820.1, from coordinate 16,740,852 downwards.
ATTTTAGTTGCTACAAACAGGGTAGGGTGAGGCCCTCACCCACAGCACTGTACATCCGCCGTCACCCTGCCTGTATTGGCGGACCTCTGAAACTGTGTAACATTACTGTGTATGTCGCACAGTTCCAGTGGCCCGTCAAAACATGAATAAACATTAAAATGCGTCCATAGCACAGCGGGTTTCCTTACGTCTATTAGGTTACTTATTTAGGTGTATCTGAACCCAGTATTTTTTTTTAGAATTATAGTTTCTGCCTATGTCTGTTTGCTTGCACATTACGCAAAATCTACTGGACTGTGTTCAATGTGACCTTTTTGTTTGATACCTCTCGTTAAACTTACAAACAAAAAAAGAGTTATAATTATTTACTTAAACATCTCACTACGTTATCGGAAACTAGAAATGGGAAGGTAGGCAAAGAAAAAACTAAAGACCATATAATAAACATTTTTTCTTTTAAAGTAAAACCCTTTTTTTATTTTAGGTATTTGATATTTTATCGTTTTATCTCAAGTCTCAAACCGGGAATGGCCAGTAATCACACTTCGTCAACTTTACGACGCTATCTAGGAAGTCGCAAACAAGGCGGCCGGTAATAAAACACACAACCTTGTTGCCTCGTCGCTGTTGCTTGTTGCCACGAAGGCAACAAAGTCGACATATATATGGAAATTGTACATAAAAGTAAATACGAAGCTTTATTGAAAACAAAACAAAAATAATAAATATGTATACTGCTCTGAGAGTACCTCTTTTCTTGTTTAAAAATGATGCTCTAAATTATTCAATTCACACTAATATGCGGAAGAAAAAAAAGTATATGAATATCCATTATTAATGTGCTTTTTTTGACAATTTTAAATAGACCAGACGCATACCTACTGCCCAATTCAAATATAACTATCAGGTGTAGGTGGGTATTTTGTCTAATGATAAAGACCTAACAGTCGGTAATTAGTAGGTACATATTACTAAAAAATAGACTTACTGATACTTTCTGATATTTACGCGAATGTTACACATTTTGAAATACGTTTACGTTTACGGAATCTATCGCGTTTACTTGATCTTACTACTATCCCGACGTTTCGAATACTTTACAGCATTCATGATCACGGGTGGACTTAGATGATAGACGTCCAAGGCTGATATGCCTGACTTACTGACCTAATAATTAACTAAGTTTTTAGGTCATATCTCAGATTTCCAATATAGTAGCGGGATAAAATGTATACCAGTTTTTAAGTCTAATCAAGGCCTTTCAAATAATAAAAGTTACATCAAAATCCGTTCAGTAGTTTTTTGTGATGCGCGAACAAACAAACAGATAAAAAGACAAACAGATAAAAAGACAAACAGACAAAAAATCTAAAAGAAATCGTTTTGTGTTTAGACACGTCTATATAACCTAATTCGGTAATTTTTTCTCAAATATCTTCAATGTACAGACACAGCTCTGTTACAGCTTTATAATAGTAGGTATACGTAGGAAAGTGAAAATCAGAAGTGAGGCGCCTTCTTTTGTTTTTAATTTCTTGCGTTTTTAATTTATAATATTACTCGTTGTTATAAAAGGTCTTTAAGTTTGATCGCAGTAGTAATACCATAGTAGAAAGAGTGAGGAAGTAGGCTATCTCCGGCGCATTCTGCGATATAATTACCTATCATACTTGCCTGTCTCAGGGTTGTCACTTTTAGCTAAATTTTAATTCAGTGCCTAGAAATTGGCAAGGGCCGGGAAGTTGTATTTTTTACTTGTAATCGTTTAGGCAAAACCGACCTCATTAACCCTGAACCCAGACGACACAACACAGATTATTTTAACTTACGGTTTTTGCTTACGATTATTACGAATATTACTTAGTCACTATACCTACAATACTGAGAAATCGACATGACATGACATTTAGACAGCCAAACACACAGCAATAAGTTCTCCTGCGATTATCACACATTTTTAATTTATTTAGCGGTGCCGAAAAGCCGTGACGCGCGAACCTTGTGCGACGTTAGCTCCGACTGGCGCACTGAGAAACGGGTCGAGATATTGTTAAAGTGTGCGTACGATACTATGGCGCACACAAACAAGCCGCGCGCGCTGCGTTTGTATGAAGATAATCTACTTCCCACTCTTTCTACTATGGTAGTACTCTACGTACCTAATATGAACTCGAGAGAAAGCGTGATTCTCAATCTAGGGTGCTTTTCTTTTCCTCACCTATTCTGTCACGCAATTAATGTTTTCTAATGACAGTTGGGACACAGGATCATGTAAAATAATATCAAGCAAGTATTTAGATTTAATATTACTGGTTTATTTACTGAAAGCCATGATAGACTAGTTGGTAAAACTAAGGACCGCAAAGACAATGACATCGTGTCCTATCCTCAGTCCAAGGTCATAGAACACACTTCCGACACAAAATAAATGATTGCGCTTCTGACTTTTCGAAATTTTTCGAGAATATTTGTGTATTTGTTTACAGATTATCTAGTACTGCTCGGTAAAGGAAACATAGTGAAGAAACTTGCATGCCTGAGAGATTTACTCGATGACTTATCGAGTCTGCCAACCCGCATGGTGTACTACAGCCTGACTCCCTCTCAGAGGAGACCTGTGCCCAATAGTGAGACAGTAATGGGTAAAAAAAATGGAAAAAAATTTAAAACAATTATCTGAAACATAAACTTTATATTTCACAATCTGCTATCCGCGATTTCGTCCGAGCGGAAATTAGATCTCTTCGGTTTCCGCACCCGCTATTTTTCCAAAATAAGGAAGGATACTAAGGAGAGGATAGGGATCGAGATCGAGTTTGGACTCTTATGATTCGTCTTGACGAGTACTTTGTCTCTAGATGGTATCCAGGGTCTGATGATGGAGCTGGAAGGTCACAGTAACTCTGTAATGAAATGACGCAACCCCATCGAGTTTGAAATTGTTTGATTCGTCTTGACGAGTCATCATCATCTTTAGATGGTATCCAGGGTCTGATGATGGAGCTAGAAGGTGGCCATAGGAACTCCGATATAAAACGACATAGCTCCATCGAGTTTGGGCTCGTATGATTCATCTTGACGAGTACTTTGTCTCTAGATAGTATTCAGGGTCTGATGATGTAGCTGGAAGGTGGCCACAGTAACTCTGTAATAACGACCCAAACCCATCGAGTTTATACTCGTTTGATTCGTCTTAAGGAGTACTTTGTCAAGTCATGATCATTTTATTTTTACAAAATAATTTCGATGTTTTCAGATCTGGTAGACGTCCCGCGACGTCTAGTTTTTTTTTTGTAATACATATAAAAATAGAAAACACCCAGACGCAGTACAAATATCTGTGTTCGTCACACAAATAATTATCCTGAGTGGGAATCAAACCCACGACCTCGTGTTCAAAAGTCAGTTAACTACCGACTACGCCACGAGGCCCGCTAGATAATGATTAGGTACTAGTAATTCTAACACATAAATATGACCGTAAATTATAAATATAGGAACAGAACAGTTTTGTCCGTGTGGTGACGGACTAAGAATACAAGTGTCACCACCCCATTCTTTTCCACGAGTGTCGTACGCGGTGATTAAGGGAAGTAAACATTTATCACCCATTGCACTACTGATGGTAGGGCTGGGTACCAAGTGAGAGTACTCACTTGTGATCGAGCCCGAGCGGGTTGGTACAACCATCTCCCGTGTGACCGGCCATGAAGCACACCTGTGTATTTTGGTTGTAGCAGGAGATAGCCGTTTATTCTTTCATTTCATATCTGTGAAATGAAATGGTGAGCAGCGGCTTGACAAATACTGCCGGTATAGCTGAGTCCATGAGCGACGGTTACCATTTACGATCAGATGGGCCGTGGCTCGTATTGGAGGCATACCAATAATAAGCAATAAAAAAAAAGAAAATCAATACAAAGGAAGGATGGTTGTGTGTAGGATATTCCTTTTTTTTTGTTTAGGCGGGGAAAAATGTCCCTAACCGCACACCCCATCGTTCGGGCCAACGAACAGGGTGGTGTGGGTCTTCACCCACTAAAGAAACCCGCCGTGTGCCATCTCTCCGCCTGTGTTGACGGACCACTGGTACTGTGATGGATTCTGTGGCCCGCTGGCGGCGTGTAGGATATTCCTAGGCAACTGTTTTTTTATTGTCAACGATGGCAGCCGAGAAAAGCATCCATCTGATGTTAACCGCCGCACATAGATTTGCCAATACCAGGGGCACAGGCAAGCCGCCACCATTCGTTATAATGAGATAAAATTAACGAATGATCCGAAACATAAAGAACACTCGTAGTCTACTGATCCGAAATTACGGATGATGATGTTGAAATACCTAATAACAAAATATTTGAAGAATATAAATAAGTCTTTCGACACAATTTTAAACACTAATGAACGCGTTCTCTAGCTGTTATCTATTTTCTCACAGCGTGAAATATGTCTTTCCTCTGGTATAAATCAGTTCGCACGTAACTATTTTACATAGGAATCACAAAAACTGGATAAACGCGCTCATTATTTTCTTTGATTATTATTGTCATACAATGGAATGGCAACATGACGTTACGTCAAACCTGCAATCATTAAAGTAGGTATAACTAACTATATCTTATCAATTAATCAATTGAAGTGCAAAGATACGGGATCCTTACTAATACCTATTATAAATGCGAAAGTGCGTTTGTTACACTGTCACGACATTACTTCTATACCGATCATGAAATTGTATTAGCACATGTAGTTCAAAACCCAGAAAAAGGACTGAGGCCATTTTAGGCTAATTTAGCTTTCCCCTAATTCCGAGGCGGTGAGTATACTGACATTGGCCTGGCGGTAGCTACCTGGCGGTGCCATAACCATGGGCAGGTGCTCCACCTGTAACAGAAACAGGCCCTCGACCACCTCGGTGAGGAGGTTGGGCTGAAGGGTCTCTGTGAGAGGGGGACTTTGCGGATCCCTACAAATGAATAATATGTTGATGTTTACAATTGTAAATGAAACCTGGGCTCAGAACAGAGAATTTTGTTTTTTTTTTCAGTCTTGATTTTATCTCATGTACCTACTGCTACCACAAAAATCACAATAATTTCAGTTCTGTAACTGCTAAAAACTTTCAGGAAAGTAATTATGATTAATCGGCTTTATTTACTTTTTTTCTTAACCTATTATGATCATTGTAAATGAGTTGCCTGGTTATATACACGTATAACTTCATCCTTCTAAAACCTTACATAAAGATAAAGCACATAAAATAAAATGTTATGCACAGCCAAGATAAATTTGCTCATGCAGTACCTACCTACTGTTTTAAATTTAATATTTTGAGCACATTTCCAAGTAACGAGGCACGAATTATCCGCAATAATTACTTTCTGAAGTTGATACCGCGTCGGAATATTAAAGATTAGATTTAATTACATTTTTAATGAATTATTTTGTACAGGAATATTATCTATTTTATATATTATTTATTTAGATGATATACTATTGACTTGCAGTGTAGCCAGATCACATTCTATAGATAGGTATGTAGAAACAAGTTATCATGCAGCCGTGTACTTCGATAAAAACGTAGTTGTGAAAACACATGCCTATATATTGATCAATAACATATAATGTAGGTTACAGTGGAATTAGGAAACGCTCTATATAGCTTTAAGAACAGACAATCCTCAGGCTTACAGCATGTAAGGTAAGTACGATCGAAATGTAAATGCGACGTAAATCGATTTCTTTTTCATTTTTTTTTATTGCATGTAGTGGCAGTCGAGCCACGACGCATCTGATGGTAAATGGTAACCGTCGCTCATGGACTCAACTATACCGAGAGTATTGTCAAGCCGCTGCTCACCATTTCATTTATTTATACAGATATGAAATTAAAGAATAAACGGCTATCTCCTGCTACAACCAAAACGCAACGATGTGCTTAATGGCCGGTCACACGGGAGATGGAGGTACCAACCCGCTCGGGCCCGATACCAAGTGAGTACTCCCATTTGGTACCCAGCCCTACCACCAGTCATGCAATGGATGATAATTGCTTACTTCCCTTAGTCGCCTCATACGACAGCCGTGGGAAAGAATGGGGTGGTGACAATTGTATTCTTAGTCCGTCACCACGGTTTACATATTTCCGTATAAAACCTTATTAGGATTAAGGTCTGTAAAGACTAGCATAAAGAAAATCACTATTTTTTCATAAATTGGGCTTTATGCCAGTAAGATTTTTTTTTTAATAATATGCGATCAGGGCAAACCTACGTCTTTTCCCAATCCGAAGAAAACGCTTTTAAACACTAAGCCAGCACAGACGAAAACTACGATTACAGAATCTATCGCTTTTACTTGATTTTCTACTATCCTGACGACCATTGGATGTCCAACATCTCAGTCCACCCGTGACCATGAATGCTGTAAAGTATTCAAAACACAGGGATAGCTGTAAACGTGATAGATTCCGTAAACGTAGTTTTATTTCATAATTATTTCAATGTTATAAAGTTTAGATTTCACAGCTACAATAAGTAGGTATTAAATTAATTGCAAATGTATTATTGAACGTGGTGTATTATTATTGCTTTTTATCTTCACCTTCCTAGGCTTCTTTTAGACTATGTTAGAGTCTGTGTCTGCGACTACCTACCTGACCTCCACAACCCATCTAGTGGGAACTGACCTCACAACATGATTGGAGTCTGTTTTTTTTTTTATTCAGGGTTCGGAAAACGTGAAATAACTATACATATTATTTGACAGCCGTGCTCCAACGTGCCTTCCGAAGTATGGGGCATTCAAGCGGCAATAAGGAAACATCTAGGCTATCATATATATATATATATGGTTATTTATTTTCCATTCAAATACCCTGTAGCAAATGAGACCGATTTAATAGACAGACACGCAGATAAGTCTTCTCGTCTCTTGAATTCTTGCTCTCGGGTTCAGCCAGCGAAAATAGTGATGCTGTTAAGTTGTAATAAGGTTGACGTACGAATAGGCATAGAAAGCTATCCACTGAAGTAATGTCACATAGTTCCAGTGGTCTATCCGTACAAGTGAAGAGATGGCACACGGTGGGCTTATTTAGGGGGTGAGCACCTCACACTACCCTGTTCGTTGCTCTGAAGGACGGGATATGCAGTTAGGAAGATATTTCCTTTTTTATTTTATTTTTTTGTTTATTTTTTGTTTAGGCGGGAAAAAATGTTTCTAACCGCACACCCCGTCGCTCGGGGCAACGAAAAAGGTAGTGTGGGGCCCTCACCCACTAAAGAAACCCGCCGTGTGCCGTCTCTCCGCCTTTTTTGGCGGGCCACCGGAACCATATTACATTCCTTCAGTGGTCCGCCGGCGGCTTACCCTTACGGGTACCCTCAACTGAGCGACGCATCCGCACACGGTGCGCCGCACCTTCGCAGAAGGCCTTGCGGGTGGCGGACGTTACCCGGTCCATCCACCAGCAAAAAAAAAAACTGTAGGTTGCTGTTGTCACGTAATGTCCATAATATGGTACTTAAGCTGGGCAAGACAACAACAGTATTTAATACCGCCTGCACAGTTTTTAGACGATGTTTTAATTATATATATGATGAAGTTGACGAATAAAAAATACGCCGTTAGGAACATTTTTCCTCCCTTAATAAAAAAAGGCATAGAAAAATAAATAAATAATTAAAACAAATAAAAATCTAACTGAAAATGTAAAATTAACTTATATTGCAGTCAAAAGACCTTTCAGTGGAACACTTCTAATCTAAGATATCTCCCGACTGCAATATAACTTATCATTACATTTCGCAGAGTGCAGCTGCTGCAGCAGTCATTATTATTTTTAATTTATTAATTATTTATTTTAATTTTATGTTTTTTGTGACCATTCAATTATAGACACATTAGAGACATTTACAGCTTAGTAAATGTATCATTTGCAGTAAAAATATTTGTTTTACATACATTATGCATATAAATTTATAGTTTTAGAATGTACTCATCAACTTGATACCCATTTTGTTATAAAAAGAAACCTTTTCTTTCACATTTAAAAATCGCCTCAGTCCGACCATTGATTTTTTTCATAGCACTTGTGTATGGAATGATCAGATGATGTGACGATACTCCGTGCATCGAAATCTGTTCAGAAAATAAAGAAACTCACATTACTCAACATACATATCCTTCGATTAACAATACCACGAAGATACGAGTCCATACACAAGAAAATGGCAATCCTTTTATGAACAATCATGTATGCACTAGTAAATGCCTCAGATTAAATAAAAAAGTTTATTTGATCTGAGGTAAATGCATATATGTATTAATCTAAACATTTAGTTATACAAAGGTGACTACCGAAGTAATGTAACACAGTTCCAGTAGCCCACCGGGGCTTAGATACATTTTTTTTCATTCACGGACATTTCACACAACGGCCTTTGGTCCCAAACTAAGCTTAACGCTTGTGCTATGGGTACCATATTACGGATATAATACATATATTACATTTGATGTGAAACATCTAATGTGGAGGGAGGGTGAAATTGCCTGTTAGCGTGGCGACGCTTTTATTTTACTTGTCCCGTTCAAATCTTGCAAGTTAAATTTGACTCAATTCCCGGTTTCCGATTGAGCTGAAATTTTACACTCATATGTATATCACATGACAATGAAATATTATGATGACATGGAGCTGATCTGATGATGGAGCTGGAAGGTGGATATAGGAACTCTATAATGAAACGGCGCAACCCCATCGAGTTTGGGCTCATTTGATTCGTTGTGACGAGTACTTTGTCTCTAAATGGTATCCAAGGTCTGATGATGGAGCTAGAAGGTCGCCATGCGAAACTCTGTATTTAAATGGCGCAACTCCATCGAGTTAGGGGTCGTTTGAAATATCTTGACTAGTACTCCAGATCTAGATGATATCCAAGGTCTGATGATGGAGCTGGAAGGTGGCCACAGTAACTCTGTAATGAAATGACGCAACCCCGTCGAGTTTGGAATCGTTAGATTTGTCTTGACAAGTACTTTGTCTTTAGATGGTATTCAGGGTCTGATGATGGATCTAGAAGGTAGCCATGGGAACTCCGTTATAATACGACATAGCTCCATCGAGTTTGGGCTCGTATGATTCGTCTTGACAAGTACTTTATCTCTAGATTGTACCTAACCAGGGTCTGATATATGGGTGCTGGAAGGTGGCAACGGTAACTCTGTAATGAAACGACCCTAACCCATCGAGTTTATACTCGTTTGATTCATCTTAAGGAGTACTTTGCAAGTTATAATCATTTTATTTCTACAAAATAATTTAGATGTTTTCACATCTGGTAGACGTCGCGCGACATCTAGTTTTTTTTGTAAACACATACTTACATAATAGATAGAAAACACCCAGACGCAGTACAAATATCAGTGTTCACACAAATAATTGTGCTGAGTGGGAATCGAACCCACGACCTCGTGCACGCATTAGAATAGCTTAGTGGGAAGACTTGTAAAGCAAGGCATAGTACAAGATTGCGTTCCCGCCGAAAAATAAAAAAATCAAAAAAATCGTGACGCATTCTTTTGTATTTTATAGTATTCTTATAAATCCAATATCTGTATTCTCATGTGTGAACACCTGTCGCTACCTGTGCGACATGTGTGACGTTTAATTTTCTTTTTATTAACCTAGATATGACTTTGTCGATGTTTAGTAGGCCGATGTAGGAGGGGATAATATATTAGTAATAAATGTGAATCCATATAAACCTGACATTAAATAATAAAACTTAAGGCAATATTATTTCATGAAAAAAATATTGTTAATCTATGGTTGTGTTTGTATTTTGATCTGTATTTTAGCACTTGACAAGCTCAACTTCTTTAAAAACATAGCATCACGCCTGTATTCCCCGAAGGAGTAGGCAGAGGTGTATTACACACCCACGACTCGCCAGCTATGTTTAAGTCCCACGTAATAGGGGACGAGCCTATTGACGTCTACCGGGCACATTTCCAAACTCCGGGCTGCTACTGAGAATTTTTCTTTATAGGAAAAAGCTCAATAACACCCGGGGATCGAACCCGAGACCTCATGAATAGCAGTCGCATACGCTACCGCTATACCACCGAGGCAGTTCAACTTCTTTAAAGAACAAATTATTTGTGAAAGTGGAAAAGAGAGCATAACTGTGAGGGGGATTCGAACCGGCGTTCCTTCAAACGCGGGAAAGTGCTCGAGACCGTTAAGCCAAGTGCTAAAATACAGATCAAAATATTTAAAAAATCACGCTATTAGATAGTAGGTATGAATTTTAATTGCAAAATTAAACTTACAATATTGGAATAGTGTGTGTAAATGCATCCGGTAGTCGCGTGGGTCGTAAAGACATCAAAAAAAAACAAATGTGAAGTGGAGATTGGGAGTCGCCGTTTGTGACTGCGATGGCTTAGCGGTCTAGAGTACTTCCCCGGATTGGAAGGGACACATGTTCGAATCCCGCTCGCAGTTAAGCTTTCTTTTCCCACTTTTACAAATAACTTGTGTATTTATAGTTAAAATATTATTCTAAAAAGTAACTATGTATTGTATATTTAGGTGCGTTTTTCTCAATTAATTGCTGTCCAGCTTTTGTGGTCATAGGTAAATTTTTTGATAACCAGAGGAATTTAGGCCGTAAGCCCAATATGCTGGGCCTGTGGGTTGCCAGACTTCAAAAACCGTCGATAAAATCTTTCAGACATACCAGTTTTCTTACAATGCTTCCCATGACCGAGCAGTCATAAAACAACAGCAATTTTGAAAATTTAAATATTTGTGCCGGTTGAGCTCTAGTCTAGGCATTGAACTCGAGACTACTGACTTAGCAGTATATGGATTTACCACTGGGCTACAATGCACTGCAGTGTCTAGGTACGTATCTATCAATAATAATGTCTCTACTCGTAATACCTTAATCTGATTTTAACACACAATGCAAGTTAATACATCGTCTAAATTAATTTAGCATTAGTGGACTACAGACCCATCGTACCGAGATATTGCACACTGAATATCCAAATATATAATAAATAGGTATTTGTGAGATATACCTAACTAATATTAGGCATATGAATTTGAAATGCAACACGGACCATTCCGAATAAAACATAGCATCACGTCTGTATTCCCCGTAGGGTAGGCAGATGTGTATTACTACCGAAGGAATGTAACATAGTTCCAGTGGCCCGCCAACAAAGGCGGAGAGACGGCACACAGCGGGTTTCTTTAGTGGGTGTGTGGCCCCACACTACTCTGTTTGTTGTCCCGAACGACGGGGGGTGCGGTTAGGAACATTTTTCCAAAAAAAAAGGCAGAAGTGTATTACACACCCACGGTTCGCCAGCTATGTTTAATTCCCACGTACCTAATAGGGGGCGAGCCTATTGCCGTCTACCGGGCACATTTCCAAACTCCGGGCAGCTACTGAGAATTTTTCTTTTTACGACAAACCTGATTAACACTGCCCGACCCGGTGATTGAATCCGAGACCTCATGATCAGCAGTCGCTCACGCTACCGCTGCACCACAGAGGCAGTTATACTACGCGTATGTTAATTAAAAATGTTTTGAAACTCTTATGTGGATTTGTGCTTATACTTGTGTAGTTTTCTCCAATATCTCACCATATATATTGTTCAATACACAACGTCACAGATCGTTCATTACATGTAATATCACACACTTGTAATTACGTTTGTTTGTTCACTAGGCGTCTATTGGCAAACATTCAGTTTTTGCCAACATTCACATGACAATCAAAATCGTACCGTTTTTATACAGTACTTTATATTGCTAGTGAAGTAATCGCTGTATTTATCGCTTCATATAGCTGTCTTTGTTACTCATTTTAATTATGTATGTCGCGAAGTACTTACTATAAACTGACATACTCGTATATATCAACTATAAAAGTAATGTTGCAATGAAATGGAAATTCATAAGTCGTATATTCGACTAGAAACCGGCGTACCACTGAAGTAATGTCACACAGTTCCGGCGGTCGGCCACTACAGGCGGAGGACGATACCTGGCGGATTTATTTAGTGGGCCCTATACTACCCTGTTCATTGCCCCGAACGACGGGGTGTGCGGTTAAGCACACTTTTTCCCACCCTAACAAAGTAAAAAAGGGTTCGATACCAAGGAAGAGTGGGTCGGCGGTCAGTATGGCCGCCTCCCAGGTGACCATGAAACGCTTTTGTTACGAGAATTTCTCTCTCTAATCTTATCCAGCCGTTTAATTTTCATTCTTTCATTTCAAGTGAAGTTCAAGTGAGTTCGCCGAAATCGGCGAAGTGAAAATAGTGAACAAAGGCTTGATAATACTCTTAGTATAATCGAGTCCATGAGCGGCGGACGCCACTTATCATTTCATCTGCCAGCGTTAGCAATAAAAAAAACTTACCTCGAACCCGACTACGCAAATAAAAAAGTTATCAAAAAAGTACGAAATAAGAAAATAATTTAGACAAAAATCAAGAAATGCATAGGTACAAAAAGAGTCAAGGTCAAGAAGGGTCAAGGTGCAAAGCCATGCTCGCATGTTTAAGATAAATATGCAATTATAATTTTGTAGGTGTTTCAGACAACCACCGAAGGAATGTAACATAGTTCCAGTAGCCCGCCAATAAAGGCGGAGAGACGGCACACGGCGGGTTTCTTTAATGAGTGCAGGCCCCACACTACCCTGTTCGTTGCCCCGAACGACGGGGTGTGACGGTTAGAAACATTTATTCCCGCCTTAACAAAGAAAAAAATCAAAATGGGTGTTTCAGACACACATGGTAAACAGGCATGCAACCACGGCTACATAAGTACAAACATGCATACATAGACGGCTAAAATTATAACTCTTCCTTTTGGATTCGCCGTAGTCGGGTAAAAATGAGTTAAGTACATTTTTTAAAGAATTATAGCTATACTACGGTTTTAAGCTTTTTCTGCCCGCCCACGGCTATTCACTAATTGCTCTTTACGAGTCGCAGTTTTTAGATAGATAACAGTCTCTGATAAATAAGCTACAAAAACCTTTCAGTATTATCATGTTAGTATAGATAACAATGAGGGAATATTTGTTTAGTTTTATATTTATCATTTAGCTCCATTATGTGAAGTTTATCGCCGTCATTATGGCTTTTGTCTAATTAAAGGCGTAAAGCCTGCATAGTTATGTCATTGTATAAAAATTATATTCATTGTAACACTATCTGTATATTTTAAAGTACAAATTATTTGTGAATGAGGAAAAAGAAGACTTCAGTGCGAGCGGGAATCGAACCTGCGTCCCTTCCAATCCGGGGAAGTGCTTTATGCCACTGAGCTACCGCACTGACCTTCGGCCGCACTAAAGTTCTCTTTTTCCTCATTCACAAATAATTTGTACTTTAAAGTAGCTGAGCATGTCAAGTGCTAAAATACAGATCAAAACTATCTGTATTTGCCAATAATGTCCATCCATCCATCCATCAGCTTTTCGAAGTCCACTGCTGGACATATACCTCCCCAAGAGAACGCCACAACATGTGTTTCGCTCAAATGGGGGATAGTGCCGTAATCGCCACGCTTGGCAGGCGGGTTGGCGATCGCAGTGGATGTTGTTAATACTCGAGGGAGTGCTGCTGCCCACTCCCCCGGTATCCCTCAGTCGACTCTTACGACTCCCATGAGTGGAAAGGGGTGGGACAATTCTAAAGCCGGCCCCACACGGCACAATAATGTGCAAAGAATTATTTTTTTATTTATTAATATGCGAAATTCGAAGGATGTAGTACAAGGGGAGACCAAGATTCACCGACCTAGACCAAACCATGTATTGAAGGAAGGTTGAGTCAGGAGTCTCCGAAACCGGCGAGCGTGTATGAAGAGAATTATGAATGTTGAGGAAGCGAGAAATGTATGCAAGAATAGAGCCTTTTGGTACTCTGTTTCGCTGCGGGGTAGCCGCAAGGGAGATGGCATGATGATAAGTAAGTAATAATATCTATAGTTTTGACTACTTTTACCAAGTATGCACTTTTGGTCATTTGATAAAATACGTTCGTAGTTAATGGGCTGATTTTTTTTTTTTTTGCTTTTAGTGGCAGACGGGCCGCCGCCCATCTGATGGTCAATGGTAACCGTCGCTCATGGACTCAACTATACTGAGAGTATTGTCAAGCCGCTGCTCACCATTTCATTTCACCAATATGAAGTGAAAGAATAAACGGCTATCTCCTGCTATAGCTAAAACGCAACGATGTGCTTCATGACCGGTCACACTGGAGATGATGGTACCAACCCGCTCGGGCCCGATACCAAGTGAGTAATACCACTCAGTACCCAGCCCTACCACCAGTCATGCAATGGATGATAATTACTTACTTCCCTTAGTCGCCTCATACGACACCCGTGGGAAAGAATGGGGCGGTGACACTTGTATTCTTAGTCCGTCACTATAAAAGATTTTATTTACAAATAAAAAAAAATATACGAGCCAAATGACTATTCAAAAGCTTTAATAGTTCTGTGAATGACCTTTCAAAACAGCTTATACATGTGATCAGAGAATAACGATGTTTATAAGTTACTGTTAGACTGATTCCGCCAATGCCTTAAACAAATTAATAAAAAAACAGCTTATTTGTTCATCAATGTCCAATACCTAATGGATTGAATGGATAAAACCAAACCTTTGATGCTGAACAAAATACTTTTAGGAGACAAATTTCACCAGATGGACCGATGATCTGGTCAAAGCCGCGGGGAGCCGTTGGATGCGGTCGGCACAGGACCGCTCGTTGTGGCATTCTCTTGGGGAGGCCTATTTCCAGCAGTGGACGTCGAAAGGCTGATGGATGGATGATGGATAGACAAATTTCTAGAGAAAATAAGCTGTTACAAAATACCATACCTATATTATCATTGAAAATCATTGAGAACGTGGAGTTGGGATATAATAGTTTGTTCCAAAACAAGAAATAACTAAGCCTTTTTGAAAAGACACTCCTCAATTGTTTATCCTAATTTTAAAATAAAACTTAAAACGTGTTGTGAGCACGTTGAAATTCATGAAACCAGTAACTTTATTGCAGCAGGCTTATTTAGCATAAAAGTTAGCTCCTGACTATTGTCTTACACTTGCCGCTCTAACGATCGTTAATGTTAAGCCACTTTCGCCCGGCCGGCATCAGATAGATGACCAAAAAGTACACCTATTTCTGAATAGGTACCTTATCTAATAACCTCGTGCAGTAAGCGGTATAGAATACGATATCTCTATCAAAACATCTGTATCACATTCATAGTAAATATATTACCAGACTTTGCATGTAACACAAAAAATAATCCTGTCGTTTTGTACATCATTTCGAATACTTACCATTTATTATTGTTCTAAAGTATCTTCTATCTATATCTATTCTACTATAAAGCTCTATTAGAGCTAGGTATATACTGTACTACCTAAGCTACTTAGGCTGGCGGTAATTTGTTTTTTAAACGTGTCTGTTTGTCTGTTGGCGCACATCACGCATAGGCTGCTGAACGGATTTCGATTAATCTTTTTTGGATTCGATTCCCACTTAGGACAATTATTTATGTGATGAACACACATATTTGTGCTGCGTCTGGGTGTTTTCTATCTATTATATATACGTATTTACAAAAAAAAAGTAATATAATGTATTATATCCGTAATCTGGTATCCATAGCACAAGCGTTATGTTTAGTTTGGGACCAGAGGACGTTGTGTGAAATGCCCGTGAATATTTATTTATTCATTTATTTGATAGCTCTTGAATTAGACTTAAAACTGCTACCTATACCTACATTTTATGCCGCTACTACATCAGGAACCTGAGATATAACCTAAAAAGTCTAGCATTAAATAAAGTCACTACAACTTTGATGGGTTATAAAAAACAATTGCTAATGATTACCTTGTCAATCAATAATAATCAATAAATAAAACTGAACACTATTAACTCATTATTTGTGTATATGACTTAAGAGTTGTGGTGTGGGGGTGTAATGGTGAAGTGATAGAATGGTTGGCTCAATGTTAGTTGAGACGTCGTCCAAAGCGTTGTGCACCTCGGTAGAATACTAGAGTAAAGTTTTTTAAACTCTCTTGTATATCCTTGTGGAGTGGGCTTGCATCTAAGTTGTTAGTGCGAGTGTGTGGATGATTAACTGAAATGTGGAGCTTAGTGATTTATTGTAAGTATCTTCATAGATTTTAATTATGTAATGTAAGCTTGGTATTTGTATACCGGGTCATTTTCACACCAGGATAGCTTCTTTACAACGGACTTGAATGAAAAAAAAAATCATGCATCTAATTGGGACTTCCAAAGACAAAATTCTAAAATAATATTTGGAATATAAATCCTGGTGGTGTAATTTTGTTACTTATTCGTTTTGCCTCCGTAGTAGGTAGGTACCACTGGGCAAACAGAATAACAGGCTTTCAACCCTTTGCTGTAAATATTTCATTTGTCCGGGACAAAACTAATTTTGCATTGTCAATATGCACAGTAACAGAAATGGAATAGATTTTCTTCGGCATTAGTATTCACGTTCGTCTACAGTGATTTATGAAACTTTTTTTTTGGATCAGTGACCATTTGAAGTGATATATAAACCTCTTTTTTCTTTAAGAGCTTTAGTTAGATATTGACCTCATGCGCTTGGTGTTATGGGTTCGATTCCCAACGCAAGATTCTTTAATACATCTGAACGTATCTGTTGCCACAAACTGCGTTTTTATTTTTATTTTGAATATGTAATAATTTGGGAAAGCTATATCTATAAATATTAAATACTATAACTGTATAATGCATATAAAAAAACTTTTTTAAGTAGCGAAACTTCATTCAGGCCTTTGGAGGCACAAACTCCTTTCTCATGATCTCTTTAATATCCTTCTTCTCCAACTCCTATCCCTTTCCTTGGAGTTATCGAGGTGCGAGTGATGCCTCTGGTGTTTATAGTGTCTATAGGCTACGGTGATCGCTTACCATCAGGTGATTCGTAATCTTGTTTGCCACCCTAGTATAAAAAATCTCCAGTGCAAGCTAGGATAGATTTGCTAACCAATACATAAGAAAAAGAAGACTGTTTTTATTAAATGGCTCTGAATCTCCCACTCTTGATGTGGACTCTTGGACTAAACGATTAATAAAAAAAAGTAAAAAAGTTTTATTTTATTTTTAATGTCATTAATTTTCTATATTAGTATTAATATCACAACCATAACTGGCAGCATCGTGCTGCTTAACCCAGATACAAGTATTTTCCAGTTTCCGTACCATCATCAACAAAATATTACAAAAATATATTATATAATACTACGTAAGGTAGTCTTTGGTATTTAGGTACGGGATACATTTAGAACAAGCTACTGCCTGTGACTTTATACGCGTTGACTTTAGAATATTCCCGGCAAATTTCCCAGGATAAAAAGATACGACCTTTTCTGGACTTCAGACAATATGTAAGCAAAATTTCATGGTTATTGGTTCAGTAGTTATAGCATGAAAGCGTAACAAACAAACAAACTCACTTTTGCATATTTTATATAATAAATACTAACTGACCCGGCGAACTTCGTACATTTTTTTTTCGTGAATATTTTGCAATTAATTAATAAAAAACTACGTGATTAAAACTATCCTATCTTAGGCACACCAGCAAAACACACATTTAAGAAAATGTGCAAATCGGTTAGATAGTTTCGGATTTCATCGTGAGCAACAACGTGACACAAGAATTTTATATAAAAGATTACAAATAGTAAGGACTAACTTTAGTCTAAATGTGTCATCTGTAAATAATTATGTACGTAAGCCCTGCATTTTTACGGGATCAACAATATCCTATACTTCTTCGTATAAAACTATAACTGCCTCGGTGGTGCAGCGGTAGTGTGTGCGACTGCTGATCATAAGGTCTCGGGTTCGATCCCCGGGTCGGGCAATGTTATTAAGCTTTTTCGTAAAAAGAAAAATTCTCAGTAGCATCCCGGAGTTTAGAAATGTACCCGGTAGACGGCAATAGGCTGGCCCCCTATTACGTGGGACCTAAACATAGCTGACGAATCGTGGGTGTGTAATAGACCTCTGCCTACCCCTTCGGGAAATACAGGCGTGAAGCTATGTTTTTTTATCTAATAACAACACACATCAGCAATATTTTATGTAAATAAATATCGAGATGAACGGTTAAGTAGGTACGGGCTACAGCGTCAAAAGGCAAGAAATCCATTTTTACATTCATAGTATAATTTATTAAACACAAAGTGAAAAATGTGAAATCGAAAATAACAGTCAGGAGCAGGATTTGAACCTGCATCTCCTGGATACCGTCCAGATGCTTTACCAATGCAGCCATCCTGACAATTGCTCCTGACTGCTAATTTCGATAACACATTCGTATTCTCCAACAATTTGTAATATTTAATTTTATTAATCAAATGCCTACGGATATCATCCGTTAGGCCATCCATGTTTAAAAACATATTTACATTAAAACTCAATATCTTTTTCGTCGCGCACAATTCACGTATTCTCATATTAAGTAAGGATATAAAGGGGTTATGCCTCTTTTAGATCATACTCATACTTATAAAACATCGTATTACGTTTTGTATTTAGGAAAATATACCATATTGAGAGCAACGAAATGACATAAGTGCGAAATTAATGTATTACGCTAATATTATTCACATTACCTTCATCAAGTAACTATTCAGAGACGTAAATAGCTAATTCTTATCTCTTAACTGTACTGGGGGTACTTTCATGACAATTATTCTTCGCACTACGAACATTGGGGTCAGTGATTTAATAACTACTACGTTTTCTTATATGGTACAGCTATAACTTGAATTTATCGAGCTTGATTTGTTGATACAAGTTTCTTGAAGAGGTACGATCACTCTTTTGGGAATGCTACAAATAGGTAACTTAACAATAAACACAAAGTTACAACTGTCTGTGTGGTGACGGACTAAGAATACAATTGTCATCACCCCAATCCTTCCCATGGGTGTCGTATAAGGTGACTAAGGGAAGTAAGCAATTATTGTATAAAACAATCCTGAGTATGGTATAAAACAAGACACCTGCGTGTCTGAGAGATTTTCTCGACGGCATGTGAAGTCTGCCAACCCGCATTGGGCCAGCGTTATTTACTATGGCCTAATCTCACCATGAGCGGAGACCCGTAGGACAGAGAAAGGGTTGACAAAATAAAGTGGCTATTAAATTGGGAGTGCGGCATAACCTTCTCGCCTGCCGGTATCCATAAAGGATTTCCTTGCATACGTGCGTGCGAAAATTAAAAGTATTAGGTATATACTGTTGCGATTGAGTTTTCCATAAATTTCGTACTGTTTATAGGTGTATTTTTTTTCTCTAATGGTGGCAGACGAGCCACTGTCCTGATGTTAAGTGGTAACCGGCGCTCAAGAAACTCAACTACACCGAAAGTATTGTCAAGCCGCTGCGCACCATTTCATTTCTCATATATAAAATTAAAGAATAAACGGCTATCTTCTGCTGCACACTGACATGCTTCATGGCCAATTACACAGAAGACTGTGGTACCGACCCGTTCGGGCCCGATAGCAAGTGAGTACTCTCACTTGGTACACAGAATTACCACCAGTAATGCAATGGGTGATAATTGCTTACTTTCCTTAGTCGCCTTGTACGACACCCTCGGGAAAGGATGGGGTGGTCACACTTGTATTCTTAGTCCGTCAAATATCCAAATGAGAGTACTCGCTTATTAGTTTTCTATATTCGTTAATATAAGAAGGTTTCAGCGTCAACGGATGACGTTATTTCCTTCCTATTGTTATCGAGCCTGAGAGTATGATATATTGACGAGCGTCGTGGCGTGGTCGGTACTGTAACCGACTTCGGTGCACTAGTGTGATAAACACAGATATTTGTACTGCGTCTGGGTGTTTTTTATCTATTATATGTATGTATTTACAAAGAAAAGTAATAAGTATATGTATTATACCAGTAATCTGGTACCCATAGTACAAGCGTTAAGCTTAGTTTGGGACCAGGAGGACGTTGTGTGAAATGTCCGTGAATATTTATTAATTTATACAGTCCAGTTATACTAATCATTTCTCATCAATAGTGTATAATATTCCTAAATCTACAGACATGTTGCGTGTTTTTATTTACCAAACAAATAAATTCAACCTTACTTTATAAGCCTACCAACCTTTTTTTATAAGTAGGCGCAGAAATCTTGTTGGGAACTACGAAAACAATAATAACAAAATATTAAATTTTCATAGATTTAAAAATTTTTTTTTTTTCAATATAACGTCAAAGCTTTCAAAGCTCTTTACTATGTAACTCGGTTTCTTATATGTCTGTCCGGGTAGAATTTTGTAATTGATTTTAAACTAACTTCCCGATGAGCTAGATAATTGAAATTTGGACCATCTCAGAATCTCAGAAGTGTATGACAACGGATAAAAATGTGAAAAAAGAAGAAAAATAACAAAAAAAATAATGTACAGTGTGGTTTGTAGATGTAGTTTGTAGACACAAATGGTTGTGCTGTGTTTGGGTGTACGTTGTATCCGTGAAATTGTATGTTTGTAAAGTCCTCCGCGATGCAAGGATTATTCCTTAGTGTAGGGAGTTGTCATTAAAACAAAAACGGGATAAAACTTCGTTTACGGAATCTATCGCGTTTACTTAATTTTACTACTATCCCGATGTTTCGAATACTTTACAGCATTCATGATCACGGGTGGACTTAGATGATAGACGTCCAAGGCTGATATGTTATTTCAACGGGATAGATTCCGTAAACGAAGTTTTATTTCAAAATGTGTAACATTCGCGTAAATATCAGAAAGTATTTCAAAATCGGGATTTTCTGAATAAGTACTACAAAAATTTAGTTATTTAGTTATCCACCTACACCTACGTACCTACCTTTTTTTAAAGGCGGGAAAAAATGATCCTAACCACACACCCCGTCGTTCGGGGCAACAAACAGGGTAGTGTGGGGCCTTCACCCATTAAAGAAACTCACCGTGTTCCAACTCTCCACCTTTATTGGCGGGCCACTGAAACTATGTTACATTCCTTCGGTGGTACCTGCGTACCTACCTACCAATTGTTGTAAACAATAAATCTTTTTTACTCAGTGCGTAATTTATAGAAGTTCGTAACTTACAATTGTTCTAGACATTTGTTTGAAACTTATACGCCATAAATTTTATCTATGACTACGTACCTACATTATGTTTGTGTTATGTAGGTAGCTGCTATGAATTATTGCACCATAAACATATTGCTAAATTCTTTGTGTAACGGAGTTTACTTTTGGAACCGTACAGTCTTAAAAGATTGATACATATTATATAAATTATTATAAAAATAGAAAAGACCACTATGGGATTCGAACCCACAACTGTCTTGAAATCTTCTTGTGGGTGAGCCTTGCTTATCTCAGCATGAATACCACCCTCTCACAAAAGATCAGCGTGCATCAATGGTAGTTAATCTTACCGTTGTGTTTCGTATGGCGAGTGAGACCGCCGGAGGCCCAAACTTCCTCCCTATCCTCTCCTTATGATCCTCCCTATCCTCTCCTTATTATCTACCCTATCCACCTCCTGTCCCTTTCCATGCAGATGACCACGCGCGAGTGATGCCTCTGGTGTTGCTAGCGTCTATAGGCTACGGTAACCGCTTACTATCAGGTGCACCGTATGCTTGTTCACCACTCACGTAGAAAAAAAAATGCATACTCATATTATATTATTATCTTCACATCTGTTAACATCTATTACTAGAGAACCAATTATTGATATATTTATTTATAAGATCACCAACACAATGTACACTATTACATAATTAGAAAACAACGAGATGAAATACATATCTTAGGTCAACTGCTATTGAAATTACAGGTGAAGACGACATGCAAAAAATTAATAAGCGAGTAATTTAACTAAAATGTACATTACTAAAATATTATCTCCTTAAAAGTATTTATTCCGTGTGGTGATGGACTAAGAATACAAGTGGCACCACCCCATTCTTTCCCACGGGTGTCGTATGAGGCGACTAAGGGAAGTAAGTAATTATCATGCATTGCATGACTGGTGGTAGGGCTGGGTACTGAGTGGCTGAGTGGGATTACTCACTTGGTATCGGGCCCGAGCGGGTTGGTACCACCATCTCCAGTGTGACCGGCCATGAAGCACATCGTTGCGTTTTGGCTGTAGCAGGAGATAGCCGTTTATTCTTTCATTTCATATTGGTGAAATGGAATAGTGAGCAGCGGCTTGACAATACTCTCGGTATAGTCTATGAGCGACGGATACCATTTACCATCAGATGGGCCGTGGCTCGTCTGCCACTATATGCAATAAAAAAATATGTAGGTATCTTTATACTGTGATTTAGCTAAAATATTAACAATATGGCTCATACATGTTTATTATTAAATTTACGATTAAAATTATTTATGACATATTTAAATATTATTTTTTTAACATTTGACATGCTTAGCCATATAAATTAAAACAAAGTGTGAAAATGGGAAATTGATAATAACAGTTACAAGCAGGATTTGAGCCTAAATCTCCTGGAATACCGTCCCAATTCAGTTAATTCAGTCACCGTGACAGTTGCTCGGGACGGTGTCACCCAAGACTAAGAATAAATGTGTTATCGAAATTCGCTCGTGACTATTATATTTGATAACACATTTTCACTTTTTATGTTGATTAAAATTATGTTTTTGCACTTAATTATGACTTAAACATATTATTTATTACTTAAAATTAAATAGAAATAAAGCAGTTCGGTGATTATGCTTCTTACGCATTGAAAGTTATCTCTGCCTACTGATCTTTAGTATTGCACCTAAAACTGGTCCAGATACTTAACTAATGATCATCTAATTTAAATATTGAGAGCTTTCTACAACAACAATGTTCTTATAGAAGTTTACCCAATTTGTTTTAATACGGAACACAAAATTTTTAAAGCTTGTTTGTTGCATAATTTAACGTTTCTCGATATTAAACATTAAATCCAAAATAATTAATTTATGGAGAGCGTTTGGTGTTCTACGAGTCCAGTACATCAATGGATTTAGGATATTGATGGGGCTGGCCCGTTTTTGTAATAGTGCATCTGGCATGTTTGCAGACGCAAGAGTAGATGGCTTCCACGCTATCATTCGCAAACGAATTGCATCACTGTTGTTCAGAATACGGGGCAGCGCTAGCAGTATCCTAAAGGTCATTGTTGATAAACATGATTCTAATATATTGAAGTCCTTTATCCGAGCTCATGTACGATAGTGTAGCAAGATTTTGATTTTTATTTACTTTTTTCTAATTGTGTGTACTTAGTATTACCTAATGTAAAATATGGACGCTGTCTCGCTGTCTGAATAAAAAAGTTTATTATCATTAAATCCATGCAAAACTGAGGAAGCATGAGAGTATGATAAATAGAGTAGATAAGTATAGCCGGGGTGACTTTGATGCACTGAGTATCACACATACGAGAATGCTGTGGTGTGAAAGAAGATGTAGTGCCAAAAATAAAGAAAGGAATGCTTAGGTGGTTCGGACACGTAGAGAGGATGGATGAAAGAAGATTAATGAAACAGATATACAAGGCGACTGTAAATGGACAAGTTGGTAGAGGTCGACCTAGGTGAATTTTGATCAGATCGGAGACGTTCTTAAGGAAGGCCAGGTTAAGAGTACTCGTAACCAACGAGCGTGTATGAAAGCGCTGATGAAAGTATATGAAGCGAAAGATGTTTGTCAGAATCGTGGCAAGTGGAGAGAAGTGGTCTCTGCCTACGGGAAAAATGCGTGACAATATGTATGTATGTAACACTGCTCGTAATACCTTACACATAAATAAAATCAAACTGTCTGTTTGTAACGTCTAAATAACATCGTTTTATTAAATGCATATGAACGCATTTACGTTTAACTATAGGTACTAACTATAGTAAAATAGCAATTTTTAAAGTGTTTGTCTGTCTGTTTATTCTGGCTAATCTCCGAAACGGCTGGATCATTTGTTATTCTGGAAACATTGATTGCGCGCTATAAGAAAACAACTAATACCGAGCGGGCGGCTTTAAAAAGAGTTGCAGGGTAATAATGTACCTACGACGAATGTAGAGCTAAAGAATTACGTTCATATTGGCTACAATAAAGTAATCCATATATCAAGGTGGATCAAGTTTATAATAACCTTGCTACCCCATTATATACGGCTATTACGACAACGCTGAGCAAGTAAGACTAAACGGGTTGAGAGACAAGGCCAGCTTGAAATATAACCCTACGTAAATTGCCATCATAATGTGAAGTATCTTGAATAGAATCCTTACTTATAATATAAGCGCGAATGTGAGTCTTTTGTTGGTTTAATTGTTATTCATTCACGCAGTAACTACTGAACCAATTATTATGAAATTTCAGATACATATAGTCAGAAATCCAGTAACGGACATATCAAAATTTATCTTGGAAAAATGGAGGGTTCTTATGGTATAGCTATTTTTGCATAGAGATAATTCGGCACTGTTGCAAGCGCCATGATCACGGAGCAACTGAAGTCCTTGCGGGTGGGAATAGTTTTTATTATTCTGCGGTTAGAAATATCTGTCTACCCGCTTTCTCACTCGTTTATTACACGAAACACTATCTGTGGAACCACTAAAAAAAGAAAAATACACACGCAACACTATCTATGGAACCACTAAAAAATGAAAGAAAGTCTCAAGAGCTATGAAATAAAAAAGTTGCATCCAATGTTGCATCAAAATCCGTTCCGTATCCGTAGTTTTTGCGTGATGCGCAAACGATCAGACAGACAAACAGACAAAAAAATCTAAAAAACATAGTTTTGTGTTTAGACATGCCTAATACAGTCATTTTTTCTTAAACATCTCAAGTGTGCTCTGTTACAGCTTTATAATAGTAATACACTAGCCCGTGACTTTGACATCAGAATCTTTTCCAGGGAAAGCTAAAGAATATTATATATTAGATACCTACCTACTGATCTGATCGAGAGGGGATTGAACAAGCGCCTTCTGGAACACCGATCCAGATGCTTTGCTCTATCTAGTTTCCATATCTCTTTATTAATTCCTACCGTTTTGGTCTTTTTGTAACGCCCACTATGAGTTTAATTTTTACACATTCATTATTTAAAGTATAAATTATTTGTGAATAAGGAAAAAGAAATTTTTAGTAGGAGCGGGAATCGAACCCGCGTCTTTTCCAATCCGGGGAAGTGCTCTATTGGAAAAGACGCGGGTTCGATTCCCGCTCCTACTAAAAATCTATTTTTCCTTATTCACAAATAATTTATACTTTAAAAAGTAGCAGAGCATGTCAATTGCTAAAAAATATAGATTTAAAACATTCATTATTTTCAAAAATATATAATATAATATCGCCCGTGTGGGGCCGGCTTTAGAATTGTCCCACCCATCTCCACCCATGGGAGTCGTAAGAGCCGACTGAGGAATTACCGGGGGAGTGGGCAGCAGCACTCCCTCGAGTATTGACAACATCTACTGCGATCGCCAACCCGCCTGCCAAGCGTGGCGATTACGGCACAATCCCCCATATGAGCGAAACACATGTTGTGGCGTTCTCTTGGGGAGACCTATGTCCAGCAGTGGACTTCGAAAGGCTTCGAAAGGATAGATAGATAATATAATAATGTTTTTTTACTGCGCTGTTGTCAGACGAGCCACGGCCCATCTGATGGTAAATGGTAACCGTCGCTCATGGACTCAACTATACAGAGAGTACTGTCAAGCCGCTGCTCACCATTTCAATTCACATAATATATGAAGTGAACAAAAGTGTGGCCGTTAGGCCATCTCCTTTTACAACCAAAACACACCAATGTGCTTCATGGCCGGAGATGGTGGTACCAACCTGCTCGGGCCTGATAGCAAGTGAGTACTCTCACTTGGTACGCAGCTCTACCACCAGTAAAGCAATGGATGATTATTGCTTACTTCCCTTAGTCGCCTTTTACGACACCCGTGGGAAAGAATGGGTGGTGACCCTTGTATTCTTAGTCCGTCACCACACGGACCAAATTGTTTACAAAAACAGCTATCCTAAGGGAACCGTCTTATTTTTCCGGGATAAAAGTACCTTATGTGGACTTCTGGGTTCCAGACTATATTATGTATGCATTTTATAATAATTCGTTTAATAGTTACCGCGTGAAAGCGTAAGAAACAAAGAAACGGATTTTCACATTTATAATATTAGTACATAAGGATAACGATTTATTAAAACTTTACACACAGTATCTTTACAAAAAACAAGCGGTTGTACAATAAACTGAGTGTAGTAGAAAACTATTCTTTTTTTAATTTTTAGTATGAATTGCTCGAACCATCTTTATTTTGAATAAAACTCTTTTTAATTCTTTTTCAGTATGCCTCGCCTTTACTTGGGGTAAGGCTCAAAACAGACGAAGCCAATTGCACCAAGAACATAATGGCCACGGATGGGATATTAGGCTGGCAGTTCCTGGAGAACCCGGTAATGATTATCCCACCCTCAGCGCAATACCCCGGACATCATTCTCGTGCGCTGGTAAAGAGCCAGGTAATGTTAAAATACAAGCTATGAATGATATTAATAATCTTTAAGCTATAATTTTTAGTACTTATTATAATAATAATCTTCAAGCTGTAATTTATATTCCATCCATCCATCCATCAGCCTTTCGACGTCCACTGCTGGACATAGGCCTCCCCAAGAGAACGGCACAACAAGCGGTCCTGTGCTGACCGCATCCAACGGCTCCCCGCGGCTTTGACCAGATCGCCAGTCGAGCAATGTGGCCTGCCCATTGCCACTTCAGCATGACAACCCGGTGGGCTATGTCGGTCACTCTTGTTCTCTTACGGATCTCCGTATTACGGATTCGATCACGTAGGAAAATACCAAGCATAGCCCGCTCCATTGCCCGCTGGCCAACATACAGAGACCACGTCTCTGTCCCATATGTCATCACTGGTAACACACACTGGTCGTAGACCTTCGTTTTCAGACACTGCGGAATATTGGACGAGATGATCTTTCTTAGCTTCCCGAATGCTGATTTATATTATTATTCTTGTAATACAATTAATTTGGTAATTTTAATCAAAAGTTCTATTTCTTTTTAGGATACTACGCAGACTTGGAAACAAATTGCCAAGCATTCAGAGTTTGTACAGTTGGATCTACCTACGGCTTCCAGTCCTTCCTGTGTCCAAATGGGACTTTATTTAACCAAGCAGTTTTTGTGTGTGATTGGTGGATGAATGTTAATTGTAAAAGCTCTCAACAATTCTTCAATAACAACAATGAAAAATTTGAGAATCTTAGATTAGGTCCGCAACTCATGAAGGACATAAAGAAGATGTTAACTCATCCTATGTTAAATCCGTATGATCGAAGTGCAATGAGAAGCAATCTAGTAGTAATGCAAGATTATAAGCCACCTTTAGGACAACTATTTCCGAATGGAGCTCTTTTGGCTGGCCCGGAACGCTCCCCAAATAATGTTTACGTTCCAGCAAAACAATTACAACAAAATTTTAACACTAATGATATTGCATTTTCTGCATCGACACCTGACCCGCGGTACATTCCAGCTTCAGGCAACAATAATTTTGGATTGTTTTTAAGAGATGATGATTATTTTCAAAACCAAAATGATCATAACACTCGAAATGGCAGAATTTTAAATCCTCTAAATCCGAATAACAATAACGTAATCACTAATAGTCACACGGGGAGATTTGTACAAAATTCAGACATTAGCAATAACAATGGTTACACACAATTACCTCAACGCCAACGAGTGACACAAAATACTAGCATCATACAAAGACAACGTAGTTCTGCACAAACAGATCAATTTAGCGACGTACAAAATATAGAGAATAATGAAACAGATCGAGAAAACGCCAAATTGGCTACTAAAGAAATATCTAAAAATATACAATCAGCTAATATTGGACACACTTTCACAGAACCAATAAACACTCAAAATTCAAATGTAACCCAAGATAAACAAACATATCCTTCTCGCACATTATCATCCAACCTACCTCAGTTTTCAAACACTATAAACAACAAAGCCGGCAAAGAACTCAAAGAAAACCTCGTAAGTACTGTTAAAAACATTCCAACTACAATGATAACTACAATCAGCAGGCTTTTTAAAGAAACGAAGCTCGCTAAACCGAAATCTCGTGTGAGAATCAAGACCTGGATAGTAAAACCAGCTAAAACAGGAAGACAATTATCTTTAACTGTAGAACCTAACTCTTACAACTATGTAAAACCGTTTTCATCCCCATCGCCTTCTCCCTCTTCTATTTCTCTTTCGTCCTTTTCTCCTTATGCTACGAAAAGGGTCATCGATGATACAACTCCTTATGTATATGAAAAACCAAGTATTTCTTCTCAAATTGAGAAAGTAATATCAACAGAACTAGAGTCTGAAGAACCATACATTTACAATAAGCCTACGCCAGCTGCGGAACAGATTAGCACTGAGATTGAAACAACTCGTATATATATAGCTCCAACAACAAATCCTACTCGGCCCACTGTTTTGGACAGCTTAAATTTGCTCTCAACTGCGATCCCTACTAAAGCATCACGATATTATCTTCCACCTTCTGCTTTTAAATCAAAGGAACGACTTTATCTTCCACCTCTTCAAAACTCAACACCTCTGCCAATATTCTATTTATCCAAGAATACATTACCACCACCAGTATATTATGAAAACGCTCAGTTAAAATCGAGCCCTACTATTCCTTCATCCACTCGTGCAACTATCGAGAACCTTAATGAGCAATCAATTTCAAGATCGAAACAACCTCTTATTAATGTCAATCAGAATATCTCAACTTTTACTGACATATTATCAAAAGAAAAATTAGATTTAACTGTGCATGATATAGTAAAAAATACCGATAGTATTTTGAAAACCGCATCTCCTCCACAGCAAAATTCATATAGTAAATCTTTCAAATTCTTTAATAACTTTGAGGCCAATCATCAACCAAGACAAAATACTCGTCCGACGGAGAGTCCTCAAACGTTAATTTCTCAGTTACAACCTAAAACTATATATCCAGAAAATTCACGAATAATAACACCTGCTACTAGTTTGGTGCCACCTGATGAAAGTTTCATTTACCAAAGTACTAATCAGCTCACAAAACTTCCATTTTATAAGGAATCTGCATTACCCAGTACAATAGAACGAACTGTTTCAATAAAAATAACTATTCCAGAAAGGATAGCTAAATACCTTTTCAAAAACCAACGTGAAAATGATTATGATAAGTTAGAAATTTTAGATACTGGTAGTAGTAATTATTTAGTTTTGAGTAACAATCAAAATAACTTAATTGACGACAATAATACTCTTAATTTTATTCCCATAGTCAAAATGTCTGAAAATAATGATATTCAAAATATTTCTGATTCACAGGCACTTGTATACTCATTTTTTGCTGATTCAATCAACGTAGCGAGAGAATATAATAATGTGGCACAACAAGAGATATTGTCATCCACAGCAACGCCCACACCATTATATTTCCAAAACTTCGAAAGTAAAAGACTTCCTGATATTACTAATAGAATATCGGAACTGACATCATCACAATATTCAAGTAATAATTTAAATGCCATAGATGAAAAAACTTTAAGACTTTTTCCTACTCAGTCAACTAACCATATTTCGCCCATTTGGTTTCCAGGAAATATAAGACACTCGGATGAGTTAAACCAAGATCATAAAACGCAAACAACACAATACAACACACCTTCACAGAATACTCAAAGTGAATTTTATTCCTCACAAACCCAACTAGCACCAAACAACCAACATAAACTTCAAAATAATCAAGTGTACAGTGGACAGCTATACCAATGGCCTGTTCCTGAGGTAACTAATCAAATATACAATAAACCGTTCTTAAATCCAGGTAATCAAAACTCCGTTCAACATGAAACTACAGATATGTTAACTTTACAGCAAAACATGGACCCAAACAATGAAGTAGGCAGTTTCAAGCAATCAGACCCTGCATTCGAAATTATTAAAGCGCAAACACTACCCGTTTACTCAACAAACCTACAATTGGAGCCTTCAAATTCAGCTACACAATCCTCTAGTCAAGAAACCGTTAATTTACTTAATAGTGAAAACGGAATCACAGCACATGTTCAAGACAAGATTGTAGGCACTTTACCGCACCCCTCAGACGAAAATAAACTTTTAACTTATAAAAAGGATCAGACTTACTACATTTATACAAAATTTGACGACAACACCATAGACCAGAATGTATCCATGCCTGTACAGCCTGATGCCGACACTAAACAACACGCTAACTTAATACAAGGTAGCAATGCACCAAATTTAGTATCATACGAATTAATACCTTCTGTGAATTATAAATTAGAAGATGAAAAAGAACAGCAGGAAATTCTTAATGCTTTTCAAATAGATGAGTTTGGTGCTCCTAGAGAAATTACAAAGCTAAATAATACATTAGAAGATAAAAGTGCAAGGCAGGTTTTATCTTCTAGAGTAGATTTTTCCGTAGATCACCCCACATCAAATAGGCGATCCGATCGCTATACCATCAATAATCTTTATTCAGGGCCGTCTTCTTATACAGCTCCGCAATCATCAATAGGCAATTTAGAAAGAAGTAAATCACCAAAATATTTTAATTCTAGATTAGAAGAATTTGACACTAATAGTCCAATTGGTTATGGTATTGAAAAACCTGCTCGCCAATTTATTTTTTAGGTGTGAAAATTAATGTAGAAACCTCGTGAAAAGAAAAGTGCTTGATGTGATAATTCACGACGTAGGTTTAAGTAAGTAGGTACCTACTAATTACTAGTTAGTTTATATATACTTAGTGTAAATATTAAGAAGAACCTTAATAGTTTATCTAAATGTTTTATTGTCTGACAGAAAATTAATACTATTTCTATTAACAGTCAAACCTAAGTTAAGCAGCATTAAAAAAAAGCAAGTAACACGCGTCAACTACTTTTGC
Source organism: Leucoma salicis (assembly GCA_948253155.1). Classification (NCBI taxonomy): domain Eukaryota; kingdom Metazoa; phylum Arthropoda; class Insecta; order Lepidoptera; family Erebidae; genus Leucoma; species Leucoma salicis. The sequence continues at coordinate 16,709,681 of OX411820.1, read as the reverse complement.
TCTCGTTATGTGTTGAGTGATAATTAATAAAGTTATTGTTCTACTATCTATATCTTTTTTACGTTATACTACTAAACTAAACCTGATTCTTCCCAAATCCCTATAACCAGGGCCGGATTTAAACTTAATGCCGCTCCTGGGCACCGGAAAAAAATCCGCCCCAATACTGGAATTTTACTTAAGCTTATTGTTTATATATTTTATTTTTCATCAACATTATTTGAAGAGAAAACTTCCTTTAGCGCGGTACGCATATTTTTAGATGAGATAAAATCTCTGGACTCGTGACACCGTTACGAGACGCAGCTACAGTGTGCATTGGAAATTAAATTTGACACACTTCCCGATTTCCGATTGAGCTGAAATTTTAAGCCCATATTTTATCATTATATCGCGTGATAATGCAATATTATGATGACATGGAGCTGATCTGATGATGGAGCTGGAAGGTGGACCTAGGAACTCTATAATAAAACGGCGTAATCCCATTGTTTTTGGGCTTGTATGATTCGTCTTGACAAGTACTTTGTCTCTAGATGGTATCCAGGGTCTGAGGATGAAGCTGGAAGGTGGCCACAGTAACTCTTATAATGAAACGACGCAACCCCATCGAGTATGGACTCGTTTGATTCGTCTTGTTGAGTACTTTGTCTTAAGATGGTATCCAGGGTCTGATGATGGATCTGGAAGGTGGCCATGCGAAACTGTAATTAAATAGCGCAAGTCAATCGAGTTAGGGCTCGTTTGAAATGTCTTGACTAGTACTCCAATTGTGAAACAGACCCTTAGATAAATAATATGTCTAGATGGACAATCGGCGTTGTGATCGCGTCAAAAAGAATTGGGGTGAACTTTTCATCCCAATGCTGTCAGTATCAATTGTGACGTCACTTGACACGGTTGTATCCCAAAGATATAGTAACGTAAGTTAATACCATGGCTCAATAATACAGGCCTGTTCAAATCGTTGACAGATTGCCGCAACTACGTCATAATGACGTCACATTTTCCTTGCCGTTTTTCAAATAAAATTATTTAGGGTAAATAATAACAGATGACAGCATTTTAAAAATAATAATACCAATCATTTACTCATCAAAAAAGAATGTTTAATTGTTTACAGTAATTATAATGTAATTATATGTCAATGTCAATGTTCAACATAACATGTCATTATTTTTTGTTGAATAAATAATTTAAATATATTAATGATATCAAATGGTTACGAAGTATAACGGCTGCAATACCGTAATTTACAACATTTCTTATATGGAATGTTCGGAAATAACATGCAAGAAGTTATACCATTTAAAGTGTCTAGCTTTTACTGCGGAGAAGTTTGACACCTTGTCTGAGGAATACAAAAGCAATTGGAAATGTCCAGAATGCGTGCGAAATATTCCGAAGACAGGTAATTCCGATACACCAGTTCGAGGCAACATAATTAATAAAACTTTTACACCAAGCTACGTGAATACTGAGCGCGGCAGCCGTCAAAGCACCAAAAATGTATGTCAGATTAACATCGATGGCAAACTGCTAAAGGAATTACTGGAGTTCCGTCAAGAAATGACTTTGCGTTATGAGGAACAAAAAAGGGATTACGAGCAGCTCCATAAAAGATTCACAAACACAGAAACAGAACTAAAAAACTTACGAAATATTATAAAAGTGTTCCAAGATAAAGTGGACAGAGTTCATGAACTAGAAAATAAAATAAAGATATTAGACGAAAATAATAGACACCTGGTAGCACGTCTCAACATTAGCACGAAGTCAATGCTAACAAATAAAACAGTACAGAGAGCAGAACTGCCGCTAACATTCGTGAACGCTGTCAAGTTGAGTAAAAAAGCATCCATCACCAGTATTCAACCAAAACAGTCTACGGCTATGAAATCATCATTTGACGAAAAGGTAGAATCTACAGATAATGATAGAAATCAAAGCCTAGTTGAGGTAGTTGAAAAAAAGGAAGAAGAAACGAAGAAGGAAAAAAATTAGACGATAGTTAACAGAAAAAAAAACAGGTATCCAAATAGCGAAGTGAAAAAAGGAGGTAGCACGAGCATACTGGAAATACAAGGTACCGAAAGAAAGAAATATTTGCATGTTTGGCGGCTTAAAAAGGAAACTACAGCAGAAAGCTTAGAAAAGTATGTTAAGAATGTATTACTGAGTGGAAAGGAAACACCAGTAAAAACTGATAAAATTAAACATAAGATAGAGAGAGATTATGGTTCATTTATCATAGGTGTACCAGAAAGTCAATACGATATATTATGCCAACCAGAAAGTTGGCCAGTAAATATAGAGTTTTGTGAGTGGCTGTGGTTTCGTAGATCACCCAAACTATCTACAAATCCCGAATAAAACAATTGAACTCTATTATCAAAATGTGAGAGGACTTCGTACTAAATTAGGCGACTTTTATACGAGCGTATCCTCATCAAATGCTGATTTAATTGCCATAACAGAAATAGGGTGCAACAAATCCATCGAAAATGCGGAAATGGTTCCACCTGGGTATACCATTCTAAGATGTGACAGAGCGGACGGGCGAAAACAGGAAGGCACATGTCTCGTAGCCACACCGCCTTTCGAATTGGGTAGACTGAACGCATCATGTGACGTAAATATCGATGCGAAATAGTTAGTGCTGCCATCTATCTTAAAAATAGGTACCTGTTTGTATTGTGCGTTGTTTATATTCCACCAAATAGTAGTGAAAATGAATTCATGTTGTTATTCAGAATCATAGAGGAGTATTGTAGCCATTATAAAGAAATTTTAGTAGTAGGAGATTTTAACCTATATTCTAGCTCGTCTAATATTAAAAATTATTACGAATACTTTCTCACGTATTGTGGATTCACTCAGAGTAACATTATAGGTAATCAAAACGATCGACAATTGGATTTAGTGCTTAGTACATTGGTGGGAGGTGAGGGAGTTTGCGTGGGCGCAGCGGGTGTTCCTCTAGTGCCGGTGGACGCGCACCACCCACTCCTTGAGGTGACAATAAAACTGCATGACCGTCGCCCATACCAGCTGACCAGCTTGGCTAAACCAGACAAGGACAAAGAGGCATACTCAGGTTGGAACTTTAATAAAGCTAATTTCCCATTATTATATTCACAAATTGCATCTGTGGACTGGACTCCAATGTACCACTTAGATTTGGAAATGAGTTTAGAGTATTACTATGATACTATTAATTCTATTATCGATTACTGTGTTCCGAGAAAAAAGCGAAGTAGGGTTAGCCCGAGGTACTGTTACCCCAAGTACCACTATTGAAATAATACGTGAAATAAAATTGAAGGCAGGTCTTCATAAGATATACAAGAAGACTGGCTCTAGGGTTGATTATGAAGCGTTTGCCATGGGTAGAACAAAAGTAAAAAATATGATTGCACTAGCACATGAACAATATCAACATCGTATTCAAAATGAATTGTTGAGCAATCCTATGTCTTTTTGGAATTATATTAACGCTAAAAAGACTAGTTGTAGTAAACATAAAATTTTAAAAGATGGATAATATATTTCTGCACAAGAATGTGCTAGTGAAGTCGCGAAATATTTCCATTCCGTCTATAGTAATAAACGAGCCGAACTGAATGTAACAGCGGCAGTGAAGGAGGCAGGTGGCATAAACGGAGCAGCAAGGATACATTTAGACCAACTTTAATTATATGATGTTCAATACGCCCTTAAGCGGTTAAAGCCAAAAAAATCCGCAGGGTCAGACGGCATCCCACCTTACATATTTAAGGATTGCCAATCATTACTAGTTGAACCGCTACTTTATATCTACAACCTATGTCTTAAATCAGCTGTCTTCCCAGAGAGGTGGAAATTAACACGGGTAGTTCCAGTACCAAAAAAAAACATAGGAGTGAATATTGAAGACTATAGGCCTGTGGCAGTACTGTCGACTCCAGCGAAGGTTTTAGAGTCCGCGATCCACAAGCGCATATTAGACCAAATCAACGCACTGCTATCCGACGCTCAGCACGGGTTTCGGCCGGCTAGAAGTACAACGAGTAACCTTCTGAGTTATATGGCTGATTTAGTCCCAACGGTGGACAGTGGAATGCAAATAGATGCCGCTTATTTCGATTACAAAAAAGCCTTCGACCTAATCGATAACGACATTTTACTTTGTAAGTTAGCAGGCGTTGGTTTCACCCCACATTTACTATATTTTTTGCGAGCTACATGAAAGATAGGTATCAATATGTAGAGTATGCAGGTTACTTGTCGAAGTCATATCCCACTCAGTCTGGTGTGAGCCAAGGAAGTAACCTCGGGCCTTTGGAGTTTATTATTATGATCAACGACCTACCTAAAGTACTTAAAGACGCTAAGTGTTTACTCTTTGCAGACGACTTAAAGCTATGCTTAAATATAATAAACGCGGAAGACTGTGATAAGCTACAGAAGGATATAGACAGTGTGGTGAACTGGAGTAAGGACAACCAGTTACAGTTTAACACTGAAAAATGTGCTACAATAACCTTCTCTCGCGCGCGTATACCAATTTCGCACCAATATAGGATAAACGGAGTACCATTGATCCGGGTTACAGAAATACGTGATTTAGGCATAAAATTTAACACAGGTTTAACGTTTCGTGACCATTTAAATAATATTTGTAAAAAAGCTTACGGGACTTTAGGTTTTCTACTTCGTACAGTTCGTAATTTTACAAATATCAAAGCTATTATCACACTATATAATGCATTAGTTAGAAGTACATTAGAATGCAATGCGGTCATCTGGAGCCCACATGAGATTAAATATAATCTCATGCTGGAGCGCGTACAAAATAAATATATTAGGTATATATATATATATATATATATGAGGTATTATGGAGTATATCCATTTTACCCTCTAATGTAACCAACATTGTTTATATTGGGGATGGATGGTTTTGGGATATAACGAACTTAGGGTTAGGAGGGAGCTAGCTATCTCCTTGTATATCGTAAGGGTATTAACAGGTAAATTAAACAATTCAGATATACTTGAGAGACTAACAGCCGGTCTCAATAATGTATCTATAGTTAAAAGTCAACTGCTATCCCCAGTAAACTGTTAACTTTAAACTATCTATGACTGCCGTTTCAATATTAAAAATCACTTGTGCCTACTAAGGATCAAAGATAGATAACATTTCTATCTTTTGTAAGCGCGTCCCTCTGACACGTTTTATTTTTGCATTTGTTAATAAAGGTCTCAGGTTTTAAGATAATTACTAATAACATGTTTTACATTATTATGAACCATGATTGGTGAGTTTGTTATGTAATAACAAGTTTTCAAAAAATAGTGCTAAACATTTACCTACATCCATAAATTAACAATAGCAAACTAAACCTTATGAACCTAAATAACAACGAAACGCATTATTTGTCTTTCACTCGGCGACAGATGGTTAACACATGTTTATTTTATGGAACTATTGAGTTCGAGATAGAGCAGCGAAATTCTTCGTTTTTAACAGTAATTGATTTACCGCCATTATTTAACCTAAATCTATAAACAAATTCTGAATTGGAAAGTTCACTTTCATAGTTTGTTCGAACACCAACCCGGCGATCCCCCAATTCTACTAACCATAGTCTAAATCAAATAAAGCCGGTTTCAAACATCTCATTATCACTTTCATCACTAAACAGATCCATTTAAAACTTTATGTTGTTATATTTATGTAAAAATACGAAAAAGCCTTTCCTATATCCGCCAAAATTGGGCGATAAAGTAAAACTGTAACCGTTAGTTATTTGACGTATCCACAGTAAGCTCAAAAGCGTTATTGAAACACCCAAACTTTTTTTTGTATGTAGTTACTGATCTATGGTAAGCAGTAGGCCCTCCGATAGATAGATCAAAGTCATGGATAAATATTTCTATCTATCTTTGGTTATTGAAACGGAAAAAATAGCCGATAGATACTAATGGTAACCATTTTAACTTTTAGTAAAGGATAGATAGGTTATAGAGACCGGCCGTAAGTCTTAACGTTCCCGACCGATATGTATATCGCCGCCGGCGGCCGGAATTACTACAAATGCCTAGGGCACGCACTAACTTACTGAAAGAAGCACCCCTGAGACGAGCAGTCCGCACCCTCAACCTTGTTGCTAATGAGTTACACCTATTTTGTTGCAGTAAGAGTGAATTCACAAGGATAGCACTATTTTTATTATGTTATAGGATAGGATGTGATATGAAATAATTCTTACACTCCACTTAGTCTTAGTAATAACTATATTATATTTTTATCTGTTTATTTGTTCGTGCATCAAGCAGAATCTGCAGAACATATTTTGATGCAACTTGTTTTTTATTTGGTAGCTCTTGATTAAACTTAAAACTTATATACTTTTTTGTTCCGCTACTGTATCGGGAACGTGAGATATGACCTAAAAACTAGTTTTTGGCTGAGGCGGAGCGAATGCTAGTAGTAATATAAATGTGTAAGTAACATAATATATACATTATAGTAAGCTACACTATTGTATTAGGGTAGGTATACCCTGTAATAATAGTTGTCAGTAAGATAACTAAATAAATAAATAATTTCAGAATTTCTAGTCTAAATTGGTTTAATTTTATAAAAAGGAATCGTAGTTATTAATATGAGCAGAATCGTAGTTATTAGTCTGGCAGCATAGCGTGGTTGTTGTATATGACAGATAAATGTCAACTATCGGTTTTAGCCGTTTCTCTTTCAAACCAACGGGAAAACTAGCTCGTACTCTTTCTGTTAACATTGAAAGAAACTCAAAGATTTTCCAACCATGGTGATATGTTACATGAAAAATATACAAACTAATGATACAATTGTAGGTACTCCTACTATTGTTTCGTATAGTGAGTGAGAGCGCTGAGGCCCTCCTTGTTATCCTTCCTTTTCACTGCCTATCACTTTCCTTAGAGCAGGAGTCGCGCGAGTGATGCTTCTGGTCATCTGGTGCTGCCAGCGTCTATAGGCTACGGTAACCGCTTACCATAAGGTGGTGGGTATTATAAAATAATAATTGGGTGGGTATTATATTATAATATAATAATGCTGGTTAGAATGGAGAATAGAACGTTTAAATAGAAAATTTGAAAACAGGCTAGAGGCTAATTTATAAAGTGCCTTTTCAGAGAGGTATTGCAATATCCAACCAGCTCATGGCGATAAATCGGAGTATATTTAAATATTTTTTTATAATTGATGTGAAACATCTAATGCGGAGGGAGGTAAAATCGGCTGTTAGGGTGGCGACGCTTTTATTTTTGTTTTGAACGCCATCTGTTGACAACAGCATGTACTTAAAAGCTTGTTTCTAGTTAGAAAGCATAATGGGCAATCAATAGACTAATATCAGTTTTAATTCGTCTATGGATAACGAGAGGGCGCTAACCAAAAATTAAGTATATAAGACAACAATATTCTTATTTATTAAATAATAATTAAAATAATAGGATAATATTCACATATAAGTTCATTCCCTTAATGACTATTTCCTTTATTTTACATATCTCATAATTTTATACAGGCAGAAATTGTAAATTCTCATTTAATATATTAATAATATGTAATAGGATTTTTCCCGTGTGGTGACGGACTAAGAATACAAGTGTCACCACCCCATTCTTTCCCACTACTTCTACAAAATAATTATGATGTTTCACATCTGCCAGACGTCCCGCGACGGCTGATTTTTTTTTGTACGCTAGTAAAAATTCCACCATTTTTCTAATCCAAGTCAAGTTTATAACTCGCGACTCATCTTCAAAATTTTAATCCTTACTATAATATAAATGTGTAAGTGACTATTTGTTAGTTTTTTTGTTACGCTTTCACGGCGTAATTACTGAACCCCAGAGTACTAGAGCTCAGAAAAGGACACAGGCTACATTTCATACCGGATAAATGAAAGATTTCTTCGGGTTAGCCATTTTTGCATAGAGCTAATTAAAGTGCAGTAGTGCAACATATTTAAATTCTGAAACCACCCGGACGGAGTTGTGGGTAGAGTCTAGTTTAATATATTTTAGCTTTTATAGACAGTAATACTTTTTTATTTCAGACTTAGAAAGAAATAAAAAAGAAAGCATGTTTTATTCGACACACATACACACATACATGGTGATGAGTTAAATGTAAAAATATTATCATTATATCGGTACTAATATACAAATAAAGTTCATTCAATCTTAGGTACCTATATGTAATTATAAATGTACACAAGCAATATAAAAAGCGACAAGGATACTCATCGGTGAGCAATCGAGATCAATCGACATCAAGAATACAAGATTTACTTATTCCTATTATCTATCCTATATGTTTGTTCATATCTAGATTGTACGCATCCCGCTCGTGCCGCGCCGTATCTGACTATTATCAGCGTGTCACATGAAAGTAAATATGTATTAAAATATGTACAACATGCGTTTTTAATATCAAATTTCATTAAACTAAGTGCTATTACATAGAACAATACAAATTTTACATACTAACTTTTATAACAATGAAATTTCAATGTGACGTTTGCTTTGTCCGAGGTAAAAAACGAGTGAGTACCTACCTTGTAAATTTGCTGCGACTGCGAACGCGAAGCGTCTGATACAAGAGACGAGACACGGCCGCGCGGCGAGAAAATAGTTAGGTACCTATTATAGTAGATATTGTTCTGTGTAGTAGTACCACCACGCGCTCATCAAAGGCCGGACACAAATGTTTGTCGATTGGCCCCAACATTTAGGTTTTTAGCTAGTTTAATTAGTATTCATGACTATAATTTAAAATATGGGTAGGTTGGTGTAATAATAATAATTAACTGAATTTAATGTTAGTTATAGGTTAGAAAAACAGACAGCCGTCTTCAGCGCGCGGGCACGAGTTAGCGGAGTCCACCATGAACCAATTTTAGTACCCAAAATTATTAGTTTAGGTTTAGATTAGATACCTTACCATAGTCTAGTTACCATAAAAATAACATTTTAGTACTATCCAACTTAAGTCAGTCTCGTTGTGGAAATGTGTGCCAAAAAGGCTATATAGCTCAGCATTATGCTGCAAAAAGAATACAGCGCTGATTTTCAGCTACCTGTGTGTGTGACTTCTAACCTTTAAAGGGGTTTGTGGGTAAATTGTCGGGGAAAAAAATTTGAGAGCCAATGCTGCCTTGTTGATGCCAATGCTGACTTATGCACGGCAAAATTTTGTATGTCACTTCGCGATTTGAGCAGGTCTGTATTATTGGGCTATGCGTTATAACTTAGATTAATTATATTTCTAGATGGACCCTCGGCGTTGTAAGCGCGCCAAAATAAATTGGGGTGAACTTTTCACCAACCCAATGCTGTTCTATGCCTGTTAGTGTCAATCGTGACGTCACTTGACAAGGTCGTATCCAGGAGCATTAGTGTCTCATTTAAAATAATGTCAACGTGTGTAATTAAAGTGTGCCGAAACTACGAAAATCGGAAAATGAGCACTAAAGATATCTCTTATCATCGGTTAGTAACATTATTTCATACAATAACTGGCTAAATAAGTCATTTAAATATTCCGAAAATAAATTAATTTTAGTTCGTATTTTTTTATATGATACCAGTTTATGAACTTAAATTTGCCGCGTAATCTTGCAAAGTTGATGATATTTTAACGATAGAGACATTACCTAACATAATTATTAGCGTTTTTAATGGATCCATAAAGCTGCACAGTCGTTTTTTTCGGAATTAATTACAATATTACTATTTTTAATATGATTATTTATTTTAATGATGAAGATTGTTTACATTTTTAAATTTATAATTATCGTGGGTATTCTCATTAAAGAAGAGGTTATAATATAGTACATATTTTTTATAATATATTAAAGTTATGAGAGTAAATAGAAAGAGATAATTGACTATATACCTACGAAATATTTTGTAGTATAAGAATGTCTTGAATCTATGATAATATAATTTTCCCATAATTTAATACTACTACTGAAACTGATATCATTCACACGCACGCACGCAAGTGTAAATTGCACAAGCGTAATGACAGCTGTCACGCACACTAGTATAATAATTCCCGCCCAATTTTTATGACGTTTATAAGGGTGACAGTCCATCTAGATATATAATTTAATCTAAGCGTTATACTATATCTATGTTGTATCCAGGAGCAATAGTATGTCATTTAAAATGTCAAAATCGGAAAATGAGCATTAAAAATATCTCTTATCATCGGTTAGTAACATTATTACATACCATAACTGGCTAAATAAGTCATTTATATATTCCGAAAATAAATTAATTATAGTTCGTAATTTTTTATGTGATACCAGTATAAGAACTTAAATTTCCCCGCGTAATCTTGCAATGTTGATGATATTTTTAAAAATGGATGATTGAAAATAAATGTTCAAGGAATAATTATTAGTTAGTCAACTAACCGGTTAGTTAGCTAGCAATACAACAAATCAGGAAGTGAGTGGATGTCCCTAACAAAATAAAGCCCCTAAAATAGTTCGTAACCTTTTATTTTGCTTCAAAATTTTGGGAGAAAACCCTTAAGTTAGGAACCCTGATGTCGAGTGTATCGGCTAGAAGGTATCGGCTGATTGGCTGTCGTTAGTTTCCGCCACGACTTGTTGGGATATCTAAACTTGATCTAAACAACATGTCATCGTGATTGCAAGTTTTGCCCCAAATTACAGCTTATTTTGACATTGGTAGGTAATAAGTAGTAGTAGTTTCATTTGATTATTAGATTAGCTTATTACTAATTTTGAAGTCGAATTTATTAGTTTACATTTATTCAAATAGCGATTCCATTGGTAGTCACGCATCGCCGTGTGTGACTCAGTGTGATTTAGACAAGCCTTTGTTTACGATCTATGACGTGCCTATCACAAAATATCTTGAGATCCAGGTTCAACAGATGCCAGACCATGGTTATGTCCTAAGATATAAAATATAATGACATTGAGTAGTGTAAATAATTAGAAACACACGTTTTTTTAGAAAAAAATAGAGGTATTACACATACGTTGGAGCCCACTCGAACCCCAACGTTTTTCTATTTCGTGTGGCTGTGGATGGAGAAAATTGCGTTGGGGCGCCCGTTGGCAGTCGGTCCCCGCATGTGGTTTTCTTCAAAGGAATCTGTACCAACATTCGGGATACATCTACACATTGGCTATAGCCACTATAGCCGCGATGCGCATCGAATTTCAACTTAGATATTTAGGTAAAAAAAACAAGACCTGGTTTTCATGGTCAATCAAGATAAAGTCCGCTCTAGAAGCACATATACCTAGTAAAAGTGACTTACTTCGCCTGTCATCCACCATCTTAATAGTTACGATGACAGTGTAATTTGGTTGTGTTCCGATATACACTGCGAGCACTGTAAGGTGTGATGTCAATTTAGTATACTGTAAAGTCGTTCCTTTATAGTTAGCTATAATGGTTACTGTTTATAACGGAATGCAGTCCAGTATACTGATCTGTCATTACTTTCATTTCATAAAAAGTATTGGTTTTGCACTGCAATAAACACAATTTCTTTACTTTTGACATGTTCGGGTATCTTTGATTTACAATATTCAATAATAATAATAATATTCTATAGTGCGTTGTTATATTTATGGATGCTGTTGATCACGTGATATCACAGTGCTCGCAGTGTATATCGGAACAAGGCCTTTAACTGTTGTATGTCAGCTGTTAATTAGGGATGCAGGAAGAACCAACAACTATCGCTCACTTTGTGTTTAACTATCGATATATCGATGTTTTAAAAAATATTGATATATTAAATATCCTTTATTTCAAAATATTTAATTTGCGCTATTTAGGTTCCAACCTAGCATCCACCACTAATAATTTGTGATTTTTATTCATAACAAATTTTCATACAAAGAAGCCGACCATTTATTAATTTTATGTGCTCGGAATGAAGTGGTGAGCAGTGGCTTAGCAGCATACCATTAAGGCCTCGTCACACAGAGGCGGGAGCCGCGGGAAAGCGATCGCGATCCGGGACGAAATTTTTTAGTAATATTCGAATTTGTATGCAACCTGTCACATAGCAACGGGCGAGAAATGGATTCAACAATAACCCCAATGCAGTACAATTTTGCGCGGCATACTAAAGATTATTAGTTGGGGTTGAAATTAGAGACAGTGGCATTGGAAATTGCGTTCCTTCAGAGCAAATCACCATTCTGACTTGCTCTAGCAAAAATCCCACCGTGTCATTAAACCAATTAACCTCTCCGCGCCGACGCGGTATTTAATAATAATTATTCCTGGAATAAACAAACACACTGTCAGGTAATAGGTACGTAGGTATATATTCTTGTCTCGCCCCTTAATACAAGTAGGTAGCTACTCTTTGTCCCTCTCTGTCGTCTCATTGCGCGTTATTTCATTACAGAGTTACTGTGGCCACCTTCCAGCTCCATTATCAGACCCTGGGTACCATCTAGAGACAAAGTACTCGTCAAGAGTAACCATACGAGCCCAAAATTGATGGGGTTATGTCGTTTTATAACGGAGATCTTATAGCCACTTTTTAGCTTCATCATCAGACCCTGGAAACCATCTAAAGAGAAATTACTCGTCAAGACTAATCAAACGAGTCTAAACTCGATAGGGTTGCGCCGTTTCATTATAAAATTCCTATGTCCACTTTCCAGCTCCATCGTCAGACCAGCTCCATGTCATTATAATATTGTATTGTCACGTCAAAGCGTCGCCACGCTAGCACCCGGTTTTACCCTCCCTCCGCAGTTTCAAAGGAAGGCGCAGCATAGGACAGCCTCCCGCCAGGAGGACTGACGACCTGGTTAAAACCGCAAAGCACCCTTGGATGTAGTCACTAGAGCGTCGGTGTGGAATATCTGTAGTCGATCCCATGACTCTCCATTATGACGGAAGAAGGCGCCGCGGTCATGTTTTAGTCGGTATTGTGGCTCATGAACTCGACTCAAGAATCGAGCCTGTATGAGATCAAGCCCGACACTCCCCCTGGATCCTGTTGGTACCCCAGTGACGTGCGTAAACTTGCATTTTGGACCATGTTAACAAAAAATAGGACCACTTATTGTGGCGTTCTCTTAGGGAGACCTATTATGTACAGCAGTGGACGTCGAATGACTGATGGTTGGAATAAAATATTATTATTTACTTTTTTCTAGTTATCGTAATACCTCACTTTCAAATCTTTTTCTCCTGATGTCATCACATCACAAACTTAAATAGGTATGTTTGGACTTAGCATGAACGTCTGTACCCAGGGTTAAATTATTATTTATTACTTTTTGCTTTTTACAACCGAAATCTATTCAACAGAGTGTTACGCCCTTAATTTTCTGTTTGCTTAAAAAGAAGGTATGCCTGATTGATTTATCAACCACTAACTCATTAGACTGAATGGATTGGGTTGCAATTTGACACACATAGATATAATTATAGGTACAGGTAGATAAAAATTTACGCAATTAAAAAAACCTTTGTCCACCCAAAAATTTATAGATCGCTGGACTAAAGTATCGATATCGATATTTTTTTACGCGCTTCTCTAGCGGAAATGCCGCCATTTTTGGATTACAAAGAATTGGCTAAATTTGTAGTCATTTCCTCTCCCCCTTATTAGAGCTCAATGCTAGAAGCAACTAAGTAGAACAATGTGAGCGGCAAAATTCAAATTGCTGTCATTTTGATTTTACCTCTGTACAAACAAGTAACAAAATAAACAAAACTATCTCCATAGCAGCGGAAAGTTGTTGTTATTATTTTCTTTTCATAGAAACTGAAAATAACATTTATCGATTAGTTAATTAGTGTGTTTGTATTATAAAGTGTCTTGCGTACATACAAAATAGGTACTTCTCTTCTAATATCTATCTAGGCTCAAAGTAACTAAAATCAGGTAAAGTTTTATGTAATCAATATTTTTTCAGATTTTTTATTAAACCAAATAGTATAATACTGGTAAATCTGTTGCTATGATGATATATATTTGACCCAAAACCACATGAGTACTTAAGTGTTAATTTTTACTAACATTATTCTAACCTAGGGATTCCATCTGCAAAAAGTATAATATACTGAAAAATAACTATATAATTTAAGACTTAGCAACTTTTATGTTTGGAGTATACACCTATTACTCATTGTGTGAACGTTTAGACTATTGTTATAAAGGAGGGTTACCCAAAACCTTAGATTATTACATATTAGTAATCTAAGCCTAAAACCATTTACTGGAATATCAGCTTAGTTTTTTTTCAACTTTCAGCTTTAATTATATAGCAATTTTCAGATTTACTGCAAAATACCAATTTAATAATTGATGGTTAATATTTTCTGCCTTTTTGACCAACACTAAATGAAAATGTCTGATATAGAGAGTGAGTCGGGGATTTCAGAAGACAGTGATAGCATAAACTTATTCACAGACCCTAGAGTCGAATGGTTTAAAGAGCGAGTACTTGCTTTTATTGGTATGGATGATGCTGACTTATTCTATTCTATGTTTGAAGAAGGTGATGCAAAGCAAAAATTTATGCGTTTCTTAAGATCTCCGGTAAAACCATACGAACACAGTTTTGATAAAAAGATATTTTTTGTCTCTAAAATTATTGTTGACAAACTCATACATGAAGATAAAGAGTTCACTGAATGGAGTAAGTAATTATCCATATTAAACAAACTAGGTATTATTTAAAATCAAATATTTTCTGTGGAAAATATGCTATCTATACTGGATGAAGAATATTGCTTAAGGAATATTTTGTCTGTATTTTAGCACTCGAGACATGCTCAGCTACTTTAAAGAACAACTTACTATTTTTTATTAATCCCAATTGCAGTAAAACTCTTTTTGAGCTTTCTAAATTAATTTGTTCTTTAAATTGTGTAGGTACAGAACCTAGCGTTATGGTATACCAAAAATACCTGTCATGATTTTGGATATTAACTTTAATACCAACTGTACAGAAAGATGGTGATCTATTTATAAGTCCCTTGGGATCTTACATTGTCATAATCTTCACATCCTTTATATCAATCGCTTTGTTGAACATAAGGGTCCTGTATAAAAGAGGATCTATTAAGAGTTGTCAGAAAAGGTAGTCACTATTACCTAAAACTAATGTAGAGACTTTTTTTGCTTCTTATTTCACCTATGAGCATGATTATCAAATTTTTGTAATCATACTACTTTTAGGGTTATCACATGGGATAAAAAATAAAAAGATAAATAAAAAAATAGTTTAATTTTTTGTGAATTTAACTTTAATGATATATTACTATATACCTTAACACATGCCTATGTAATATTTATTCTTACATTATTAATAGGTAGTAAATAATAAAAACAGAAAGTATTGAAAAAGAATACTTTTTAAGTTATGTTGTGTGGATAATTATTGGGAAAGTTCATCTGTAATTATTACAATAAATATACCCTATAGTTCCTGCTTAATTTTTGATTTTTGTCCGTGTGGGGCCGGCTTTAGAATTTTCCCACCCCTCTCCACCCATGGGAGTCGTAATAGCCGACTGAGGGAATACCGGGGGAATGGGCTGCAGCACTCCTTTGAGTATTAACAACATCCACTGCGATCGCCAACCCGCCTGCCAAGCGTGGTGATTACGGCACTATCCCCCATTCTTGGGGAGGCCTATGTCCAGCAGTGGACATTAAAAAGCTGATGGATGGATGAATCTTTGATTGTATATGTTCAGATCCTTACAATCACTACAGTAGATTTTGTTAAGTTATTGATCTAAGTAATTTTAAATAAATATACTGACATCAGGAATTGTGCCTCCTCCACCTCCACCACCACCACCAAAGCCCAAAAAACCAAAGAAAGGCAAACATCCTGAATCAGAGGCAGAACCAGAGGCTGAACCAGATATCAAGAAATCTATGAAAAGTATTAAAAGCTTAAAAAGTATAAAAAGTCTAAAAAGCATGAAAAGTATGAAGAGTACAAAAGGTAAAGGGTACTCATTTGACTATAAACTATTTTTATAATGGTGAGATATTATATTGATTGGCTAATAGAAAGAATGCGGAAATAATAGGGATTGTTTTTTTTTATCCTTTAGGTATTATCTTTGCGGTTCTGTAAAAAGGAAAACACGGAACCCTGATAGTATCACTTGTGTGTCTGTCTGTCTGTTCGTCTGTCACAGCCAATTTGCTAAATTAATAAATTGTTAAATTAATAGCTTGCTTAAAATTTAACTCGCACATTTCCGTTTTTTTTTGTGTGTGGACTAAGAATACATGTGTCACCACCCCATTCTTTCCTACGGATGACGTACGAGGTGACTAATGGAAGTAAGCAATTATCACATCAATGGAAGTAAGCAATTATCAACCTTTGAATGACTGGTAGGGAGCTGGGACTGGTACCAAGTGGGAGTTCTCACTTACTATCGGGCCCGAGCGGGTTGGTACCACCATCTCCCGTATGACCGGCCATGAAGCTAATCAGTGTGCTTTGGTTGTAGCAGGAGATAACCGTTAATACTTTAATTTCATATATATCTTTGAAATGCAATGGTGAGCAGCGGCTTGACACTACTCTGGCTATAGTTGAGTCCATAAGTGATTGGGGAGGGCCGTGGCTCGTCTGCCACAATATGCAATAAAAAAAACACCCTACACTAAGTCATAATTTTTGTATGGCGTGGGATTTTTTCAACACAATTTAACAGACATAAAGTACACCCAGAACAACCATTTGTGGGTCACACAAAGAGTTCGAATCCATAATACTGGGGCTGGGAGGCTTGTGTCTTAACCACTCGGCCATCTAGGATATATTTATATCGAACTCTCTGTTTAGCAAATCATAATATTATGTGCTCCCATATCTAAATACTTTAGGTAGGTATCTAACAATTTTTAAAGATGTAATTCGGTTACATATTGATATTTGTATTCACAGATATCGACTTGGAGGGTGGTAAGCAAATGTTTTTTTTAAGTGTATCTTGTTGTAGATTGCCTTGCCCAGCACAAATGGGCCGGCTCTATTTCTGTCCCACTGTTGGAAACGGGTCTCCTCTCATGGTGAGAGGGATTAGGGTATAGTCCAGGCTGATAGACCTCACAAACAGAAAATCTCTCGGGCATGCAGGATTTTTCCACGATGGTCTCCTTCACCGAGCAGTGATAAATTGCAAACACATAATTTCAAATAATCTTGAAAAGTCAGAGATGTGGGTCGTACGAGGTTTGGTCCTTGGACTGGGTTTTGAACTGGGTTTTGAACTCGATACCACTGTATTTGCAGTACTTGGTTTTACCCTTTTTTTGTTATGCGGGAATACACCCCGTAGTTCGGGGCAACGAACAGGCCTCACCCACTAAATCAACCCGCCGTGTGCCGTCTTTCCGCCTGTGTTGGCGGAGAGATGGCACACGGCGGGTTCAAACTCCCAAGCTTCAAAAACATAAATATAAAGTTACTGCATAAAAGTTTCTCTTAAGAACTTGCCATGCAATTTTAGCAACTTAGCACTATTTTTATCTGATATTAAGAAATTAGATAATTCTTGGGCATTTCTTATTAAGCATAACGTATTTTTCACATTGGTAAGTGTATGGGATAACTTTGTTTTTTGACTTTAAAGAAATGGAAGTAGAAACAGTTGCAAGTGGTGTTAAGTTTATTGAAGATGAAATGATAGCGGGTGCCACGTCTAAGTACGCCGTTGAAGAGATGGAACTTAGCACTATTTTTCTCTGATATTAAGAAATTAGATAATTCTTGGGCATTTCTTATTAAGCATAACGTATTTTTCACACTCATAAGTGTATGGGATAACTTTGTCTTTTGACTTTAAAGAAATGGAAGTAGAAACAGTTGCAAGTGGTGTTAAGTTTAGTGAAGATGAAATGACAGCGGGTGCCACGTCTGAGTACGCCGTTGAAGAGATGGAATCGCAAATCGTCGCGGAAGACAACTATTACTTCCCACCGCGTGAGTATTTTACAATATTTTGTTAATGAAAAACCTCTTGCGGACCAGTTTTCAAATAACTATTTGTGTATTGCACAAATAATTCGCGTATTGGATCTACTTCTGATACTAAGGCCTCGTTTACTGGTGTTGCGACGCGCGGTCAAATCAAACGTATTATAATGTATGAGAGCGTATATGTAGAAGCGTGTGTCATCACGTGCGTTTTGTTTTCTTCGCTTGTCCATAGACAGAAAAAACGCACAATGCGCCTGCGAATTTTTAGTATTTAGGTAACATTGCAAATTATTTTTTGCAGCTCCCGAGGAACTTGACCCGGAAGTTGATGGAACCGTGGAATTCTACACTATTATCGTAAGATTAATTTCTCAACTTACTAAACAGTTTAATGCCTTGCGCTAGAATGTAGTAGGTACATACGCACGGTACTGCCTCAGTGTAGCGCCCTGGAGGGTTAGGCAGAATCTCATATCTCACATGTCGATCGTATCGTGATCACTGTGATTGGTTGAGAAACCGACGCGTGATGTCGCAATAATCCGTTGGCCAATCACGGTGATCTCTTAACCAATCACAGTGATCACGATACGATCGACATGTGAGATATGAGATTCTACCTCACCCCCCTGAAGTGGTATAACGCGACAGTAGGTACTCTACCGGCCGCGCCACCAAGATTATGGCACTCATGTGCCTGAAAGAGAAATGCGCACGCGTATAGAATTAAAGCAATCCTCTGTCGCGCAATGACTACGATTACCGAAATCAAATTTTTAGGTACCGGTTTGCCTATGAAATTACTGCAGCAGATATTTTTTGACTTCCAATAACTTCCAGAAGTTCGCAAAGTATTTGGGATTGCGGTACCTATATTAAAATCAAATTAATATACTTTTCTTTCATAATAGGTATATGTTATTGATATATTTTTATACAAACAGCTTTTTCAAAAAAAGCGTGCTGATAGTACCGAATTGATCCGCGTGGTGACGGGCTCATAATACAAGTCTAACTACCCTATTCTTTATCTAGCTCATAACGGTCGTCGGCTTAGTACCACCGTTATTCTTGTAACCGGCCGCGAATCATCTCACGTGTGTTCTGATTGTAGCCGACTATATTCCATTCCTTCACATTACATGTGAGAAATGAAATGATGAGCAGCGGCTATGCATCATCTGTGTCCATGAGCGACGGTTGCCACTTACCATCATGTGGCCCGTGGCTCGTCTGCCATCAAATAGCAATAAAAAAATATAACCTGATGGATCTTCTCTCTCGCAGCGTTCAGTTCCTCGTATAATCCAGTACCCCAAACTGATCCCGCTCTTCGGTTCGTTAACTCCTAAAGTGTCACAGCGCAACCGCCGGTACTTTTACTTTATGCGTCAGACGCAAGAAGGCATACCCTTATTAAAAAACCACAAGATTGCTAAGCTGAAGATGCCAGATTACGTCCTCACTGGATTAATCAGCGGAAGAATGCTTAAGAGCTTGGGACGTCAGCTAAAAGAGGTAATTTGTTGCATATTACTTGCACGCTATGTCGTCGTCGTGACGTCTGTGGGGTTCGCTACTAATGTATACTAGTGAACCCCACAGACGTCCTACCCAAATATTGGCTTGCTAGGGGACCCCAGACTTTATTTCGATATTTGAATTTTTGATATGGTTGATGATGGGGGTTTGTGGTTATATGAAGATAAAAATTCTGGAACGCGATCATTGTGACACATATCCGTGGCACTTACCGTGTCCAATTGTAAATATAAACCATTCAGGGATCCACTCAGATGGTGGAGTGGCTTAGATACCGGCCTATTGTCCGAGTGTTGCGGGTTCGATTCCCACACAGGAAAACTCTTTGTGTGATCCACAAACGGTTGTTCTAAGTCTGGGTGTACTTTTTGTTCGTGAAATTGTATGTTTGTAAAGTCCCCCGCCATACAAGGATTATTCCTTAGCGCAGTGTTGTCTGAAAAAATATAATTAACGGTAAATTTTGGAGAGAGATCTCTGGAACTACTGAATTAATTCTGAAAGTTCTTTAGATACTTACCTTTTAAAGGAGAGAAAAAACACATTGTCAATGAATAGTTGTGTAACTCTTGATATACTACGGGTGATATTATTTGCGAAAGGTTAGCACTTCCGATGCCGAAGGCTCGCAGAGTTCAAATATCGTTCGCTTACCTTTTTCGAATTTTATAGTGTAACCGATCATGATAAAAAAATAAAAAATAACTAGTTCTATGGAATTTAAATGTAGTGTTGTCCTAATTCAGGCATACATCCCACTCTTTGAGAAGCAATTCCGCGAAGTCACGGTTATGAACGTGAACTCCAGTGAGCATGCGGTGTTAGCTAGGCAAGTTTCCTATGCTGGTGACCATCATAACATAGACGAATCCAGGTCACAGGTATGTTAAAACCAAAATTCCGTACTATCTCGGTATAGATAACATAGAAATCGCAGAATAGAAGAGAATATAATAGAAGTTGCAATATTATTTATTTCATAAGCACTTGACGTCATGTTCAACTATTATAATTGGAAATTTAAAAATTCACGGGATTGGTAGCGTTATTTTTTTCATTTCACATTTTTTATACCATAGATATCACAAGAGTGGCCTACTACCGTACCTTTTAGACGCTAGCAAAACAATAAGTACCTGCCTATCACTCGTGCGTTCAACTGATTGGAGATGTAGAGAATGATTGATGGCTTAGAAAGGGACTTACGAGACTCATTCACTGTCCGAAACAACAATGGCAATGCCTTCCATTATTACGCAGATATTCCGTTGGAGATTCGAATCGGGTGATTTTTTTTGGAATCGGTGAAACCTATGGAATAAGAAAATACTATGTTGTTAATGACTTTTCAGTAGATCGATGCTGTAATCGTGGCAAATCTACCAGAATATATATACATATAGTACATTGTTCACCGAGGGGAAAACGTGACAGATTCCGGAACGAGGGTGCTGTTTTAAGCCCGAGCCGTAGGCGAGTGATAAATAATGGGTACTTAATAGGTATAGGACTGCGAGGGGAAATTTAAAATAATATTATGGACATTTAAAATATTATTTATTTCTATTTAACATAATAATTATAGTAAAACTAGGCAGTATGCTACTGCCATATTAAGGTCTTCAAAAAAAACACGTTTGTAAAGAATTTTTGTATAGTTTTCCTGCCTCATATTCGTGGACAGTACCTATAATAACGTAATTTCTGCATCATTTACAAAAAAGAAAGGAGGTACTTTCTGAGCAGATGTAGTATAAAAGATTTTTTTATCTCCAGGTCAATTATCTTCGACCTTCAGACTATAGGAGAATGTCCAATATAGCAAGAGGAGAAAATGCTGAAAGAAGGTTTACAAATAACTCTTTTCACTTTTCGACTAAATAATAATTTAATTTGTTAGATAATATTTGGTTTTATAATAGTGTTTATCGATTTAAGTAAAAATATCAAAACATTCATACAATGTTGCTTGTAATATCTGGCCTTTTGTATCGCTACAGGTACTTACGTAATAGTGTTATTTAACTTTGACAGAATTAAAAATACGCGCTCAGACCCTATGTCAGTTATATCGCCGGCACCAGCTCAGAGAAAATCTTCGACAAACTCTATGCAGGTAAATTATTAACGGCAGTTTGTATTACCCAATAAATAGGGAAATATAACTATTAGATACTCCACAACGTATAGCGAAAAATAGCTATCGGATACTTCGGTTAATAAAAATGTGGTGACGGACTAAGAATACAAGTGTCACCACCACATCCTTGCCCGCGGGTCGTACAAGGTGGCTAAGGGAAGTTAGCAATTATCACCCATTGCATTACTGGTGGTAGGGCTGGGTACCAGAGAGTACTCATTTGCTATCGGGCTGGAACGGGTCCATACCACCGTCACCTGTGTGACCGGTCATAAATCACATCAGTGTGTTTTGGCTGTAGCAGAAGATAGCCGTTTATTCTTTAATTTAATATCTGAGAAATGAAATGGGTAAGCAGCGGCTTGACAATACTCTCAAAGTTCATGAGCGACGGTTACCACTTACCATCAGGTGGCCCATCGCTTGTCTGCCATCCTTAGTGATAAAAAAAAAGTACAGATACAATTGGACGGCAATTTCAATTTACGAGTTATATTAGGTACCTATTAGTCCGGTCAAATTAGACCAAAAAAATAAGAGTAAAGCTACCTAAATTCCCACCAAGCTGAAAATCAGTAAGATTGTTTAAAATATGATTAAAAATAAAATTTGAAGATTCCCCATCTTTCCCCTGTGTGGAAAACAATTTATTCAAGGTCAAAGGTCAAAAAAATGAGTTTTTCGCGATTTTTGATAAAATTATATGCAAAAAATGTATCAATACTTTTTTCTACGAGTCACCGATTTTGAGATATAACACAAACATAGCATCACGCCTGTATTCCCCGAAGGGGTAGGCAGAGGTGTATTTACATACCCTCGACTCGCCAGCTATGTTTGAGTCCCACGTAATAGGGGGCGAGCCTATTGACGTCTACCGGGCACATTTCCAAACTCCGGGCTGCTACTGAGAATTTTTCTTTTTAGGAAAAAGCTCAACAACATTGCCCGACCCGGGGATCGAACCCGAGACCTCATGATTAGCAGTCGCATACACTACCGCTACACCACCGAGGCAGTATTTTAGATATAACAATTCAAAAAGTTGTAAAAGTTGCCATCGTCGTAATATGCATGAGTACGCCACATATATACATCTCTATAGTTGTAATATATGTTAAAATATTTTTCTATCAGTCATTGTAACTTAAACTTATGATATAAAATATACATAAGTTATTACTATAAAAATACAAAAAAAAAATAACTACCTATTTAGATAAGTATTAGATATGCATGTTTCGTTAAAAATACCAAAAGTAAAAAACAAGTACAATTAGCTTGTCTTCCTCCAACCTCAGTTCCTTCTTCTTCCTCCGACATCTTTTTCGGGTACATTACCAAGTTCAAGTGTGGCTTGGTTATCAGCTAGACCCTATACTGGGGTTGGAAGTTGGTCAACAATTCATTAGAACCAGTCCAAACTTTACTTCCACCTGCGCCGGAAAAACTGCTAAACACAATTTTTTGCAAACGCAAAAATGGGTGCATTGCTAAATGTGGTTGCAAAAAAGTCGGACTGTTTTGTTCTCTGGAAGGAACATATTGTCAAGGCCGATCGTGCTCTAATATTGAATCACCAACAGTGGAGGATCTGTTTGATTCCAACGAGGCGACATGCGATACATCGCTATTAACGCAGTTTACATGCACTCAGGACGAAGATGAAAAAGAACAAGAAGAAGAAGAACAAGACGAACAAGAAGATCAAGAAGAAGAATTTGAATGTTACGACTCGGACGATTAAATTTCACTACTTTTTTTAACTTAAATTGTTTTTATCTTTTCAATATCTGCTAATATCCATTATTTTGCAATAGTTTCAAATTAAACAGGATCACAACTGACCCGTGGAATAGGCCTACTGGGGAAACCACATTAAAATAAAACGCGCAAGTACACTACCTCATAGGTGGCGTGGAAACGTGTGCATATTATGCTCATGCTTCGTCCTCGAGATTAGTAAAGTTAGTAATTAATTTGATACTATGTAGTAACGCATAGGTGATACCACTTCAGCACTATAGTTGAAATAAAAAGAAAATAAAGGGTAATTCTGAAAAACAACTGACAACCCTATCCTTGCTCCACCATTTTACCCATAGAGTAAGATTTTACCTGCGCTTTATGTTTGGCTGTCGTGCTTCATTTGCATTTTAGTGCTCAACCACTTCACTCCTTTGATCAGTGTACTGCACAAGTATATTTAAATTAAAATGTCTAAACGCGCTAATGACATTAGTTTAGAATTTATCGTTAAAAAGTTACGAAAATTAGAAAACGAAATTAAACGTTCACGTCTTGAAAAACGAAACAATTTTTCGTTGAGTTCGTCCTCATAATCTAGTCGTTCTGCGAGCCCTTCGGGTTCGTCAAATGGAGCTTCGCCACATCCAGAGGAATTGCCAGGAAGTAAGTACTGACGAAACTTGCATATGTAATGTTTAAATGCATCAGATCAGTCTGAGGGGCTGTTCCGCCGCATTATAAAATGTTATATAAACCATTTTTTACCTAAATCATGCACCAGAATAGTCTGTGGGACTATTTCGCCGCATTAATTTGTAACTGTAAAAAAGTGGGTAGATATGCTTCAGAGTAGTCTGCGGGACTATCTCGCGCATATAATAATCAGCCTTACTGCTTAAAAATGCATCAGGGTTGTCTAAAGGACTATCCCGCCGCCTTTTAAGAAGCTGAAGGGCTTAAAATGAAACCTACAATTTGTCTCACTGCAATTGCATGTGGGTACATTGGTAAAAAATCGCGTTTGATTCAGATGGTGCTTGCTTGTTTCAGGCCCAGATGTAATCCTGAAGCAAAGCATAAACGTCGATATAATCGACATTGAACCGTCCTTACCCATAAATACCGAGGTAATACCAAATACCTCGGTAGAAAACATAACGAGTCACGAACAAGAAAATTGCACTAGCGCTGACCTATCAGATATATTAGGAGCAGATCCGTCTGTGACCGTTGAATATGGCCCAGACATTAACAAAGACGTGGCCACCAGATTCATTCACATTGCAACTTCTGGCTTAAGCAAGGATATTCGCAAAGATCTGGTTAAAAAGTTTTTAGTGCCCGAAAACTGCAAAAACATATCCGCGCCACAGCTTAATGCTGAAATCAAAGGTGTATTTACTGAGCAGGTAATCAAAAGAGATAGAGCTATTGAAGCTAGACAAAAGCAGATGGCATCTAGTATTGCGGCCTTGGAAAATATCATATCTACTGAGCTTAATGCCAAAATCAAGAACAATTCCCTAATAAAGGACCTCATGGATGTCGGACGAATTTTTTGTGACATCCAACATTCAAAGTCTGAAGCTAGACGTAATTTTGCCCTCTACTCGGTTAAGAAGGAACTTAAAGACCAATAAATTGTCTACAACAAAAATTGACCAATTCCTTTTTGGAACTAATTTAGCAGAGACTGTTAAAACAACCAAAGCAGTTTCAAAATCTAGTTCTGATCTTAAGCTTGAGGCTCCCTAGAAATCAAAACACACTGCCGTAGCACCTACCAAGCCTTTAAACTGGAAGGCGAGGATCCCGGCTCACAGGCAACCGTCGGGTCCTCCGCAGCGCCATCAAACGCCTGCTGCGCAGAACACACCGCCGCCGCGAGGAACCTCGTCGCACACATCCATGCAATGGCCCAAGCAAATCCGCCGATATTAGATCCGGTACGTTATGCTGGTAGACTTGCTTATTTCCAGATACAATGGAAATTGGAACTCGAGAACGTACCATTTTGTCGTGGATAAAAGGTTATAAAATCAAGTTTAGTCGTACGGTCTATCAACCTTGTTTGCCTACTCCAAATAGATTTTCAATTTCTGAAACAATTCATCTAGTGGAAATTATGCACAATCTATTGACTATTGGAGCTATTTCTGAATGTGAACCTTGTTCTGGCCAGTATATATCACGTGTTTTCTTAGTGCCGAAACCGAATGGCAAGATGAGATTTATCTTGAATTTAAAGAGTTTAAATAGGTTCATTGATACACAGCATTTTAAATTGGAGGATATTCACACAGCTTTAAAACTACTATCAAGAGATAGTTAAATCGCGACTTTGGACCTTAAAGACGCATATTTTTTGCTAAATGTTCATATAGATTCACGAAAATATCTCAGGTTCATGATAAATGATAAAATGTACGAGTTTAACGTCCTACCATTCCGTATCGGTACTGCACCATTTATATTTACAAAATTGATGAAACAGGTCATTAAAGTATTAAGGTCATGCGGATTTTTATTATCTATTTATCTCGATGATTTATTTCTAACTGGTGAAAGTTATCAAGGGTGTGCTCAAAATATTGAAACCACACAAATTCTGATACGCTCTTTAGGATTTATCATAAATTAAGAAGAAAGTATAAAAATACCTTCTTCATCGTGCAAGTATCTAGGCTATTCCATAGGCAGGCATACCCATAGATGGCAATTAAGCTTACCCTCTGAAAAAAAGACAAAAATTAAGGTAGAAATAGACAAAATTAAGAAGCTAAAACATTTTAAAACACATTTATTTGCTAAATTGTTAGAATTAAAAATGACAATTATATTTTAGAGATATTCTCTGACGCCTCAAAAACGGGTTGGGGTGCAGCTTGTAATAGACAAACGGCTTGTGATCGTTGGTCTAGTAGTGAGTTGACACATAAATGTTCTTGAACTTTTAGCAGCATTCTTTGCTCTAAAAATATTCGCCAATACTTACTCTCACTGTCAAATATTACTTCGTATTGACAATACTACCGCTGTGAGCTACATCAATCGTATAGGAGGTGTGAAATACCCCCGTCTTAACAATATTACAAAAAATATATGGCAATGGTGTGAAGCTAGAAAGATTTTCATTTCAGCCTCGTACATAAAATCAGCAGATAATGTAGTTGCCGATAAGCAATCTAGACGATCTCACCCTGATGTCGAATGGGAACTATCCCATACTGGTTACCAAAAACTGATGATACATGAACAAAACAAAAAATTTAAGAACATCCAACCAACTTTTTATAACATCCAACCAACTTTTTATAAGTCTGCGTAAACCCCTTAATTGTGTTTCAACTCAGACGCTTACCCGTTGGATTAAGTCCACCTTGAAAGTGGATTGACGTATCTGTGTTCTCTTCTCATAGTACATGTCACGCGGCGACATCCATGGCTCATAAACTAGGAGTTAACCTAGATATAATAAGACAAACAGCTGGATGGAGCGGCAATTCCACTACATTTGCTAAATTTTACAACAGGTCAGTTATACATAATAATGATAACACGGTATTGGCACGAACAATATGTTCTCTTTGATTGTAATTAATTTTATATTTAGATGAATACCCTTTCGAAATCTGTAAAATAATATTAATGAATATTTATAACAATAAATCTATAATGATTATGATATCATTAGTTATTTTATTGTTTGTATTTTCGATATTTCCTCCTCTCTCAACATCTACATAGTATCAAATAAATTACTAACTTTACTAATCTCGAGGATGAAGCATGAGCATAATTAATGATTAAACGAACTTACCTGTACGTGAAGTTCTATCATAATTATGCGAAGTGCTTCGTTTAATCATTAATTGTGACGATTACAACTTTTACAACTTTTTGAATCGTTATATTATCTAAAAAACGGTGACCCGTAGAAAAAAAGTGTTGATAATTTTTTTGTAGATAATTTTATGATCTACAATTTTTGTCTGAAGTAAAATATGATAAAACTTACCGTTTTGGTGAAAATCGCCAAAAGCTCATTTTTCTGACCTTTACTTTGAATAACATTTTTTCCATACAGGGGAAAGATGGGGAACTTTCAAATTTTATTTTTAATCATATATTAAACAATCTTACTGATTTTCAGCTTGGTGGGAACTTAGGTAGCTTCGAATGTCTAAATTGACCGGACTACTATACTTAGGTATATATCTTACGGTTGGATGGTAAGGGTAACCACTGAAGTACTTAATCCAACACAGTACAAGTGATCCGTCAACACAGGCGGAGAGACGGCACACGGCGGGTTTCTTTAGTGGTTGCGGGTCCCACACTACCCTGTTCGTTGCCCCGAACGACGGGGTGTGCGGTTAGGTACATTTTTTCAGGG
This sequence comes from Leucoma salicis, assembly GCA_948253155.1. Taxonomy (NCBI): domain Eukaryota; kingdom Metazoa; phylum Arthropoda; class Insecta; order Lepidoptera; family Erebidae; genus Leucoma; species Leucoma salicis. The sequence continues at coordinate 16,681,834 of OX411820.1, read as the reverse complement.
GATGGTAAGGGTAACCGGCGGACCTCTTATATAAGTAATATCACACATTTTCAGTGGTCCGAGAGATAGAGGCGGAGTGGAGAGAAAGTTATAAATTTATACTACGAGTATGCTTGTAACTTTACCAAAAAAAGTTTGTAGGTATATCCGACAAGATTTAGGGTAACCGTTGTCCTCCCGCGAAGGTGCGACGCTCTGTGTGCGGATATGTCGCTCAGTTGAGGGTACCCGAAAGCCGAAAGGGTAAGTCGCCGGCGGACCACAGGTTTAGGTAATTTTTTTCCCGCCTAAACAAAAAAAAAATCTATGTACCTACATTAGTTCCTAATCAAGACACGTAGGTATGTATTTGATGATATTGTACTACGATAAATGTAATTACCTTCATTAGGATCGGATGTCCATGACGAGTGCGACTTCGGTTCCTTTTCCGACAGAAGAAAAGAAATCGAGTGCCTATGAAGTAACATCTGATATCAAGGAACTTGTAGGCATTGTCGACTGGTTAGTAAATATTCATTCTAGTCCTAGAAGGTAGTTTCTTTTTTTTTACTTTATGTCCATCATCAGACCTAGTTTAGGGCCGAGGTACTTTCTTGGTCTATTAATAATATATTGTTCTATTCCTGTACAGATTTATTTGTAATATGACAAATAATGTCTTTTCCCAAAATGTTATTAAGTATTTATTTGTACCAAAACAGATTTTACAGATAATATATTGTACACGTGATTTTGGGTAGGGGTAACCCCCCTTTGGTTTAGTCTTAAACCTCACTACGTATCACCAAGATGGGGGAAGGAGATCAAACAATTCTAAAAGACATCATATGATTAATGGACTATCCAGATTGTTAATCTTTATTCTTTGATCAAAGATAATAAAGACCCTTTTTATACGATTGACTTCTGTCCAGCGACGCTTTATTCAACCGATTAAGAATAATCATAAGTGATTTATTCCGAAACTGCTTGTTGCAGCTAACTATCTCATTCTCTTTTTTGAGATTAGTAGAAAAGATTCTTGACCATGTTAATTTAGTAAAAAAAAACTTATGTGTACGTTTATGAAAAAAATGGGTGGTATATGTAAATATATAATATGGTATATATATATATATATATATGTAAATATACCACGTATTTTGATCTGTATTTTAGCACTTGACATGGTCAGCTACTTTTATAATTATTAAATGCATCCGATAGGCGGCGTGGGTCGTAAAAACAAATGTGATTTGGAGATTGGGAATGCCTGTCGGTCACTGCGATGGCTTAGCGGTCTCAAGCACTTCCTTAGACCACGTAGTTAAAAAAAGGCCTAATGAGGTTGCTACACGGTTGTAAACCAGCACCCTAACAGATAATGGGGGAGCCGACGATGCTAATTGGGGATTTACTCGAGCGTCATGGAGACCTACTGGGTTGCAAAGCTTAGATTAGATGATAAGAAGAAAAAAATGTTATTTATTTATTTATATACATACTTATTGTTAACAGTATTTTCCTTACACAATAAGATTAGACAATGATTTTGTATTAAACACAAAGTGAAAAATGTGAAATCGAAAATAACAGTCAGGAGCAGGATTTGAACCTGCATCTTCTGGATACCGTCCAGATGCTTTACCAATTCAGCCATCCTGACAATTGCTCCTGACTGCTAATTTCGATAACACATCATACTTAACGTCTTTGGGTGACGTGTATAGTGCTAAGCATGTCAAATGCTAAAAATATATATAAAAATATCTAAAATACAATGATTTTGTATTTATGCAATAGAGATAGAACCTTTTTTGAGTTCAAAGTTAGTAGGTATAAAGTAGTAAGGCTAAGATATACTGCTACTAATGGCTTTCGTCTCAATATATCGGTCTACGACACACGTGAACCTGCTCTGTGCATGAGAACAAATCTAGTGTTATGTCGCAGGATAAGGTCTCATTGATGTAATGTAAGGCGCGGGGTACAGGTGCAAATCGACCTATGTTAGTTCGTGTATCGGCCGATGCCAATAGAGGTCGGCGTCGCTCCCATAGGGCACCCATATACCGGCGTGGTATATTAAATTGTATTTGTGCTAGTAAAAATGGGCTATAAGTAAACCCTCGTATCAATCTAAAAAAATATCTTACCAGGGCCGTGTTACGGCGCGTTGCCAACATATTGTAATCCACCATGCCTACAATATACAGTTTGGGGTACAGATGCGGGTAATAAAAGTATAGTCTTTTATATAAATAACGTATAAAAGACTTTTGTACCCTCTCTACTTTTTGAGTACACTGCACTGTATTAGGATTCCAAATTATGGCATTTGTTTCTAATATACTGCGAACATATGCATTATATAAAACAGTGATTGATAGTCTCAGGTTAAGGTCTCTCGACTGACGGATTACGAAACCTAAGTTTTTATGGGCTATCGCACACGTTTTTGAGATGTGATAATGAAATGTTAGTTGGCTATCGAACCAAGTACCAAGGTCTTTTACGCTATTAACTCGTCTTATTGCTGTGTCTGATATTTGGTAGTCGTGAAGGATTGGCGAGCGTTTTCGGCTATATGACATCACGACGCATTTGTTAATATTAAGGGCTAAACTATTGCGTGTTCCCCACTCAACTACGTTATTGATGTCAGTTTGTAAGACCCTGCAATCCGACGGTGTGGTAATGGGAAGTGCCAACTTTACGTCGTCCGCAAACATTAGGCATGAACTACATTTTATCTTTAACGGCAAATCATTGATTAATATTAAAAATAATAAAGGGCCGTAACAGGACCCCTGTCCAATGCCAGAATTAACTGGATATTCATAAGATGAAGTTTTTTCATATGTAACATACTATTTTCGTCATGTCAGGTAATCCGCAAAGAATAGAATAACATTTTTAGAGAATCCGTAGTTGCTAATTTATACAACAACACGTCACTATCGACTCGATCAAAAGCTTTTTGGAAATCAAAATAAGCTACATATACTTGTCTTCTGGCATCGATTTCAGGCGTAATAATCGAGGTGATGTGCAAAAGGTTTGTTGTAGTTGAACGGTCAGGCAAAAAACCATGTTGTTGGTCACTAAACCATCCTCTTAACTGATTATAAACTAATGTATATAATACATATTCCATTACTTTAGCAAACACAGATAGAACTCTAACAGTCCGATAATTTTGCATGTCAGATTTAGATCCACTTTTGTGTATTGGGTGAACCTTTGTGGTTTTCCATGCTTGTGGGTAAATATTATGTTTTAAGGATAGATTGAATATATGTAAAAGTAGATTAATAAAGACCTGGTAACAATCCCTCACAATAATTTGTGGAATACCATCAAGTCCCTGAGTCCATTTTAATTTAAGTTTTTTTAGTGCGTTTTTAACATCATATTTACTAATGTGTTGCACGCAAACCCTTACATCGGGCGCGATAGGAGAAGAGGGCGAGTTCATAGCCTCTCTAGTTATATGCTCTTTGATAGCCGCCGCCAGTGTCACGAGTGGATTCAATGCAGGCGGACGTGATAAAAACACATTTTCGAATTGCGACGCAAATGCATTTGCCACTTGCTGCGAGTTACTCATGCTAAAACACGATGGTTCATTGGAATGTCTATGCTGTTTAATGTGAGACCAAAAGCTATTAGGATTACGTAGTATATCGTTTTCTAGTTTACTGAAGTGATTCTCTTTATTAATATTTACTGATAATTTAAAGTGCTTACGATAATATGTAAATAATGCATAATACATTTGGCTACAAGTTGTTTTGTATAGCTTGTGGTAGTGATTTTTGAAATGTAAGTAATATAATACTTCACGATTATACCACAAGGGATATGTGTGAACTTTGTATGACGGTAGGCTATACGGTACCGTCTCCTCGAAATGGCTATACACTAAACTATACAACTGCTCGACGGCACTATTAGTATCTGAACAATCATAAACAGGTGACCAATCTGTTCGTGATAAACGTAGGTGTAACTCATGATAGTTCGCTTTTCTAAAATTACGTGTAGGTATGTGAGATTTAAAATTACGTTGAGGGGGAATATAACGATTGTTAGCAGTATAAAACCTGTTCACAAATGCCATGATATCAAGCGGTAGGTGGTGCATCTCTGGCTCAACAAGACCTACCTGGGATGCTGAGACAGATACTGTTAACTGGTCCTTACAATATTTAGATATTTTTATATATTTTTAGCATTTGACATGCTTAGCACTATACATTAAACACAAAGTGAAACTTTGTGTTTAATGTATAGTGTTTAATGGTCCTTACAACTAAGTACTAAATCTAGAATACGATCAAGGTCATTAGTAACAGTATTGTATTGAGTTAAATTACTTGAAGTTGCGGCGAAGTAAAGATTAAAGTCACCAATTACCACCACAGGAGCTATTTGTAGTGATATAACATGTTCGATATAATCAAATATTGAATAGTACCGACTATTTGGTATTTTAGGCGGAAGGTATACATATAAAACGGTACTTCCCAACATCAATTAAATCAGTTACAACCTCATCATCGGAGGCACAGTTACAAAGTATAGGACGGAGCTGATATGGTTGACGAACTGCAAGCACCACCACCACCTTTAGTCCTGTCGTAACGCAGAACGCTGTAAGCTGGTGGAAATAATTCAGAGTCGTAAACACTGTCATCCAGCCTTGTTTCAGTTAGCGCTACGATGTATGCAGGGAAGTCACACAGTGTAGATTTTATTTCTCTCGTTCTAACTTTTAAACCTCGTACATTTTGATAAAAAATATTTATCTACTTAATTTTCTGTTTGTGATCTCGTTTGGTCACGAAAGGAACGGCTTCGTATATTTCGCCACGGTTTGATGTGAACGTCTTCAGCCCAGTTCTGCGCAGATATAAATACTTAGTAACATATTTGCTCGATACGGTTAATTTAAACGATGCATAATCTCCTCGTGCTTGTAAAGCCTCGGCTGAACAGTTATCATCTGTACAAATGGTCCGTAAATATTCTGTCACCTGTTCCACTGTAGTTCCGACTTTCACGTAGTAGAGATGTAGTTGCGTTTAGTTCTGCAGCTGGTGACATCGTAGACTTGGGAGCGGCTGTACCACGAACAACATTCTCGACTGATCGTCGAGCGCGGCGACGTTTCACCTCTGTCCAACCGTGCTCGATAGTAGTCGGCTCGGTCACAGTAGAATGAGGGCGCGCATTAGTCGATTCGTCCTCTAAAGTAGTAAGTTGCGGTGGTGACTCCACACTCAGTCGCTGACGCACTCGTAGATGCGTTGGTTGAGATAGCAAGTACTTGTCGTGCCTTCCGAGTATTGGCTGAGAATGCCGATGTCGCCCGAAGCTGAGCTTGGCGGATTGGCCGAATATTTAACTCTGAAGCTGAGCTACACACATTGCTGTTAATATCTCCCGAATCATTGCTTAATTTTTTAATTAGCTTATTTTGTTCATTTAAGAGATTTTCCAATGAAACCACTTTATTCTGGAGGTTCAACAATGTACGAGTTAACAACACTTTTATCCGACATAACTATTTTTAAATAGACGATCACAGACAGAACACACTGTACCGGTGTAGAGCGAGATGGATGTTTTTTTATAAAATGTAGGTATATGATGATATAATGGAATAGCATGCAAACAAAAAACTGTATGTTTTTTTAAGTAGAATACTTGTATTTATAAGAAAATAACTAAAAAAAATCGATAAAAAAATATATATTTAATTGATTAATTAATCATGATCTTCATCCGTAGAAACATCTTCCTCTTCTAGCTCGATTTCATCCTCAGATTGCGTATCTGTAACAAGAAATCATTAAAATATTTAACAATATTTTTTTGTTATGAATAACGTGTTTTTTAATTATTGGAGAAAAGATATACCTGATTCTGGAGTATCCTCAAGAATATCAGGTGTTATGACTACATCTTCATACACTTTCGGGCAATTGATCACTTGCAAACCAGATCATTTTGAACTTTCCATCGACAACGAATTTTTGTTACTTCGGCTTGTGGAAATCGTTAGATTATATATTTTTCGTTATCCTTGAATTATTTCCTTCGAAATAAAAAAAATTACCTACGCTCGAGAATGTCAAGATATCGTTTTTTTTGCAGCTTTGTAACCCTCCCACTCCCTTTTTCGTCACGCTCAAATCGTCAGATTTTCAAAATATATTCTTATTAGCTCATAATTACCCCCCTTATCTTAATCTGACGCGCTTTAATATTTCTGACCATCGATTTTTTTTTACTAATCTGATGGGCTGCCCTAGACGCACGTCACTATATAGAGGGCTTATATATGGTACAGGTACTCAGCAGGATGCAAGCGCTCGAGTAAATCCCAAACTTCCTTCTGTGGCTTCTGTACTAAGAGGTGACCTTGGTTAGCGGCAGATTGTTTGTTTTCAAATTTGGTTGCAAACCGCTGTTTACACGGTTTTAATCTAGCAAAGTCACTTCTGTTAGGGCGTTGGTTTACAACCGTGTAGCAGGCACTTAATCCTATGTTACCTATTATATAAGTATATACATCTAAGCATTCTTTTGTGTCAATAAAACAAACGTTCAAAAACGCAGGACTATTGAACACATAGAAGGCGAGATTCACCTCCCGATGCCCAACATTCCGATTCTGGCTGAAGAACATCGTGGAGTGGAGATCATGGAACCTGAATTAGTTGAACAGCTTGAAGGCGCCGTGTCGATGTGGCAGGCACATATCGACAGTACTATTGACGCTTGTTTGGGGAAGGTACGGAGATAAATATAAAGATCTTTCAAATATTATACGGGTTTATATCATGTCATAGTTCACTACGCTGGCCCAGTGCGGGTTGGCAGACTTCACATGCCATTGAGATAATCTCTCAGGCATGCAGGTTTCCTTACGATGATTTCCATCACCGAGCAGTGATAAATAGTAAACAGATTACACACAATTTTGAAAAATCTGTAAAAGTCAGAGGTGCCCTACGAGGTCTGGGTTGGGTCTTGGATTAGGGTTTGAACTCACACTGTTATTGCAGTCCTTTGTTTTATCGCTAAGCTATCACTGCTTTTTTTGTTCATTACACCTAAACATTCATGAAAAAATAAGTTCTTTTGAAAAGATATTTGTCCGTGTGGTGACGGACTAAGAATACAAGTGTCACCATCCCATTCTTTCCCACGGGTGTCGTATGAGCCGACTAAGAGAAGTAAGCAATTATCATCCATTGCATGACTACAGGTGGTAGGGCTGGGTATCAAGGGGAGTACTCACTTGGTATCGGGCCCGAGCGGGTTGGTACCACCATCTCCCGTGTGACCGGCCATAAAGCACATCGTTGCATTTTGGCTGTAGAAGGAGATAGCCGTTTATTCTTTCATTTCATATCAGTGAAATGAAATGGTGAGCAGCGGCTTGACAATACTCTCAGTATAGTTGAGTCCATGAGCGACGGTTACCATTTACCATCAGATGGGCCGTGGCTCGTCTGCCACTACATGCAATAAAAAAAATATATAATCCATATTAATCTCCGTTAGAGACTGATGGCTATGTGGTAGTGTGCAGAATAGGTACTTTTTTTAATTCTAGATAGATTAAAACCTTCGCGGTTAGATAGTATTGTGACATAGGTGAATTCTGTTGTTGTAATTGAAATAAACATTATTATTAAACAGACTCGCGAAGGTGACGGTCCCGTAGCGGAATACAAGTACTGGCGAGAGCGCGATGCGGAAATATCTCTGTTGGTGGAGCAACTCAAACAGCCGATGGTTGTTAAAATACTTCATTTGCTTCAAAAAGCCAACTCAAAGCACCTCGATGTATGTAATGCAATTATTAACATATAGTCTATCCATTCGCATTCATATTTCTTTGTTGTACAAGGGGCTCCTCATCTGACAATGAAAAACTAGGTGAAGTATGGCGGCGCGGGTGCGCTTACCTGCGCCTGATGCCGCCCCAGCCGAGGCTGCGGACGGTGGGGTGGGGGATTGCCCTGCCGCTGCCGTCCGCGGAAGCCTACCGCGAAATTACGCGAACGTATTCTTGTACGCGGGGCGTCGCACAAGAGAGGGTGCCCAAAGGGGCTACCGCCTGCGGTCGATCCGACGCGGTACCCGTGATTAGCATGAGCGGGTGAGGCCGCACGGTGGGTTTTTAGTTGGTGAGAGCCCTATATTACCTTGTTGTCTCACCGGACAGCGGGGTGTGCATGAAATATATTTTCTCATCTTAAAAAAAACGTAGTATAGCGTGTGAACTCTGGATCACTGCAATATTAAATCTAGTTTATGTTTTGTCGAGGGATAATTTTGTTTTGCTTCTTCCAATATAGGTAATAATTTTTCGTACGGTGGTAAATTGTTATCGACCTGTGAATTATAAAACCTGTTTTTCAAATCGTAATAATATTGTACCTACACTAGTCACAAGGTAAAGACTCTATGCCGTCGTCCTACAACACCCTTTTGCGTGAAAAAAATGTACCTAACCGCACATCCCGTCATTCGGGGCAGCGACCAGTAAGGATAATGTGGGCCGCTCAGGAAGGGCCTAAGGAATAATCCTTGTATCGCGGGTGACTTTACACACATTCAATTTGACAGACACAAAGTACACCCAAATTCAGAACAACCATTTGTGGATCACACAAAGGGTTGTCCTATGTGGATATCGAACCCACAACACTCGAGCGGAAGATCGATATCTAAACCACGCAGCCATCTGTGTAGTTATGTATACGTATGTCTCGAGCCAGAGTGGTAGTCTCATGCCTTAAATCGTCCATGTTAATATATTACGTACTAATTATTTTAAATTAGGATAATAATTAATAACGTATGTAGATAATGAATAAGCAGCAGTTAGAGCCATTACGCACTGTCGATTAGTCGCCGGCAACTCGGTCGCTGGCGACTGTGACTTACTATAGTTTAAATAGATGTAGACGCACTTGATTGTTGGTCGCCCGGGCGACTCGAGGACTCGCCGCGTAATGGCAACTCACGAGCGACTGCCAGTCGCCGGCAACTAATAGGAGCACGGCCTCAAATCGAAGCATTCGCACTGCGAGCAACTGTCGTAAAGACCGTGTCACCAAAGTACTGATACATACAGCAATATACGCCGATTTGCTCGGCTTGATCTCCTGGCCCTAGTTACCTATGTTTTGGTCGCCGAGAGACCGAGTCGTCGGCGACTAGTCGACAGTGCGTAATGGCTCTAAATGTGTATTAAATATGCTTATACCTACAGAGCTTCAAAAACTACAAGGAGAGGCTGTTAGAACAATACAATATGGCTAGCGACAATTTGAAGTTTCTGTCGACCTTGATGCGGTTTTTTACAGTAAGTATATATTAAGTATTAATATTTGTTCGATAGTATAAAAAAAAAGTAGTAAGTAATTATGCTAGAATGATAATTAGTAAAAGCAGCTTTGCCGTGTGGGGCCGGCACCAAGAATAGCTTCACCCCGTTTCTTCCTATGGGAGTCGTAAAAGCCGACTAAGGGATTACCGGGGGGCCTTGGCCCCACGGGAGTCGTAAGAGCCGACTGAGGGAGTGGGCAGCAGCACTCCCTCGAGTATTAACAACATCCACTGCGAACGCCAACCCGCCTGCCAAGCGTGGCGATTATGGTAAAACCTCCAATTTGGGGAGGTCTATATCCAGCAGTGGACGATGAAAGGCTAATGGATGGATGGAAAAGCAGCTACGCAGATTATTGTAACCTCTGACTGAAATAATCTTTTTAAATTTAAAGTATTCGACAATTGCAATCTCTCTGATGCCAATATTCCTTTTGACAAAATTAATCTCTCTGACTATAAAAACTAAGTAATTACATAATATCCAACAAACAATGATATATACTGACAGGTACAAGGGGAGACCGGGACTCACCTACTTAGACCAAATCGGTCATGTATTGGAGGAAGGTGGAGTCAGGAGTCTCCGAAACCGGCGTGACTGTGCAAAAAGAATTATTAATGTTGAGGAAGTGAGAGATGTATGCAAATAGAGCCTTTTGGAGCTCTTTTCTCTCTGTCTTCCCGCAAGGGCGATGGTGTGATGAAGTAAGTTAGTAAGTAACAATGACTGGAATGTTTTTTTTTTCCTACGTAGGTGATAGAAGACAACTCACCACTGACACAAGTGATCGAGATCTTGCCAGAACTAGTGGAGAGTATTTACATGATGTGGGTTCTGTCAAGGGGTTACAGAACTGACGAGACTATGGTACCTCTTATGGCCAGGATATCGTGGGCGTTGTGTGACAAATTAGAAAAGAACCTCAACGTTCATAAACTGTTTGAGTGAGTATACAATGTTAATTATAGTTTATATATAGCCTCACGATTTTATCCCCAAAGGGTTAATACTTACAGCATCAAAATAAATAGCTCAACCCTTCCTTGTTTACAAAATGCATCTTTCGTGTCAAACTGCAATGATGTTATATACAAAAAAGAGTAGATATCGAACTAGCGCGCGGCATCTAATTGTTGTGCACGAATTTAGGCAATTGGCGAATCAAAAATCGAATTTGTTTTAGTTTCTGATCGTCCGTCCGTTTCTGTATCATACGTTCCGAATTATCTATCGAGTAATGTACGCACACACCTAGAAATTAGTACTTTGTCATAATGCAACAATATCGGTAAGCCATTTAGTATGAACGTAACTCAACTTTACTTTAAATATAATAAAAATAAATAAACATTCACGGAAATTTTCACACAACGTCCTCTGGTCCCAAACTAAGCTTAACGCTTGTGCTATTGGTAGGTACCAGATTACGGATATAATATATAATATATATTACGTTTTTTGTAAATATGTACATACATATAATAGATAGAAAACCCAGACGCAGTACAAATATCTATGTCCATCACACAAATAATTGTCCTGAGTGGGAATCGAACCCACGACCTCATGCATGGAAGTCGGTTACACTACTGATTACGCATTCATGCGCATGCATGTCATTGTCAAACTGAGTATTTTTGAAAACATTTCAATTATTCCTAGGTGTGGTATATAATCATATTTATTGCAGTAAACCAAACGATGTAGTTCTATCACTGGCCCGCGCAGGCCAGAAAATAATGCAAATGTGGCATGATCTTTACAAAGAGACGCGGCGTCAAATTGAATTGAGCGGCAAAGGTGCGCGATGGGAATTCGATCAACCGCTGCTATTCACTCGAACTGATTATATCGGCTCTGTCGCTAAGGATCTCGGTGATGTCGTGCAGGTGACCTTTAAATGCTTTATATGAATGAATTACAATTACGCTTAATAATATCAATCAAATATGGAAATTTTAATCTCTTCCTATGGGAGTCGTAAAAGCCGAGTAAGGGATTACCGGGGGACCGGGCAGCAGCGTTCCCCTGTGTACTAAAACCCGCCTGCCAATCGTGGTGATTATGGTGAAACCCCCTATTTTGGGGAGGCCTATGTCCAGCAGTGGACTATGAAAGGCTGATGGATGGATGGATGGATGATTGAAATCTTAAAGGGGATTTACGCCATGCTTGCAGCTATATGCCGCGCGGACCTCAAAATTGGGTCTTCTGTGTCTGTACTATTATAATGCTGTAACTGAGCTGTGTCTGAAAACAAAACAATTGAATTGAATTTTTGCCTGTTTTTATGATTGTTTGTTCGCGCATCACGTAAAACGGATATTGATGAAACTATTTTTTGTTTGATAGTTCTTAATGTAAGTTATAAACTGGTATACGTACGCTTTATACCGCTATTATACCGGGAACCCGTAAAATAAACCTAAAAATAGCTTTTATCTGTGACAAACAGACGATGATTCTAAAAAAGTGTTTTGCGCTCAGACACGCCTAAGTACAAACATACATATAGTACGAAGAGTGATAAAAAAGTATTGAGAACGACGTACTCCTTGGTAAGAAAAAAAATAAATACTGGCAGGCATAGCTCAGATACATATTTGTAATAATAATAAAGAAAAAAATCTTCGATTCTCTTTTGTTTTTTTCTGAATGTAGTCATTTGTTTGCTCGAAAATGGAGAAAAACGAAGTACGAGCCGTTATTAAATACCTCTGTTTAAAAAAATTAACGACGCAAGAGATTAATTGCGATTTGGAGGCAACATTAGGAGTCTGTTCCGCCGTATTTCACTGTTGCAAGGTGGGCTTCTCAATTTCGAGTAGGGAGAACGAGCATGGAAGACGAACATCGTTGCGGCCGTCCATCGACGTCAGTCACCCAAGAAAATGTTGCGAAAGTCGAGAAAATTGTATTGAGCGATCGAAGAGTTACCATCCGATACTTAATTCAGGAAACGGGCACTTCATATGGAAGTATTCAATCCATATTGAAACAATCTTTAAATATGAGAAAAGTCTCCGCAAGATGGGTGCCGAGAATGTTAACCGATCGACTTGACATTTCGAAGATATTGTTGGACAAGTTTCAAGAAGATTCTGAAAACTTTTTGCCTCGTTTCGTAACAATGGACGAAACATGGCTCCATCATTTTGATCCCGAGACAAAACAGCAATCTTCGCATAGAAACGACCATCATCACCGACCCCGAAGAAGTGTCGTGCCGTGGCATCGGCTGGCAAGGTTATGGCCTCAATATTTTGGGACTCAGAAGGGATATTGTTGATTGATTACCTAGAGCGTGGAACCACTATTACAGGCCAATATTATACAGCTTTAGTTCCCAAGTTGAGGAATGCCATCAAAGAGAAAAGCAGAGGGAAACTTCGAAGGGGCGTGCTGTTTCATCACGACAACGGACCCGCGCACAGGTCGGCAGTTCCGATGGCTGCCATTCAGCAAGCTGGCTACGAATTGGTTGACCACCCCCCTTGTTCACCAGATCTGGCGTCTAGCAATTTTTATCTGTTCCTCAAATTGAAAGAATACTTAAGGGGAAACAGGTACGAAGACGATAACGAGGTGATGGATGCCGTGGAGAGCTTTTGGCAGGACCAAGACAAAACTTTTTTTTTGAAAGGGATTGAAGCCTTGGAAAATCGCTGGACTCAGTGTGTAGAGAGACTCGGAGACTATGTAGAAAAATAAATTATTAAGTTATCAATAGTCATTATATTCTATCTCATTCTCACTACTTTTTGATCCCTCCTCGTACATACATACATACAGTATTTTTTCTCAAATATCCTTATTGTATAGACGTAGCCCTGTTACATGGTATATCTCGTTAGATGGTATATCTTTATACATTAGAAAAAAATCCTGAAACCCTATCGTGGCGCCATTTACCGGGTCCAAATGTGAATCTAAACCATCTCGGTACTTACTCAAACATTCACAAATAAATAGAAGAAAAAGTCCTGAACTCCTATTGTGGCGACACCTACCGGGTCCAAATGTGAATCTAAACCATCCAGGGCGCCACCCAAGTGCATACAAAAAAATTCATTCAAATCGGTCCAGCCGTTTAGGAGGAGTTCAGTGGCACACACGTACAGTAGAATTATATTATTATATATAAAGATAAATACAAACTCAACATGTTTTATTTAATACATTGACAGGTGCTCATAGACTTTGAACGCATATTTGGATTGGAACTGAAATCGATCATCAGTGACCCAACTCAAATCGACGATGTTCGCAAGCGAGTCAAGAACCTCGTGTACCAGATTCGAACTATTGATTTTAGCGTGTTCGTGTTTGACAACAAGGAGAACTGGGACGTTATCATGGGAGACTTCTGGAACGAAGTGAAATATTTGGAAGAAGAGGCAAAGAGTTATATTAACCAGAGTTTTGGCAATCTTAGGTATTATACGCCATTGTCATAGATTGTGTTTGACTATTTGAAGGGGATCAGCTTAATATACTGACTCGCCTTTTTTATCTTAAGGTGGAAAAAAATGGAAAAAATGGTACCCCTCTCCACCCATGGGAGTCGTAAGAGCCGACTGAGGGAATACCGAGGGAATACCGAGGGAGTGGGTAGCAGCACTCCTTCGAGTATTAATAACATCCGCTGCGATCGCCAACCCGCCTGCCAAGCGTGGCGATTACGGCACTATCCACCATTCTTGGGGAGGCCTATGTCCAGCAGTGGACCTTAAAAGGCTGATGGATGGATGGAAAAAAATTTACCTAACCGCACACCCTGTCATTCGGGGCAACGAACAGGGTAGTGAGGGACCCTCACACACTAAATAAACCCGCTGTGTGCCGTCGGTATTAGCGGGCCACAGGAACTGTGTTACATTAACTCCAAGTGGATACTGAATCGCCGAAAATTTATTTTTTAATATTTGAACGAGTCGTGTGGCTTTAGAATTTTCCCACCCCTCTCCACCCATGGGAGTCGTAAGAGCCGACTGAGGGAATCCCGGGGGAGTAGGCAGCAGCGCTCCTTCGAGTATTACCAACATCCACTGCGATCGCCAACCCGCCTGCCAAGCGTGGCGATTACGGCACTATGCCCCATTCTTGGGGAAGCCTATGTCCAGCAGTGGAAGTTAAAAGGCTGATGGATGGATGGATGTTACAAAAAGATCGAAAATGTGAAATATAAATTACCTAACTAAAGCAGAAATCGAACATGCATCTTCTGGTGTTCTAGTTCGCTTGATGACCTCGTAAATTATTTTCTCATGACATATGCTATTATTACCCGCGGCTTTGCTCACGGTATAGTCCTATGGTCCACGGTATGTCCTGTTACGCATAATAGAATTTGCGTAAAAAATTATTAATTCTTAGTATCAAAAAAACCCATATCTAAATTTTAAATTTGCGCGGCCCTAGCCCGCAGTAGTTTGGGATATGCTATATATCAGTCAGTAGATTATCTAGCAATAGATATCAACCAAAATTACTTCATTTTTGAATTTCGTGTTTTGACGGACTAAGAATACAACCCAATCCTTTCCCACGGGTGTCGTACACGTGACTAAGGGAAGTAAGCAATTATCACCCATTGCACTACTGGTGGTAGGGCTGGGTACCAAGTGAGAGTACTTGCTATCGGGCCCGAACGGGCCGGTACCACCGTCTTCTGTGTGACCGGTCATGAAGCACGTCAGTGTATTTTAGCTGTAGCAGAAGATAGCCGTTTATTCTTTCATTTCATATCTGAAAAGTGAAATGGTGCGCAGCGGCTTGACAATACTCTTGGTATAGTTTAGTCCATGAGTGACGGTTACCATCAGGTGGGCTGTGGTTCGTCTGCCATCATTAGCAGTAAAAAATATGGATTAACTCTATAACAACATGTAATATTAAATTATAAAAACAGGTCTTCGGAGGAAGCTTTATCGGTATTGTTGAAGTTTCTCGAGTTCGACACACGCCAGTCGATCAGACGCGAGCTGTCTACTAAATTCGACCTCATCATGAGACAGTTCATCAAAGAGATCACTGTGATTGAAGATAAGTTTACAGTTAGTATTAATATTCAATTGTTATTTCAGGAATTATAATTACATCTATTTGTTTACATGTTGTTGTTTCGTGGTGTTCTTGGTTGTCTAGTAACTTTTAAAGATGCGCGAATTGTACACATATTTAAAGTAACATATCGTAAATTCTTCCTCTACCAGTACTTTCAATATCCGTTTCAAAATCCGTATTACGGATATTAACAATAGTTTCATGGAAATCTATGTTTAAACTATTAATAGTATTCTAAAATGAATGGTTTAAACTTAGTTTCAAAAATAATATCTGTTGTAAATATACACATTATCACGTGACCACTAACGCTATGACGTCATGGACCGTGTTTTCATGAAACTGATAGAAACAAAACACTAGAGACGACGCGCGCACGACTACTGAAATGCGATTCGTGACGTAGTTAAGCGTTTTAGCGTGTAATTTGCGCGATATAGCGATGTCAGTCAGCTAATCAGTTAGCCTTTATATATATAGACACATAGAGACTAATTTACAAAGCTAGATGTGTAAGCGTAACATTGTCTTGGCAGCGACACCGCAAGAGCCCGCCGTTGCTACGCAACCACTCGCCCGTTGCAGGCGCCATCTATTGGGCTAGAGCGCTATTCAACAAAATGAAACAACCTATTATGAAGTTTCAAAAGGTAATGAGCTACATTCGGTTATAACAGGTATTAATTCCTTTTTCTTGAAAAAAGCTTTATATCTTTTTTACATTTTGTTAGGTCCCAGAATTGAATGACTGTGAACAAAAAAAGGAAGCCTTTCTGCAATACAAGAAAATATCGAAGACAATAAAGGAGTATGAGGATGCGAAGTACAAGGAGTGGGTGCAAGGGGCTTCGGACTTCGTTGATAACATGATGAAGAAGAATATACTCAAGGTCGAATTTAAGAAAGAGGAAGGTACTGTTGTAGTAGCTATATTAGGTATATTATTAACGGTTTAACATTTTCTGATATTTACGCGAATGTTACATATATTATGGATTGTCTACCTGTAACCATGAATACTGTAAAGTAATTTCAAAATATTAGAAAATCAAGAAAATGCGATAAAAGGTTCTATAATTTTTTTTTGTCTTAAAAGATCTAGTTCCTATATCGCGGGAATTTACAAACATACAATTAATAGACACGAAGAAAACTTAAAACAACCATTGTCAATCATACAAAGACTGTTGTACATAAGTTTGATACATGTGTAGGGATAGAAGGTTGATATCTCAGCACGCCAGATCATACGGCTTACTACGCCTTTTACCATCGTGATCCTTTTTTTTTCTCAAGGCGGGAAAAAATTTACCTAACCGCACACCCTGACGTTCGGGGCAACGACCAGGGTAGTCTGGGGCCCTCACCCACTAAATTAACCCGCCGTGTGCCGTTACTCTTGTCTTCTTGGTGGACCATTTCGACTATGTTACAATACTTCAGTGGTAGCCATCGTGATCCTAGTTTATGTAAGCCATGTACTTGATAAACGCTCAAAACTGCATCACCATATGTATGTGCTTGAATGTTATTTATTAAATTATATTGAAAGATTCCCTTACGTAGATGCACATGAGACATGCAAATCAAGATGGTGTCTTAGCATGTCTTAGTCTTGTTATATTTCGTTTGAAATTTTCGCAACATGAAATAAACGTAGCTATAGCTACAAATTCCTTGTGCGTTTTTTAATTACTATTTTAAAGACATACTCAATTTTGGGTGTATTTTAGCGGTTGTGGAAAAGCCTTCCCAAGGGATGAAGCTGACAGCCGCAGGGCGCGCTCACGTTGCCAAGAACAAAGCTTCTAGCACTTCATTTAACGTCACGCCCGCTGATGTAGTCAATAAGGAAATTGCTGACAAACGACGCAGGGACAAAGCCCGTTAGTATTGCGTATCTAATTTATTTATCATTAATTAAAGCAGTGATATCCCTGTGGTCTCGTGTTTTAACTCTTTTTTTTGTTAAGGCGGAAAAAATATAGCTTACCGCACACGCATAGCAATAGTTTACCTACATCAATCTGAAGAATAGAAAAAGATATCCTAGTCTTATTTTGTTTTTTGTTTCAGTAATGTTAATGAGAATCCCCGGACAACATTACGAGAATGTCAGGTCTCCCAGCTCCGTGTCGCTATTGGCCAAGGAAGGATTGGTATGTGAATTGTATTAATCCACGAATTGGCTAGTGATTAAATAAGGATTGCCAACACAATGATAATGACTGTCTTAATGCCTTCGCCAAGTCTGGAGAGCCAGACAGCCGTTTGGTATATCTTTTTAAAAGTGACTTCTTAGAAGGCTTGTGGAGTCTGTCAAATTTCATTCAAATATTTTATTTTTATAGGCTTATTTTATAGCACTTAAAATCGTCAAATTTATTAAAAACTAATAAGAGCGCTTGATGCAAGTTCATCTGCAATGTCGCGATTGCAATCGCCACAAGTGGCTGGATTCCGTTGTAAGGCTTTTCATGAGAAAAACGCGGCAAGAAACTCATGAGTCACATTTTTAAATCTATAATATATATCGGTCCAGTTTACAAAGTATAAGCCAAATATCTGTCTGAGAAGAGACCGTGAACATCGTTCGCGTGCGTGATCATGTCGAATGTGAGACT
This sequence comes from Leucoma salicis, assembly GCA_948253155.1. Lineage (NCBI taxonomy): Eukaryota > Metazoa > Arthropoda > Insecta > Lepidoptera > Erebidae > Leucoma > Leucoma salicis. The sequence continues at coordinate 16,663,744 of OX411820.1, read as the reverse complement.
CATAAAAATGATATTGCCACCTATCAGATATGTTTCGCACATCATCTGCCTTGTATTTATTCCTAATAAATAGTGATGCTGCTTTATATTTTGTAATATTATTTACTTTTTAAAATAATATCTAGTCCTTTTATATTAGGATGGCTGTAAAAATAGCAACAGTTATTTGTCACTGCGTGTCTTAGCTATGATGAATCACGTTAACAGTTCAAAATAATTTTGCAGATGGATGTAACTTGGCGCGACCTGACAGTCCACAAGTTAGTGCAGGAGTACCAGTTGGAGTTCCATCCCAATTTCAACAAACAGATATTTCTTGTTATACATGAGGCTGAGCTTTTGGAACAACTTGGTAAGTTTCACGCCTTTAATCTATACTAATAATTTAAAAATAATATAAAGTTTACCACGTCTGTTTATTTATCCACTTATTTCTTTGAAATCACTAAAAGGACTCAGAAACGGGTTTTCTAGTGGTTACCTATTTTATAAGAAAGGTTTTTACATACATACTAATGAATTATTTAAAAGTAAAAGAGATCTTTATTTTTTTATAATGGACAGAAAAACAAATCTATAGGTCGCTGGTTCAAATCCGGCTCGAGGGATCATATGGGCGAGTATATGGCGCTGGTCAAAAGAAACTCGCGTGTAAAAATAAGTACTTTTAATTACAACTGCACAATATACATTTAAGTAAGATACGCGTGCGTTCATTGCAAAGTTACAGAAAAGAGAGGGAGTGACCAACAATGTTGCCACGTAATTAAAATACTATAAACTAAAATGTTGGAGTTGCCAACAAAGCGGAAAGAAAGCAATTTGCGGCACACGCTGGCTAAGTCCTGAGAGATATGTCAACGTAACGTACGTAATAGAGAGTTATAGTCCTTTATAAAAAATAAAAAAAACCTATATTCGTAGGTACAATAAAAAGGAATATTGTCATTATCAGGTTTCGACTTACCCTCAAACATTCGCGACGTATCAATGCAGAAGAGTCGCCTGTACTACGAGCTGGAAGCGTTACAAGCAGTTATACGTAAATACAATGCGAGCACCGAAGCGCTCAGCCATTCTGAGACGCATCTCATGAAGCGTCATTTGTTGGATACGGAGCGACATATACTGCCGGGGCTGACGAGGGTCACGTGGACTGCGCTTGGCATTGGAGACTACATCAAAGACATTACTAAAGGTATATTTAAATATTGTACCGATGAGTGTTCCATCTGCGTGGAGTTGAAATTCAAATCCCTTATGTCGTTTACGCGTATCCCACAGGAAACCCTTATCAGAACAAAAATATATTTTGTTTTTAATAGTAAGCTATTACCGTAACCTACGGTTGTTTCAAGTTGGTCTTCTGTGAGAGGGAGGTAGTTTACCGATCGAGCCAGGGGGGCTCTCTAACGTTAAGTCACGAGACTTAGCGTTATAGGTATTGTTAAAGACTTAGATAAATATAGGTTCTTTATCTATGGTTAAAGATGTCAAATTCCCATACATTTAAATAGTTTTCTATTGGCGTTAGCGATCATAGAATGCAACTTGGCTAGGCCCATAGGCCCATTAATACTGGGGCAAGCAAGGCTCTAGGAAGCTCTCTCTCTCTCACTAGGACTATTTGTATATTTAGCAAAAAACTGCTTGTCCCAACGTTATTATATGGAAGCGAGAGTTGGGTATACCTATGCAAAAAGGAGCATGAGAGTAAAATTAATGCGGTCGAAATGCGATCTCTGCGGTGAATCTGTGGAGTGAGGCTGACTGACCGCATTCGTAACGACGACGTAAGAGAGCGAGTAGGTATAAAAGAGAGTATTGGTGTAAAGATGCGAAAGGGAATACTCCGATGGTTCGTACATGTGGAAAGAATGCCGGACGGGCGACTGGTTAAGAAGATATACAATGTGAAAGTGGAAGGATGTAGGTACAGGGGGAGACCGAGACTCACCTACCTAGACAGAATCGGTCATGTATTGAAGGAAGGTGGAGTCAGTAGTCTCCGAAACCGGCGAGCGTGTATGAAGAGAATTATGAATGTTGAGCAAGTAAGAGATATATGCAAGAATAGAGCCCAGCACTCTGTTCTCTCTGCCTACCTCGCAAGGGAAAGGACGTGATGATAAGTTAGTTAAGTTAGAAAATAATTTCAAATATATTAGGACGTTTGGTCTATAGCTATGTCAAAAATAGCTAACATAGAGGAATTGTTTATGTTCGTGTAACAAAAAATATCCTGTATTTATTTAATATATAAAATATTAACTGGCTGACTGACATAACAACGCGCAGCCCAAACTCCTGGGGCTAGCCGCCGCAGCCGTGAAAATTTATGTATATAGGCTTTTTGGATACTAAGAAAGGATTTAACGCAAATCCTAACTAAAACTAATTTTTCTACTATGACGTGAGTGAAGCCGTGGATATTTCGCTAATAATTTTACCTATATTACACCAGTATCTCGTCTATCCACTTACAAAATGTCATCCAAATCCGTTCAGGCGTAATACATCACATCTTCATAAAATTTTGCCGTCTACGGGATACAGTCCCAGACTGCGCTGCTACTGAGAATTTCTTGACACAAACTTTCTAACATATCTTGAACGATTTGGGATTCGAACCTGACTTCACGGTTACCTATTTGTTTTTTGTCAGGTCAAAATTCGTTACACGCCGTGTACAAACAATTGAAGATGGTGGAGAAAGAGATACAGTTTCTCATCGACCAGATTGAAGCCTTCGATTTATTCCCCATCCTTCGCCCAGTGGATTATGTGAATCCTATCACTGGACAGCCTGATCCTACTTGGTTGTATCCTTGTAAGGTGAGCAACATTCATTGATATTTTACTTGGAAACTCTCTTTTGTTTTTCTAATGCCGGCAAATGAGCCTCGGATAATTTGATTGTGAATATTGACTTTCAAGATCACCGCTGCATTTAGTTGAACAGTTAAAATATAACCAGCTATCACCGTTACTTGAAAAAAAAACTTTTAGATTTGTATTAATGTGGGAAATAATGGTATAGTGAAAATCTTGCTTATAACTGTTTATTTTTTCTTTCTTAAAAAGACAACACCCAACACTATAATCCTTGTATCGCGGGCGACTTTACAAACATACAATTTTACGGACACAAACTGATAACAACCATTTGTGGACTACACAGAGTTATCCTCTGTGGGAATCGAACCCTCAACATTCTAGTCGGTATCTAAACCACTCCACCATCTGTGCAGTCACTCTTTATTACTCAAACCAGATAATTAGTTAATTTTATTTTTTAAATAAATTAATAATAGTGATTATCTCACTAAACTGGTTTATTATAATTATACTATTTCCCCAGGCATACTTCGTAGAACTAGAGAACGAACGTCTAGATCGAGTAGCGTACATCGCTCGTTTATACGAGCGCATCGGTCCGATTCTGATGAAGCTGGAGTATTTGATCCTGGGTGCGAGCACCGGCCGCTCGCCCGTCATGACCGCTTATTACGCCTATTGGGAGAAGAAGATATTCACATGTCTTGTCAAGTTAGTTACGTTTTTCTGTTATTGCTTATAGCTGCAAACGAGCCAAGACCTCCCTGGTTTTAAGTAATCGCCGTGCATGGTTTCTACAATACTAAGAATACTCCTAAATCGATGCTCACAATTTTATTTCGCGTATAGAAAATGCTGGGAGCAAGATAAATAGTAGATTCAATATTTGTTTTTTGCTAACACAAGCAGTTACCCGCGTAAGCAATATTATTTTGCGTTTTAAGTTCAATACCCTATTTTACACCCTTGTTTTTGGTTAAGACAAAAAAACATGTACCTAACCACACACCCCGTCGTACGGGATAACGAACAGGGTAGTGTGGGGCCCTCAACTACTAAATAAAACCGCCGCGTGCCGTATATCGGCCTGTGTTGGCGGACCACAGGAACTGTGTTACATAACGTCAGTGGTCCGCCGGATACCCTATTTTAAAACCTTGAGATCCAATTTTGTAAATCACTGAAACACATAATTCGGAAGTTAAAGAAAATTAAATTAAAATTCTTCATTCAATCCTAAATCTGGTTGTTCTTACCCCTAAAAGCATACCACCATAATTTCATCGCTCAGTTTACCCTCAGAAACCATTTTTATTAAAAAATTGTATTGCTAGAACAAGCTCGAGCAAATAACTGCCTCGGTGGTGTAGCGGTAGTGTATGCGACTGCTAGTCATGTCAGGTTCAATCCCCGGGTCGGGCAATGTTACTGAGCTTTTTCCTAAAAAGAAAAATTCTCAGTAGCAGCCCGGAGTTTGGAAATGTGCCCGATAGACGTCAATAGGCTTGCCCCCTATTACGTGGGACTTAAACATAGCTGGCGAATCATGGGTGTGTAATACACCTCTGCCTACCCCTTCGGGGAATATAGGCGTGATGCTATGTGTTTATGTGTTAGAACAAGGATTGTACGTGAAAAAATTGGTTATCATCAAGTGGCCTTCCGCTACGTGCTTTTCGTCCCCGTGGGAACGAAACGTGACAGGTGGCGAACCACGTCGCCGCCATTGTGATGATTATTAATGTATTATAGCAATATAAATATGTTTCCCAACAGCTTAACATTAGAAAACTTACAAGACTTCCAGCAAATGCTGAGTGAAAATGAGACGATGTTTCAAGTGGACGCGGTACTGATACCACCTGATATCAATACGAGGCCCACGCAACATGAAGTGTGCAATATAGTGGGATATAACATCAAACATTTTCTCAATAGGTGAGTCTTTTACACTGTTTTTATAATATAACTAGAAGACCGAAGACACGCGTTAAAATAAGACCTAGCCACGCGTTAAAAAAAAAAAGAAAATAATCAATATAAAAACTATCCTATCGCTGTTGGAACAAATCACCTATTCAAAAAAACTATTTAGATAGGAGATTTTTAGTAGTTAGTCGTAAGACAAATGTGATTAAGAATTTGGGATGATCGAAAGGTCAGTAGGGTAGCTCAGTGGCTTAGAGCACTTCCCCGGATTGGAAAAGATGCGTGGTTCGATTCCCGCCCCTACTAAAAATCTCTTTTTCTTTATTCACAAATAATTTGTACTTTAAAAAGTAGCGGAGCATGTCAATTGCTAAAAGAAATAGATCTGAAATGCTTAGATAGGATTAGTAGTTTCGTTCATTGCGGACAAACAACGTGACAAGATTTTTTTTATATAAAATATAACTGTTGGTGTATGTGTATGTGTGATGATGGACTACGAATACATGGTGACAACACCCGTTCTATTTTGAAGATTTTATAATCGACTTAGGTAATAAAAAGAAAGATAAAAAACTACCATTTATGTGTTTTTCAATTTTCACAATTTTCTTTATACTACGCTGGTGGCAAACAAGCATACCTGATGGTAAGCGGTTACCGTAGCCTATAGACGCTAGCAACATCAGAGGCATCATTCGCGTGTCGCCAACTCCAAGGAAAGGCATAGGACATGGAATAAATAGATGATAAGGAGAGAATGGAGGATAACGAGGACGTTTAGGCCCTCTTTTTTTGTTTAGGCGGGAAAAAATGTTCCTAACCGCACACCCCGTCGTTCGGGGGCAACGAACAGGGTAGTGTGAGGCCCTCACCCGCTAAATAAACCCGCCGTGTGCCGTCTCCCCCCCTTTATTGGCGGGCCACTGGAACTATGTTACATTCCTTCAGTGGTCAGGACGTTTAGTCCCTCGGCGCTCTCACCATACGAAACATAATACAGGAACATAATATACCTTCCGTATTTTCGCGCTGATCTTTTGTGCCAGGGAATTCCCCGATCGAGCCCGCCTATTCATGCTGGGTTATATAGTTGTATTTTCTATATTTATTATAACATTTAATAGGTCAATCATGTAGGGCGTCATACTATATTCAAATACTATTTTGACTAACTTCGACGTTTCAGTTGATTGTAAATTGTACTGGCCGTGATCCCAAGCGGATTCCTTATTATTAATAGCGTATTTAACCAATGAGTTGAGTCATAAATAGTTGTGACTTCATACTTGTGTAGGATCTAAAATCCTAAAAGGGGAAAAAAATACGCAACAAAAAAGAAAATCAATTAGAGTACCATACGAATTAAATGCCAATCAATGCATGTATATACTTGTCCATTCATATAGTATAGCAGTGATAGCTTAGCGTTAAAACCAAGGACTGCATAGACTGTGGTACCAAGTTCGATCCCCAGTCCAAGGTTGAGACCTCGTACGACGCACAACTCTGACTTTACTTTTTTTTTTTTTCCGAAATTATGTGTGTATTTGTTTACAATTTATCACTGCTCTGAAGGAAAACATCGTGAGGATACGTTGCATGCCTGAGAGATTTTCTCGACGGCTTGTGAAGTCTGCCAACCCGCATTGGGACAGCGTGGTGGAGGTGGACTATGGCTTAATCCCTCGCACCATGAGACCCGTGCTGGGACAGAAAAAGGGTTCAAAAAATTTTCACATAGGTCAAGTGAGCGTTATTAAAGTATATAAGCCCGTGTGGGGCCGGCTTTAAAATTGTCCCACCCCTCTCTACCCACGGGAGTCGTAAGAGCCGACTGAGGGAATACCGAGGGAGTGGGTAGCAGCACTCCCTCGAGTATTAACAACATCCACTGCGATCGCCAACCCGCCTGCCAAGCGTGGCGATTACGACATTATCCCCCATGACAGGACCGTTCGTTGTGGCGTTCTCGTGGGGAGGCCTATGTCCAGCAGTGGACGTTGAAAGGCTGATGTGGATAAGCCAAATATTATACAAATGTAATGTAGGTATTACAATTTATTATTTTCATTGTCAGATTGACATCATTTCCGCGCTGGATGAAAAACACAAGCATCCCGTGCGCGCCACAGCGCATAGCCGAGGCCACCGGTAACGAATTCTACGTGTTTTCGTTCTTCGAGGATGTGCTGCGTGTAACAGCTATCAACGACATCACGCTACTCATACAAGATACTATCTACAGGCTCACCAGCGATATCAACACTTACGTACAGAAGTATGTACAATACTTGTTACATTTGTTGATTCGATAATAGTATTCAGGTAATGTATTTTGTGTATGCCGTGTGGGGCCGGCTTTAGAATTGACCCACCCCTCTCTACCCACGGGAGTCGTAAGAGCCGACTGAGGGAATCCGGGGGAGTGGGCAGCGGCACTCCCTCGAGTATTAACAACATCAACTGCGATCGCCAACCCGGCTGCCAAGCGTGGCGATTACGGCATTATCCCCCATGACGGGACCGCTCGTTGTGACATTCTCTTGGGGAGGCCTATGTCCAGCAGTGGACGTTGAAAAGCTGATGGATGGATGGAATGTATTTAAGGCTTTGCAAACAATAGGTGGTTTTATAATATATCTTTAGACAAAGTACATTTTTACTACTACTCGTATCATTTCATAGCAGATGGCGTATAATCGATATGGCCATTGAAAACTGTCATTACCATACAATTTGTAACCTGTAATTTGGTATTTTTTTATTTTCTCGTAATATGCCTCTGTGTGCTGTACCAAAATGTAATAACCCCGATTTAATCCCGAAGTACATGTATTTCCAAAGATCCAATATAAAAAAGTGGGTATAGTTACAAAAAATTGTGGCTACACACACATAGCGTCTTTCAATTCTTTAATATTCCTATACTACTACATTTTAACAATATCGCTGATCAACCGGATTAAGCACAAAAAATAACAAACAATTCTCAGGCAAACAAAGCAACTACAATTTGACAGTGGCCATCTCGTCGATAGCACTGTCTGCGGCTGACCTTTGCCCGTTGATCCCCATTTGGACAAAATTATATCTTAGAAGAGAGTGTACCCTGTAAAATTTTACGATAAGCCATTTAACACCTAAGTTTTGCCAAGCTTATATTTAATTAACGAACAATATAAATGTTACAATATTTTCTTATACATTTTTTGTTGCCTTATGCGTTAGATGGCTGAAATATCAACACCTGTGGGCATTCGACAAGAACTTATCCTGTGAGAAATACATACAGAAATACGATCAAATTTACAAGTACGACGAGAAATTCTTCTTCTTTGAGGATATTATAGCAGATTTAGAGAGCCACGTGAAGTTTGTAGATGTAGGCGCTATACGAGTAAACCTCAGACCTATCATAAAGCAAATACAAGGTCATGCGCAAGAGTGGAAAGACATATTGGGATATAACATTGCTACCAAGACGAGGATGGGCATGCACGATCTGAAAAATTTAATTGAGGTAAGTTTTGACTACAAAAGTCCAAACATACAAAAGACTGAAGAGTCTATGATAAAATGATGTGTAAAAGCACAAATATAGGTACTTATATAAAATTTGCTATTTAAGCTTACTTTTAAATACAACATTATTTAAACTATTTTAAAACGTTATCACGCTAATATTTCGTACTCGAATAACATAGTATTAAGTGAACACAAAATACGAAAAAGTGAAAACTAAAATAATAGTCGCTCATGCTGTTGCTCGTGAATTCTATTTTCGATTTCACATTTTTTTCATTCATTGCACTTTGTTTTCCTTTATATGGCTAAGCATGTCAAATGCTTAAAAAAATATATAGACTATGGCAACACCAGCACAGCCAAGTCGCCGCCTACCGTGGTTAACGTGGTTAACGTTGTTTTGCCATATAAATTATTTCTAGAGAATTTTAGGAAATTTCTAGTGTAGAAAAAAATAACTAACTTATATGTCGTATCATAAAAAAGTAAAAATAAAAATGTTGGTCCAAAAAGCAAACAAAATTTTTGGGGTGGATCACCCTTGTCACTTATGAAAAATAGTGTACATCCTATTCTTAGACCTACTGAATATACACACAAAATTTCATAACGATCGGTCAAGCCGTTTCGGAGAAGAATGGCGGCAAACACTGTGACACGAGAATTTTATATATTAGATTCCAAACTATCACGCCATGATGCGTGCCATGATTCACAAAGACGTCTCAGTTGATACTTGCAAAAGAGTCTTAAAAAGAATGGGTTACGGATTTTACACCGCTAAGGAGAAACCACTGTTGACTGCTGTACAAAAGAAAAAGAGGTTGAAGTTTGCTCGTGATCATTTAAATTGGACTTCCGATCAGTGGCGTAGTATCATTTGGAGTGACGAGTCCAAATTTGAAGTGACAGTCGGCTATGAAAGGAAAAAAGTGATTCGGAACAAAAATGAGGCATTTCATACTGATTGTCTCAAACGCAAAGTGAAGTTTCCGGCGTCTCTTATAATATGGGACTGCATGTCTGCACAAGGTGTTGGTGGTATGCAGTTTTTGGATGGTTCTATCAATGCTGCAAGGTATCAAAACCTTTTGGAAGAGAATTTACTGCCCTCTATTCCGTCACTTAAGCATCAAGATTCCTTCATTTTTCAACAGGATGGTGCTTCCTGCCATACTGCAAGGATAACAAAGACGTGGCTACTGGCGAAAAGCATCCCTACAATCGAATGGCCATCTAACAGCCCGGATTTGTCGCCGATCGAAACTCTATGGTGGAAAATGAAAAAAGTTCTCCGTAAGATTTTGACATCATCAATCATCAAGATCGAAGAGCGACATAAAGGCTAAACTCTTGGCTGTCTGGGAGTCAATTACGCCTGAGGAGTGTGCAGCGTTGGTTGCAACCATGCCTCTTCCATAGACTGGTCCGAGTGCCTCGTCGCATTAAAGCTGTCATTGAGAGCAAAGGCGACACAACTAAGTGGTAGACGAACTATTTTGCGTGAGTGACAAGGGTAGACGAATACTTTTGCGTTATGTTTTTTAGAATATTTTTTAAATTTTTTTATGTTATGTAAAGTCATGAAAGAATTTTAGTTATGTTAAAATAAACTTTAAAATGTTCCTCAAATTGTGGTTTACTTTTTATTAAACGTTCTTAATTATTTTACCAATATTTACTTTCTATATTTTACGCTTTGCACTATTTTCCATACTAGACGAACTATTTTGCATCGGGGCTCGTAATAGATTCCGTTTTATTTTCATAATGTTGACATTCGCATAAATATCAAACAGTATTACATTTTCAGCGTTAATAAAATAAAAACTCAACGTTCCAAAAACAGTCTAAAATATTTCAGCTATATGAATTCATATATTTTTGTACAGTCGCTTCGCACCACAATCAATATGAACATTAAGGGCCTCGAAGACTTTAAACTGGTGATGGCCACCATCAGTCAGGTGCAGCAGCTGACCGTCACCGCTGAAGTCAAGTACCGCAACATGCAAGAGATATTCCACATGCTCAAACAGCATGGCATAGAGGTATTAACACATTTATAGCTAGCTGTTTTATCTACAAAAACTAGAAAAAGTAAACTATTCAACGGACATTCCAGAGTCTGAACTATGTAGTTCCTATTCAAAATAAAACTAGTAACCCGTCCTAGCTTCGCACGGGTGCAGTTTACTAATATGTCTAGTAAATATATATTGTCCGTGTCGTGATGGACTAAGAATACAATTGTCACCACCCCATTCTTTACCACGGGTTTCGTATGAGGCGACTAAGGGAAGTAAGCAATTATCATCTATTGCATGACTGGTGGTAGGGCTGGGTACCAAGTGGGAGTACTCACTTGGTATCGGCCCCGAGCGGGTTGGTACTACTATCTCCCGTGTGACCGGCCATGAAGAACATCGTTGCGTTTTAGCTGTAGCAGGAGATAGCCGTTTATTCTTTCATTTCATATCTGTGAAATGGAATGGTGAGCAGCGGCTTTACAATGCTCTCGGTATAGTTGAGTCCATGAGCGAAGGTTACCATTTACCGTCAGGTGGGCCGTGGCTCGTCTGCCACTACATGCATTAAAAATATATCTATCTATACTATTATAAAACTGTAAGAGAGCTGTGTCTGTACATTCAAGATATTTGAGAAAAAATGACTAATAATTTTTTTTAGAATTTTTGTCTGTTTGTCTGTTTATCTGTTTGTCTGTTTGTTTGTTCGCGCATCACACAAAAACTACTGAACGGATTTTGATGCAACTTTTTTTTATTTGAAAGGCCTTGATTAGACTTAAAAACTGGTAGACATTTTATCCCGCTACTACAAGTATATCGGGAACCTGAGATATAACCGAAAAACTAGCTTTTGGCTGCGGCGAAGCCGCTGGCAAAGGCTAGTATATATATAATTTTGATCTATCTCTAACTGCCTCGCTGGTGTAGCTGTAGTGTATGTGACTGCTAATCTTGAGGTCTTGGGTTCGATCCCCGGGTCGGGCAATGTTATTGAGCTTTTTCCTAAAAAGAAAAATTCTCAGTAGCAGCCCGGAGTTTGGAAATGTGCCCGGTAGACGTCAATAGGCTCGCCCTCTATTACGTGGAACTTAAACATAGCTGGCGAGTCGTGGGTGTGTAATACACCTCTGCCTACCCCTTCGGGGAATATAGACGTGATGCTATGTGTTGTGTGTTGATCTATCTCATAAGGATTAATCAGCGTGTGCCTTCAATAGATTTTTCCGCGAGTTTATTAGTAAATTATTTTTGTTATACTACGTGGGTGGCAAACAAGAGAAAGGAATAGGAGGTGGAGAGGTTTTTGTCGGCGGCGGAGCCACAGGCAAAGCCTAGTCATTAATAAAATAAAAATAAAAACTTCGCTCGACGATCACACGGCAGGAGAGTAGGAAAGTTTTCCATATCTATAGTGCGATGTTTTAAAACATCGATTTTTTTTCAACACAGGTGGAGGACGAAGATATAGAATTTGCGAAAAGTCTGGAAACTTCCTGGGGTGGGTTGTACCAAACATGTATATTCCGCGGCAACACGTTAGAACATACGAAAGACAAGTTCTCCAAACTGAGCGTGATAGAAATTGCCAATTTCTTGAAGGAGCTCGACGACTTCGTAGAGAAGTTCGATAGAGAAGGACCTGCGACTGTTGGAGATGATATGGATAGAGGAATATTGTTGATGGAGGTAATTTTGTACTCATTTGTTCTATCCTGATGCATGTATTATATACCATTACTAGCCTCGCGGTTTATCTGCCAGTACCTTAGTGCAGTATGTAAAAAAAATATGTTTTAGGGTTTTTGCTATAGGGTATAGCCATTCTCAAAATTGGGCTATCATATCCAATAATATTTTTTATAATCCGCTTGGCTAATTCAAGAGATTAGCGCGTAACATACTCTTCAGATTTCTTATATTAGTATAGATTATTATTTTATTCGTTTTTTTTACTCCTCATAAGTTTTTATTGTAGCTTATTGAATCATTATATAAATGAGCGTCATGGGACGTCTCGCAGATGTGAAAACATCGATTTTTTTCTTTCTTCAAATATTGTTCGAGTCTTATATAATTATATAAATATTGTAAGCGCCCTCTCGTTATACCTTACATACCTACTTATCATCACGCCATTTCCCTTGCGGGGTAGGCAGAGAGAACAGAGTGCCAAGAGGCTCTATTCTTGCATACATCTCTCGCTTCCTCGACATTCATAACTCTCTTCATACACGCTCGCCGGTTTCAGAGACTCCTGACTCCACTTTCCTTCAATACATGACCAATTTGGTCTAGGTAGGTAAGTCTCGGTCTCCCCCTGTACCTACATCCTTCCACTTTCGCATTGTATATCTTCTTAGCCAGTCGCTCGTCCGGCATTCTTTCCACATGTCCGAACCATCGGAGCATTCCCTTTCGCATCTTTACACCAATACTCTCTTTCATACCTACTCGCTCTCTTACGTCATTGTTACGAATGCGGTCAGTCAGCCTCACTCCACAGATTGTCCGCAGAGATCGCATTTCGACCGCATTGATTTTGCTCTCATGCTCCTTTTTACATACCCAACTCTCGCTTCCATATAATAACGTTGGGACAAGCACTGCGTTGTGTATTGCGACACGTGCCTTCTGGCTGAGGTGATGGCTGCCGAGATGTTGTCCCAATGATCCGTTCACTCCATTTCCCGCATTCACTCTTCTTTCTACATCAGTGGTGTACCTTCCATCCCGACTGAATCCACATCCAAGATATACAAATTCATCCACTTGTTCTAGCACACCATTTCCTATTGCTACTCTAACATCTGTTCTGGCTTCTTCTCTTTCAAAAACCATTACTTTGGTTTTGCTCACATTCACATGTAGGCCCCTTTTCTTACAATCTTCTGCCATTACGTCGACTAGGGTTTGCAAGTCAGTCGCAGACTGCGCTAATAGGACCTCATCGTCTTCAAATAGCAGCGAGTTAACCACTGAGTCGCCCATCTGAACTCCCACATTCATTTCATTCAACCTTTGTAGACATTTATCCAGATATATGATAAACAGTCTGGCTGATAGAACGCAGCCCTGTTTAACGCCGATATTGACGTCAAACCAGGGTGACATTCCATCATCCAGCCGCACACAAGCTCTGCAGTCCATGTAGTTGGACTGCACCGCTTGTAGCAGTCTACCGCTAATACCAGACTCCGGCACAATGTCCCAAAGTTCCTTTCGTACAACAGTGTCAAATGCTTTCTCCAAATCCACAAAACTGCAGAAAACCCTCTGGCCTACAGCCAGATGCTTCTCCACAATGTTGCGCAGAGAAAACACTTGATCCATGCATCCTCGTCCACACCTGAAACCTCCTTGTGCCTCACACAAAAATTCATCAGACACCATCCTCATTCTCCTTTCAACAATCTTACCATACACTTTGGCTGCCAAACTGGTCAAGCTTATGGCTCTGTAGTTCGCACAGTCATAACGTGACCCCTTGTTTTTAAACAAGGGCACGATGACTGCGTTTCTCCAGTCCTTGGGAACCATTCCTGAGCTCCAACATAAATTGAGAAGCATCAGGAAGGATTCCCAGACACATGAGCCTCCAAGCTTGATCATCTCAGCAGACATCATATCAATACCCGCTTACCATTTGTCAAACTTATAATCGCCCATTCAACTTCATCCATACTAATGTCATCAGAAGATGCCGTACCGAATGCTGATCTATTAGATCACATGTGGCACCAGCATCACCCTGAACATCCGCATACATATCTCCAAAATATTCACTCCATCGGCTTAACACATCTTGTGTTTACGTAAGAATGACTCCACCTTTAGACCTTATTTTATTAATTCTGAAAGCTGACCAACCACTCCGAGATTTCTTCACCTCCCTCCAGAAAAGTTTGGTGTTGCTCTCGAAGTTTTTGGTCAGCCTTTCTTCTGCAATCATATTTGCTCTATCACGCTTCTCTTTCACTAAGGCTTTGGTGTCATTCTTACGTTGCTGGTATATTTCTTTCTTCTATTCTTTCATACTTGCACTCAGGTTCAAAGAAGATACATAGTACAGCCACGCTTTCTTCTTTTGGTCTACGGAAGCTGCTACCTCCGTATCCCACCATGCATCACCTTTCACTTTCCTATGCTTCTTTGAGCATCCACATACTTCTTTCGCTGTATCTACCATACTATCTTTCAATACTCGCCAGCATTCTTCTATGTCAGATCCCGGCTGACTTGCCATTGTCAGCCGTTCACGGACACCCTCTGCATACTTTGCTTTTACACTCTCTTCTTGAAACTTTTCAATCTTTATTCTTTGAAGCCCTCCGAAGTGGACACGCTCTCGCCAGTGTCTCCACTTTCTGAACATACCACTAAATCTCGCAATAACGAAATAGTGGTCCGTGTCGACAGTGAAACCCCTGTAGGCTCTTTTATCCAGAATTTTACTTCGTAGGCGACTGTCTACCAGAATTAAATCTATCATACTTCTCTGTTCATTCCTTCTCCATGTATACATATGGATGTCCTTATGTTGAAAAAATATGTTTGACACAATAAGGTTTCTCTCCATACATACATCCGCAATGAGCCTACCTGCATCATTCACTCTCTTATTACCAAATGAACCAAGCACGTCCTCGGACACCTAGTTTTATTCGGACCCATAGAAGTCTGGGATCAAATCTTCCGTAGTCTTTTACACCTGAGGCCAAGCGAGCGGACAGCAACACCCCTACTCCCATGCTGGCCCGATCGCTCTTTGGTACACCAGACCACAGAGCTAACCCGCCACCAGGAAGATCACAGGCGTCGCTACCCTTTCGCTTGGTCTCTGTTACACAGAGCACATCAAGCTGTCTGCCCGACATGACGGTTACCAGCTCGTGTAACTTATCTTCCACACCACCTCTTACATTCCACGTGCCTACTCGACACTGCTCCCCTCGACTTGCCAAACTGGGCAAGGCGTGATGGGTGGCGGCCCCCATCGCCGCATCTGCCGTTGTTCGTACCGACGGGGGCGGGTCGGTACGCGTCGCCTCTGGGGCACGCCCTAACCCGCACTGCGGTACGCATTCGAGCCGGATTGCAGCCTGTGGATTACAGGCTGGCAGGGATCGCGACGAGCACGCTCCGGACTATGATCACCCAAAGATACTATATATACCTAGACGAGTTAAAACTGTTATTGGTTTATTGATTGACATTATACTTTCTAGTTAGATGTTTTTGTTAATAGATGGCGTTACAAACAAATAAATTAGTGTGGCTACGTCTTACAGCCGGTTTTACTCTCCCTCTGTGCTTTTGTTAACGGATGGCGTTACAAACAAATAAATTAGTGTGGCTACGTCTTACAGCCGGTTTTACTCTCCCTCTGCATTAGATGTTTTCACATCAAAAATACAATTATACCTATATGTCTGGCGCAACATATAAATATTTTCTTAATCGATTAGTATATCGAAAATGTGAAATCGAAATTAATAGTCCGAACCGACCGAATGTTCGGCCGAAGTTCGTTCAAATCACATTCGGCCCATCTTTACTAAAAATTCTCTTATGAAAAGTAAATTTATGGAAGGAACGGCTTAGTTAGTTTTAGTTATTTCAATAGTTTTATATGAACAGTAATATTAGGCGCACTCCAGTGTTAATAAATGATTGTAGTCAATCCTAAAATTTGGATTCACTTGTCTTTTAGGAATACGGCAAATATTTAGACGAGCTTGAAGTCCGTAAGAAAATATTGCAAGCCGCTGAACAACTGTTCGACAACCCATTAGCGGACTTTTCAAACTTCAACCGTGCAAGGATGGACTATTCGTATATGGAACAAGTATATAAGATATACAAAGCCCAAAAGAACGCCAGAGAACTATGGGCCAAGACGTTATGGGTTAACCTGAACCCTCAAGCTCTTGTGGAAGGAATTGAGCAGTTCTTCAAGGAGTATAGGTTGGTGAAGTTATATGTATACATGTCCAACACAAGTCTGTAGAATATTATAAAAGAAGTGTAAATGTTATATCAAGTACAAATTATTTGTGAAAGTGGGAAAAGAGCACTTTACTGGGATTCGCACCTGCGTCCCTTCCAATCCGGGGAATAAAGTCGAATCCCGCTCGCAGTAAAGTTCACTTTTTCCACTTTCACATATAATTAGTTCTTTTAAGTAGCATGTCCAGTCTAAAAATCAGTTCAAAATGTTATATCACTTTTATATTTGCAGTCATATACCTTTTACCTAGTGAGAGAGATGGAAGTGTATATTATTATGTATTGTCGTTAGGATATGTTATAGATTTAAATATTTTTTACGTTAAAGTATGACTTAACAGTATAGTACATATCTTTATATATATAATTCTACTGTACGTGTGTATGTCACTGAACTCTTTTTATGATTTTTTTGTATGCGTTTGGGTGGCGCCCTGTATGGTTTAGATTCACATTTGGACCCGGTAAATGGCGCCACGATAGGATTTAAGGTTTTTTTCTTCGATTTTTTCTAATGTAAATAGATATACCTATCTAATGAATCCAAACGAAAGGTCAATGTTTGAACAGGACAACGTCTGTTGGGTGTAGTACTATTATAAAAAGATTTGATGTAAGAACATAAGAAGTAAACTATGGAAGAGTTAAAATACGATATAAAGTTACGAGATTCTATCTTTGAAGAAGCGGTTCAAATTTCCAAGTCCGAAACCTGATCTTTTACTGATTCTTCGTGAGGGACTGATGCCCAGCTGATGCCTGAAGTAATTTTCTGAAAAGAAACTTGTGTCACAGGTCACCAGGAACCCTGCAATAGATTTTCACTTGTATTTTTTCATAATTTGTCGCTTACATGAACGGAATATCGTTTATAATTTACGTATAAAATATTAATTTGACATAAAAAAAAATTATTGATTTTTGATAGATGACATTTTGAACCAAAGATAAACGTAGTGCATATTCACTCATATACGGAATCTCTTAAGTTATTTTCAGTTCAATCGCTTACGATTATATCGAATTACGCAAATGGTTAAAAGTACTGTGTACAAAAAAAAGCGTTAGTTAGAAAACCAGAACTTTATTTGTTGACAATCTGATTATAAATAGAAATCTAATTCTCAGTCATAAAATACGCTTAATTAAATAGCTTTGTTAAAGTCACTCATGTGCGACATTATTTTTTAACATACCTACAGAAAACTACCAAAAGTCGTACGTTTTACACCAACTGGACTGATGTTGGATTTGAAAATGAAGCAATTCAAGGGTGTAGTGCCGCTCATGGTATCGCTCAAGAACGAGGCGATGCGTGAGAGACATTGGAAAGAACTCATGCATAAGACTAGTAAGTATTACAACCCCAATCCAAATGTTGTGTTTTCAATGAAAACAATTAGAACCTCTATTGTCCCTCTATTGACCACGGGTCTCCTCTTATGATGATGGGGATTAGGCTATAGTCCACCACGCTGGCCCAATGCGGGTTGGCAGACCTCACGAGCCGTCGAGAAAATCTCTCAGGCATGCAGGTTTCCTCACAATGTTTTTCTTTTACCGAGCAGTGATAAATTGTAATCAAATACACACATAAGTCCGAAAAATCAGAGGTGTGTGTCATACGAGGTCTGGTACTTAGACTGAGGATCGAACTCTATACGACTGTACATTAAACACAAAGTGAAAAATGTGAAATCGAAAATAACAATCAGGAGCAGGATTTGAACCTGCATCTTCTGGATACCGTCCAGATGCTTTACCAATTCAGCCATCCTGACAATTGCTCCTGACTGCTAATTTCGATAACACATCACACTTAACGTCTTTGGGTGACGCCTGCGCCATCTGTCGGACGTATTTTCATACATTATACCGACCAGGTAAACTTAATTTTACAATTAAGATTTTACCTAATAATGACGCAAACCCTTTAAATATTTAGATATTTTTATATATATTTTTAGCATTTGACATGCTTAGCACTATACATTAAACACAAAGTGAAAAATGTGAAATCGAAAATAACAATCAGGAGCAGGATTTGAACCTGCATCTTCTGGATACCGTCCAGATGCTTTACCAATTCAGCCATCCTGACAATTGCTCCTGACTGCTAATTTCGATAACACATCACACTTAACGTCTTTGGGTGACGCCTGCGCCATCTGTCGGACGTATTTTCATACATTATACCTGACTGCTAATTTCAGCAGTCAGGACCAATTGTCAGGATGGCTGAATTGGTAAAGCATCTGGACGGTATCCAGAAGATGCAGGTTCAAATCCTGCTCCTGATTGTTATTTTCGATTTCACATTTTTCACTTTGTGTTTAATGTATAGTGCTAAGCATGTCAAATGCTAAAAATATATATAAAAATATCTAAATATCTATACGACTGTCTTTGTAGTCCTTGTTTTACCCCTAGACTATCACTGCATACCACTGAAGGAATGTAATATGGTTCCGGTGGTCCGCCAATAAAGGCGGAGAGACGGCACACGGCGGGTTTCTTTAGTGGGTGAATGCCCCACACTACCCTGTTCGTTGCCTCGAACGTCGGGGCGTGCGGTTAGGAACATTTTTTCCCGCCTAACAAAAAAATAGGCTATCACTGCATATCATACAAAAATATAATTACTGACTGAAGCGATTGTAGTCATATTTATAATTCTCAACATCAACAAAAGGCTAATAGTGCTTATAAATATTAGAATTTATATACCTATTCAATCAATTGCGTAAAAAATGACTGGACGAGTTTTGCCATATTAGATAGGACCTGGACATATAATACGAGGGAATATTTATAATGACTGAAGTCCGCCGTAAAAAATAAGTTCTTACGCAACAACGCTTTGTTTCCTTGTAGATCAGGACTTTGATATGTCTCCGGAGCGGTTTACCCTTGAAAACATGTTTGCCATGGAGCTGCATAAGTATCAAGAAGTAGCAGAGACTATTGTGAATCATGCCATCAAAGTAAGTGTGGATGTCGTTGTGAATCACATTACAAAACATGCAGTCTAGTTATAAATTTAACATCTAAAAAAGTTTTTAAATATTATAACAATATTTTTATTTAGATTAAAATCTATTCCAAAGTAATCTAGAAGTTGAATATGTAAACAACTTATCGAACGTGAGTCGTGTAAAATACCTTTAGAATTTATAGTTTGATCTCATCAAACCTATCGTTCGATCGCAGTGGATGTTGTGTACTAAAAACATCCACTGCGATCGCCAACCCGCCTGCCAAGCGTGGCGATTATGGTAAAACCCCCATTTTGGAGAGGCCTATGTCCAGCAGTGGACGATAAAAGGCTGATGGATGGATGGATGGATGGATGGAAACCTATCGTTAGAGTTGCTTGCCCCAGTACGAAAGAAGAAAATAAAGCTGAGGTTGCTGTGCCTTTGCAGTTGACTTATTTCCCGTAGTCCACGGATCGCGTTCGACTATGATACGCTACGTGGAAAGTAACCTTTAGATTTCTAGTATTCATCAGAGATTAATACCAAAATATTGAAAAGCTCGCTATCTGAAATAATCTATTTGTACTTTATCCTACTAGCCCGATTTTTTTGCCACAGGAACTGGCTATAGAACGTGGAGTGAAAGATGTCCAAGAGACTTGGGCGAATATAAACTTCAGTGTGACGCGGCACTTCAACCGCGGGGAAGACCGCGGTTACACGCTCAACCCTTGCGACGAGATCAGCGTCAAGCTCGACGACGATGCCATGACACTGCAGAGCATGGCTGCATCACAGTAAGCATAGACCCCAAGTGATAAGTCGATGATTGTCAGACATTATATGAGTCAGAAAGAAACAACAAGTGTAGTATATCGGCCTTACAGTGCGCTGCTTTTAAATATAGGTCGCTGTAGACATAGAAGCGTTATAGTCATTCTGGGTAACTTTGATTGATTCGGGTAACATTGACAGTGTGACTATGAGAATGTTTTAATTTTTTTTCCCTATGAAATCGATATGTTTTGTTAATGCTTGCTTTAGATTTTATTTTTAAAGAAGCTCCGTAAACACATCTTAAAATAAAAGTGAAGTTGTCAAACAGAGTTAATGTCAAAACTGTTTCCGAAATTAACGCGCGAATTTGAGTTCGTGAAATAGTGAATAACTTTTTTGATATTTTGTGATTGTATGGTACTCCATACGCTTACTATATAGATGAAAATTTACTCTATATGTAGTAGGGCGAATAGATACTTCAAACCAAAGTGTTTATATATTTTTAGTTTGTTTTAATTATTTTAGGTTGGTATTCATTTTAATATGCTTAACGGTTTGTTCATTTTTAGGAGTTAAACGAGGATTTGATGAGAATTAAAAAAATATATACTTGTAACTGCTAAATTTTGATTGATGGACCTTTTCACACAACGTCCTCTGGTCCCAAACTAAGCTTAACGCTTGTATTTAGATATTTTTTATATATATTTTTAACATTTGACATGCTTAGCACTATACATTAAACACAAAGTGAAAAATGTGAAATCGAAAATTACAGTCAGGAGCAGGATTTGAACCTGCATCTTCTGGATACCGTCCAGATGCTTTACCAATTCAGCAATCCTGACAATTGCTCCTGACTGCTAGGCGTCACCCAAAGACGTTAAGTATGATGTGTTATCGAAATTAGCAGTCAGGAGCAATTGTCAGGATTGCTGAATTGGTAAAGCATCTGGACGGTATCCAGAAGATGCAGGTTCAAATCCTGCTCCTGACTGTTATTTTCGATTTCACATTTTTCACTTTGTGTTTAACTTAACGCTTGTGCTATGGGTACCAGATTACGGATTATAATACATATTATGCTACTTTTTTTTTGTAAATACATACATAAATAGATAGAAAACACCCAGACGCAGTAAAAATATCTGTGTTCATCACACAAATAGTTGTCCTGAGTGGGAATCGAACCCACGACCTCGTGCATGGAAGTCGGTTACACTACCGACTACGCCACGAAGCCGTCAATAATTCTAAAATATAATTTATTATTCGTCAGGTTTATTGGTCCATTCTTGAGCGTGGTACACAAATGGGAAAAGATGTTGTCTCTTATGTCTGAAGTTATAGAGGAGTGGATGGCGACGCAGCGCAAGTGGCTTTACTTGGAAGGTATCTTCGTAGGAGGAGATATCCGCGTGCAGTTACCAGAAGAGGCTAAGAAATTTGATGATATTGATAAATCGTTTAGAAAGGTTAGTGTATATTTTATAGTAATATAATAATAATAAATATTCACGGCCATTTCACACAACGTCCTCTGGTCCTAAACGAAGCTTAACGCTTGTGCTATGGGTACCAGATTACGGATATAATACATATTTTACTTTTTTTGTAAATACATACATATAATAGATAGAAAACACCCAGACGCAGTACAAATATCTGTGTTCATCACACAAATAATTGTACTGAGTGGGAATCGAACCCACGACCTCGTACACGGAAGTCAGTTACACTACCGACTACGCCACTAGGCCCGTCTATGCTAATTTCTAGACCCCGAGAAATTATAACCGAATCAAAAGATGGTAAGCGGTTACCGTAGCCTATAGACGCCAGCAACACCAGAGGTATCCCTCGCACGTCACCATCTCCAAGGGAAAGGATAAGAGGTAGCGAGCAAGAATAATAAGGACAGTATAGAATAGATAATAAGGAGATGGTTTTGGCCGCCGGCGTTCGCACTCACTATACGAAACACAATGATACGAGTACCTACTGTTGTTTCACGCTGTTCTTCTTCCGAGAGACAGTGGTAATTCCCCGGTCTAGCCAGCACATTCATGCTGGTATAAGCAAGGCTCTGCCGCTAGATACCACACTATTTTGTTTCCCTTGTAGATCATGTTGGATACTGCTAAAAGACTCAACGTGGTAGACTGCTGTACTATTGGAGGCAGGTTGGAGGAATTTGTTAACCTGGGACTTGGCCTACAAAAGTAAGCATACTACCTATGTATTGCTGAGCTAGTTACGATTTATCGAAAAATGATTAACCTATATTTTTTTTGATAACGTTTTGTTCCATTAGAATAAACTATATTTGCATATTATTTTAACCCTAAAACTATCCCCCCCAAGGCACCGGAAATAGTTATATAAGTCACTAACATCTATGCATTATATGTATAGATAAATCCATCCATCCATCCATCCATCAGCCTTTCAACGTCCACTGCTGGACGTAGGCCTCCCCAAGAGAACGCCACAATGGGCGGTTCGGTCATGGGGGATAATACCGTAATCGCCACGCTTGGCAGGCGGGTTGGCGATCGCAGTGGATGTTGTTAATACTCGGGAGTGCTGCTGCCTACTCCCCCGGTATTCCCTCAGTCGGCTCTTACGACTCCCGTGGGTAGAGAGGGGTGGGACAATTCTAAAAGCCGGCCCCACACGGCCATATAGATAAATATTGTGTATGAAACATTTCATTTTCGCAAATAGATTGGGCTGTATTAAATTTAACGCCCACAAAGCGTAACAATATTATTTATAAACGTCTATAATATGGTTATATTCTTTTAACAATTGTTTAATTAATATTTGGCCCATATTTATGTTTTACTACAAATATAAATTGGTTTTCAGGTGCCAGAAGTCATTGAATGACTATTTAGATTCAAAACGACATTTTATGTTTTACTACAAATTTAAATTGGTTTTCAGGTGCCAGAAGTCATTAAATGACTATTTAGATTCAAAACGACATTATATGTTTTACTACAAATTTAAATTGGTTTTCAGGTGCCAAAAGTCATTGAATGACTATTTAGATTCAAAACGACGTATATTTCCCCGGTTCTTCTTTATATCGACGGACGAGCTGCTCTCTATACTGGGTAGTAGTGAGTGTTCCTGTGTACAGGAACATATGATTAAAGTGAGCATAATAAGTTTTATATATGACTAGGTGTAGCCCGCGACTCTGCCCGCGTGGCCTTCAGTATGTAAATACATGACTCTACGGCACACTAATTATCTAAAAAAAAACATAGCATCTCGCCTGTATTCCCCGAAGGGGTAGGCAGCAGTAATACACCTCTGCCTACCCCACGGTTCGCCAGCTATGTTTAGGTCCCACGTAATAGCTTATTGCCGTCTACCGAGCACGTTTCCAAACTCCGGGTTGCTACTGAGAATTTTTCTTTTTACGAAAAAGCTCAATAACACTGCCGATCGAACCCGAGACCTCATGATCAGCAGTCGCTCACACTACTGCTGCACTACCGACCACTGATTATCTCTATGTTAAAATACCTATCCCACGGGAACCATTCATTTTTTGGAATAAATGCCATTGTCCTTTTCTGGGCTCCAGACTGATATTTATTTCATAATGATTGGTTCAGTAGGTACAGCGTGAAAGCGTAACAAACAAACTCACTTTTGCATTAAGTAAGGCAGAAACCATGCTTTGGTTTGTTGTTTTTCTGATGTTCACGCGATGAATTTCAGCCATCAAGCATGTCTTTGTATTCGTTTTTGAGAGTATCATATGGATCTTACTTTTGCTACACCCTGATATTGCTGTCGATGGTCGCCATCAGGTGGCGTCAAAAATAAATCGGTCTACTGTTTCTGGCCGATAACTAGACCTTTAATTTAATATCTATAAACAGAACAGCCATTTGAAATCAAAGCAGGAGTGTAAAAAAAATACCCTAGTATATATTTTTACTATTAAGGCCGGCGCTCACTCACGGCCGAAGGATGCCGTGGTAGGCCAAAGGATGCCACGGGATACTACATATTTGATACGCCAAAAAACAAAAGATGCCGCGGTATCCCGTCAAGTGAGCGCCAACCTTTATACTGTCTGAAGACTGCCATATCCATTCCTGTTTACTAATGTAAATTTTAAGGAATGGTGTCGGATTGATCGTTGTTGTGGTCAGTACAGACAGAATCTGGGAGTATACCCGCTAACTGTCCGTGTGTTTGCCAGTTTTTACTTAACATCAAGTAGAAACTGCCAACAAAATAATATCATTTTATTGTAAAGACAAGATTCAAATCGCATCTTACATTTTTAGATGTTCGATAATATACGTGCGCTAGATTTGTATGTCGACCATACGAATCGCCCGGTAGCCGCCAAAATGATTTCTGCTGAAGCTGAGGTAACTATAATATATATATTTTATTGCGTATGGCGGCAGACGATCCACGGCTCACCTGATGGTAAATGGAAACCGTCGCTTATGGACTCGACTATACCGAGAATATTATCAAGCCGTTGCTCACCATTTCATTTCACAGATATGTAATGAAAGAATAAACGGCTATCTCTTGCTACAACCAAAACACAACGATGTGTTTCATGGCCGGTCACACGGGAGATGGTGGTACCAACCCGCTCGGACCCGATAGAAAGTGAGTACTCCCACTTGGTACTCTGCCCTACCATCAGTCATGCAATGAATGATAGTTGCTTACTTACCTTAATCGCCTTGTGTCACGGGTGTCGTACCCGTGGGAAAGAACGGGGTGGTGACACTTGTATTCTTAGTCCGTCTTGTATCATAAAAAATGCTTTAGTTAAGTGGGAAAATAATAATTCTAATTTAATTCGATCGCAATATCAATCGATGATATATTCAATAAATTGTTTTAGCATATGTATCATATCGCAAGTGAGATAAAAATAAGTAATTTAAATACATACCAATATACTAGTATTGTGTTACATATCTATAGCTGAAGGACTGATACATAGTATTATGCAGGGTTAGAAGGTGCGGACATAACATAATTTGATATCGAATCGTTTTATTGTGATTGGTTGGTGGGACAATGTGATTGGATTTTTACATTTAAACTCCCCTGAATACTTTTTAAATATGTACGACACAATCTATATAAATAAAATTATATAGGTCTACCGTTCGGCGCGCATCACGGCAAAACTACTGGATAGATTATACAATTAAGTTTTCTAAGTTTATTTTTTCTTAAACAATTTGCCAATTATTAATTATTGCCATCCATCCATCCATCAGCTTTTTATCGTCCACTGCTAGACATAGGCCTCCCCAAAATGGGGTTTTTTTTACCATAATTGCCACGCTTGGCAGGCGGGTTGGCGATCGCAGTGGATGTTTATAGTACACAGGGGAACGCTGCTGCCCGGTCCCTCGGTAATCCCTTAGTCGGCTTTTACGACTCCCATAGGAACAGACGCGATGGAGCTATTCTTGGTGCTGGCCCCACACGGCATGCTTACTCATTATTGTCATATCTTTGTTCAAATCTTTATTAGATTTAAAAAATAATGATGTTTACTACGTGTCAGTGTTGTGTGCTTTCTTGATGAAGTGGTGGAAAGGGTAAATCTCTTCTACCTCTGTTTCACGGTGTTAATATATAATAAATAACGCAGAAGAAGTCGCGGAATCAGCTTCACCTTTATATTTAGAACTGTAACAATCACTTTAACGATAGCTTGGCACCTAGATAATGGAGTTCCGCAATGTGGTGTACACTGAGGGTCGCGTTGAAGACTGGATGAATCTTGTTCTCCATGAGATGCGCAACTCCAACAAATTTCTCACCAAGAAGGCTATATTCTACTACGGAAGGAACTGGAAGGTGCCTAGGTAAGTCTATATTTATTTCTCAATATCACTTGTCATCATCCTTGTTAACACTTATTAAATAGTATTGTAGCTAATTATTCACTCACCTACAGTTTATAATGATTTGTACAATATTATTTACTGAATATATCTACGTTACTTTATACTACGTGGGTGACAAACAAGCATACGGAGATCTAATGGTAAGCAGTGACCCTAGCCCATAGACGCTAGCGACATCGTCATCTCCAAGGAAAAGGATAGGAAGTGGAAACGAAGGATAATAAGAAAATAGTAGGAAGGATACTAAGGAGAGGATGAGAAAGATAATAAAGAGCGGATAAGAAAAATAAAGGGCTGGCATACGTAGCACAACAGTAGGAGAGCCCACCGCTGTTTCACGGTGATCTTCTGTGAGAGAGTGGTACCTCTCCGATCTAACCAGGTCATTCATGCTAAGATAAGCAAGACCTTTACCACTAATAAAACTTCTCTTTAGCTTTTACCCAAAGATTGAACTTCGTTCGTCCGTCTTTGTATTAAGTTTAAAATTGACAGCATAATTTGCCAGATACTGGCAAGTATTCTATAGCTCGACCGTTGTACGTGCGGCCCTCCTAACCGTATGCGGGACGCGGGGCGGGCGATGTTCTCGCTATACACGATGCAATAATAATAATAAAAATGTTTTATTTATCTCCACAAATTACAATATTAAATAGTATCTAAGTTGACAAGCGTTTTACATTTGTAATTTGTGGGAGATCTGGAGTCTAAACTAAGCCTTGGCCTGTATTTTAGAGCTCCAGGCATAAATGGAAGTGACAGTATAGTTTTGCCAACATAGTGCGCGTGTGTGTGCGCGCGCACGCGTGCGTGTGTTAGTGGGGTGTGTGTAGTGTGTGTGTGTGTGTGTAAGTGGGGTGTGTAGTGTGTGTGTAAGTCGGGTGTGTGTAGTGTGTACGTGTGTGTGTGTGTGTTTGTACTTCATTACATATTAATATTATTGTTTACTTTGTTGTTTCTAGGAGGCTTTCTGTTTCGAAATAATTAAGATTAAGTAAGAATATTTTCAGTTTAGTTTTACACTCTCTCTTCAAACAATTTACAATCGGTACTAATTTATTTATTTTATTGTACAATTGAGACCCGCGGTACATGTAAAATCTTTGAGCAAAAGCAGAATTTGTTTGTGTTGGCTGACATAATGCAAATTTTCTCCGAGATTTGGTAACACATTTTATTCTGCTTGGAGATAAAGTTGAGTGTTTCTAAAGAACGGCTAACATTATATATAGTTGTCTAACGGTCAGGGCAAGAGTCACTTTATAAAGTTTGGCAATGGAGAATAATCGAGGTTTGGATGTGCTTACCTTTATTATCATTCTCTGTGCTCTTTCTAAGATTATCATGGGATTTACTGGCTCCTCCGCATGCAGTAATACAAAAGCTCAGGATAGACTGCACAATGACTTAATATCTTGAGATTTACTAGCTTTAAGATTATATACAATATGATTTGTTAAATGGAATATACTACTCTGTCAAGAAAGTACCGGGAATGGATGATTTGTTTATGGTTCCAAATACATTTTTTTTTGTTGTTAGATTGGCACAACTTTTATCCATTTTGGCGCGGAGTTTGAATTTCATCTGTTATTTATATTAAATACAGTACTGTTTTTAGTTATATCATATCTAGTGTGTATTGCGAATTTCATAATGGACAAAAACATCGAACAAAGAGTTTGTCTTAAATTTTGCATCGCCAATGGAATTTCGTGTTCGGGGTCACTGAAAATGTTACAAAAGGCTTACGGTGAATCGACTTTATCAAAAACACATGCTTAAGAGTGGTACAAAGCGTTTAAAAGCGGTCCAGATTTGATGGAAGATTTGCCTCGCTCTGGTAGGCCATCAACGTCTGCAACTGAAGTTAACATTGCAAAAGTGAAGGAAATAGTGACTGAAAATCCTCATTCAACTTTGAGAGAGATAGCCGGCGAACTTTCTATGTCTCACGAGTCGATCTGTACCATTTTAAATAATCACTTAGGTATGAAACATGTTTCCACTCGGCTAGTCCCAAAAGACCAGAATTTTCTCCAAAAACTCAATCGCATGAGAGTCGCTGAGGACATGCTAGAACGAGTCAATTCCGACCCAACATTCATGAAACGCATTGTTACTGGTGACGAGACGTGGGTTTACGAGTTTGACATGCAAACTAGTCACAAGCTTCGGAGTGGCGACTTCCAACTGAACCGAAACTGAAAAAACCACGCCAAAGTCGATCAAAAGTCAAAGTCATGTTGGACTGTTTTCTTTGACTATCGCGGTGTTGTGCACTCGGAATTCTTACCCGAAGATCAAACGGTAAATAAAGAATATTATTTGAGCGTTATGCGGCGTTTAAGAGAGCAAATTCGACGTAAAATAATGCGCCTTCGCACAAGGCCATCATTGTGAATGATTTTTTGTCCAAACACTCAACAAATACCATCGAGCAACCACCATATTCACCAGATATGGCTCCAGCCGACTTCTTTCTTTTTCCTAAACTCAAATTACCACTTCGTGGCACCCGTTTTCAATCGGTAGAAGACATAAAGGAGAATTCGCGGCGAGAACTGAACTTAATTCCGGAAACAGCGTTTAAAAAATGTTTTGATGATTGAATTATTCGTTGGCGTAAGTCTATCGTTTCTGAAGGAGCATACTTTGAAGGTGATCAAATAAATTTGGATGAATAACAAAAAGGAAGCGGGCGAAAATTCATAGAAAGTTGGACTTGACGTTACAGCGTTGATTCCTGCATTATTTGATTTATATATTAATATCATTTCTAAAAAGCTAAAAAGTTTATGAATATAATATTGCAAAAAAAAAATATAGGTCTTAAAAAATATATATCTTTAGGCACATAAATAACGTCATTTTCATCACAATGAACTCTCACATTGTACTTTTTATACACACAGGATACCAAACAACTGCATTGTACCTACTTAATAATAACACCTAGGTTATTAGAAATAAAAGAAGAGGTAGGTACGTACCTAGTAGGTATTAAAGCAGTATGAATAAATAGATTCGAAATCCGGTAGATCAGGCTGTCAGGTCAGTAGGCAAGTTATCAAAATCCATAGACAAATGCATGTGTCATTCGTCAAAGCAATAACCGTCAGAATCTTTTTCACGTTTTCATTTTCAACTCACACAAAAACAACAGAATTATCCACTAGAGCAAGGTCAAGCTAAACGAAGTGAATCACTTGACGTTTGAGATGACATTATGACATTATTCACTTTATTGCCTGTTTTAAAAAAATGCGATTATCGATTTTTCTGATCGATTTTGAGATCAATGTTTTACAACTTTTTTTAAAAGCTTAAATATGATTGCCTTAAATAAAGGTACTATTATGTACTTTTAAAGTAAAGTATGTTCCGAACTTCTTTATATACTAAAAATAAGTGTATAAAAAATATAAAATCATTTTAAAAATGTTATTCTGCTAATCGATTATCTTATTTCATTTGGCAACATTATAAAACTGGAAATGAAGGAAATCGTTAATCTTTTTAATTATAATTTTATTTATAATCCCATATTTTTACGATTGAATATTTCGCAATTGACTATAAAATATATAGAAAGAAAATATATAAAAAGCCCGCTTCCTTTTGTGTATTATTGATCTTTTCCCGGTACTTTCTTGACAGAGTAGTATGTATATTTATTTTAACTATATTATTGAGTTTATTATAAATGTATATTTAAAAAATAACTGTGTATTATATTGTTGCTGTCAATGGTATCTACTACTGGCTTACCTAAGTAATCGAATAATCAATTTGCTAAATTAAAATAAACAATGGTATTCTTTATTTTTTATTTATTATTCCCGTTATATACGCTAAAGTAGATAATTTAATAAAAAAATTGTAAGTAAAAAATTTTAAAATACTAAAATGAATTTGAACTTTTTTCATAACTTGAAAATTATTTATTTGAAGTTTCCGATAGCGTACCTTGATCACATGTTCAACACATTTACCCCATTGAGATAATAGTCCCTTTCTCCTAAAGGTGTTTTGCTATGTGAATATGTGAATGTGCATATTGTAAATAGAACGATGTCAAAGAAAAATTAAATGGCGCGAAAACAAATGAATCAGTAAAGCTTTGACAGTAAACGTCTATCGATGTTGGTAGTCAGTCTCACTATCGTAACAAATAATAAAAATTATATTTGTTAAAAAATAAAGAATTTCATTTTAAAATCATAAAACGGCAATTATAGGTTACAGTTTAACCTTGTGACATAGCTTGTTAAAATTTCCATTGTTTTATATATTTTGCAACATGTAATAACATAATTTTTTGCTTGTTAACTTTTTCATACGCAGAGTAGGCAGGTTATCCAAGTCTCAAAATAAATAATAACGTGTATAGCAGAAAAAAAAAAATATAACGTCAGTCGCTGCCGGAGGCTCGTAGAGTAAAAATGTTCTGTGGCCGGAGGACAGTGGCAAACTAGCTAATTAAGGCATGTAAGCCCAAGTCCACATAGCCGCGCGGCATCGCGATTGGTATAAGATCTAGTCAAACTGTGTATTTCCTTTACATCAATCTTGTCCCGTGCGTAGCCAAGCGTATTTTTTGTTATGGCGGGAAAAAATGTTCCTAACCGCACACCCCGTCGTTCGGTAGTGGGGGGCCCTCACCCACTAAAGAAACCCGCCGTGTGCCGTCTCTCCGCCTTTATTGGCGGGCCACTGGAACTATGTTACATTCCTTCGGTGGTGAGGGACCACACCCTGTTCGTCACCACGAACGACGGGGTGTGTGATTAGGGAAATTCTTTCCGCCTCGACAAAAAATCACCACCGATTTTAAATGTCACTTAAAAGAGAATATACCTAGTATCGTCTTTTTTATGCAAGGTCACAGTTTCCAATACAAAATCCACAAGCAAACCTCATCTACATCCATTCTCAAATTAATATTGATGCCATACTGCCGCGCATACCGTTTGCTGTCATGTGAACGCATACACCGCGTGGTTACCTGAACTTGAGCGCTCTCCCACACTGCGTCCCGCATACCATCAGGAGGTCTGCGCTTATGGCGGTCGAGCTATAGCTATAGGCCAAAGACACATCCCCTTAGTCGCCTTGTAGAGAGAGAATTGTGTAGCACTAAATAATTTATGTGTGAATTAATTTATATAAATTGCGACGTGTGCATAGAACGGATTGGATTATGGAGTATGAAGGCATGGTATGTCTAGCTGCCAACGGTGTGTGGTGGACGGCTGAGACCGAAGAAACTTTCGTGCGAATACGAAAGGGGAACAAGCGAGCCATGAAGGAACATTTATCTCAGCAGAATGAGCAACTTGATGGACTCGTGGTCAAAGTTAGGCAAGGTGAGTGATGGATCTTTATACACACCCTGAACTAAAGAATAATCCTTTTATCGCGGGGGACTTGACAAAAATTCAAATTCACGCACACAAAATACACCCAGACTTAGAACAACCACGTGTGGAGCACACAGAGTTATTTAGTATGGAAATCGAATCCACAACTCTCGGGTGGGAGATATCTAAATCACTTCACCTCTCATCATTCATCTGTGCAGTCGTCATTTTTAATGACATCAAAATAGAATGCTTTATTTCATTTAATGGATGTGAAGTGGTGATCAGAGGCTTGATCCTTAATTTAGTTGAGTCAATAAGCAGCTGTTTCCAATCACCATCGTGCCGGGCTGTGGTTGTCTGCTAGCGTAAGCAATAAAAAAATACAAACAGATTTCTGCAAGATTGCCGGATTTGCATAATACTTTTTTTTTGTGTGACGGTGGTTCCTTTAAAACATGTTGACGATCTGATGATGGGTTCTGGACATTTATTGAAGTTGATTTTTTCCGTTAAACGAACATACACACAACATACAACAACGAAAAAAGACAATGAAACTAAAAGAAAGACTTTAAACCTGTCAAGTATGATAGCTCAACTCAACTTTGGCCGATTGTTATTCTCAGGTGGTATTTGGAAAGATTTTTGTTATATTTTTATTACACCGGTGGCAAACAAGCATTCAGTTCAATTGATGATAAGTGGTAATCGTAGCCTTTACGCGCTAGCAACACTAGAGTTCATCATGCGCCCACTTTAGGGAAAGTGATAGGAGGTGGAAAGGAAGGATAATAAGGGGAGAATTTCTAGGATATTTGGGCCTCTGGCGCTCTCACTCGCCATTCGAAACAACTGGAGTACCTAACGTTGTTTCACACTGATCTTTTGTGAGACGGTGGTACTACCCTGGTCGAGCCGACCCATTCATGCTGGGACAAGCAAGGCTACCGCTAGACATGTTATATGTTATTATTAGATTGTTTCGTTACTTCAAAACGCAAACATATTTTCTTCTTTCCCGTAGACCTTTCATCAAACGACCGTCTAAAATTCCGAACCATAACTACAATAGACGTGCACGCCCGCGATATAATCGAGGGATTCGTGCGTGACAACGTGACGGAAGCAAGCGAGTTCGAGTGGGAGAGCCAGCTGCGGTTCTACTGGCTGAAGAAAGTTGACGGTTTATGGATTCGCCAGTGTACAGGTGACGAGATTATACTAGCAATCTACCTAGCTCTTGCTTAATATCTCTGACAAAAGTAAGATATCTAAATATATATAATTAATTAAACATTAAATAACTGTAGGCCATAAAAAATAATTCAAAAAAGTATTCAACACTTTTTGCCAAGCTGACTATATTCGAACCTATAAACCATTTTTTTGACGGGCCTCGTGGCGTAGTCGGTCGGTGTAACCGACTTCTGTGCACGAGGTCTTGGGTTCGATTCCCACTCAGGACAATTATTTGTGTGACTAACACAAATATTTGTACTGTGTCTGGGCGTTTTCTATCTATTATATGTATGTATTTACAAAAAAAAAGTAATATATGTATTATATCCGTAATCTGGTACCCATAGCACAAGCGTTAAGCTTAGTTTGGGACCAGGGGGTTTAGGCAGACTTTCATATCTAATCTAACATGTCGTTTTATATATTATGTTCAAGAAAATACGGGATCCACGGTTTGCAAGTCTGATTAGTACTTGGTGGATTTTTTTAATAATTTTACTTACTGTTTATTTTCAAACAATAATAAAAAATATCACTGAACTTGTAAACCTGTTTTGTTGACATTCCAACCTCTTAACATACTTGTAAGTACAAGCCGCCATTTTTGATTCGTTTCTTTATTGGCGCGGATAATACTGTATAGTATCTGAAATGTTAGGATAAAAAAAATTACAATCTAAATTTTATTATCTTTTACACTAAAATGTATGTAAAATATTGTAGGTTTGTTCGAATATGGATACGAGTACATGGGCCTGAATGGTAGATTGGTCATTACGCCATTGACAGACCGCATTTACCTCACTATCACACAAGCGCTCACTATGCAGTTAGGAGGAGCGCCTGCAGGTAAGCTACTATTTATATAATAATATATTTAATACAAAACACTGTCAAGGAGTATGGTCAAGTATGGACACAGAGAAGACCGAGTCATTATTTGAACAGACTAACTGCAGCCTTAATAAACACTGATCATGTGGATGATTAAAAGGGTATAATAACTATATACTTACACATGCCCGCAGCCCCGCCGCAGCTAGCTAGTTTTTACGTTATATCTGAAGTACCTGATATAGTAGCGAGATAAAATGTATACTATTATAATAGTAACCTTAATCAACAGACAATCTTAACTTGCTTATCCCAGCACGAATGGGCCGGCTCGATCGGGGAAATACCACCCTCTCACAAAAGACTAACGTGTGAAAACGGTAGTTACGCCTACCATTGTGTTTCGTATGAAGAGTGAGAGCGCCGGAGACCCATACCCCCTCCCTATCTTCTCCTTATTATCCTTCCTATCCACCTCCATTTTCTTTGGGATGGCGACGCGCGAGTGATACCTCTAGTGTCGCTAGCGTCTATAGGCTACGGTAACCGCTTACCATCAGGTGGGCCCATGTAGTATAAAAAAAAATTTAAGTTTCTTAATATGTTACAAATTAATTGCCCTTTTCAGGTCCCGCTGGAACTGGCAAAACTGAGACCACAAAAGATCTGGCAAAGTGTCTGGGTCTGCTGTGTGTGGTCACCAATTGTGGGGAGGGTATGGACTTCCGTGCCGTGGGACAGATCTTAGCTGGCTTGTGTCAGTGTGGGGCGTGGGGATGCTTCGACGAGTTCAACAGGATCGACGTATCTGTGTTATCAGTCATATCTTCGCAGTTGCAGTGTATTAGAAGTGCTCTACTTATGAAACTCAAACGTTTTACGGTGTGTAACTACCTTATATAATACAAATTTTGACCATGTCTAACTATTGGGCACATGTCTCCGCTTAGTGACAGAGATTCAGGCTGTAGTCCACTACGCTGGCCCAGTATGGCAGTTGCTGGGTTTTTCTGTCTCGGAGCGAGAAAGTTGGTGATGTTTTACCCTCATATCTCGTAAAGCCGTTGGTCTTGCATATGAACATTTTCCGATCGTTTTGCAATAGGATATTGGACTATGAGAGTGATGGAACAGGAAGTGCACTTGTGTTTGCGCAAACATTCGTGCACTGTAATATCTCCTGCATAGTTGACTAGCCCGATAGGCATCCCAGTACAACATCATTTTTAAAATATTGATTTTTAAAAACGGTGATATATCGTTATTTTTATAATTACCTATGTACTATGTTGCATATATCACAAGATTCCTTGGGAAGTGTACTAGCTTGATACAAGTGAATTATGAAGTCTTAAAAGTAATTATAGTAGAATAACTTAATTTAAATCTAGTTATTACATTATTTCTCACGATCTGCCGAACTATTTCACACAATTTTGTATTTTTTAATTATTGTACTAGCTGGCGCACTTCATTGTCAATCACTTTAATCTCTGTTGACAATGGCCGCTGGCTGATTGAAATTGGTCTGGAGGTTATAATAAGTCCTCGATTGAAAAGTAACTCGCGTTCATCGTGTCACCTGTTATTCTCCTGATGTACTCGTAGCTAATACTAACTGTAATTTATTTTTTATACGATTGGCCTACCCAGTTTGAAGGTCAAGAAATCGCCATGGACAGCAAAGTGGGCATCTTCATCACAATGAACCCTGGCTACGCAGGGCGCACAGAACTTCCCGAGTCTGTGAAGGCGTTGTTCAGACCCGTCGTGTGCATCTTGCCTGATCTTGAAATGATTTGTCAAATATCGCTGTTTTCTGATGGATTTCTCACTGCCAAGGTGACTGTTTAACTACAATTAATAAATACATCTGGGAAATATTTGTTTAATAACACTCTATTTAAAATAATATGATTGAAAAACCTAAGTGAGTTGAATCCAGAAGAGGCGTGTAATAAAATTATAATAGATTCTCTAAATATCCTCTGTCAGTGAAAGTCACGGCAACGTTTGTTATGGTTTCGAACATTACTAACTGATAAACGTGCTTATTTTTTTTCAATTTCAAGCCATAAAACTTAAAATAATATTTTGATCTGTATTTTAGCACTTGACATGCTCTACTTTAAAGAACAAATTATCTATGAAAGTGGGGAAAAGGGAAATTAGCAGGATTCGATTTTGTTATTTTAATATTATCTTTCCTATTAGGTGCTGGCTAAGAAGATGACGGTGTTATACAAAGTAGCTCGAGAACAGCTATCAAAGCAGTCGCATTACGATTGGGGATTACGGGCTCTTACTGCAGTGTTGCGTATGGCTGGTAAATTGCGGCGAGACTCTCCCGGTCTCAGTGAAATCATGGTCCTTATGCGAGCACTCAGGTATAAGGATACTATTTGTTTTTTCACAGACAATATACATTCCACTGTTGAATTGCACTGTATAACCATAGACTAGTCAGATGAAATAGCATAAAGTTCCGTTTTAAGGTATTTTTTCTTGCTGTGGTATTCTGGTTCATTTTCCTGGCAAAAGTATTTGCCGTTCGAACGATCGGCAAGGTTAAGCACTTTTCTCTCAGATGGCAATCAAATGGATGACCATAAAGTGACACCTATTTGTAGACACTTGACCTCCTTAGTGCTTCGGAAGACACGTTAGGCAGTGGTTCCCGACTGTCTAATAACATCCTGGCAGTAGTTACAGTTTTTTCTTTTTGTTTTAGATTACCAGTTGACCTCTTAGTTAAATCTCGGAGGTCAGATAGACAGTCGGTCCATGTAAATAGTGGTGGCTCATCAAAAAACGAACAGATCGGAAACTGACGCCAATAGGATTTGGGATAAGATTAGGGGGATGATGAGTCAATACCAGTAGAATAAAATGGCGTGGTGTGGTGTCACAACAAAGACACAGATACCTAATAATTTGCTTCATATAACTACTTACTGCACAGAGTTAATTTACGGTTTAGGACAGTTATTTTCTCGAAAGACTTAAATAAATCACTTACTGAGAATATTTAGATATTTTTATATATATTTTTAGCATTTGACATGCTTAGCAACATACATTAAACACAAAGTCACACCCAAAGACGTTAAGTATGAATGTGCTATCGAAATTAGCAGTCAGGAGCAAGGGTCACGATGGCTGAATTGGCAAAGCATCTGGACGGTATCCAGGAGATGCAGGTTCGAATCCTGCTCGTGACTGTTATTTTCGATTTCACATTTTTCACTTTGTGTTTAATGTATGTTGCTAAGCATGTCAAATGCTAAAAATATGTATAAAAATATCTAAATATTTATAGGGTTTGCGTCATTATTAGGTAAAATCTTAATTGTAAAATTAAGTTTACCTGGTCGGTATAATTTTTGAAAATACTTCCGACAGATGGCGCACGCGTCACCCAAAGACGTTAAGTATGAATGTGTTATCGAAATTAGCAGTTTGAAGCAATTGTCACGATGGCTGAATTGGCAAAGCATCTGGACGGTATCCAGGAAATGCAGGTTCAAATCCTGCTCGTGACTGTTATTTTCGATTTCACATTTTTCACTTTGTGTTTAACTTACTGAGAAAATACAATTTGATAATTATAACTAAGTGGTGTAAACTAACGTTTAAACAACAATCACAAAAGAAAAAGAAAAGCAGTGTAATCTCGAAAAGAATTTTCATATAAATCCATATGTTTATCGAAATCAAGTGCCTGCTATACGGTTGTAAAGCAACGCTAGAACAGAGGTGACCTTGCTAGATTAAATAAAAAACAGCGGCTTGCAACCAAATTTGAAAACGGACAACCAAGGTCACCTCTGTTAGGGCGTTGGTTTACAATCGTATAGCAGGCACTAAGAGTTAGTGGGAGTGTGGAGATTTCATATATAGGTACATATACATAATATCCATTACTTGTGCGCTACACAAATATTTGCACCTACTTACACCAATAAGTTTTGTAGATCATTTAGATCATTAATGAGACTAAAAAGAAGAAAATAAATTATATTTAAAAAAACTAAAATAACACGCTTTAAATCAAGGACCGTATAACTACGAACTTCGATTACATACTCATCAAATGAACACGAAATTGGCTACTTAACTGTAGTTTTTCTACCCCATTATTTAATAAAGTGTTTTCGTGTTACCAGAGATATGAACCATCCGAAATTCGTATTTGAAGACGTCCCTCTGTTTCTGGGACTAATCAAAGATCTCTTCCCGGGATTAGAGTGCCCGCGAGTTGGCTACCCTGCTTTCAACGCTACCGTCGAAGATGTACTAACAAGTGACGGATACATTGTACTACCTCATCAGGTAAAACAAAATGGATTATGAGAGTTGTATTATTGTTTCTTTCTATTTCAATTATTTTTATCTCTTTTGGTAGTATAAGTTTCCCACACACACACACACACACACACACATAGTAAAGTACAAGTTTGATAGTGGAAACGTAGTAAGTGTACGGAGTTTTTCTTGCAGGTGGACAAAATAGTACAAATGTATGAAACAATGATGACTCGCCATTGCACTATGTTGGTTGGACCGACGGGCGGAGGCAAGACAGTCATAATGCAGACGTTGGTCAAAGCGCAGTCTAATATGGGACTACCTA
This sequence comes from Leucoma salicis, assembly GCA_948253155.1. Taxonomy (NCBI): domain Eukaryota; kingdom Metazoa; phylum Arthropoda; class Insecta; order Lepidoptera; family Erebidae; genus Leucoma; species Leucoma salicis. Next base: position 16,625,656 of record OX411820.1, on the reverse strand, counting down.
CTAAACTTACGATTGTTAATCCTAAGGTTATATGTTTTAAATTTTATTGTATTGCGTTACTGGTTGTTACCATTTTGATACCGAGCCAAAAGGGTTGGGTATTAAATAAACAATCATCTTTTTCTTTAAAAAAATATGATAATTATATTTTTAATTGTGCTATATTTATTTCCTTTCATAAGCTAATACTCATTATTTCTACAAAATTATTTCTATGTTTCTTAACTGCCAGACGTCCCGTGATGACTCATTTTTGAAGTGAATACTTCTTTAGAATTGTTGTGATTTGAAACTCGATGAATCGAAAATGCGTCACGATAAAGAAACAAAAACATACATAAATGTATAAGATTAACAGTCAGTTGCAGAAAAGTCCATTAATGTATTTTTTTTATTGCTTGTAGTGGCAGATGAGCCACGGCCCACCTGATGGTAAATGGTAACCGTCGTTCATGGACTCGACTATACCGGGAGTATTGTCAAGCCGCTGCTAATCATTTCATTTCACAGATATGAAATTAAAGAATAAGCGGATATCTCCTACAGCCAAAATGCAACGATGTGCTTCATGGCCGGTCACACGGGCGATGGTGGTACCAACCCGCTCGGGCCCGATACCAAGTGAGTGGAGTACTCACTTGGTACCCAGCCCTACTACCAGTCATGCAATGGATGATAGTTTCTTAATTCCCTTAGTCGCTTCATACGACACCCGTGGGAAAGAATGCGGCGGTGATATTTGTATTCTTAGTCTGTCACCATACGTACAAAAGGATTGTAACTTTGAAATATTTTTTGTCACAAAAAGTATTCCTTGGTAGTTGATTTGAAACCTCGATCTCCGGCTTGCGTTGATCACGCATACTTAAACCATATGACCACGGTGTATATAATATTAATGGTGAAGTGATATGCATTCAATAATAAACTAATATCTCTGTTTTGCTATGTTCACTTTGTATTCCCATGCCAGTTATATTTACCTAGGGATGAAAGCAACTTATTTAGTGCCAAGACGGTGTTTGGCGCCCGAGCGTAGCGAGGGCTCCAATAGTTCGAGGGACTAAATAAGTCTTTATCCCGAGGTAAACACTGTGCTTTTCAATAGGAATACGAGGAAACTAAAAATAAAAACCATGAATTAGCTAAAGAAAAAATGGGATACTTTAAAAAAATTAATTTGGAATCGCCGTTTTCCCGCCGATTTTGTTTTTTTTTTCTGTAGCCTGTCAGCTATTCAGCCATTATTTTTCATTTTAATCATTGAAAAAATATAAATCTTCTTTATTTTAAAGATATTTAGTTGCAACTATATTAAAATAAAGTCATATAAAAAACAAATTCTTTAATAAATACTTAACTTTATGTTATTTCAATTTTACATCGCGCTGTAATTGACTGGCTGTACAGAAAATAGAACTGTTTTATTTTTTATAATTACTCAGCTGTCAGTTGAAAGTAATTCTCCCTAGGGCTGAAAAGTATTACTTTCAACCCGCTCCTCAGGCAACTTCAGGCCTACTTTCAGAGTATGAGTAATGAAAAGTATTTTTCTCACCTACCTCCGAAATGAATCATATACTTTTGTTATTTATGTTGCTATAGTGTCGTTCACAAGATCTCTTACCAAAGTTGTCCCATGAATTCCTACGGGATCCATTATAGAATTTCCATTGCAGAAAACATAATTTAAATTAATTTTAGTGCTCCATTAAATTTAATTAATGAGAGGTCATTTTAATCTTGGCAAAAATAATAAACCTTAGATTTATCCTAATACTCTATATCCATCTCAATCTCTCGTAGGCTACTTTTCAGAATTTTCAATTCTGCTGTGTGTGTAAATTGCACACATATAGGTTTTTTTTATTTAAATTTTTAATCTACGTGGGTGGCCGTGTGGGGCCGGCTTTAGAATTGTCCCACCCCTCTCTACCCACGGGAGTCATAAGAGCCGACTGAGGGAATACTGAGGGAGTGGGCAGCAGCACTCCCTAGAGTATTAACAACATCCACTGCGATCGCCAACCCGCCTGCCAAGCGTGGCGATTACGGCATTATCCCCCATGACGGGACAGCTCGTTATGGCGTTCTCTTGGGGAGGCCTATGCCTCCCCAAGAGAACGCCATACATATATATGACATAGGTCCAGCAGTGGACGTTGAAAGGCTGATGGATGGGTGGCAACCATGCATACGGCCTACATGATGGTTGATGGTAAGCGGTCACCATAGCCTATAAACGCTAGCAACCAGAGGCAACACTCGCGCGTCACAAACTCCAAGGAAAGGTTTAAGTTGAGTACGTAATTGTTATCAGGCCTGCGATGATGTTGGTGGCACCGCCTAAAAGAATCTACACTCCAAAGTCGATGACCTCGTGTCGGCGTGTTTATTTCAGAAAATAATGTCGGCAACTTGCACCCACACATGCTATCCGACGACTTGTGGTGACATGTCGGTGGCATGTCCGTGACTTGTAAAAAAGTTGTTGATTTCGTTCGAAGCCGCCGATAACATAATCACCAGGCTGTGTTGGTGGATTGGCGATTTTGGTGTGTAGACTCCCTTACTCTTTGTGTGTCTGTCCACCCGTGATCATGAATACTGTAAAGTATTCGAAACGTTGGGATAGTAGACAATCAAGTAAACGCGATCGATTCCGTAAACGTAGTTTTATTTCAATATACAATTATATTGGTTTGGAATCTGTTACAGGCTTGCTCTGTTGTAGAGCTGTATGGCATTTTGGATCCCGTAACCCGAGATTGGACTGATGGTTTATATTCGAAGATATTTCGTGAAATGAACAGGTAATATTGATTACTACTGCTATTTTAGTTAGATTTGCAAAAGTATTTTAGAGAGAGAGAGAGAGCAGTTTATTTCAATACCGTAGAATATTTCTTTTGGCAAGTGATGCCATAATCACGACAACAATAAAATTCAACCAATGACAAATGATTTATTGGAGACATGTTTGTATATATAAATCCCGTATTAATGCAAAATAATTCATTGCCATCCCATGGTACTAAAAGATTAAGTACTGCAGATCTCCATATCTCCATATATATATTATTGATAATTTATTTTGTGTCCACTTAAAGGCTTCAAAAATAACGTCTTTGTAAATTGGACCTAAAATAGGTAGGTGGTATAAGGCATTTCAGATATTCTTTCTATTCTATAACAAACTATAACTGCCTCTGTGGTGCAGAGGTAGTATTAGCAACTGATGATCATGAGGTCTCGGGTTCGACCCTCGGGTTGGGCAGTGTTATTGAGCTTATTCGTGAAAAGAATTTCGCAGTAGCAGCACGGAGTTTGGAAATCTGCCCGGTAGACGGCAATAGGCTCACCTCTATTACGTGGGACTTAAGCATAGCTGGCGAACCGTGGGTGTGTAATACACCTCTGCTTACCCCTTCGGGGAATACAGGCGTGACGCTACGATATTGCTACCTATGAGTATTCCATAATAATTTTTCCATTAGCCCAATTGACTAGACCCGGTCGCTAGTCATTCTATTCCATACCTATCTCTTCTGTCTTCCTCTTGGTATGTGATACCAAGCGAAAACCTGCTACGAAAAAAGTAGTAGTACCACCATCTCGCAGAAGATCCGTGAGAAGCAACAGAAGGTACCTATTCCTATTGTTGTTTCGTATCGTGAGTGTGAGCTTCGCATATTTTATCCATACTGTCCACCTCCTTATTTACTGTCTATTGTCTATCTAACCCCTTTCCCTGGGGTTAGCGAAGCGCGAGTTTTATATCTAGTATTGCTGGCGTCTATAGGCTACGGTAACCGTTTACTATGAGCCAACATACGGCACATGCTTGTTTGCCGCCATCGTAGTATAAAAAAGGTATTAATTGTGGAAGGATAGAAAGAGAAAAACCGAAGAAAATATGGATGTATGCGCAGATAGCGGAATTTTTTTTTAAACTACTTGGGGGCAAATTAGTATACAGCCCAACTGATGGTAAACGGTTGGTTACTATAGCCTATAAATGCTCGCAACAACAGAAGCATTACTCACTCGTCGCTATTTCCAAGGAAAATGATAGACGTTTTTAGCCGTACCACTGAAGGAATGTAATATAGTTCCGGTGGCCCGCCAATAAAGGCGGAGACACCCGCCTTAACAAAAAAAAAAGACGTTTTTAGCCTTGTGGTGACGGACTAAGAATACAAGTGTTACCACCCCATTCTTTCCCACGGGTGTCGTATGAGGCGACTGAGGGAAGTAAGCAATTGCCATCCATTGCATGACTGGTGGTAGGGCTGGGTACCAGGTGGGAATACTCACTTGGTATCGGGCCCGAGTGGGTTGGTACCACCATCTTCCGTGTGACCGGCCATGAAGCACATCGTTGCGTTTTGGCTGTAGCAGGAGATATCCGTTTATGTTTCATTTCACATCTGTGAAATAAAGGGGTGAGCAGCGGCTTGACAATACTCTCGGTATAGTCGAGTCCATGGGCGACGGTTACCATTTACCATCAGATGGACCGTAGCTCGTCTGCCACTATATGCAATAAAAAAAAAAAGGAAGGATAATAAGGAGTGGGTTTGAGGCTCTAGTGCTCTTATTCGTCATACACAACAACAGGGAGTAGCCCATTTCTTTATAATACCTAAATATTAATATTGTCTCAGACCTGCAGATGAAAACGAACGACGTTATTCACTCTTTGACGGAGATGTGGACGCTCTTTGGATAGAGAACATGAATTCTGTGATGGACGACAATAAACTGCTCACTTTAGCGAACGGCGAGAGGATCCGTCTAGCACCTTACTGTGCTTTACTCTTTGAAGTTGGTGACCTCAACTACGCGTCGCCGGCGACTGTGTCTAGAGCCGGCATGGTCTTCGTTGACCCCAAGAATTTGGGATACCAACCTTATTGGGACAAGTATTTATATTACTAATAATGAATCCGTGTGGTGACGGACTAAGAATACAAGTATCACAACCCCATCCTTTCCCACGGGTGTCATACAAGACGACTAAGGGAAGTAATCAATGACCACCCATTGCACTACTGGCGGTAGGGCTGGGTACCAAGTGAGAGTACTCACTTGCTATCGGGCCCGAACGGGTCGGTACCACCGTCTTCTATATGACCGGTTATGAAGCACGTCCGTGTGTTTTGGCTATAGCAGAAGATAAGCATTTATTCTTTCATTTCATATCTGAGAAGTGAAATACCAGATTGTAAGTGATAATCCCTGGTTATGGAGTTAGCAATACGGGACCATTATACGAAGTAAATATACCACTACGCTCGCAAGAGGGGTTGAGATAGATAAAAAAGAGAAAGGGGCAGAACGGGGTAAGAGAGTGGGGGAGAATGGGGTAAGAGATGTATGTAAGAGAGGGAAGTAGAGGCAATAAGAAAAAGAGGTAGAGAGAGCGTGAGAGAATGATGAGAAGGAGTAAGAGAGAGAGGTGAGAGGGAGTAAGAGAATAAGGGGATAATGCTCGGGCACACTAATGGGAAACGCCGTTAACTATCGCGATGTTGGACGTTTAACGTTGGTGTAGCCACGACTTATCGCATGAATTCAACAATAGGGCATTCACATTGCTATTTGACGTTAGGCGACAACTCCAGTGGCGGTACATCAAAGAAATTTAACGTTCAAATTTAGCCACCCAATTTATTGTGTTAACGCAGTAATTATCGAGATGATGGGTATTGACGTTGTCCATTAGTGTTGCCCGAGCATAAGGAGAGATGTGAGAGGGAGTAAGAGAGAGAGAGAGAAAGAGAATGAGCAAGAGAGAGGGAGATACTTTTCAACCAATGCATTTTGATGCATAGGTGGCTTCGCGGTAGAAATAACGAAGAGGAACGTGAACAGTTGGCGGGTTTGTTCGACCACTACGTGGCAGGTGCAATCAACTACATTGTATTCGGTCTATTTGGACTACAACAACAGACGCCGCTTAAGACAATTGTCCCGCAGACACCGCTCAACTTGGTAACTTTTGTGTTTATACAATTCTACGAGTATAGTTACAAGTGCTAAAACTTTTTTTACCGTGTGGGGCCGGCACCAAGAATAGCTCCATCCCGTCTCTTCCAATGGGAGTCGTAAAAGCCGACTAAGGGATTACCGGGGGATCGGGCAGCAGCGTTCCCCTGTGCACTAAGCACATCTACTGCGATTGCCATCCCGCCTGCCAAGCGTGGCGATTATGGTAAAACCCCCATTTTGGGAAGGCCTATGTCCAGCAGTGGACGATGAAAGGCTGATGGATGGATAAAGTGCTAAAACAATTTATTATTATGCCGCTAGTGCACAGATAGCGGAGTAACTTAGATACCGGCCTCCCGCCCGAATGTCGTGGTTTCAATTCCCACACTGGACAACTCTGTGCGATCCACAAATGGTTGTTCTGAATTTGGGTGTACCTACTTTGTATCCGTAAAATTGTATGTTTGTAAAATCCCCCGCGATACAAGGATTACTCCTTGGTGGAGGATGTTGTCTTTAGAAAAGACGTTTCTGCCCGCGACATTGTTTGTCTGAACTTTAAAATTCAAACCCATTATGTAGCTTGTGGATATCCCAGAAGAACTACTTATTAGGATCATTATTTATGTATTTATGATGATTTATCTCTCTACTAAATTTCATTCAAATCCGTTTAGTATTTAGGTCGGTGTTGCAAAAAACTGTCTTACAGGAACCGTTCATTGTTTCGGGATAAAAATAACCTACTTAATATCCAGTGTCTTATCTATTTACCTACTATATTCCCTCCAAATCCGGTCAGTTTTTTTCGGCGTGATTGAAGGACAAACATCTAAACATCCGAACATCTTCACATACTTTTGCATTTGTCATATTAGTAGGAAGATGGATTGAAAGTGATTATAATAAAAAAATGTCTAAATACGAGTTGAACTCGTGTGAAGAGTGTTCCATGTACCTATTATCTAAGTTACATTCCTTTCCACACCTTTTTTTAAATCTGACCTAAATTTACTTGTTTTTCTATGTTACTTTAAATAGGTATTTTTTCACTTTGTGTTTAAGGTACCATAGACTTCTTATAGGTCTTCCTGTAATTTAACAACAATAATCTGTATTTTTTTTATTTTAGGGCCGGTATTATCGGATGGTCAATTTTCGACTATTTTCTTAAATAACTTCAAAACTATTTATCTTAAAATTTATAAAAATGTATACTTATATATTTGAAATTCTCACAACGAGCCCATTCATTTTATAATTTATGTCAAACTATATAGTTAGCATTATTTTTTTTTCTGTTTACCTATTACTTACTATTTCTATTTACAATTCAAAAGTGGGCCCATTTTAATTTTTTTTTAATAACTTACGTTACACGTCCGTGTTTGGTTCACCGACTTGCATAATATGTATTAGTGATGTAACGAATGTTCGCATTCGCATTCGCGAATATTCGCCTGTTTTCAACAAATTCGCATTCGCATTCGTATTCGCATGAAACGATGCGAAAGTTCTGCGAATATATTTAGTCCATTGAAAATGTTTGGGATAGATTGCCTAGGGTTTCTATTTTAAGTGAAACACCGGAATTTCTGTTACTTGATGTCGACTATGGTAGCTGAGGCGAGGCCGTTTCGACTTTTCTATTGTGTGCTGCAACTGATTGCGACTTGTTCGCGTCTGATTCACGACTGATTCAAGACTGGTTCACTACTGATTCACGACTGACTCACGACTGGTTCACGACTGACTGGTACTGCGAACCGCGCCCCCTTATATATGATTTTGCACGACTTTCTAGAAGTTTCTATGCCTCACCCCCGCAGTCGATATTTTCTTTATTAAACATAAATTCTTAATTATACATCTTATTTCTTATATCTAAGTCTTATCTTAGGCATCCTAGGTTTCATAAAATATCATGTGAGCACCCGGCGCTGCTTATTTAGGGAATGGCGGCGAAATTTCTCGGACGCTGCTTTTATATTGCCTCGTCCCCCACCTCACTACTATATATACCGCCCTTTGTTAGGACTCGCGCGCCATTTGCATCATTTATATGCGTCGACTAAACTTATACTAGTGATATATAGGTAACTACTATACTACTAAACTATCCTAACTTAGTCTACATAACTAACGTTTTCAAAGGTATATTATTACAAACAGAATCATAATTATAACATATTAACATAGTTGTTCAATTTAACTTATATTAATTAGTTACGTAAAGTACGTGTCGAACTTGCTCGTTACAACCCCCGCTACTTGCGAGTATTTGCTCTAACTGGGCTCTCCGGTCGTTGTCGTGCACAGAAAAGTTACATTTAGGGTTGCGTTTTTTAGAGTACGCAATTTTATTTTTTTGATGTGTGTGAACCCCCCTTGTTAGTATAAGCGTAAGTTCAAGTTTGAGTGGTCGCCACCCTTGTCCCCAGGCCGCCATATTGGAAAAAGGGGTGCAAAGGGTTTTCGCACTGTATCTCGTAAACTAGCAAACCTACAGACAATTCTGTCTAACATTATTTGTAGAAAGTTAAATTGTCTACTTCTTTACTCTATTACTTTTTATCCTAAAATCGAAAACAGAAAAGTTATAAACAAAAATAACTGAAAATTTTTGAACAACATTTATTTTGGCTGTTATAACTTTTTTCCTGGTCATTTTACAATAAAATCACATTAGAACAAACTTATAGAGGGTTTTTAAACAAATAATTTCCACTATAAATTCGTTTGATTTCATTAATTTATCTGGGTTTTACAGCGCTCCAAAGTTGACGGATTCTTGAATACTCGTAAAAACGAACCATTAGGCTTAGTTTTGTATTAGCTCCGCACTCAAGTCACACAAAGACCCTTTAGCCCAGCCTCCTCATCAAGGTGGTCGAGGGCTTATTCCCACGACGAAGGCGGAGCACACGCCTTCGGTCATGGCACCGCCAGGTAGCGACCGGGAGGCCGACCTCAGTGTACCGCCCCGTCACCGCGTCGGAAATGGGGGTGGCTGTTTTGCGCCGCCGCCACCGCCCCCGGCTCAAACGGGATAGCCGCCCGGGTGCTGGCCCTGGCTCTGGACCACCTGGAGCCCCGCCTCAGGGGTCTGTTCGACGCGTGCCTAGCGTCGGGACGGTTCCCTGACTGCTGAAAGGAGGGGACGCTGGTGGTCCTGCCGAAGCCGGGGTGAATTCCAGATTTGGTCGGGGCCTTCAGGCCCATCGTGCTGCAGGACGAGACGGGTAAGCTGCTGGAGAGGATCCTCGCTGCCCATGTGGGAATATCGTCCAGCACCTGCGCGACGTCGGACCGGACTTGTCAGACGACCAGTTCGGTTTACGAGCTGGTTCTTCGACGGTTGGCGCGATCATGCGCCTGAGGGCCGCGGCCGCGGCGGTCGTCGCTGGCGGTGGAGTGCTATTGGCGGTATCGCTTGACATCGCCAACACATTCAATAGCCTGCCATTCAGCTGCATCAGGGAAATGCTCCGGTATCACGGGGTGCCTGCATATCTGAGGTGGCTAGTGGCAGACTATCTTAAGGGCCGCAGCGTTCTCTATGAGAGTCGCATAGGAGACGTTGTGAGGAGACCCATGTCGTGCGGTGTCCCACAGGGTTCGGTTTTAGGGCCACTCCTGTGGGACATCGGTTACGACTAGGTGTTACGCTGTCGGCTCCCGCCCGGGCTGGCGGTCATCTTCTATGCGGATGACACGCTGGTCGTGGCCCGGGGCGGAAACTTCGAGAAAGCGGCGTTCCTGGCCACCATAGGGACCTCGGAGGTGGTCAGGAGGATCGGGGCGCTGGGGCTTAGGGTGGCCCTGGATAAGTCGTAGGCCCTACTTTTCCATGGGCCCCGACGTCGGCCACCTGCTGGCGCCTCGATCATGGTGGGTGGGGTCCAAATTGAGGTGACGGCCCAGATCAAGTATCTGGGCCTGGTGCTGGACGGGCGATGGCGCTTTCGCGAGCACTTCCGTGACCCCGAGGCTTGCATGGCTCATGCTGAATATAGGCGGACCAAACAATGCGTGCCGACTGCTTTACGCACGGGTGATCCGGTCGATGGCGTTCTACACGCACCTGTGTGGGCGGAGAACAACGAATATTTTTGAATGAACTCAATCCGACTAACTTCATTCACTTGTCAAAATGAACCTCGGCTATATTCGGTTTAAACATGAGTGACTGACAGTGACACTAGATGTGAAACCCATATTATATTTTGCGTGCGCTTATTTGAAAATCAACATTCGCGTTCGCGAATGTTGGAGGGAAGCATTCGCATCCGCATTCGCATTCGCGAATGCTTATAAACTAACATTCGTTACATCGTTATGTATACCACATTTCAACTCAATCGGTCCTGTAGTTTCGGAGCTAATTGGCTGTGATAGATAGGGGTTCCTTTTTTTTCCTTTTAGGGTAGGTACAAACACCAATAAGTTTATAAAAATAATGAAGTGACATTGATACGAGTAAATATCTTAAAAACAAATGCTCCCCAATTGTCAGGTGGTTCAACTATGCTATATGATCAGCGGCCTGTTACCAAACAGAGAGGACAGCAACGAGGAGATTGACAGACCCGTCGTTGAGTGTGTTTTCATGGTGGTAAGTGGCAAAAGTATTGCCGTTATATTTTGTTTTATAACTAGTTAAACATGCGACTTATCAGCTTGGACCTCAGAACTTCGTAAAATGAGAAATGGAAATGTGACAGGTTAAATAAAGGAAGGCGATGCCACCCTTTTTCGTGAAGGCAGGAAAAATTGTAGCTAACCGCAAACCCCGTCGTTCGGGGCAACGAACAGTGTAGCGTGGGGCCCACACCCACTAAAGAAACCCGCTGTGTGCTCTCTCCGCCTGTACTGGCGGACCACTGGAACTGGTAGACATTACTTCGGTGGTCCGTCGGTGGCTTACCAGTACTTGTAGTATAATGCGGCGTCTGATATTAAGTGTAAGAGTAATTCAACAATTGAGTAATTGAAATAAATTGATTTGATAACAGCCGCATAGCGATATTAACGTAAAAAATATTATGAGTTAATCTAGAGTTTGGCCTATGTGTGCACATACGCAATGGCTTCTTGCCAGATAAAAAAAACGAATTGGTGTACCTATGTGTAATACCACAGTGTAGAAACACTCAAGTTTTTAACAACCCAGATGTCGCAGCCTTTTTCATTCGTTTCGCAGCCTTCATTTACAAGTCGTCGAGAAAATCGCTTAGGCACATGCAGGTTCCCTGAGCAGTTATCCACTCGTGGACATCAAGACAGAGAAGCTTCTGCCTACTGTGAATTTAATACCATACCGCTCATGTGGTGACGGTCTAAGAATACAAGTCATTTTTTCACCAGTCACCACCCCATTCTTTCTTGTGGGTGACGATCGACGCGATTAAGGGAAATAAGCAGTATATCCATATCACCCGTTGCATTACTGGTGATACGGTTGGGTACCAAGTGAAAGTACTCCCTAGTTATTGGGCCTGAATGGGTCAGACCACCGTTTTCCGACGGTCGTTGCCACTTCACCCAGCAGGTTAGCCGTTACTCGTTTGCTTAGAGTCAGCAAAAAAATGCAGATATTGCATACGCTTAATATTTGCTAAGTAATATTTGTCAACATATTATGTTGTAAGTTGTTACGTAAGGATTACATTCAGATGTTGAAGTAACTGTCTTTTAACGTGTTAAGAATTTATTTATAACATTTCAGTTGATGTGTGTCTGCTTATTTCATCATAACGGTACAACGGGGGCGTAGCTCAGATGGTAGAGCGCTCGCTTAGCATGCGAGAGGTACCGGGATCGATACCCGGCGCCTCCAAAATTGTTTTTTGTTTTATGGAATATTTTTTTATATTTTATTTATATTGATTTTCTTTACTAGTCATTTTTACTTACTATAAATATTACAACTGTTACGAGTTACATAAAAATTTAGATGTAAATAAAAACTAGAACATACGAATCTTGGACCAAGTAGACTAATTATTTCGAGTGACATTCCACTGCCGGCAACGTGCCCAAAATACTGGCTACATTACCTCGCTGGATAGCGAAGCTAATCCTTTGGCCAATGTATAAGCCAGCATAAATCATTTATATTGCAAGCAACGCCTAGGTAGTATTCTTAGTATTGTTGAGTCCATGAGCGGCGGTTTTCACTTACCATCAATTAGACCGCTGCTTGTCTGCCATTTATAATAGATATAGGTAGAAGTAATTAAAAATTGGACTGTAGAATTTATGTGCGTGAATAATGATATGACTTTTGTTACAGTCGTTATATAATAGTCTGGGGGCTGCGATAGTCGACCACGGTCGGTTAGATTTCGACGTGTACGTAAAGAAAGCTTGCCCCATGATGCTCGTCGAAGATACGCCAGAAAAGAAAGCAACTACCAGTAACTAATTCCCTAATTATAATAATATTAATTTCAACACTTTACAAACATTACTTTTTTATAATATTATTATAGTAATAAGTTTAAATGCTAAGTTCTATTTTAATTACTGTTTGTGGAACCGCGAGGCACAGCTATGGATCCTGTAAAATATTTATAGAAAACGTTGGAATTGTTGAACAGAGAATCTATGAACTTATTCAAGATGTATCTGCTTATTGCGATTCCTGTAAATTTAACATTACAAATGCATATACATTAGTGACGATTCTGTATAAAAACGACATACAAAGTTAAAACCTCAATTACTTAGTTTACATTTATTAAGTTATTAAGCTCAAATTATTTATAAATATTGTAGCTTACAAAACATGTTATTTTCTCAGAGCATTTCCCTATGGCCTTCGACACTCTATACGACTACTGCCTAGAACTGAACACCAAGACTTGGGAGGCGTGGGAGTGGCTCGTGCCAGAATATATCCACGACCGGAATATGAAGTTCCCATCGATTTTAGTACCTACCATCGATACGCTGCGACTCACTTGGCTCATCAAAATTATGGAGAGCGTAAGATATTTCTGTATTAATTACTCAACTTAAATTTTAACGTTGGCCAGTACGGGTTGGCAGAGTTCCACATCCGTCGAGAAAAGCTCTCTAATATGTAGGTTTCCTTACGAAATTTTCACGAGACAGTGATGTTTTGAGCTTTTTAGAATGAATGCATCTCACAGTGTGAGATAACTGCGACTCACCGTGAAGTCTTCAAGATGATGGATATTAACAAAGGATAAAACTTAAGTTTATAGGTTAAGCTCATCTGGATTGTACAGCCAATGACTAGATTCTTAGTAACGACGGTAAAAAGGAGGTGTTATGTTCTAATACTATTATGCATATTTGACTATGCAACTTAAAACGGAAACACTGAACTACCGAATATCATATATATTTGTTTATTTGTCTGTATTAAGGTTGAACGGCCCGTACTACTTGTGGGTGACACGGGAACGTCAAAAACGGCCATTGTTACTAACTTCCTACGCGGCCTGCCACCTGAAAAATATGTAAGCATAAGATTTGTATGTATAAGTAGGTACAGAAATTACTAACGAAATTATAACGATCGAAAATGAAAACAGTCATGAGCAGGATTTGAACTTGCATCTCCTGGGATACCGTCTCAGATGCTTTGCCAATTCAGCCATCGTGACAATTGCTCACTGGCTGCAAATTTCAATAACACATTCATCCTTAATGTCTTGGGTCACATTTTAACACTGTGTTAATTTATATGGCTAAGCATGTCAAATGCTCAAAAAATATATAAAAACATTTATAAAAACAGTTTTTTTTTGGGTATATTACATTAAATAAACCTAGGTCATGTAATCAACAATGTTGTGTGTAATTGTGTGATATTAATGTCTGAAGGTTTCATAAAATATGAAGCAAAATATTATTTTGGAAAATCTATTTTCAAAGTAGATTTACACTAGACATGCTATTTTGATAGTTGATTATATCGGGGGCGTAGCTCAGATGGTAGAGCGCTCGCTTAGCATGCGAGAGGTACCGGGATCGATACCCGGCGCCTCCAAAATTGTTTTTTGTTTTAAAATAATTTAGTTAATAATTATCATAATCATATAAAATTTCCAAAATATATTAATACCTGAGAATTTCAATTTACTGTACATCAAATATGGTTTGCGTGTAAATCAAGCCGTTTACAGCACCGATTGGTGCTGTAATTTTGCATGTTAAATTGAAACAATATTTACATAAAAAAGATCGTTTATATTCAAAAAACTAGAATACTATACAAGTAATTTATCACTTTTTCTTTGGAATCCATAGTGGGAGGAAAATTTGAGTTATTATTGTTAATTTAAAACCCAAAATAATGAGAAAAGTCGTCGATGATCAACATAAATAAAAATAATAATAAATAATAAACCTGGGTGGACCAATGGCAAAAACATCCATGCTATCCAGATCACGAAAAAGATTATAAACCCTGTGGGCGTGTAATACACCTTTGCCTACCCCTTCGGGGAATACAGGCGTGATACTAAGTTTTTTTTTTGTTTTTGTAATCCCTAATTGTATCTATAATACCTAGTTTATGATTAAGATTTATGTAACATGCTAATGTAATTTTTTTTTTGGTATACTAATAATAGATAATGTAAAACTGATCATCCAGCATAGCTTTCGTCACTCAATCATCAGGGGGGTTAGGCAGAATCTCATATCTCACATGTCATTCGTCTCGTGATCACTGTGATTGGTGGAGAGATCAACGTGATTGGCCAACGGATTATTGCGACATCACGCGTCGGTTTCTCTACCAATTACAAGCGAGTCGATACGATGTCGATTGTGAGATATGAGATTCCGTCTAACCCCCCTGGTGATTTTTTTGAGTACCGCCTATCCAAGTGAAAGCCCTCGATCACCTCTTTTATCAACCCTAATAGAGCCAAGGAATTCCAAATAGGGTGTCACTGTGTTTTTGGAGCGCCAAAGTCGTAGAGGATGGTTGTTGCTCCAAAACCTTGACCGAGGTGTACCAAAAGTTTGTCTGTTTACCTTATAGATAGACTTATATATATATATATGGCGCTCCAATATTACCGCCGACATACCCTAAATGTTATTTAGAGCGTGCCTCGGCAAAGCAACTTTACGAATGCGCTTCAATATTTTGATCTGTATTATAGCACTTGAAATTCTCAGCTACTTTAAAGAACAAATTATTATATATATTAATTATTTTCCCAATTTCCGTGAGTAATATACGAAACCATCAAACTCTCGAGCGCTCTGTGAGCTGAAACGCTTAAGAACCTACTTTATAATAGAAAAATATAAAGTAACTGGTTATTGCATTCATCATGTTTCTTCCATCGCTTGTTCTCAGATTATACAACAGATGAACTTCTCGTCTCGCACATCGTCTATGGACGTCCAAAGAAACTTGGAATCGGTTGTGGAAAAACGTACGAAAGATACATTTGGTCCACCTGTTGGGAAGAAAATGCTCGTTTTCATTGATGATATGAACATGCCTATAGTAAGTACCATAAGATATATCCCTACTTCCTTAATAATATTATAAAAGTGAAAGTGGGTTTGTTTGTTTGTTACGACTCCACGCCTTAAATACCATGATGAAATTTAGCAAACATATAGTTCAGGATCCAGAAAAGAACATACTTTTTATCACAAAAAAAGAAAGAAAAGTTCCTGTAGGATAACAGTCGTAGAGTGATGTATTTATATTCTGAAGTACACGCGATTGAAATCACGGACAGAATCTATAAATGCAATGTGAAAGTGAGGTTGTTCGTTGATTTGTTTGTTTGTTACCTTTTCACTCTGTAACTGCTAAACCAATCATCCTGAAATTTTGCATACATAATACAGTCGGCGCTGAGAAAAGAACGTAGTCTAATATTTATCCCGGAAAAAATAAACGGTTCCTGTACGAGAGCTATTTTGCATAGAAAAAAATAATGTGCTGTAGAGTGACGTATTCATATTCTGAACTAAACGCGGATGACGTAGACGGCAGTATCTCATTAAGAATAAAGATAAAGGGTTAACCAATGTTAACAGTTCTTATACATATATCTATTCGGCAAAGACTTTCTCGTTGGTTTGAGGGAACTTGATATGCGTAGTGTAGTTCACTACACTATCATAGCGTCCTGTCTTTGTCCCCCAAAAGAATAACAGCACGCTACCAGTAATGAAAGACGGCGCACGGTGGTTTGTTTAGTGAGTGAGAGCCCCACAATAGAGCGTCATCTCCATACTGCGGGTACTTTATCCCGCCGTAACATACTCGTAAAAGGAATTCTAGGTACTTTATTACGCCGTAATATGAAAGAAATTCTATCTAGAAATTCTATTCTAGCTGTCAGTGGTAGTGTTTAAATGCTTTTCCAAGGACAGTTGAGAAATGGGAAGGCCTAGTGCCAATATGTATTCAACTAATTTGTCAACGTACCTACTGATACCAAATATAATTTTGTTTATCGCACGACATAATCAGGTCGTAAAGATCTTAGTTTTATCGACTTTAATCTTATAAGACTTTTGACGTTTTGACGATTACCGTAATAATTTATAAAAAGAATACAATTTTTGTTCACTATACAATATAAATATAAAAATGTGCATAAATATACTATTGGAGGCGCCGGGTATCGATCCCGGTACCTCTCGCATGCTAAGCGAGCGCTCTACCATCTGAGCTACGCCCCCTATGCACACTGTGACTAAATTTCACTAGTGTAATTATTAATATTTTCAATATCTATATAATATATTACCAAGATTTATAACTGTATATATAGCGGGTGGGATAAAATGTATACCAGTTTTTAAGTCTAATCGAGATCTATCAAATAAAAAAAGTTGCATCAAAATCCGTTCAGTAGTTTTTGCCTGACGCGCGGACAAACAGACAATAATATAATGTTTCGTGTTTAGACACGCCTATATAGGCCTAATAAAGTCATTTTTTCTCAAATATCTTAAATGTACAGACAGCTGCTCTGTTACAGCTTTATACATTCAAGATATGCACATACTGGTTTTCGTACGTGTTCAATACAAACTAGTCTTGCATTCACTTCACAAATGGTGGGTTTACATACCGACAACCCTTGCCGAGTGTTGTGCGTTCTAGTCTCACACAGGACAATTATTTTTATAATCCACAAATGGTTTTTCTGAGTCTGGGTGTACTCTGTATCCGTTAATTTCGTGTTTGTAAAGTCCCCCGCGATACAAGGATTGTTCCTTAGTGCAGGGTATTGGCTTAAAAAACAAAAATAAACAGTTATAACAAGTTTGTTACAACTATAAAATTTATTGAAGATGTGTACATACTGCACATGATAACGTGTGGTCTAGGCTTGCATTAAACGGTGTTCTAAGCGTTCGCGACTAATAAACGAGAATAGCGTACCTAGTTAACTCAGAGAATTGATACCGATGAAACTTAGACTTAAGCCGCTGTCCTACAGCGTCGCTCGCTGTGCACGGGCAGGCGGCAAATTTTAGCTGTGTGGGTTCGTTTGTTTGACAACGTGGGTCTACGTTTCCACTGCAGCACACACTATATACGAATATTAACCCACGACTATACCGGCTGTAACGCAGCTACGGACGTTTTCGTGTACCGCGTGCATAGCGTTACAGCGTTGAGCTGCGTGGTCGCATTCGACCAATCTACGCATGTAGTAATTCTCCATGCGTCCGTGTGGTGACGGACTAAGAATACAAGTGTCACTACCCCATTCTTCCCCACGGGTGTCGCATGAGGCGACTAAGGGAAGTAAGCAATGATCACCCATTGTATTACTGGTAGTTAGTACTGGTGGTAGGGCTGGGTATCAAGTGGGAGTACTTACTATCGGGCCCGAGCGGGTTGGTCCCGTGGCTCCCGTGTGTTGGCCATGAAGCACATAAGTGTGTTTTGGTTGTAGGAGGAGATAGCCGTTTATTTTTTCATTTGATATCGGTGAAATGAGATTGTGAGCAGCGCCTTGATAATACTCTCGGTATAGTTGAGTCCATGAGCGACGGTTACCGTTTACCATCAGATGGGCCGTGGCTCGTCTGCCACTACAAGCAATAAAAAATATATATACAGCGTGTAATTTAAACTACGTTTGATATCGTAGCTACGTTATCGCTATCGATATCCAAATGTAACAGCACAAGTAATTTTGGGAAATATATATTAATTAATTAATATTTGTAAAATTAAATCGATTTATTACCTCTGACATTCTGCGTGCAGCGTTGTATAGGGTCATTTAGCCGGTTTCTCGTCCAGGTCCTGTTTTCGTCCACTAGCACGCGCCTCGTGAAACATTTACGTAGATTAGAATCATAAAAATAGTAAACCGCTCAAATTTGGACTCGTTGCGTACCTTAATATCAAATCTGCACATCTATCAACTTAGAATAGTTTTTAACAAGTTAAAACTCGAATAAAAACTTCTTTTATCTTACGGCTTACTCTAAGCTACGAAAACACACACATTAAAGTTTGAAAAATAGTGGCGCAAGCTAACTGCGCAGATTTTTTATTATTGTTTTTGGAATGTATTTCTTATGTTTAGGGCATTAATGACTAAGTTGATAGATAAAGAACACATTAAAATGTGTGTTTCGTACTCATTTAACGAATCACTTACAAAATCTAGGTGGACAATAACTGAATTACCTATTTCGCAAAACATTCAGTTATCGTCCGCGTGGACGAAAACACAAAAATGCAAGTAAAGTTTGACTAGTCTCTACTAGTAGTAGACTAGTAGTTTAAAATAAGAAATGCGAAGAAATTCTATTGAAATCTTTATGGAATGATCTTTGATGGTTATTTAGTCTGATATTTAGTTTTCATCCGCTAATTTAGCAATATTGCATGCATAAAACATAAATGATATTGTGGACGAAAACTAAAAAATGTGCTAATAATTGCTTTATGTTTCCGTACATATACTTTAATGTAAGTAGATGAAAAGTAATACTGGGTAAGTATTTAGTTTACGTCTATTACAAACAAATATTATACTCTTACTTGTATTAAACTAACACAAAATAATTAATTTAGGTTTTCTAAAAAGAAGTTTTAAAAATAGATAAATTTAATTATTATCTTTAAATTTGCAGATTGTATTTATATAACTTTTTTATGTTATTATATTAAAAATGCATTGGGAAGTATTTGAAATTGATTAAAAAGCATTTTTAATTTAGCAAGTATATTATATCCCTCTTTAAACACCGTGGACGAAAACTAGCCTATACAAGGTCGAAAACTAAGATTTTTGGATAAAAACTAACTAAATAGGTACTTTTCACACTTTTTTTTAATTCTAGACGATTGTTTATAACTTTTAATTTGGTTTGTCCGATAATACCACACACAATAATTCTTATTTATTGTCACACCAACTTGACGGTTACGGAGATGTTCAATTTTTCCGCCTTGTAAGTCTACGCATTTTTTGCATCGTTTACGAATGTTTTCACAAACGCGTTGTAGCACTGATGTATCGGATTTAATTTGGTCAAACGCCGAGACTATCCGTAAACGCATTTCGTCCTCGGTATCGCATGCTTTTCTAAATACAGACTGCTTAATGGTTCGCCAGAGAAAAAAAAACCAATGGAGTGAGATCAGGTGACCGCGCTGGCCAATTAACTGGTCTACCACGGCCAATCCACCTTTCCCCATATTCTGTATTTAAATAATCTCTCACAGTCCGGGAAAAGTGCGGTGGCGCGCCGTCGTGTTGAAACCACATACGACGCACAAGATCGACATTTAACTCATCAAGATCTTCTGAGTTTCTTCACTGAGTTCTTCTCGCAAGAAACGAAGGTAGTTGCTACCACTCATGGTCCTTTTTAGAAAATAAGGTCCGATAACCTTATTACCCATAATTCCCGCCCAAACATTTATCTTCCATCGATATTGGAAGTGACTGGGTTTTATGCAATAAGGGTTAATGGTAGACCATACGTGTTCATTGTGTGCATTAAAGATTCCTGTTTTAACGAAGGAGCACTCGTCAGTGAACAGTATGTGGTTCAAAAAATCTCTATCTTCTTGAACTTTATCTAAGACCCATCTGCTGTATTCCATTCTAGGCTCGTAGTCGGTAGGAAGTAGAGACTGAACTCGAAGATAGTGCTGGCCATCATCTTTATGTGCTCGCCAAATGCGCATATGGTTTACACCGAGCTGGCGTCCTACTGAACGCGTGCTTTGCGTGGGATCTTCCCTAAACATATCCAAGATTTGTTGTTCGACATTGTCATACAGTCTTGGCCTTCCTGCGTCAATACGCTATTGTTCATGACCGTGCACACTGCCAGTATTGTACATGCATGCATATTTGTACATCGCTGATGGCAATGCAATGTTCCGTGAAACACTGAAGAGTTCCTCGTAAATTCTGCACGCCTCTGCATAAATGCAGTCACATTTTCCAAGACACATCAACATATTAAAATACTCCTCATTTGAATACGACATCTCATAAACCACAAGTCACTATACACATGCGCGTGGCCTCTCCGCGCGCAGCAGTGAGGCTGTGGCTTTATTTCCAACTAGTTGCTACCTTCCATTTCGTCTGGGTGAACCTTAAAATTGCATCAATGTAATACTAGTACCTACGTCACTCAAAGGCACATTAATTATCTCTACACAAAACTTGTTATCTTACAGGAACCTAACATTTGTCCGGGACAAAAAGTGTCCAGGTAATAAGATATCTGTGTACCAAATTTCATTCAAATCTGTTTAACTTTTTTTGCGTGATGAGTAACAAACATCCAAATATATAAACTTTAACACATATATAATAATATTAGTATAAAATTTACAATTATTCTGTTAATACTTCATGTAACGTACTAATTAGGTGGACACGTACGGCACACAACAGCCAATAGCTCTTCTGAAGCTGTTGTTTGAGAGGAAGGGTTTCTACGATAGAGGGAAAGATCTGAACTGGAAAAATGTGAAGGATATTGGATTTTTGGCTGCCATGGGCAAAGCTGGTGGCGGAAGAAACGATGTGAGTTGGTTTCACTTCTTCTGTACCACACAATCGAGGTAGATTATCACAGGTACCAAGATTTGTCTACGCCCAACAAGCAGGTAAAAACTACACTACACATTCAGTAGATATTGGAAAAATTAAAAGAGTATCAGGTGTTAAACCTGGATTTGAAGACTTTCATCCATCAGCCTTTCGACGTCCACTGCTGGACAGAGGCCTCCCCAAAGGGGGATAGTACCGTAATCGCCACGCTTGGCAAGCGGGTTGGCGATCGCAATGGATGTTGTTAATACTCGAGGGAGTGCTGCTGCCCACTCCCCCGGTATTCCCTCAGTCGGCTCTTACGACTCCCATAGGTGGAGAGGGGTGGGACAATTCTAAAGCCGACCCCACGCTGCAATTTTGAAGACTAAATAATAGTATTTTATATAAATACATACATAACAAATGAAAATGACCTTACCAACAGTAATAACATTCTTCAGCCGGTAATGTGCCCAGAAAACAATTAATTAGTATTAAGTAGCTTAATAAATACTAGCTCGGTCATACACACGTACGCTTTCATCACGACAGTTATTTCTGCATATAGACTTAATTTAAATACATCTAATATTAGTAGGTACCCAATTTAGATACGTATAATATGGTATACCCAATATGTCACTATGAGCCTGTTGTATAGGAACATTGTTCAGTCAATTTATAATGTAAAATATAGGTTTAATAACTTTTATCGACTAAATATGAAAGTATTTCTTTTCCAGGTGGACCCCCGTTTCATTTCGATGTTTTCAGTATACAACTTGCAGTTCCCATCGGAAGCTACGCTGCGTCACATCTATACGTCGATACTGCAGGGTCACTTCTCCATATTCCCGGATGAAGTCAAAGATATCGTTGGCAAAATTGTACAAATGACGCTGGATTTGTATAAGGTTAGTTTTTTACAGCACATTAATATCCGATTCACAGTTTGGGTACGAGTCTAGTAGAGGTATTTATTATCGGTTCTTATGACTCTTGTAGAGTAGAATAAATTGGCAACTTTTCATTTGCTACGGAAATTTATTTTAATCTAATATATAAAATTCTTGCTTCACAGTGTTGGTCGCTATTCTCCTCCAAAACGGCTTGATCGATTCTTATGAAATTGTGTATATATTCAGTAGGTCTGAGAATAGGATGTAAACTATTTTTCATACCCCTAAGTATTAATTAAAAAATTAAGTATTTTTGGACCTGTTTTTTATGATTCGGCTTATAAGTTAGTTATTTTTTTTACGCTACAAATTCCCTAAAAATTCTCTAGAAATAACTTATATGGCAAAATAACGTTTGCCAAGTCAACTAGTAATATATATCTTTAGCAAAACACAAAAAGTAAAGCCAAAAATATAAAACTTCTGGAGGCGCCGGGTATCGATCCCGGTACCTCTCGCATGCTAAGCGAGCGCTCTACCATCTGAGCTACGCCCCCGATACATTTATTAACTTAAATTGCTAATGTATATAAAGTGACCTTTATGATTTGCTTTCTTTCGAAACATTCTTAAATGTACATACATAATTTAGAAAAATCTTAAAAGTCAGAGGTGTGTGTCATACGAGGTCTGAACCTTGGACTGGGGATCGAACTCAATACCACTGTTTTTGCAGTCCTTGGTTTTACCGCTAGACTATCACATATAGCATCACGCTTGTATTCCCCGACGGGGTAGGCAGAGGTGTATTACACACCCACGACTCGCCAGCTAAGTCCCACGCAAGCCTATTGACGTCTACCGGGCATATTTCCAAACTCCGGGCTGCTACTGAGAATTTTTCTTTATTTTTTTTACGAAAAATCTCAATTACACTGCCCGACTCGGGGATCGAACCCGAGACCTCATGATCAGCAGTCACTTACACTACCGCTGCACCACAGAGGCAGTTTTCACAGCTGTTTATAATGTACATTAGAGATATTACCTGTTACTCGCCGTGTAAAACACTGACACGGTAAGGAGTAAAGTGGTTATCGTGTAAACAGGGAGTATTATATTCCCAGATAATCATAGTGGATCTACCACCGACGCCAGCGAAATTCCACTACATATTCAACTTGCGCGACTTGTCCCGCATCGCCGCGGGCTTGTGTCTCACGCATCCGAATTACTTCAGCGACAAGCGATGCGTAGTGCGGTGTTGGCGAAACGAGTTCACCAGGGTCATATGTGATAGGCTTATTAATGTACAGGTAGTATACCCGCCATTCTTACTACTTTCTTATGTAATCTGTGTACAATAATAATATTTACAAGCCTAAAATAAATGCTCTTAACATAAACCTTTGAATTCTCTCTATAGGTACATTCTTTCCGATGTAAATTAAGTGACTAAGACTAAACTTGAAAACTAAAATAGATTAGTAAAGAATCACAGGCAAAATTTACTATGCTACAGACCAGTAGGATTGGCATAAATTTCTTTAAAGGTTTACTACTTTTGAAACTAAAGGAATCTACAAAATTATACGATAATAAATATATTTTTTATGCGTAGAAGAAAGACATACAATAAATTGGACATGGGATAGTAGACGATGGCCTAAACATTTTTCATAGAGAGTAAAAACACTTCTAAAACAGTCGGGTAACATATAACATATACTTGTATTTAGTATCGCAATGAGTAGGTAAGTTCAAATGTGTTCAGCGTTACTTACGAGTACATATTAAAAAGATTAATTAGATGGTGTATTAAAACGTTTCAGGACAACGAGTTAATGCGCGGCCATATACAAGCGCAAGTAGTGCATTATTTTCCTGAAGAAGAGCCTGTTGTCCTCGAGGAGATCGTAATCGCCGAGGAAGACGAAGTCAAAGAAGAGCAGGAGTTGGATGGTATGATATTCCATCTATTCTTGTTTTTGATTCCATACTAAATATCCCATTCTTTGCTATGAGCCTCCTTGCCAATATAAAGCAAACTTTCCAATCATTTAATACTTACTAGTTACACGAGTTGCCATAGTTTTATTTGTGGCTCGTATTTCAAGCTTATCCTTATACCTAAACGAAAAGATTGAGTCGTGTCGACTTTGATGTAGCCGATTTTAACTATGTCATTGAGTGGACAGTAATCTAGAATAATAAATGATGTAAGACCCTAAGATGAAGAGGTTTAGGCTGAAAAACTGTTGCCATAAGGCTCAGTATACTCCCAAATCCTCGCCAAGTACAGTAGGTACTATTATATTAAGTTAGACACCTTTTCACAAAAACTAACAGTTTTATTATAACATTAGCAGTTAAAATTACCTAGAAATTCTTAGCCTTCTTACCTTACCTATCATAACGCCATTTCCCTTGCGGGGTAGGCAGAGAGAACAGAGTGTCAAGAGGCTCTATTCTTGCATACATCTCTCGCTTCCTCAACATTCATAACTCTCTTCATACACGCTCGCCGGTTTCGGAGACTCCTGACTCCACCTTCCTTCAACACATGACCAATTTGGTCTAGGTAGGTAAGTCTTGGTCTCCCCCTGTACCTACATCCTTCCACTTTCGCATTGTATATCCTCTTAGCCAGTCGCTCGTCCGGCATTCTTTCCACATGTCCGAACCATCGGAGCATTCCCTTTCGCATCTTTACACCAATACTCTCTTTCATACCTCCTCACTCTCTTACGTCATTGTTACGAATGCGGTCAGTCAGCCTCACTCCACAGATTCTCCGCAGAGATCGCATTTCGACCGAATTGATTTTGCTCTCATGCTCCTTTTTACATACCCAACTCTCGCTTCCATATAATAACGTTGGGACAAGCACTGCGTTGTGTATTGCGACACGTGCCTTCTGGCTGAGGTGATGGCTGCCGAGAAGTTGTCCCAATGCTCCTTTCACTCTATTTCCCGCATTCACTTTTCTTTCTACATCAGTGGTATACCTTCCATCCCGACTGAATCCACATCCAAGATATACAAATTCATCCACTTATTCTAGCACACCATTTCCTATTGCTACTCTAACATCTGTTCTGGCTTCTTCTCTTTCAAAAACCATTACTTTGATTTTGCTCACATTCACACGTAGTCCCCTTTTCTTACAATCTTCTGCCATTACGTCGACTAGGGTTTGCAGGTCAGTCGCAGACTGCGCTAATAGGACCGCATCGTCTACATATAGCAGCGAGTTAACCACTGAGTCGCCCATCTGAACTCCCACATTCATTTCATTCAACCTTTGTAGACATTTATCCAGATATATGATAAACAGTCTGGCTGATAGAACGCAGGCCTGTTTAACGCCGATATTGACGTCAAACCAGGGTGACATTCCATCATCCAGCCGCACACAAGCTCTGCAGTCCATGTAGTTGGACTGCACCGCTTGTAGCAGTCTACCGCTAATACCATACTCCGACAAAATTTCCCAAAGTTGCTTTCGTACAACAGTGTCAAATGCTTTCTCCAAATCCACAAAACTGCAGAAAACCTTCTGGCCTAAAGCCAGATGCTTCTCCACAATGTTGCGCAGAGAAAACACTTGATCCATGCATCCCGTTCCACACCTGAAACCTTCTTGTGCCTCACACAAAAATTCATCAGACACCATCCTCATTCTCCTTTCAATAATCTTACCATACACTTTGGCTGCCAAACTGGTCAAGCTTATGGCTCTGTAGTTTGCACAGTCATAACGTGAACCCTTGTTTTTAAACAAGGGCACTATGACTGCGCTTCTCCAGTCCTTGGGAACCATTCCTGAGCTCCAACATAAATTGAGAAGCATCAGGAAGGATTCCCAGACACATGAGCCTCCAAGCTTGATCATCTCAGCAGACACCATATCAATACCCGCTGCCTTACCATTTTTCAAACTTCTAATCGCCCATTCAACTTCATCCATACTAATGTCATCAGAGGATGCCGGAACCGAATGCTGATCTGTTAGATCACATGTGGCACCAGTATCACCCTGAACATCCGCATACATATCTCCAAAATATTCACTCCATCGGCTTAACACATCTTGTGTTTGCGTAAGAATGTCTCCACCTTTAGACCTTATTTTATTCATTCTGAAAGCTGACCAACCAATCCGAGATTTCTTTACCTCCCTCCAGAAAAGTTTGGTGTTGCTCTCGAAGTTTTTGGTCAGCCTTTCTTCTGCAATCATATTTGCTCTATCACGCTTCTCTTTCACTAAGGCTTTGGTATCATTCTTACGTTGCCGGTATATTTCTTTCTTCTGTTCTTTCATACTTGCACTCAGGTTCAACGAAGATACATAGTCCAGCCACGCTTTCTTCTTTTGGACGTTATATTATTATAAATCAGTTATATCTATGTTCTTTAGAATTCGGTATGGTAGACAAACCAGAAGCGGCTAAGTCTGCTGAACCAGACGTCGTCGAAGAACAGGAGGAAGAAGAAGTAGAAAAAGAGTTAACGGTGATTACTTTAAGGGTCATCTGTACTTTTATAACGATACCTGTGAAAAGTGTGAACTGTAGAAGAAGTTATATCTAGTTATTTCTTCGGTTGAAAACCCATAACAGATACTTAAACTCCGCTTTACCGGTTTCACCGATATCTTTACATTGAAAATATTTTATGCGTAGTAAGAAATTCTCAACTATTTATTGTAAAATAAATTGGTACATATGCGCAGGCAGAATACTAATCGGCTATATTGTAATTTCTATAAAAGAAGTATCACTGAGCCACAGCTTTTCATAGGTAGACTGTTAGGTTTGTTACTAAGTTTAAGTACCAGGTGGGGTACTCACTTGTTAGGTACCTGATGTGTGACAGTCCATAATGCGCTTGGTGTGTTTTGGTTGTAGCGGGAGATAGCGTTTTCCATCCGCAAAATATAATGTTGTGCAGCGGGTTGGCAGTATTCCTGGTATTGTTGAGTCCACCAGCAGGAGTTACCGCTAACTATCAGTTAGGCCCCGTTTCTTAGTCTCGCCATAACTTGAATATGACATTACACGATTTCATTTATCTTTTTTTTAAGTTTTCGAATACTCCGTAAACGGTTCTTACTGAAAGAAAAATAAAAAAATGTGCAGAAAATTGACAAATTTTAGAAAATTTGGCGACTATTTTAACTTCTACATTTGACAGTTCTCAAGTAATAGAATATTTAAAGTTAAGACTATTAAGCTATTAAGCAATAAAAAGGCTATATAATTTACGTCGGGCATAGGGCTCTATCAATTTACAATATAATTCTCAAATATTCGCATGAATACAGTGTATTCTCATAGTCTGATTCCAATTATCTGGACATCTGAGTTAAGCGATGAGAATTGCGGGAAGGTCGCTGTCTTAATAATGTATTTCGTGATATTTTTTTTACACTTCAAGTGTGGCAAACAAGAACACGGTCGGTAATGGTAAATGGTTAGCCTATCGACGCCAGCAACACCAGACGTATCACTTGTGCATAGGTAACTCCAAGGAAAGGGATGGAAGGTAAATAGGAAGGATAAAAAGGAGAGGATAAGGAGGTAGTTTAGGCCTTTGCACATCTTTAGGCATTATGCTAGATAAATTGAATTGTATGTTATAATTTTACAGTTAGAGCAATATGTATTCCGTGACCCGCTGCTGTTCGGTGATTATCGCAACGCCTTGGACGAAGAAGAAATCAGATATTACGAGGACCTGCTCGACTATGAAGCTGTCTACTTTCTGTTCCAGGAGGTATTTAATCATCTCTCCATAATAGACCTGAATGATTAATGATCAACTTAATTAAGGCAATTTATATTTAATTGTGCGCGTGCATTGTAAAATTGACATGATTTGTAACCCAATGGGCAAGTTAGTTTTATCTTCGATGGCATTCTAAACTATGTAATAGAATAAAGTATAATATAAATAAAAAACAGATGACACAAAATGGGATTCAAATCCACAATTTTCAGATGATGATGGCTATTTGGCACCCAAATAGCCATCATCGCATCTCTTGGTCATTTACCTAACGCCTTATTTAGTCGCCCTTATAACACTTTTAGTATTCTCTTTTGTCATTTTTATATTACTGTTTACGAAACTTCCAGATCCTAGACGAATACAACGAACGTATGCCCAAAATGTCGATAGTGTTATTCGAAGACTGTTTAGAACACTTGACGCGTACACAGCGCATCCTGCGCATGGACCGCGGTAACGCCATGATCATCGGTGTCGGAGGCTCGGGCAAGAAGTCCATCTGCCGGCTAGCTGCGTTCGCCGCAGGTCGGTTGCGTTCATATAACACACTTTGTGTTATTTAATATTGAGGAAAAAACTTACAATTATAATTATTAGCTGTTGCTATGTTGTTAAATACAATTAATCGGTTCTCACATAGTGATATCATCCGTTCTGTGTGCTTCTTCAGACGACTCTTACACCCTTCAAATGAAATGAGGTTCTGAAGCAAATGTATTCTTAGATCATACTGACAGCTATAATACTTAGTTGACAGCACTTACAATACAAGATTATTTTAGTGAATTGATAAAACTTACTGTTTGCCAGGCTGTGACATGTTCGAGATTGTTATAATGCGTAATTACAACGAGAACACGTTCAAAGACGATATGAAGCGGCTATACAATTCACTTGGATGCGATAATAAGAAGACTGTTTTCTTATTTACTGCTTCACAGGTAAGTAAAGTAAACCAATAGATGCAAAAATCTATGTTAATATATTTTACTTGGACAAACCTAAAAACATTTATTCCGAAGTAAATCTTTTCAGTTTATCATCAGCTTTAGCATTTGAGAGAGCCCTCGAACAAGCCTACTATCTTAAAAGTTTTGGGGGATACAAATGGAGATAGAAATTACTCTCATATATTTCATGCACGTTTCTTTCTTCTTACGTTCGCGGGGAACTTTACAAACATACAATTTCACGTACACAAAGTACACCAAGACCCAGAACAAACATTTGTGGATCACACAAAGTTTTGTCCTGTGTGGGAACCAAACCGTACACACGGACAGGAGGCCGATATCTAAACCACTTCGCCATCGGTAGTCTCTTCTGCTCTTAGGTCGATTACGATACAGTCTTCCTTGACAACTAAAAATGAAACTTAAATAATTAAACCGTGTGGTGACAGACTAAGAATACAAGTGTAACCCCCCATTCTTTCCCACGGGTGTCGTACAAGGCGACTAAGGGAAGTAAGCAATTATTACCCATTGCATTGGTGGTAGGGCTGGGTACCAAGTGGGAGTACTCACTTTCTATCAAGCCTGAGCGGGTTGGTACCACCATCTCCCGTGTGACCGGCCAGGAAGCCCTTCGGTGTGTTTTGGTTGTAGCAGGAGATAGCTGTTCATTTCATATGGGCTTGCAATACTTTCGGTATAGTTGGAGTCCATGAGCGAGGGTTACCATTTTCCATCAGGTGGGCCATGGCTAGTCTGCCACCATATGCAATAAAAAACTATATGGTTGTCTGTAAAGTCCGTGCCGTGTGGGGCCGGCTTTAGAATTGTCCCACCCCTCTCCACCCATGGGAGTCGTAAGAGTCGACTGAGGGAATACTGAGGGAGTGGGCAGCAGCACTCCCTAGAGTATTAACAATATCCACTGCGATCGCCAACCCGCCTGCCAAGCGCGGCGATTACATCACTATCCCCCATATGAGCGAAACACATGTTGTGGCGTTCTCTTGGGGAGGCCTATGTGCAGCAGTGGACTTCGAAAGGCTGATGGATGGATGGATGTCTGTAAAGTCGGTTTACGGATGATAATTTTACGTGATAACGTCATATATGTTTTCTGAGAGTTTCACAAAATGTAATACTGATAGAATACGAATGGTACATATAAAAAGGGCATGATCACGCGTGCTGCTATACAATAATTGAGATATGCGTGTTGCCCGGGATGCGTACGGGTGAAGAATGTGATGTCGGCCAGCCGCCTCCCTCCCGCAGACGCTCTACAGCCTGCGGCTCTCTTGTGGGCGCGAACATCAAACAATGCATCGATCGCCATACATTGAGAACGTGAGACATTTTCGTGCGTGCTGCCGGCGTTCATCGATTTATAAGACGTTATTACGTCAATAAATATCATAATGAATAAGAAGTGTGTGTAACCGTCTGCCGCCTGAGAAGTATCTCAGTATATCTTAGTTGTAGCACAATTTCCCAGTCGTGCAACGATATAGCGAGAATTAAAAAAGTGCCTCGGTATTATATGATTGCATCAGATAGTGGAGGAGGGCTTCCTCGAGTTCATCAACAACATCCTCATGATTGGCATGATCCCCGCACTGTTCTCTGACGACGAGAAAGACGCCATTATCAACACAGTGAGAAACGACAGCCTCGAGGCCGGCTATGGAGTCGCCAAGTAAGTAAAATAAATCTGTTTTTTTTTCAATTAATTTTATTAGGATCTTGATAACGATCTCCTCTGTAAGTAAAACCTTAAAGTTTTAATTTTATGGGTAAAACAGAAAATTGTAAAACCGACTGAGTGTGACTATGACGAACATTTATATTAAATTATTCGATAGAACGCAATCAAAACACTAAAGGAAAAATAATGATCTTTTTTTTCTAGTGAAAATTCGTGTAAACTGCATCTGTGGTGCAGTGGTAGTATGTACGACTGCTGATCATGAGGTCTCGGGTTCGATCCCCGGGTCGAGCAGTGTTATTGAGCTTTTTTGTAAAAATAAATATTCTCAGTAGCAGCCCGGAGTTTGGCAATGTGCCCGGTAGACGTCAATAGGCTCGCGCCCTATTATTTGAGACTTAAACATAGCTGGCGAATCGTGGGTGTGTAATACACTTCTGTCGGGGATACAGGCGTGATTTTATGTTATGTAAATTTATGGCATACCGCTACAGTATGAGTACAGCATCTAAGAGAATGCGTTTGATATTGTAATAAGTATATAGTACCTAGCATTCCACAAAAAAACATACATTTAGCACCATACTTTACTATCATAAATTAGTTGCAATCAGTTCAAATGAAGTCATCAGTACCAGAGTGGCCTAACCCACATTTATTGTTTTTTTTTACCTAACAGTCTCAAATGATTAGAAAAAGATAACTTTTAAAACATAAGTAGCCCAACCTTAGATTTTTATTTTAATGGCGTAACAAAACCAGTGATTACATTATTATATTTTAATATGGTT
The DNA here is from genome assembly GCA_948253155.1 of Leucoma salicis. Lineage (NCBI taxonomy): Eukaryota > Metazoa > Arthropoda > Insecta > Lepidoptera > Erebidae > Leucoma > Leucoma salicis. The sequence continues at coordinate 16,594,471 of OX411820.1, read as the reverse complement.
GGCCGTGTGGGACCGGCTTTAGAATTGTCCCACCCCTCTCTACCCCCGGGAGTCGTAAGAGCCGACTGAGGGAATGCCGGGGAAGTGGGCAGCAGCACTCTCTCGAGTATTAACAACATCCACTGCGATCGCCAACCCGCCTGCCAAGCGTGGCGATTACGGCATTATCCCCCATGACGGGACCGCTCGTTGTTGCGTTCTCTTGGAGAGGCCTATGTCCAGCGGTGGACGTTGAAGGGCTGACGGATGGATGGATGGATGGATGGATATAGTTGGTTATGCCATTTTTTAGATAGATCCTGAAATTTTAACGTAACCTATAACACAATTTGTTTGAATATTAAAAGGGACGCCGTATGGAATTTCTTCTGCAACCGATGTGCGGACAACCTTCACGTAGTGTTGTCTATGTCGCCCAGTGGTGATATATTGAGGAACAGGTCAGTTATTTTGTTTTGATAATGTTAAATTACTTGTTTTCTTCTTCAAATACTCATTCACTGCTAGAAAGGTAATTACTACTACATTCTTTTAACAGGTACGTAAATAGTCTTTTCATTACTCATACTCGGAAAGTAGGTGTGAAGTTGCCTGAGGAGCGGGTTGAAAGTAATACTTTTCAGCCCTAGGGAGAATCGTTTTCAACAGACAACAGTCAAATTATTAAAAAAAAACTAGTTCTATTTTCACATTTCTATTGAACCATATTGTAACTTACTACAGCCACTCAATCACAGCGCGATGTTTAATTGTAATAACAAACTTAAAAGTATTAAATAAAGATTTTTTTAATGACCACCTATTATAATTTACTTACTTTCAAATATTTCTTTAAAATAATATAGAATTTGGTAAAATATTTTACCATTTTTTCAATGTTGAAAATGAAAAATAATGCTGGCCGGCCACAAAAAAATTATTTATAAATTAATTATATATAAATAATTATCTCAGCAGTTGATGTACATAAGTTCAAATTCACTCATTTTTAAAAACTTTGTTTGACTTATTTAAAAATCTCATACATTCATGCAAATAAGTTACTTTCACCCCTAGGGTAACAATGTACTATTCATTAATCAAGTAACATTTGTTTTCGTTACCACTCATCCCCCTTTTATAAGGAGTGACATCAAGTTTTCAGTGTCCTTTTTACTACAAGTTTGGCAAATAAATATAGGTACGACCCGCCCAATAGTCAGTGATTGTTGTGGTACTACGGTAGTAATACTATGGGTCTCACAAGGCAATATGTACCTTCGTTTACAGGTGCCGAAGTTTCCCTGGACTGGTGAACAACACAACTATAGACTGGCAGTTCCCGTGGCCGAAACAGGCACTTTTGGCTGTTGCCAACGTATTTCTGTCTGACGTATGTATACCAAAAATACAAGTAAAAGATGGGCTATAAGTAAATAAGAAATTTACTTTCTAGTAAATTTGACCCCACATACCTAAATCTAACAACATTTTGCCAACATAGATTTTTCTACAGGTCAAATTTCGTTTAAAGACATCTAGACAGACGCACCCTGCATTAAGGGATAATGCATGTATCGCGGGAGACTTTACAAATATACAATATAACAGAGAGGGACAAAGCACATCCAGACTTAGAATAACCACTTGTAGATCTCACCAAAAATCATCTTATGTGGGAATCGAACCCTCAACACTTGGCAAGGGAGGTCGGTATGCAAACGGTAAAAAAAATGTCGGTATAAAAAACAAATTCCGTCATCTTTACTTTGGTGGGTGTTAAATTACTTGACTAAACTATGAAAATCTGATTATTTTTGGGTTCTGATTCAAGACATGCCTGTAAATTAGATAGATATCTAAGTTTTAGCAGTTACCGTTATTATATTAACCGTTCCCGTGACACACGTATAGGTACCGAAGATCCCTGAAGAGTTCCGCGCAATAATAGTGGAGCACGTGGTGCACGTACACATGTCTATCGCGTACTATTCAACGGAGTTCCTGTTGCGACTGCGACGGCACAACTACGTCACGCCAAAGCACTACATGGATTATCTCACCAACTATCTGTCGTTGTTGAACGAGAAAGACTCCTTCATAAATGCACAGGTAACCCATCTTTTACTCAATCATCCTCTCATAGGCATTCCCAAGACTATAACAAAAATCACCCTTCGGCTTAGACGACGTCGTCATTTCACCTTAGGCTACCGTCTCTTCGTGCATGAGTCCATCACGTCGGTACAACTCGCTAAAGTAACTGCTTTGTAGATCAACTAAAAGTGTGTTACGTTTTCTCGTGACTGTTATTTTCGATTTCACATTTTTCACTTTGTGTTTAATGTATAGTGCTAAGCATGTCAAATGCTAAAAATATATATAAAAATATCTAAATACCTATTACTAGCCTTTGCCCGCGGCTTCGCCGGTAGTTTTTCGGTTATATCTCAGGTTCCCGATATAGTAGCGGGATAAAATGTATACCGATTTTTAAGTCTAATCAAGGCCTTTCAAATAAAATAAGTTGCATCAAAAAAAAATCTAAATCTGTTCAGTAGTATTTGCGTGATGCGCGAACGAACAAGCAGAAAAACAAAAATTAAAAAAAATTGTTTTGTGTTTAAAGTCGTATTTTCTCAAATATCTTAATGGACAGACAAAGCTCTGTTACAGCTTTATAATAGTATAGATAGATAAATTATGTGTGCATACCTATATTTGGAGTCTTGGAAGCTGAGCGGTTGTTATTTTTATTTACTTTCCACTGGCAAACCGCGTGTTTGTGCTAAAAAACTGAAATGGGGCATAATTTCAGTGTGAGCGGCTAATAGGCGGTCTCGCTAAGATTGAAGAAGCGAACGTCGAGCTCGCCGACTTGAATGAAAAACTCGCCGTACAAAAAGTAATCGTCGCTGCGCAAACTAAAGAGTGTGAACTTCTACTCAAAGAAATCTCCACAGGTACATAACTAACTACAGAAATTTGTAAATTAGATGACTGAATTGCGAAATTTAAGAGTGTTTATCAAAACAGAGTATACTTAATACTAGTATCTCAATTTAGGAACGAGAATGGATTATAAAAAAAAAACAAAATTCTGTCGTAATGGATTGGTTATAAATAAGTGACGAGAAATGGCATTATCACGTGATTTTGTCGCTAATATTTATCTAGGTACTTCGATAATTTAATGAGCTTTCGAACAAACTTGTAAAATGAACACCTAAATCTTGTGTTTGCTACCTATACCTAAATTACTATTTTCCGTGGTTGGGTATTTTTGGGTGGTGGTAGCAAAAATATAAACGATAGAAGCAGATTAAATTGGGTACAACAACGACGAGATTTTTGCTCCAAATGCTGTTTCACTCCTTTACCTCATAGTGAATGTAGAAGGATTCATTTATTAAAGAATAATTTTAGCTACGGAAGCTGCCACCGCAAAACAGACTGTTGCGTCTATAAAGTCGGCAGAGATCACGGAGCAAAGCGTGGTGATTGTTGAAGAAAAGGCGGAAGCAGAAGAAGCGCTGTCGGCCGCGCTTCCCGCGCTTGAGGCAGCCAGATTGGCGCTTGCCGATCTTGACAAGAATGACATTACAGAGATTCGTTCTTTCGCTACACCGCCTGAGGCCGTACAGGTACCTCTCATCCATTAAAACACATATAGGTAAGTAAACGAATCTTTCCAGCACCTGACGTTTTATATGGTACTATGCAACTCACTCCCATTCATCACTACGCCGAATGAAGCTAATACAAATTAACGAGAGACATAGAACGCGAGATTCTCGCCATTTTACTGTACAGTTTTGCAACCCATATCTACAGCACGGCTACGGTCATATACATATCTACAGTGGCGCGTACAGAGATCAGACAATATGCAAGGCTAAAATAAAAAAAAATACCAATTTCAGCTTGTTACCGCAGGCGCCATTAACTTCGCATGATGTTCGCGACCACTATGAATATCTAAATAAATGATTGATGGTAAGCTAGGTACAGGTCACTTATATAATATCCATAATAAAACACTAAATATACTCGTATATATACTTAGGTATAAACACAGTCAGCCAGCACAGGTCTCGCAGGTAAAATTTTCCATTTTATTACAATAAACTTACTAAATCATTAATAGACAGTCAATCAAGTATAACAATATAAACAATATGGCGTAAACGTAAAAACTTTTCAATTACGAACTAAAAAACGACTAAAAAAGTCGACCCTTTGCAATCAACAATTTAAGCGGTGCTTTTACGACTTCTCAATTTGCCCGGTTTCAGTAATAAGCTATGCTTCTAAAACACAAACACGCGCGCACTTTTTTACTCGCAGAGTAACACTTGCCGTGTACAACACGAGATTTGACGAGAAGTGTTCTATGAAAAATAAACAAGGCGTAATACTGCTTATGCTCACGGAGAGCAGTAGCGCTACCTGCCCGGTGAATAACCGGTGGCTTGCGTGTTCTATCCAATGAGTTAGTTCCAAAAAAAGTAATAGATGGCGCATAAATCGCGTTATAAACTCGGGAAGCCAGCCTGACTAAGAGAGTAGATTAATATTATTTAAAATTATTTATCATTAGGGGGGCATGTATGTATGGGTTTACAGGGTATGCAGTGCTAATTTCCATGTATGGAGTACGCCACTGCATATTTATGGCTAAGAGATAATAGAAAAAAAAAGTAGAGTAATTCCAATTAACTAGGGCCGGTTACTATCTTAATGAAATTTTCGACAGACAGTATGCGAATGCGTGGCCATAATACGTGGCGTGAAGGATATCAGCTGGAAGGGTGCTAAGGGAATGATGGCGGACCCCAATTTCCTGCGAAACCTACAGGAGATGAACTGCGACCTCATCACGCAACAGCAAGTCAAAGCTGTCAAAGCGCATATGAAAAAGAGCAAAAAACTGGACACTATGCAGCAGATCAGTAAAGCTGGGTAATATAAGTACTTCATAGACCCTTACTAATAATTTAGGTCGCTCGTATTCCTACTCCGATTGAATTAATTCCTACATGGATACTACACGTACATGCATGGACGGACAATCGCAAATGCACACAGTCTACGTGTTTTTATATCCCTTGGAAGATTGCGATCGTTAGTTCGCACCAAAATTATTTTTTCTTGTTGGAAAAAGCTTCGCTGTTTCTGACATGAATGGGCTGGCACGACCGCGAAATCACCCCTTGCCACATAATATAGGCGTGATGTAGTAGTAGCTATTAGTGATATTATGTCCCTTTCAGTGCGAGAGAACACCTGAGGCCTACTCTCTCTCATAATCTCCTCTTAAAATCCTCTCCACTTTCTAGCTGTGTTATTTAGGTGGACACTGAGTGATGGCCCTGCTGAGTGATGCCTATGTTCAAGCAGGTCGTATACTTATTCGTTACACAAATAAATCAACTAATAAATTCTTTAATTTTATAGCTTTGGATTACTAAAGTTTGTAACCGCTGTATTGGGATACTGCGCGGTATACAGAGAAGTAAAACCAAAGAAGGATAAAGTGGAAGCACTTGAGAAGGAATATTCTGAAGCGTGCAATTACTTGGCATCACTGAACCGTGAAATCGACCGACTGCAGAAGACTTTAGACGGGCTCAATAACAAATACGATACAGCAATGTTGAGGAGACAGGAACTGCAAGAAGAAACGGATATCATGATGCGAAGATTGGTCGCTGCTGATAAACTAATGTCTGGATTATCGAGTGAACAGAAACGTTGGACAGTGGATTTAGCAGCTTTATATGTCGAACAGTCCAGGCTGATTGGGAATTGCTTGCTTGCAGCGTCGTTCCTCAGTTACACTGGACCATTCTCATTTTCGTTTAGACAAACGATGATATATGAGGACTGGTTAGGAGATGTACTTGAAAAAGGGATTCCTTTGACGATTCCGTTCACTGTTGAAAGGAATTTAACTAACGAAGTGGAAATAAGTGGGTGAGTAATGCGTAGATTTTACCGGTTTAGATGCATGTTAATATTGTACCACTCTCTTAGTCAAGTCAAGTCTCGATTAGTTGCTGTTTTAAACATAGCATCACGCCTGTATTCCCCGAAGGGGTAGGCAGAGGTGTATTACACACCTACGACTCGCTATGTTTAAGTCCCACGTAATAGGGGGCGAGCCTATTGACGTCTACCGGGCACATTTCCAAACTCCAGGCTGCTACTGAAAATTTTTCTTTTTAGGTAATAGCTCAATAACATTGCCCGACCATTGCTGTTTTATTATAATATATCGAGCCACAAGCGTATAAGTCTACATAAATACGATTAACTAATCTCACATTAAAATTTCATAAACGTTCCGATAGGTATCGATCACATCTCGCTTTTTTGAAGACGCCAGCGAATTTTTCGTGTTAGGTTCTGTATAATCAAAGTTCTGCTAAATTCAGAACAACCTAACTGAAAGTAACACAATTTGTAGATCGCACAAATATTTATCTTTTATGGGTAATGTACCAAAACCATTCGAGTCTAAATTACTGTGTGTGTCACCATATTTCACATGTCGATCTCATAGATGGTTTTTCACCTATGCGGCTAGTTATTGTGTTGTACAATTTACAGCTGGAATTCCGAAGGTCTACCGCCCGATGAGCTCTCGGTACAAAATGGTATTCTGACAACAAGAGCATCTCGCTTCCCACTCTGTATAGATCCGCAGACACAAGCACTCTCTTGGATCAAGAAGAAAGAAACTAAAAATAATCTTAAGGTGAGAGAGTTTTGAGTACTAATCTTAAGGTCGGGTCACACAGAGGTGGGAGCCGCGGGAAAGCGATCAATCGCGAAGCGATAGCGGTCTGTACCATGTCACACAAGGCTACCGTCTGCAGCTCGCGGCGGGAGGTGGCGGGAACACAGCCGGTGTGACACCAAAAGCGATCAAATTGTTCACGACCTTTCGTAACGCAGCACCATGTCGGACAGGGACGAAAAAGAAATTCTGCTTTTTTAGCAATGTACCAATAGAAAAAACGCAAACCCGAAAGAATTTGGGTTCACGACATAAATATGAAACGAGATATGTTTGGAGAGTACCACCATTTGTGTAAAGAGCTGCGTTCATACGAGAACCGATTTTTTATGTATTTTCACTTCTTTAAAGTGTTTTTATAATTCCTGTCTCTAGTATAATATAGACATGGGTGATGTCTAACTAATTCAATTAGTTTTTCTGTTGGATTCATATTGAAACTGGAACTATCGTACACTTAAGTTGTAAAAAAATACAATTCGTGAGATCGGACTGCGACCGCCCCGCGATCGCTTCGCCCTGTGTGACAGCTTGTAATGACTACCGTAGAATACAGCGCCCGACCCCGTCCCGCACCCCGGGGCATCCTTCCCGCGAAGCGATCTCCTGTTTGTCGTACCGATCCTTTCGCGCGGGAGATCGGAACGCGCCCGTTGCTATGTGACAGGTTGCATACAGATTCGAATATTACAAAAAAATCCCGTCCCGGATCGCGATCGCTTTCCCTCGGCTCCCGCCTCTGTGTGACGAGGCCTTTAAGGTGAGAGTATATTTGTGCACCGACTTTTAACCTACTTTTTCAACCGACTTCGAAAAGGAAGAGGTTCTCAATTTGGCTGTATGTTTTCTTTTGTATATTTGTTACGCGATTATTCCGCCAATTATGCATCTATTTCCATGATTCTTTTTTGTTTGGTAGGTTCTACTTTTCGGCGAACAAAGCAAGGTCATCGGCGAATCTTAGGTTCAGCTTTGTTCGCCGAAAACGTCCCTGATATGTTGGAAATGATCGAAGAGCTGAAGATTAAATCTGAAGGAGTGAGTTTGAGGATGAACCTCTCTGAGACAAAAATCATGACCAGCATACCAGAGGCAAGGATCTACCAATTGCCCGTCGAAGTGGTTAACAGTTACATACTACTCTGTCAAGAAAGTACCGGGAAAAGATCAATAATACACAAAAATTTTGTTATTCATACAAATTTATTTTATCACCTTCAAAGTATGCTCCTTCAGCAACGATAGACTTACGCCAACGAATAATCCAATCAACAAAACATTTTTTAAACGCTGTTTCCGGAATTGAGTTCAGTTCTCGCCGCGAATTCTCCTTTATGTCTTCTACCGATTGAAAACGGGTGCCACGAAGCGGTAATTTGAGTTTAGGAAAAAGAAAGAAGTCGGCTGGGGCCATATCTGGTGAATATGGTGGTTGCTCGATGGTATTTGTTGAGTGTTTGGACAAAAATTCATTCACAATGATGACCTTGTGCGGAAGCTCATTATCGTGGTGCAAAATCCAAGAATTTTCTTTCCACAAATCTGGCCGTTTATGTCGTATTTGCTCTCTTAAACGCCGCATAACGCTCAAATAATATTCTTTATTTACCGTTTGACCACCTGGCAAGAGTTCCGAGTGCACAACACCGTGATAGTCAAAGAACAACATGACTTTGACTTTTGATCGACTTTGGCGTGGTTTTTTCGGTTTTGGTTCAGTTGGAAGTAGCCACTCCGAAGCTTGTTGACTAGTTTGCATTCAAAACTCGTAAACCCACGTTTCGTCACCAGTAACAATGCGTTTCATGAATGTTGGGTCGGAATTGACTCGTTCTAGCATGTCCTCAGCGACTCTCATGCGATTGTCTTTTTGGAGAATGTTAACTTCAGTTGCAGACGTTGATGACCTACCAGAGCGAGGCAAATCTTCCATCACATCTCGACCGCATTTAAATGCTTTGTACCACTCATAAGCACGTGTTTTTGATAAAGTCGATTCACCGTAAGCCTTCTGTAACATTTCCCGTGACTCCGAACACGAAATTCCATTGGCGACGCAAAGTAAAATCAGTCGAACGGTTCTTAAAAAATAAAAAATAAAAAATCTATGCATCGATGATATTTTTTCGTTTATTTCGAAACCTCTCTGGCTCATTAAAGCAGTGCGTTTAGCATACTATGGGTACGCCAACCTTTCTTCACGGTCTTGGGAAGACTCTCGCTGTGCTCTATTTCTTTCTCTACTGTGCTTTAGGCGCTCATATTTGTCATTTTTAGATTCCTGTGCTCTACGCTTTCTCATATGAGATGCACCACTGATAGCTCCCCATCATGTACCACCTACTCTAACCTACACACCTATTTTATAAAAAACCACAAAAGCAAAAAACAAATTATTTTTATTACTTATAATAAACATTAACATCATTTTTGGCACAGACTTCAAACACATCAGTAGGTGTCTAGCACGGAAATCTTATGTAAATACCAATTATTTTTTTCTTTTTAGTTAATAGATGTTTTTTGAAAGCGGTTTTGTTTTTATTTAAAAATAATTTATATTTCATGGTACTAATCCTCGTATAAACTTTAGCCATTGCATGGCCAAATATACTTACTTCCTGCCAATTACTGCGAGCAGTAATAACCAACGGTAACACGAAGACACTCTGTAACAACAGGAAAGGACCGGTTCGAGGTTAAGGCACTTCGCAATTCTGTGCGACAAATTTTCACTGCCCAAAAAATTCATACCTGAGAGACCTCTAGCTATAGCTTGGTAAGTCTACCCACCCACACTGAGTCAGCGTGTTCGTCAATAGCCGGGAAAAAAACCATGCCCAACATATGGACATTGATGAGTTGTAAATAAAGATGGGCACTGCAATTCTTAAAACTGTCCCAGTATACGACACGGATCTCCTCATAGTGAGAGGGATTTAGGTTCTAGCCCACCACGCTAGCCCAGTATGGGTTGGGAGACTAGTGAATAATGTATATCATTAATTAAAATTAGTCAAATATAGACACACACTTGCATAAACTCATACAATTTTGCAGGTGTTATCATTCAACGACCCTCAATTCCTGCGTCACCTAGAGATGGCAATTAAATACGGCATGCCCGTTCTATTTCAAGATGTGAACGAGTACATAGATCCCGTAGTTGACAATGTACTAGAAAAGAATATAAAAGGTATATCATGTTACTATAGATAATCTTTCTTGAGTCTCGTCCAATTATTCCTAAAATGCGATCATGTTTATTGATGACTTGTAGTTTAGAAGTAAAGATGTGCTCATTTTGCATCGGAAAAAACCTCCTTAATTGTTATCATTAAGATTTTTTAGTGATTTGAGCGTTACGGAATTCCCAATAAAACGTAGTTTCGATAATTTTTATCATTATAGTGGAAAGTGGGCGCACATTTGTGATGTTGGGTAGTTCAGAGGTGGACTACGATCCGAACTTCCGTATGTACCTGACTACCAAGCTAGCCAACCCGCAGTTCAACCCCGCCGCTTACGCTAAGGCCGTCGTTATCAACTACACTGTCACTGTGCAGGTACTTTCACAGACGCTAACACGATTGTTTAGTGGCTTGGTTTTTTTATATTACAAAAGTGACAAACAAGCATACTACTCCCCTGATGGTAGGCGGTGATCGTAGCGTATAGACGCTAACACTAATTGTTCACTCTTGCGTTTCCAAACCCGGTGAATTTGATAAGAGGAGGATTCAGGATGATAGAGAGAATATGAAAAGGTGGAAGTATGCCGCCGTGTGGGGCCGGCTTTAGAATTGCCCCACCCCTCTCTACCCACGGGAGTCGTAAGAGCCGACTGAGGTAATACCGGGGGAGTGGGCAGCAGCACTCCCTCGAGTATTAACAACGTCCACTGCGATCGCCAACCCACCTGCCAAGCGTGGCGATTACGGCACTATCCCCCATTTCTTGGGGAGGCGTATGTCCAGCAGTGGACGTTGAAAGGCTGATGGATGGATGGATGGAAGTATGATAAAGGGGAGTTTGAGCCTCTCATTCGAAACAACAATAGGATTATTTATGGTAGCTTCACATCAGTGTTTTCTGAGAGGCCGTGTGGTGACGGACTAAGAATACAAGTGTCACCAGCCCATTCTTTCCCACGGGTGTTTTACAAGGCGACTAAGGGAAGTAAGCAATTATCACCCATTGCGTCACCGGTGGTAGGGCTGGGTACCAAGTGGGAGTACTCATTTGATATCAGGCCCGAGCGGGTTGGTACCACTATCTCCTGTGTGACCGGCCATGAAGCACATTGGTTGTAGCAGAAAATAGCCGTTAATTCGTTCATTTCATATTTATGTGAAATGAAATGGTGAGCAGCGGCTTGACAGTACCTACTCTCGGTATAGTTGAGTTGAGTCCATGAGCGACGGTTACCATTTACCATCAGGTGGGCCGTGGCTCGTCTGCCACCATTATCAGGGTAGCAAGGCTCTATCATAATTAAATATAATTTTGATTTATACTAATGAAACTTATTTATGTTTCATTAGTATAAATCAAAATTTTAACTTGAGAAGTAAAGATGAGGTGGATGACTTGAACTTTAGTTTTTTTTAATAATTTGTTGCTGTTGATTAAAATCAATAAAATATTTGTCACTATGATAATAAAAATCCTATATTAATAAAACAGGGCCTGGAAGACCAGTTACTATCAGTGGTGGTTCGCGCTGAGCGTTCTGATTTAGAGGAACAACGTGAAAGCCTTATCATAGAGACGAGCGCCAACAAGAGCCTGCTGTCGGGGCTCGAAGACTCGCTGCTACGCGAGCTGGCTACCTCCACCGGCAATATGCTTGACAACGTGGAGCTTGTGAACACTCTCGAGAATACTAAATCCAAGGCACACGAGGTAACGTCACCATACTCTGCATACAGTAAATTTTTCGGTAACAAAATAACAAGTGATGGTCGCTATATTCTAGGATTTAACTTTCAAAATAATCACATGGAATGCAGTGAGGTTAGTTGTATCGCGACCACGACCGACTGCTAGCGCCAGGGAGGTGCAACTGCCGTAAATTAGCTCACCAAAAAATAGTGTGCAATTTTGCGCCGTCTGGTGGTGCAGGAACAGTACTAACTTAGCAGTTTAGGGTCTAGAAAAGAATATAGATGGTGCTTTTCTCAATAGAGGTGCATTATTTCATTAAATATTTCCAAAAAATACTTTAAAATGCATTAATTTTATAAAATTAGATAACAATTTATGAAATCGCTAATCAAGTGTGAGCTCAGTTATTGTGTGATCAATTTATTACTTACGAATCACGCAATTTCAAAAACAAAAATATTAACTAAAGCGCCATCTAGCGGCGGTGGTATCACCGCGCTTCATACATTGTACATAGTGCCATCTAGTGACCACGGAACAATATCTCCAAGACTGAATCCAAAGTGGCGTATCTATTCCAAGTATAGTTATTTATCTATGGCTAGCGCTCTTGCCAATCGTATCAATCCATCGTAGGGTCGTCTGTCCTCTTATATAGACTAACTGTTATCCGTCAGCCGTCAGATATCGGCCGTCACCTACGACCTGACGTCTGTCATGGCATAACAACTAAACACGCTCAAGCAATAATCAAAAATCACATTAAACAGTCTAGTATGTGCTAGTATGATGTCTATGAAAATAACAATAGTGTGTTAGTGATTGCTTGACATTCCATTAATTGTCATCTTCCAATATTACGCTCTGCGACATATATAGGGTAGATTGTATAATGATTGGCAATCTAAGCATATTTAAGATGGAATATATATATATTTAAATTGATAGGTGTTTAAAAAGTTAAGTAGTAGTAGTAGTTTTAGTAGTTCTCTCTGCCTACCCCGCAAGGGAAATGGCGTGATGATAAGTAAGTAAAAAGTCGGCAAACATTGATAAAAGGTTCTCTGATTTAACCAATCTAATTAAAGATTTTTATTTACCCTATATGAATGAAAGTGTAACAAACAACATAAGATTACATGTATGTTTGTTACTGTGAACAGGTGATGGAGAAACTTCAGCTGGCTGCACAGACAACAGAAGATATCGAGATTTTACGGGACGGATACCGCCCAGTAGCGAAGCGTGGCTCCATCCTGTTCTTTGTGTTATCAGACATGGCCGCCGTCAACTCCATGTATCAGTACTCACTGTCTTCTTATTTAGATGTAAGTGAATATACAAAATTTTATTAACTGGCAATTATCAACATATTACCTACATAAGACTCTGCAAAGATGGCGGTGTGGTTTAGATCTCTTTTTTTTTATTCACAAATAATTTGTACTTTAAAAAGTAGCGGAGCATGTCAATTGCTAAAAGAAATAGATCTAAAATGTTTAAAAAATCGCGCCATCAAATAGTATGAATTTTAATTGCAAAATTAAACTTACTATATTAGATGCTACATGCATCTAATATAGTAAGTTTAATTTTGCTTGCCGATAGATGCTTGCCGATAGATGGTGTTGGTCGTAAGACAAATGTGATTAAAAAATTGGGATGATCAAAAAATCAGTAGGATAGCTTAGTGGCTTAGAGCACTTCCCCGGATTGGAAAAGACGCGGGTTCGATTCCCGCTCCTACTAAAAATCTCTTTTTCTTTATTCACAAATAATTTGTACTTTAAAAAGTAGCGGAACATGTCAATTGCTAAAAGAAATAGATCTATAATGGTTTAAATATTTCGATGTTTAATAAAAATTGCATCATCTGTTTTTGCTATCAACTCAATAGTACTTATAGTGCAGTGAAATATTTCGCGTGTAGTCAACTTCTAAATAGCCACTGCTCACATTTTTAACCCCGATGCAAACGGTGGTGTATATAACTTTAAACTGTGCATCCCTATGTCTGACTGTAGCATCATAAGTAGTTTCCAAACGGCTGCACGTATTTTGATTTAGGTTTTTTTAAGACTAAAACCTTGCTAGTGGTAGAGCCTTGCTTATCCCAGTATAAATGGGCCGGCTCGATCGGGGAAGTACCACCCTCTCACAAAAGATCGACGTGAAACAACGGTCGGTACTCCTACCGTTTGTTTCGTATGGTGAATGAGAATGCTGGAGGCTCAAACCCACTCCCTATCCTTTCCTTATTATCATTTCTATCCTGTCCTTAGTATCCTACCTATACTCTCCTTATTATCCTTCCTCTCCACCTCCTATCCATTTCCTTGGAGATGGTTTTTTGTTTTCATTCTATGATCGCTAACGCTATAGAAAACTATTAAAATGTATGGGAATTTGACATCTTTAACGATATCTATAAATCACGTGACTTAACGTCAGAGATGTCAATTCTATTAGAATGTAACTTGGCTAGCTACCCTCTGGTGTTGCTAGTGTCTATTGGCTACATTAATCGCTTACCATCAAGTGTGACGTATGCTTGTCTGCCACCCAAGGAGTATAAATAGAGGTTATTCAGGGTGACTTGGGTCTGATGATGGAGTAAAAAAGGTTAGAGAGTCGGGGGGTTTTATATTTGTAATTTAACTATATCTAAGGCCATCATTTCTGCACAGGTATTCTCTTTCTCTCTACGCAAAGCTATGCCTAATGTAATTCTGGTCAAAAGATTACGAAACATCATAGACATGCTCACCAAGAACGTTTATGACTACGGATGTACAGGTTTGTTTATTTTGAACATTTGTGTTCGCGTGCTGCTTAATATAAGTACTTACATCTATTTTTGAGAATTGTTGTTACACACTGTGTTATTTTTGTAATTTGTCATAACCCAGTTATCCTGTTTGAATAATAATCTAATAAGATAAATGAACCCTTCTCCCATTATAGGAAAACAGAAGAGAGTTAAGATATCAGCATGTATATCTACTCGTATATGTATCTGTTCCCACATAATTAATAAACTAGCTATCGTAGTTAGACAAATAAGAATATATTTATATACCGTCCAGATGCTTTGCCAATTCAGCCATCGTGATCCTCGGATCGGCCATGAAGCACATCGTTGCGTTTTGGCTGTAGCAGGAGATAGCCGTTTATTCTTTCATTTCATATCGGTGAAATGATATGGTGAGCAGCGGCTTGACAATACTCTCGGTATGGTTGAGTCCATGAGTGACGGTTACCATTTACCATCAGATGTGCCCGGTAGACCTCAATAGGCTCGCCCCCTATTACGTGGGACTTAATACACATCTGCCTACCCCTTCGGGGAATACAGGCGTGATGCTATATTTTGTTTGGGCCGTGGCTCGTCTGCCACCATATGCAATAATGAAAATAAAAATATCGCATAAAGCGCCTTATTTATCTTCTGGTCATAGGCTATGTAATATCACGCTATATTCAACATAGCGCCCTCTCGTTTTTTCTTTTGAAACTTCCCTTATTAGCAATCAGTATGGCTTGACTCATATCAAATACATATATATTCGCAGTGGGGGTTTCGTTATTGAGGATATATCATAGTACTTATTGATATATTTAAACAAATATGAGCTTAGAAACAATGTAGCCCACTTGACGAAAACTTAAGTGTTTTATATTGAAGGTATATTCGAACGGCACAAACTCCTGTTCTCACTACAAATGGACATCAAGTTAGAACAGAGCGAAGACCGTGTCTCTCAGATGCAGCTCGACTTTTTCATCAAGGGCAACGTGTCGCTTGAGAAGTCGGCACGGGCGTGTCCCGCCTCCTGGCTTCCTTTGCAGGTTACTGTTACATGTTGTATTACCTTACTATTAAATACGCCTGATTCATAACAAGAGGGAATTCGGCTTTCTGTATCATAACGAGGGTGGGTTGACTTAACTGCCCTGTCTTATAATATTGTCTGACCTGTGTATTCTCCTACGGTAATTCAGGCTATGCTGTGGCGATATAGCGTACCTATAATTAAAAAATGGAGATTGGTCACTGCGAGTAATATCTGTCATAGTTGCGGTCTAAATCACTCCCGCCGGAAATGAGAAAATCTTCAGGTCAAATCTTATTCGTAGATATTTTAAAATTACAAAATATCACACTTAACAACTAGGTATTGTGTTAATTAATTTTTTCAGCTGTTCACAGGATGTAATCTTAGACGTCACTACATTTAAATGCACCTACAGTAAAATAAATCTGCACATAATGACTTCGATAAAAACCTAAATAACTCAAGAATTTATACATTTATGCAAAATTTATATACCTATACGGTATTAAAGCAATGTATTTGTAATTCACAGGGCTGGCAGGACATCATGAAGCTTAGCTTAGACTTTCCTGAATCGTTCGCAGATCTACCTGATCATATTTCTAAAGGATTGGCGGCATGGCAAGAGGTACTTACCTATGTATCTCTACCCCCTAATAAAAATGAAATAGTGAATAATAATATTACATGTATAGAACGAAGGCCATTTGGAGCTCTCCACATGGCCTTCAAAACACTCAAAATAATCCTTAAGCAATTCCACTTGAAGAATGCAGTCGTTGTGCACGTGGCGAAAATATCATCGATTACGTCATTATTTTCGTTCACGCCAAGCTCACAATGACCCATCAAAAAAGTTGGGTATAGGTGGGTGTTTAGAAAACTTGTAAACCCCCACTTGGGCTTACGAGTAAAATGCTCACAAGCAAGTGGAACTGCAAAAACCGCGGTCGCGAACGTGATTGTTGTATCAAGTGGAACACACTGATAGTATTGTATTGTCAGATGCCACGTTGAGATACGCGTCTCAGCAACTTAAGCAAAATGGCGTGAGGTGACTGGTGTCACTTGTGACATCAAAATTTCGATCAAGTTGAAGGGACAGGCCTGTACGTAAACCCATCATTAGGCCTGTCGTTTTATACGACATTGAGTCGTGGCTTGCGCTTGGCATAAACAGGGCCTGCGTATCACGAAAATGCGCAAGCTACATGCCGCATTGGATGTGCGGAGTTGCACAGTTGGACCAGACGAAATCCCGCACCGGCGCAAGAGGCAATACATGTCCGTGACATCGCAGATAAAATTCATCATGGTTGCCTGCATTCTTACGGCCCCTTTTTACGGAAACCTGCGAGAATACAAGCTGCCATGCCCCTTCCGCTAGGTCCAGGCAGAAAGGGTAAACCCAAGAGGTGCTTGCTTGATAAGTTGATGTCGCGGTGGACGATGCATGCCAATGGTCTGAGCACCAGCGATGTCGATGACCATGAGTCGTATTATCGCTGTTTGACTTAAACTTGTCCGTGGTCACGAACAAAATAACATTTTTGTTTTTTTTATATATAATAGATTAACACTATTTTTGTTAAATTAATTACTTTTGTGTATACCTACTGTTCGTCAGTGGTTCGATAGCGACACACCAGAAGCGAACGAGATCCCGAACGGCTACCGCGACCGGCTGGATCCGTTCGAGCTGCTGATGTTGCTGCGGTGCTTCCGCGTGGACCGCATCTACCGCGCGCTCACCGACTACATCACTGCCACCATGGGCGAGGAGTACATCACGCCGCCCGTCATCAGGTAACCGGGCTTTTGGCAGGGCGCCAAATCGCATGCCCAGAACTCCCACTATTACTGCCCAAAATAATAATAATAATAATATTTATTTGTTTCAAAAACTTAATAGCAAAATACAGTACTTAACTATTACATATGAGCAGCTTAATACTATGAGTTTTACATAATAACAGAGCGTCTATAAATCGCGTGTTTTCCAGTAGCATGTAAATTACTGTGTCGGTTTTAAAAATTATCTCACAGGCACTTAAACTAGGCCGTAGTCTGTAATATAAGCACCAAAGAGACAACTCTTTCATCCTCAAGAATTGCGTGAAAGACATGCCTAATAATAGAATTACATAATCCATCCATCCATCAGCCTTTTAACGTCCACTGCTGGACATAGGCCTCCCCAAGAATGGGGGGATAGTGCCGTAATCGCCACGCTTGGCAGGTGGGTTGGCGATCGCAGTAGATGTTGTTAATACTCGAAGGAGTGCTGCTGCCCACTTCCCCGGTATTCCCTCAGTCGGCTCTTACGACTCCCATGGGTAGAGAGGGGTGGGACAATTCTAAAGCCGGCCCCTCACGGCTACAGAATTACATAAGCGGACGCTTTTTTCACATTTGTCTTACGACCAACGCCATCTATCGGAGAGCAATTACATGCATGATAGATGGCGTTGGTCGTAAGACAAATGTGATCAGGAAATTGGGATGATCGAAAGATCGGTAGGATAGCTCAGCGGCTTAGAGCACTTCCCCGGATTGGAAGAAGACGCGGGTTCGATTCCCACTCCTACTAAAAATCTGTTTTTCCTTATTCACAAATAATTTATACTTTAAAAAGTAGCGGAGCATGTCAAATGCTAAAAAATATAGATCTAAAATATATAGGTATAATTTAAACACTTGACATGCTCGGCGATTAACCAGAACACAAAGTGCAAAAATGTGAAATCGAATATAATAAACACCAGCAGGATTTGTAGGTTCAAATCCTATTTTTGGTCTTAAAATTTTCATATTTTGGTTTTCAGTTTGGACATGATATTTGAGCAAACCACACCATTCACGCCGGTAGTGTTCATTTTGAGTCCAGGTTCGGATCCTACAGCGGACTTGATGAAACTGGCGGACAGATGCGGATTTGGTGGCGGTAAATTCAAATATTTATCGCTGGGACAAGGACAGGAAGGGGTAAGTTGTGATGGTTATGATTAAAATAGAATCTTAACTAAGAGTAGGCATAATTATGACGTCGTCGCCACATTTCTTTCCATATTGTCGTTAGAAACGCTTAAATAAAATGGCCACATACCGACAATACCACTTAAACGAAACCACTTTATGTCTGGGCATTACATCTCTGTCTGGCATACATTGTACCTGTAATTGTTTCGCAAATAAGATAGTAAAAGACGCAAATATACGTTAAAAAATATTAAAATGTATTTGATTACCCCTCGGGCGTCCAAGGTAACGTCAACTACACAATTATAATTTAAAAAACTTAAAAAAACTTGCTATCTGGATTAAAAAGTAGAAAATAATATTAATAAATAATAAAGATTGTAAAAAAGTGTGCCGGGTGCTTGACATCAAATGTTACAAATAGTATCTGTTTATAAGACGTATTATCATAACTAAGGTGGTGAGACGACATCTGGGCAGCCGTTTGTCAAACCACTGAAGTAATCTCGCACAGTGCATGGCCAATACAGGCTGAGAGACGACACATAGCTGGTTTATATAGTGGGTCAGAGCCCTACACACCCTGTTCATTGCTCTAAACGGCGGGGTGTACGATTAGGTTCATTTTTCTCGCCTTCTCTAAAAGACCGTTGATCCCACTATTATCATCACTTTGGTGTGTTTTCAGGCTGCTCTGGCGCTTTTAGAAAGTGCAATAGAACATGGCCAATGGCTTATCTTACAAAACTGCCACTTGTTAGTGAGTTTCCTTCGTGAATTGGAGAAACAGCTAGAGCTGATGACCAAGCCTCACCCTGAGTACCGACTGTGGCTTACTACAGACCCAACGCCTACATTTCCAATAGGAATCCTTCAGAGGTCACTTAAAGGTACACATAAAAATATCATAAAGGTAAAACATCAGAGGCATCACTCGGTTATCGCCATCTCCAAGGAGTGGAGAGGAAGAAAATTAAGGAAAGCATATGAAGGATAATAAAGAGAGGATGGGGACCAGGGTTTGGTCCCGGCGTTCTCACTCATCATACAAAACAACGGTAGAACCGTTGTTTCACGGTGATCTTCTGTGAGATGATGGTGCTTACCCGATCATGCTTTGATAAGAAAGACTTTAGCACTAGGTAAACACTTTACATTTCACTTTGTGTTTAATGCTGGGTCATTTAATAATAATAATTTTCTATTTAACATTTTCGCAATTGGCTTTGTTTTTTAATCTTTCAATCAAGTACATGTTAAAAAGTGCAATAAGAGAATATATATAGAATACCTAACAAATATTTTTAGACTTCTAAATTGATTAACTGCTAACAATGTCTGCACAGATGCTGTAGTGTTATTGATATCGACTCTACGTACCGATTTTACTTAATTTCCACACAGCACAATAGGCTTGATGACAGTAATCAAGTATCGCCAAAATATTGAAACATTCTTATTTGAATGGCGAAATTAATAATATATTTGATAAAATAAACCTACAAAATACAACAATCCGCCATGATAGCTTAAACATCAATCAGAGCGAATAACGTCACGCCTTAGTAAACGTCATTGTAAAGTAGTGTCTTACATTCTCTTTGACTCTAATGTTTACTGTTGCCGTACTGAGGCGTGCAGTCATGACAAACGAATGACATCGGCGTGCGTTTTGACGTGAATTTATAATTTAAATTTCATTTTATTGCTTAAAAAGAATGGTTCTACCATTCTTTTTACAGAAATATGATATTCACTTATTAGATATTTTTGAATACCATAGAATAGATTTTGAAAAACAGTCATCATGCCTATTCTTCGTGTAGTCCAAAGAAGATTGTTAGGAGTTATTACAATTGTTTCCATAATATACAGGAATTATTCTCTAGTGCAGTATGTCAGAAAAATGTAAATAATATAAAAATGTAATAATAAAATATTTCTCAGTGGTGACGGAGCCACCCAATGGTCTAAAACTGAATCTACGCAATACATACTTCAAGATGCGCACACACGGGCTTGAAGAATGTCCACATCCACAGTTTAAGAAACTTGTCTACGTCCTCGCATTTTTCCACGCCGTCGTACAGGTATTAAAACACTTACAAAATACTTAACATGGGTTTCGACTGGAACTTGTTTAGTGAGTGGTAGGGTTTGGTACGAAGTAAGAGTATTCTTATCGGGCCTGTATGGCTAAAAACACCACCCGTCTGCCGTGTGACTGACCGTGAGATATCTCGGCGTCTTTGCTTGTAGCGAGAGATAGCCGTCTCATTAATTTCTGATCTGAATAATGAAATAGTGGGTTGGTATTGCTGATTCCATTAACAGTGGTTGCCATTTATCATCAGGTGGCCCGTGGGCCCATGACTCACCTGTCACTATAGTAATAAAAAAATCTAAAAAAAATCGTTTTGTGTTTAGACACGCCTATATAGCCAAATTCAGACATTTTTTCCCAAATATTTTAAATGTACAGACATAGCTCTGTTACATCTTTATAATAATATAGATGAGGTAACTAGTGAGCAATTATCACCCATTGTATTACTAGTTACCACTTGGGTACCATGTACTCTCTTGCTATCAGGCCCGGGGAATTGTTATGTTTATGAAGGCGCCGGCCATGAAGCAGCTCTTAAGTGTTTAGGTTGTCATTTCATATCCGTGAAAGCAGATGGTGATCAACGGCTTGTCAGTACCTACTTTTATTATAGTTGAGTCTATGAGCGGCGGTTACCACTTACCATCAGCGGACCCCCGGGCCGTGGCTCGTCTGACACCTTAAGCAATAAAATCCATCCATCTATCCATCCATCAGCCTTTTAACGTCCACTGCTGGACATAGGCCTCCCAAGAATGGGGGATAGTGCCGTTATTGCCACGCTTGGCAGGCGGGTTGGCGATCACAGTGGATGTTGTTAATACTCGAAGGGGTGCTGCTGCCCACTCCATCCATGGGTGGAGAGGGGTGGGACAATTCTAAAGCCGGCCCCACACGGCTAATAAAAAAGCTTGAGAAAAAAATTGTACATTAGGCTATTTAGCCGATTTTGATACAATTCTTGTATCGAACACGAACAAGTAAAATTAGGTAGGATGGTCGACTTATGTTTTAGTGTTTATTTTATTAATAGGAGCGGCGTAAATACGATAAGATTGGTTGGAACATTTCATACGACTTCAGTGAGTCGGACTTCACGGTGTGTATGCAGATATTACAGTGTTACTTGGAGCGATGCTACGCGGTGAAAGGACCGATACCCTGGGCCACGCTCAAGTATTTGTTCGGCGAGGTATGTATTAGATATGAAATACTTCTATTGTTAAACATTTTTGATCTATATTTTTTATCATTTGACATGCTCAGCTACTTTTTAAAGTACAAATTATTTGTAAATGAGGAAAAGAGACTTCTATTGTTGTTTCGTATTGTATGTGAGCGTATTCCTTACTGTCCAGCTACTCATCTCCCCTCTATCATTCTTCCTCTCCATCCCTAGGGTTGGTAACATCTAGCTGATGCTTATAATAAGTGGGTAAGACAACTTATAAAAAGAGCATTTACTATGATATCTTTTTAAATAAAAACAAAATTTGACATCTAACTTGTATCGCGGGAGACTTTACAAAGATACAATTTCACGGACAAAAATTACACTCACACTCGGAACAACCATTTATGGATCGCACAAAAAGTAGACCTGTTTGAATCGAACCCACAACACTCGGGCGGGAGGCCGGTATCTAAACCACTCCGACATATAACGAAAAACCCAGAACCTTTTCTAGTAGAATGTACAAAAAATTTACGTATAGCAATACTACCAAAAATTTCCAGAAGTGCGCACATCGGCCAATCACAGCGCTACTCACCTACCAAACTTCCTCAAAAATGTAAAGTACAGCTTTAGCTTTCTTTTTTGTTTTTTTTTCATTTTAAATAAATAAAGGCCGTTAAACCATGTGTAAACTACCAACGCGACTTTGGCCAATATAATTTAACGAATATTCCTCTCATTGCAAAAAGCGACTCTTTCCCAAGAATGAGATAATAACGAATCAACGTTGATAGACGAGAATACTTATGCTGACAACTTGTCTTACTCTATTCTCTATTGCTATGCATAATGTTATGATTGATGATGCAATTCAAATCGAACTAATATAATTACTTATAGGTAATGTATGGCGGTCGAGTGATCGACGACTTTGACCGTCGGGTAGTCGGCACTTATATGGAGGAGTACCTCGGCGAGTTCCTGTTTGACAAGTTCCAACCGTTCCACTTCTACCGTGACTCTACCTTCGATTACGTCATACCGCCTGACGGGGAACGCGACCAGTATATCGGTATGTTATTTTACACTACCTCCCAATATGAAGATGTCACACATTTTCGTTCTTTATAAGGAATATCGTTTAATTATTATTCAACCATTGTTGAAATTTCAAGTATTATGTAATATGTCGTCGAGATCATAAAATTGGCCACATAATTATGTGACCGCCCAGTTCATGAAACTTAACTGAAAACCATTTTATGAAATGGTCGGCCACAACATGAACTGACCTATTCTAAGATGTGGTCATGACATACACCACGGTGGTACAAAGTGGAACAGCAATGTTAAAAATTGTCAACAGCCTGAACCTATGATTTCTGAAACATCTTGAGTTTGTAATGAACACTCCAGTTTAAACCTATAATGTTTTAAAACTTTGGAGGACTCGGGACTTCGGACATTATATTACATTAAATTACTTACTTAATTATTATCACGCCATCTCCCTTGTAAAAGAGAAGGGGAAGGGCTTGTAAAAGTAGGGTAGGCAGAGAGAAGAGTGCTAAAAGGGTTCTTGCATATATCTCTTGCTTCCTCAACATTCATAATTCTCTTCATACACGCTCGCTGGTTTCGGAGACTGCTGACTCCACCTTCCTTCAATACATAACCGATTTGGTCTAAGTAGGTGAGTCTCGGTCTCCCCCTGTACCTACATCCTTCCACTTTCGCATTGTATATCTTCTTAACCAGTCGCTCGTCCGGCATTCTTTCATGTGTCCGAACCTTCGGAGCATTCCCTGTCGCATATTTTGTATTATATTAATTGATTAAAAGCGCATTAATATTTTCTGTTTATTAATGACACCACTTATGTAACGTCAGTCTAAGCTATATAAAAGACGCAACAGCGAGGTTGGAAAATTATAAGCAGGTCAGAGGTTGGTACCCTTAATTGACGTGATCTATTAAGAAATGTTTGCTAATCGTTTTAATCGCTGAATTTAAATGCATTTGCATTGCACAGAACGATAACGAGATGTCAGAGGGGCTGCGGCGATCGAAACAAGCAGAAATGTTGCTTCGGATTACACTTGAAACAATACTATATACACTAATTATACTTTGAACCATAAAACAAATGCTTTTCTCCATATACTTACCTATATGATAGGTTTTGAAAAATCAAAAGAAATCCATTATACGTCGTGTGGTTATGAACATATTATAGTTTTTTTAGGTTATCGCAGGTTCCCGATATACTCGTAGTCGTAGTAGGTAGCGGGATAAAATGTATAGGTACCAGTTGTTAAGTCTAATCAAGAGCTATCAAATAAAAAAGTTGCATCAAAATCCGTTCAGTAGTTTTTGCGTGATGCGCTAACGAACAAACAGATAAAACGACAAACAGACAAAAATAAAAAAAATAAAAAGTTTTGTGTTCAGAAAAGTACGGCTATATAGCCTAATACAGTATTTTTTTCTCAAATATCTTAAATGTACAGACACAGCTCTGTTACAGCTTTTCTGTATAGATTTCTTTTATTGCATGTAGTGGCAGACGAGCCACGGCCCATCTGATGGTAAATGGTAACCGTCGCTCATGGACTCAACTATACCGAGAGTACTGCCAAGCCGCTGCTCACCATTTCATTTCACCGATATGAAATGAAAGAATAAACGGCTATCCTCCTGCTACAGCCAAAACGCAACGATGTGCTTCATGGCTTCACACGGGAGATGGTGGTACGAACCCGCTCGGGCCCGATACCAAGGTGATACTCCCACTTGGTACCCAACCCTACCACCAGTCACCAAAGATAGATTATATGATACAAGATTTCTACTATATACCTACTTACTTAAGAGTTTCTGATATTTCGGCACTGTTGTAAGCACCATGATCACCGAGCAACAGTTGTTGAGTGAACAGTTGTTGTATTATTAGTAACTATAACAGTTTGAAATTTAATTTATGTTACTTTAAAATAAGGTTATTTAAGTTTATATTTTATCTGTCAATTGTACAAAGTGGCAATTAAAAATAGTCTTCTTTCTTTGTTTCTAAATCCTATATATTATATCTATGCAAATAAATAAAATTGAAGTCTGTAATATCTAAATAACAGTTTTTTACTAAAGGAAATTATTTCATTTTGGAACTGTTTGTCTGGCTGTTTGTTTCATTAGCATCTATGAAACGGCTCGAGCGATTTGGATGGGTCTTTCACTTGGCAGATAGCTAATGTTATAAAGAGTAACTAGGCTACTTTTATTTTGGAAAAATAATTTAAGTTTCCGCACAAAAAAGCAAAAAATTTATTTTCACGCGGACGAAGTCACGAGTAGCGACTTCTTCTGAATATAATTAATTGTTGTTGACAGAGTTCGTAGACATCCTCCCACTGGTGAATACCCCAGAGGTGTTTGGACTGCACCCGAATGCAGAGATCGGCTACTTCAGTCAGGCCGTGCGTGAGATGTGGGGACACCTTATTGAACTGCAACCGCAGACCAGTATGTAACTCTTATATCGATGGTATAACACCACTATAATATTTGTTATAATACCTGTAATTTTTGAGTTCTTGATTACCTAAAATAGTATTGATAAATTTGCAAGAACTTGTACCAAATTTTTTTTACGTTTTTAAACACTTGACCAGGGTTGTTTGGCCCTTTACCAGGACTCTATATTCGAAAATGTGAAATAGAAAATGATAGCTATGAGCTCATGTCATCCGAGACATTGAGAAGGAATGTGTTATCGAAATTGATGGTCCAGAGTAAATGCTACGATAGCTCAGTCGGCAGAGCGTCTAAACGGTATTCAGAAGATACACAGTGGTCCATCAATGCATTCAGACGCAAGTGGAAATAAAAAAAAAACAAAAAAAAAAAGTTTGTGTAGGCTGTTCGTGTGACTTGAAATGCTCATACATTATTATTACGGTGTAAAAATAACAACATTGGTTTTCTGTTTTCACGCTGATTTAGTACCGATATGGAGGAGAAGTAAGTATTAAAAATATATATGTGTAGGTACATTTACAGCGAGGAGTATTGTTGTCTAATCTAATTGCCTTTTGGCACCAGTAAAGGCATATATTTAGATAAGCCGTCTTGTTATCAACATGATTACGCTTCCTGCTTAGTGTTACTATACTTACAGAGGATGCTGTATATGTATATACCTACTTACAGAGGATGTTGAATTTCACATCCGATTGACGATATAGAATTTCACATTTAAGTTCTTATTGACGCCATAGAGCAAAACTCAAGAACTTATGTGCCTAACCAGTTATGCGACATCTCAAACACCTGAACTATATCTAGTCTACTATGCACTCTACTAGTACGCAATAAGCTCTTCTTCTTCTTCGTAATGTAGGCAACACAAGGCAACCACTGAAAGAATGTAATATAGTTTCGGTGGCCCACCAATAAAGGCGGAGAGACGATACACGGCGGGTTTCTTTAGTGGGTGAGGGCCCCACACTACCCTGTTCGTTGTCCCGAACGACGGGGTGTGCGGTTAGGAACATTTTTTCCCGCCTTAACAAAAAAAAAAGACAACAAGGGAAGGAATAGGTAATCATTTTCGTTTGATTACTCCTTTAAATTTAACGTTGTCAGTCTAATCGAAGAGCTTTAATTAAAAATTATATGTATGAAGGCGAGGCGGGAGGTGCGATGTCCCGCGAAGACTTCATCGACGCGACGGCCGTGGACGTTATGGCTAAATTACCACCTGAGTACGAGGTGTGGCGCGTGCGCAAACAGTTCGAGATGAACATAACACCCACCCACGTCGTACTGCTGCAGGAACTGGAGAGGTCACTGCATTCTGTAGTTACATATCATCCCCCACCGGGAACTACACAACACACACTAAGAACTTTACAAACATTTGATCTGTATTTTAGCACTTGACATGCTCAACTACTTTTGAAGAACAAATTATTTGTGAACTTGGAAATAGTAACACAAAACGTCTCCTTTTCCACATTCACAAATAATTAGTTCTTTAAACTTTATAAACATTAATAAAATGTTGAGAACGGTCAATTCTGGGTATCGAATTTGATCTCAGATATAAATGAAATTCATGAGTTCAACATGAGATGTGATATTTTTTTTCTTTAAATGGCGATACAAAATATAATGACTAATGTTTTTTCGGCCGTGACGACAATTTAAGGCCATTTCTTTTTAAAAAATATGATGCCATTTAGAAGTTAATACATAACTACTTATAACTGATTCATGGTCAATTTATAGAAATTCAATTATTGTCACATATATGAATACATGGGTTTCCTGTTAAACAACCCATTACTTGCCAACCTGGTATACCTACATGAGTTCTCGGTGGTAATGGTGGTATAACTTCGTGTACCTACTTATGGATTGCTCTAATATGTTACTGTACTAGAATATATTTCTGGTCACCGAAACCACGTTCCTCATTTCGTTGGTCCGTTCGACAGTTTGTTTCCGCGCCTAAACTTGTTGACAGTCTCAGTTTTGAGGTCACTACCGTAGGTGATGGAATAAAAATCCTAGACATAAAACTTCTCTTTATCTCTTTACATCAACACAGTAATTTGCAGAGCTGAGACCGTGATACGATTTGTATATCAGTCTCGAATAATTGTATACGAAACCAAGACTATGACCAGTGCCGAATAGTCTTGCCTTCACCTGAAACTGATGTAACCAAATGTTACATAATATTATGATCTCTGTTATTATGCTTTTCGCTCGTTGTGGCGTTCTCTTGGGGAGGCCTATGTCTAGCAGTGGATGTTGAAAGGCTGATGGATTGATGGATGGACACGTCAAAAAGTTTATTTGCTATTATTTTCTGTTAGGCGTTAAATTTCACTAGAAAGATTATTAAATAGGTAACCTTAGTCTAAACAAACCATTCCACTGCAACATGATATCCTGTTATAAGCCAATAAACTAACACGTTTCATAAATTGTAAGTCCAGTTGGAAAGCTAAGGTGTTTCTAAGCTATTAAGAATAGTTTAAGGAGCTAAAAAGTGCAAATTACAACCATCAATCGAATGGCAGTAATGATAGCAGCACTGCAGATTGCTGTATGTAGATTTTCCAATTATTTAACTTTACATCCACCTTTACTGGAATATACCAAAGCCATAGTTCTGTCCGTGTGGTGACGGACTAAGAATACAAGTGACACCACCCCATTCTTTCCCACGGGTGTCGTATGAGGCGGCTAAGGGAAGTACGCAATTATCATCCATTGCATGACTGATGGTAGGGCTGGGTACCAAGTGGGAGTACTCACTTGGTATCGGGCCCGAGCGGGTTGGTACCACCATCTCCTGTGTGACCGGCCATGAAGCACATCGTTGCGTTTTGGCTGTAGCAGGAGATAGTCGTTTATTCTTTCATTTCATATCGGTGAAATGAAATGGTGAGCAGCGGTTTGACAGTATTTTCGGTATATTTGAGTCCATGAGCGACTTTTACTATTGACCATCGGATGGGCCGTGGCTCGTCTGCCACTACAAGCAATAAAAAAAATGCTAAGAGCAGAAATGAACATGCTCCTTTACTGGAATATACCAAGGCCATATTTCCTTAGCCGCCTTTTAAGACAGCTGTGAGAGAGTGACCATGGCGTATATTAACGATATCGGGTGTGTCCAGGTTCAACCGCCTGATAGCGCGCATGCGGTCGACGCTATCAATGCTGCGCAAGGCGCTGGCGGGCGAGATCGGCATGGACGCCGTGCTGGACAACGTGTCCTCCAGTCTGTTCAACGGGCAGCTGCCGCACGTGTGGCGCGGCCTGGCGCCCGCCACCTGCAAGGGGCTCGGCGGCTGGATGGACCACTTCACCGAACGCACCCGCCAGTACACGTTGTGGGTGCGTCGGATCTTTCTATTCCACCTCCTATCCCTTTCCTTGGAGATGACGACTCGCGAGTTGTCCCTGGTGTTGCTAGCGTCTATAGACTACAGTAACCGCTTACCATTAGGTGGGCTGTATGCTTGTTTGCTATCTACGTAGTATAAAAAAAATCCCAACGATACTAGATATATATATTATATATAATTCCAGTGTCACGATGTTTGTACGGGATGAACTCCGAAACTACTGAACCGATTTTAACTTTTTTTTTTTTAAATGTGTGTTTTGTTCCAACTTAAGAGATAGGATACTTTATATCTCAAATTATCATTGCAATATTTATTCATGAAAAAATATATGGCGGTACGAAGTTCGCCGGGTCAGCTAGTCTATTATATATAATTCCAGTGTCACGATGTTTGTCTGGGATGAACTCCAAAACTACTGAACCGATTTTAACTTTTTTTGTTTTAAAATGTGTATTTTGTTCCAACTTAAGAGATAGGATACTTTATATCTCAATAATTTATAATTGCAATATTTATTCATGAAAAATATATGGTGGTACGAAGTTCGCCGGGTCAGCTAGTAGTAATATATATTTCTGAGCGATAAGGCCGCCAATTGAAACACGTTAAACTTTTATCTTTGATCGTAATGTTATTTTTAAAGTTTCAATAATGAGTTATCTATCTATCTATTTTATAACAGTCTACAAAAGAAGAACCTATAGTGATCTGGTTGTCTGGGCTGCACATCCCCGAGTCGTATCTGATCGCCCACATACAGATAGCGTGCCGCCTGTACACGTGGCCACTGGACCGGTCCACGCAGTTCACGCGCGTTACCAAGTGGATCTCGGCTGATGATATAGAAGAGCGACCTACCACGGTATGTATTCGCAACAATATTTTAGGTGAACCTTGGGCAACATGGTTATCACCACTCGATGAATTTGACGTTTAGGTACATAATAATATGTACTTACGATAGTGCTTACGGTTACATTATGTACATACCTACTTACGATAGCGTGTGCGTGCCTAACTTATTTTTGTTAAGACGTGAAATTTTTTATCTAACCGCACACCCCGTCGTTCGGAACAACGAACAAGTAGTGTGGGGCCCTCGCCCACTGAATAAATCCGCCGTGTGCCGTCTCCCCGCCTTTACTAGCGGACCACTGGAACTGAAAGACATTACTTCA
The DNA here is from genome assembly GCA_948253155.1 of Leucoma salicis. Taxonomy (NCBI): domain Eukaryota; kingdom Metazoa; phylum Arthropoda; class Insecta; order Lepidoptera; family Erebidae; genus Leucoma; species Leucoma salicis. The sequence continues at coordinate 16,564,600 of OX411820.1, read as the reverse complement.
GTGAAGTAATGACAGGCGCTAGAGAGGCCACTCAATAACACGCGGCAGCCATCAAAAAGGATTATTGGTCACGAAGGTCAGAAAGCAAACAAGCACTTTACAAAAAAAAAACCGCGACTACAAAGTAGGTATCTTATCTTCCGCAATATTAGAGCACATTTAACATATTTTAGATAACTTCGGTCAAAGTAATTCAAATACAATTTGAATCATAACTATAAACAATTTCTTTAATAATCACAACATTTGTAGACATATCAAACGGAGTCATAATGACACATCGAAAATATTAAATTCTCTTGTCAGTGTTTGTGGCCATTCTCCTCCGAAACGGCTTGACCGATTTTTATGAAATTTTGTGTGTGTATATTCAGTAGGTCTGAGAATAGGATGTAAATAATTTTTCATACTAGGGTGGTCCACCCCAAACATTTATTTTTGACAACATTTTTTATTTTACTTTTTTTATGATTCGGCATAAAAAAATATATACAACCCTAAATTTTAACCCTTCTACTGCCAACCCCTATTTCCTAAAAAAATTCTAGAAATAATTTATATGGCATAACAACGTCTGCCAGGTCAGCTTGTATTATAATAAAAGGTTTACTATTTTAAGTAAGCATCTCGTAAAAGAGTCAAATGTAACTTTTACTATAGGCACCTTGATGCTCGTCTTCCAGGGGTGCTATGTACGAGGTTTATACTTGGAAGGCTGTCGGTGGGACCTGGAGGAAGGTTGCCTGAGGCGGTCGCACCCTAAAGTGTTGGTGACCGAACTACCTATCATGTACATCATACCCATCGAGTTCCATAAGCTCAAGTTACAGGTAATCTATTTTTTTGAGAAAGCCTTCGTTTTTCTTTTGTGTGTACTGCCGATATTTATAGTACCTAGACTAGTTAGTAATTCATGTACAAACTTCTTTAACAAGTAGAACCTCCTATTTATTACGAATTACATAAACTTTTAACCAGTAGGTAATCTAAATACCTATAAACAAAAATCGTTTACATTGTGATAAACTTTACTCTTGAATAATAAATAGGTTATCTTTATCTATCAAGGTCGCTACTTACATACAAACTGATTCTTCGCAACTGTGTTTTTCTTGCTCTTTACTGAGAGGGGAGGGATTCCTGCCATAGTGCACTACGTTGGCCTAATGTGGGATCGCAGACTTGATCGACCAAAAATCACACGTTGACCATAAAGTATCTTCCTAAATCTTCAGAATACAGCTCGTGAACGATAGATCGGTATAAGTACTTACTTATCATCACGCCATTTCCTTTGCGGGGTAGGCAGAGAGAACAGAGTGCCAAAGGGCTCTATTCTTGTATACATCGCTCGCTTCCTCAACATTCATAATTCTCTTCATATACGCTCGCCAGTTTCGGAGACTCCTGACTCTACCTTCCTTCAATACATAACCGATTGGGTCTAGGTAGATGAGTCTCGGTCTCCCCCTGTACCTACATCCTTCCACTTTCGCATTGTATATCTTCTTAATCAGTCGCACGTCCGGCATTCTTTCCATATGTCCAAACCATCGGAGCATTCCCTTTCGCATCTTTACACCAATACTCTCATATCGGTCCTATAAGTTTCGCTCATTAATGTTTTCTCTTGCAGTTTTAAACCTCCATATTATAATAATAATGACCTCCAGACCGATTATGGTCGTATTGCGGCTAATACTTTAACCGCTTTAGGCAACAACGTAGGCCATAAGTACATACAACCTCCATTTGATATTTTCAAATCACATCGCGTCGTATTATCGCGTTAGTCGTTCCCGTTGTCCTAGGTGAAACTAAAACTCCTCGGAATTCTGAAGTTGGCGGTGTTTCGCCCCCGTGTCACAAAAAGCACGTAAAACCGTTAGTCCTGCGCCTGATTTCTCCCCGGTTGTGTCAACATGTCCTCCCATTGGACTTGAGGGTGAGAGACGGTGTTAGAGGTTTGTTGTTGTTTAGACCGTGTTAGATGTTTGGTAGCCAACATGTTATAACTTATAGATAGATTGGTCTTGTTTCTGGCACTGCTTAACTAACGTTACTTTCTTTAAGAGTGAACTTGTTATCTAAATAACACTAACATGCCCTTTTCTTTCTCAGTGGATGGCCCTTAGAGTCTTACTAAATATGTGGACATGGTAGAGGTCGCATCAAACTTTATCTCGGCAAAATATAGGCGCAACAATTTTGACTACGTACTGAGCAGTATTAGATAGTAACTGTATACAGGGAGGACGGGCAAAACATACCCGCTAGCGCAATCTCGCATTCCTATCAAGATGAAAGTTTGACCCGACCTGTATCCATCCATCCATCCATCAGCCTTTGGAAGTCCACTGCTGGACATAGGCCTCCCCAAGAGAATGCCACAACATGTGTTCCGCTCATATGGGGGATAGTGCCGTAATCGCCACGCTTGGCAGGCGAGTTGGCGATCGCAGTGGATGTTGTTAATACTCAAGGGAGTGCTGCTGCCCACTCCCCCGGTATTCCCTCAGTCGGTTCTTACGACTCCCATGGGTGGAGAGGGGTGGGACAATTCTAAAACCGGCCCCACACGGTAGGGCGACCTGTATAAAAACATACAATTGACTAATTTAAAATTAACATTACAGAATACGCTACGAACACCCGTGTATACGACTTCGCAGCGACGTAACGCAATGGGCGTTGGTCTGGTGTTCGAGTCCGACTTGTGGACCACAGAGCACATCAGCCATTGGATCTTACAAGGCGTTTGTCTCACTCTGAATACAGACTAAACGACACGTTGACTGAATTAAATATTCTAAATAGGTACTTCCACACATGGCCCAATAATACAGGCCTGCTCAAATCGTTGACAGATTGCCGCAACTGCGTCATAATGACGTCACATTTTCCTTGCCGTTTTTTCAAATAAAATTATTTAGGGTAAATAATAACAGATGACAGCATTTTAAAAATAATAATACCAATCATTTACTCATCAAAAATGAATGTTTAATTGTTCACAGTACCTAATTATAATTTCAGAATTTCTACTCTAAATTGGTTTATTTTTATAAAAAGGAATCTTAGTTATTAATATGACCAGAATCGTAGTTATTAGTCTGGCAGCATAGCGTGGTTGTTGTTTATGACAGATACATGACAACTGTCGCTTTTAGCCGTTTCTCTTTCAAACCAACGAGAAAAATAGCTCGTACTCTTTCTGTTAACATTGAATCTCAAAGTTTTTCCAACCATGGTAATATGTTACATGAAAAATATACAAACTAATAAGTGAAACAATTGTAGGTACTCCTACTATTGTTTCGTATGTTGAGTGAGAGCGTCGAGGCCCACCTTAACCTCTAACAAGATCCTTCCTTTTCACTGCCTATCACTTTCCTTAGAGCAGGAATCGCGCGAGTGATGCTTCTGATGTTGCTAGCATCTCAAGGCTACGGTAACCGCTTACCATAAGGTGGGTATTATAAAAAAAAATAATGCTGGTTAGAATGGAGAATATAATGTTTAAATAGAAAATTTGAAAACAGACTTGAGGCTAATTTATAAAGTGCCTTTTCAGAGAGGTATTATAATATCCAACCAGCTCATGGCGATAAATTGGAGTATATTTAAATATTTTTTTATAATTTTGTACGCTAAATAAAAAATTCACCATTTTTCTAATCCAAGTCACGTTCATAACTCCCGACTCATCTTAAAATTTTTAATCCTTACTATAATGTAAATGTGAAAGTGACTTTATTTGTTGTTTTTTTTGTTACGCTTTCACGGCATAACTACTGAATCCCAGAGTACTAGAGCTCAGAAAAGGACACAGGCTACATTTCATCCCGGAAAAATGAATGATTTCTTCGGGTTAGCTATTTTTGCATAAAGCTAATTAAAGTGCAGTAGTGCGATATATTTATATTCTGAAACCAAGTTGTGGGTAGAGTCTAGTTTAATATATTTTAGCTTTTATAGACAGTAATACTTTTTTATTTCAGACTTCTAGCCTTTAAGGAGTTTGTGGGTAAATTGTAGGGAAAAAAAATTTGAGAGCCAATGCTGCCTTGTTGATGACGTATGCACGGCGAAATTTTGTATGTCACATCGCGATTTGAGCAGGCCTGTATTATTGGACCATGCTTCCACATACATACCTAATTATGGATTGAAAGTTAGGTTGAACTCGCTCAAATTAGTCTAAATATAATGACTGACGTAAAACTCACTGCCTTGTGCATTTAGTTATGCAATAAAGACTTATCTAATAAAGGAACACAAAATATTATGATGGCATTGTGTGATCCTTGATACACTTAATTATGTTGTAGATTATTACCAAGTATTGAGCTTTTACAATGATCTCATATTAAGATTCTCATTTAGATGTATGTTTTTGAAATAAAGATTGATTGTTTATAAACTCTTTTATTTTTTTAAACGGCTTTCGTTTCTATTTTGGCAGATTGGCAAATTATATCACCTTGATATAAAACTAATAATTATCTTTCGTAATTACGTTTTTTTTTGCTACAACATATAAAATATTAATATTTTTAAAGAATAATACATTTATATATTTACATATTATTCGTAGATTATTACTGCCAATTAAAATAACTACCTTAACCACTAATATTATAAATGTGAGTTTATAAAGATGATTGGAATTTTGTCCGTCAAGCACGCCCAAAAAACTGTACAGGTTTAGATGAAATTTGGTAGATAAATATAAGACACAATGATGAATGTTGAATGTACCAGAGTATTGATAGGTACAACGAAACACCCTCTGTTTGCGATAGAAAATGATCTGGCCATCGTATATACGTAGTATTCGTACCAAAAATGCGATCAAAGTAGTTAAGGAAATATTTTGAAGAACGCCAAAAAATGTCCATGTCGCAAATTTCAAAAGATAGATGACTTAGGACTTGTAGCTCATAAGAGCGCACTGGTCATTATTAAACGTTTAAAGGATTGTATTAAGGCCAATGAAAAACATTTTGAATGAGCTGCATATTTTTAATGCTTCCTGTGCCTGATGCCGCCCTAGCTGAGACTGCGGGTGTTGGACCGGGAAATGACCACAACCCGCAAGGCCTCTCGCGATAGTGCGACGCTCCGTGAGCGGACGTGTCGCTCTGTAGAAAGGAAACTAGACCCGAAAGGGTAAGCCGCCGGCAGACCACTGTAGCAATGTAAGACAATTCCAGTGGTCCACCAATACAGGCGTAGACACGGCACAGGGCGGGTTTATTTAATGAGTGCGGGCCTCACACTACCCAGCTAAAAAGGCTTACAACAGCCTTGGGATGGGATAAAGGGTGGCATTGTACATTAGTCGCACAATAATCTGGGTAAATTAAAATGATGTCACAAGTGAACTTTAATAACGAGGCCAGTATAGTTTGAACAATAAATAATTTAACCGTGACCTACCTAGACAACAAACTAAACATAGTGTGTCAATAATACTTGAAATATTATGTACATAAAGTGTAGTGCTGGACCACTACAATAAAGTATGCAATAGATTTACAAAATATATTCTACAGATTTCTCTGTTACAGAGAAACAAATGGAAGAGAGCTATAATTTCTTCAATATTTAAAAATAAAGTTACTATTTCTACGCTTAACTCATTGAACCACACAATCGGTTTTGATATGGTATAAACATCACCTTTTACAGGAAGGTTTGCATATAATATATGTATAATGCATTCCATTACAAGTACCTAGTAGTATAATATCTTTGTAAAATATTTTTTTCAATTTAATGTTAAGCAGTGTACAAATAAAAACACTTCAATATTTCGTAAGTTCATTCTATAATTTTGGATTTAGCCTTTACTTGTGGTAAACACAAATTATAAAATGATGAGTCCAAAAAATCACTTAACTTTTGCCATTTGACCCAGCCTTTTTTGAATAGGAATTCCTTTGTTTTCTCTTTACCAACATAGTGTGGATCCTGTAATGAAATAAATGTTTAATAAGATTGCCACTATAAATAAAAAAAAATTACATTAATTGTTATTAATTAAAATAGTATAAATTTGCAAAGCAGCCTAGTCAGCAACCAAAAGATAATTAGATACTTTTTTTCATTGCAACTGTTCTTCTATATGGACCCGTGTTTGACTGTGTTGTGCAGAATTGATCTCCAACTTACAAACTGGACAAAATTAATATTTTAATGCCAAGCAATCGAAAATAATCTATATTTTTACGTCACAAGATTCGTTTTATTCTGCCAACTACATTTTTTTTATGATAGTTTATAGTTATACCAACCCAAGACTATGAATAGCACTGAAAAAATAAAGCAGAAATGGTTCAAATCAGGGCCCGTAGAATGTAACTCACTAAATGGTATCAACATCGTATCGTCTCGCTTGTGATTGGTAGAGAAATCGAAGCGTGACGTCGCCATTATCCTTTAGCCAATCATAGTGATCTCTCAACCAATCAGAATGACACGATGCGATGTCGATACGATTGAGTCAGATACATTCTAACTCCCCAACTTTTATTGTCCCCAACTTTTCTGCACAAACCAGTCCAATTAGTGTCGTATTTCTACTTTTCTATTGTTTAGAATCCAACACTCTATTAAATTGGAAGTTAAATCTTAAGAAAATAATAGGTAAACAGTTAACTTACAAGCAGAGTTTAACATTAGTTGAATGACTGTTGAGAATGCTACAATAGGTCAGTGGCAGAGCATCTTCGCTGGCTTTACAGAAGGCGCAGGTTTCGATCCCCACTCGTAGTTATTATTTTCCATTTAATATTTTCATACCATTCTTGTAAAGGAGCATGTCAAATGCTTCAACATACTGTTGTTATTTTATATATGTACATATTTTATCGGTATGTTACAGCTTGATACATAAGATAGAAATAACTTTCAACAAAAAATTTTATATCTACATTCCAAATTACAGAGAAAAATAATCTTCGGAATTGTATATAATAAAAGTTTTCATGTAATATTAAGGGAGATATTTATTTCATATCCACAAAAACATCTTTGCGGTACATATATAAATATATCAAATCTAAGGCCTCGGTCACGAACTCGGCGGCGGCAGGGCGGCGGCGGCGGCAGGGCGGCGGCGGCGGCGCGTTCCAATGCATACATTTATATGGAAATGTCCACGAAGGCAGCGGCGCGGGGACCGGGCGACGAGCGGCGTAAGAGCGTTGCGTACCGATCTAGCGGGCGCGCGTCTGCATTGACATATTGACTTAGCAGAATTTACATCTCCTTTTTCCCACAATAAATCAAACTTTAGGAAAAAATTAGTATCAAAAATATGTTTCCATCGCTGTTTAGACATTTCGTTCGTCAACAAAGATATAAATTTCTCGTCACACAACACTACGACCCTCTAGCGCCGCACGATCTGCCCGCTGGCTTCGTGACCGGGTACAGCGTTGGCTTCCGCTCCCCGCGCCGCCGTTGAGTACGTGACCTAGGCCTTAATCAATGTATGTCATTTGCATAGTTCCACTTACCACAATCAATAAACTAACATTGGTCTGCCCGACATGAACACCCATGATGCCTTTAGATGCACAGTCAACATCTCCACCCATCATCACAGGGCTGCCATATTTATCAAAATGATTCATCAGAGTTTCTACTATGGTACTAAGACCATCATCCTTGCTTACATGAATTATCTTACATGGAATGTCATACAGCTTGTCTATAACTAGGCACACCTAGGTTGGAAAAAGAAATATAAGTGCAATATTTCCTAGTCTTTTATAAATGTAGTCAGCAAGTAATTCATTATTGTATATTTTTGAAAGGCACCCTCTGCTATGTTATTCATATATTGCAAGGGGCTTAACAAATTATACAATTAACGGAACACAAGGATTATCCTTTGAGGAAATCACAGTCATGACTTGGCATTAGAGGTTGGTATTTAAAACGCTACTCCATCTTGCAGTTACATTCAAATGATGTTTCATATCTATGGGCTAAACAACAACACAAACCACATTGTTTTGTAAAATAACAGTAACGGTAGTTACTATATTATTATATAAACATTTCTGCAAAAGAACCCAAAAATATACCTGTGCTGTTCTGTCTGGCTTATGGACTAGTAGACAAATTTTACTTGCACTACTCATTGAAAATGAAATTAAGCTTGTGCACTGTAAGGTCCATTACACTTACTCAAAACCTCTTATTATAACGAACAATAATATATAAACTAATCGTTTAAACAAGACTGCACATATTTTTAAAAAGATGACTGATATGTGATGACTGACCTCAAAACTTCCAATCCATTGTCGCGACCCTAAGAATGATTGTGGTTTATCTTCTAACTGCACTAATATGTTTTGAATCTCCCTGATGGAAGGAACCTTGACATCACAGTTTTGATTATAGCTCAACCAGCAACACATTGTTTGCAAAGTCCTGTAACCACAGCCCCATCCCTGAAAAGAAATTGAAAGATAACCTCGAAACTGAAAACTAATAATCAATAACAAATAATAGGTACAATAGAAAAATAGAAGATCGCAGTTACCCTATCATCAAAACCATCACAATTATAATGATAATATTCATAATTTCCAGAAACTAAGTATGTACTGCCTTCGTTGGTAATCTCAGCTGTTTCGTGAATATTTGTCAACAGACTTGACATGTTGACAACAATGACAACAGGCAAAAGATACTCATGACAACGGTTGACTTGACATTACAAAATACCAGCAGTGCGTTCCACTTCACGCTTACAAAGATCAGGCTTAAGACCGCGATTTTTGCCCGTTTCATTAACGTGTGAACCTTTCATTCATAAACCCAAGTTAAATGTGTTTTAATGTTCTCTAAATTACTCTCTTTCACGTACATTGATAGTTCGTCCGACTTTTTCACTGGGATCATTACGTGCCCAGAGTAGTACAATCACAGTGTTGCAATGAAAACTTTATCTTTCTGGTTATTTAAATATATTACTCTTTGACTCTATAGATGGCTTCAATATTTTACTCACAATTAATTTAATCCATACTTATATACATACATACTATATGTACAATGTGATATCGCTAGCTGCGGCCGTAGGTAGGTATACCTACTACCAACCTACCACGTAGTTACCAACGTTACAAGCTATAATTTTATAAAACAATTTATTTTGCTTGGGAAGTTAGGTAGGTACTTAGGTACTTATACCCACTAGAAAGGCAGCTCAACAAAAATTTCCAAAGGTGTGGCTTATTGAAAAGACTGAGTAGGTACTGGCAGGGGCGGATCTACCTAAGGGCTTTTTGGGCTGCAGCCCAGGGCCCCATAGATACAAAGGGCCCCCATCAGCCATTAAAAACAATAGATGATACCCGTTTTGACGTAAAGAAAAATATGCAAAATTTAAAAATATCCAATCATAGTTTGGCAAGTTTCAGATCAATTAACCCGTATGCGCGAATTCCCCTACACTGAGGTTCGGGCCCATAGACTACTATTTATTCATCATCGTTTTAAAGTCCTATTTTTTTCCTATACCGTTTAACCGTACCTATACCTACACTATAAACCGTTTCTTGACACAAATGACAATTTAGTTAAATAATTAGTAGGCCCCTGAGTAGTATTAGCCCAGGCCCCAGGGCCCCTCAAATTCACGATCCGCCCCTGCCTACTGGCAAGAATAGGTGCAAATAGACTGCGATTCCATAACTGAGGTCTCTGAGGCAAAGCTTTATTTTTTTTCTTCTATAGGTCTTTTATTATTAGCCTACCTACTTACTTACATTAATTATCACGCCATCTTCCTTGTGGAGTAGGCAGAGAAAACAGAGTGCCAAAAGGCTCTATTCTTGCATAGGTACATCGCTCGCTTCCTCAACATTCATAATTCTTTTATTCTTTAGCCTACATACCTAAGTACCTACTTATCAGAAAATAGATACTTATTTAGGTATATTTACTATGTTCACACAAAGCTCAAAAAAAAAGTTCCTAACCGCACACCCCGTCGTTCGGGGCAACCAACAGGGTAGTGTGGGGCCTGCACCCACTAAAGAAACCCGCCGTGTGCCGTCTCTCCACCTTTATTGGCGGGCCACTGGAACTATGTTACATTCCTTCGGTGGTCCGCCGGCGGCTTACCCTGTCGGGTACCCTCTACTGAGTGACGTATCCGCACACGGAGCGTGGCACCTTCGCGGGCGTGTCTAACCCCCTAGAATTGATCCCAAGAGTAGATAGCAAATGTCTAGTAAAAAACTGAATAAAAGACATCACTACTACATAATATACTCGTGTGTTTCCTTTTACTGTCTACACTAGAACCTAAGTATTCGCCGAACGTTTATTTTTATGTGTATAATAATGTCAAGAAAATTGATAATAATCTTATTACTTAGATACTGCAATACCTACTGTCCATACTTGTGCTGAAAATTACTTCAATAAACTAATACTAGATAAGTAGGTACCTATAGCCCTATCCTTGAACCCCCATTCTATGCTTTATTTTTGTAGTAGTTACGATTTTATCTGCAAAATAATGTATCTGGACGTATTTAGTCTGAGATCGTACCAGGTTTAAAAAAGAACTTTTTAATCTATACTATTATAAAGCCGTAACAGAGCTGTGTCTGTACATTTAAGAAAAAATATCTGTATTAGGCTATATGGGTGTGTCTGAACACAAAACAATTTTTGTTAAATTTTTGTCTGTTTTTTTTGTTCGCGCATCACACAAAAACTACTGAACGGATTATTATGCAACTTATTGATTTTTTTTATTTCATGTAGTGGCAAACAAGCCACGGCTTATCTGATGGTAAATGGTAACCGTCGCTCATGGACTCAACTATACCGAGAGTATTGTCAAGCCACTGCTCTCCTGCTACAGCCAAAACGCAACGATGTGCTTCATGGCCGGTCACACGGGAGATGCGTGAGATGGTGGTACCAACCCGCTCGGGTCCGATACCAAGTGGGTACTCCCACTTGGTACGCAGCCCTACCACCAGTCATGCAATGGATGATAATTGCTTACTTCCCTTAGTCGCCTCTTACGACACCCGTGGGAATGAATGGGGTGGTGACACTTGTGTTATTAGTCCTTCATCAAACAACCAACCATTAGCCTTTCAAAGTCCACTGCTGGACATAGGTCTCTCCAAGAGAACGCCACAATGAGTCGGCTCTTACGACTCCCGTGAGTAGAGGTGGTGGGACAATTCTAAGGCCAGCCCCACACGACCTAGTCCGTCACCACAAGGGCAAAATAATTTTGATAGCTCTTGATTAGACTTAAAAACTGGTATAAATTTTATCCCGCTACTATATCGGGAACCTGAGATATAACAGCCAAACTAAATTGTGGCTGCGGCGGAGCCGCGAGCTAAGGCTAGTTTATTCATATAACTATTACACTAATTACTTTCTGAGTAATTTGCGCACGTCTGCTTCGATAGTGCACTGAAATTAACGAAATTGAGGAAAAAACATAATTTAGTGTCACTTTTAAGACGTCTCGTAAATTACTACGTATTTGGACAGGTCGACAGGTTATCAGCATCTCGGTATAAAAGACAGATAACTCGAATTTATTCGTACAATCGCTTGCATTTTGTGTAGGTCTACAGTGATCTGTGATAATTTAATCTACAATGAAGGCGTTTTTGGTAAGTCACCAAATATTTACCTTTTTTTTTGTTTAGGCGGGAAAAAATATACCTTACCGTACATCCCGTCATTCGGGGCAAGGAACAGGGTAGTGTGGGGCCCTCACCCACTAAATAAACCCGCCGTGTGCCGTCTCTCCGCCTTTATTGGCGGGCCACAGGAAACATATTACATTCCTTCAGTGGACCAAATATTTACCTACGTGTACTTAGTTGCGTTCATAAATATATTGAGATGTAATAAACGTATATGGGTTTTATGTTAAGGCTTAAAGTTTCAAGACACTCTTTTACTTTAACTTTCAAATGCGATTCACTTTAACAGCAACTTTTGTTGTACCTAACTTAATGTTTAATATCTAATAACTTTTCCTTAACATCGGATTTGCATATTAACTTAAATTTTGCTCCACGTTAAACTTTATCTACCCGTGAAAACCCCATCAAAATCCGTTGAGTAACTTCAGAGATATGCTTCACCGATATATATTTGCGATATATATTTCACCTACCTATCGCCCTTTCTCCATTTTTGGTAAATACCTTCATTACATAGACACATTGGGTTCTACTGTTTTAATATAAACCAGTTGACCCGAGAAATGTCTTGCCACCTCAGAATCAATAAATTTTGTAATAACAGAAAAAACGTAAAATCAAAAGAACATTTTATAAAGTAGATTTTTTAAAATTTCCTCTTTCACAAATAATTTGTACTTTAAAAGTAGCTGAGCATGTCAAATGCTAAAAAATATAGATCGAAAATGTTTAAAAAACCGCGCCATCAAATAGCATGAATTTTAATTGCAAAATTAAACTTACTATATTGGATTAATGCATGCAAATGCGTTCCGAAAGATGGCGTTGGTCGTAAAGACAAATGTGATGAGGAGATTGGGATGACCGAAAAGGTCGGTACGGTAGCTCAGTGGCTTAGAGCACTTCCCCGGATTTGAAGGGATGCGGGTTCGAATCCCGCTCGTACTAAAAATCTCTTTTTCCTCATTCACAAATAATTTGTACTTTAAAAGTAGCTGAGCATGTCAAATGCTAAAAAATATAGATCAAGAATATTTTATAGTAATATTTTCCAGTGCCTTGCTTACCCCAGCATGGGCCGGCTTGATTGAGGAAGTACCACACAAAACAATAAATCTACATTTTTGTGGCACAGAATTACAATTACAAAATTGCAATAACAAAATTAAAGATAAACATCTTTGTAAAGTACTACGATTGCTACTATAAGTAGTTCTTTGGAGTTTGTATGCACGCATAAAGCCTTGACTCTACAATTATTTGTATACTTATGTGAATAAACGATATTAAAATAATAATGTTTGTTTAGAGCTTAATGTACACACAAATCTATTCACAGTCAGACTGTATACAATTACGTGTCTTAACACATCGTCTCAACTGTGAACAGTAATTTTCCGTAGACAGTTATTATATTTATATACCTGTATCTACTTAAGTCTGTGCTAATACAAAGCAGTAACAGAGCTATGTCTCGTCTCTGAATACATAGATTTTTTGTCTGTTTGTTTGTTCACACATCACACAAAAAACTACTGAACGGATTTCGGTGAAATTTTGATAGCTCTTAAACATAAAAATTGGTATATTATGTTGTATCCCGGCACTATACCAGGACTGAGGTATATACTAAAAATTAGCGTTTTCTGCGATAGAGCGGGCAAAGTATAATAATTATTTTCACTGCCCGATGCAAAACATCATCATGACCTGCATGTCTTTTCTCAATCTGGTTACCCTTGACCAAACAGTGAGATATAATTTCACTTACCATGTTACATTCCACCGTACACGGCCAGTCAAGCATTTAAAAGACTAAACATGCCAACTGGGTAATAGTTAAGGGGAATGTGGTGCCTCATTCACCTGGTTAACGGCAGTATTTGAACAGCGTACCTATGTAAATTACATCCAATAGACGACGTGGAGTCTCACAATAACAATAAGAAACAAGGCGCGGGTTCGAATCTCAGAGGCAGTTTATTTAACATAACTTCATCCATCCATCAGCCTTTCATCCTGACACTGCTGGACACAGGCCTCCCCAAAATGGGGGTTTTACCATAATGGACACGCTTGGCAGGTGGGTTGGCGATCCACTGCGATAGTGGATGTCTTCAGTACACAGGGGAATGCCGCTGCCTGGTCCCCCGGTAATCCCTCAGTCGGCTTTTACGACTCCCATAGGAAGAGACGGGGTGGAGCTATTCTTGGTGCCGGTCCCACACGGCAAATTTAACATAACTAATAAGGCAAATTAACTTATAGACATTTTTGTTATAACAATAATATAATATGGATGAATGGAGCCAGCCTTCACTCGATACATTCAATAGGAACCTAATCTTATCGATGAGATAGAAAGAATCAATGTTTTTATTAACACGTCAGCTTGTCACAAATATAAATATGATTCAGAAGTGAAACGTATCGATTTGTGTATATCAATAGTTATAGAAATTAATATGAAATTTATTTTTCTTGTACAGATTTGCTCGCTGGCGATTATCGCTATGGTGTCTGGGGATAGAGGTGAGTATACAATTTATATATAGGTATGTGCATTAAATACATCATTTTTATCACTTATACCTAAAAGGAAAAGGTTATATCAACGCAATGATGTGTAATGCAGCGTCCCTTATGTTTAACTCGTATGTACATATATATTTTTTGAAGGTAATTTAATTATTTAGTATAATCAGGCCGAGGGTATTGAATTCTTCTGGCTAAAATAGGAACAAAGTTGCATTGTATCATTGCGATTTAAAAGAGGACATAATGGCATGTCAGACTCCTATTTTGAAAATATTATTTACCTTCCTATTAACTCCTCGCAAGTTGACTGTATGGAAATTGTTCTAGAATAGGTAGAACATTTCTGTGTCTGTAGTTATGATGTCATTGTGTAGCCAATAATTATTATACAACTTCTAGTATTTACTACTTAATAGTTGAAGTATAATCGTTTGAGTTTTTCTCAAACGATCGGCCGTTTCTATAACGAAGATTTTTGTACCTAATGCTATGCACTGCACACTGCAGAGCAATATTTGACCTACTAATTATGAATTTTTATCCGACTGCGGCGAAGCCCAAAAAGGGTTATGTGTTTAACCTGTATTTACGAGTATGTAGGTATGTTTCTCGGTTTCTATCTGCTCGTAACTATTATACTCAACAGCTTAACCGATTTTGATAAATGATACATTATTAGATTCGTATTATTGATGTTGTGACTGTCACGAGGCTAAATGCTTGAAATAAAAACTTATGAGTTTTAATATATGTGTAGCAATTAAATCTAGATCTACACTATTTGCAATTAAATTCCAAGTCTAAATCAGCCGCACATCCAAAGTTAGGAATATGTAATGGTCTCTCTTAACCTTATCTGCTTGTTTGTGATTTTTATTTGTACCTTACTATAATGTAAAAGGACAAATTATTTGTGAAAGTGGAAAAAGGGAACTTTACTGCAAGCAGCGAGATTCGAATCCTGCTTGCAGTAGGTAAAGATTCCTTTCTTCTAATTTTAAACTTATTATGAAATGTATTATTATCAGGCTTAATAAGGTGATATAGATCTGATTTAGTATATCATTAGATAGGTACAACGCTAAACTTAATTTCAAACTAGGAATAAATTTGGTAAAAATTTGATCCGTTTATATAATTATGGCGGCAGCGCGCGGCGACTATTGAAAATAATAGTTATTGACGTAGACGAGAATAATGAGTCACTATAAATATGCGTTTGTTTCAGTACACGTTGTCGACAATAATCCTGACTCTGCAGGCCAAGGTATGTTATAACTTATTGATTTATTATTTGCAATAATTATTTTAGTAGAGGAGTTTTTTATGAATCTCTGCAGACAACCCGGTAAAATAAAACCATGTAGCTTTCTTTAATAATAAGCGTTTAACAAACTGTCCCGCACGTACATGGACATCTGTAATTTGATATTTTGCTGCACCTTTGTGCGTAGTTACCGAATCATGCATATACTTTCATGTGTAGGTGTGTATTGTAAAATAATTGAGGCTTACGAACAAATAGTCAATCTTCCATATTTAAAATACCATTGTGTTTACCATTTTAGTAATATAACTAAAATAATACCCATTATTAATTCGACTTCCTCTTTGTTACAGTTGTGATCCAGAATCGTAAGTAAACTATACATATAATAAATATAACTATATCAGTGGGAAGAAAAAAAAAAGAACCTATTTTATCTAATTCTTTAACAATATCTACAACGCTAAGTCACGTGACTTAACGTTAGAGATGTCAAATTTCCATACATTTAAATCGTTTTCTATTAGCGTTAACGATCATAGAATGCAACTTGGCTAGACCCCCTGCCCCCAGTATAGCGATGCCTATATATATTACTATTATAGATACCTATTTAGCCGATTCACTCGCTGAGAGAGTTAGTGTGTACATAATTGGCAATCCTGAGTTCCTAAGCGAATCGTTTTACTTTTTCATTTAGCATGAAAAAGGGGAAATACAAACTAAGCCGAAATAATATACTATATGTAGATAAAGCACGCCTTAACTTCACAAATAAGCCTTGTACATGCGATTGATAAAATTAAGAAACATGTTTAAGTACTGATTTTTGGTTACACTGTACATTTCAGATATTTGAGAAAAATGACTGTATTAGATAGACTAGATAGGCATACTAGTACTATAAAGCTGTAACAAACCTGTCTGTGCATTTAAGATATTTGAGAAAAAAATACTGTATTAGACTAGGTCCCTGCATACAAACTAATATTTTTTAGAATTTTTGTCTGTTTATAACATAAATACACATAGAAAACTACTGAACGGATTATGATGAAACTTTTGGTTTGATAGCTCTTTAGACCTAGAAACTGGTATACATTTTATCCCGCTCCTATATCAGGAACTTAAGATATGATCTAGAAACTAGCTTTTGGCTGCGGTGCTAGTATATAACAATTTTTTTCATATTAGTATTAGTAGTAATAGGTAGTTCCCACCCATTGGGTAAATAATATATGTTTACAGATTACATGAAATATTTACCACGAACCAGATGGAATGTACGATCTACTCATTAATAATAAAGAAATGCTCATTATAATGTTTATATTTTTCAGCTGATCCTGGCTTCTACCGACCCAGTCAACCCAGTAAGTGTTATAATTTGCTCCGTGTGGTGATGAACTAAGAATACAAGTGTCATCTCCCCATTCTATCCCATGGGTGTCGTATGAGGCGACTAAGGAAAGTAAGCAATTATCACCCATTGCATTACTGATGGTAGGGTTGTGTACGAAGTGGGAGGACTCGCTTGCTACCGGGCCCGAGCGAGTTGGTACCACCATCTCCCGTGTGACCGGCCATGAAGCACGTCGGTGTTTTTTGGTTGTAGCAGGAGAATTAATTTAATCTTTCATTTCATGTCTGTGAAATAAAATAATGAAATGGTGAGCAGCGGCTTGGCAATACTCCCAGTATAATTGAGTCCATGGGCGACGGTTACCATTTACCATCAGGTGGGCCGTGGGCCGTCTGCCACCATAGGCATCAAAAAAAATACATTCCTAAATTAAAATCGTTATCAACTAATTGTAATGTGTGTAATGTTAATCTTCACTTACGTGGACAGAACAATCAACCGATTGTATGTCAAAATATAACAATGTGAAAAAAAAATCGTAATTCAGATTTATGAATTTTTAAATATTTTGGTCTGTTTTTTTAGCACTTGACATGCTCAGCTACTTTAAATACCTAACAAATTATTTGTGAACAGCACAACACATCCCCTCCCGGATTGGATGAGACGAATCCTGCTTGCAGTAAAGGTCCCTTTATCCACTTTCACAAATAAATTATTATGAATTTTTAGTTAATATTTATACTAAATCGAATCCTCATTTGTTACAGGTCTCGAGAACCGTAAGTAGATAAACTCCTTTATAATAAAATCATTTTATAAAAGTACTTTTACACTGATTTAATTTTTATATTATCATGGCAGAAAACCGTGAGTCTTGACAATTGCTAATTATAAATACCTCTCGACAATCACTTAACAATAGTGAAATTACTGCATATTTAAGTGTAGACTACCTTCCACATTCCACCCAATCTTCTTTTTTTTAATTTATTATATTTAAATATACATTGTTAATAGATTTCATTGTTGTGGGAATCCTGTATATTAGACTTACTAAGGCATAGCTACGGATTTTGCATTCGTTACCCTATCGTGGGCCCATCAGAATATCGGCGCTGGAGCATCAAAGTGTGATGCATAACCTTATTTTTTAACTCACGCATCTACAAACTGATTTGCTCTGCTTACATAGTTTACATAGCTAATAACATGACGTGTGAGATTGAAAATGATATAATTTTTCTTTCTTTCTTACTTCGTCAGTTACTCTACGGAATACGAATAACTACTATGCAAAATTTGCTAAAGGATAATAATTAGTCTAGGTCCTTTTCTGGGCGTTGGCCGGAACCCCTCCGTGGGACTTGAAGGTGGAGGTGCTCGCCGAGGAACGCATGGGCCGGGGAATGTCCGGCACCCGCAAGGCCTCCCGCGTCTCCGTCGGTTTCTTTAGTGGGTGAGGGCCCCACACTACCCTCTTCGTTGCCCCGAACGACGGGGTGTGCGGTTAGGAATATTTTGTCCCGCCTTAACAAAAAAAAAATCTGGGGCCTGAAAAGTAAGCACCTATGCCTTTGACGATAAACCTTTAAGCAGTTGTGACGTGAAAGCGTAACAAACAAATAAACGCACTTTCACTTTTTGTAGAATATTATAATATTAGCAAAGAAAGAATTAAGTCAACACAATATACTACAGCTAATAATTTTTGTATTTTTTCAGCTGATCCTGCCTTCTCCCAGGGTGGTCAGGGTGGCAATAGTAAGTATCTATTAGATATATCTATATCAATTATGATATAAAAATAGTATCAATTAATAACTAAAAATAAATTAATTATGAATATTATAGTCACAATACAAATTCAAACATAGCACTGTTCACAAAAAATTAATACTTAATACTTATTAACTTTTATATGCCACTATTTTTTTTATTTTTTTTTTTATTTATTATTATTAGTATCTTTGTGACAGTCTACTACTCTATCGTCTTCCCCGTAGTAAATATTTACAGACGAAAAGTCCCTTTTTTATTTCATATGGTGGCACACGAGTCACGGCCCACCTAATGGTAAGTGGTAACAGCCGCTTATGGAGTCAAGTAGGTATACTAAGAGTACCTATTGTCAAGCCGCTGGTCATCGGTTAATTTCACTGAAAGATTACATGACTATATTCACTACAATCAAAATATATTGGGGTGCTTCATGGTCACACAGAAAACGATGGTCCCTACCGACCCGCTCGAGCCAGATATTAAGCGAGTACTCTCACTTGCTCACAAGCTTTTCCACCAGTAATGCGATGGATGATAACTGCTTACTTCACTTAATCTCCTCGTATGATATCCACGGAAAAAATGGGGTGACACTCGATTTAAATCACCAGTGTGAAGCTAGAGAAAGTCACTGATAAATAATATTTCATTTGAATTCTCTTTTGTTACAGTTGTGATCCAGAATCGTAAGTAAACTAATAAGTTGTCAAACATTTTATTTATACCCATAGAAGTAACATGTATAATTGTTCTCAATAACGTACCAGTCCACTACAGACTAAAAACGTACCACCGACTACAAACAAACTCCAAAAATTGTCTGAATACGTCTACAACAATTACCGCGCGCGGCGCGAGCTAATGTGATATCCACTCTTTTTTGTATATATTATTATTCGATTTAGGCACATTTTTCACTCAGCCCATTATTGTCCTAGGTATTGTTTGGGCACGGCTTAGCCCGTAGTCCACCACACTGGCCTAGTATGAGTTGGTAGTCGTTCGAGAAAATCTCTTATGCAAATGGGTTTTTTAACGATGGTTTTTTTCACCGAACAGTGATAGTTTGTAAATACACACATCATTTCCAAAAAGCTCCAAGTCACATGTCATGTGAGGGACTTCCACTGGGGATTCACCACTGTCTCATACTCACATTTGAAAATAATGAATGTTTATCATTAAAGAATATATAAATCTTCAGAGAGTCTTAGATTTAGATTTTTTTTCCCTGTAGTGTGACGATGCTTTGTCGGTGCATTATTGGTGACATTGATAAGTACACCTTTTGTAAACTGTTTTTTCTTAAATCTGAAAAAATATAAACAGCTAACTTGTAAACATTTGTCTGTTTACAGACACCTGCCTACACTAATATTTAATACAAATCTTTTTTTTTCAGCTGACCCCTTTTTCGCACAGGGTGGACAGGGTAAGTATTGTGTTACTTTAGTTTTAAAAAAATATCAGCTCAATCAATTGATAATATTATTTTGTCTCGCCAAATAATAATAATACATAAGCATTAATAGTCTGTAATGCTAGATGATCAAAGTAAATATAGGTACACTGCAAATGATCCCATTCAAAGCATATTCCGTTCTACATACTTATATATTATTATATTCTTTCTTTCTTTCTTTCTTACATATTTTATCTTGAAGGGCAACATGTTCTTTACTAAAATGTGTAACATGTATTCAGTGATATTGTTGATTAAAAGTACTTTAGAAGCAAAAAATACACTAGCTAAACAAGTTTTAAATTTTTATTTATTATTTTCTTCACAGGCGCCAACACTGGTTATCGCGGCAAGCAATGTATGTATATATAATTGCTTAACTTAGTTATAAGTACTTGCTTACATTATTTCTGTGCCGTGTGGGGCCGGGTTTAGAATTGTCCCACCCCCTCTATACCCACGGGAGTCGTAAGAGCCGACAGAGGGAATACCGGGGGAGTGGACAGCAGCACTCCCTCGAGTATTAACAACACCCACTGCGATCGCCAACCTGTCTGCCAAGCGTGGCGATTACGGCATTATCCCCCATGACTGGACCGCTCGTTGTGGCGTTCTCTTGGGGAGGCCTATGTCCAGCAGTGGACGTTGAAAGACTGTTGGATGGATGGATGGATATTATATCCGACTGCCTCGGTGGTGCAGCGGTAGTGTGAGCGACTGCTGATCATGAGGTCTCGGGTTCGATCCCGAGGTCGGGCAGTGTTATTGGGGTTGTTCGAAAGAAAACTCTCAGTAAAGTTAGGACCAGTATTTATTCTGTGGTAGAGTTTGGAAATGTGTCTGGTAGACGGCATTAGGCTCGCCCTCTATTACGTGGGACTTAAAGATAACTGGCGAACCGTGGGTGTGTAATATACCTCTGCCTACCCCTCCGAGGAATACAGGCGTTATGCTATATTAATGATGATGCTTTGATAGATTTAACAATACTAACGGCACAGTCAAGTCGGTTACTTTTTTTATAGCGTATGATGGCAGACAAGCTACGGACCAACTGATGATAATTACTAACCGCCGCTGCCAAGCTTTGCCACCATTTCATTTCTTAGAAAGTAAATGAAGGAATACCCACCTCTAGTTACAACCAAAACACACAATATAGGTGTTTCACTGTCTGCCACACAGCAGACGGACCTACCCCTCTCGAGCCAGATAATAAAATGAATACTCCCACTTGGTATTCAACCTTACAGCCAGTAATGCCAGTGATAATATTACTCACTTCCCTTAGTCGCTTTGTACGATACCCACGGGAAAGAATCAGGGGGTCACTTGTTCTCTTAGTCCGTCACCACACTGCACACGCAGCCATGGATATATACTTTTATCTTCACACATAAGACGTGCACATGCGAACCGTTATTGCTCTACAAACCGAAAAATATCATATGTTTCCCGGCTCGTAACAGATAAGACAATCCGATCGGGGTATTTCTTCATTCAGCTGTTTACATATCTTAATCCTGACTAATATTATAAATGCGAAAGTTGGTTTGTTTTGCTTTCACGCCCTAACTACTACTTACTTACTTACTTATCATCACGCCATTTCCCTTGCGGGGTAGGCAGAGAGAACAGAGTGCCACGAGGCTCTATTCTTGCATACATCTCTCGCTTCCTTAACATTCATAACTCCCTTCATACACGCTCGCCGGTTTCGGAGACTCCTGACTCCACCTTCCTTCAATACATGACCGATTTGGTCTAGGTAGGTGAGTCTCGGTTTCCCCCTGTACCTACATCCTTCCAATTTCGCATTGTATATCTTCTTAACCAGTCGCTCGTCCGGCATTCTTTCCACATGTCCGAACCATCGGAGCATTCCCTTTCGCATCTTTACATCAATACTCTCTTTCATACCTACTCGCTCTCTTACGTAGTCGTTACGAATGCGGTCAGTCAGCCTCACTCCACAGATTCTCCGCAGAGATCGCATTTCGACCGCATTGATTTTACTCTCATGCTCCTTTTTGCATACCCAACTCTCGCTTCCCTAACTACTCAACCGATTATAATGAAAATTTAGCATTTTTATCGATAGTTTCTCTGCGATAGCGATGTAACTTTTGCCTGCGGTCCAGCAGAAGTAAATAATTTCAAAGCATTGTCTAAAACTATTTCTTTATTTCAGTCGACAAACCCTATCTTCGTAATGGCAAGTAAAGAAAACGAAACTCAAATGAAATATAGTTGAATGTGTACGAGTATAATAAATGCAATAAAATATAGGTACTATTGTAATTTGTTATTTTATTCCTATACCTAGGTACCTACTTATTACTTGAGCACAAAGTGTGAAAATGTGAAATTGAAAATAATATTCACAGGCAGAATTTGAACTAACTAAATGCTTTACCTATATTAAAATATTTATAGAGCTACGTCATTATTTGGTATGAATATAATTGTAATAATTGAGCTTACGCAGTTGTCATGAATGACGGCTGACTTGACAACACATCTGGAACGGCTTTCCAGGAGATGTAGGTTAAAATCCTGCTCGTGACTATAATTTTCAATTTCACATTTTCGTACTTCTCGCATTTATATGGCTAAGCATGTCAAATGCTTAAAAATATATATATCAATATTAAAATACTTATCACATATTTCACTGAGATGCCACTGGAACTATACTACATTACTTCAGTGGTGCGGTGAAAAACCCTAACAATATCTTTGATCTGGTTTCTATCCCATTTTGATCTGGTTTTTTTACCTGGTGCTATATCCAGGCTTTTATTATTTTTTTAAATATTAAGAAAGTACGCTAGTACCTACGGCAGCACTGCATAGTGTTTTATGTGTAATTGGGCCCATAGAATCTAACTCACTAAGTAAATCGTATCGACCTCGTATCGGCTCGCTTGTGATTGGTAGAGAAACTGACGTGTGATATCGCAGTAATTCCTCAGCCAATCACGGTGATCTCTCAACCAATAACAATGACACGATGCGATGTCGATACGGTTGAGTGAGATACATTCTAGCCCCCCTGGTTACACAACCATATATATCATGGCTGAAAGGAAGAAGTATACAAGTCTTAGTACAAAAAATCTTTCCGTTATGCGTTGCGTTGAGTTCCATGCAGAAAAAAATAACTAAATTCCAGACGGTCGGAGTAGCACCGAAGCAACAATTCAAATATAAATTTTTAAAATTCAAAAATATCTTTATTTTGTCTATTATATAGCACTTAAAATCGTATATACACCTATAATTAACATAGGCGCCTGAGGCGAGTTGCATCCGCAACAACAATGTGGCGATTGCAATCGTCACAAGCGGCCTATAAATATACATAATATGATTGTGTTGTAATGAGATGATAGTTACAGGCACAGATAACAAAAACAAATGTAACACAAGTAAATTAATTTATTTAAGTTAGTACAATTAGCTTTTATTTACTGTCATCGATGTTTAATTTTCCATCGCGAGCATACGGGCTGTCTGAAATGAAACACATTATATTTAGTATATAATTTTATAGTAACACATGTAACGGATCTATACGCGCACTCTACTTATCAAAATGGCCCATTTCCAAACTCCAGGCTGCTACTGAGAATTTTTCTTTTTACGAAAATGCTTTATAACACTGCCCGACCCGGTGATCGCACCCAAGACCTCATGATCAGCAGTCGCTCACACTACCGCTGCACCACAGAGGCAAATTATGATGACTAATATTTTGATTAACCACGACGTTTCAGCTAAGTTTAACCACCCGTGGTTACGAGTAGTCTGCTCTACTAGGTAGATTATGTTACATTGTAACACACAATAAATATTACACGCGCTGTAGCAGAGCTGTCTGTTTATTTAAGATATTTGGAAAAAAAAAACATTTTTTTATAAAATTACTCATCAATATTATGATGTGTATTCATGTGGAAAGAATGCCGGGCGAGTGACTGGCTTAAGAAGATATACAATGCGAAAGTGGAAGGATTTAGGTACAGGGGGAGACCGAGACTCACCTATCTATAGACCAAATCAGTAATGTTGTACACATGTATAAGTGTTCGGTGGGACTAAGAAGAGAAGAGTCGTGTGTGCGAATAATCGTATATTGACTACAACTAAAAACGTCAAATTTCATGCTTTATATATCGTTTGTACAGCGGCCCCAGCGTCCGGTGGCAGAAACAGCCTTCTAGAACATTCTGTAAATTCGAATAATATACAATAACAATATCGTTATGTATTCTAGAAGGTCTGGTGCCACCTATCGCCAGATGGCGCTGTTAACGTATTTAACACATGTATTGAAAGAGGGTGGAGTCTCCGAAACTGGCGAGCGTGTATGAAAAGAATTCTGAATGTTGAGATAGTGAGTGATGTATGCAAGAATGGAGCCTTTTGCCACTCTGTTCTTTCTGCCCACCCCGTAAGGGAGATGGCGTGATGATAAGTAATGAATCAAATAATCAGTAATGCGGTTTTGTGATAAAGAATCAAATTATCAGTAATGGGGTTTAGTCACGGGAGAAGCTAGATATATTTTAGTAGCATGATCAAAACATAATACTGCGCCATGTAAGTGATCTATTACGAGTAAATAGCTAGATGTTGCCCGCAGTGCTACCGCAGGACAAAACTAGTTTTTGGGTTATATCTCAGGTTTTAGATATTATAGCGGGGTAAAACATATACCAGTTTTTCAGTCTAATCAAGAGCTATTAAACAAAAAAGTCGCATCAAAATCCGTTCAGTAGTTATTGCGTGATGTGAGAACAAAGAAACAGACGAAAATTCTATAAAAATGTTTTGTGTTCATACGAGTAGACGCCTGAATAGCCTAATCCGGATACTGTCATTTCATCTCAAATATTTCTAGTGTACACTCTCTATTAAAGACTTAAATAGTAGTATTAATAATTGATATTTTACTATTGCAACATTCTGTAAATTATGGTGTACTTACATTGCGGACGTCCACCAACTGAAAAATAAAGAAAATAAAAATATACTCCATACTTATATAACTACAGTTACAAATATAAACTTTTTAACTGAAAGAGTATTTATATTATGTACCAACAAGACTTGTATTTTCCTTTCAGAGAGAAAATAATATACTTTGGGAAATCCAAAATTGCACGCCTCATAATCTTCATTTTTCACAATAAAATTGATTATTTGATAAGTAACTAATAATGTATTGGTCTTACTAAGTAGTTTTCAATAAATCACATAGATAGCGCTAATTTCAAAAAGTACCTTCTCATGTCTATCTAGCGCTAATTTTAAGAAGTACTTCTACATTGGTATATAGAAATAGTTCTCACGAAATAAGGATAGCACTGATTTTAGTGTCGCGTCGAGCGTAAATATTCACTATTTTTTTTTGTTTATTTAATAACAATTAAACCACATCGAATCAGACCGTGAAAAGTGATAGGGCTCTATTCGTAATCATAATAATTCGTAAACGAAAAAAAAGACTCGATTAGTAAAGTATTTTGGTCGTTATCGTGTTAACATACATTACCTACAACAAACGGACGTCCAAGACAGAAGTTTTTCAAACAGTTTTTTAACTAGTTTAAATAACAAAAATGGCATCAGTGTTCAGCAGGCAGTGTTAAAAATAGTGTTTGTTTTTGAAATAAAACTACGATTACGGAATCTATCGCGTTTACTTGATTTTACTCCTATCCCGACGTTTCGAATACTTTACAGCATTCATGATCACGGGTGGACTTAGATGATAGACGTCCAAGGTTGACATGTTATTTCAACGGTTTCATCTACCCACAGTACATGATTTTACAAAATTTTTGGTTTATATATTTAAAAAAAAAAAATTGAAAAAAAAAAAGATTTGTAAAAATTTTGTAAAATCATATTTTGTGGGTAGATGAAACCGTTGAAATAACATATCAACCTTGGACGTCTATCATCTAAGTCCACCCGTGATCATGAATGCTGTAAAGTATTCGAAACGTCGGGATAGGAGTAAAATCAAGTAAACGCGATAGATTCCGTAAACGTAGTTTTATTTCAAAATGTGTAACATTCGCGTTAACATCAGAAAGTATTATAGTTTTGTTCTTTATATGTGTGTATAGATATTATTTTACAAGTGCAATATATGACAAATAGAGACATTTTAAGTTTGAAAAATCAGTTGTACTACGTAAAACGAGAGCAGTACCCACCTCAACGCTTCGCTTATGAGGCGTGCAATAACAAATGTGAAAATTAGTATTGTTTGTTACACTTTCACGCCGTAACTAATTAAACGATAGTCATGAAAATGTTCATAAGTATACTCGTATTTCCCTGAAAAGCTACTTTTTAACTTTTTTCCCGTTAAAATAGAGGGAAGCTGTCCAATTGTCTTTTTGTGAAGAGATAGTTTATGAGCCAGATAGTAGTAAAGATAAGAATGTGTTTAACAGAATTATACTAAAAGCAAAAATATACTCACCACCTTGACCGCCCTGGGAGAAGAATGGATCGGCTGAAAATTATATTTTAAATATCATTATGAGATTTTTATAACATACAAGACGATTGCCATGTATATATAAGCAATTAGTGGTGGGCCGAATGTGATTTTAACCGAATACGAACTTCGGCCGAACATTCGGTAAATGTACAAAATTCGGCCGAACTTCGGTGTGTGCTCGTATTTTGTGTGTATTTTTTATGAAAGACAACGTCGTAAAACAATAAAAAAAACAGTCTGTATAAGGGTGACACAATATTCCAAATTATTGGGTTTATTGATTCATAGACTCCTGGATTGCGAAAGAAAAGAATGTGTTAGTTTTATTTATACTCGTACTAGGTAATATTTATACATTTTAATTTATCTGTAATAATTATACTTTAACGGACCTACAAGTGGCTATGGTTAAATTACTCTAGAGTATTGGTATATGTGACTTATTTTACAGCTATGACAGATTTGGTTTCTCTAAATAATAGTAGAAACCTTACAAATTTCTTATACCGAATGTTCGACATTTAAAAACTTCGGCCAAATGCCGAAGTTTGGTTCAAGCCACCGAAATTCAGTTAAACCGAATGTAAAACGATATTCGGCCCATCCCTATCAGCAATGTATTGTACCGGCATGATTCATAAAAAAAGTACCTCCTTTAAAAGTTCACTTATAAAGCTGGAAATGCTAGAATCACTAATATACGAAAATTACAAGAGTTAGGTAGGTACATGTTGTAACAAAAAATATATCAAATACTAGTTATACATCTACTAGATTAAAATTTAGTCTTCATTTATGTACAACTGGCGGGCCTCGTGACGTAGTCGGTAGTGTAACAGACTTCCGTGCGCAAGGTCGTGGGTTCGATTCCCACTCAGCACAATTATTTGTGTAATGAACACAGATATATTTTGTACTGCGTCTGGGTATTTTCTATCTATTATATGTATGAAATTTACAACAAAAAGTAATATTATGTATTATATCCGCAAGGTGGAACCCATAGCACAAGCGTTAAGCTTAGTTAGGGACCAGAGGACGTTGTGTGAAATGTCCCTGAATATTCCTATCCCTGTTATTTATTATTATTATTTATTTATTATTAATTACTTATGACTGATAAGACGTTGGCAACAAAACATGTTATTAAGATGTACTTACGATTTGGGATGACATCTGTAACAAATAGAAAACAAATATAATATTTAGTAAGAATTACATGAATAAAAAAAACTAGACGTCGCGGGACGTCTACCAGATGTGAAAACATCGAAATTATTTTGTAGAAATAAAATGATCGTAGCTTGACAAAGTACTCCTCAAGACGAGTCAAACGAGTATAAACTCGATAGGGTTGCGTCGTTTCATTACAGAGTTATTGTGACCCCATTCCAGCTCCATCATCAGACCCTGGATACCATCTAGAGACAAAGTACTCGTCAAGACAAATCATTCGAGCCCAAACTCGATGGAGTTATGTCGTTTTAAAACGGAGTCCCTATGGCCGCCTTCTAGGTCCATCATCAGACCCTGGATACCATCTAAAGACAAAGTACTCGTCAAGGTGAATCAAACGATTCCAAACTCGATGGGGTTGCGTAGTTTCATTATAGAGGTACTGTGGCAACCTTCCAGCTCCATCATCAGACCCTGGATACCATCTAGAGGCAAAGTACTCGTCAAGATGAATCATACGAGCCGAAACTCGATGGGGTTGCGCGGTTCATTATACGAGTTCCAATGTCCACCTTCCAGCACTATCATCAGATCAGCTCCATGTCATTATAGTATTTCATTGTCACGCGATGTACATATGCGTGTAAAATTTCAGCTCGATCGGAAACCGGGAAGTGTGTCAAATTTAACTTGCAAGAATTGAACGGGACAAGTAAAATAAAAGCGTCGCCACGCTTACAGTCGATTTTACCCTCCCTCCGCATTAGATGTTTCACATCAAAAGTAAATGGGTTTTAAAAAGAATCCGAGATAAGAAGGCCAGGAGACCCTTAGCACAGGCTTAACTTCCTCTCCCATACTCTCCTGCTCCTGTCTCCCATATATTATATTGTAACATTTATGTTTAAGTTGTTATATTTATGTGGGAGAAATAAATAAATACCTATTATTATTAATAAAAAAGTCTAAGAAATAAAATGTATGAAAAATTGGTTATATAAGTAGCTACAAAACGAACACTCGTCCTAGAACATTTTTTATCGTGATATAAATTGAATTAATTATAAAGCTTTCTTCTATGAATCTTGGATATCTTCGGAGCGTTGTCTAAAATTTACTTTATAATAATGACCTGGCTCCTTACAAAAAAATAAAACAGTTGTAATTCCATATCTATAGTTACTACTGTATTCTATATTTTGTTGTAATTCCATATTTATAGTTACTACTGTATTCTATATTTTGTTGTAATTCCATATTTATAGTATTTTCATGATTATTTTGATGATGAGATTATTTTGCAGTTATTCAAATATATTTATTTCTAGAGACCGTGCACAAAAGTAGTGCATTTTCTTAATCTATTTACTACTGTCCTAAAGTTGAGCGCGAGTCACCTCTGTCAAGCCGCCGAGAAATCTCTCAGGCAATTAATTAATTCTCTTAGGCATTCGCTTGGTTCAATATTTAGATTTTTCGATCATCATGATGTTCATGATGAGAGAAAAATCAAAATAGTTCGATTAGAATTTGGTTTTCTGGAAAAAGCAATTGTTCTAGAATCTAGATGCTTACCTTAACTACCACTGATTCTACTCGTAGAATTAAATATATCTTCATGCCCTATTGACGCTATGAATTGTTCATACTATCTATCAATTGTCATATTATATAATTATATTATTAACAAGTAGGTATCTACATTTTTGAAATTGTTTTACAATGTCTAAAATGTTTAAATAATGAATGTTCTTGCAATTATAAAAAAACAATTTTCAGTCGATTTCAACTATACAAGTTGTAGCTTTCCCAAGTAACATATCATTACCTCATTTTAAATCTTAATCTACCATAAAATCTACATCCTCTCACTATAACTTATCAACTTGCTTTAGGTATATGTTCATAATGTTAATATTACTTACATTGGCCACCAGGAGCGGGGTTATTGTCCACAACGTGCACTGAAATAAATTATTTTATTTCAATTAATCGTTGAAATAACGCCTCAATTTTAAGCGTGGCTCTAATTCCTTATATGCCGTTTATTAAAAAGTAAAGTAGTTTAAATAATATTTGAATAATACCTCCATGGAAGTTATTGTCGACAACGTGTACTGAAACAAAAAGAAAGGTGCTGGGTACTTTATCAGACCACTGAAGTAATGCAACATAGTTTCAATGGCCCGCCAACTGCCACCAACATAGGCGGAGAGACGGTATAAATGGCGCGTACTTTATCAAACTTTTTTTTTTGCTAATTTTACCAAGCTTTATAACGTTATAATAATACGAGTATAATAGGTATAGTAATAGCATTCTTATGGTAATAGTGTAATAGTATTAATAACAAAAACATTTACCTGGATGGCCTGGATTCACAAATTCAGGTTGAATACCTAAAAATATGAAAAAGGACAATTAATTTATCGACCAAATATCTAACAGCAAACAGCTACGCAGAATTGCTAGGTGTCAGCTAAATGCTCATTTTAAAATAACAAGTCGTGTTTTACGGAAATTTAACTTTCGTTACATTTTAAGTATTATGTAACTAACAGATAGTCGAATAATAAATAATTTATTTAGTTTAGGTAGGTACTCACTGACAGGTACATTGCCACCTCCTGCAGCTGAAAAAAAAAATTATAGATGTGAAAATGTAGGTATAAGGTTTACAAACACATATTAAATGTGTAAATGAGTTTTTTTGCTTGTTACCTTTTGACACCGTAACTACTAACTATCGCATATATTATAACTACTAGCTGACCCGACGAACTTCGTACCGCCATATATTTTTTCATGAATAAATATTCCAATTATAAATTGAGATATAAAGTATCCTATCTCTTATGTTGGAACAAAAAACACATTTAAAAAAAAGAAAAGTTATAATCGGTTCAGTAGTTTCGCAGTTCATCCCGAACAAACATCGTAACACTGGAATTATATATAATAGATAAGTAACTACTATGTAAGTACTTCTTTAAATATTGTACGAGTTAAATTCTAGTTTATTTTGTGGATAAGGGTGCTGGTTGCATAATTAGTATAATTACTATTGGTAGTATAACCACTATTTTGTAAAAGTAATTACCTATATACGTACGAGTATAGTCTGGAGTACAAAAAGAAGGGTTCTTTTGAGACGACTATTTTTGTGTGGTAGGTAATTAATTAATCGAGTTCTAGAGGGTGAAGCATTTAAACTAGAGCTAGTACTCGTATAATAATTTTAACCGTGATATAAAACAATGTCACCAGTTCCAGTGGTCCGCTAATACGGACGGAGAGATGGCAAACGGTGGGAGTGAGTGAGGGCCTCATAATACCCTGTTCGTTGCTGCCGAACCACTGGGTATGCGTGCAATTTTCCCCACATTTTACTACAGCAGTTTACTTACGGTATGGTCCTGGATATCCGGGATTTACCAATGCAGGAGAGATATCTGTAATTATAGGAGTATACATATTAATTAACAATCTCCCGATATGACCGATGCATTATGTCAAATTAGAAAATCATAAGCAACCGGATAAAAGGCAGGTTTCAACACGGTCATCTCGCGTGCTCGACATAATACTACCTAGGAAAATGCAGATTTCCAGTTGCATTGGTCCGCCAAAACAGGCATAGAGGACGCCACTCTACCCTATTCGTTACCCCTAACGACGGGGAGTGCGGTTAGGTACATTGTTTTCCCGCCTTAACAAAAATAAGGACAATGCAGACTCCCTATGATATTTTGTTTTTCTCCTGGTCATCCGTATGGTGACGGACTATAAATACAAGTGTCCCTCATACCACTTTATTCTCTGCTTTTTGCATCCAGTCTACTGCAACTGCATTTTACATGTCATTGGTACTGACTATTTGCCACTTCACGGCATCACGAGAATCTTTTGCTCCAACGAGAGCTCCGACACATTACCAGCCTTTAGCTACATCAGTGTGTGTGTCTAATTCTATTAACGATGTGAATGACTTTAAGGTAGCATTATTCTAGTAGTAAAGTAGTAAGTAAAGAATAACTTACCAATAGGTTCACTGCCCGGAGCTGCAACAAAAGAATATCCTTAATTATAAAACATTTTCATCACATATAATTTTTGAACGGTTCTGGCCCTACGTCCGTGTGGATTTCGGAATACAAATACATCACTCTGCGCCACATTATTTAACACTATGCAAAAATTGCATGCACTTTCGCATTTATAATATAAGTAAGAAAATATAATCACGGATAATCACGGACATTTTTCACACAACGTCCTCTGGTCCCAAACTAAGCTTAACGCTTGTGCTATGGGTACCAGATTACGAATATAATACATATACTACTTTTTTTTGTAAATACATACATATATATAATAGATAGAAAACACCCAGACGCAGTACAAATATCTGTGTTCATCACACAAATAATTGTCCTGAGTGGGAATCGAACCCACGACCTCTTGCACGGAAGTCGGATACACTACCGACTACACCACGAGGCCCGTCAAATAATAATAATACGAGTATTAGTAAGGTCTTAGCGATCAATGAATTTGAAACGCATTCAAATTCATTGAGTGGTGTCCCATACCTTCTATAAATATTCCAGCTGTTATGGAGATCAGAGACCAGATCCTTTGCGTCAAGTGCTTTTTAAAGACGATAACCCTATCTGAGTAGCATGTCTATGTCGTTCCATACCACCAGTGTGGTACATAAAGTAGATAAATCTTAAATCTTACTATAGTATAGAGGACATTTTTTTCAAAATTTTGATTACTATGTATACAAAGACAGGCTATGAAATAATATCTTATAAGTGCATCAAACTTACGGTATGGTCCTGGATACCCGGGATTTACGAATGCAGGAGAGATATCTGTATTTATAGGAATATACATATTAATTAACAATCAATAATTGTGCGATTAGAAACAGCCAGATTGACAAACATCGATATTGAGATATTACGTTATTAAATTATGTAAAAAAATTAAATATTTGTGTTTACTTTGTTACTAAATGTGCTTTACTCATAAAATAACATACCTGATATCATCATTACTGCTACTACTATCAATAACATATCTACGGGCAAAATTTTCCCCACTAGGCAAACAGTATAATATTCAATTACAAACAGCAATTAGAAATAATTATTACTTTGTGTTTTTAAGTAAAGTTTTGGAGTATCTACCCAGGTACTTGCTCTTTTGTAAAAATTTTGATTTGTTCTAAACAATGCACGCCATTTGGAACTGTTTGTTTAAGAGTTTTAACAACAGTGGTGTTCATATTAGATTCTCCAGCAGATTCTGTTCGGAAGCCACAAATGGTAACCTTCCCTCAGACTATGAAATTAAAACTCATCTTTACACTGGATTGGTCACCCTTTCTCAATTTGCGCCACAAAAGCTAGTCCTCTGTCTTTTCCATCCAGTGTACTCCAGCTGCATTTTACAGGTCATCGGTCCATGGGGCTTGCGCTATCATACCTTATGTTTGTCACTTAGCCATTTTACCAACTTTTTGCTCCAGCGACTGTCACATATGGCCAACCCATGGCTACATCAGTGTACCTTCTAGAAGCTATGTCAGTTACTTACGGTAATCTCATCCTTTTTTACTTACCAATAGGTTCACCACCGGGAGCTGCAACAAAAATATATCGGTAAGTATAATATATATGAAACACTACTACTATTTGAACTACGCAATCATCTTAAAAATATGTAAAAGAACTGATGTCTCAACAATATGAATATAATAAACTTTTAACAATAATATATTTTAAGTACATTTATAAATTATAACAAATACGCAATAAAGTTTTTTCGAATTTCCTCTAGCAAGTGGAAAAGTTATCTATCTTTTCGTGTTAGCACACGAAAAATTTTATGTTACTTTGACTGTTTTCAATTTTCTACATTTAGTATTTTCAATGTGCGCAGTTTCTTTTGTCAAGACATAGGTACATAGAATCAACATAAATGGAATACTTACGAGGTACATAACCACCATTTCCACCAGCTGTAAAATAAAAATAATACAATTAATATAAAATGTAATGTTCTTTAGAACAATTAAAA
Source organism: Leucoma salicis (assembly GCA_948253155.1). NCBI lineage: Eukaryota > Metazoa > Arthropoda > Insecta > Lepidoptera > Erebidae > Leucoma > Leucoma salicis. Next base: position 16,530,679 of record OX411820.1, on the reverse strand, counting down.
TATAGGTATATATTTAAAACTTACGACAAGGTGCTGATGGCTGATAGAAGAACGAATCAGCTGAAAAATAAACAATGGTCAGCTTTATGAAGGCATTATAGAAAAACCTTGCATTTCACAAGCACATCACTTTGAAGACAAACATAATTTTATAAAATGTGGACTCAAACTAAACATAAGCCTTCGTAGAAGTGGCATCTTGTTCCCTTTGTTCAGTTCTCTAGCCCTGTATATCTAATAGTTTGCTATTTTCTGTTGAATAAGTATTCAACGTATTTCTATAATAAGTATTTAAATCATCCTCAGTTCAATAAAAGGTCATATATAGGTGTTAGACACACAAACATATTCAGTGACAGTATTAAATTTCAAGACACATACCCATTCCGTTTCTTCTAATAGCGATCATTCTTAAGTCTTCATATTGTATATTTATTAATCAAAATGTTGTTACTTACGGTTATTAACAACTGCAACAAAAGTTATACATAAGTAAATATAAGATACACTATGAAAAACAAAACGTTAGACGGACTTTCGTTTCGTTTCATTGTGATTAGTCGCCTAAATCACGCGTCGAAATCTCGACTAATCAGGCATCACGCGTCGGACTCTTTATCAATTACAATGACTCGAAACGAAAGTTCGTCTAATGTTTCGTTTTTCATTCAAAGGGGGCTGTTCCCTCACTCCCTACTCTACACAATCCGATGGAACCTGAGAAAGACCAGGCTCAGGACCAATGGCTTTAAGTGCTTTCCGAGGCACGGAAGACCTCGTTATCCGCAGCCCATTAGACCACTAAGGCAATTAGTAACAATAATACCATCAACCTAATTTTCTATTTTATTATTCTGTTTAATAAAACATTTTCACTGCTACCATCAGATGGGTGACCAAAAAGTGACACCTATTTCTGGACACCTGATCTGAAGGTACGTAAAGCAGTTGGTGCTGACTGTTAAATAACATCCTGGCAGTCGTTACAGAGTCCTGAATAAAACAACTGACTTTGGTCTTGATCTAAGGTCGCCAGTTGTTAGTTGAGTGGTGGAGGTTAGATAAGCAGTCGCTTTAAACATTTTTGATGTTATTTTTTTTAGCATTTGACATGCTCCGCTACTTTTTAAAGTACAAATTATTTGTGAATAAGGAAAAGGTCGTAAAGACAAATGTGATGAGGAGATTGGGATGATCGAAAGATCTGTACGATAGCTCAGTGGCTTAGAGCACTTCCCCGGATTGGAAAATACGCGGGTTCGATTCCCGCTCGTACAAAAGATCTCTTTTTTCCTTATTCACAAATATTTTGTACTTTGAAGCAGCCGCTTTGTTTAAATACTGGTAGATCAGGTAAAACCAAACAGATCGAAAGGCGAACTGAGTTTGGGATAAGGGTAAAGAGTATGATAATGTTTTAGGAAACAAAATAAGGTTATATATAAATATCAAGTTTTTACTAACGTCTCTGAGGAGCTGACATGGCGATGAGCGATAACACGAAAAACTGCAAAAAAAAAACCACACACTTTACTTAAAACACCTGGGAATACTAAACGATATGCAATAAAATAGCGTTTCGATTTGATTTGCGCCTTGCCTACATCTGATTAGATAAGGATAATCTATTCTTTGTTACTTGTATTTATTTTACAGCTAAAAATATATTAATTACTGTATATTCCATCCATCCATCAGCCTTTTAATGTCTACTGCTGAACATAGGCCTCCCCAGGAATAGGGGAAAGTGCCGTAATCGCCACGCTTGGCAGGTGGATTGGCGATCGCAGTGGATGTTGTTAATACTCGAAGGAGCGCTGCTGCCCACTCCCCCGTTATTCCCTCAGTCGGCTCTTACGACTCCCATGGGTGGAGAGGGGCGGGACAATTCTAAAGCCGGCCCCACATGGCAACTGGTACTGTATATTAATCATGTCTAAAGACCTGATACCCTTGTGAATTATTGTTCCAAAATAATAAGCCACAATATCTGAATAGTATAATACTATTCAGCTATTGTGACTACAACACACGCAAACAAAGTACCTAATATAAGTATATTCTGACGAACAAAGAAATAGGGGGTAAGTAATTAGTCGAAAATATATAATCTCGTAAACTTATATTTCTGCTGAAACGTTTATAGTCAATACAAGATATTTGTCTTACCAAAGCAGTCTTCATCTTGTACGAATCGATCGTTCGATATGCAACTACAATCGTATATATATCGTATATCACCTTCGCCTGTATAATTAAAAACTTTTCGGTGTTATGATATATATAGTATTGCCTCCAATAACTCGTTCTAACTTAGTAAATAATCATCTCTTGCTAATTTGCGTCAAAAAAAATCCAATAGACAAAGCTCATTTGTCGTTATAATGATGTACGAAAAATAAATAATTCCGATACTACATTCCCAAGAGTGTATATGAAGTGATTATGTCATCTAAATATATCATAAAGGTTTCCAACTTGTCAGTGGGGTTAAGCCAACAATATATAGAGAGTTCTAGGTACAACTGGAGAGCATAATATATACCTATATTATACCATTAGTATCGTCGTGTGGGGACGGCTTTAGAATTGTCACACCCCTCTCCACCCATGGGAGTCGTAAGAGCCGACTGAGGGATACTGGGGGAGTGGGCAGCAGCACTCCCTCGAGTATTAACAACATCCTCTGCGATCGCCAACCCGCCTGCCAAGCGTGGCGATTACGGCACTATCCCCCATACGAGCGAAACACATCTTGTGGCGTTGTCTTGGGGAGGCCTATGTCCAGCAGTGGACGTCAAAAGGCTGATGGATGCATGGATACCATTAGTACCTATATTCAAATTCAAATTCAAATTCAAAAATATCTTTATTTCATAGGCCTATTAATTAGCACTTAAAATCGTCAAGAATACACTAATAATCAACACGAGCGCCTGAGGCGAGTGCATCCGCAATAACAAAGTGGCGATTGCAATCGCCACAAGCGGCCGGATTCCGAAGTAAAGCCTTTCATGAGAAGAACCCGGCAAGAAACTCATGGGCCACTTTTTTAAATTGCCAATTTATTACAATTTAATATAATCTTTATAACTAAAATGACATTATATCATACAAAACAATTTTGAAAAATAATGAATGAGGAGCAGCTCAAGCCCATTTTGTTTTGTCCTCAAGATAATCCGAAACAGTGTAATAACCTTGATTACAAAGTCTAATTTTTATGGCTTTCTTAAACTTATTTAGTGGCATGTTTCGGACATTTTCAGGAATCTTATTGTAAAAGCATATACATTGCCCCATAAAAGATCTACTAATTCTGTGGAGACGAGTACTGTGTGCAATAAGATTGCCTTTGTTCCTAGTATTAATGTGATGAACATCGCTATACTTATCAAAACATCCGATGTTTTTCTTGACATACAACAGATTTTCGTATATAAATTGAGACACAACAGTTAGAATATTCATTTCTTTGAATTTCTGTCTAAGGGAAACTCTCGGGCCCAGATTATAGATTGCACGAACAGCCCTTTTCTGAAGTACAAATATGGAATTTAAATCGGCGGAACATCCCCATAGCAGTATGCCATAGGACATAATACTATGAAAATAACTGAAATAAACTATTCTAGCCGTTTCAACATCAGTCAATAATCTAATTTTTTTTACCGCATATGCCGCTGAGCTTAACCTACCTGACAATTTTTTAATATGGGGGCCCCATTGGAGTTTGTTATCTATAGTGATACCTAGGAAAACCGTGGACTCCACAAGGTCCAGTTTAACGCCATTCAATTGTACATTGGTTTCTACATGCCTTACATTGGGTGTAGTAAATTTTATACATTTAGTTTTATCTTCACTTAAAACTAGGTTATTAGTATTGAACCAATGAACAACTTTAGATAGTGCGTTGTTCACATCGTCATAATTAAGCAGCTGCCTTCTTAGTTTAAATAATAAAGATGTATCATCTGCGAACAACACAATACTTCGATTATCTCCTACGTAGTATGGTAGGTCATTAATATAGACTAGAAACAGAAATGGCCCTAAAATAGACCCCTGTGGCACACCCATTGTCATGACAGACCCAAGCGATAACGTACCATTAACATCGACCCTTTGAATTCTATTGCTCAAATAAGAAGTCAAAAGCTCGAGAGCCCTGTTCCTGATTCCGTAATGGTATAACTTTTTAATGAGGGTTTCATGATGTACACAGTCAAATGCCTTAGACAAATCGCAAAATACGCCTAACGCATCATGCGAATCTTCCCAGGCTCTAAATATGGTTTTTAACAATTCTATACCTGCATCAGTAGTAGAGCGATTCTTTGTGAAGCCGAACTGGTTTTTATGGAAAATTTTATGATTGTCAAAATGATTAATCATTTGTTTGAGAATAAGCTTCTCAAATACTTTACTTAGTGTCGGTAGTACAGAAATTGGACGAAAATTATTAAGTTCTGAGGTACTACCAGATTTAAACAAAGGAATTACTCTACTAAACTTCAGAAGGTCGGGGAATACACCATTAACAAAACAACCGTTAAATACAGATGTCAATTGGGGAGCAATAATATGAATGATTGAGTTAACTAACTTAACAGACATACCCCATAAATCCGCCGTTTTTTTAATATTGAGACTTTTAAAGTTATTTATAACACTGTTTACATTGACATCCGAAAATTTAAAGGAAGTATTACATATCGGAACACATTGCCTAAGGAGCGATTCGGCTGCAGTAGGAGACAACGTCAGATGTTTTGTTGTTAAAACAGGAATATTAGTAAAATAATTTTCAAATGCCGTTGCCACTTCTCGATTCACTCTTACATTTTTGTCATCTATTTTCAAGTTAAAGTCCCTCTTGCGCACTGTTTCTCGACCGGTTTCACTGTTTATCACCTTCCAAGTCATTTTAATAATATCGCCAGATTCTTTGATTTTATTTTTCAAATATAGTGATTTAGCACAGTAACAGGCTCGTTTGAACGACAAACATTACGTAAATACGAACTCTATACCTACAATAATAGAATATGGATTTCTAAAAATACTAATTTCTCAAACAAGGAAAACATACAAAGGTTAAAAACCAATAGTCTAATATTATCTATGGTTTATGAGTAAAATGTTATTTGCTTAAGTGATTTGTGCCAAGTGTGTTGTATGCAGACATGTTTCTGAGAATCATATAAATTCGTGCGTTCTAAAGTTTGCTTAGCAACAGTTAATTTTATGTTAGACACTACTTTGATGTACGTTAATATTTGAGGAAACAAGAAAAGCAAAGTCATTGTTTGCTAGTCTACAGTAATCTCTAGAACTAGGTATGTTAAATCACTAATAGAAATAATCTGATATTCTTGTACCTATATTTTTAAGCATTTCACATGGTTAGCCATAATATAAGTTAACTCAAAGTGCGAAATTGTGGCATCGGATCAATACAGTCACGAGCAGGATTTAAAACTGCATCTCCAGGAAATCCGTCCCAGATTCTTTCTTCCATTGTCACGATAGCTGAACAGGGGAAGAATCTGACAATGTGACTGTGAATTTCGATAACATATTCCTTCATGCTGAGACAAACAAGGCAACTAGGTACTCATCCAGTTGAGCCATCGTGGGACAGGACCTACGGCATGGGTATCACTCGCTCTAATCAATTAGGTAATATCTGACGAATAGTCGAAGGATATGTTACACCACCTATAGAAAATTGCTTATGGAAGAATGGATGTTGAAAAAGTATTTAATCTCATTCAGGACGAGTATTCACTACGCAGGCTGGATGTAATTTAGCTGGTAATGGAGGAGTGCACCAATGCCTCTGTCTGCGTAAAAGGTCCATCATGACACCTGAAAGACCCACTGGGTGGCTAACATTGCTACCACCATGGCCTTGTTTTCCTCATCATACAATTTATATGTTATCTACAGCGTATTTACCCCACATGGTACCCCTTTCCCTTCACAATTTTTAAATTTTGAAACCACACAAATAGCATTAGGAGATAATCACCTCCCGTGCCGCAATAAAGTTTGTTTTAACTTATTAGGCGAGTTTTTGAAAAAGCCGTTCCATACAAAATGTATGAAGAAGAAGTTAATTTTCTTCATATATTTTATCGTAAATTTTTCATTGATTTAATAGTTATTCAAGAGGGGACAATTTACAGTATAAATTAGTAGTTAATATTAAATAAACCCTCAGCAGGTACGCGTGAAGCTAATACCTACATGTAGGTATACATTAGCTTGAGATGTGGATGCGAAGGCGTTTATATGCTCTATAATCTATATTATGTAGAGCTACTCTGAGAAAACCAGGGCAAGGAAATCATAGCTCTTTTAGTATAGCTAAAATTCTTACAATAATTTTTACATAGACTAGGTACTAGGGTATCAAGGTATTCAAATTCAAATTCAAATTCAAAAATATCTTTATTTCATAGGCCTATTAAATAGCACTTAAAATCGTCAAGAATACACTAATAATTAACACGAGCGCCTGAGGCGAGTGCATCCGCAATAACAAAGTGGCGATTGCAATCGCCACAAGCGGCCGGATTCCGAAGTAAAGCCTTTCATGAGAAGAACGCGGCAAGAAACTCATGGGCCACTTATTTAAATTTTCAATTTTCACTTTGTGTTTAATTTATTACAATTTAATATAATCTTTATAACTAAAATGACATTATATCATACAAAACAATTTTGAAAATTAATGAATGAGGAGCAGCTCAAGCCCATTTTGTTTTGTCCTCAAGTATGTTTTCCTTTATCAATCCTAACTATTATAAATCTTTTAATCTGTATTTTAACACTTGACATGCTAAGCTACTTTTTAAAGAACCAAAAAATGTGGAAAAAGATAATTTTACTGCGAGCTGGATACGAACCTGCGCGCCTTCCAATCCGGGGAAGTGCTCTAGACCACTAAGCGGTAAATAATCTTCAGTATGAATTCACAATTTATCCCTGATCATAATTATTTGTTTAGTAAAATAAGTAACCATTACATTACTCTTCATGGTACTTATGATAAAGTCACAGTGAGGCAGTCGATTTATCTAGGGAAACTAGACGTGAAATTGGGGACATCAGATAGAAAAGTTAATTGTAGATAGATAATCGTGTGGCATTTTTCAGGGGCCCAGGACGGCTACGGCACCACTGAAGTAATGTCACACTGAAGTAACGACACAGTTCCAGTGGTCAATACAGATGCAGAGACGGTTCACGGCGGGTCTATTTAGTGGGGGAGAGCCCCACACTACACTGTGCGTTGCCCCAAATGACGGGTTGCGCGGTTAAGTATTTTTTGTCGCGTCCTAACAAAAAAAATAGACGGGCTACGGTAGATTCACCCTGGGTTGTTAGAGGTAAGTAGGTACATGTACGAAACTCTACCATTTTTATCATGAGCCTGCTAAAAGTATCTATATAAAAGCTCTTTTCTGATTACATCATGGTGAGCTATGGTACTTCATTTTAATCCTTAAACTTCAATATTAAATCGTTTTCACCCTGTCGTTAAAGAAGTGTTTTTGTTTAATTTTGGCACTGGATCATCGTGCAGTGTGATTTCGATGCACGGGCTTCGTTAGCAGGGCTAACTTTTTGGAATATAAAATCAATATTGTGGCTGTACATTTTGAAACGACATTTTTTTTCTTCAAGACAGCCATCAAATAGAAGTAAAGTCTTCTTGGGCACATAGTTACCGAATCTATATAATTTATATAAATAATTTCCGATAGATGGCGTTGGTCGTAAAGACATATGTGATAAGGAGATTGGGTTGATCGAAAGATCTGTACTATCGCTCAGTGGCTTAGAGCACTTCCCCGGATTGGAAAAGACGCGGGTTCGATCCCGCTAGTACAAAGTCTCTTTTTCCTTATTCACAAATAATTATATAATATAGTTGTCTACGATTAGTTCGAAGTAATCGTGTTTTTCAGTTGTTTTGAAGTACTTCTCTTTTTTTAGTCTCGAAATAGCATCAAAGTACTTCAATTTAAAAGACCCTAAGTATTACTTTTTTACCACGTGTGTGACGATCATAGATTTAGTATTAAATATATATTAAATCTATGGTGACGATAGTACCGGTCTATAATAACAAAAAAAACTAAGTAACCTTTTATTATTGTATTGTCACCGGTACTTTATATCATCGATACGTAAGTTCCAATGTTATAAAATGGGTTTAGGTACATAAATAGACAGATACAAAGGCTAATATAAAGCTTGTTAAAAAACTAAAAAAGCAGTTTGTATTTCAGTCGCGGGATCTCTTAGGTAACTGTCACACCGACTACAATATAACTTGTATTTTTACTTTTTAATCAGGCAGTCGTAATTTTTTTACATATTAATGTGTTATTTAATATTTAATGATATAATGATTATAGATATGCTTGATATTTCATAATATAGATTAGAAAAAGTCTACTTCAGCTTGTAACTGCTTTCATATTATATTAGACTTCTGTTTAAAAACGAAAAAAGACAATGAAACTCATTTATAACGTATGTTTTTTATTTCATTTTATGAATATTACAAAATTTACCAATGCTTAATAAGCTTCGAAAGAAGTAGTTTGGTGTTCTTCCAAGATTTCACTTCCCTCCTCGAAGGTGAGGCCTGTCGACTGCAAAGAAAAAATAAAATATTTTGTTTACATTTTCAGACAAAACTGTGCTTAATCTTTAACCTAACTAAAATTATAAATGCAAAAGTAAGATTATTTATTGGTTTGTGTGTTATGCTTTTACGCAATAACTATTAAACCAAATTTCATGAAATGTTGTAGGTATACCTGCAACTTTTTTTTTATTTAACAACCATCTTACAAAACAATTATAAACTTACAATCTTAAAACCATTAAGGTTTGTCGAGATTGCAGTAACATTCTGCACAGTAAAAACATAAAAAGAAACAGTACAGTCATTCTACCTACTTACATTATAGTCTTGAGCCCAGTTATGGCCATAGATTACTTTTATCCCAGAAAATAGTTGGTGCCCCTGGGATAGCTATTTTTACGAAGAGATAATTAATGAGAATAACTTATTTATATATATGAAGTGCACGTGCAACGAACGGACGAAGTCGCGGGCAGAATCTAATAAATTATAAATATGAAAGAATAAGCCTGTTTGTTTATTTGTTCCTCTTTCACGCCGTAACTACTTAACCGTTGATCATGAAATTTGTAACTGTAGACGGTAGCAACACCAGAGACATCACTCGCATGTCGGCATCTCCAAGCAAAGGAATATTAGGAGGAGAGGACTGTTAATAAGGAGAAGATAGGGAGGGGATTTGCCTCCGCTCTCTAACTTACCATACGAAACACAACGCTATATAGTAACGCTTTATAGTTTATCCGTGTGGTGACGGACTAAGAATACAAGTGTCACCACCCCATTCTTTCCCACGGATGTCGTATGAGGCGACTAAGGGAAGTAAGAAATGATCGTCCATTGCATTAGGTACTGGTGGTAGGGCTGGGTACCAAGTGGGAGTACTCACTTGGTATCGGTCCCGAGTGGGTTGGTACCACCATCTCCCGTGTGACCAGCCATGAAGCACATGTTGCGTTTTGGCTGTAGCAGATAGCCGTTTATTCTTTCATTTCATATCGGTGAAATTAACTGGTGAGCAGCGGCTTGACAATACTCTCGGTATAGTTGAGTCCATGAGCGACGGTTACCATTTACCATCAGATGGGTCGTGGCTCGCATGCCCCCGCATGCAATAAAAAAAATCTACATTGGTTTCACGGTGATCTTTGTGAGCGGGTGGTACTTTTCCGACCAAAGTATATTATGCAAAGTTCTACCACTAGAAGATATATATAAGTGTATACATAAAAACCCTTTTAAGGGACTTACATTGCTTGCCAGGTCTGTCGTTAGTCACGAAAGTGGGGCCAATACCTGTAACAGGAGATTTTTTATTTTTTATTTTCATAGTGCACATGGTTGCAGTTGCGTTAGCAGCCTACGAATAAAAAAATAAACAATGCACTCTACACACTAATACAAAATCAATGCCGGGACGCCGCGCCGTTTCTAATTCTAAAATGGAGATAAATAATAATTAATTAGATACTTTATAATAATAGTGACATAAAACAATAATTAAACGGGTCTTAACGCGTATGTATAGGTGGGTACCTTTTCTCTTCTTCCGTGACCACGGCTGGTGCAACACAGTCGAAACGTCAGGAGTCAATAACCTACTCGATCTATACATACATACATGTTAAGATCTGATTGATTGTTTTATGTAGTTATAAAACGCGATATTTTTTTTTATTGCTAATAATGGCAGATGAGTCACGGCCCACCTGATGATAAGTGGTAACCGTCGCTCATGGACTCAACTATAGGTACCGAAAGTATTGTAAAGCTGCAGCACACCATTTCATGTGGCTTATGACTCTGTAGTTTGCACAGTCATAACGTGAACCCTTGTTTTTGAACAAGGGCACGATGAAACAAGGATGACGAAAGGCACTGGCGCTTCTCCAGTCCTTGGAAACCATTCCTGAGTTCCAACATAAATTAAGTTCCAACATAATTAAAAAGATTCCCAGACGCATAAGCCTCCAAGCTTGATCATCTCAGCAGACAAAATATCAATACCCGCTGCTTTACAATTTTTCAAACTTCTAATCGACTTCCTCCATATTGATGTCAAAAACGAAAAAAAACTAATTAGTTTTGATAGTTCTTGATTTAGTTCTAATAACTGGGAATCTAACATAATATAATCTAAAACTGACCTAGATTTCATCTGCAAAGGAGCTACTGGCAAAGACAAGTAGTATAATCATTATGTGAAATAAAAAGTATATTTTTATTTTAGAATACTAAATGTCTACTTACTGATGGGTTCATATCCCGGACCTGCAAAAACAAACAATTAATTAAACAGCTGAAAGTTAATGTTCAGTTTTATAACCTTTTTTTCTTTGGTATTAATCATAGGTTTATGTCTTTTTTTTTTTCTTTTTAAAGCGAATGATAGCAGACGAGCTACGGCCCACCTGATGAAATGGTAACCGTCGCTTATAGACTCAACTATACCGCTAGTATCTATTATCAAGCCGCTGCTCACCATTTCATTTCATAGATATGAAATGGTAAGCAGCCATACATTTTTCGGAACGTGACACTTTTTTGTGCGTGCAGGCGGTGTTCATCGCTTTATAATACGTTATCACGTCAAAATTAACGGCTATCTCCTGCAACAACCAAAACTCACCTATGTGCTTCGTGGCACGGAGATGGTGGTACCAACCCGGCCCGATAGCATGTGATTACTGCTACTTGGTACCTAACCCTACCACCAGTAATGCACTGAGTGATAATTGCATACTTTCCTTAGTCGCCTAGGACGACACCCGTGACAAAGGATGGCGGTGTCACACTTGTATTCTTAGTCCGTCACCACACGGGCTAAATATGCGATTACTTTTACTTACGCGAAGGCCTGTATCTAGCGCTGCCACCTGGAATATCAAATTTTAATGTTTTAATAACTAATAATACTCATCAAGATAAATATTTTTAAGTAGTAAGTATATAACTATATAGTTCTTATGTAAATATTCAGGTATCTAAATCTTTTTATAATACACGATTGTACAAATTTCTTTCCATTTTGCTGCAGAACCACAGACAACGCTGGTTTAACACCGCGAAAACTGAGCCATGTCTTTTTTTAGACAAAACTAAGGAATATTCCTTATATCGCATGGGACTACAAAAATAAAATGTCACGGACACAAAGTACAACCAGACTCAGAACAACCGTTAGTGGATCACATCACACAACGAGTTGTCCTGTATGGGAATCAAACCCACAACACTGTGCAAATGTAAATATTTCACAATATTCCTGTATTGCCAAAATTATTTTGTTTCTATATTTATATATTTATAATTTGTTGTACAATGTAATAACAATACATATAAATAAATAAATATTCACGGACATTTCACACAACGTCCTCCTGGTCCCAAACTAAGCTTAACGCTTGTGCTATGGGTACCAGATTACGGATATAATACCTACATATATTACTTTTTTTTGTAAATACATACGACTACATACAATAGATAGAAAACACCCAGACGCAGTACAAATATCTGTGTTCATCACATAAATAATTGTCCTGAGTGGGTATCGAACCCACGATCTCGAGCACGGAAGTCGGTTACACTACCGACTACGCCAAGGGGCCCAATAATAAGGTACAAGAAAAAAAATTAACCCATACAATGAAAAAAAAAAAATAATGGGCGCATTTACTACTAAAAATAATTTCTTCCAGGCACACAAACCTATTTGCATGCGAATGAGTTTGTCCTTACCAGCAACTGCCAGCCAGGCCATCCTCAAAATTAAACTCAAATAAACAATAAATCTAATATATTCTCCTTAATATTATCATATAAATTGAGATTTCGTACCTCCTTGTTGAGCAGTTACCATCGCCAAAGCGATCAATAATGTCACAAATACCTGTAAAATAAATTTAATTAACATTTTTACACTTGCAATTATAAATTAGAACAGTTGATAGATACATATTATGATAATAGCACTTAAAAACAACTACACTAACTACGTAAACACATTTAAAAAATAAGTACAGTTCGTTATCTTTATTGAATATATGCTATATTCTCAATATCTATCTATAAATTATACGGGTTTTTCGAATTGATTAGACAAATGATTATTTTATTTTTATTGAATTGATTGTTTAACTTTTTTGGCTCAATACCTAGAATTTATTTAAAAAATGACATTACCTACTTATTAACGTAATAAATACGATATTGTAGATACATACTACCACAGAACAGATAACCTCTTAATCATACATACTGTGCATACTACCTACCTATAAATATGTTTTTATCGAAGTTTATGTCATATGCTTGGGTTATTACTTCTTTAAACTGAACGTAACTGAATGTTTTAGTAAAATAAATAAAACTAGTGTTCAACATTCGACCATACACCTACTGAACATACAATCAATCCTATAAAGTGTATTTTTATTGAAATAATTTATTTCTAATGCATTATTTTATTTTCTTCCCGTATATGTACCTATAGGTATTATCATTATAAAAAAATAATATGACGAAATATGATATTAGTACCAATATAAAAATATTAGGTATGTAGATATATAAATACACTTAAATATATAAAAACAATATGACAGTCATTAAAAAGATAAAAAGAAATTACTCACAAAAATAACCCTCATTTTATCAAAATCGCACTTAATGCACTTTGGAGGCACTTGATCACATATGTAATGGATATTCGATGTACTTGGTTTAAATACTCTGGCAATGCAAATATTTTTGCGGGTTTTTAACTTGCGGTTATGATGCTTGAAGCAAATAGTTTCCTTGACAAATATAACGATGGTTCTCTAATGCTCATTTTAATTTTGGATCGATATCAGTTGTTAAAAATAATAATATGCTAGCTGCTTATTTTTTAACCTAGCGGAATGAGATTTTAGTGTTTAATTCTTCACAGTAACTGAAGAAATCTATGTATGGGATACTGGCAGTTCGGTGCCGCCGCATAGATATTTTTTGTGTGTAATTTTACTTCAACTTAGCAAAACTAATAAAACCTACTTACTTGATAATAAGTAGGCATATCCCTTGTGGGATTGGCTGAGAGAACAAAGGGCCAAAAGACTATTTTTGCATACATCTCTCGCTTCTTCGATATTCATTAATTCTCTTTCGCATTGTTATATATTTTTAACCAAACGTTCATCCAATATTCGTTCCACATGTCCGAACCATCGGAGCATTCTCTTTCGTATCTGTACAACAATACTTTCAGACTTAAGTACAAAAACTAATTGAAAAGTAGAGTTATTACATTTTGACATAACAACTAAATTATACTGACACATTACGGATACCGAACGCGGTAACTATAGATACCTATGCTATATCACAAGGTTTATAAGATTTCGGTGTCAAGCCTGCATGTTGTCAGAAGCACATATAAAAATGTAAGCGGAAAATAGTACAAATTAACAACAAAGATGAAATATAATTGCCGCAATAAATCAAAGGATTATCATTTATTTTTCTACAAACAGAAGCAAGAGTTCTTCTGCATTTTCCTTGTCTATTGTTTTAATATATTAATGTGTGGAAAGATCAGGGTTGTCTCATTTAATAAGAGTTGAGTATATTTTGCACCACAGTTGTGTACTTCTAACGATTTGCAAGGATATGCACCTTACGCTCGGCCGACATCATATGGGTGACCGAAAATTAGCACCTATTTATGGACACCTGACCTCCTCCAACTTCGGAAGGCATGTTAATCAGGAGGTTCTGGTGGTCAAATAACATCCTGGCAGACCTTAGGCCTGAATAAAAATCTGACTCAATTATATTTTTCTTAATTTTTACCCCGCGTTAAAGAATAATCCTTGTATAGCGGGGGACTTTACAAACATAAAATTTCACGGACAGAAAGTTCCCCCAGACTCAGAAGATTTGTGGGTCACACAAAGAGTTGTCCTGTGTGGGAATCGAACCCACAACACTCGGGCGGGAGGCCGATATCTAAAGATCTAAACCACTCCCCTATCTGTGCAGTCTTGTTTTAAAGTCATCACCTTAATTGGGTCGCGGAGGTCAGGAGCAATCAATCTGTTAAATGACTGAGGAATCAGCTAAAGTTGAACAGATCGGAAGCTATCAGTAAAGTTTGAAATAATAGTTAGGGAGATGATGAAAATTTGGATTATCTAAATAGAAATTACTCGCAAATTCGTTTTACACTTACTATTACGTACAGACTGTAAGGACTCATGCGCTGTTGAGCAAGTCAAATCTATATTACATGACTACTATCCACGTTTAATGTGATTAGCATGCAATAGCCATGAAATTTTTCCTAGGTGTCGTACCCACTACCCTTTCCGTTGCCCCGAACGACGGGGTGTGCGGTTAGGAACATTTTTATCCGCCATAACAAAAAAAAAATAGGTTTCGTACCTATTTTCCTCCTTTCAATTTTAGATTAGTGATACGTTATTATAATTACACCTAGACTATTTATGTGTGAAATCGTTCACACCTTAACTACTTAAACGATCATCAAGAAATTATATATAATCCGGAGCCCATAAAAATACTAGCTACTTACTTTAAAAAAAATATGTTCCTGTGGAATCTCACAGGAGCATATTCCCAAGAGAGCGCCACAACGAGCGGTTTGCCGACCAGATCTTGCTTTGACCAGATGGTCGGTCCATCTGGTGGGGGCCATCCTCACAACACAATCAATAACATAACTATATATTTGATGTTGTTTTAAGATAGAGCTATGTCCTGTATGTGAACTGAAGATCGCTGAAACAAAGTAACACATGTCGGACAACCCTGTTAATATCTGTACTTAATTGCTTATTAAACCCTTGATTGACAACGCATTAATAGTTAGTTAATTATTGCTTATGTCCTAGAATCATTATAGTAATTATCGTCTCAATGATTTTTTTCTTTTGGCAGTGATTGTCTCATGATTGAACTCGAAGTTATCTGTATAAAAGATGAAGAGCCGAAGAGGAAATTGTAGTCTTCAACGAAAACTTGTTAACAATATAGAAAAATGGCGTCTTGTCTGAGGGTAAGTATTTTATTATTTAAGTATTTACTAGCTGACCCGACAGACGTTGACCTCTATGAATATTTAATAGCTATGAATATTCAATTACTTGCGAACTGTCAAACGCGATGATATTGTTGTTTTTTGTAATTTTTCAATTATCTGCACATTTTTGTTATTTTTCTTTCATAAGAACCTTCTCCTGACAATAATAAATGCAACAAAAAAATAATAAGTTAAATTGTTAGTTCACGCGTGATGCGATGACAAAGGGAAATAGAGATTCATTTTTATATACCTATAGGTATAGATTATGTGTTTTATTACATTATTAATAGATATAGCTAGTAATACACTAGCTGGCGCCCATGGCTTCGACTGTGTGGATAGCTAAATGAAGATATTTTTTTTCTTGATTTCCGATGTAAGTGATATAATTATATGAATCCAACCATCAACGATCTATTAATGAAAACTGCATGTAAAACCGTACAGTAATTTCAGAAATGTGTTAAAAATAGACCGTCAAATAGAGAAATAGGCAGACAAAAAAAATACAGTTGGTTTATGTTCTAAAACTTTTCCTTTATCGCGTGTCCTGATGATGGAAAATAAGATGAGGAAACCTGGATACTCGAGAGCTATTTCAAAGATTTATGAATCCTGCTTTCTTTCTGTATTATTTCAGAATATTAGGCCTAAAATTATCTTTTTTTTTGACGTGATAACGTCTTATAAATCGATGAATGCCGGCTGCACGTACGAAAAAGAGTCACGTTCAGGCCATAGTTGCTAAATCATAAAAATAGGTGGCGGTATTTAAAGTAATCTGACTACGTGGTTTATCTGTGGTTCGTAAGATGGCAGTATTTAAAGTAATCTGACTACGTGGTTTATCTGTGGTTCGTAAGATGGCAGTATTTAAAGTAATCTGACTACGTGGTTTATCTGTGGTTCGTAAGATGGCAGTATTTAAAGTAATCTGACTACGTGGTTTATCTGTGGTTCGTAAGATGGCAGTATTTAAAGTAATCTGACTACGTGGTTTATCTGTGGTTCGTAAGATGGCAGTATTTAAAGTAATCTGACTACGCGGTTCATCTGCGGTTCGTATGATAGCGACCGATGCATTATTTTCGAAACTCTCAAAAAACATATATGACGTTATCATGTAAATTTATTGTCCGTAAACCGACTTTACAGACTACCATATAGTTTTTTTTTAATATTTCTTTATTTTTCTAAGACAATAAAACATTTCCCCTCTCCCTATTACAGCTATTTGCGTGCTTGCTGATGGTGGTAGCTGTGGCAGTATGTCTTGACCTGCCAGCAAATATTAAGCCTCCTGCAGAACTTCCTAAAGATACCCTAAATCACAATGTACCTGGAAATCTTCACCCTGATACCTCACGCCAGGACAGCCCACATTCCGACTTACCAAGACCTGAAGGAGGTCAGATGCCGAAAGTAGACAAACCTGACTCCAAACTTACTCAAGAAGCTAAGAGTTAAAATACAAAACGAAAACCACGTGAATATCAAAGCTATCGATAATATTTCATTTGAGATATATATGTATAATGTAGACAATTATTTACGAAGCATAATAAAACCAGCTGCAGCTCTTTAATGAGTTTTATTTAGTGGCCACAAAAGCCACATGATGGTTTATCCTTACACAGATTAGAGGATACACTAGACCACTAGCTTTGACCGTACTATTCACACATTTCTTTAGACCTAGTGGTGTTAAGTGTGCATGTGGATAAAAACCTGCAGCAATTGACTTGGATATGGTTCTCACAATTCTAGTATCCGCCATGCATTCTAGGTGTCCTGCCATCTGCCACTGAAGTAATCCAACACGGCACGTCCGCGTAAGTGGTCCGTCAACACAGGCGGAGAGACGGCACACGGCGGGTTTCTTTAGTGGGTGGGGGCCCACACTACCCTGTTCGTTGCCCCAAACGACGGGGTGTGCGGTTAGGTACATTTTTTCCCACCTAAACAAAAAAAAGGGTGTCCTGCCTATATCTAAGACTTTATTACTTGCATAACTCGACAATCGTATCTTTATAAAGTATTTTTATAAAGTAGTTCATGATTCATGCGATACGTGCCGTCGTCTTCACACATTGGGCTATAGAATTTACTCAGGACTTTCATATTTATATATATTTTTAGCATTTGGCATGCTTAGCACTATGCATTAAACACAAAGTGAAAAATGTGAAATCGAGAATAACAGTCACGAGCAGGATTTGAACCTGCATCTCTTAGATACCGTCCAGATGCTTTGCCAATTCAGCCATCGTGACAATTGCTCCTGACTGCTAATTTCGATAACACATTCATACTTAACGTCTTTGGGTGACGCCTGCGCCATCTGTCGGAAGTATTTTCACAGCAGTCAGGAGCTATTTTAACTTCAATAAACATGTTTTGTTTACCGTTTACTAACATATTATATCAATGAATTTTAATGATACGGATATGTTTCCAAGTAGTCAATAGTACCTTTATCTTTATTTTTCATTTGAACTCTAGACCTAACTTATCAACGTACCGACTCTGTTATCATCGGGTTTATCTACGTACTAGCTCTTGCCCGCGGCTCTGCCGCAGCTAAAAGCTAGTTTTTAGCTTATATCTCAGGTTCTCGATATACTAGAGGGTTAAAATGTATATACCAGTTTTTAAGCCTAATCAAGAGATCTCAAATAAAAAAGTTGCATTAAAATCCGTTTAGTAGTTTTTGCATGATGCGCGAACAAACAAACAGATAATCACATAAAAATTCTAAAAAATTTTTTTTGTGTTTACAGTAATTTTTTCTCAAATGTCTTAATGTACAGACTGTTACAGCTTTATAATAGTATAGATTAAATCAGTATTTGTGTTAGCAACAGAATTATATTATTCCATAATGATTAACCAATACAAAGAATTAGTAAATAGTTTCCGTGGTGTAGCGGTTATCACATCTGCCTAACACGCAGAAGGCCCCCGGTTCGATCCCGGGCGGAAACATCATTTTTATAATTTTTACAATAGTTTAGTTAAAAACAAATTTCATTTTTAATTATAATAAACGGGATTAAAACCATAGTCTGAAGGCTCAAAGCGAAAATCCAACCCCTTCGGTCAAAATTTGGGTCTATCATATTTCTCCCTGTTTTACCAGTTATATTTAATTTTAATCTAAACATATTTCTTCTAAATGCAATTATAGTTTAGAGGTCAAATAGAATTTTGAAACTCAAAGGTGACAGTGTTGTATGAAGGAGTGATAACTTTATAAACACATCCCACAGTCTCTTCGTAACAGCTCTTAACTGTTGCGTGGGAAGTTGAGTACATTTTCCCCCTAATAAAAGTACATTGATCGTGATAGATGTTAATGATAACCTTCAGCGATTATTTAATATGCTTTCCTGGACATGGTTTTCCTTTAAAGGTTCATACAAGCAGGAAGAAATTATCTAATAGAGTAAATAAAAGCTAGATGAATAACTAAAAAATAAAGACACCGCCTTGTCAACTAAAAAGTGCAGGCACTTGAAAGATGTGTGCGTGAAAGTATTGTCACCGGAAAGAAATAATCTCTATAATTTGGGTAAATTTTTAAAGGAATTAAAAAATCGTAATTAAGTTTACAGCAAAACATATAGGGAATATTATGGCGCTGACGACGTATTCATGTACGTAACGTACGTACCATGGCCCAATAATACAGGCCTGCTCAAATCACGAAGTGACATACAAAATTTTGCCGTGCATACGTCATCAACAAGGCAGCATTGGCTCTCAAATTTGTTTTCCCCACAATTTACCCACAAACCCCTTAAAGGTTAGAAGTCTGAAATAAAAAAAGTATTACTGTCTATAAAAGCTAAAATATATTAAACTAGACTCTAACCACAACTTCGTCCGGGTGGTTTCAGAATATAAATATGTCGCACTACTGCACTTTAATTAGCTTTATGCAAAAATAGCTAACCTAAAGAAATCATTCATTTTGCCGGGATGAAATGTAGCCTGTGTCCTTTTCTGAGCTCTAGTATAACTCTGGGGTTCAGTAGTTACGTCGTGAAAGCGTAACAAAAAAACTAACAACAATTAAAGTCACTTTCACATTTATATTATAGTAAGGATTAAAAATTTGAAGATGAGTCGCAAGTTATAAACGTGACTTGGACTAGAAAAATGGTGGAATTTTTATTTGGCGTACAAAATTATAAAAAGATATTTAAATATGCTCCAATTTATCGCCATAAGCTGGTTGGATATTATAATACCTCTCTGAAAAGGCACTTTATAAATTAGCCTATAGCCTGTTTTAAATTTTTTTATTTAAACGTTTTATTCTCCATTCTAACCAGCATTATTTATTTTTATAATACCCACCACCTTATGGTAAGCGGTTACCGTAGCCTATAGACGCTAGCAACACCAGATGACCAGAGGCATCACTCGCACGACTCCTGCTGTAAGGAAAATGATAGGCAGTGAAAAGGAAGGATAACAAGGAGAGGATAAGGAGGGCCTCAGCGCTCTCACTCACCATACGAAACAATAGTAGGAGTATCTACAATTGTTTCACTTATTAGTTTGTATATTTTTCATGTAACATATTACCATGGTTGGAAAAACTTTGAGATTCAATGTTAACAGAAAGAGTACGAGCTAGTTTTCTCGTTGGTTTGAAAGAGAAACGGCTAAAAGTGATAGTTGTCATGTATCTGTCATATACAACAACCACGCTATGCTGCCAGACTAATAACTACGATTCTGGTCATATAAAACTAAGATTCCTTTTATAAAAATAAACCAATTTAGACTAGAAATTCTGAAATTATAATTACTGTAAACAATTAAACATTCATTTTTGATGAGTAAATGATTGATATTATTATTTTTAAAATGCTGTCATCTGTTATTATTTACCCTAAATAATTTTATTTGAAAAACGGCAAGGAAAATGTGACGTCATTATGACGTAGTTGCGGCAATCTGTCAACGATTTGAGCAGGCCTGTATTATTGGGCCATGGTACGTACGAAATAGTCGTGTTGGGGTAATTTTAAATTATACTCTGGAAACACTCATGGCTTATGACACTTTGTTTTGGCATGGTTTTGTTTTACAGACCCCAGGGTTATCGTATGTTTCTAGGTTTTCGTTTTCCAGATACTGTCTGCTTAGTTTTAACTCCTAAGTCCTCTTGCTACAACCTCGGTTTGAAACAAGGTGGTGACACTATGTGGATTATATCAGACACAGTAAGGATTTTAGGGAAAAGTGATCAGCTTTTTATTTGACATTACCTTCTTGTCAATCTGCTCTATTTGTATATTAAACTACTACCTACCTGCCAGTGGCGTAGCGTGGGTGGGGCGGAAGGGCGGCCCGCCCCGGGCGGCAGCCCGCGGGGGCGGGTCGCCGGTGAAGCGGGTTGAGATCTGATCTATGATTCATTCATTACATGTGTCAGACACACTATAATGTTCCATTTTTATTTAAAATTTTGCGCACCAACTATTTTTTAATATTTATTTAAAAGAAACTCGGCACTCCTTATTATGTTAATTTCTCATACAAAATCTTTTGTTTCACGCGTTGGCCCATGTCGATGCCTCTCTTTCGCATTCATTGAATTTAGCACTACGCATTATACTGATCTTTGTTTGTTTTAGTGCATCGTGAAGTACCGTTACGCAATCACGCTTTACTCGTATGTTTGTTTCGCGAGAGTTTCGGATACGGAACGAAAGTCATTTTGATTGTGTTTCGATCTTTTAAATACTGTTGAATCTTCTAAAACTAAACATTTAGAACTTTACCCAATCTTTGAACTAGTTTTTTAAAATGAAAAGAGTCAAAGAAAGCGGTGCGGAATTCTGCAAAAAAAAGACTAAGAAAGAAGCAGATGCGAAGAAGTCTCAACCAACGATCAGAAACAACAAGAAGTTTTCCAAAGTGAGGAGAAGAAGTGGAGGGATGTACTGTACAGGTTGCTGAATATTATCTAGTTCTTAGCCAAACAGAATCTGGCCTTCAGAGGACATCGACAAGACATTCGAGGAGATGATAGTGGCAATCGCGGGAACTTTTTGGAGTTAGTGCACCTCCTAGCTAAATACGACCCTCTTCTAATGGAATACCTGACAAAGATAAAGCTGGGAGCAAGAGCCTCAGTTTCGTATCTATCTCCAGAAACCCAGAATGAATTTATAAACTTACTGGGATAGCAAGTTCGATCCACCATCATCCGTCTTATTCAAGTAGCTAAATATTATTGCGTAATCTTCGACAGTACACCAGACATCTCCCACAATGACCAAATGAGCCAAGTTCTGCGATACGTACATATCGAAGGAGAAAAAGTCGCCGTGGTAGAATCTTTCATTAACTTCTTCGAACCGAAAGGAAAAAATGCAGAAGATCTCAGCAACGATATAATCGCGAAGATAACATCAGACGGACTGGACATATAGAATCTGAGAGGACAGGCTTATGACAATGCTGCCACAATGTCAGGGATCCATAATGGAGTTCAAGCCCGGATTAAAGCACTGAATCCGAAAGCTATATTCGTTGCATGCACAAACCACTCACTAAACTTGGCTGGGCTTCTGAATCAGTGGAATCCGTGACGGTTTTTGGAACTCTGGAGAAGCTGTTTGCCTTCTGTTCCGCATCAACTGTTCGATGGAACGCTTTGGTTGCCGTCACAGGCCAAGCAGTAAAACAAGTCACTGAAACGTGCTGTCATTTAACTTTCTAACTTTTCTTGGCTTTTGGGCTGCAGTGCTACCTGAAGTAGATGACGCACAGATTTACTTGCAGCAACGAGGACTAAGTGTGGATAAGTGTGCTCAGAAACTCTGCGCTTTGAAAACCCTCTTAGTGGAAAGTAGAGACCGTTTCGTGCAAGAAGCAATTGACTTTGCTAAGACTCTCTGCGAAAAACTCGGAATCGAACCCAAAACGAAAAGAATTCGCAGGAAAAAACGCATACATGGCGATGAATCTTCTGAAGATGCAGCTCTGTCTCACGAACAGGAAATCCGTCGAGAGGTGATCGCATCATTCGACAAGATCATTCAAGAAATGACGACTCGATTCCAGCAAATTCAAGAAATATCGGACAAGTTCGGATTTTTGATGCCAGCGAAACTTTTGGACAGCAAGTTCGAGTGAAGACATCGACAAGGACGAGTTTCAGATGGAGCGGAAGCGTCTTCAGCAGTTTGTTGTTGTTGCCTGTTCTGAATCAGAGGAAGATATAAGTGGTAAAGGACCACTGGAGCTCCTCCAGTTCATTCAAAAACTGAATCTCGGAATTTCGGTTCCAAATATAGTCATCTTGATTCGCGATATTTGACTTTGGCGATTAGTGTTGCAAGTTGTGAGAGAAGTTTTTCGAAGTTGAAG
This sequence comes from Leucoma salicis, assembly GCA_948253155.1. Classification (NCBI taxonomy): domain Eukaryota; kingdom Metazoa; phylum Arthropoda; class Insecta; order Lepidoptera; family Erebidae; genus Leucoma; species Leucoma salicis. Next base: position 16,507,529 of record OX411820.1, on the reverse strand, counting down.
CTAATAAAAAATTACCTCAGATCTACTATGAGCTCCGCTAGACTATCAAACTTGGCTATAGACAATATATTGTCGATTGAACAAGAATTGGCTGCTAATATTGATATTGACAAAGTTATTTCTGACTTCGCTGCTCATAAGGCCCGTAGAATCCGCTGGTAAAACCGCTCATCCTATTTTAACTTCAATAAAAGGTACCTCATTGCATGTGAAATTTAATTTTAATTAAGCACCTATAGAATGGGGGCGGCAAAATGGGTCTCCCGCCCCAGGCGCCGAGATGGCACGCTACGCCACTGCTACCTGCGATTTCGCCTCCTTCTAGTGAATTTATTATTTGCCCATGTATAGTATTGCGGGACTTCATGATACATAAGAGTTTTCGCGAATTCATCTTCATAACAGGGAGCAAAAAATGCCAGTAATGTGGTATTGCGTGGGTTTTGGACAACTTGATGAGCTGTCCCTGGTGTAAAATACCCCCTTTGACCGTTCTCTAAATAAACGGTCAAATGCACTACAGTAGGATGCCGGTCGTGAATGGGAAATTCAAATAAGCGCCAGACAGCTTCAGATGTGCTTATGTACCTGCCATTTAAATAGTTTTCGACCTCATCGTGTGGGTTTCAAAGGCTAAAAGTTACCTGATCTGAACCTTTATTTATATACTTACATATATTTAATGGCTTGGACAGAGTGGCAATACTCCACGTTTATATGAGCGTTAAAAGTCTTACATAGTAGCGGGGAGTATGGAACAATCCACCTATTATCTATCATCACCATGTTGCCCCTGATTTGTAGCGTAGTGCTCCGACCACCATTTCCTGTATCACGCCTACGATAAACTGGATACCCATCCTCTCCGGTCTGGGTATCGTTCATGAAACGGCGAGGGTATTTTTTTGTGCAGACACCGTTCTTCATGCATGGTGCAGCTAAATTATGTTCTCCGCAGGGTCCATGTACCATATTTTTAGTTATAATGTCGTGTAGTACCGGATAAATTTCTTGATCGGGTAGCTCCGCAACTATGACACTGTCGATCTCATCTGGTTGTATTTTAGTTTCTAGCCAGAACAGCAAATGACAATGAGGTAAGCCGCGCTTTTGCCACTCCACACTTGCCATATAACATTTTACTTTACCGAATATCTGTTCTTTGACAAATAATATGATAAATTTCTTCATCTTTAAATGAAATATATGTGAAATTATGTCATAACGGTCGAAAGACCGTTGTCCTGGTAGCAGCTCCGCCTTAATTTCAGGCCATTCGGGGTTACATGTAAAAGTGACAAATAAGTCAGGTCTACCATAATTTCGGACGTATGTCTTCGCGTCCTGCGTTTTCTCGTGCATGAAACGCGGAGAAGCCGTAAATGACGATGGCAATATGACATGTTGACCGATATTTGATGGATCAACATTTGCGTCATGATTTAAGGCATCTCTGAGATGAATGTAGTCATCAGCCCTCAGTCTTTGTTGATTCCGAGAAATATAATTTAATCTTTCCGATATCATTTTCGCCATCATGTCAACACAATATTGACTAAATAAGTCTCTGTAATAATGTAACGGATTAAAAGAGTTAGTTCTAAACATTAATCTAAATGCATAAAATTGCATATACGAAACAGTTTTATTACGCGCAGAACCCTGCTGAGGGATAGTCAAATAATAACCGTCTTCTCCTGTCACAAACATTATAGCATACTGTAGTGGATCATAGGACCGATGTAGCTCAGAAACTTTTTTGAGCTGTCCGTCTCTACCGTGTAAGACTATATCCCTGGGACCTTTGTCTTCATCGACCAAGAGAACGGCTAACTCGTTTACAGTAGGAGCATTATATCTGCCTCTGTGTGCTGCCTGTGGAGTGCGATCTGAATGAATAATTAACTTTAAATTATCTAAGGAGTTGAGTTCTAAGTTTTGTTTAAAACTTCGTATATACACGTTATGATTATTCAGAGCGGTCTGCAATTCGCGAATTAAATCCATTTTTAAGGTTGGTGCGATGCTTGATCGCAACGATAACTGGGCTGCATCCGAAATAAAATATATTTGCAAGAACTGTGGGTTTTGGCCTGATGGTGGTAAAAGGCTACCAATGAGATGATACACCTGTCCTTCAATTTTAAAAGTGGGCATAAAATTACCTTCCCTGATTTCTTTTGCGCCAAAAGAAGTCATTTGGAAAAGACTATTGTATTTACGTATATTTGTTAAAAAATGACCAGATAATGGATGGTTATTAGTTAAAAGATTTTTTATTGGTTGTGGCGGCTCCTGAAGGTTAGGAAGACAAACTTTACCTGAAGCACAGCACATACCATTATTCGTCTGCCCATTTCTTGGCAGAGCAGTTAGAGCAGATCTTATTCATGACTCCGATTTGGACGGACGCTTGTTGTGCATAATCAACCTGCGGATCATATCTGAAAGCCAGTCTGTTGCTGCTAGCTAAAATTCGATTGCAAACTCTATTTGTGGACAACTGCTGTCTCTCTGCCAGAGCTCTAAGTCGCTGCAAACGCTCGACACTCGACTCTCTTTCGCGCAACTGAGAGGTCCTTATATTTTGTTCATGAAGACGTTGGGAACGCTCCAGCCTCGACTCTCGTGCACGTAACTCAGAGGTTCTCAGATTTTGTTGTGCAAGGCGTTGCGAACGTTCGACACTTGACTCTCGTGCGTGTACCTGAGAGTTTCTCTGATTTTGTTCAGCAAGGCGTTGTGAACGTTCAGGTGAAGATTCCCATACGACGTATTCTTGCTGCCCGTGCTTGAGAACTATGTTTAGAAAGTTGAGACCTGGCTCTCTTAGGCATTTTCAAATGTTTAAGAAAATACTAATAGCGTGTAATATTCTAGATCTGAAAAGAACTGTTGTTTAGCCCTGAAAATAACTGTTGCTTAGCCCTGAAAAGAACTGTTGGTTAGCCCTGAAAAGAACTGTTGGTTACCCCTGAAAAAAACTGTTGGTTAGCCCTGAAAAGAACTGTTGATTAGCTCTGAGAAGAACTGTTGTTTAATTCTGAAAAGAACTTTTGCGTAGGTGTAGTTTTAAGAAAGAAATCTAAAAAAAATCGCACGAAAATTATTAGACTTCGCGCACGACCACTGCGTAGGGAGCCGACCTCGCGTCTGAGCTTTCAGGTATATAAGTGAATTATCTATGGTCTGAGCCGGTACCTTACTCATAGATCTAAACTCCCCTCCCGCATGCGCACCCCCGCCTTGGTGACGCTCACTTCGCAACGGGCCGTGCAGCAGAAATCGTAATATTTTAATTTCGCCATAACTTCAAAACCAAATGTCCAATTTTCAAAATTTTCATTCAAAGACCAAATATTATCTACATAAACTGTACTTAATGATGAAATAATTTATTTTGATAAGGGTTCATAGCATGAGTAAAATAAATGCGTTTAAATGTAGTCCAAAAAAAATCAAGATTTTTAAATAAAAAAATGGTTGTTTGGCCTCACTCGACATAGATAGTGCCGCAGACTTTTTGTAGTTTGTAGATATTTATAAGATCTACAATTAATTAGAACACTTTATGGTTCTATCTTTTATAGTTTAGGCAGCGTACGCAAAATAAGTAACTTTTCTGGTTGATTTTTTACACCTAGTGTCCGAAAAAACCCAAATATCTTACGGAACCCTATTTTTCCAAAATAAAATTTAGCCTATATTACTCGTGGATAATGTAGCTTTCGAATGGTGAAAGAATTTTTAAAAACGGACCAGTAGTTTTTGAGCCTGTTCATTACAACCAAACAAACAAAGTTTTCCTCTTTATAATATTAGTGTAGATAATTATTACATTCTTTAATTTTAAAACTATGGAGGCTATCAGCTCTACATATTTTTGCGCATTATTATTGATTACTACAATACAGATATTCCCATTATATAATTTTACTATTCAATAATATTATCATATATGGTCACAAGCATTTTGCTCATGAAAATCGCCTAACCACCTATATATACATTATTTATTTATTCTGGTCATTTCACTTTGTGCACATAGTGGAAGCATTGATTTATAAGAAAGGGAAGATACACAATCAAGCACGAAAAGTGTCCACTATAAATGAGTGCAGATTACGCTTTCCTGCACTCCTTTCGTTTAGTATTATTTCGACGCGCGAGTAGACAAAGCGTGTCAAAATGTCTAATCGTTCGATGAATAAATGCCGAATAGTGCATTAAAAGTACAAAAAAAGGATGGCGTTTCTTATTTTCGGTAAGTATTAATAGACAGTATTTCTATTTCATACATAGTTTGTTGCTTTAGAGCATTGATTTATAAGAAAGGGAAGATACACAATCAGGCACGAAATGTGTCCACTATAAATGAGTGCAGATTACGCTTTCCTGCACTCCTTTCGTTTAGTATTATTTCGACGCGCGAGTAGACAAAGCGTGTCAAAATGTCTAATTGTTCGATGAATAAATGCCGAATAGTGCATTAAAAGTACAAAAAAAGGATGGCGTTTCTTATTTTCGGTAAGTATTAATAGAAAGTATTTCTATTTCATACATAGTTTGTTGCTTTAGAGTCGCATTTTTAATTTTTCAATATATTTTGTCTCAAATTATCGACGATGGCCCTGTATGAACCAGTCAAATAGAGTATGTATTAAAACAAAGGCAATCTCGAACTATGCTCATACTTCAACGCATTTTGCTCACTTTGATCGCATAATACGACCAACTAGTCTGTGGATCTAGAGTTTAATATCAATGAGTGGAAGATCATAATTAATATATATTATAATTCCAATATTAATTAAGTATATTACAATTATTATAATACATAAAATTTTACATACATCTACTAGATTATTTATACATTCCATTACATTAATAATATAATAAATATAATTATTGTTATGCCGTGTGGGGCCGGCTTTAGAATTGTCCCACCCCTCTCTACCCATGGGAGTCGTAAGAGCCAACTGAGGGAATAGGAGGGGAGTGGGCAGCAGCACTCCCTCGAGTATTAACAACATCCACTGCGATTGCCAACCCGCCTGCCAAGCGTGGCGATTACGGCATTATACCCCATTTCTTGGGGAGGCCTATGTCCAGCAGTGGACGTTAAAAAGCTGATGGATGGATGGATGAATATTATTAATCAATTACGCCTTTTCTATTACATATAACGATACTATGTGTATAAACTACATATTACATTGCTTATATTAGACACAGATTATTAGAATGTGCTATTGCTTGATCTCAAGGTCTTTATCACTAAAGAGCTAGGACCTCGCAATAGCCTTTTAGATAGTTGTGATCTCTCACACTTTATTAGGTAAAGTGTGTGACCTCCATGACAAGAAGAAATGAGGTTAGTAGAGTTAGCTTAAGACTAATTATAGCACACATATAGCAAAACACACTTACAAATAATATTACAGAGCAATACTTTCTGATATTTACGCGAATGTTACACATTTTGAAATAAAACTACGTTTACGGAATCTATCGCGTTTACTTGATTTTACTGCTATCCCGACGTTTCGAATACTTTACAGCATTCATGATCACGGGTGGACTTAGATGATAGACATATCAGCCTTGGACGTCTAGAGTAGACGTCGTCGCGATAGATTCCGTAAACGTAGTTTTATTTCAAAATTACAGAGAAAGATCAATAACAACAACAATTTTTACCGCAACATTAGAGAAACACCAGGCAACATACATAACTCAAATGTAATTAATATCTCATCTATCGTTCCAGATGCAGATTCTTTCCAAAGGTTCTGGGCAAAAATTTGGAAAGAACCAACACAACATAATGACAAAGCTAACTGGATACAACTAGAAACTTCACACACCAATAGAAACGTAGAGCCTGACCTTCGAACATATTTCTTTACAAATTTTCCAAAAAAATCATCCGAAACTTACGCAATTGGAAATCACCTGGATCAGATTTTATTCATAGCTATTGGTACAAAAAATTCACCACATTGCATAAATATCTCCTCAAATTCATAAATAACTTCTTACAAGACCCCAATTCAATTTCATCTTATATAACATCCGGAATAGCATATATAATACCGAAAGACAGCAATGACCCTACTAACCCTGAAAAATATAGACCTCTTACCTGCCTGCAAACGTTATACAAAATTATCACGGCATGTATATCTGAAATAATATATCAATACTCTGAAACCAATAACATCTTGGCTGAACAGCAGAAAGCATGCCGAAAATTTTCACAAAGTTGTAAGGAGCAGTTTCTAATAGATTTTGTAGTGCTTAAACAAGTCCAGAAATCAAAATCAGATTTGTTTACAATGTATATTGATTATAAAAAAGCATATGACTCATTTCCCCACTCCTGGCTACTGCAAGTACTAGAAATATATAAAATAAATCCGAAAATTATAAATTTTCTTAAAATTATTATGATACAATGGGTTACAAAACTACTCTCTTCAAAAACTCAAACAATAGAATCTAGCACGCTTAAAATACAGAGAGGCATTTTCTAAGGAGACTCGCTAAGTCCGCTTTGGTTTTGCCTTGCCTTTAACCCTCTCTCCAATATTTTGAACACATCCTAACTAGGATTACAATTACAATATGCAGAGACTGATCAGGAACACAAATGCTCTTAGCCATCTTCTTTTAATGGACAACATCAAATTATATGCAGAAGGTGAAGTTCAATTACAAGATTTAGCTAATTTGATAGAACGATTTACTAACGACATCAAAATGGAATTTAGGATCCATCCATCAGCCTTCCAACGTCCACTGCTGCACATAGGCCTCCCCAAGAATAGGGGATAGTACCGTAATCGCAACGCTTGGGCAGGTGAGTTGGCGATCGCAGTGGATGTTGCTAATACTCGAAGGAGTGTTGCTGCCCACTTCCCCTGTATTCCCTCAGTTGGCTCTTACGACTTCCATGGGTGGAGAGGGGTGGGACAATTCTAAAGCCGGCCCCACACGGAATTTGGGATAGATAAATGCAAAATTAATTCAATAAAAGCAGGAAAAAGATACATCCATCAATACAACTTAAAATCAGGACAATACATAGACTCCCTAGATGAGCATGAGATATATGAATACTTAGGATACCACCAATCACTCCAGATACAGGATAAAGACACAAAATTAAAACTAAAAAGCAATTCCGACACCGATTAAATACAATCTTAAAGACACAACTACATTGACGCAATACAGTAAAAGCCATAAACACCTATGCAATACCAGTACTGACTAATTCTTTCGGTATTATAAGTTGGAGTAAAACAGACCTGATATCCTTACAACGCACAATCAATACTTCAATGACTAGATTTCACAAACATCACCCCGATCATGTGTACAACAACTAACACTACCGAGAATAAAAGGTGGTAGGGGTCTTATTAATATTATAAACCTGCACAACAAACAAATATCTACTCTTAAGCAGTACTATTTAACAAAATGCAATTATCCACCCTACATAAATCAATCGTTCAAAACGATCATAAACTGACCCCATTCAACTTAAAAAACAGCACAACACAAGACAATAAAAGACTGACTGACACTCAGACAAAACTAGATGACTGGGCCAGAAAGTCTCTACAGGGAAGACATCGCCAAGATTTATGCCAATCAAATATCGACAAAGAAGCGTCGAACGCATGGCTTAGTCGCAGCGATATCTTCCCAGAGACTGAAGGTTTTATGGTTGCAATTCAGGACCAGGTTATAGAGACTCAAAACTAACAAAAATATATACTTAAAAAATTAGCATCGGACACCTGTAGGAAGTGTAATAGCTCCGCAGAGACGATCCAACACATCACAGGCGCGTGCAAAACAATAGCTCAATCTGATTAAAAAGCATCGTCACGACCAGGTAGCCTTCAGCCTTCAGCCTAGGTAGTCATTCATCAAAAATTTGCTTATCAATATAATCTAATTGGCTCTACAATGGCTTATTATAAATACATACCTAATACAATATTAGAAAACATTATCATCTCTTACAAAAAACAGTAATTCTTAATACTTGCCGAATAGTAAGAATTTTTTTACAACCTGAACACCTGTCACCAACTTCTACACAAACAACCCTTTTTTTTGGTTAGGCGGCGAAAAATGTACCGATAACCTCCTCGCAGATAAGTAGTATAGCAGTAGGAAACAGATGAACAAACATACTTACACACAGGTTAAAATCATAACACTCCTAATGGCTTTAACGTACCTAGTTGGGTAAAAATATTGCTCTAACTGTCGAGAAATATTACGTCAAATATCGTTTATTCAGAACAAAACATCCACAATCAGGTATTACTTATTATTTATTTTTGGAAGATAAACAAATTTTATTTATTCACGGAAAAAAATATTATTGATCTGCAACATCGTATGATTGTGGTCGCTGTTAGGTCAAACATACAACTTCTATGATAACATTCCGTATAAAAGCCGGTGTCCGTATCTTTAATCCGAACATACCTCCAGTGAACTTCGCTACAATAATCAAAAAAATGGCATTTAAGGTCTGTACTTACTTACTTACTTATTATCACGCCATCTCCCTTGCGGGGTAGGCAGAGAGAACAGAGTGCCAAAAGGCTCTATTCTTGAATACATCTCTCGCTTCCTCAACATTTATCATTCGCTTCATTACTCAGATATCGAATAATTTATTTGTGAAACATAGGTATGAGTACAATTCAAGATCTTAAGATTCGATTTGGTCTAGGTAGGTCAGTCTCGGCCTCCCTGTACCTACATCCTTCCATTTTCGAATTGTATATCTTCTTAACCAGTCGCTCGTCCGGCATTCTTTCCACATGTCCGAACCATTGGAGCATTCCCTTTCGAATCTTTACTCCAATACATACCTACTCTTGCAAAAGCTGTCTTCTTTAAGGCATGTATGTTATTTTTTATCATTTATTTCAAATACGTTTAGATGTATATTCTTTATTTTCGGTTTTTATTATCATCTCTCTTTGAAAAATGTTTGGCCTATTGGTTTTATAAATAATTATTCAACTGGTTTTCGAAAATTTCAACGTGTACCAAAATTGAACAACACAAAAACACATACTACACGTAGTATACCACGTCCACAAATCGTTGTTCGTCCTGTTTCTATTTGAATACTATAGCAATCATATATTATATTAATTGCAAAGCATGTCTGGCAGGTAAAGCAAATATGTTTTTAAATATGTGAGCAGTCTTTTAATGTCTTTGCTCAAATAATTATCTATGTCTGTCATGCCTCATTCCTTCATATAGAAGTGTATTCTAAAATTTGGCCTTTACTTGGGTTATATCTCAGGTTTCCGGTATAGTAGCGGGATAGAATGTATCTATACCAGTTTTTAAGTCTAATCAAGAGCTATCAAATAACAAAAGTTGCATCAAAATCCGTTTAGTAGTTTTTGCGTGATGCGCGAACAAACAAACAGATAAAAAGACAATAAATCTAAAAAAAACATTTTATGTTTAGACACGCCTATATAGCCTATTACAGTCATTTTTTCTCAAATATCTAAAATGTACAGACACAGCTCTGTTACAGCTTTATAATAGTAAGATTTTAGCTCTTGACATGCTCAGCTACTCTAGAATAAATTATTTGTGAATGTGTAAAACCACATTAAAAATAATTTGTTCTTCCGCTGTTTTGTTATAATAAACATCTATTTCGAATAATATTTTTTATTTGTTAATATTGTTATTAGATTGCGTGCTTACTCCTGGCGCTGGCTGCAGTCTGCTGCGGTAAGTTGCCTACAGCTTTTTCTCTGGAAGAAATGTCTTAGGATTAGGATGCAAATATTTTTGCCTGTATATTAGTTTATAAGTATATTATTTTGACTGACAGAAAAATTGCGGTATTTTGTAAATAGGTATTCATTAACTGCCTCTGTGGTGCAGCGGTAGTGTGAGTGAGTGATAAAATGTATAAATCCATTTATATATATTTTTTTGATTGCAGATCAATAATCTTGTAAGTAAAGTAGACAAAGGTAATATGTGTGATTCTGTTGTGATTATGCCTAAATCAGACTATTGACTGCAAAATAGGTAACGTCTTATCAAATTTAAAAATCATTAAACACAAAGTGAAAAACGTGGAATCGATAATAACAGTCACGAGCAGGATTTGAACCTGCATCTCCTGGATACCATTCAGATGCTTTGCCAATTCAGCCATCGTGACAATTGCTCCTGACTGCTAATCTGCTAAAAATATATATATATAAAAATATCAAAAAAATTAATAATGTTTTCCAGCGCTTGTCCTCTGATCCCGCGAGACGGTTTCATGTCGAATTGAAATTATGTAAAAAAATAACAATGGAGCTATTCCGTGTGGTGACGGACTAAGAATACAAGTGTCACCACCTCATTCTTTCCCACGGGTGTCGTATGAGCCGACTAAGGGAAGTAAGCAATTATCATCCATTGCATGACTGGTGGTAGGGCTGGGTACAAAGTGGGAGTACTAACTTGGTATAGGGCACGAGCGGGTTGGTACCACCATCTCCTGTGTGACCGGCCATGAAGCACATCGTTGTGTTTTGGCTGTAGCAGGTGATAGCCGTTTATTCTTTCATTTCATATCGGTGAAATGAAATGGTGAGCAGCGCCTTGACAATACTCTCGGTATAGTTGAGTCCATGAGCGACGGTTACCATTTACCATCAGATGGGCTATGGCTCGTCGGTTAAAAAATATAAAGACACTCACAAAGGCCTCTTCATGCATTTGGGCTTGCTTAAATAATTTATTTCTTTTAATTTAAAGGGTACCCAAGCTACGGTGGTGGCCAGGGTGAATACGGTGGCGGCCAGGGTGGATTCGGAGGTGGTTCTAGTGGGCCAGGTGGTCAAGGTGGATACGGAGGTGGTCAAGGCGGATACGGAGGTGGTCAAGGCGGATACGGAGGCGGTCAAGGCGGATATGGTGGTGGTTCTAGTAGACCAGGTGGTCAAGGTGGATACGAAGGTGGACAAGGTGGATATGGAGGTTCAGGGGCTGGTGCTGGGTTTGGAGGCCACAGCGGAGGACATGGTGGGCAAGGCGGACACCGTGGCGGATACAGTGAACATGGATATTAGTTTATTAACATATAGTAGAATTAGGACCGGTGACCTCAATATTTATATATAAGTTACGTAATAATGTTTTGTTTTTTATTTAATACTCCCCAAATATATTTATAAAGAAAGATATTGCTACTACAAACACGTTTCATTACTCTACATAACATCCATGCGTAGATACTTTTTGTAACCACTTTGTATTAATTCAGTGGTAGCCCTGCCCTAGGGCTGTGAGGGTGCGACTGCACCGCACGCCGAAATCAATAAATTCGCGACCACCGAGCACAACGACTCGTTACTATAATCGTTATTGATAGACGATTGCTTGAGCACACAAACGTAATAAGCAACTGCAGTAAAGAACACAACATGTTATTAATATGTTACATAGTATGATAAAAAACAAAAAATAGTAATAGCAATAAGAAATAGTGTAACGAACGTGTGTGTGAGAGAATGTCCTGTGTGCGAATCGAACCGACAACACTCGGGTGAGAGGCCTATATCTAAAACACTCCGCCATCTATACAACTAGTGCCCCTTAAGAACATAAATTATTTGATTTTTGGAGAATCAAGGGATGTAAAAGTAAGTTTATCTCCATAGACCACTAAAACCACAATGGCCCCTTCCACGCCTACTAGAGGAGTGCCGAAGGGTCGCCTTTTGACATCCTACTTAGACGCCCAGATTGATGGCCTACTGGCCTACTGGCCTCGAAAAACAGGCCATCGACGACCAGCACCTGTCGCTGCTAAGCATTTACGAGATTGCGCCTGGCAGCGACAGGTCTCTTTTAATCACCACCGTGAGGGTGCGGATGCTGGGCCCCCTTAATAAGATTAATAACAATTCTAAATAGGCAATTATGGAATAGGGATTTGTTTAAAACTAATCCCTGACTATGAGGAGCAGAATAAACCCAAGAAGCGCTTGCACGCGTATTTGCGTTGCAGAGTATATTGGTAACCCATTCTCATCACCCCATTCTTTCCCACGGTGTTCGTTCGAGGCGACTAACGAAAGTAAGGGATTGTAACCCATTTCATTAGACTCTGGTAATAAGGTTGGGTACCAAGAGGAAGTACTCACTTCTTGGTCGCTACCACCGCCCCCTTGTGACCGACCGTGGAACACATAGGTGTGTTTTGTTACCAATTACCATCCAATTACAAAGCTAAAGTGGAATTATATGAATCTTGAGAAATTTAATTAGTGTGCCGTACAATGTAAGTCCACGCGGTCGGAGTCGTGGGTATAATTTAGTAATTAATAAATGAACAATGACGAGACCACAGCGTACTTGCTCCAACTGTTACACTTTGCTAGCATAGATTTGAAATCTTTTTATTCTACGTGGGTGGCAAACAAGCATAAGGCCCACCTGATGGTAAGCACGTAACCATAGCCTATAGACGCTAGCAACCTCAGGGGCATCACTCGCGCGTCGCCATCTGCAAGAAAAGGTATAGGAGGTGCAGAGGAAGGATAATAAGGATAAATAGGATACATTTTAGAGTATCATAGGATAGATAGATGTTTAATTCAATTTATACTTTCTTATAGACATACTAGCCTTTGCCCTCGGGTTTGCCGAAGCAAGCTATTCTTTAGGTTATATTTCAGGATCCCAAAAAAAACATAGCATCACGCCTGTATTCCTCGAAGGGTATTACGATGTAACCGATCGCCTAGGCCCTACTTAGTTAGATTATCGCCAATGGGTCGCATGATTCCACTCCCACAAAGGCCAGAATCAAATATTATTACTATATATGGCCAGCATGCGATCCCGGATGCAAGCAGAGTACGCCAGGGTTCGAGAACGTTCCATGGCTGCTCCAACCGCAAGCGTATGGATAGGAAAAGTTCTAGAACAAAAAATTATCCACCAATGAGCAATGCGCAAGAGTGAGATGGCAAGAATAATCTTAGAAGGGGGTATTATCAGAGAAAAAATATAAGGATGACAGTGGGTAGAATTTTTTTCTCTGACTGAATTAAGAGTCAAGCAAGAAATTCAAATCTATGCTAGCAAAGTGTGTGTCAAGCAAGATAACACTGCGTAAATTACTTTAGTAATATAATTAAAATATTATTTTTGCCTAGGGCATTTAAAAGTAAAAGTGTGTGACTAGGAAACCTTTTTTTTTTTTTTTTTTTTTGTTGACGCTGTGGAAATGCATTTTACGCATCCCCCCCGCCAGTGACAGACGGAAGGGTATGTAGGACTCGCCGGGCGCCCAGATCTTAGTTGCGCCCGGAATACCCACTAAAACCACAGCGGCCCCTTCCACACCTATTAGTGGGGCGCCGGAGGGTCGTCATTGACATTCTACTCCGACGCCCCAGGTGAATGGCACACTGGCCACGCCCTGTCGTCATCAAGGTGGTGGGAGGAGGTGGGCGTAACGACGCCTTCTTCCCCCCGGCCGCCGCCTGCGGAGCGAGTCTGCGTGGGCTAACGCCTCGCGTTCCCGCTCCGCGGCCTCCTTCCGCGAAATTACAGCCTCACAGAAGGAGGCCATGGACGACCAGCACCTGTCACCGCCAAGCATCTGAGAGATTACTCTTGGCAGCGACAGGTCTCTTCCAATTATCGCCGACAGAGCATGGCGCTGGGCCCCCCAAGCGGGGCATTCCTCCAGAGTGTGACGCGCGTCATCGACTAGCGCGCCACACTCATGGCATCCGGGGACCCCTTCCTTTCCAATACGGTGCAGGTACTTACCGAAGCACCCATGTCCGGTAAGTACCTGCGTCAGCCTGAAATTCAGGTTGCCATGCCTTCGACTTAGCCAGCGATGGAGGTGCGGCGCAACCGCCTCTACAGTCCCCCGTCCTGCTCCGGGGGACTCCAGCTCTTCCCTCCACCGCCGGATCATCGCTCTTCGGGCCGCTTCATGAGCTCTGCCCAGGTTCCTTGCGGAGACTTCCTCGCCCCTGGCCCTTACCGCGGCACGAAACCAGTAGGCCTCTGCCAGCGCCTCGGCTTGGAGATGCCAAGGCGGGTCGCCTGCCAGCAGCGTCGCCGCGGCCCACGACACCGTACGGTACCCCCTTATGACCCTCACCGCTATGGCCCTCTGCGGACGTCGCAACAGGGCCTTATTGGAGGCGGTGAGGGCGTCCGCCCAAATTGGGGCACCATATAGTGCCATAGACCGCAATATACCGCTATAGAGGCGGCGGCAGGACGATCCCGGACCTCCAATATTTGGCAGAAGCCTACCCAAGGCCGCTGCAGAATTGATGAGCCTAGGGACGAGCTGGGCAAAGTGCGGCCCGAATCCCCATTTACTATCAATGTGCAGGCCCAGATATTTCATATGGGCCTGCACAGGCACGGCAACCCCCTGTACAACCAGGCGTGCTCCTCGGGGGGGACCTCGGCGAGGGCCGTGAAAAAGGAGGGCCTCGGTTTTGGATAACGAAACCCTCAGGCCCAACATACCGATCCGGTCGACGACGAGCGCAACTCCGACCTCCGCCGATCGGGCGGCCTCCTGGAAGCCGGCTCTCCTCACGGTGACGAGGGTGTCATCTGCATAACAAATCACCCCCATCCCGGGAAGAAGCCCGCCCCGCAGAACCCAATCGAATCCGACGTTCCACAGGATCGGGCCAAGGACGGATCCCTGTGGAACGCCGCACTCTACCCGATGGCGGTATAGGCGCCCGTCGCCCCCCTCCCAGAGCACGTGCCTCCCCTCGAGGTACGCCCCCAACAACCTCCGGAGATACGGAGGCACTCCATGAAACCGGAGCGCCTCCTTCAACGTCTCGTGAGGGAGACTGTTGAAGGCGTTCTCTATGTCGAGCGAGACTGCCAAAACCACCTCCTTCCCGGCAACCGCTTCGGTGGCCAGGGTTTTCAGGGCGGCCAGCGCATCAATAGTGGAGCGGCCCGCCCTGAACCCGAACTGCGACTCTGACAGTCCCGGCCCGACATCCTCGAGGTGCCGGACGAGACGGTTCGCGAGCACCTTCTCGAATAATTTGGCCATCTCGTCCAGCAGCACCAACGGCCTATATGCGGAAGGAGAGTCAGGTGGGCGACCCCCCTTCCGCAGAAGACACAACCGTCCGCTCCACCATTGCTCCGGGAACCGCCCGGACCTCAAACATGCGTTAAGCAGTTCCCGGAGCCAATTCCTGATGTATTCCGCGGCGACACCGAGCACCAGTCCCGGAATGCCGTCCGGACCGGGCGCCTTTCTTCTCCCTCGAAGGCGGGAGAGGGCCACATCCATCTCGGTGTCGGTGACGGGAGGGACAGGCGCTATCTCTTCCACCACCAACGGAGGAGCCATTGCTGGAGGAACATGTCCCTCGGAGCACGGGAACAGACCCCCCACTAGCCTCGACAGGAGGTCTCGGTCCAATGACTCAGTGATGGGGGCGCCATGGGTGCGGAGCTTGTTCCGCGCCCGCTGGTAGGGACGCCCCCATGGATCCCTATCAAGGCCTGCCAATAGCTCCTCTCGGGCCCTCTCCTTTGCCCGGCTGATGGCCAGCTGCAGTTCCTTTTTTCTTCTGCGATATTCAACCTGCAGCTGGCCCTCAAGGACGGCGTCCCTGGCACTCCTTCCCCGGTAACGGCAGTAAGCACGCCGCGCGCGGTTACTAGCCGCCCGAAGATTAGCTATATCGGGCGACCACCAGTAGACCTGTTGGCGCGGCGGCCTACGCCGGGCCCTCGGCATCGCCGCGTCGCACACCGCCGTAAGCATAGTCTTTAGTTGGCCTGCGAGTTCTTCTACGTTGTCGCTGCCCTGCCGGCCTGCAGAGCCCCAGCGCTGAACTATGGCAGCCTCCCGGGCCAATTCAGGGTCAAACTGACCCAAGGCCCATTTGGGAAGTCGGCCAGTCCCGCGCCGAGGCTCCGGTGGCCCCAGAGGGGCGGAGAGCCCGAACCGGATATATCGGTGATCCGATAGCGTCTCCACCTCCTCTTCCACTCTCCAGCCTCTCACATCCCGCGCGACATCGGAGGTGGCAAACGATAGGTCCACCACGGACCCCCCCCGCTGCCGCACGCACGTGTGGACAGTCCCTCGGTTAAGGAGGGACAAACCGGAGAGTAGGGACCACTCTTCGACAGCCCTACCTTTGGCATTCGTGGCGGGGTTCCCCCACAACCGGGACTTTGCATTGAAGTCGCCGAGGACAATAGTAGGCCTCGGCGACTGTCTGCGGACCGCGGCACCGACGGAGTCCAAGAATAACTCGAACTCCGCCAGGCCACGGTTGGGGGAAAAGTAGATGCCTATTATGGCGAAGCCCCGCCACCCCGCCACGACATAGCCAGATCCCCTCTCGAGAGTAGAGAGGGGAGGGCCTACGATACCTCTCGACAGGACAGCGACATCCTCATTCAGGTCCCCCACCCAGTTCGGTTGATCGGGAACAAAATATGGCTCGCAGGCCACCGCCAGATCTATACTCCACTCCGCCATGGACTGCAGTAGCAGGTCCTGAGCCCCGGCGGAGTGGTTCAGGTTCGCCTGGAGGAAACCGACTCTGTCACCTATTGTGATGACATGCCGGCCTCCCCCTGGCCCTGGCGGGTTACTTCACTGGCATGAGCGGCTCGAGGTCCTAGAGCCGCCACCACTCTGCCCTTTACTATGGGAGGCCGGCACGACCTCCCACCCATGATGTGCTCCGAAGAGCGTCCTACCGCCGTGCAGACCGCACAGCGAGGTGCAGCCATGCACGATGCAGACCGATGGCCGATGCCGCCACACCGGTAACATAGTGCGGACCGGTCGACACCGGCTGGGCACAACTGGCTCGTGTGCCCTAGCGCCAGGCACCTGAAGCACCGCAGCGGCAGTGGCTCCAGGGCCCGGACTCCAGCCGCGCTCCAGCCAACGAGGAGCCTCCCTGCGTCGGCGAGCGTCTTAGCCGCAGTGATGGGGCAGCGGACCTTTGTCATACCCATGCCGCGAGGCCCAGACTGGATTTCACCAACCCGGACCTCTTCAGTGGCGCAGCCACACGTGCGAGCGACAGCAGCGGCAACCTTTTCGCTGGTGACGGAGTCGTCCAGACCAGTCACACGCAGATCCGCGCACTTAACGGGACGGACGACATCCGCCACTCCTACTAGGGCAGTACGTAGCTGTCCGGCCAGCTTATCTGCCACTTCCTGTGACTGGGCCTTGGGCAGTTGTAGCACCCGGGCACCTGTTACCGATCGACGCATCTTCAGTCCATCTGTTATGCCTAGGGCTGGCAGGTCAATCGCTCGCTCTGCACGCAACAGGGCATCGGCGTATGTCACCCCCTCTTTTTCGGCTGCCGGCTTCAGCGTCACAATCACTGCCGACGAGCGAGGAGCGACGAGCGCCGATTTCTTCTTCCTCTGCCGCACCCTTTTCTTAGGCGCGGCAGTTGCTACTGCAGAGGGTGCGGCAGTTGCTACGGCAGAGGGTGCGGCAGCAGGTGCAGCTGCGGGTACGGAACGGGGTTTTTTCTTTCCCCTCCGCACCACCTCGGTCCAACCTTCGCCAGATACTGGGGCAGGAATAGCCTTTGATGGGCCAGCCAGGGCAGAGGAGGCCTTTTCAGCCCTCTTTGAGGTGACAGCTGCAGCCGCTTCACTCCGCCTGTCGGCGGCAAGCGGTGGCCGGAGGGGTCGCTCAGGAGGCAGGCGTGCCTCCATCGCTTCGAGGCGCGCGCAGACCATCGTCGTAAACCGAGAGATCGCGCGCGCGGTGTCCTCAGGTAAGCCAGCAGAGGCCTCATCAACGGTTGGAACAGCCGCAGTTGGCCGCGCGGCTGTATCCGGTTCAGACGCCGCAACCCCCGCTTGCAGCATAGCCGTTTCAAGTCGAGCAAGCTTGGCTTGAAGATCCGAGAGCTGGGCATTGAGGCGGCTATTATCAGCCCGTAGTTCGGCTACTTCCGCCGTGAGGCGGATGTTAGCCTCCTGCAGCCGCACAGTCTCCTCATTTGTAGATCGCCTGGCCAGGGCATCCACCACCTTCAAATTATCGGTAACTGCCTCCTTTGCGGCGCGCACAAAGGTGCCCTTGAGGTTCTTGGACTTTGTAGCCACCCTGTTAAGAATGGCCGCGTGGTCCTGGGCTCTCCTTTTCAGATCCGCGACACACAGGGAGTTGACGTCCTCCCTGGACTCACGGATCTTCAGAGAGAGCTGCTCGACCTCTTCCTCGGCCTGCAGCTCCCCTTCGGCGCGCTTCGCTCTACGTACGGCAGCCTCGGTTACGATGGGCCCTGGCGTTGAGGGCCGTGACATTCCTCGCCCCCTGCGGGCGGTAGCTCCCGGCGTGGGCTTTTTCTGCGGGGGCTTTTCCGCAGCACTTTCTTCAGTATCTGACGCAGCGCCATCCCTGTCTACAGTGCGCTTACGCCAGAACCTGGGGGAGAGTCGCTCAAGGACCACCGAAGGCTTTCTGGTACGTATCACCGCAGTTTGCAAGGTGCACCCCTTAGAAGCCTCATCGTCAGTCTGAACGTCTGCTTGAGCATCCTCCATGGGCGTGGCCTCGGCAACCGAGTCCTCACCCGCCGTCGTTGTTTCGGACCGGGACGTTTGGCTAAGAGAGCCCTTTCGTCTCCCGGTCTTTCGCTGCGTCTTCTTCTTACCAGCAGATGTTGTGCTGGGTTTAGTGGGCTGCAGTTTTACAGCCTGCCCCACATTGGCTGTGGCGTTCGTTGCCCCCCCCAGATACGTGGGGCTGACAGGGTCAGAGGACCCTGCAAGGGATTCTCCCGGTGCCTCGCACCGGGTACCCTCCTGGGGAATAATCATGTTTTGTCCGTCCGCCATATTGTTACGTTTTAAGTCCGCCGACTTGCCAACCCTCGCGACTGAGTTCCCCTCAGCCATTCATCCCCTGGCCGGGCGGCAGAGCACGGGATTGGGGTAATTTTTTATAGAGGTTTTCTTCCTCGCGATCCAATGATCCCCGGTCCTGTCAGTTCAGGATTACGGGTCGGGCCGAGCGGTGGTCTGTACCAGACCGTGCCCACCATTCACGGGATGCGAGTGGTGGGCCCGTCGCCCCTCGGGCTGAAACAGCTCCGTTACCAGGGACTGCGCGACCACTATTGCCCCACTGTCCCCACTCCAGAGCCGGGGGAGCCACTATGACTCCGCTGGCTTCAACACCCTGGTCCGTCCGCTGTGCCATCTGCTGAGTCAGATGGACACGTGGAGGCCCGTCCTGTCCGGAAATTTAGCCGCCGGCAAATGCCGACGTTGCCCGGGGTGCACCACTAGGAGGTAAACCGGCACCACACCCCTGACTAGGAAACCTGAACTGAGCTGTAGCGAGCGTCGTGTCTTAAATATACCGCACCCCCCATTAATGATTAACACCCGCATAAAAGCTCCTGGGGTTCCAAGTTCTAAGTTCCAAGTTCCAAGTTCCAAGTTTCAAGTTCCAAGTTCCAAGTTCCAAGTTCCAAGTTCCAAGTTCCAAGTTCCAAGTTCCAAGTCCCAAATTCCAAGTTCCAAGTTCCAAGTTCCAAGTCCAAGTTCCAAGTTCCAAGTTCCAAGTTCCAAGTTCCAAGTTCCAAGTCCAAGTTCCAAGTTTCAAGTTCCAAGTTCCAAGTTCCAAGTTCCAAGTTCCAAGTTCCAAGTTCCAAGTTCCAAGTTCCAAGTTCCATGATCCAAGTTCCAAGTTCCAAGTTCCAAGTTCCAAGTTCCAAGTTCCTAGTTCCTATTTCCGGCTACGATGAAGTTCCAAGTTACGACCTTCCGGGTTGCGGCTGCCCTACGTGTTCTGGTTCCAGCGCCGGTTGCGCTGGCTTCACCCGCCTATCGGCAGATATCTGCGCACGCCGAAGGACGAGGGCCTGCCCTTCGGCCCAATACAGCCTCCCCCGCAGTTGAGTGTTGAGTACCCGTAGGTGACGGTCTTGGGGGATAATCCTGAGTTGCGAACCACCCCTGATTTTCTCTGCTCTATTTTTTTCTCGTCATTTTTTTCGCCTTAATTTATAACATAGAATTAATTAATTAATTACTTAATCATTCCTGTTAAATATTCCTTTTTTTTTATTAAATTGTTAAATATAAAATCGTTTTTTATTTAATTGTTAGGGATTTTCCCCGTAACAATCTTTTTTTAATAGTTACAGAATATATGACTGCCCCCTAAGGGAGGCGGTGAGATGATATAGCAACATACAAACAGAATAATTATATGACTACATTCAAACAAAAAAAACCAGTTACATAATATACGACTGCCCCCTAAGAGTTACGTCTAGATGATAAGTAACATCTAACAATAAAACCGTTTTAAAATGCCTGTCTGCCCCATAAGGGCGACGGCGTGAAGATATATAACATTTAACAAAAAATAGTTTTAAAATGCCTGTCTGCCCCATAAGGGCGACGGCGTGAAGATATATAACATTTAACAAAAAATAGTTTTAAAATGCCTGTCTGCCCCGTAAGGGCGACGGCGTGAGAATATATAACATTTAACAAAAAATAGTTTTAAAATGTCTGTCTGCCCCATAAGGGAGACGGCGTGATGATGTATAACATTTATGAAATAACTGTTTTAAAAGTGCCTGTCTGCCCCATAAGGGAGACAGCATGATGTTAAGTAGCAAAAAGCAATATTATTAAATTACACACTATGCGAACTATTATATTTTACAGGTAGAAGCGAATAAAAGTCTAAATGCAGTTGTATGCTACAATCTTAAATAATTAGTATTGACAAATTTGGAATAAAATTCTATGGAATGACAACTATGTTACTATGTTATGAGTATTACTAGGAATTTTGCAAAACATTTAAAAGTATAAATATTATAATAAGAATTCTATTGGAAGAGTTTCAACTAAATTAGTGTAAAAATGTTGATATGGAAAATAAAATTATCTAACGTAAATAAATGACGAGTAGTATCAAAAATATATGGGCCAAAGGGTGAAATATTCCTCCATAAAAATCTTTAAAACACACACGAAATTGTGCAGCAGACATGGGCTATTTTTAAAGGTTAATTTGGAATTGTAAAAGAAATGTACGTTACCTTTTATTCGGATGTTAGTGATTAATGGGGGGCGCGGTACCACAACGCTCGCTACAGCTCAGTTCTGAAGGGAAAGTGCAGTGTTAAAACTTTTAGGAATTCTACTGTTTATAAAACTTTATGACCTGGTGGCGTTAACAAATTAAAAATTATATGGTGGGTACGAAATATTGTGTAGTACTAAATAAATAGGTAATAATCTCTGTACGAACAGTATGATGTTTTTTGATAATTATATACCTTTGAAACAAATGATTCGTGGGTATGTATTATACAATACGTCTAATCATCTCGTTAGAACAAACTTTATAGAACAGTTACATGTAAAAATCTACTTTTCAAATATGGTTATACCAATAAAGTAAACGAAAGAAAATGAGTCCTACAATAGAAATGGTTATAAAACGTACCTTTGGGGTTGCCTAGTCACACACTTTTACTTTCAAATGCCCTAGGCAAAAATAATATTTTAATTATATTACTAAAGTAATTTACGCAGTGTTATCTGCCTGACACACACGATAATTCAGTCAGAGAAAAAACAATCTACCCGCTGTCATCTTTTTATATTTTTTCTGATAGTACCCCATTCTAAGATTATTCTTGCCATCTCCCTCTTGCGCATTGCGTCCGGCCTGCTCATTGGTGAATATTTTTTTGTTCTAGAACTTTTCCTATCCACACGCATATACGCTTAGACCTCGCGTATTTTAAATTTGCGGATATGGTATCCGGTATTAATTGAATATGCAACTTTATAATTTATTTAGTAATTTGATCGGTTACATCGTAACAGTAGGCAGAGGTGTATTACACACCCACGACTCGCCAGCTATGTTTAAGTCCCACGTAATAGGGGGCGAGCCTATTGACGTCTACCGGGCACATTTCCAAACTCAATATATTATTTCAGGATCCCGATATATAGTAATGGAATAAAATAACCAGTTCTTAAGTCTAGTCAAGAAAGGTCTCATGTAACTCCATTTAATAGTTTTTGAGAGTAATGTGCGAACAAACAAACAGACCAAAAGACAAACAAACAAAACTTCTAAAAAAATGGTTTTCGGTTCAGAGGCACCCATATAGCCTAATATAGTCATTTTTTCTCAAATATCTTCAATGTACAGGCACAGCATTTTTACAGCTTTATATACAGTCAGTACGAACTTTCGCAGAAAAGATAATCATTATAGTTAACGCCTATTTTCAGAGTACCCACAGATGGATCGTGGGTTAATTTTTAACGCAAATGTAGAGTAACATATATATAATTTGCTGACAAACATAATTATCATCACGCCTGTATTCCCCCAAGGGGTAGGCAGAGGTGTATTACACACCCACGACTCGCCAGCTATGTTTAGGTCCCACGTAATAGGGGGCGAGCCTATTGACGTCTACCGGGCACATTTCCAAACTCCGGGCTGCTACTGAGAATTTTTCTTTTTAGGAAAAAAATCGTTAACGTTGCCTGACCCGGGGTTTTTTTCATTTGCTGACACTTAGCAGATTACTATCCCTATAAAGATTTTCTGTAGAATACCTTTTTTTCCCGCCGTTCGAGGCAACGAAAAGGGTAGTGTTGCGCCCTCACCCATTACATAAACCCGCCGTGTGCCGTCTCTCCATCTGTGCTGGCGGGCTACTAGAACTATGTTGCATTATTTAAGTGGTTCCTGTACAATACCTATGGTATGAAAAATACATAACCTTGATGAGCGCTGAGCTTTCAAATCCAGAAGTTTATTTGTGTGACACCTCCCCATACAAATATGCAATAAGTTATTACAGACTGTGCCAAAGCGTTAAGAATATGTGCTTGCATTTAGAATCAGAATCATGATCATGTTATGATCACACTTAGTGGGTGTAGTTCGATACTTAACCTCACTTTTATATAATCTTCTATAATATCTCGGTTCCTAGATTGCCAAATCTAACAAAATTTTATATTATGAAATGTTTCGATGTAAACTTCCAAATGATGTTACTTTCATCTTGTCACCACTTAGGGCCAAAAATGTATGGAAGCGTTTCCATCTCTATTGAAATTTAAAAAAGTGGCTCATGAGTTTCTTGTCATTGCCAGGCTCTTCTACGGAATCCGTCCACTTGTGGCGTTTGTAATCGTGATATTGCGGATCCACTTGACGCAAGCTCTCGTGTTAATTATTCTTAGTAGTTTTGACGATTTTAAGTGCTACCTATATAATAAGCCTATGAAATAAAGGTATTTTTTAATTCACAAATAATAAAGTTCGCATAAAAGTCTCTTAAATTCTTTATGAAATAACATTTATGGCAAAAAAAATCCTTGTGATAAAAAAGTGACATCTGTAGCTCAGAAACTTTAAATTTCCACTTTTTTAATTCCTTATTTATAAATTGAGTAAACTAACATTTATTTACTTTTTCTTACAGTCAAGTACAAGCTAAAATATAAACTAGATTATTAACTACAAATAAATAAAATTATTTAAATTATATATGTACACTCTTAAATACTAAAATAATAAATTAATAATCAATCGTTGACTATGGAGAGGCTGCCAAAATTTCCAACAGGGTACCATGTGTGGCGTCAAGGCATCGACAACGTAAACGGCGCTTCGTTGTCATGACGATTCAGACATTCTATTTTCACATTTGCTTTATTTATGTGTTTATTTTGCTTTATCCTTAGATAGTTTAGTGTATATTTATTATCTTTTATGGCAATTAAATTTCCACTTTTTTAATTTCTTTTTTTAAGGAAGAGACCAGACGGTATGACTTGATGCCTTGGAAGATGGGTAAGCCTTTGGTGTGGGACGCCACCTACGTCGACACCCTTGCTCCATCACATCTACCAAGCACCGCTAGTTAGCTAAACTACAACGACTCCAGAGATTGGCCTGTATGGCGGCCACGGGATGCATGAGGACAACTCCAACTGCTGCTCTGGAAGCTGTTCTTGGCCTGCCGCCGCTGCATCTGTTCATAAAACAAGAGGCAGCAGCTACAGCGGTAAGGCTTAAAAACCTGAGTCTCTGGAGACTAGCAAGGGTACCGCACACCGAAATCCTCAGTGAGGTAATAGGTAAGGAGCCGCTCATGGCAGCGGTGACCGACAGGATACCCAAGCAGTTTGTATTTGACAAGAAGTATAAGATACAATTGCAAGAACAACCGGGTGAAGGTCTTAACCCAAGAGAGATGAGTATCTTCACAGATGGATCTAAAACAAGGTCAGGTACTGGTGTGGGTGTATTCTCCGAGGACCTGAACATTCAGATATCTACACCATTAGGAGCTCATAACACGGTCTTCCAGGCAGAAAGTGTGGGCATCTTACAGCAGCAGCAGCGTATGCAATCGACTCTAGAAAGGTAAAGAACCAACAAATCCGTATACTCTCTGATAGCCGATCAGTCCTACAGGCCCTTCAAAGGTATACTATAACCTCGGGTCTTATATACGAGTGCCATCGAGCCCTGTCACAGGTATGTATCGACAACGATATAACCCTACAGTGGATCAAAGGACACAGCAACTCACGCGGTAATGACGCTGCCGATGAATTGGCAAGGGGGGGTTCGGAGATGATAGTGGAAGGACCTGAGCCCATTCTACCCCTGCCGTTCGCTTGGCTCCGAGACACACTACGACGAAACACCAAGGTAGAACACCAAAAATACTGGTCTAACTTAGGTACATGCAGGCAAGCCAGAGAGGCCCTTCCGACAATCTACCCCGGATTGTCACTAAAGCTGCGGCGTTTGAAGAGGCCTCAGCTCCGGCTTCTAATGGGAGCCATTACTGGACATGCTTTATGGAATAAACACTTATTTACTCTAGGTGTTACTGATAGTCCTCTTTGCAGAGCTTGCATGGAGGCAGACGAAACGGCCGCCCACGTCATCCTTGAATGTCCGGGGGTGGCGGAATACCGGGCACTATACCTCGGCTCTCCGAGGTCGCTCCCAGAGGTCGTCGGCAACGTTAAGGGTCTGCTAGGCTTTCTGGTGATGCTGGGTTGGCAGGAGTAGTGCCAGCAACCCGTCACGCAAAATAGGCGCACATACGACGTCGAGTTGCGGAAAATAGCCCGCGTTTACAATACAATACAATACAGCACCGCTAGTTGTCCTGGTGCTGCTGCTGCTTCAGCGGAGACCCTCAAACGGCGGAAATATAATAACCTTAAGGGTAATTATATTTTCGAACCGTTTGGGGTCGAAACGCTAGGGTCATGGGGCCCGAACGCTCGCAAATTCTATAAAGAAGTTGCGAGGCGTCTGGTCGACGCCTCACGTGATCAGAGGGCTGGCCTTTACCTAGCACAAAGGATTAGCATTGCCATTCAACGTGGCATTGCTGTCAGCCTTCTGGGCACTTTGCCAGTTGTCAGTGATTTGGATGAATTTTATGATGCATAATTTTAACTTCTTTCTTTTCTTTATTTATTTTGTTCCTTTTTTTTATAAGCTTTGTAATAGTATTTTTTAATTTGAATTTAAATTTATGGAGATTAATGACCTCGAGCGGGTTCAGCTGGCGCGTTTCTATAACTTAACTACAGGAACCGAGCGAGAGAGAAATTAAAAAGTAATAGTCACGTAGTCTGATTTGATACCAAGTACTTACGTTTCGATACCGAGTAAGTATCGACAGATTGATTCGTGTTGTTATATTATTGTTGTTCATATTATAATTTTTAAAAATAGCTATTAAATAAAACAAGTCAAAAGAAGAATCGATTTTTAAGATCGCCTTTTTAAACTCTATTTTTTGGGTATCCAACCTTATTTAATAATTTATACTAAAATCAATCTTATCTTATCTTATCTTCTTGTTTAATGGCTCTTGTTGTGGCAGTGTGAGCACAATTTCGCCAATATCGAGTATTAATTTAAGGTAGACCGTCAAACGAAGGAAATTTGTTCGGTGAAAGAGAAATAAACGGTGAAAAATGAGTCCAACACGACGGATTACCATGAGATACACTGAAACAAAAAATACAACTCTAACTACATGACATAAAACTACTTATAGGAATACATTATAAACAAAACCAAAACTATTTTTTTTGAACTAAATACCCTTTACCTCTATAATATGTACATACATTTACAATTTAATCTTATTAACTTTTATGAATTTACAGTGTTTTAATAAATGGAGTAAATACAAGAGACAAAAGAAGTTTAAAAGATGTAGGACGAGAGATTTCAGTTGGTAAAATATTATATAAAGAACAGTTTAATTTAGGGCAACAAAAGAATATATGGTTTATATTTCCTTGAGCCAGACCACATTCGCAAATGGATTTATCTCTAATCCTAAGTTTAGCAAGGAATACCGGAGTGCAAGAATGGTTTAAACGTAACCGACAGACGGTAGAGGTGGTAGCCTTATCAGCCTTTTTGAATTTAGAAAACCAAGGTTTGTGGGGAATCTCAGGTTGAATATCACCATAAAATTTCCCTTTAACGTTTTTAGAAATATGCCATTGTTCAGTCCAATCCTGAAATAGGACTGATTTCAGGGAGGCACAGATGTCATATGAATATACATGAAAATGATCAAGGGAACCTACAACTGCTGCAGACTTGGCACACCAATCAGCTGACTCATTACCTAGGATACCCATATGACCAGGAATCCAAGCCAAAATAATATTAATACCAAGTTTATGACATTGGAACAATTCATCTTTTATTTGAAAAATAATTGGAAATTTTGATTTAGACCTGAAAGGATTAAAAATGAAAGGATTATATAATATTGCTTGTAGACAACTTTTAGAATCTGAAAATATTAATGAATTATTTAAATTATGTGGTTTCACAAATTTAATTGCTTCTAAAATTGCTATTGACTCTCCAGTAAATACTGATGAAGCAGATGGACATTTATACTTTAGCATGATTCTTGTGAAAGGTATCCAAACTGCTACACCTACTGCATTATCTGAAAATTTAGATGCATCAGTGTACAAAGTGTACCAGTTCTCAAATTCACTTTGAATTTTTTGTTGGAAAACCTTATTGGCCTCAATTGTATCTTTATCAATGCCAAAATTCAAAATAATGTTGGGCTGGAAAATCAATGTATCATAATCAAGAGAATATAATGGTAGACTGGGATTTTGATAAACTGGATTGGCAAGATTGTTAGATAAACAATAACTGCGGAGAATACAAGGGAAAAGGTGAGATGATTGTGTGTTATGAGAGTTATAAAGTTCAGACAACTGTCTCAATTTAGGGATAAGGGGATGATCAGACCTTTGAGTTAATTTAAAAAAAAATCTGTTGGCAAGGTATTGCCTACGTAGTGAAAGAGGAGGTTCAACACACTCTACTTGCATCGCATTAATAGGTGAAGACTTCATAGCCCCTAATATTATACGTAAACATTTGGCTTGAATTTTGTCAAGTCTCTTAAGAACGGATTTATTACAAGGGTCTAAGATAAAAGAGGCATAATCCATATGGCTACGGATTATGGCATTATATAATAATTTCTGAGTAAAAGGATGAGCACCCCACCATACCCCAGAAAGAGAACGGAGGATATTAATGTTCTTTTCACATTTCTGTATAACATAATCAAAATGAGAAATACCAGATAATTTTGAATCAAGCCATAATCCTAAAAATTTTACTTTGGTCTCTTGAGGTATC
The DNA here is from genome assembly GCA_948253155.1 of Leucoma salicis. Taxonomy (NCBI): domain Eukaryota; kingdom Metazoa; phylum Arthropoda; class Insecta; order Lepidoptera; family Erebidae; genus Leucoma; species Leucoma salicis. The sequence continues at coordinate 16,479,703 of OX411820.1, read as the reverse complement.
ACATTCTCATTAACTCTAACTGTGATATTAGGAATAATCCGTTTTTTAGTAAATATCACTACTTTACTTTTAGAAGCTGATATAGAGAGACCATGCTCTAGGAGCCAGTCAGATAAGTACCTTAGAGCAGAGTTTAATTGGATTTCTGCTTCTTCTATAGATTTAACTGAAGTATAAAGAGCTATATCGTCCGCATATTGCAAAATTTGACAAAAAGATAGTACTGTAGACTCTAGATCTAAAATCAATATTTCGCCTGAAGAATCGCGAGCCCTAAACCATTCAAACTAGACGTATACCATCTAGTGTTGCCATTGACATGACAATTGCCGTATTATACGGTATTTGGTGCCATTTGAAAAAAACACGGTACAAGGCATTATAATCGTCAATCAGGGGACCCTCACAAAACGCAAGTCGCGGAATACAGATACTCAATAACGTAATTTAATACAACCTATAGCACCATTGGACTTCACACTTTAGTTGATTATTGAATTTACATCACTAATATGATAAGTTAATAATGGACATTCTTACATACGTACTTACGATATTCATTCTACTGTTACGAGACTTACAAGCATAAACGATAATAGCGAAAGAAGATTGAATATTGTAATATGCAGAGGAAAAACAGTGACACCTAACAGCCTACTACCCCTAAAATCTGTTTGTTAAACTGAAATATTTTTATGAATTTTCTATGGATATTACATATTTGTATTTTATATCCTTCTTATATATTTGTATTTAATATCCTTTAATCACTATAACTATAAGAACAATATCTAATTGTGTGTTTAAGTCTACATTGTGATTGAATTTGTATGAGGCACGGCAATTTTTCAGGTTTTACCACAAAACACGGCAACCAATTTTTAATTAATGACAACCTCATCAGCAAAACTTTGACATCAGCAAAATGCGGATGCAATGGACGCACCCTTTCGACAAATGCGTTCAATACGATGCGTACGGCGCGTGCGTGCGGACTAATGGACGTCCACCAATATAAGCGCTTTTGTAAAACATCATATTGCGAATACTTGGTAGACATAGATCAAACTTATATCTATCCCGTAGGTTACATATAAGCGAGGCTTTCCGAATAAAATATTCTATGTGCTTTTCCACAAATAAACATAATTCTAAAATACATATCCCTGTCACAGTGAGTAAAGATTTCTCCTTAAGAATTGATCTAAGAGATTCATCATTATACATTTTATATATAATTCTAATACACCTTTTTTGCAGGATGAATGTACTTTGAACGTTAACTGAATTTAACCCAGTATATTATTCCATACGTCAAAAGTGGATACACATTACCAAAGTATGCATGTTTAACAGTATCTTCATTAGTAATCTCGGAAAGTATGGATAACGCATAGCAGTGACTAGATATTTTATTATATATAGCTTCAATATGAGATTTCCAATTTAAATGTGTATCAATATTAACTCCTAAAAATTTTATTTGATTGACTTCTTCTACTTGAATTCCAGAATCAATGATATTTAATGTAATAGGTGTAGTTTTGTAATTTCTAAATTGTATTAGTTTACTTTTTGTCAGATTAACATTTAGATTTATTGTTTTAAGCCATTTTACTAATATTGATAATGTTTCATTAATATCCCTCTCAAATTCTAAAGCGTTCAATTTTTAGCCAGAAATCAGTATTGTGGCGTCGTCAGCAAACATTACACAAAGGTGTTTGACTATTTTTGGTAATTCATTGACATAAATGAGAAAAAGAAGAGGACCTAAAACACTTCCTTGTGGTGCACCCATAACTATTTCTTTAAAACTGGATCTGTACTTTTTCATCATCTTAGTGTTTTTATTATATTTCTCGATGATAACTGCTTTCCTTCGGTTATTTAAATAAGTTTCAAATAGTTTTAAGGTCATTCCCTTCGTATTCCTATTATGTGAAGTTGCTTTAACAATATTTTATGAACCACGCAGTCAAACGCCCTTGACATATCTAAGAAAACACCCACACATTGTACCTTTTTATTAACTTCATGCCACAAATGTTGAAGTATTTTAAATATTGCTAATAATGTCGTTTTTCCCTTCTGAAAAACGAATTGGTTTGTATCCAAAACATTATGTTTATTTAAATAATTTACAAGCCGATTATATATAGCTCTTTCAAAAACCTTAGCAAATATTGGTAATAACGCTACAGGTCTGTAGTTACTCTTATCACATTTAAGCCCTTTCTTATAAATCGCATTACGTAATGCAATGTTTTAACAATTCATAATACCGTTTTAATCCTTGATATAATAACTTCCACGTGAGAATGCCACGACGCCGACGGTCTGATCAACAGTTACACCTCAGTACTTTTTTTTTATATATATTTTACTTGTTGAATACTTTGACAGTGGCCAAAGCCAGCCATATATTTTCGCCAAACTGCGTTCAACAACAGTCCGCACTTCTCTTTATATCTCTAAGTTAACCACTGCTGTATCAACTTTGCTTCCCTAAATATTGCGTGCAATACCTTTTTTTTGTTCTAAAATAAAATATAACCCACGTTACACTTCAGAACAAAGGCTATTTGCCAGAGACGATTGAGTGTTGGGGATAAAGAGCGGATGAGAATAGGTAATGGTGATAGAGAGTGATGTAGTGAGTATATAGACTATATAATATAGTGTTACACCATATCTTTTACTCGTAAGCGTAATCCTATAATTTTTAAGGCTTCGTCAAACAGAGCGCGTACTTAGCGCGCGTCAGAGCGCTAAACTGACGGCGCGCTATGACGCCGATATGTGCTGTACTACTATGGTAATATACTGTCAAACAGAGCGCCAGCGCTAGCAGTACGCAACTAACGCAACGCTCTGTCGCGGCGTTAGGACGCTTTGACGTCAGGCGTTGTATTTTTTTACAAATTTTGATTTTAGCGTCCGAGTGAATGTGTGTTAAAATACTGCATAATGTCCGAAAAATTGATAGAATTAGTTAGAAAATACCCATGCTTATACAATACGAAGGATAATTCTTATAAAAATATAACAATTAAGATAAAATTGTGGGAACAAATCGGAAAATTTTCTATCTCCACATTAATGTTATATTAAGAGCTTAAACCACGGAATGATATTTCGCCTAGCTAAGCCTTTTAACTTTATTTTATGAATATATATGTACCTATTTTATTTATTTATTTATAGACTTACGCCTTTTTCCCAGAGGGGTAGGCAGAGAGGGAGAGGCGGATTTCCACTTGCCACGATCCTTGCTCACCTCTTTTGCCTCATTCACTGTCATTATATTCCGCATACATGCATGTCGGTTAAGGGTACTTCTGACCTGATCTTTCTCGTGAACTTCTCTGATTTGATCAGAGAACGTTCGACGAGGTCTACCCTTCCCAACTGCACCATTCACACTCGCCATATATATCTTTTTTGTTATCCTGCTTTCATCCATCCTCTCTACGTGTCCAAACCATCATAACACGCTATATCTTCTTTTACACCACATCGTTCTCTCACTACACTATTTCTTACTTTATCTTTCAAAGTTATACCACACATACTTCTTAGAGCTCTCATCTCCACTGCATTTATTTTACTCTCGTTCTTCTTCTGCTATACCCAGCTTCCACTTCCGTACATTAGAGTTGGTACTAACACTCCATTATGCACGGTGAGTCGTGCCTTTTCAGATACTTTCCGACTGCTTGTAAAGGAGTGTAGTGCCCCATTCACCTGATTACCTGCATTCACTCTCCTTTCAATGTCCTTTTCACACTTCCTATCTCTCGTAAACAATGTTCCCAGATACACAAACTCTTTTACTCGTTGAACCTTCACTCCTTCAATCACTATGTCACATGGGGTCATGCATTCATCTCTTTCTAGAACCATTACTTTCGTCTTCTCAGCATTCACTTTCATTCCTTTCTTTTTCAAGGATTCATTCATTAATGTTACCATCTCCTGTAACTCAGCAGCCGATGACGCAAGTATAACTTGGTCATCAGCGTAGAGAAGACATTTGATGAGTAACCCATTCATCTCTAACCCATACCCACTTTCTTTCAACTCTTGCAAACAACTATCCATAAATAGATTAAACAGCTACGGAGACACTACACATCCCTGTCTAACACCCTTTCCAATGTTAAACCATTCAGTGTATGTCCCGTCTATCCTTACACAAGCTCTGGAATCGCTGTAAAGGGATTTTAGACCCTGAATCAGGTTACCATCTAACCCATACATGGATAGTACCGACCATAATACATTCTTCACCACTCTGTCATAGGCCTTCTCTAGGTCTAGAAAGGCACAAAAGACCTTCTGGTTTTTTGCCAAGTTCTTTAAATGTACCTATTGTTCTTTTATTATATGAGCATAAGTTTAGTATTGTTTTTGTTAATTTTGGACTTGGCACTGACTTCAAACACATGAGTTGGTGTCTAGCACGGAAATCTTATGTAAATACAAATTATTTTTTGTTTTTTAGTTCCTGGGTGTTTCCTGAAGGCGGTTTTTTTTTATAAAATAATTTATCTCACTGGCACACATTGGACGTCTAGTATATTTTAAATTTATGATTAAAACCTTTCCAATAGTTATGAGTATAACGGTGGGGGAAAATGTGTAATCTCATTTTCTCTGAGCTTCAGACCGAGAATTCAAAGTAAAATTAATCAAGTCAACTCCTGACGAAAAAGTTTCTTCAAATAAATAATATAATACGTAATAACATGGCCTCCGTCCATAACTTAGATTTGGATTTTATACAACGCCTGATTATTGCAACATAGCATTTTTAAGTCTGCCTAGTGTGAGGACCATAATGACAACTTGGTTTCTACAACGTACCTACTAACAAAAATTATTCAACTTGTATCTTAGGAATTCTTTTTTTTTGGATAACAATTTATCTATTCACATACGTTTCATACTTATCACAATTTTAAAGTTTTACCTTGGTACTAAATAAAATAAATAAATAAATATTCAAGGACATTTCACACAACATCCTCTGGTTCTAAAGTAAGCTTAACGTTTGTGCTATGTGTACCAGATTATGGATATAATACATACATTATTTTTTTTTGTAAATACATTTAGATAGAAAACACCCAGACGCATATAAATATCTATGTTCATCACACAAATAATTGTCCTGAGTGGGAATCGAACCCACGACCTCGTACATGGAAGTCGGTTCCACTACCGACCACGCCTTGAGGCCCGTCACTACTAACTGAATAGTCATGAATTTTTTTTTCATCTTCTTTACTGTTTCACTGTTGGGCACGCGCACGCACCTCCTGTCGTAGTAGGAGGGATTTAGGACGTAGTCCAGCCTTCACAAGCCGTCGAGAAAATCTCCCAGGCATGCAGGTTTCCTCACGATGTTTTCCTTCACCGGGCCGTGATAAATTGTAAACATAATAATTATACCCATAATTTCGAAATATCTTCACTATAGAGAGGTGTGTGCCGTGCGAAGTCTGGTCCTAGGACTGGGGATTGAACTCGATACCACTTGTTTTTGCAGTTCTTGGTTTTACCGCTGGACTATCGTACTCTAAAAAATACCGTGAATTAATCTGTCAAATTTATTTACAGCTTGCTTTTGAAAATGATTTCTATCATTAAGAAGTTATAGGTACATGATAAAAAGATAAAGATAGAAAATATAAGTGAATCTTTTTACTACATTGGTGGCAAACAAGCATATGGCCCACCTGATAATAAGCGTTTACCGCAGCCTATAGACGCTGGCAACGCCAGAGGCCATTTCAAAGGAAAGGAAGAATACTAAGGAGAGGCTAGAAAGGACAATAACGAGAGGATAGGAAAGATAATAAGCGGAGGATAAGGAGGAGCCTCCCGCGCGCTCTATTCACTATACGAAACACAGCGGTAGAAATACCTACAGTTGTTTCATGCTTTTCATCCCGAGCTCCTGTGAGAGGATAGTACTTTCCCGATCGAGCCGGTCCCATTATACTAGGGTAAGCAAGGCTACCTTACTTATAATAACCAAAATTAATTATTTTCAACTTTAAAGGATGCAAAATAAAATTCCTTACAAAGTTTAGCGTATTTACTCGTATATCTACTACTATGTAAATCTGTATTTTATAAGAGGCGCATAATTTTTTTACGAGTGGACCTTCGGCAGCGGCAGCCTCACAATCACTCCTTGCTTGTCGCCGTAAGATCTCAATTTACAATACAATGTTTGATTCCAATCTGTCACTTATTGATGTGAAACATCTAATGGAGGGAGGGTAAAATCGGCTGTTATCATGGCGACGCTTTTATTTTTGTTCGCCATCTGTTGACAACAGCGTGTACTTACACGCTTTTGTTTCTAGTTTGGAAGCATAATGGGCAATCATTAAACTAGTAATAACAGTTTTAATTCGTCTATGGATAGCGAGAGGGCGCTAACCAAAAATTAAGTATATAAGACTCAACAATATTCTTATTTATTAAATAATAATTTAAATAATAGGATAATATTCACTCTTATTATAAGTTCATTGCCTTTATGTCCATTTCCGTTATTTTACATATCTCAAAATTTTGTACAGGCAGATATTGGAAATTCTCATTTATGATATAAATAATATGTAATAGTATATATTTACACTTATGTTCATTGCCTTTAGGTCGATTTCCGTTATTTTACACTTTGTGTTTAAAATCGATCTTTTGAAACGATTCGAATCGTAGCCTCTAAGTTCGATCTGTGTAAAATATCGAAATCATGAGATCGATCTGTTGAAAATCAATCGATTCACTATACTATGTTATAGAATGAAACTATCGCGTTTGTAAACTTCCTCATATCGAAATATTCGAATATTATCGTATTATTTTAATGAAGATTATAAAACGGCAGTAATAAGTTGATCGTTTATGAAATACTAGCTGTTTCCCGCGGCTTCGCTCGCGCATATAAATGATTATTGAAATAGGAACAATTTTGTAAAAAAAAATACTGTCTCTAATTGAAATTAAACTATAAGTACCTATGCATCAAAATTTTAGGTTTAATTAATATAGTAAGTACCTCTTTGTAAACGACGTATGCAGTGTTTCCTTTTGCGTCTAAAACTCACTCTGGAGCATGCAACGTATATCTCTCAATGTGAAAAGGAGTCCTTACTTAAATCGATGCGAGTCATTTTCAGTGACTGGTCTAGGGACTTGTTAATTGTTATGGCAAAGCACACATTAAGAGGGATCTGTATTCTTTTATATTATTTTAATTAGTTCAGGATACTTTGTTGAAATTAACGGTATTCGTGGAATGAAAACATGCACAATTTAGGTGATTAAGATATCTTAATAACATTACTGGTGGTCCAGTGAGAACAGTCACTAACAATATACCAGGCGCTTCTTCTTTTAAATTAAAGTGCGTTACAATTTACGTTTTCCTAACTTATTGTGCTCTACAAAACCAAAATTATTAGTGAAAGTGGAAAAAGAGATCTTTACTGCGAGCAGGATCCGAACCTGCGTCCCTTCCAATCTGGGGAAGTGCTTTAGAGCGCTAAGCCATCACAGTCACCGACAGCAACTCCCAATCTCCACCTCCCAATTACTTTTATATGTCAATAGGTTTCGTAAAGTATCATAGAATCATACTTCATACCAGAATATGCTGTATCCTTCCACGCAAGCAATCGTCTTTCTGGATAATTCTCTTCGTACCTACAAACGGCTGCTTTGTGATCATCCGGGTGGTTATTCAGGTAATTCATTACAGCTATTCTGTGTACCTGTACCGTTTTTTTGTTTAGGCGGCAAAAAAATGTACCTAACCACACACCCTGTCGTTCGGGGCAACGAACAGGGTAGTGTGGGGACCTCACCCACTAAAGAAACCCGCCGTGTGCCGTCTCTCCGCCTCTATTGGCGGGCCACTGGAACTATGTTACATTCCTTCGGTGGTCTGTGTACCTGTACCTGCGAACTCCTTTTTTATATTTACTTAGTATTCGTTTTTTGAGCTGTATCTTTTCAGTAGCATTTGTAAATCTTGTGCGAAGTTTTGTACGATTCTCCTTAAAAATGTCACTATATCAGAAATGTCTGATTGAAGATAGGATGTTACAGATCCATACTAAGGCAAATATACATCAAAATGCCATTGGGATTGGTTTTGTATTGAACTAAACCGAAACCTTTTTACGGGGTTTCCTTCTATGCAAAATTTCTCATACCTAATTGTGATATACTTACAATATCGGATTTATTTGTCCGGCTACTACTAATTCACATAAACATCCATATATATGAAATCCTGACATATCAACAAAGTATTCATCGGAACTATTATGGTCCATCAGCATCATGGGACATGATAGTAAAATTCTCTTAGTGAGTGACTACATAAGCAACTATCTCTTCCCGCACCTGTCTATCCAAGACTTGAGCGTCATATAAAATATAGTACTGGCAAGCTCCGTCACCAATAAAGGAAAAGATTTATATTTAGTATTTCAATCGGAGGCCCACTTACATACAACACTTTATTTGTGAAGGCGGGTATCTAACCGCACACCCCGTCGTTCGGGGCATCGAACAGGGTAGTGTAGGGGCCCTCATCCACTAAATAAGCCCGCAGTGTGCCGTCTCTCCGTCTGTATTGGCAGACCACTGGAACTGTGTGGCATTCCTTCAGTGGTCGCTTACGTACAACCTACGGTGTGTTTAACGTTATCTCGTGATATAATAATTATAAGCGGCATAATGAAACAATAGCCTGAATCAGAAAATGAGTATATGCCGCCATCTATCGCGTAAACTTATTTATAATGCAAACTATGAATTTAAGCAATAAAAAACTTATCTTTGTATAGATAAATTATATATACTCGTATAGTCTCCTCGTATTACACAGACATTTCAAATTTACTCGTATAAATAAATTTGAAATGTCTGTGTAATGTTTAAATAACATATGAGAGTAACAAAATAAAATTTTAAAGTTTTTGTCTGATTGTTTCTTTCGGCTAATATCTATAACGGCTGGACCAATTTGGACGGGATTTTCACTGATGTATAGCAGATGTTATACTACTATTTTAGAAAAATAGGGTCAATTATTACAATTATTTTAGAAAAATAGGGAATTTAGGTCACTGCAAAAAATGAAATACTAAATTCCACGTGAACGAAGTCGCGAGTTGCACTTCGTTAATAAAGTTCAATCACAATGAAGCGAAACGAATGTTCGTCTAACGTTTCGTTTTTCATTCTAAGGGGGCAGGTGTAGTAAATAGGTGAAAAGGTAAAAAAAATCTAAAATCGACACAAGTTTTATGTTTTTATTACATATTAATCTATTATATAGTGTTCCAACTTAAGAGATAGGATACTTTATATCTCAATTTATAATTGCAATATTTATTCATGAAAAAATATATGATCGCCACGCAGTTCGCCGGGTCAGCAAGTTTACTATATAATGGTCACAGAGATTTCTTCGGCAGATACCTACACTGGCTGCGACGTGGACATAGCGTGGTCCACGCTCGAGTCATGCCCGGCTTGGACCGACCAGTGCCGTGGCAAAAGGGGTGACCGGTTGCTGCCAAGCGTCGTCCGAGCGATGGCTGGTAGCGACAGGTATTCAGGCGTCGTCACTAACTTCTGCGACCGTTTTGTCCGTGTGGTGACGGACTAAGAATACAATTGTCACCTGTCATTAAATGGGTTATACTCCATCCTTTCCCGCGGGTGACGACACCTGTTGTACGAACAAGGCGACTAAGGAAGCAATTATCACCCTTTATTGCATTACTGGTGGTAGGGCTAGCCCTACCTAGGTACCAAGTAAGAGTACTCACTTGATATCGGGCCCGAACGGGTTGGTACTAGGTACAGTCTCCTGTGACCGGTCATGAAGCACGTCAGTGTGTTTTGGCTATAGCAGAAGATAGCCGTTTATTCTTTCATTTCATATCTAAGGAATGGAATGGTGTGCAGCGGTTTAACAATACTCTCGGTATAGTTGAGTCCATGAGCGACGGTTAGGTACCACTTACCATCAGGTGGGCCCTGGCTCGTCTGCCATTATAAGCAATAAAAAAAATAAAAAATGAGCCGCTGGCGGTGCCTACTGAGTACCTGCGCCATATGCCATATCCTAGCTGAGGATGGACCTGGGAACATCTACCATCCGCAAGGCCTACCGCGAAAGTGCGATGCTCCGGTGTGTGAAAGCGTCACTCATAGATAGTACCCGAAAGATTACGCCACCGTCGGACCACTGAAGTAATCTCACACAGTCCTGTGACCCGCTAGTATGGGCAGAGAGACGTCACATGACGGGTGTATTTAGTGGGTGAGGCACTACCCTGTTCGTTGTCCCGAACGACGAGGTTTGCGGCTAGGTAATTTTTTCGTGCAATAATAAAAAAACGTAATATATCTAATAATACGAATGGTATAATGAAATAGTTAAAAATAAACAAATACTAATTATTATACTATACACTTTGTTTCAATACCACGAGATCGTGAGTGGTAGTTTACAGAATTTTACTTACACGTTATAATGACAAATACATTTAAAAAAAAGTTTTTTGGTTTTCTACTTGTTCTCTCTGCATGCTATTGCATATCTCGTTTTGGCTTGGTTCGGCTTAATATCTTAGCTAATTACCAACCCGCTGTGTTAAATCTATTCTGCCCAAAAGAACTACTCCCTCCATAGCCACCTTGCCCATAAGGATTAGATCCAAATCCGTTAGATCCAAATCCATTAGATCCAAATCCGTTGGTTCCAAATCCATTGGATCCATATCCGTTAGATCCAAATCCACCTGATCCATATCCGCTTGATCCAAATCCATCAGACCCAAAACTACCTTGTCCGAAAGGACGATTTCCATATCCTCCTTGCCCAAATGAATTCCTTCCAAACTGGCTTTCTAGACTAGGACGACTTCCAAAAGCGCTTTGACTTCTGTCAAATGGGTTATCTCCAAATCCACTGGAACTACTTCCGAAAGTATTATCATCAAATATACTTTTTTCAGTTGTACGGCGTTCTGAAATACTAGAACCCTCAAATGCTTTACCAAAGCCGCTAAAAACGTCGGCTGCATCCTTTACATCAGGATCTGTGCTAATATCATGTTTAGCTTGAGATACTGCATCTGAAGTTTCTTTTGCACCTTCACTGAGGATATCTTTTACCTCAGAAAGAGATTTTGATATACCATCTTGTGCTTCTCTAAGAGCACCCTCAATTTTTTTTCCAATATTACCAAAGTCACTGAAATCTAGTCCATTGGGGAACGACGTCAGAGATCAGCTTTGGACGTCTATCATCTAAGTCCACCCGTGATCATGAATGCTGTAAAGTATTCGAAACGTCGGGATAGTAGTAAAATTAAGTAAACGCGATAGATTTCGTAAACGAAGTTTTATTTCAAAATGTGTAACATTCGCGTAAATATCATAAAGTATAATATTATCTACCTATTACATCCAGACTGAGAACAAACATTTGTGGATCACACAAAGCGTTATCTTGTGTGGGAATCGAACCAACAACATATGGGCGCATCAAAAAAAATTACTCGTGAGTTTCCCCTCACCCAAGTGAAGGGAGTGGGGGTTGTTTAAAAGCACACCACGCTTACCCAGGGTTATGGGGGGTTGAAGAGTTACTAAAAAACATCCCGTGATAAATGCACGGCCCCTTAACAATATAAGTGCCTATAATTAAAACTAATTTTAGGTACACACTCACGTACATAAAATGTCTGTGAAAATACCTTATTCGCCATATTTCTTCGCTTGGAGCCGGTATAATCGGTGAACTGTGCGCGCTGCCACGATCATTAGCTTTATATACGAAGAGTTATCTTAGTTTACTGACCTCATAGCAAAATTTATATAATAGGTCACAGTTTTTAATAATAAAAATGATTACAGTGGTTTTGTTTTTCAATTCCTCATAATTTTAATATTTTGTTGTAGATCAACACGGACGGCAAGAAAAACCCAATATACACATGAATTATAATGTACGTGATTTATCAGCATGTAAGTACCTACAAGTTATACAGATTTTAGGATCATTTTGTTGTAAGTACAAGACTCTAAAGCTTTTTTTTTTTTTTATTAAGGCAGAGATAAATTTAATCGTCTTTAAGGTCTTGGGCTGGACTGGATTCTACATCAAAATCAATGAAGTTGGAATGTGATCTCTGTGGAAAATCTGTGACGACGATGTAAGAGAGCGAGTAGGTATGAAAGAGAGTATTGGTGTAAAGGTGTATAGGGAATGCTCTAATGGTTCGGAGGTGTGGAAATAATGTCAGACGAGCAAATGGTTAAGAAGATATAACAATAACAATGTACAGTTACAGTGGAAGGATGTAGGTACAGGGGGAGACCGAGACTAACCTACCTAGACCAAATCAGTCATGTAAGTATTGAAGGAAGGTGGTGTTAAGAGTCTCTGAATATGGCAAGCTTGTATGAAGACAGTTATGGGTGTTAATGAAGCGAGAGATATATGCAAGAATGGACACTTGGCACTCTGCTTTTCTACCTACCCTGCAAGGGAGATGGCGTGTTGCTAAGTAAGTATATCGTAAGCTTTACCTTGTTTTAATATAATTTATTCAACATCCTTTAATTAGTTTTTGTAAGAATAGCGGGGAATATTTTCTTTAGTATACAAAACAAATCTAACGTCACACCCCATAAAAACTTCATTTCCTGTATGGATCTTTCTAAGAGTAAGGAATGGTTTTGCGAATATGTTGAATGAATATCACGATACATTAAACACAAAGTGTGAAAATGTGAAATCGAATATAACAGTCACTAGCAGGGTTTGAACCTACATCTCCTGAATACCGTCCAGATGCTTTGCCAATTCAGCCATCGTGACAATTGCTTCTGACTGCTAATTTCGATAACACGTTCATTCTTAACGTCTTGGGTGACGCCTGCGCCATCTGTTGGAAGTATTTTCTTACATTATACCGACTAAACTTAATTTTAACAATTAAGATTTTTACCTAATAATGACGCAACCCTATAAATATTTAGATATTTTTATATATATTTTTAGCATTTGACATGCTTAGCCATATACATCAAACACAAAGTGTGAAAATGTGAAATCGAAAATTCAAGAGTGTTATTTCATTACCTGTGATGGTAATAAAGTGATTCTTAAACTAAATTCTTCTTACACTAAATTAATGCATGGTCAGCAGGCCAGGCAGCCTCCATTTGGATATGATCGTGTACGAATTGATGTTCGATTATATAATTGTGGGGATAATTTAACACCCAGCATCAACATTGTTGTAATAATCAAATTTTTTTTCGACTCGTACATCCATTAGATACCTACATGATCAGCTTCTTGGAGTTTGGGCTTAAATGCAGCATATATTTATAAAATCGTACAGACATGAAGCTATATCGTTCGCGCCTCTATTTCCTTCACACTCCATCTCCCGTGTGACCGGCCATGAAGCACATCGTTGCGTTTTGGCTGTAGCAGGAGATAGTCGTTTATTCTTTCATTTCATATCAGTGAAATGAAATGGTGAGTAGCGGCATGACAATATTCTCGGTATAGTTGAGTCTATGAGCGACGGTTTCCGTTTACCATCAGATGGGCCCAGGCTCGTCTGCCACTATGTGCAATAAAAAAAAAAAGACTGGCCACATGTAACAGAAGGCATTGTTTGCTTTTAAATCATGTATGGTCAAATTGTAATTGTAGTTCCATAGCTGTCTCTTGTAAAATGCTACTTTCGTTTATACACACACGTACTCCCACCACCATCATTATGTGCGCACGAGGCCACGCAGAAAGCTTTGCGAAAAAAAGGTTTTTTGTATAAGGCACTGGCTACTTGTAATTATTTGAAAAATTTGGTTCTTTAAAAGTAAAAATACCATTATTGGCATTTCGAATTTCCCTCCATTTTTTCGAGAGCCAAATTAAATTAACGTGTCTCAGAGAGACAAATGTGATAAGGAGTTTGGGTATGTCTAAAAGATAGTACTGTAGCTCAGTGGATTAGAGCACTTCCCCGGATAGGAAGGGACGCAGGTTCGATTCCCGCCTGTACTAAAATACTCTTTTTCCTTATTCACAAATTATAATTTGTACTTTAAGAGTAGCTGAGCATGTCAAGTGCTAAAATGTAGATCAAAAAATAACGTGTCTCGTTTAAAAATGGATGCGTCGACAACATTTTCGTGCGATGATTTTCTACGATTTCAAATGTGGCCTAAAACCTGATGAGTCATTTGATCGACTTCAAATGGCTTTTATGGATGAAGTACCTTCAAAAGCAACCATCTACCGTTGGCATAGCGTGATCAAGCGCGGTCGCCTTTCATTGGGCGATAAACAAAGGAGTGGAAGTCCTACGACGGCTGTCACTGAAGAAAATGGCAGTAAAAAATTGAATTTAAGAAAACAGGCGAATTACATACGAAGAGATTCAGCATACACTGCAGATTAGTTCGAGAAACGTTCACAAGATTCTACACGAGTACCTTCGCGTAAGGAGGATAGTTTCAAGCTAGGTGCGCTATCTGTGCATCTGTGTTTACTTACAGCAAAAGTAAAGTATCTACTATTTTAAAAATCTAATACCTAAATCTATGATGACATTAAAAGCAAAATACGAAGTAGACCATGTTAATATTATTAATAATCAAATCCAGACATAAAGAAAGTCAAAACATTCAAAAACAGGCAAAATGGTACCGTCACACCACCGGATCTGTGTGAAATTACTTCAATGATCCAAGTAGATATACTACTCTGTCAAGAAAATATCGGGAAAAGATCAATAATACACAAAAATTTTGTTATTCATCCAAATTTATTTTATCACCTATGTATTTATTTATGTATGCTCCTTCAGAAACGATAGACTTACGCAACGAATAATCATATCGCATAGACAGTAGCCATGTCTGGATTAGTTCTATCGTGTTATCAATAGTTAAAACTTAATATTTAAGCAAAACTATGACCGAATATGCTATATTTTTGCTACAATATGTAAATATGAATGACGATGAAAGACCGGATAAACAAGTATTTTTAAAATTTGCCTTGTTTTCTTTAACGGCGCTTAATACACGTCCTACTTGCCAGAGAGACTGGTGGCCACTGCAGAGCGGGGCGGAACATAGTGCTATAGTGCGCAATGTGGCTAGCATTCAAAAATATAGCCTAATAAGTTGGAAATTCCATTTAAACGTTCTTACCCCAGTGCCGATCTTACCCCAGCGCCGATCTTACCCCAACGCACCTTACTATTTATAAAAAAAATCTTTGTAAGGGAATACCTACAGAAATATTAATAATTGATAAGAATTAAGTACGTAGTACAGAATAATCTTGTTTAGCCCAGCACGAATGGGCTAGCACGAATGGGCTAGCACGAATGGGCTAGCACAAATGGGCTAGCACGAATGGGAAAGTAGGTACCTACCTACTACCCTCTCACAGTAGATCAGATCATAATGGTAGGTGCTCCTACCGTTGTGTTTCATATGGTGAATGAGAGCGCTGGATGCCCAAATCCCTTCCCTATCCTCTCCTTATCATCTCCTAATAAAATTATTTGATAAATCAAAGAAATTTTCTCAATGATCTTAAAATGTTACTATAATTTTCTATATTTAGATATTTTTATATATATTTTTAGCATTTGACATGCTTAGCACTATACATTAAACACAAAGTGAAAAATGTGAAATCGAAAATAACAGTCAGGAGCAGGATTTGAACCTGCATCTCCTGGATACCGTCCAGATGCTTTGCCAATTCAGCCATCCTGACAATTGCTCCTGACTGCTAATTTCGATAACACATCATACTTAACGTCTTTGGGTGACGCCTGCGCCATCTGTCGGAAGTATTTTCATACATTATACCGACCAGGTAAACTTAATTTTACAATTAAGATTTTTACCTAATAATGACGCAAACCCTATAAATATTTAGATATTTTTATATATATTTTTAGCATTTGACATGCTTAGCACTATACATTAAACACAAAGTGAAAATAAACACAAAGTGAAAAATGTGAAATCGAAAATAACAGTCAGGAGCAGGATTTGAACCTGCATCTTCTGGATACCGTCCAGATGCTTTTACCAATTCAGCAATCCTGACAATTGCTCCTGACTGCTAATTTCGATAACACATCATACTTAACGTCTTTGGGTGACGCCTGCGCCATCTGTCGGACGTATTTTTATACATTATACCGACCAGGTAAACTTAATTTTACAATTAAGATTTTACCTAATAATGACGCAAACCCTTTAAATATTTTAGATATTTTTATATATATTTTTAGCATTTGACATGCTTAGCACTATACAATAAACACAAAGTGAAAAATGTGAAATCGAAAATAACAGTCAGGAGCAGGATTTGAACCTGCATCTTCTGGATACCGTCCAGATGCTTTTACCAATTCAGCAATCCTGACACGCGTCACCCAAAGACGTTAAGTATGATGTGTTATCGAAATTAGCAGTCAGGAGCAATTGTCAGGATTGCTGAATTGGTAAAAGCATCTGGACGGTATCCAGAAGATGCAGGTTCAAATCCTGCTCCTGACTGTTATTTTCGATTTCACATTTTTCACTTTGTGTTTATTGTATAGTGCTAAGCATGTCAAATGCTAAAAATATATATAAAAATATCTAAAATACAAAGTGAAAAATGTGAAATCGAAAATAACAGTCAGGAGCAGGATTTGAACCTGCATCTCCTGGATACAGTCCAGATGCTTTGCCAATTCAGCCATCCTGACAATTAGGTAAACTTTTTTCTTCCTTTCTACATTATTTGTATTATCGCCAGATGAACAACTATCGTCGACTAAAGACGAATACAAAAGAGAGTCCATAATGTTGTAGTACCTACTGTTTGCTAGACGCATCCATAGTACCTATTTACTCTTTAGTATATACTCTTTAGTATATACTCTTTGCTATATACTGAAAGTATATAAGTACCTACTATATCTATGGTTAGACGCAACGAAAGTGACGTTAACCAATGTGTGGGACATCTGTTACCGTAATCGTTATTATTTAACGTACGTTAAGGATCTCATTTCGTGAAACAACGCTTTGTTTGGTTTAACAATGGTTAACACCATTTTTGACGTTTACACGTGCGTCAAGTATAGCTGAAACAACCCGCCCTAAGGGCCGGTTGTTTCAAACGATTGATTATCGTAACATACGTACGTCAAAAAATAACGATTACGAATGATATTTAACTTACGTTAAATACAAAGCGTTGTTTCATTGCCTAAAAAACCAGTCGTCAAAGTTATTATCCCGATGCCAGCACATCGCAACGTATTTTCGTAATAAAAATTCAATTCAATTCTTGATTTAATGGCGTTGTTAGACTTATAGACACAAATTAAAGAATTTTCTAGTATGCCTACATTTGTCTGTATACTTCAGTTTATTTTTTTTATCATAGACACAGGATGTTATTGTCTATGGTTTTTTGTTTCTGTCATGGAAGTAATATGTTATGTATATAAGTATATACTATATATACGTATAAAGCTTAGCGTCGATTACAGCAGAAACGCGCCGAATCGAATCGAAACGCATTTTTCATATAAACTCCGCGTCCATCAGGCGCGCCGAGACGAGCCGAATCGAGTCGCAGAAAGTCGCTTCCTATATATTTACTATGAAACTGCGTCCATTAGCGACGCGCCGAAGCGCGCCGAATCGAATCGCGCTGGCATATTGCTCTTGAGGCGAATTTCTTTGCTGATGCGTTTCGCGGGGTGGGAATGCAGGAAGTGCCAAAAAGTATTGATATGTCGGTGGTTTTATAAAAAAAAAGTTCTTTATGAAATTATATTGTTTATTTTTTTTGTTCATATAAAATTATATCAAACTAGGATTATGTTGATAATCAAATGATGATGATGTAAAATGATAAATTGGGGTAGTTTTTACGACCAAGTATAGTTCGAAGAGTTGAGGAGCACTAAGTTTTATATATTGAAAGTATTTCAAATTAAAACACTTCTTTTCATCAGAGTTGTCTATAACGCAAGAACGAACCACTTTTTATTTTTTATTGCGTATGATGGTAGACAAGCCACGGCCCACCTGATGGTAAATACTTAGTAACCGTCGCCCATGGACTCAATGCGGCTGCTCACCATTTTATTTCATGGATATGTAATAAAAGAATTAACAGCTATCTCCTGCTACAACCAAAACACACCGATGTGCTTTATGGCCGGTCATACGGGAGATGCTGGTTCCAACCCACTCAGATGCGATAGCAAGTGAGTACTCCCACTTGGTAGCCAGCCCTACCACCAGTCATGCAATGGATGATAATTGCTTACTTCCCTTAGTCATCTCATACGACATCCGTTAAAACGGGGCACGGTTGCTTCGGCAGATATCTGCACATAGTCGCAAGAAGGGAAGCGACTCCGGGCTGTCACCATTGCGGCTGCGCAGCACACGCTCGAGTCGTGCCCGGCTTGGACCGAGCAGCGTGAACTCGTCGCTGCAATAGGGGGGGACCTCTCACTGCCGAGCGTCGTCAGAGCGATGCTTGGCAGTGACAGGAATTGGGCTGCGGTAGCTGCCTTCTGCGAGGAGGTTATCTCGTGGAAGGAAGCGGCGGAGAAGGCCAGGGAGCAGGATTCTTCCGCTGACCCAAACCGCAGCCAGCGACTGGGGTGACGCAGGCGTGAGTACTTGCGCCTCATGCCGCCCTAGCTGAGGCTGCGGGTCGATGGACCAGGGAACGTCTGCCACCCGCAAGGCCTCCCGCGAAGGTGCGATGCTCCGTGTGCGGATGCGTCGCTCAGTAGAGGGTACCCGAAAGGGTAAGCCGCCGGCGGACCATCGAAGGAATGTGACATGGTTCCAGAGCCCGCCAATAAAGGCGGAGAGACGGCACACGGCGGGTTTCTTTAGTGGGTGAAGGCCCCACACGGGTAGTGTTCGTTGCCCCGAACGATGGGGTGTGCGAATAGGAACATATTTTCCCGCCTTAACAAAAAAGTTAAATGTTAACGAGATTATATCAATTCTAGAGGAGGATAGTCCTATAATTTCAGCAGATTTATTTATTACCATCACCATATTAGCCATCGTGAGACTTGCTCCTGACTGCTAATTTCGATAACACATTCATACTTAACGTCTTTGGGCTGAATTGGCAAAGTATCTGGACGGTATCCAGGAGGTGCAGGTTCAAATCCTGCTCGTGACTGTTATTTTCGATTTCACATTTTTCCCTTTGTGTTTAAGACATACAATGCGAAAGTGGAAGGATGTATCGCCTATCTAGACCAAATCGGTCACGTATTAAAGGAAGTTGGAGTACCGGAGGAGTGGGCAGCAGCACTTCCTCGAGTATTAACATCCACTGCGATCGCCA